>CM060695.1:27520870-28833370 GCA_030686995.1 Artemisia argyi
TATTAAATGTTTGTTTCAAATAAATTTTAAATCAGCTAATAACTAACTAAATAGATTTTTTGTAATTTTCAATTTAACTTATGCATACGAAGAAATAAATATTTAAATTATTTATGGTCTTAAAATAATTTGAAACAAACATGTATATAATACACATATCTATACATAAAAAATATTGGGGTAAATTAACTTTTCCATAAAATATTACTTCAAATATATATTTATTCTCAATAACTAAATAATATATTATATTATTTAAAAGAAAACTAAAATTAACTAAAATTTTAAAAATATGATTAATTATCCTAAATTTAACTACAAATCATTTATATTAAGCCTTAATAAATTTATTTTGTTTAGCATAAATTAAAAAAATAATATATTAAGTTAATTTTGTATAGGGAGTAATAATTCTGACTTGTCAACTTTGGGGTATTCTTATGCATCTTTAAAAATTCAAGATATTAAATGATTCAGTTTAACAAGTTTGGACAGTAATATGTGTTTTGGCCAAAAGTAATTGTACTATTTGATCAAAGCAATAGTAAGCATGTATATGCATGCATGTCGTAAGTTAGTAGACCATTTGCATAACTTGTATAAACAACTACGCTTACTCGCTTTTTTGCCAATAAATATCGTTGACCATATTTTAAACACCATAAATGAATATTTAATCACATGTTACTCCACCAACACTTTATTGAGACAAACAAATGTATTAACTTATAAAAACTTAATAGTTATTACATACTTTAAAAGTTAAAATCTCGTTCATTTCAAAATGTAGCTCGTCAACTTGACCATAAATAACATTCTTTTGCATTCAAAACGAATAATATAAAGATGTTCAAACAATAAATAGAAACTATTTCAATCAATGGATACATAAATATCATACAGATATATATTTTCTGGTCAAATTTTAATAAATTTGACGAAACTTTTTAGATAGACTTGAAACGTTGAATGTCATTTTCAATGTAGCGTTGTAAGTTTTGACTAATATGCATGGCGGTGAATAAGCCGTCAATCCGTCATCCTAGGAGTTGCCTCCACACTGCCGCCATAACAATTCTTCGTGTGGAAAATTAAATGTGTATCTGTCAAAACAGAATGTACACTCTGTTCTCGAGTATAAAACGGAAGGAAGAGATGGAGAGGGAAAAATGAGTGAAGTAAGGAGGAGAGGAATAAAAAATAATTTTTTATCTTGTGTTCCCGAGTTGAAAAGAAAAGAGAATGAAGTAACCAAAAAAGAGCTTTAAAATCAACTTCACTCCATTTCATCCCAATTTGAGAAGTAAATTAGGAGAGTAATTTTGATGTAATTTACTACCCTTTACTTTCCTCTCCCCTCCTAAAAAATCTCTGGAACACAAACTTTTTTTATTACCATCCCAAACCTTTCCCTTTCACTTCAGAAAATAAACTCGGGAACAGAGTGTAAGAGCAAAGCAACGTACGTGAATTGTCTACCAACCAAAAAGTTATGAGTTCAAATCTTGTCAGAAATATTTGTGAGAACAGTAGTATATAAGTGTGAAAAGAATTGTCGTTCAAACTGACGAACAAAAGAAAATATATTTTGAGAATATAAGACTAAAATTTTATAATCCTAACGTCAGACTCCGACATTTGCCTAGTGATTTAACCAAACAATGTCTTCTAGTTACTAACAAGGTCATAGTAGCATCGAACCAGACACCTATCAGATTGTATCACCTATGCATTGATATGTACTAGTTGATCAACGTTGTCTATTTAAAATGCTACATTATCAACACTATTTACAGATAAAAATACAATGTTACTTGTAACAGTATGTGGTTATTACATGTTATTAACCTCTTTAAATTGTGTCGTAGATTTGGCTAACAAGTAGTATACAAGATACAAGGCCATGCCTAACACTAGAACCAAATTGACGTTCTATCTCAATTTACATAAAGTTTGCTTAAAGGCTTCACTTAACTTAAGATATTTCATGCTCCACAATTATAATTTAGGGTTGTAAACTACCGAGTAACTGAATTTCTATTGAGTTTATACTCATAAATGAATTTGAACAAAGGTTATGTTTGACAACGAGCGTTTAAGAGTGTTTTGAAGCAACTAGCGGTTAGCATTTTATACACATATGCTTGTTTAGTAACAAGCAACTAGCATTTCTGATTTTTCTAACGTTTCAAATCAAAATGCTACTTTCAGTAGCATTTACTACCAACTAGCACTTTGACGTAGTAATTACAACGATACACCTATGCTACCAAACGCTTTTTAAAACAAACAACTGCTGGTTCATGCTACTGCTCGTCGCATACTCAAAATTATCAATGTCATATAAAAAAACATAAATAATGGATGAAAAAAATACTCAAAATTATCAGTGTCATATAAAAAAACATAAATAATGGATGAAAATTATTAGTGTAGGTGGGTGGGTAGGGGTTAAGGTTTTTGGGCCCCAATACAGCCCAACCCAAAGACATTGGGTGAGTGTAGAAGCAACAAGCCAGTAAAGCATTTCTTATTTTTCAACTCACACATAAAAAAGTGTCGGTCACCTTTGCTTATTGTCTCCTTAATTTCTTAATTAACAACAATTGGTTATTACTTAAATAAGTAACTTGTATATAAAACATCAATCAAGATTACAACCCAATGAGATTAGACAAATATTGTTTTCAAACACCGACCTTCATGTGGATGTTTTTCGAGTTAGTCTTTGATAATGACACATTTAGGTTGTATTCATGCCAATGAGAATACTTATGAATGAACCACTAATATGATATCATATTATTGGAATGCTATATGTGTTCATCACATGATTTAACGGCCTATAATTGCTTCATATGCAACGCAAGTGACTAGCTATCCTTTTGTCATCGCCGGAGACATGAAGAGTTGAATGAGAACAAAATGACAGTTTCGGGGCCTTTGTAACATCCCAAAAATAAGTTTGTGACCACTAAGCAGAAAAGAAAGTTACGTTGTTGTTACACGTACTACACAATTATCATGCACATTTTGTAACATTTTTTTCTTCTATAATCAACGGAGTTTTGTGCCTGAACTCTGAAGTTGACCTTATGCGGGTTACAATGGTGGGTGAGGGGTGACCCTTATCTCCCCCTCACGCACCATCCCTATTGTACCCTCTCTCCTTCACGCGTGACACAAGGCAAAAACTGCACCTAATGGTGAGCACCCTCAGTACTATGTGGGAGGTATGTTTGTATAAAATGGGTATTTTTAATGGTGATGACAATTGGAGCTGAAAAGTGATATTAGCGATGTGTTAAATGATGATTTGACACTGACGTGAATGTGAGGATAATGGTGACCATTATGTTCTAGTCTGTGTGTACATGATTTGAATTTAGGTATCTGTAGGAAAATCCCAAGCATTAACCACTAAAATCGAGTTGCATCAATTGGTGTATTTGAGTTGATCGGTTATCGAGTCTAAAAACAATAGTTTATGTTAATATACGGATATACAAATTTTATATATCTGAGAAAACAAGTACGTGCACATTTATGTCCTTGTTGGAAGCAACGGCACGAGCATGTATGCTGATAGGGTGGACAAATAATCAATGAATGTATATTCATCTAACTCATTATTTTATTGGTAGGGTTATTATTATTATTATAAAAAACAAAACATAATTTAAATGACACTTTTGAATTAAAAAAAAAAAAAAAATAGTTAGTAGAATAATGCCAACTGTACAAAAACGCAATCCAATTGGTTGAAAATACTAGCTCAATAACCCATACTAAGAACATTATTTTAAAGTTGCAACTAGAGCATTGGGTATAGTATAGTGGTGCCGTGGGCAAAAAGTACTGTCACGTCAGCAAAAAAGCTCCATTGCACCAGAAACGCGACCATACCACATTCATGAGGTATCCGTTGGCACCAGAATTTCTGGTTCCATCGGCCAACTTTTTTTTTTCTTTTCTTTTACTTAAATTAAAATATATAAATTATAAATTAATTAAACTTCATTAATAATAAAAACAAACATTACAAATAAAAAAAACACACATTACAATAAAAAAAATACAAACTAATTAAGATACTTAAACATAAACTACGATTAAACTAAACTACGATTCAATAAAACGAATCATCCGACACGTAGCCCTCCTGACTCAAATAGGAGGCACTTGAATCATCCTCACTGGATGGCACATGTAGAATTTCTGGTACCGTCGGCCATTTTTTTTTCTTCTTTTACATAAAATTAAACATACACAATATTAACTAAAATAAACTCCATTAATTTAAAAAAAAAAAAAAAAAAAAAAAACAAGCATTACAATTAAAAAAAAAAATGGTTGTACGAAAAAAAATAAAGGAAGTATAACTTATGTCCAAAGCCCAAATACACACAAAAAAAATGTGCAAAGCCCAAAACACACAAAAAAATGTGCAAAGCCCAAAAAACAGGTCGTCTTCTTTCCTGCTGCTACTACCTGCAAAACACAGCCAAAAAGGAAAAAAAAAAAAAAAAAAAGAAAAAAAAAAGAAACCAAAACACAAACACAACTTCCTGCCGTGGCCCAAATAAAAAAAAAAAAAAAAAAAAAAAGGCGACGGCGCTAAGCTGTGGCAGCGGCGCAAGCACCGACGGCGCCACCACCGGTACGGTGCGCCGTCGGTTTTGCTTGGCTGGTGGTGATGGCGCCCGTACCCCATGCTCTTATGGGAAAATTAAACACATAGTATTATACGAAATACTAGTTTATATATTGGAAAGTATAAAACCCATAATCGTACAAACATAAAAGTTCAAAGTTTATTGAGGATGACAGAAGGATTATTATTGAGCAGTTGACTTGGTGTTTTTAAGTCCATTTAACTTTCAAATGTTCCATTCACTTTGTTTTTATCTATGAATACAGTACACATGAAGTAATGAAAAAAATAATAATAATAAAAAAATAATAAATAAACAGTGAATTTTATTAACACAACAAAAAAGAATGTAAATTTAACATTTCAGGCCTCCAAGAAGGAGACCAAACCAAAAAGAACAAAACAAAAGCCAAAAAAAGCAACATAAAAAATGGTATTTGGCGGAACCATCTCAAGTTCGTGTACCTTTTTGGTACCGAGCCCCCCCCCCCCCCCCCCCCAACAAAAAAAAAAAAAAAAAAAAAAAAAAAAAAAAGCAACATTGACAATAGCTAATCTACACCATCTACTATAGGATGAATGCTAGAAGGATTTTTTATCCAAGCTTTCGAATGAGTTGGCCCATTAGGAAACTAGTTGGAGATCCATAAAAGAGCGTTGGAGTGAATGAGCGCGAACATATCATCACTAACCACAACCAATTTATCCTCAGCTTTAGAATAAACCTTTTGTTTCTCCACATCCAAATAGCCACATTGTAACGAAGAAAGTGCCCCGAAACACTTTATAAAGATGAGATAGGATATGTTGACAGAACAACCCGTTTATCACATTAGTGAAATCCATTCCACCGTCAGGAAATTTAACCCCCCCCCCCCCCCCCACCAACTCAAAATTTTGTGCCAAATGAGCTTTACCTTCGGACAAGTAACTAAAATATGATATAAGGATTCGGGAACCTCTTCGCATAAAGGATATAAAATAGTAGGAATGTCGATTTCACGTGTGTCAATCTTTGTCAAAACTGGGAGCCTACCCAAAACTGCCCTTCAAAGAAATATGTTGACTTTCCTTGGTATAAGAGGGTTCCATGAGTGAGTTTTTTTCCCATGCAATGATCCATGGACAATCGAGAGTCAATAATATTTGAGAGCTTCTTCATTGAAAATAAGTTATTTGAGTCTAGTTTCCATAACAAGCCATCACAACAACCTTCACGAAGGGTTGAATTCATGACAAGATTGGTTAAATCAGAAACGTCAGAAAGAGATCTACCTCGAGGATTTACCTTCGAATTCCACAAACGCACCAATTTCCACCGAGCAATAAGAGAACAGTTTGGGTTAATTTCCAAGGCATATAAGTGAGGGAATTTATCCACGAGACCAGCTTGCACCATTCTTTTTTCCAAAACAATATATTCCCACCATTACCAATCTTTGGACAAAAAGAGTTTCTAAATGAAATTCCAAGTTCATCAATAGCAGAACTACAACTTATAATTCCATCCCATACATCTCATTTTAGACCAGCACCCATTTCAGTCGAGAAACCCCCATCAACCCATGAATGGATGCAATGACCTTACACCAAAGACCTTACACGCAAACCACCTAAATCAAAGCTTGCTAAGACGGTTTTCCATTTGACCCATATAAGGCCCTTTTCACCTTCTTTGAAACCCTAAAAGAACCAGCTTCTAACTCTTTCAAGGGCATCCATAACTTTATTTGGAGCTATGTACAAAGACAAATAATATAGATGAAGGCTTCCTGAAACCGAATTTGTGGGGGTAAATCGCCCACCAATGGAGAAGGAATTTACCTTCCATAAGGATAGGCGTTTTGTAAATTTATACATCTTCTCGGACCAACTACTACACCTTGACATGTCTTTACCCACCGGAAGACCTAAATAAATGAAAGGCATACAATCAGCTTTGCAATTTACAAAAGAAGCCATATTTTTTACTACATCAAAGTCCACACCAACTCCAAATAGACTACTTTTTGATAGATTAACTCTAAGATCTGACATGTCCCCAAAACAAGAAAGAACGGACACTAGATTTTACATTTCGTCGCTAACATTCCCCAAATATTAAAGCTTCCTCGGCATATTGAAGCAAGGAGATGTTAGGCCCTTCATTACATAAAGAAATACCATTATAAATACCCTTATTGCAAGCTTCAAGAAATAATACTTTGAGGGCTTCCACCACGATGATGAACAGAAAAAGAGATAAAATGAAAAAAGTTTGTAATTTGTAATCTAGATAATATGAACACATTTCTGCTCTTCATTCTCTTTTAATCTAACATATATTAATTTTGATTTTTAATTAAAAATTATATAAATAAAACTTATAAAATGGAAGGGGTACTATGGTCTTTTCACCTAATCCACCTACCTACCCCATCACCTCTCATAAACACAATCACTTAACCATTTTTTCTCACGCAATTCCTGAAACTCTCTTATCCTAATGAAACCCTAACTTTTTCCCCAATATCAACTATCACAAACATTATCAAATTGATGGATTAAGAAGCGAAATCTTGTAATTCACATCTATTTAAGGCCCGATTCATCTTCTATCAACCTGATTCATCACAAACATGATCCAATCAATTATGAGAATTTCATTTTATGGTGGTTTTTTCTCTTATTTAAAGTTTTTGCTCGTATTAGGGTTATTCAAGTTGTATATTTTAGTGTTGTTCTTTATATTTAATTACGTCGTTAATAAGTATTAGTTACAACTGATTGTGTTGTTCTAATTGTAGATGAAGAAGAAAAGAGAATCATATGTGATTTGTTTCAAATTATAGTATATTAAATTGTTGTTGTGATAGTTATTGACGCTTTAATTCAAATTTTGGAAGATTGTTGTATTGTGATTATATTTGTTGTGGTTGTTGTTTTTATGATTGTTGAAGTAACCCATGTGTTTGATGACACGCGTCAATGAAAATCACACTGATACAACAAAGATAAGCATACATGTTACACTGTAAAATCACATATGATTCTTAAACATATATATGTTAACATGATTACTCAAAAAAATACATGTTAACTTGCAGGCTAGAAGATAAGTGATTTGGTTCACAAGTTGAATGACGATAATGGAGAAGATGAAAAATTGTTTATTAAAATGATTGCTCTTAAGGATATAAATTTACAGGTTCAGGGTTTGATGAGCATGTTTGGGAAAGGAAAACTAATTCTTATTTGTATTTTTGTTACCATTTGAACTAGTATGTTATTTCCATTACAACACATATGTTAATTTTATTGTTAATCACATGTGCTTTAAGTACCTTAGAAGTATTTGTCATTTTATTTATATTTCAATTGTGTGTATTGAATTTTTGTTATATTTGATCTAGTTCAATACAATCAATTTATTTAACAGGTTCATGGTTCATGTGCTTTTGACTAATAATCGTACAATAAAAAGTACTACCATACCTTACGATGCTGAACGAAGGAATAGGGGTTGTGTGATGGCTTGCCAAGCTTCGAGTAACCTGTGACAACACAAATGAAGGCACTACATTAAGTAACACGTAAGGGTTGGGCCTTGCGAATCACCTCCGACGTGAGAGTAAGTATGCATTTATGATTGTAATAAGTGTTTAAGTGTGTAAAGTAGGTGTTGAGAGTGTGATTAAACCTCTGTGACACATCAAACTATTTATAAATGGTGAAAATAGCCTTTGGCATGCTTCTGCACTGAAACCGAAGATCATGGGGGTGTCCAATGTTTTTAGGTGATTGTTGGGCTAGTGTACCACGATCCTTATCTTGGCGGGAAAGCCTTAATAGGTTGGTGAACATGGGTTTGAATTGGTCATACGCAAACTCTGTGCTACTGTCTTCGAAGGGAACACCTTGGAGGGTGTTAGGGCTTCAACTAGAAGATTCCCATAGTGCTAACCAATGTATACGAGTGATTTTACGCCACAAAAAACTTTCGGAGATTTGTCCAAGTCATTCGAAGTTTAGTATCCGATTAAGCTCGAAGGAGAGGCCTTCGAGCTGTTTGGATGGTACATCATCAACTAACATTTTGATGCGTGGGAATTGCACCAGGCTTTACCTCTCGAGGGATCTCGAGAAGCTTACAACCCCCACCAGGCAGTGTACCTGATCGATGTAGTATAGTATAGTGACAAGTACCGGGGGATTGATCGTTCAACTCAGGAATAGTGTCGCTAGGATTAGAAAACCTAAAAACTAGGTCTAGAGGTGAGGGATGATTCTTTTTGTATTTTTATATTTTATGAAAGCAAGTAAAAATCTCAGATATTGGAAGAGTGGGCGGAATTAGTTGCTAGTCAACTAACCCAATAACTAAGATGCAATCAAAATAAAATAACAAAAATGCAAATAAAGCTAATTACTAATGTGGAGTGAACAATAAATGGGAAAATTGTGTTTATTTAGATTTCACTACTCCTTAGATATCTTTTTACAGGTTGATAGTTTGTTACAGTTGCGTGGATGACGGGTTATATTCCTTAATACCATTCGTGGGGTGGCGTACGTACTTCCCCAACTCTATAAGCTCCTACTTCACTCCTATGTCGAGCCTGCAAGAAGCTCCTAACATGGGATCACTAGAATTCGCTCATGCATTAAATACAACCATAAAAACCTTAGTACGCATTGGTTCATGTTTCTTAAGACGTTCAAGCAAGTTACACTATGGAAGTCTGCCAGTTTTCTTAAGTCTAACATCGAAATCATTCATCCATTATAACTATAAACTAGCAATCAACCCATAATCATCGTCTAGGTTTCATTACATCTAAGCAAACACACAAGAGATCTAGCCTAACATGTTAAAATCAAGACAAGTGTAAGATATATTCAAACAACACATAGACATATTGAATGAATTGAAATGATACTTATCTTAATTGAACATGAAAGGTTTCTGTTGGGTCACTGAATTCCCCAATCTTCTTCTAACAAGGATTTGAACGTAAAATAACCTAAGTATAAACAAGTCACTGAGTGAACAGTAACTCAGTGAGTCATCTTCAGGATGCTAAGACCGAGCCTAAGAAGAAAGGTTCTCCATTCAGTGAGGCGGAACTCAGTGAAGTGTGATCTAAGCCAAGAAGAAGGTGATGGGCTCATTGAGGATGACAATAACTCACTGAACCCCATGACTCCTCAACAACTTCATGGTACTGAAGACTGATGACTAGAAGACAGAAGTTTTGGCGGGACTGGGCGGGAAAGGTTGATCTGTTTCACTAAAGTGCTTTATCACTTTAAGGTCAAACTTTCCTCAAATGGCTAAAACCAGGCTGTCATCAGAAAGTGCCTTTTGGACTTAACTCAAAGAAGTTTCCCTTGCCAGAGAATAAAATCTATCAAGATTTTATTGAGGAACACTTAGGTCCATTGTATAATAGATTTGTTCACATTTGTGTATAAATAGGTAGCATAAGAGAGGAGTAAAAGTTGACAAGTTTGTGCAATTAATGCAAAGCATTCACAAACCACGTTTACTCCTCCAAAGAACAACACAACCCCTGAGATAGCTCAGTGGGTCCTGAAAGTTGTCACTCAACATAGATTGAGTTTAGTAAGGAGTCAATACCATACTTGTCGTTTTCAATCCCAAGTGTTATTCCGCAAACACTTGGGTACGATTCTTTTTGATTAACTTCTAATAAAGAATTAAACGTTGGAAAATATTGTCTCTTATGTTTACGTTGCTTTATTGTTAATCGTTTTTATACATCTTTGTTTAATGTCATAGAACTTGGTTACTTTAGCTTTGTAGTTATAGTTAACCAAGTAAAAGGGACCAACAAGTGGTATCAGAGCCTCTGATTTGTAAAACTTAAACCTGTTTTCAAAACTTAAGAGTGCTCAAGTTTTTAAAATCAAGATCCCACTATGACTGACATAGATGTTCCCCAACTTGTCGACAAAAAGGGTGGAAGTTATTTAGCAACTGCCCCTCGACTAGAAGTTGGCAAATTTAATAAGTGGAAAAAGCGAATGCTTTGCTACTTAACTGAGATGGAACCATATTACATTAAGTTGATTAATGATGAACCATATGTCCCAACAACAGCCCAAGGTTTAATTAAACCTGAAGCTCAGTGGACCCCAGATGAAAGGAGGGTGGTCAATCAAGACCAGCGCCTGAAAAGCATCATTATATCATGCCTCCCTGATGATATAATGGAATCAGTGATCAATTGTCCCACTGCCCAGCAGACATGGACTGACCTGGTTCATAGCTATGAAGGGCCTTCTGATGCCAAAGAGAATAGAATCATGGACCTGAAGCTTGAATTCAATACCTTCACGGCCAAGGATTCTGAAAGTCTCTCTGAGACTTATACTCGGTATAAGACCCTCCTGAATGAGCTGACCAACGATGGTGTTATACTGTCAAAACATGAGATCAATGTTGGTTTTGTCAACAGTCTCCCTGAGAAGTGGTTAAACTTCTCTCAGGGATTGAGAAATGCAAGCCACATTCAGAACCTTGAGCTCCCTGCCATCTATGGGAAGTTTGTCTATGAAGACAATCTTATCACCAGGAGATACCCTGGTAAAGCTCAGGAGACCAAAAAGGCCTTGAAAATTTCACCCATATCAACTGCTTTCTATTCAAAAGGTGTTGTGCAGGATTTTCAAGATGGATCTGATGATGATGTTGACCAAAGAACCAGTGAGGAGTACCTAAATGATCTTCAAATTGAATTTCATGAAAGAGCACTCCTTACTAACTCAAAAAGGTTTTTTAAGAAAAACAAATTTCCTTCAAAACAAATGACAACATTGAATGCTTTAAATGTGGCAAAATGGGACATTTTGCTAAAGATTGTTTTTCAAAAACAACCTCAGAACCATCCTTCAAATTTTCAGGAAATAACTCTTTTTCAGGCCCCAGCAAATTTCAACCAAAAATGCTTCAGTCTAGTCAAAGATTTGAAAAAGTTCCTCAAATTGACTTTGAAGCCAAGTACAGAAAGGCAAAATCTAAACTTGCCCTTCTTGAGTCATCCTCAACAGTCTCTCAGCCTCCTCAGGCTCCAAAGCCTTCTCAAGCCAAGAACAAAGGGCTTGTTGTTGAAACATATGACTGAAATGAGGTTGAAGTGTCCTCTGATGATGATGAAGTTCACATCAGTGCCCTGATGGCTCTGTCAGATGACAACAAACTTGCTGTGGGGAATAGTCATGCAAGAAATGGTGAATGGGTTAACATCACTATGAGGAAGGTAAATCTTTTACTTTCTATGGATGATAATGATGATTGGAAATCTTACTTAGATTATATTAATGTTGATCTTAAGTATGTTGAAGAGCAAAGACTTAATTTGTTTTCAAAATTTAACAAACTGAGTTTTGAATTAAATCATTGTAGAGATGAATTACTTGCTTTAAAACAAGCCAAGCTTGAAAGTGTTACACTTCAAATTCAAAACTCTGAACTTGTAAAATAAAATCAAGCTCTTCAGGAAGAACTTAAGAAAGAAAAGGAAATTATTTGGAAATGGACTCAGAAAAACCCCAAACTTTATGAAACACTGAGTCTCACACCCAGCCCCAAAAAGGCAGGTCTGGGTGATGATCAACTCACTGAAGTTTCTGGGGAGAGTAGCCATTCTACAACTTTTCTATTAACCAACATACTCTCTAGCAAAGAACTTGCTCCCAAACCCAGTGATTGGATTGAAAGAAACAATCCTGATAGTAAAATGCCAAATTTTAATACTGGAAGAATTCTGGAGCCTGAAAGTCAGGCTATCAAGGAGCTGCTAGGAGTCACTGATGAACTCAGTCCTACTGAGTCCATCAATGAGTCTAAGTCTGATTCACCACTCCCTCCACTGAAACAACTTCAGGGAGCGGAACCCAATTCTGACCTTGCACCATTAGTCTATCAACCACATTCTCCCAAAGAGAAATCAGGGTTAGGAAAGACTATTCTGAAAAGACCTACTCCTTCACCCACTGAACATCAAAAACCTTCAGTACCTACTGAAGTGAAGCATGAAAGCACTGATTCAAAAGTTGATCAGCTTACTGAACTTGTTAGGATGCTGAGTGAGAAAATCGAGTCTACTGAGAAAAACTCTGACTCAAAATCAACAAAGCCCTCAGTTTCCTCAGGTTCTTCCAAACCAAAAACCACACCCAGACCCTCAAGGAGATGTGAACTGTGCAATTATCCAAATCACAGCACTGATAAATGCTACAGAGTCCTGTTTTTTATGATATGGAAACAAGAGAACCACAGAACTTGTGATCACATCCCCCACACTGCTTCTTTAAAAGCAAGGGGTCTATACAAAAACCAAGGCTATTAGTATGCCACACCTTCCAAACAAAGACTGAAGGCTAAGCCTTTCTCACCATGTCCTCACTGTGGTTTCAATGATCATCTTCCTGATGATTGTATGATGAAAGATTGCTGTGACATCTATGGAGATCCCTCCCATGAAACCAGGGGACATGACAAAGTTATTCAGTCCAGAAGAAAAAACCAGACCAACACTTCTCAGTCACCTGAGGCATCAACCTCTACAAAATGTAAAACATGTGGAAGCTCAGGTCACACAACTTCAGACCATGATTCACTAACTGAGTTCAAAAAGTCCCTGAGGACCAAGCCCACTAGAAAGTGGGTCAACAAGAAAAACTAACCCAGTTTACTATTTGTGCAGAAACACATCAAGGATCCTACTTGGCATCTAGACAGTGGATGCTCCAGAAGCATGACTGGTGTGAAAAGTTTTCTACACAAATATGTGGAAGAACCAGGACCCAAAGTAGTATTCAGTGATAACTCATCAGCTCCCACTGAAGGTTATGGTTCAGTAAACTGCAATGGTATAGTTTTTACAAGAATAGCTTATGTTAATGGTCTCAAGTACAACCTGATAAGTGTTTCCCAACTATGTGATGCCAAATACATAGTTCAGTTTGATGACAAGAAAGGGACCATCTTTAATGCCAATAAGGAAGTTGTGTTGATTTCCCCTAGAAGGGATGATGTATATGTCCTTGACATATCATCCCTGACTCAGAATGGGACTTGTCTATTCTCAAAGGCAAGTGAGACAATCAACTGGCTATGGCATAGGAGACTCTCTCATCTCAACTTCAAGAACATCAACAACCTGGCCAAACAGAACAAACTTCTGGGCCTTCCATCCCTGGTGTATACCAAAGACAATCCTTGTTCTGCTTGTGAAAAAGGAAAACACCACAGGGCATCATTCAAAACCAAACAAACCTTTTCCATCAAAAGCTGCCTACATCTTCTTCATATGGACCTTTTTAGACCTGTCAGTCCAATGTCCATTCACCATGAGAAGTATACTCTGGTCATTGTGGATGAATACTCAAGATATACTTGGGTTTACTTCCTGACCAAGAAGAGTCAGGCAGCTAAAACCATCATGTCATTTGTCAGGAACATTGAAAATCAAAATGATGTCAAAGTTAAATAGATCAGGACTGACAATGGCACTGAATTCAAAAACCAAGACCTTGAGTGTTTTTGTGATGAGAAAGGAATTTCTCAAAATTTCACTTCTCCCTATACTCCTGAACAAAATGGAGTAGCTGAAAGGAGAAATAGAACACTCATTAAGGCAACAAGAACCATGTTAAATGGCTCTGTCCTCTCAAAACATTTTTGGACTGAGGCAGTTAAAATAGCCTGCTACACTCAAAATAGGTCAATCATTGTGAAAAGGCATAACAAGACTCCTTATGAAATATTCAAAGGAAGGATTCCTGACATCAGCTACTTTCATGTATTTGGGTGTCCTGTGTTTATACATAATCACAAGGATCACTTGGGAAAATTTGATGCCAAAGCTGATGATGGATACTTCTTGGGATATTCCCTGGTTTCTAAAGCCTCCAGGGTGTTCAACACAAGGAGACAACAAACTGAGGAAACTTATCACATTACTGTTGATGAGAGCACTGAATCCATCAGGTTCTCAAATTCCTCAGTAGAAGAAATTGGTATTGATGACTCATCAAGGTATCCTCCTGATGAGTATCATCCTGAGAACAATCCCTCAACCCAATACCAAGCTGATGCTGACGTCTCCTATTACATCATCCCTCACAACCTTCCCCAACCACCTATCAGTGAGTTCATTGAAACTCAGCCTGTCTCAAATGAGACTGACACCACTGAACAAATTGTTCAGGAACCCTCAGAACAAATTGTTCCTACAGTTGTCACTGAAGCACATAATGATGAGTTACCTCATGTGCCTGAGTCTGAACCTATTCAGGCTCCTTCAAGCTCAAATTCTTATCCCAAACCTCAGGATAGCTGGACTAGATCCAAAATCATTGAGCTTGTGAACATCATTGGTGAACCCACTGAAGGCATGCTCACAAGAAGCAAGGCTGCTAAACTCAAGGCTGCCACTGCCAATATATGTCTTTATGCTGACTATCTCTCAGAGATTGAGCTTAAAAATGTCAAAGAAGCCCTGACTTATGAAAGTTGGGTTCAGGCCATGAGAGATGAATTGGAACAATTTGACAGAAATGATGTCATGACCCTTGTTGAATGCCCCCAGGGTGTTTTAATCATTGGAATGAAATGGGTCTTTAAGAACAAGACTGATGAGAATGGCACAGTCATCAAAAACAAAGCAAGGCTGGTTGCCAAAGGATATAATCAACAGGAAGGTATAGACTATGAGGAAACCTTTGCATCTGTTGCTAGAATGGAAGCCATCAGGATCTTCCTTGCCTATGCAACTTACATGAACTTTAAAGTTTACCAAATGGATGTTAAAAGTGCATTCCTGAATGGTAACATCAAAGAAGATGTTTATGTGCAACAGCCTCCTGGTTTCGAAAGTAGTGAATACCCCAACCATGTCTACAAGCTTAACAAAGCCCTTTATGGACTGAAACAAGCACCCAGGGCATGGTATGAAACTCTTTCAGCCTTCCTGATCCAAAACAAGTTTGTCAGAGGAAGAATTGACAACACACTGTTCATCTACAGAACAAAGGATGATGTCATTCTTGTCCAAGTATATGTTGATGACATCATCTTTGGCTCAACATGTTACAAACTTTGCAAACAGTTTGAGAAACTGATGACCACAAAGTTTGAAATGAGCATGATGGGTGAACTCACATACTTTCTTGGACTCCAAATTAAACAAACTGAAAAAGGAATATCCATTTGCCAAGAAAATACCTCAGGAACCTACTGAAGAAGTATGAGCTCACTGACTGCTCTTCAGTAAAAACTCCTATGGTTCCTCCAAACAACCTTGGCCCTGATCTCACTGGAAAATCAGTAAATCAAACCCAATACAGAGGAATGATTGGCTCCCTGATGTACTTACTTGCCTCAAGGCCTGATATCCAATTCTCAGTCTGCCTGTGTGCAAGATACCAGGCTGACCCTAAAGAATCACATCTCACTGCTGTCAAGAGAATCATCAGGTACCTGAAGGGTACTACAAACCATGGTTTGTATTACCCAAAATGTCCAGGATTTGATCTCAAAGGGTACACTGACTCTGGCTATGCAGGATGTAATATGGATAGGAAAAGTACTTCAGGATCCTGCCAATTTCTTGGTGGTAAACTTGTGTGTTGGAGTACAAAGAAACAACAGTCAGTGGCCATGTCCTCAGCTGAAGCTGAATATATGGCTGCTGCAGGATATTGTGCAAATGTACTATGGATGAAGAGCCAACTGAGTGACTATGGCATTCAGTATAAGATGGTACCTATCTTTTGTGATAATACAAGTGCCATAGCCATCTCAAACAATCCAGTACGTCATCAAAGAACCAAACACATTGACATCAGATACCACTTCATCAGGGACCACATCACTAATGGTGAAATTGAACTACATTTCATCCCCACTGAATATCAGCTAGCTGATATCTTCACAAAACCTTTGGATGAACCCACTTTCACAAGATTAAAAGCTGAATTGGGCATGTTGGACATAGAATCAGGAAATTGATCAAAAGTGTTCCAGCCTGATGTAAATTCTCTAGGTCCCTGATCACACCCTTCCTGAAAACTTTTTTTAAATGAAAATTCATTCGGGGGGCTTAGGATGAAAAATGGCATTGAATACCCTAACTAAATGCTCTAAGTACTTAGTTAGTTAATGTCCCAGGTAGGTAACTGAATCCTATTAAATATAGGAATATATGTCACTTACACAACTGGCATCCACTCCTTGGGCCCCCACATCTCTCTCACCAAACACCACTGAGCATTAAATGCTCCCTCACACACAAAAGTTGTGATTATTTTTTCTCTGCAAAAGTGCATTATTTGCAGAGCCGCACAACTGTTCACCCACGATGTGAGAGAAAATAGGGTAATGGGAATCGTGATATTTAATGCGGATATCAAACCAAAATTATTATACCGTTTTGGTTTAATAATTTAAACCTTTGGTATCCGCAACATCAATACACTAATTCCCACCCTATAAATACCCCCACAAAGAAGAACACACACATGCTTTAAAATCTTAACAAAACTCTTGCAAAATTATTTCAAGAACTTTTTGCTTTCAAAAATCTGTGTGTGCTTCTTCTTTATTCAAAACCATACTTTTTTTAAAACTATAATGGCATCTTCTAAGGTCATAAAATACGCACCAAATGTGGAATTCCAAATGAAAAGCGTAGACCTTACCAAAAACAATGTGGTGGGAAACTTTGCCTACCCTGAAGGGTTCCCTGCTTACAGGGATGTGGTGAAGTTTCTACAAAACTGTTTTCTCACCACCACATTCACAAAGACCCCCTCAGTCATTGATAACGCTCAAAATTAACATGTTTTTAGGAGCGTTATTCTGGATTTTATGCATATATTTTGGTCACTTTTATGAACTTATGGTACTTAATGAAGTATATTCTCTATTTTAGGTTCATGGAAGGAAAATGAAGGAAAAGACGTAAAAATGATCAAAAACGAAGATTTATGAATATACGAAGGAATTCCCGACAAATGAAAGTCTCTTGGAGTATGTTCGAGAAGATAAAAGTCATGAAGTTGTCACTCCAAGGACTTAAGAATAATGTACAAGAGGGAAAACGAGAAGTGAAATGAAGGAAAGAAGTAAAAACGAAGAAATAATGGAAGACTCGTTGTTCCCGACACACCTTCACCATTTTGGCCATA
This sequence comes from Artemisia argyi, assembly GCA_030686995.1. Taxonomy (NCBI): domain Eukaryota; kingdom Viridiplantae; phylum Streptophyta; class Magnoliopsida; order Asterales; family Asteraceae; genus Artemisia; species Artemisia argyi. Next base: position 27,538,722 of record CM060695.1, read on the forward strand.
ACTTGAGCATACGGACTCCGTTTGACCCCCCGTTCCCGGCCACAGAAAGTTAAGAGAAAGATCTTCAACTTTCGTGTTTATGACTTTTGCCCAACCGATCGGATGAAGGACCAACCGATCGGTTGGATGCTTGCTGACCTCCCCAAGTCATTTTTAATGCATAATTAAGTGTCATTAAGCCCCAAGTCCGATCATGTCTCCATAATAACTCCTAAACCTGACATTTTATGACAACTTAGTGCCCAAGAAACTTGCTTGGAGGCTAAGGTTGATTTCTACTACAAATATGAGTGCTTAGGCTTAGTTCTAGGTGTGCATCCTAGAGGAGGGATTGTCACCAAAACAAAGGTGCATTCCTAAAGGAAGGATTGTCACCAAAACAAGGGTGCATTTCTATCCTCTACTCTATAGGAAGATTTGTTACCACTTTTATCTCACCTCTGCCGTTCATGGAGGACGTATCACCAAATATTGGAGCAATTCTCTAGTTTGGTTTGAAGTTGTAGTTGATTGGAAACTTTGTTACGTTGATGGGGCTTGAAGGTAGCTATAACCTTTCACCTTTACCTATTTGTAATTCATACTTTGGGTAAACCTTGTTACTTTTATATTTCATGATGCTTACGATTACTATGTTTGTTGAAGACTTACGTTTGGTTGAATACAATTTGGTTTTGTTTTGAATACTTGTTTTGATATTATGATGACTTGTGATAAATAGATGTTTGTCATTGATGTGATTCTTACAATTAATGTTCTTTGTGTGATGTTATCTTATTATTTTCTTGTGATTTGATCCGTGACAATCATAACCACCAAATTGTTACTTGCTTAAAACAAACAAACGACACTTGAGTGCAACCAAGTCTCTTGGGACAACCTTGAATTACCACTCCTATACTACAATTGACTAGGGTATACTTGCCCGAATGTGTTCCTAGTTAACCGGTAATTCTTGTTTCTATAAATTTAAAACATGGTTGCTAATTAGCACATCAAGTTTTTGGCGCCGCTGCCGGGGATTTGTTTGTGTTTTTGTTTGCTTTGAATCTCTGCTTTAATCATTCCCTAGTTGTGTCACTTTTACTTTCGAAAAAAAAATCCGAACCATCCAACCGATTGGTTGAACATCCATCCGATCGGCTAAACCAAAACATTTTTTTATCGAGCCATCCAACCGACCGGTTTGATATCCAACCGACCGGTTAGACCCAAAAACCCAAACCAACCGATCGGTACGAAGCCGTATCCGATTCGGTTAGACCAATAACCCAATCCAACCGATCGGCTTGTCCACCAAATCGATCGGCTGAATCTTTTCTTTTTACAAAACCCATTTTTTATTTTCAAAACCCATTTTTACCTTTTCACCTTAGTTCGAAACAAACCTCACCCAACCCACCCTTAGGAGTGATTTATTTTTCTTGTGTTCTTGTTATTTTCTTTTCTTATTTGTTTCTTTAGTAAATTATTTTAAAATTGTCTTTTTAGATTTTTAAACGTATTTAAAAAAGTTTTGTCGTAATTAGTTTATTTTTCTTAAACTTATAGTAGTTATAATATTAACGGTTTTCTTATCTTAGTTAAACTTATTTTTGTTTACTTCAACTTTAACAAAAATTACAAAAATATTTTTCTTAGTGTTCGTTTTCATTATGTTTTTATTTTTACTTTTTGTGATAATTTACGAATCGCTCCGCGTTTGTATAAACTCACACTCATGGGGTAAACAACTTGTTAGTCCACTTTACGAGCTTAAACGTAAAATCAAAAAGAGGACTCGTAAACTCGATAAGACACCAATCTTACCCTTAAAGATCGAATCAACCAAACTTTATCCGAAACCACCATTCATCGAGGAACTTTTTGTGATAATCAACATATTCGAAGAGAAAGTTGAAACTCAACCCGATTCCCTACCCATAACCGTCATTGATCCCGATGACCAACCATGTGGTCAAGCACTAGGACCATTGCACCAACACCTAGTTCCGCTATTATTCAACGCCCTTTTCCAAACAATTTCCATATCAAGGGTACCCACATGCAAATGATTCGGGAGAATCAATTCGATGGGAGAATCCGATCCGATCCTCACCGACACATAGCTGATTTTCTTGAGATTAGTAACCTATTCCATTATGGTGAAAATTAAAAGGAAGCGGTTAAATTGAGGACTTTTCCTTTCTCATTGTCCGGAGAAGCCAAGATTTGGTTGAACGAATTAAATGAAGGAACAATTACTACGTGGGAAGAGATGAGAGAAGCTTTTGCTAGCCGATACTTTTTTCCCGCAAAGTTTAAACATCTCCTAAATGACATTCACAACTTTCAACAACTCGATCACGAAACTCTCATTGATGCTTGGCTCCGTATGAAAGATATCCTTCGCATTTGTCATGGACACGGTCTAACCAAAGGAGTGATCATTCAAACATTCTATCATGGTTTAGACAATCCAACTCAAGAAATTCTCGATGCTGGAGGAATATTCCTCTATAATACTCCCAACGAAGCTTACAAAATCCTTGAGGACAAGGTCCAACTCAAGCTTGATTTCTCGAAAAATTCTCTAAACGTGCCCAAACCAAAAACCGTTGTTTCCGCCGGTGGAAGCAACATCAATGACGATCATTCTATGTTGATTGAGAAATTAGAAGCTCTCACCAGACATATTGACGTTGAATTCAAGAAGATAAGGCAAGAGCTGAAGGAGATACGAGACGCTCGTAGAGATGATGAAGATGACAATGCTTCAGAATACCACATGGATAATGACATGCTGATGATTGAACCTAATGAAGCAAGATATCACGACGGATATCACAAAATAAAACACCACTTTATTTTGGACAAATCAAAGAAACCAAAACCTCACCGGAGGAGATGATGAGAGAATGGATGGAAGCAAATGAGAGTATGAAAGACCATGTGGTAGAATTGGAACGACAAATAGATCAAGGAAAAAGGAACCACCAAGCCATAATCCAAGACATGGAAGAAAAGAAAGAAGTCCATCATACCGAATCACTTCCTCAAACAACAGATTCCAATCCAAGACATGAATTTGTCTACAAAACACCCTCAATCCAAAATAAACATGATAAGGGTGATGTTGAATTTATCGAGGAGGATGAAACCGAACCCATTACAACCATGCCAACCCCAATCATTACTCGTTCACCAACCGTTTCACCTTTTCTTGAGGATTGTACCATGCACATCCCGTCCACTTAACTCTTAGTAGATGAGAAGATGTTTACACATGATGAATCGTCAAATCATGTTGGTAACAAGGAACTCAATGCAATTGGAGACGTTGAAAATGAAGTCTTGAAAGAAAAAGAGATTAAGAAGCAAGAGAAAAAAATGTCAAAGGTACCCAAGAGGAATGGAGAATTGGAAAGAAAGATAGACGAATGGTCTAAGCCGAAAAATCCAGTTTCTTCAAAACAAAATAGTTTGACTAACCCACCTCCTCCACCTCATATTGAGAACGTGAATGACGTATTCACTAGGAGTGGAAAGTCTGATGACCCTTCGAAAAATCAAAAAGATTCACCACCTGTCTTCGTTTTTAATAAAATCGATGAACCGTTCAAAATAACAAAAAGGGATTATCACATTGTCAAATCGAAAGAATGTCCATCACTTGTGAAGTACAAACCAGAGATCCCTTATCCTCAATGTTTAAGAACAAAAATTCCCCATTTGAACTGTATTGTCAAAGTATCCTAATCTGGGGAAGAGTCTAGCTAATGACTCAGAAATAAATTAAGCGCTACTCAGGAGGCAACCCGAGCTTTTAATTGTTCGCTTATTTAAAAAAAATTATTATTTTTCGTATTTTATTCTTTTGTGTTTGTGTTTAGAACGAATAAGTTTAAATGTCTTTTGGTTTTTGCAAGAGTGTCATTTCTTATAATTCTACTTAAACTTGCTTTTTTCCATTTTTAATTTTTAGTACATTGTTAATAAATAAGTACTTGTTTTTAAAAATAAATTGTTTTGAACTTTGTGGGTATGTTCACTGGAAACCCTCACGAGACTTCACTCGTCCACTCGGGCCACCGAGGGGTTTCAAAGGCTTGTTGCATACGCTAAATGCAACCGTGATGCCTACGAAAGTGAGTTTTAGGATGTTACGCGTTTTTGTAGTTTAGTTTGTTTTTGCAGATTTAATAAGCTCTTGGAGATTGTATTATTGGTGACATTATACTTAGTGTGGAGTTGTTTTGTTAAATAAAAAATCGGTTGATCTCACAAGCTTATGCTAGCATTTGCTTAGCATTTTATCATATGGAGTTCGATCGCGATTTCTACAATCCGGGAAGTTTCGTTTCTCTTGGACTATTTATTTACTTATTTATTTTTCCCATTTTACATGCTTTAAAGTTTATTTTTCATGAGTATAATGCATAACTTAAGTGTGGGGGGAAAGTGAAATAGTGGAAAACGAAACTCATTTTTAACTTTCCGAATTTTTGGGCCAATTTGAAAATAATTTTTGTAAACTTGTTTGCCCTTTTTGATCTAGTTGTTTTCACGCTGTTAGGATAATATACTTGAACAATTGGATCAATCCACTGGTGAAATCTGTAATTTTGAAAAATTTGAGATGTGTCCCCATTAATATTGCAATCCACTTGAGGATCGATAACATTTGCTAGCGCATATTATAGCCCTTTCCATTAAACTGTGAGGATTATTTCATATATAGCATACATCTTTTATGCTTGGATCTTTTGCTATGAGTGTGCCGGTGATTTTATTTATTCTAGAACTTGTACTTGTAAATCATTACCAGACCGCAGTAAGATCGCATTCGTGTGATATAAGTGTATTCGTGTGATAAAGAGGCAACCTTAGGAATAAAACCAAATGGCCATCCGTTTACAAAATAATTTTTGCTAACCACATCGGTTAGTTATCCTCGTATTTGGAACCCATTTTTTAGTGTTCATCTTTAGCGCTAGATACCCCTAGTTAAACCCTCTGAGCCATCCTTTTCATTTTGTTAAATCCAGAAAAATACAAAAATATTTTACACTTTTAAACCTTAGCCTAACCCTTTGTCAAAGTCTAAACGGTGGGTTACTAGTTGCTTAGTATGTTGGATTGTTTTTGATGATTAATAGTTAGCCACACTTTGTCACTTGTGTGTGCCATTCCAACAAGATGAAGGAGACGTCTTTCGTATTTTGTATTTTTTGTGGTGTATGCTTATGCGAAGTGTGGGGGAGATGTTATATATATATATATATATATATATATATATATATATATATATATATATATATATATATATATATATATATATAAAAGAGGTGAAAATAAGTCATCGCAACTATAAGGTGACAATTATAGCAATGTGCTATATTATGTATGGAGATGAAGAAAGAAAGTTATATGATATGTTGTTAGTCAATGTGCTAAGTATGAAGAATATTGTTATGGAAAATCAATGTATCGATATGTGAAAGTTTGAAGAGGAGGAAGTTAACTACAATCATTTACGGGTTTGCGGTTTGTTTGGTGACTAGCAACAATGGGACTTTGACTTAACTTTATTTTTTTTTTAAAACCAATTTCATAAATATTCCCATGCCTTATCCCTACCCTTACCAAATTACTTTATCTTTACGGATATTGTAATGGCTTTGTGAGAATATCAAGTGCATGAATATTGTAGTGACCATCCGGTTTTTGAGTAATCAAGAATTCGCGCCAGCGATCTATTATGTTTTTGTATGAGATGTTTGAACATAAGCCTGGTACAACCCGAAGCCTAAACATTACAACCCGAATAAAAGACCTCTTTAGATGTTTACACTTGGTGCTTACGCCATGTCGGTGGAGTTTTGTTTCTTGTACAAGCCTATGGTAATAAACGAATCGTGACTGAGCAATGAGTGTGATTTCTCTTATATATACTCCACTACCTAAATAAATGAGTGATTGAGTGAATTATACTTTGTTTCTTTTTCGTGAGGTGTTTAGAAATGTTAATCAAGCAAGAAAATCATTGGGTATTGTCAAACATCTCGATTTTTCACCACTAAAGCTTAAAACGATGAATCGTATCTTGTACTTGTGCTTGGTAGATTTGCATCACATTTTTCTAAACATACTTGTGCACCATGTGGATCTATTTTACTTAATTTTTGCTTGAGGACAAGCAAACCCTTAAGTGTGGGGGAGTTTGCGCTCATTTTCATTTATTTATCTCATTTTAGCTTGTTTATGTAAAAAAAAAAAAAAAAAAAAAAAAAAAAAAAAAAAATTCAAATTTTTATAGTTTTCAAAATTTTCTTTTCGTTTTTTTTTTTTCATTTAGGTATGGTTTCAATTTTTCTTTTCCTAGATTTGCTTGAGGGCAAGCAAAGTTTAAGTGTGGGGGATTTGATAACGCTCAAAATTAACATGTTTTTAGGAGCTTTTATGAACTTATAGTACTTAATGAAGTATGTTCTCTATTTTAGGTTCGTGGAAGGAAAATGAAGGAAAAGACGTAAAAATGATCAAAAACGAAGATTTATGAATATACGGAGGAATTCCCGACAAATGAAAGTCTCTTGGAGTATGTTCGAGAAAATAAAAATCATGAAGTTGTCACTCCAAGGACTTAAAAATAATGTACAAGAGGGAAAACGAGAAGTGAAATGAAGGAAAGAAGCTAAAACGAAGAAATAATGGAAGACTCGTTGTTCCCGACACACCTTCACCATTTTGGCCATAACTTGAGCATACGGACTCCGTTTGACCCCCCGTTCGCGGCCACGGAAATCTAAGAGAAAGATCTACAACTTTTGTGTTTATGACTTTTGCCCAACCGATCGGATGGGGGACCAACCGATCGGTTGGATTCTTGCTGACCTCCCCAAGTCATTTTTAATGCATAATTAAGTGTCATTAAGCCCCAAGTCCGATCATGTCTCCATAATAACTCCTAAACCTGGCATTTTATGACAACTTAGTGCCCAAGAAACTTGCTTGGAGGCTAAGGTTGATTTCTACTACAAATATGAGTGCTTAGGCTTAGTTCTAAGTGTGCATCCTAGAGGAGGGATTGTCACCAAAACAAAGGTGCATTCCTAAAGGAAGGATTGTCACCAAAACAATGGTGCATTTCTATCCTCTACTCTAAAGGAAGATTTGTTACCACTTTTATCTCACCTCTGCCGTTCATGGAGGACGTATCACCAAATATTGGAGCGATTCTCTAGTTTGGTTAGAAGTTTTAGTTGATTGGAAACTTTGTTACGTTGATGGGGCTTGAAGGTAGCTATAACCTTTCACCTTTACCTATTTGTAATTCATACTTTGGGTAAACCTTGTTACTTTTATATTTCATGATGCTTACGATTACTATGTTTGTTGAAGACTTACATTTGGTTGAATACAATTTGGTTTTGTTTTGAATACTTGTTTTGATATTATGATGACTTGTGATAAATAGATGTTTGTTATTGATGTGATTCTTACAATTAATGTTCTTTGTGTGATGTTATCTTATTATTTTCTTGTGGTTTGATCCGTGACAATTATAACCACCAAATTGTTACTTGCTTAAAACAAACAAACGACACTTGAGTGCAACCAAGTCTCTTGGGACGACCTTGACTTACCACTCCTATACTACAATTAACTAGGGTATACTTGCCCGAATGTGTTCCTAGTTAACCGGTAATTCTTGTTTCTATAAATTTAAAACATGGTTGCTAATTAGCACATCAGTCATCTATCATGACTACCTGAGGGAATTTTGGTGCCCAGCGGTGGTTGAAAACCCTGATGCACCAAAGGAGGCCAAAATCAAGTTCTCAGTGAAGAATGGGACAAAGTCCCTTATTCTTGACTACAAAACCTTTGTCAAAGCCACTAGCCCTGACTACACTGAGACTTTGTTGCCCCACCCACAGAAGAGGAGGTTAAACAACTCCTCTTAGAACTAGGGCCATATGATAAGAATCACTCTGATATTGCTCCAGGGGCCCTACTGAACAAATCCCCCATCATCAAAACATGGTTCCCTGCCCCTTGGAGGATCCTGATGACATTCGTTATTCAGGTCCTTGGGGGGAATAAGTCCTCAACTGAGCAACTGAACACTACTCAATCAATGATAGTGTACTGTCTCATTGAGGGTAAAAAGATTGACCTTGGAGAAATTATCTTCAGGGACCTCATAGGCAAATTGGGTGGGAAGTCTAGGAAAAAACACATGTCTTACCCTAGATTCATTTCCTGCGCCCTGAATGACCTACTAGGGTTTGAGTACTTCAAGCCTGACAGTGTCGGCTTTGAACCTGATGTCTTGCATAAGGCAAACTACTCACGTGACCCTAATGAGGTTACACCTGTCGCCCTGACCACATATATGCTGACTGCTATCCAGGGTGACAACATTGTTTCACCAATTCCCTCTCCCACAAAAAATGTGAAGAGGAAGATGGGACAGGGGTCTAGGAAGGTGGCTCAACCCAAGCCACTCGCCACTGAGACCTCTGCCCCTAAGCCTGACAAAAGGGGGCAACAACAACAGACCCTGACTGCTGACCCCCTCAGGATCATAAGCTAATCTTTGGCCCCAAAACAACGGCCAACGGAGGGCACTGAGACATCACACTCAGTGTCCTCGGGTGAACCCGTTCCCAAAGGCCCTGCTGGCATAAACAAGTCAGTAGGGTCGGAACCAACTAAACCTTCATATCCTGCTAAAGACTTTGGCAAATCACAACCAGAGTATCAGGGAGTAAGGGGTCCTATACCCTCGGTGGGGCAGCACTACTCCACTGAGAAGGGGACCCACAAACAATCACATCCTGCCAAAGGCTCGGGTGAATCACAACCCAAGCAACAGGGAGTTCTCGCCCCTAAATCTTTGACAGGCCAGCACAAGCCTGTTGGAATGGGGGGCATAACCACTCAGGTGCCTGATGAGGACATTCGCCAATCAAAGTGTAACAATTCGCAATTTCAGGTTAATTACTATTCCCGGAAAATTTTACTATTCATTTTTCCCGAAATATTCCCGAAAGTTGATTTTTATTTCATATTCTCGAGTGATAAATCATTTCCATGGAAAAATAAATGTTTGACATTCGTCAGATCATTTTCGTGAAAGTTATTAAGGAATTACACGTTTTAGGGTAAAACGTCATTCAGAAATTCTACGCACAACGAAATTCGACCCCGTCAGGTGACCCCACACCAGAAAAATGTTTGACACACTCATGATTTATTTAAGAATAAATCATGACTGAGAAAAATATGACCAAAAATAAACCTCGGCCGTGAAAAACTGGAATTTTCAGTTTTAAGCGTTTTTACTCAGCCGTAACCTTAGCCTATACCTGCACCGCGTTTCTAAGATGATTTGAGTTTTCAACTTTTTAGAATAAGTCAACATATTTTTCCCTCCTCCTTTGACCAAAAATCATTCCTTGATTTTATAAGTCATTCCTTGATTTTTAGGTTTACGGTTTGATGTCTAAAAGACATTTAATACCAACCGACACTAGACTGAGTCCAGTCTAGAGATTATAAGTCATTTTAAATCATTTATAACCTATTAGAAAAGTAACATTTTACTTTTCTCAATTTTACGCAATATTCGTAAATTTTACGTATTACGCGTTTTAGACTCGTGTTTCCAGTTTTAGCAGGGTTTTACCACCCAAATGGAACCTACCACTCATTTTATATTTTATTATGGAACATATGGACATGTTTAACAATACTTTCAAATTTCATAATTTTACGACACCCGGTTTTACGTTTTGAGGCCTAATCATTTACGGTTGGCATTTCCCGGAGTCAAAATTCATCTAAATACTTAGGATAATATTAAGACCAAGCACACCTCACCCCCTAGGCTTGTGAACCACCATTAGGGGGGGGGAGTCACCCCATGGTGTGGCTTGATCTTGTGGAAAATGTTCCAAGATGATTACATGTGTAGTTTTGGCTAAAATATCTTAAGTAAAGTAACCTCCTCTTAAGACTATAAAAGCCCCCTCCCCCCCCCCTTCCTTGTGCCGTCCATCACCAACCCCAAAACCATTCCATCTTTAGCTTATTTCCTTCAAAGTTCTATCAAGGTTCAAGAGCTAGTTCAAGATAGAAACCCTAGTGTGATCTTAGGTTACCAAAACACTTCCAAACCTAATATACTTGGTGATTTCTCTTGAGTTTGAATCCACTCACGTCACCTCAACCTTCATCATCCATCTTTCAAGATTACAAGAGTAGAAAGATTGCATGAAGTTAAGTGGGTTGAAGCAAGTCTATCAAATTCCTTTTCCTTACTTGCTACTTTCCTTTCTTTGTTGAAAGCCAAAAGTTGTAAGCCAAACCTAACATGCTTCTTGTTAAATGATCATGCTCATGTTATTTACATATTATTCTTGCTATATTATGTCTTGTATAAATGTCCATGATGTATAAAAGTGAGTAAAACATGTTGTTGTAATTGATTGTTAAGATAAGTTACTAAAACAAGTAAACTAGTGACTTTCTTGGTATAACCTGATCAAAATGGTAAAATTATGATATTGGATCATTACGTATTACATTAGAGGACTTAACAAGGAAACCATAGCAACTTGAACCACCTAAAAAGAGTAAACGAGTCAAAAGTTATGACGATTTGAAGTTACCAAAGATTTTCGGCAAAACTGCCTAAACCATACTGTTTTGCATTCTGACTTTTTGAAAGTCACCCTTCTGGTCCGATTCATCAAAAAGTTAAAACACGAAAGTTGTCCGGAACGCCGTTTTCGTTCAGGAAAAAAGAAGCTCGAGCCCTGAAAACGCTTTCCGAGTGATAAATTCTTCAAATTATAAACAGCCCATTTTTAGGCCAAAGTCATTATATATAGGTTATGGTTTAAAAGGAACAAGAGGTCTTATGACCTATAATCAAGACCACAACCATGGCTAGAGCCAAGGTTGTGTCTCATGACCTTGGAACAAGGACCAAAGGTCATGGCTAGGCCATGACGAAATGACCATGTAAGATTACTTAGGCGAAAACATGAAACAAGGAATTGGCGATAATTTGAACAAGCAATTTGGATCTACTTCACTTAAAAAGTGTTAGGAATTAAATAAACAAAAGAATCTGAAGATTCAGAATAAAGGTTTAAAGGAAATACGACAAGTATGTTTCTGCTGATAAAGCACAAAGCGAGTTTCCACTGATGGATTCTGCTGAAGACCGTTTCCACTGAAGGTGATTCTGCTGCTTGATTCCGCTGCTACTATGACTATGCTGCTATGACTCTGCAGCTATGACTCATACAAACAGCTTTGTAGATAAGAACGACTTATTCTACTGATTCATATACAAGAAAATATCTTTGTTGTAGTCATCAAATTGAACACTCCAAGTGAGTTGTAATACTAGAACAAGTGATTAGTCATAAGCTAGTTATTTGTTGAGTCATGAAGTTTGTAAAAGATCTTTCCTTGGACTATAAAAGGAAAATCTTAGATGTGTATAAATATCAATCTAGAATGTGCATGTGAAAAGATATACACAGACAATACAAAGAACAAACATAAGTCACATAAGATTCAAGGTCTTGTAACCCTAGTGATAGTAAAGATCACTCGTATTATTTTGAATAATATTGAATCATTTGGTGTTAACTATTCCATTTCCATATCCAAAACATAAATCTTCTAAAGTGTGGTTAAGTAGATTCCGCATACTTAATCATATTCACACAAACATATCTTATACACAAAGAACGAAGGCTTAACCACCTTACCGTGTAATCGACCCTCAACATGATCTCTTGTTGAGGGTCGATTACACGGTAAGGTGGTTAAGCCTTCGTTCTTTGTGTATAAGATATGTTTGTGTGAATATGATTAAGTATGCGGAATCTACTTAACCACACTTTAGAAGATTTATGTTTTGGATATGGAAATGGAATAGTTAACACCAAATGATTCAATATTATTCAAAATAATACGAGTGATCTTTACTATCACTAGGGTTACAATACCTTGAATCTTATGTGACTTATGTTTGTTCTTTGTATTGTCTGTGTATATCTTTTCACATGCACATTCTAGATTGATATTTATACACATCTAAGATTTTCCTTTTATAGTCCAAGGAAAGATCTTTTACAAACTTCATGACTCAACAAATAACTAGCTTATGACTAATCACTTGTTCTAGTATTACAACTCACTTGGAGTGTTCAATTTGATGACTACAACAAAGATATTTTCTTGTATATGAATCAGTAGAATAAGTCGTTCTTATCTACAAAGCTGTTTGTATAAGTCATAGCTGCAGAGTCATAGCAGCATAGTCATAGTAGCAGCAGAATCAAGCAGCAGAATCACCTTCAGTGGAAACGGTCTTCAGCAGAATCCATCAGTGGAAACTCGCTTTGTGCTTTATCAGCAGAAACATACTTGTCGTATTTCCTTTAAACCTTTATGCTGAATCTTCAGATTCTTTTGTTTATTTAATTCCTAACAATCCTCCCCTAAACATGTGAATCACATTCAAACATGTTTTCCTGAATTAAATGAGGACTTTGTGAAGATCTTTCAAACACTTTATTTTCAGACTGGTTGATCTGAACTTTCTTTTCTTCTGAGTGAATGAACTTATCTTTCTCTGGAACACATCTGCTTTCTGATCGTTGCTCCATTCTTGGACTAAAAGATGGTGCAATCTTCCTTTGATTTTAACAAGATATCATCTATCAATTTGCCTTTGCAAGTGATGAACAAACGTAGTGAACTGAAATTGAATCTTTTCAACTTTTGACCTAGATAGAACTTTCTCCTTTGAAATGCTTCATCTCTTCTGAATACAACATTAAAGAATGTTCTTGTCATTTTCAACCTCTATGTCATCATCTTGTATGATCTTGTCTTTTCTTTTGGTTAATCTTCCTTAAACTGGGCTTGTATTTCCTCCCCTGAGATGTTTGTTTCCTCCCCTGAGATTCAAATAACATCTTATATTCATATCCTCCCCTTATTTGAAAGATTTTCTCACAATCATAACATCATCATCTGATCTAGCATTGTTCCATGTTTTCAGACAATTTGTACATGAAGCCATCAATTCCTTAAGAGTTTAAGATTCTGCCCTCATCACTTCTAGGTGTGTTAACTCCTATGAGAGGTGATTCAATGGACGTTTTTGACTCATGGTCCATCTGATGATGGTTTTTAAAGTCATCTTTTAAAAAATCCTTTTAAGAAACTTTTGCCTTAGCAGTATGTATATGATTTTATTATGAAAAATCATACTGCTTACAACCATTTTGAAGAGATTAAGTGTGTAACAGACACTTAGTCAAAATTTCGGTTTAAAGCAACCTTTGGTTGTGTGAGAACTAATATTTTCAGTTATAAATAACCGCCTGTGTATAGATAAACCTATTCAAAAGGCTTTCTTTACAGGGTTTCCAGCTCGTGGCATTTGTTACCTCTAACACAAGTGTTAGATTTACTGTTGCTCGCTGTTCTTTCTATCAGATATCCGTAGATTAGTCACATTATACTTGAGAGTATAAAATGATAGAAAGTGAGTTGTATCAGTTATTAACTGATCAACTAATTTATCAATTCAATGTGAAACATCATAATCAGATTTCAAGAAAGAAGTTTTAAGGAGTTTTGAAGTCCCAAACTTTTTCTATCATGAACCTATTATATCAGCAGCAATGATCAGCTTTCAGCAGCAATGATCAGCAGCTTTGATCAGCAGATTTCACTTGAAATAACCTTTCAGCTTAAATATTCATACCTGAAATTGTTAGTCTAAAACCAAAAGAACAAAGTATAAAGTACTTGCCTTGAATTAGAATAATGCATAGGACTAACTGTATGAATAACTTCAAATATTGTTAATAGTAGTCTTAAATAACAAAGTTAGATGCATTAACGAAATCTATATACAAAAACACATTATATTGAAAAATTTAAAGATTAAGCATTCCAATACTTGCTACCAAGTACTGAAATCTACCAACATCAAAAGCTTTGGTAAGAAGATCTGCAAAGTTTTGATCTGAAGCAATTTTCATTACTTGAATTAACCTTTTCTCATTGCAATCTCTTATAAAATGATGTCTTATTTCAATGTGTTTTGTTTTAGAATGTTGCACTGGATTTTTAATAATGCAAATTGTACTACTATTATCAATATGAATTATGGTATGTAAGAAATTGTACCCATAATCAAGAAGTTGGTTTTGAAGCCATAGAACTTGACCACAGCAACTTGCAGCAGCTACATATTCAGCTTCAGTTGTTGAATTTGCCACAATTGTTTGCTTCTTACACTGCCATGAGATAAGTCTGCATCCAAGGAATTGACATCCTCCGGTTGTTGACTTTCTGTCCAAGCTAGCACCAGCATAGTCACTGTCTGAGAATGCTATCAAATCAAAAGGTGATTCTCTAGAATACCATAAACCCAACCTTGGTTGACCTTTGAGATATCTAAAAATTCTTTTGACTGCTGTTAAATGAGAAACCTTTGGAGTTACTTGAAATCTTGCACAGGCACAAACAGAGAACATGATATCAGGTCTTGATGATGTAAGATACATCAAAGAACCTATCATAGATCTGTATGTATGTACATCCACATTTTCTCCATCTGCATCTTTAAGAAGTGGCTTCTCAGGATCCATTGGTGTGCTTGCTATTTTTGAATCAGCAAATTGAAATTTTCTAAGAATCTCTGCAACATATTTGTCTTGACTAATAAATATGTCTTCAGATGATTGCTTAACTTGCAGACCCAAAAAGAATGTAAGTTCTCCCATAGAACTCATCTGAAACTTATCTTTCATAAGTTTTTCAAAGTCTAAACACATCTCCTTCCTTGTAGATCCAAAGATAATGTCATCCACATACACCTGTACTAACAGAAGATCTTTCTTGTGCTGTTTGATGAAAAGTGTCTGATCAATCTTTCCTCTTTGAAATCCATTCTCTAATAAATAGGAAGCTAGTGTTGCATACCAAGCTCTTGGTGCCTGATGTAGGCCATATAGAGCTTTAACTACCTTGTACACTTTGTCTGGATGGTCAGGATCAGTGAAGCCTGGAGGTTGTGTAACATACACCTCTTCTTCAATTGAACCATATAAAAATGCACTCTTGACATCCATTTGGTAAACTGTGAAGTTCATAAATGAAGCATAAGCTAAGAAAAGCCTAATTGCCTCAATTCGAGCTACTGGAGCATAAACCTCATCATAGTCTATCCCTTCTTCTTGTGTGTACCCTTGTGCTACTAATCTAGCCTTATTCTTAATCACTATGCTTCTTTCATCCCTTTTATTTCTAAAAACCCATCTAGTGCCAATTACTCTTACACCATTAGGTAAATCAACTAGCACCCATACCTTTTGAATCTTGAACTGAAGAAGCTCCTCTTGCATAGCCTCTAACCAGCTTGAATTTTCTAGGGCTTTATGAATATTCTTTGGTTCATCTTGTGGGAGAAAACATACAAACAAACAGGAGTTTGAAAACTCATGCTGCTTTGAAGCATAAAGGGCATCAAGAATCCCTTTTTGATCTGAAGATATCAATTGTTGTCTTGTCTTCACACCAGATTGTACATCTCCAATCACATTTTCTAGGGAGTGAACTTTGTGAATCCTTGATTGTGGAGTGGAAGGAACTTGATAATCAGATGGAATATTACTTAAATCCACCTCATCTTCTGAAAAGTCTGCTTTTGTTTCTTCTGAAAAAATATCAGCAGAAACAATTTGCTTATCAGCAGGAACATTTTGCTCATTAGCAGGAACATTTTGCTCATTGTCAGGAACGTTTTGTTGTTCTTGTGTTCTTCCTTCTCTGTTTTTATCTTCAACACCTTCTTTAGCTTTTCCAGAAGAAGATTCACCATTTGTTGAAGTTGATTCCACACTTGTATTTGACCATATTGGCATCATCACATAATCTTGATGTGTCTTCTTGTCTAACCTTGCCTCATCCATTGCTTGTGAACCTGAAAAATCATTAATTTCTGCAACAACAGGCACATAATTCATTGAATGGGTTAGAGATTCAAGATCAAATAGCCATTTTGGTCCTTGACCTTCTACATTAGATTTATTTTCTAAAAATCTCACATGCAGATTTTCTTCTACTCTTCTAGTTCTTATGTTGTACACTCTGAATGCTTTGCTATTGATAGAGTATCCAACTAAGAATCCTTCATCTGCTTTACCATTAAACTTTCCAAGATGGTCTAAGGTATTTAGAATTGTCACATGACATCCAAAAGGTCTAAGAAATCCTATTTCAGGAGTTCTACTTCTAAAAAGTTCATATGATGTCTTATTGTGAGGCTGCACTATTAAAACTCTGTTCTGAACATAACAAGCAGTGTTGACTGCTTCAGCCCAAAAAGTTATAGGCAACTTTGAATCAGCTAACATAGTTCTAGCAGCTTCTATTAGTGTTCTATTCTTTCTTTCAGCTACTCCATTCTGTTGAGGAGTTCTAGCAACACTAAATTCTCTTTTAATACCTTTTTCTTTGCAGAACTCATCCATAACTCTATTTTTAAATTCTGTCCCATTATCACATCTAATGACTTTTACACTTTTGCTTACTAGGTTTTCTATCTCTGTAATGAAGGTCTTAAGGATGCTAGAAGTCTCATCCTTAGTTCCTAAAAAGAATACCCATGTAAATCTACTATAGTCATCAGTAACAACTAGACAAAATCTCTTATGCATTATACTACTTACTGAAACAGGTCCAAATAAGTCCATATGAAGCATAAACAATGATTGATTGATAGAGTTAAAAATCTTGGGCTTACAAGTGACTTTGTGTTGTTTGCCTTTAAGACAAGCAATGCATGTTTGATCATTTTCAAAACGTTTTTGAGGTAAACCTCTTACCAAACCATTCTTAACAATCTTGTTTATGGTTTTGAAGTTAATATGACCAAGTCTCCTATGCCATAACATAGATTCATCTAATGTGGCCTTTGCAACAAGACAAGTTAAAGCATCTTTAGAAACAATGTTATTCATATCAACACTGTACATATTGCCCTTCCTAGGAATTTTAAGAAGTACTTGACTTTCATCAGGCATCTTAAAATCAGGAGAAAGTACAAGACATTCAGTCTCAGTAAAAAGAACATTATTCTTTCTGTCACACATTTGTGAGACACTAAAGAGATTATACTTAAGCTCTTGCACATAAAACACATCTTCAAAATCTAATTTACTGGTTTTGATAGTACCTTTACCAGTAATCTTTCCACCAATTCCTCCTCCAAAGGTAACATATCCACCATCAATTGATTGAAAGTTGGAAAGATAAGACATGTTGCCTGTCATGTGCCTTGAACACCCACTATCTGAATATCCTTGATCTTCATGATCTGTTGGTGAATGTCCCTGCACAAAATAAAAGAATTAGTTTTCTTTGGGGATCCTTAGGCGAAAACATGAAACAAGGAATTGGCGATAATTTGAACAAGCAATTTGGATCTACTTCACTTAAAAAGGAACCATGAGATATTACAAAGAGAAAAATGGTCATACAAGACTTATGAAACTTCCCCTAATAACAATCTTCATGTAAAAATAAACTTTCCTAAGTTTATTCAAATATCGGACATGTAACTTTTCAGATCAAAACTTATATCTATATATTTTATCAACTACTACAATAGTAGGGAGCCTCATGTGAGGAGTTCATTATGTAAGCCGTCGAGTTAAGTTGTGGATTTACGAATTAAATTGTCCTGGCTCCTCGAACGCTTACTAACATGACTTCTGAATTATGTCGGCCCGAACGGTAGTAAACGATATATAAAACATACATGTTTCATGAATCTTTTCTTTCAAAGACTTACAATATACATCATACCACATCATGGACTAAAATGCAAGATATATATACAGGCACTACTTCATATTCATTACTCAAATCCTAAGTCGCGACATTCTATTATAGGTTGCTCGTAGAAACCTGCACGATCCAACCATTACCTTTATTACTTGCTATCGTACTTAAGATGAGTTCATAGCCCCACTTTACATTACTTCAATGTTTTACTAACCCTTGGGGGGAATACATGCTACTTTTAAACCGAACACAATGCTTTGAAACTGTATGCTGCCTGATTGTTTTATTATTACTAAGTACCTACCTTGCCAATCCTAGGCCCCTATCATGAACCATTTAATCACTAGAATTAGTGAGCGCGAGTATTGTGAATAGGCCTATTGGGATTGACGAATCCCATTTGTTTGAGCAGATTAGTTCAAACGAATGCACTATATTTGAACATTAAGTATGACGGCAAAGTACTTACTGGGGCAACAAAACCGCCGATTGATATTGGTACCCGTTAACGTATTGGTTGCATGAGCTTAGTATATAATAATAACTGTTTTGTTTTCTAAACATGAGTATGAGTCTTATTAACTCTTACTACCAACATATTGTGTTCAACCGTTAAACAAACTCTATGAATATCACTCAATATTTGTGTTGATCCTTTTAAGCATGTATTTCAGGTCCATGATAATCAAGAATGGAGCGGAAGGGCACGTACCGAAGGAAGAAGGCTATAAACTATTATTTCATTCGATAAAAACATCAAAGACTTTATATTGATGTATTTTGAAACATGGAACCTTTTTGGGACCTTACTATGTAAACTCTGATATATTTGAATAAATATGAATGACAACTCTTTTTAATACGACTCGGTTAGAGATCGTTTTCTATTATTATGACTGTTGTGCCGTCGAGTAACACCCAAGTTGAATTCCGCTGCATCATGAATTGGGGGTGTTAAACAAAGCTTTTGTCTGAGGGCACAACAACTCATCCCAAAGACTCAGAGGGAAACATACAACCCGCTGATAGGGACACAACAATCACGTCTCCTAGTGATGGTACTGAGAAACACCCATCAGTGCCTGAAGGGGTCACGAGGGACAAAGACTCAGAGGGAAACATACCACCCGCTGATATGGAACTCACAACCAACCCCGAAGGTGCGCATAACTCGGGAACTGACCCTGAAGACCAGGTAGGTAAAACCCAACCTTCCGGATTTGAGGGGTCAGGACCTGGCCAAAACAAAGGCGAGTCTTCTTATGAAGAGGAGCCGGCTAACCGTATTTTGCAGATTCAGTCCCTAGCTGAAGCTCAGGCTGTTTTGTACTCTGATGATGAATTCAACAGTGATGAGGAAGTCTTCAAGGTCGGAGATGATATGGAGCCTGAGGAGACAGTCCCTGAACCAATTCATCAGTCTCCTCAATCTTCAAACCATGATGATGCTGACACTCAGTCCGAGCCAGAGTCCTCAGGAGATGATCAGGCTCCTCTCACTGTGAAGAACTTCACCAAATTCATCAAAAAGATTACTAACATTTTGTACAGGGGGATCACTGATGAGGTCTTTGACATGCACACTGAACAGGCGGTTCACTTTCATAATCTCAAAGATGCTGTCGAAGACTTCGATGAAGATGTCAGGGAACAAAATTCCTCAGTCAATCATTCCCTGACACAGATGATCACTCGCCTGAACCAGTTTTTGATAACCCTCAACCAGCTGAATATAGGGGTTCAATCGGTTCAAGAATCAGTCAAGGATGATCCTGAACTCACCAGAAAGCTACTTCAGGCATCCGAGACGTATCAGGTAAACTCAGTGGCTCTCACTGAATTACTTGACTTGTGAAGGGTTCTAATCTTCAGGGTCTCGCCACCACAGTGGAGTCTCTCAAATCTTCCTTCATCAAAATAGAGGAATCAGTGACAGCTCAGTCCCAAAGGTCTACTTCTCTGGCATGGAACTTGGGCTCCAGGATGACAGCTCTTGAAAATGCACAGGCTGCACTTGACTCCAGGGTGTCGATCATTCAGCAGGATACTCAGGAGATCAAGTCTATGATGACCGAAATTTTTCAAGCCTTCAAGGGTGCATCTACTTCTTCAGTACAGCCAACACTTGCCATCACTGACATTCAGGCAAATGTTGAGGGGGAGAATGCTACTGAAGCCCCTAATACTGTTGAACAAGAAGCTAGACAGCCCTCTCACACTGAGGGGGAGCATGTCACTGAAGCAACACCAATCACTGAAGTTCCACCATAGGAGGAACCAGTCTCTTCTTCTCTCGGACAGGACAGAGGCAAAAGTATTGCTACCACCTCTAGTCCTGAAAATGTTCTCAAGCCAGCCTCAACCATGGTTAGATTTGACCCTGATGCACCTATCAAGGTCCTGTTTGAAATCAATGGGGTAGTACATCTTCTCACTCATGACGAAATTCAAGCTCACATGGAAAGGACTGAGACACTACTCAAGGTGGCTAAGGAAGAGAGAATGAGCAAGCCTGCTATCATTAAGGTTGTTCATGAGGAAGCTGAAAAGATTGGTTTGAATACTGAGGCACTAGCAACTGTACAAGTTGGTGCTATCTTTAAAAAGGCTCAGGAAGAAGAGCTAAATGCTCTCAAAATGGAAAGGGAAAACAAGCTCAGGAAGGATGCTCAAATCAGAAAACACAGGATCGAAAAGTATACTTGGGTGATGAAAGAAAGGTTAAGACCTGAAACCATCATTGACGTTCAAATCCACAGAAACACCGATCCTGCAATGGTCACCGTCTTCAGGGGACGTGATAAAAGAATAATGGACATCCATAAGCCTTTCAAGTTTGCATACTTTGGCATCACTGAGCTTGATGAGCTTCGATCAATCATTGCCAAAAAGAACAATGTTGTAGTACCTAAACTTCTCGAATCACTGAATGATAGGTACGACAAACTGAGAGCAATGCCTGAGGCTCTTAACATTCCCTCACTTTTTCCTGACTCAGTAGAAGAGACTGCTCCATCTAAGGCTTCCAAGAGGAAAAGGAAGCAAATAGAATTGGAGCCTGAGATCAAGGTACCAGGGTTAGAGTATGACAAGTCGCTTCCTGAAGGAATCACGTTCGTGAACAATGCGGTCCTTGAAGCTCCTGAAAGAGGCTTGTGCTTCACTGATGAATATGGAAGCTTGGCTTTCCAAAGGTGGTCTGATATGGATAAGGCAGGAATCAAAGCAATGCTCATGTACCTCATGTTGGCGTCCCCCATTCAGAGTGATGAGAACAAAAGATTCTGCCAGGACTTGGAAGAAATGATCAATGAACATCCTGAAAGACACCTACTCAGATCAAAGAAAGCAAAGCTTGAAAACCTTGGATACCACCTGAACATCTGATTTGCAACAACTATCTTTTTATTTTTTTGTAATTTGTAGGACTTGTAATAACTATGAATAAACTTTGATGTTTTGTTTAAAATTATGTGTCCTACTTATAATTACAACAACATTCAGTAAGAGATGAAGACCCCTACCAACTCACACTGAATCAAGAAACACTTAGGCTATTTGTATGTTCAAATAGGGGGAGATTGTTGGGTCACTGAATTCCCCAATCTTCTTCTAACAAGGATTTGAACATAAAATAACCTAAGTATAAACAAGTCACTGAGTGAACAGTAACTCAGTGAGTCATCTTCAGGATGCTAAGACCGAGCCTAAGAAGAAAGGTTCTCCATTCAGTGAGTCGGAACTCAGTGAAGTGTGATCTAAGCCAAGAAGAAGGTGATGGGTTCAGTGAGGATGACAATAACTCACTGAACCCCATGACTCCTCAACAACTTCATGGTACTAAAGACTGATGACTAGAAGACTGAAGTTTTGGCGGGACTGGGTGGGAAAGTTTGATCTGTTTCACTAAAGAGCTTTATCACTTTAAGGTCAAACTTTCCTCAAATGGCTAAAACCAGGCTGTCATCAGAAAGTGCCTTTTGGACTTAACCCAAAGAAGCTTCCCTTGCCAGAGAATAAAATCTATCAAGATTTTATTGAGGAACACTTAGGTCCATTGTATAATAGATTTGTTCACATTTGTGTATAAATAGGTAGCATAAGAGAGGAGTAAAAGTTGACAAGTTTGTGCAATTAATGCAAAGCATTCACAAACCACTTTTACTCCTCCAAAGAACAACACAACCCCTGAGATAGCTCAGTGGGTCCTGAAAGTTGTCACTCAACATAGATTGAGTTTAGTGAGGAGTCAATACCATACTTGTCGTTTTCAATCCCAAGTGTTATTCCGCAAACACTTGGGTACGATTCTTTTTGATTAACTTCTAATAAAGAATTAAACGTTGGAAAATATTGTCTCTTATGTTTACGTTGCTTTATTGTTAATCGTTTTTATACATCTTTGTTTAATGTCATAGAACTTGGTTACTTTAGCTTTGTAGTTATAGTTAACCAAGTAAAAGGGACCAACAGTTTCAATGGGTGAAAACCCTTGAAAATACTGTAAAAGTCAAGCTAGGGTTTATTCAAGTCGTCCCTAAAATAGTCCTCCACTTTAGAATGAAAATTACAAAGACTATATATAGATTTCCTAAGGTGACGGCGTCAAGAAGAAACTTCTGACGCCGTCAACCCGCCGCCCATAATAAAATCGGATTGCCTAGATCCAGATCTGACGCCGTCATGTGTAATGTTGTTCTGGGCCGTCACCACTTTTACTCTTGACGGCCTTGATTTGACGCCGTCACATTTCTACTGGGCCGTCACCATTTTTGCTCTTGACGCCGTCATCAAATTGCTCTTGACGCCGTCAGGTACTGTTCCCAGCAAGGAAAATCAAGACTTTGGCGTTTTCTTCACTTTTATGCTCCAAGAACGTCCAAAATGCTTCCTTTTTCCGGAATTCACTCCAAAAGTACCTAAAATCACAAAAGGAATGATTTAGGGCATTATTTGATCAAATAAATTCAAATTCCGGCTTAAATGACCCCCTAAAAACGGATCATTTTTCGCCTCATCACATTTATATATGAAGATTACATGTTATTATACCTAGACTTACATGTGATTTTTATAAGTAGTCATGTGTGTTTATATATATAATCATATGTGATTTTGCAACAGATATATATAAGTAACAAATTTATATAAATTACCGCATGCAATGATCAATCAAAACTTTATTCAAAGTATTACAATCCACTGAATCAATACAAGTACTAAAGTAAATTGACAATCCATTTGAAACAATTTGTCTTCAATGGTTTTGGAGTATTAGTACAAGTCATTTTGTTATGGGTATTGGTCTTCTTTGCACAACTGGCACACTTCTCTCTTAGCTTTCTCTTTTGAGTTTTCTAAATTTTATTCTCTTAAACGCGTAATTACAATGAGAATTTGTATATCAAGATTATTAATTATTATAAGACATCCTTTAACACGTAAATAGTTTAAAGCATATATACAAAATATATAATCACATGTGCAGAATCTAAATCAAATAAGATCAAACTTAAAGTTGTAAAAATGAGAACAAACTAAAATCTAACAAGTGGCACTCTTCTTAAAATAAAAATAAAAATTTAATTAATTACAACTAAAATTGTTAAAGTTTCGATAGTTTTCTTTTTAAAACTGACGAGATCTAAGTGATACACCTTAATTCGATGTGTAATATGTATCAGGTTTTGATATATGTATTAGTTTAAGTTGATTTGTTTTAGGTGTGTCAATTTATGTATAAGATATCAGTTTTTTGAGATTTAGATGTATTGGCATAAAATTTATAATTGTGTATCAGTAACCCAAACTCATGTATCAGTTGTTTATTAGTTGCTAAAATGTTAATTTGTATTAATATTTAGTTTTTGGGTATCATTGCTAAAATGGTTATTTATAAATGTTTTTAATAATTGTTTAGACTAATTCTCATTTTAACAACTTTAAGAAAGTTCTCACATTAACTCTCTCCCACATGTGGATATGTATTTCATTTATATTTCATTCAGCTTCACATGTAGTTATCCAATATACGGAGTATTCAATTATTTTGCAATACACCGAGTTATAATCACACGCGATTTTAAATATAATCACATGTGACTAACATTTTGACAAAATAAGAATGTTACACCATATGTATAATCGCATACGATTTTATGTATAGTCTTTTAAAACCCTACTATCAAATTTGATTGAACTTACAACAAAAAAGAGTAACCAAGTGTAATTTCCCCTTTTTTTAGAAGTAACAGAATCACATGTGATTTTACATGTAACAACTACATCTTCTTCTAATCTAGATCAGAAATTGGCTCATCCATGAACTTGTTTTGTCATATTTTCGTTATCAACCTCTTTTTTTTCAAACTTTATATGTTTAACTGATTATCATCCATATTTATCTAATTGTGTTTCAATTGGTCGGTTTGAAACTAAAAAAAGCAAAATAAAACTAATTTTGATGAAATTTGCAGTCACTAAATGTTTTTTCTAAGTAGACTTGATGATAAATTCCGTGTGTAATGTGTTTGCTATTGGCTAGATTTGTATTTCTATGAAAGTGTTTGTTCAAACCTAATTTCTTTTAAGAAAAACTGAAGATAGGTGAGAATTTTAGGCTTATATCTTGGACAATGTTGCCCTTGATGTGAAAGTCTCTTATTTGATTACAACATTAGGATCAAAATAAAATGTTAAAATATGTTCATTTGATCTTTAGACACTCAAGTATTTTAAAGCTCATGGCGGTTGCTAGTGATGGTGATTGACTAGCTAACGGCATTAATCGTTTGAGGCCTTGATCCCAGCCTGAATTCGTGTATATTAAAGTGTTGCAACTAAAACATACATAACTTACTTTATAAGGAAAGTAAAGTTACAAAAACCAAGATTAGGGTTTCTTGTAACAAACATAAACCCTATATACCAATATGCCAATAATCTACCACTACCGTAACTTCCCAACTTGTAGGAATTTCTTGGTGTTACAGTAATGTTTTCTGGTAGTAAAACTAAGCAACTACCCCACAAAATCATGAATCAACTGACCTCCAAACCGTTGTCTAAGCTGATGCTCATGCTGTTGCAACTGTTGCACATGTTCAGCATTCTGTCTAAGTCCCAAAGTAAGTGAAACAGGACCCACCCCACCTGCCTCAAATGTAGATCGTGGGTAAGGTATGAGGTGTGTATAGGACCGATCCAAAGTGCCTGGAGGAATCTGATGATAGTCTTGTCTTGGCTGTTTCTCGTGATCCCATTGTGGCACATTTGTTTCATTTTGAGTTGTCAAGGTCCCAGATGTCCTTGAACACTCGGGTTTCTGCTTATTTGTCAATGAACTCATATCCATTTGGCTTGTTTCTTGAGCGTCAGATTGAGGATTGTTTGAGTTTGTATCCGCTAAGCCTTTTGTTTCCAAGGTATGGATTTCTTCGACCATTGGCTTCCAAATGCGCACTCGGGCATTTATGAACCAGTTTGATACCTAGTTTTATAATCAATAAAACATAATTACTTCAACCACATTTTTAGTGAAAAGCCTTCATATATTTATATGAACCAATTGGCAAAAAGAAGAGTAACCAAATATTCATATTACACAATTCAAAGTGTCACGTCAGTGCAACAAAAATGCCATTTCACGCCTTTCTACGCAATTAGAGACGTGCTTATACTTCATATATGTATTATTATAAGACACATACAAATATACGCACAAAAAATTTAGAGGTCACAACAACTTGGTGATAAATGGAGAAAAACATTGCTAGCATTCACAAGCATTTAAAAACAATAATGTTGTCTGGACAAAGAAAGCAAGTTGTTTCACTCAATTCGCGCACACTGAAAGTATAAATTGAACACTCTTTTAGACAAATTTAATGTTATTACAAAAATATAAGCGAAAACATTCTTTTGAGTTATGAGCGCGAAAAGTGTTGCAACTTTCTACATTTCTCCAAATTACTTGTTTATACATGTGAACTAAAGAAAAAATGTATACATACTTGTAGTGCATGCAGCAATCTCAAAGGCTTACTCATAAACATAGCATTCAATAAGGACAAGATAAAAGAATCTATCGATTAAAAGCGTGTACGTAGTCCTAACCTGATTTCTTGTTAGGCCAGTTTGAGTCGCTAACATATGCTTGTCCGCATCTGAAGGGTAACTAAACAAATCAAAACAAAATGTTAAGTTACGTAAATACTTGTAGATAAGAAATTCATTTGAATACACATATAGGAAGACAAGAGTATTACGGGTGAAGAAAATGGTCAAAGAGCCAAGCTTTTAAAACCGAGACAGCACGTTCAGGAAGGCCTCTTTGAGGTCGCCACACGGGTTGTTGGTTTCCAAAAAACCCCGGACCGCCACTAGATTTACCATGTCTTTGGAAGTAGTCCATAGACTTCAACTGAGACAGTGAATCAGTTGTATTACCATCAAGTGTTTTACTACTGCTTGCACCGACAGTTGGAGAACACATATCATCAAAGGTTTTCTTCATTTGAGTAAGTTGCTCGGAAATGGCATTCTTAACAAAGTGGAAGTGTCTTGATACCGACTTTAGAGCCAAAGATACATAAGGTGTCGCTGTTGTTAGTCCAGCCACTGTTTCAAAAGACGATATCACCATTTGCATTTGCTGATGATATTGCTTGTACCTTCTGCTTACCTTTCAGAAACAAAACAAGAATGATAAAAAATAATTAAGGGACTTAATTGTTTCACTGTAGGTAGGTTTTGGTGACGAATTAATTAGTCGGATGAGCGGTCATTAGCAAAAAGTTCGATGGGACGGGAAAACATTGCATGTGAAATGTCAATCATGGTGAGATTAAGGACTTTAAAAGTGACAGGAGTGGGGTAACTACAGTTCAAAGTATGTTTAATTGGTCTTTAAATCCAATCTTACTCCAAAATTTCCACTTTTTGTACATTTAAAGAGTTATGTTGTGGGACCAAGACATTGAGGTTATTTCAAATCATTATGACTTATGAGGAGAACTATAACGATAACAGCACGGAAGGGAAGATCTTCCACCCTTCCGAGATGAAAAACGGGATGACTAAGACCAACTGACCAAGTCACCAAACAAAAGAAAAAGTAACCTTTCTTGTCTACAGCAAGTAAAAGTGATAAGTAACACTAATCTACTACTTAAAAAACTTTATTAAGTAGTCATGATACGAATATTGAGTAACAAAGCTACTTTTCACATAACAAACTACCTCATGCAGGACCAGCAAATGAATTCTTGTATTTGCATTAACGAGTAAACTTGTATATGCATTTTCAACATAAGTTTTCAGCAACAGTTAATAAGCTATTGTGTTATGTCAAAATATGTGTTTTGCAAACTCAAATAATCTATCTTCATTAATCTAGCACCTACCATCATTTAGTTGAGAGGATAAAACTAATAAATATGCACAAAATGTTTTCAATACCCAAAATGGATGCTATAAAACTCGTCACAACAAAATGCATTGGGAAACCATTAGATACATGTCTACGCAAATTATTTGAGATCTAAATTAGGCAAAGACAGGCATTTGTAAAGCGGTAAACAGCTCGCTAACAAGGTCATAACTAAACATCTATAAAACATTACGATGAACAAGTAACAAAAAGATTAATACCTCCTCTTGCATATACAATAACTTGGCCTTCTTTTGATGAAATTCAGGCCGACAAGATTCAGAAATTGAGCTACTCCGTCCAGTCAAATGCTCATTTGAACCATATATCGTTGAAGACGACGCACCAGACTCACCCGAAACCCTACTTAATTCTTCCTCAAGAATCTTATGAGTATCATCACATGTTGCAACCAACTCTTGACCCCCAACATCACAACTATCATTCAATAACTCTTGTGCAGGCTTCAAATACTTTGAATTCTTAAGAATTGTAGCATAACCCGTGAAGGGGCCTAACGGGCCCACACTCCTATGAGCAAAAGAGGAAATACCCGTGAACTGCTTCGGGTCCGAAATCACTTTCGGACCCAAATATGCATTCGGGTACTCGCTCTTCGGTTGCGGAACCGAAGAAAGCGATAAAGATAGCCTTTGTGCTACACAATTGTTCCCATTATTTCTACTTCCAATAAACCCTACTTGATCCGGGCCATTCATCCATATAGGTATAGATTGATGAACATTTGATCCAATGGTGGCCGTTGTAACAACGTCTTGGAGGGTATTTTGGTAAAAAGGTGAACTACTGAACCCGGGAACTTCTCCGGGGTTCTTCTGTTCACCTAAACTATGACTCTCCATATCTTGACCATACCCATAACACGCTTTCGAGTTCGAGTTCACATAACTAACAACATTCCAATCGTTACTAACTTGCACTTGATTTTGCGAACTAACAACACTTTTCCAACTCCCCAAAGTTTGCGAGTTTTCGCCAACTACTTTACCCGAAACCCGATCCGAACCAGACCCCGAAACCGAAACCGAACCCGAACCAGTATCTTGATCCACATAAACATGGTTAGGTGGCAACAAAAGATGAGGGTTACTAGCAATGGAATTAAGCATTTCAGATGGAAACACATTCGGGTCATAACAAATGGATCCATATCTTAGGTTATCGGGTACATGTTGGTGGTGGGTCGGGTCATCGTTTGATTGTTGAAACCTTAACTTATGTCTCCTGTTTTTTTGTGCTACATGTGATTCATTTCTCATGTTGTTCATATCCATTAAATTCCAATACTCACTAGCTAGATACTTCTGCATGAAAAAAAAACACTTTGAAACCTTAAAAAAACAACATTAAAAGAACATGTCCGGATCTACTTAAAAAAATACTGACCATGTTGTCACTACTCTAGACTTGCACATGTGCAATCAAAAGAAAAAGGTACAAATGTTGACAACCCTATACTATAAATAACTTCATTAGTTTTTTTTTTTTTTTTTTTTTTTTTTTTTTTTTAAAGTATAGTTAACAAGTTTTATGATCATGTCTAGATCTGTCAGTATTGTAGATTATCAACGTTTTGCAAAATATATAGTAGTATTAAAAACATGTATCTAACGTATAATGAGTTAAGAATAAAACCTTGAATATGAATGAAGTAGGTTACTTGCCGGAGGAAGTAAGGCCACTTTGGGAGGTGGAGAAGAAGTGGTGGAGAGGAAAGAGAGAGAATAAGAGTGAGAGTTCAAGTGTTGGGACAATGATTGCAAAGGTGATAAATAAGTACTAGTTGGCTTTTGTAGACTTTGAGTGACCTATATATATATATATATTTAACGGACGTTAAGTTATTTAACAAGTGAGTATGTGTTTAAAGTTGAAACCACCGCAAAGGTTAGGTATAACAACATTTCTTGGGTTCAAAACTTACTATGCAAGGAGCATCTAATAAAAACCGAATCAACCCAATTAAAATTGAACTAAATTTAAAATTGATTTTGTGGAAGACAAGAACCAAGAACTGAACCGAAATGACATGATTCAGGTTCGGTTTTACGTCAGTCTATTCGGTTTATATGGTTTATGTGTGTTTTTCTCTATTTTGGCTCGAACCGTTATGAACCAAAACTGAAAATCATAAATATATAGAGTCGAAAACCAAATAAAATATGATAGGTTCGGTTTCGACAGGACCAGTTCGGCTTGATTTTTGGTTAGGTTCGGTTTTTAGTCTGTTTTGCTCAGCTCTAATGTATTATGGAAAGAGTAAAACAGGATATGTCGATTGAATTACATAGATATAAGTTTTCAAAAAACATAAATAAGAAAAACTCATCCGAAATATCTTGAAGGTGCTTCTCGCAAGAGTCGGAAATTGTTCTAGAACTATATCGGTTAAACTACATAGATATAAGTTTTTAAAAATCGCTTCGAAAAACATAAACAATAAATAGTTCATCCGAAATATTTTGAAGGTGTTTCTGAAAAGAGTCGGAAATAACAAAGATATATTGGTTAAGGTGCATACGTATAAGTTTTTAAAACACGTCTTCATAAAACATAGACAAGGAAAAGCTCATCCAATTTTTTTTTAAATGCGTTTATGAAAATAGTCAGAAAATGTTATATAGATATCTCGACTAAACTACATACATATAAGTTTTTAAAACACATTTACAGAAAATGTAAATAAGTAAACGAAACTGCTAAAAATAGACTTAAGGATTATCTTTAAAGTTTTCAGACATGCATAAGTTATATGTGCCTTTAATAATATCCACTTACCCTTTGCATTTAACTAATCTCAAACGACTTTATATATCACCAATTATGCATGTCTTTATTTCTTAAACATATCGATTTAGACTATGTGTAACAAAGTCAATAAAAAGGGGTTTGGATATCCATACTCTTTTGATTCCAATATACCTAGATTTTAATTTTTCTATATATTTTTTTATGTTATAAAACTACGAAACAAAAAATACGAAACATGAAATACGAAATATAAATTGATAAAACACAAAAAATATTAAACATAAACTAATAAAAGATTTTGTCTTATATTGTTAATCAAAAGGTTAAAATGGGAGGAAAATCCTCTCAAGTTGTTATACACAACTTGAGTCAAGTTGGACAATTACTAGCCATTGATCAAAATCCAACGGCTAGTAATTTATACACAACTTTTGATTTGGATCATTCGAATTTGATCAGTGATTAGTGATTGTCTAACTTGACTCAAGTTGTGTATAACAACTTGAGAGAATCGTTCTGCCTCCGTTAAAATGTGAGCCACATGGGATAAATGATAAAGAATGGTACTCAATTTGAAAATAACCTTGCTTGATCAATTTAGACAAATACCAATCAAATTATCCTCATATTGAGAAGATAATCTTCCAAAAAAACAAGCTCATCCGAAACTATTGTGTTGCATGTTGCGGGCTTCACGGGGGTGGACGGTAAAAGAGGAAAGTGGGTAATTATGGAAATGACCTTAGTCGGCTAGTTAATTACGAAAAGTTGTGTTTTTATGGTTTGGCTTTTCGTAGAGGGCCATGTGAGATTTGACGTCCAATAAATTGATGTACCCGAATCTTTTGTTTGATACATTTCTCTTCTACACCATACAAAATGTCGGACTCCTTGATAACATTATTTTGTCTAATATCTTCTTCACATTAAAATTAGTTGTCATTTGCGTGTTTTTCACATGACCAAAACTTTAAATGAACAAACGCTCTTGATAGGAAAACAATCAGAATGGATTATAACAAGTCGAGGTGATCTGGTTGCAGGTTTACTCAAACCAATTAATTTTGACCTTTATGATTCAATTAGAGATCTAAATAAATGAAATTATGTATTGTCACCTGAAGACTTCTTCCATTGAAGGCAACACCTTTTCTTTTTTCTAACGACGATTTATTTAAAACACTCTAGCAAGATGCTAGAGGAGAAACGAGGTTTTTTACGAGCAATATTTCTATGAACAATCCACCAAGAAAGAGAACTTTAATCTCCTCACCTAATATGTCTTTTCTAAGAATCTTTGATCAAAACACAAACAATTTTCATATCTCCAAATGATCCAACACCTTAGTTAATAGACATAACACTCAATGAAAACTTCTCAATTCTCATTATGGGTGAGCATCGGGACGAAACTGGCCCGCCCCGACCCGAGCCGGACCCATCCCGAAACTGACAACCTGGAAATCCCTAACCAAATCTCGACCCGAGTATATCCCGAGTCCCGAATCGAGTCCCGGCTTGTGTGGTTTTCTTTGTGTTTTGTCGGTTTATCCCGAGTCCCGACTTCCTGGAATCCCGACCCGAGTATAGCTCGGTTTGTGTTGGTCGAGGTCGGTTTCGGTCGGTTTGTGTCGGTTTTCAGTCGTCGGTCGTCGATCGATTTTGCTCACCTCTAATTCTCATCATCACCACATCAATGCATATAAGTATATAACTAATTATATATATAGATTAAAACCCTACGTCGGTGCTTATTAGTATTATATAACGTCAATGCTTATTATTATATTAGAAAATGAATTGGCCCATCAATAGCCCAACTCTGAGCCTGCTTATTCGGGCTGACCCAAACATGCGTTAGTTGCTATATGACGCTCGGTGATCTATCATAACGCAAACAACACGTGTATTCAAAGAAGGACATTGCAGAACGTGTGTATCCGTATCCAGATCCGGACGCAAGCATCATTGTTCTTATCAAAGCCTTCCGCCTTCACTTACGAAAGTTCCAAACATACACACCCCTTTGTCTTACCAAATCATCTTCAGGTTAAATATTTATGAAATATGATATTAGGTTTGTTATATAAATGCGATGTGTGATTCACTTATTTTAGGATGACTACTGCTATGTGCTCAAAATTAGTTATTGGAATAATTTGTTATGTTTAAGGTATGCATGTATATTAATTGGTAATGATAGGGACAATACGAGTTGGGATTTAATTTTGTGGTTTATGAATTTACAGGAAATAAATGGCTGGTAGTTATAGGGGAATTTACCACTTGCTGAAGGGCAGGCTTAATTCTCAGTCGGCTGTAAGTGTTATTACTATATATGCATTTCATGATTGATTCATTGGATTCTTTTACAATGCTTATATGCATATATTGGAGGTGGGTAGACCATGGTTTAGTAATTTGCTTCCTTCTAAAAATAGGTATTTTAGGGTAGGCGTGTGACCGAAGGTATAGATGGTTATGAATTATTAGAATGTATATATTGTACTGATAAGTTTTTAGTTGCATATATATGTTATCACGGCAGTAGCCGTACATCATGTTGTTTATTGTTGATAGCACTTTAGTAGAATAAAGGTTATTATTTATCCACAAGTTCATCAATTTGCTTGAGTCATGATAACTAAAAATGAGGCAAATGCGAGACTTGACCTCATTACACCCGGTGATCTGGGAGCTAATTATGGGACCACTCTT
Source organism: Artemisia argyi (assembly GCA_030686995.1). Taxonomy (NCBI): domain Eukaryota; kingdom Viridiplantae; phylum Streptophyta; class Magnoliopsida; order Asterales; family Asteraceae; genus Artemisia; species Artemisia argyi. Next base: position 27,571,522 of record CM060695.1, read on the forward strand.
TTGTAGCACATGGGACATTCAATTTGGTGCACACATCAGAAGAAGTTTAGTACAATTAACTGTCATAGTGTTATATAATTGAATAAGTCAGTGTATGTATGAATTATATATATATATCAGAAGAAGTTTGGGACATTCAATATGATGACAAATAGCTTATGAAGAATTACCATGATGGATAAAAGGCAATGTTATGTGCTTGACAAGTCAAGTGTCTACCTGCAGGTATATAGTAGCAGCTTTAGCTGGATTTAAAGAGCCAGGACACATAGTAGGATCCATTGAGGTAATTCTTTAAGGTTTCAATATTACTTATTCCTATCCAACCTGAAAACCATGTGACTAAACACCCATTTTGATTTGCCTTAAAAATATTTACCCTTTATTATGCTTTGGCAAATACTAAATAAAGACCCGCTTTGACTTGCAGTCCTCACCGCCCATCTTGCCAAGCTTTGCTTCAATCACTTAAGGTCTTCGATGTGGCGCTACTGATAAAGTTAACAATCTTGAAGAGCAAAGAAGTTCGACTGAAGACAGCACAGGTTATGAACAAACTATTTATCAGTTATCACCTTAAGGGTGTGTCTGTGAAGGAGTACTTGGTGGAGATACTATTAGTGTAACTGAAAGCATCTTCAAATTAGACTTTTATATAGCCCAAAAAAAAAGCATCATCGCCGCAGCGCAGCGGGTGCCTATTCTTTGTTAAATATTAAAATTCTTCATTTTCTTTTTTACTTTTTTTAAAAGATTTGACTATTTCATTGTTAGTTACTTTCATGTTTCAAATTTTATTGTATGCTTTAAAGAAAACTTACATTTATTCATGTCTATGCCTTTTATCATTCTTATGTGGTAAAAATAATTCATGCTAAAAAATCAGCAAAAACGTAAAATACTTAGAGCATCCCCATTCATAACTTGAGTTAAGTTATAACTCAGCGCCACATCAGGTTTACCACTTTAACTCAACACCCACAACAATAACTCAACTTTAACTCACTTTAACTCAACTTTTCATATATTTTTAAATTCAACCCTAAACTAAAACTAATACTTCATTTACTAAAAACAATAACATTCATTAAAAAAAAAAAAAAAAAAAAAAAAAAAAAAAAAAAAACTGCTTTTATAACCACAGGGACTATATTGTAAACACCAAAGTACCACAGGGACCAAACTGAAAATACAATATATGTATCATCTTCTTCAACACACAAAACACACACTGCACACACACAAAAACTGTCAAACACACACCAAACACATACAAGAACACACACAAACTGTAAAACACTTAATCACGAGGGGGGCGAAATGATTTTTTTTTAAAACAAACCATCTTCAACGTGGCGTTATGTGGGTAACGTCCCACGTTAACGCAAGAAATAACGCAGCAGATGCAATGATAACGCAAGAATAACGCACGTTAAAGGGCCTTAACGACCCCTCCCGCGTTACCAGTGCACATGCTCTTAGTGAAATGCACAGATCTTTTAGCCATTTAATCATAGTCTCTCGTAGCTTTAAAGTGTTCATACTCTCACATTTTGATATTACTACTATATACTATGGCACACAGCCTTGACCAACGCGCAATTAAAAAATAAAAAAATTTTACAAAATACACCATGAACTTCTTAATATTTATGAGTTTTTTTTATAACAAATTTTATTTGCCAAATATTTAACAGATACCTACTGGTTTATTGAATAAAAAAATACTGGCAAAAAGGCTTTTCGATAACGAACAAAACAAGACCAATATTGATATACTTTTGACGTACGTATGATTTTATAAAAAATGTTGAAGTTTAATATATATACGTATTGTTTTTTTAAAAAACATCCTCAACCTATCAAATAACTTTAAAAATTATCCTAAATTTTTTTAAAACTATAAAAGTCCAAAATTAGCCCCGCGCGCAAAACACTTTTGCCCGACAGAGTACGACAACTTCAAATATAGCTTGTGATGAGGCGAAAAGTGATCCGTTTTTAGGTGGTCATTTAAGCCCGAATCCAAATTTATTTGATCAAATATTCCCCTAAATCGTTTCTTTTGTGATTTTAGGTACTTTGGGAGTGAAATCTAGAAAAGGAAGCAATTCGGACGTTTTTGGAGCATAAAAGTGAAGAAAACGCCAAAGACTTAATTTTCCATGCTGGGAACAGTGCATGACGGCGTCAAGAGTAGTTCCCTGACGGCGTCAAGAGTAAAATTCCATGATGACCCAGAAGAGTTTTGACGGCGTCATGAAGGTAGGGCGTCAAGAGTAAAAGTCATGACGGCCTGGAAATGTTTTGTACTTGACGGCGTCAAATGTAGATCTAGGCAGTCCGAGGATTGTTTTGGCGGCGAGGTGACGGCGTCACCTATTTGGTCTTGACGCCGTCAGACCCCTTTTTCTATATATAGTTTTCTAGTTTTTCACATTAAAAGAGAGAAGTTTTGGGAGAAACCCTAAGTACGATTTTGGTGTAACTTTACAGGTTTTTCAAGGGTTCCAACCCCTTGATACCTTGCATGATTAATCAAGATAAGTGTTCTTCTAATTCAATCAATATGTCTATGTGTTGGTTGTCTATATCTTGTTCTTGTCTTATTTCCATCATGCTAGGCTAGATCTATCTTGTGTTTGCTTAGATCTAGTGAAACCTAGATATTGATTATGTTGATTACTTGTTTATTCTTGTCTTGGATGAATGATTTATATGTTAGGCTTAAGAAAACTGGCAGATCTCCAATTGGTAACATGCTTGAACGTCTTAAGAAACATGAACCAACGCGCACTAGGTCTTTATTGGTTGTATTTAATGCATGAGCCACTGTTTACAATCCCTATAGTTGTGTTGGGCATGGTGTAGGAGGAGATAAGAGCTCATAGAATTGGGGAGTTATGTGTGCCACCCCATGAATGGTATTAAAGAATACGATCCGTCATCCATGCAATTATAACAAGTAATTAACGTGTAAAAGATATCTAGGGAGTAGTGAAATCTAAGTAAACACATTTTCTCCAATTACTGCTCACAACCTTAGTATAAATTAGTTTATTTTCATTTCTAGTATTTTATTTTGATTGCATCTTAGTATTGGGTTAGTTGAATAGCAACTAATTCCGCCCAAATCCTTCAAACCCGAGATTTTAATTTGCTTTCAATAAAATATAAAAACACAAAAATAATCATCCCTCACCTTTAGAACTAGTATTTAGGTTTTCTAATCCCAGCGACACTATTCCTAAGCTGAACGATCAATCCCCCGGTACTTGTCACTATACTATACTACAACGATCAGGTACACTGCCTGGTGGGGGTTGTAAGCTTCTCGAGATCCCTCGAGAGGTAAAGCCTGTTGCGATTCCCACGCATCAGCTTGACACAACATTTATTCCAAACAAATACAACATGTGTCGGCAAAAAACATACCACGATCTTACAACGATAAGCCCGCTAAAACATTATTCGTAAATGATTATCGAAAAAAAATTCCCAAAATTCCTGCTGCAACGCAGCGGGCGCCTTCTTACTTGTTATTGTCTATTGGATACTATTTTGTTACATAGTAAAGTTTGGTGTAGGTGAGTAAATATCTTCTTCTTCTTCACATAAATTAGTTGTGATTTGCGTGTTTTTCACATGACGAAAAGTTTAAATGAACAAATACTCTTCTATATGTGCCATTAACTTTGAACTTTATGATTCGATTGGAGATCTAAATAAATGAAATTATGTCATTAGTTTAGTAATGTCACCTAAAGACTTCTTTCATTGAAGCAACACCATTTTTTTTAACGCCGATTTATTTAAACTACTCTAGCAAGATGCTAGAGGGAAAAACGAGGTTACATCACGTTTTTAAATGCAATTTTAGGATCATTGATCCAGTTAATTCAATTAAATTTAAAATGACTGTTTATCAACAATCCAAGTATGAGAGAGAACTTTAATCTCCTCACGACCTCACCTAGTATGTCTTTCATAGGTGTCTTTGGATCAAAACACTTTTCTCCAAATGATCCAACACGTTCTTTGAACAACCGCATCAAAACAAGATTTTTCCAACGTATTGAATAGTATCGATTCACCATATTTAATAAGGCTATCAAGATCTTTTAGATAATCATCCAAGCTCCACCATCTTTTAACCATAGACCAAAGTTCGGTATCGATTCAACAATCTACAAAAGGGTGTTGTGAGTCCTCCATTGTTAGATCGCAAATCGGGAAACTAACCAAATCAATATCAATGCTACGATAATCAAAGTTGCATCGAGTTGGTAACTAACTAGTTCCACCGAATTTTTTCATCCACAACCGATAATGCAAATTGCTCACCGTAACACCATTTCGATGTCGACATAACACTTAATGAGAACTTCTCATCATCACCCCATCAATGCATATAAGTATTTAACTAATTAAATATTAAAATTCATGATTTTTTTATGTTTTTAACATAGTTTTGACTATTTCATCGTTTGTTATATTTTGCATATTTTAAATTTAATTGTATGTTTCGAAGAAAACCAACATTTTGTTAAATGTTACGTATAAATATTAATAAGTAAATGACTAGTATCGAATCCGAGACCTCGGGATTGCACACATTACAAACGAGAATTAAAGATTAATAAATATTAATTGTTATATATATTTATTAATAACACAAGTATAAAAATAATAAGGAAAGGGACTAGAATGTAATTTGAAAGACAAGAAGGATCCGGAACACCCTTGTGGGTGTATGGCCGGTCGATCCTCGGCCCAAGGGGGTCGACCCATGCTTGCTTGCTCTCCAAGAATTCTTCTAGTATATATACAAACCCAAGGGTCAATTGTTTCTCACCTTTTGTGCACACACAATACCCTAAGTTTGGTTTTCTTCCCTTGTTTCTTCCTTGGTCGACCGAATCCCTAAAACCTTAGGGTTTGGATCGAAAATTTTGATAACAAAATTATTACTTGTGTTTAATCTTGCAATCACTTTAATTCGGTATTAGTTTGTGTGTACAAGAACGAGGTAATTACTCACTATAGTAATTATCAAGAGATCGATAAACAAAATGGTAAAGGGTTTATCATTGATCTAGTTTACACAAGATTCAAGATTTATTGAAGTGCAACGGGTACATTACTATTTATGTTTTAGTCAATCTTTATACGTGTTATACTTGATCCTAGCTTCCGTATATTTGTGTACTTTGATTGCCAAACTCTAACAGTGGCATCACGAGCCATGTATAACATGTAATTGATTACTAAAACGTAATAAAAATCGGATCTTTAATTGTTTTAGATACATGTTTTCGATCTAGGGTTTTTCTTTAATTTTTTTTTAATAAAATTTAAACCCTGACCCTAATTTGGGGGGGGGGGGGGGGTCGATTTTCCACATAAAACCCTAATTAGGGTTTGTGGTTTAACTTGATTAATTTGTTATGACTAGAAACCCTAGGTCCTTAACCGGTTATGTGAACGTACTTGGGACCTATGTGCTAATTGTTAGGTTTAATCCATGATGAAACATGCATGTTAGTCATGGATCTTGTTGTTTTATTTTTTTTGTCACATGTTTTATATAGATCTATAATTGGAGAAGACTCCAATTCATATATATTAAAAATTAATTTATATGCTATGTGGTGTGTATATTAGCTTTGGCCTACGCAATTGATTCGTCAATGCATGTGACTCTCTTTCATTAAGAGGAGAAGACCCTAGTTAATTACATGCATATTTATACCTAGAATTGATTTTATTAGGATCTTTTTAACAAGGTTTGCATGTGGCTAATTGTTTCACTTTATTATTATTAGTTGTTTGTTTTTCTTTGATTACTTGTTTTATTGTTAATTGTTTGACATGTTGTAAGCAATAAAAGGGTAAATTTTTCATTAAGAAAATAATACGGACTAATGATGGTGAAACCCTAAGTGATAAAGATTGAATCTTGCGGAGTCTTAGATGCCAACAACGGTTCGCTTCGCACGGTAATTCGCTCCAAGGCGAGACTAGCAAGATTCATACTTTATTACATGTTTTGAGATTGAATCCATAAACTTTTGCTTGATTGATGTTTTGTACAAACATGCTTTTAAAATTAACTCTTTTAGGACTTGATTCATAACCATGATATGAAGGCTTAGAAAAGAGCCTTAGAGTCTGCCTTGGTTATCACAATCTTGAATATGTCTTAAACGAATTGCTTTTAAAATCATGATTGTAGAAAGTCATCTTAGGGTCTTTTAAACATCAAGTAAAACTTTGTGTATTAATTTCACGAATTGGTAATGAGTGCATGCATCTTTATACATATTTTGATTTACATATCAAAATTGAATACCCTTAAAATTTAAGTTACATGCCATCTATCTATAAGGAACAATTGGAAATTTAATTTAGTAAACGTGAGACCAAGGCTAAATTACTATAACAAGGTAAAATTCTTTTAGCGCGTGAGACCATAATTGTAATTTTACAGTTTCTAAGGTAGACGACTTAATTAAGTTGTGCGTGAGACCTAGAACTTAAGACATGAGATGAGATGAGATGAAACATGCTTACAAGGCAAATTGATGAATCAATTTGATGTAAATCCCATAATGATCTAGGAAATGGAAATCTTGTTTGCCAATTATTGTTCGACAGATTACCATCTTTTGTACTTTCACCACTAGCAGATCAACTGATGTGGTGGAACTATGTAAAGTTAGATCCTAGATTTTCAAGAAAATTTTGGTGGTTATATGAATATAGCTATGGGTATTTTATTTTCTTGAAGATATTTATTATCGAAAATACTAATGTTTGAACTTTTATCTGTAGATATGGCTCCACCCGATAACCCAACTGTGATTTCTGCTTTCAAGAGTCATCTTGAAAGGGAAAAATTGACTGGAAAGAATTTCAATGATTGGCACCGTTCGCTCAGAATTGTCTTGAGGGCGGCCGGTAAGCTCAATTTCTTGACCGAAGAATGTCCAGCTGAGCCTGCTGCTGATGCAACAGAAACAGTTAAGGCTGAGTGGAGGGAGAAACATGCTAAGTTTAATGAGGTTGCTTGTTTAATGCTCACTAGCATGAGTGCTCAGTTACAAAAGAAGTTTGAGTACTTTTTCCCAAAAGATATGCTTGAAGTACTTCAGCAATCTTATGAGAAACCTCCCGCAGTTGAATTGTATGATGAACTTGACAAGCTACACAACTGCAAGCATGGTGATGGTAAACCAGTTGAAGATTATGTGACTGAGGTGAAGGAATCTTTTGATCAGCTTCACAGAATTGGATTTGGTTACCCAGAAAATGTGCAAGTGCACTTGATCAACAGGGCCCTTAACAAGGACTTTGCTGGTTTTGTGCAGAATTTCAACATGCACTGCTCGGGGAAGACAGTCTCAGAATTACTCGCATTGCTTGTTGATTATGAGAAAAGTCTACCAGCCAAGGTCAAGGCTCCTACCCCGCAAGTGTTGGCAATTCATGGGGGGGGGGGGGGGGAGAATCCAGAAGAAATTGCATGTGAACAAAGGCAAGGGGAAATGTGATAAAGGCAAGCAGGTCATGTCCTATCAACCACAACCCAAGATGAAGCAACATCAGCTTAAGCATAACAAGGTGAATCCGCCAAACAAGAAGGATCAGGCTTGTCACCATTGTCATGAAAAGGGTCATTAGAAGCGCAATTGTCCTCTCTACATTCATGACTTGCGACTGAAGAAGCAGGAGAATGAAGCTGGTAACACTAGTTCATCAGGTGCGTTCTTTATGATTGAATTATTCACTCTTACTCCTAAATTGAATTCATGGGTATATGATACGGGATGTGGCATTCATATTTGCAATACCTTGCAGGGGTTTAGAGTTGAGAGAAAGCTGGCCTATGGACAACAATTCTTGCACGTGGGTAACGGAGCACATGCAGCAGTTGAAGCTATAGGAGTTTTTAATTTAGTGTTGCCTTCGGGCTTAGTACTATCTTAAATAATTGTCATTATGCACCATTAATTGTTAGATGTGTAATTTCATTTTCATGGTTGTTGAACATTGGTTTTCATCATACTATTTCTAGCAATGGAATTTCAGTTTTTTTAAATGGTGTTTTTTATTTTAATGTTGTTGCTGTGAATGGTGTCTTTGAAATTGATATGGATGATAATGATAATGCTTTTGTTAAAAATAATTCAATGTATAGCATCAATAATAAGAGAATCAAGAAAAGTCTGGATTCGTCTTATCTTTGGCATTGTCGACTTGCTCACATTGGCAAGGATCGGATGAAAAAGCTGCAACATGATGGGCTTTTAGAAAAGATCAATGATGAATCATTTGATAAGTGCGAATCTTGCATTGCTGGGAAGATGACAAAGAAACCTTTTAAAAATAGGATTGAAAGGGCTAATGATCTACTTGGTCTTATTCACACAGATGTGTGTGGACCACTTAGACATGTGTCAAGGAGAGGTGCTAGCTACTTCTTAACATTTACGGATGATTACAGCCGTTATGGTTATGTTTATTTACTTAAACATAAACATGAGGTGTTTGAAACATTCAAAGTGTTTAAAGCAGAAGTAGAGTTGCAACTTGGAAAGAAGATTAAAGCTCTTCGATCTGATAGAGGTGGTGAATACCTGAGTCAGGAGTTCATAGAAAACTTAGCAAAGGAGGGCATTGTCCAGCACCTTACTTCTCCATATACTCCACAACAAAATGGTGTATCTGAGAGAAGGAATCGTACATTGCAAGATATGATACAAACTATGTTTAATCTAACAACTCTTCCTTACTCATTTTGGGATTATGCCTTGGAATCTGCGGTTCGCATTCTTAATATGGTTCCAACAAAGAAGGTTGATAAGACTCCATATGAGTTATGGACTGGAAAAGCTCCTAACTTGTCTTATCTTAAGGTCTGGGGTTGTGAGGCGTATGTTAAACGTGACTTAGCAGACAAACTCCAAAAAAGATCTGTGAAGTGCATCTTCGTAGGATACCCTAAGGAAACTATGGGTTACTACTTTTATTACCCAACTGAAAACAAAGTTTTTGTTGCAAGGTATGCAGACTTCTTGGAAAATGAGCTCATATCTCAAGAATTCAGTGGGAGAGTATATGATCTGGAAGACGATCATGAAGATGTAGAACCTTCTGAAAACACTAGCCAACTTCCTGTGGAACCTGAAAGTTTAGGTCCTCCACCTGAAGTTAAAGTGGTTCCCGTTCGTAGGTCATCTAGACCTGTGAAGGCTCCTACACGTCTATGTCTTAACATGGAGTGTGATGACAACTTGATAGGGGATCTTGATGAACCTACAAGTTATAAAGCTGCCATGAATAGTCCTGAAAAGGAAAAATGGCAGGGAGCTATGAATGGGGAAATGCAATCCATGAAAGATAATGAAGTTTGGGAAGAAGTAGACCTACCTCCGGGTGCCAAGTTAGTTGGGAGTAAATGGTTCTACAAGAAAAAGACTGATATGAATGGCATTGTACACACCTATAAGGCCCGTTTGGTAGCTAAAGGCTATACTCAAACTTTTGGTGTTGACTATGAGGAGACCTTTTCTCCTGTAGCTGACATTAGGGCTATTAGGATTCTTATAGCCATAGCCGCTTACTATGACTATGAGATTTGGCAAATGGATGTCAAAACCGCCTTCTTAAATGGTCGCGTAGATGAAGACATCTATATGGCATAGCCTGAGGGGTTTGTGAATCCAGAATTCTCAAATCGTGTATGCAAGCTTAAAAGATCTATGTATGGGTTGAAGCAAGCATCACGACAATGGAATAAGAGATTTGACAGTGAGATTAAAAAGCATGGATTCACTCAAAATCTTGATGAGCCATGTGTATATCACAAAGCTAGTGGGAGTAATGTGATTTTCCTTATTTTATATGTTGATGACATATTGATCATGGGAAACGACATTCCAAGTTTGCAAAAGGTTAAGGCATATCTTTGAAGTTGTTTTTCTATGAAAGATTTAGGGGAAGCTGCATTTATTCTGGGAATCAAGATATATAGAGATAGATCTCAGCGATTAATTGGATTAAGCCAAAGTGCTTACATTGATTAAATATTTAAGAGATTTAATATGCAAAATTCCAAGAAGGGATATTTGCCGATGCAAGAGCAACATCGCTTGAGCGAGAAAGTTTGTGCTTTAACACCTGAAGAGGTGCAACGCATGAAGAGAGTCCCTTATGCTTCGGCTGTGGGATCTATTATGTATGCGGTGAAAAGCACAAGGCCTGATGTGGCGTTTGCTCAGAACTTAACCAGTCGATATCAGCAGAATCCAGGTGAAAAACACTGGACTGCTGTTAAGAATATTCTTAAGTACCTTAGGGCTACTAAAGAGATGTTCTTAGTTTATGGGGGTACTCCATCTGCAGAACTTGATGTTACAGGTTACTGCCATGCTTCTTGGAAAGGTGATAAAGATGATACGAAGTCTCAGACGGGATATGTCTTTGTCATTAATGGAGGAGTTGTGGATTGGAGGAGCAGAAAGCAGAGTGTACTAGCGATGTCTGCTACAGAAAGTGAGTATATAGCTGCTTCAGAAGCTGCAATGGAAGCTGTTTGGATTAGGAAGTTTGTTTCAGGGCTTGGGGTTATGCCTTCGATTCAACGACCTATAAAAATGTATTGTGACAACTCAGCTGCAATTACATTTGCCAATGAACCTGGAATCATGAAAGGCACCAGACATTTCTCGATTAAGCATCACTATGTTCGAGAACAAGTCGAAATAGGTGAAATCGAAATGCTCAAAGTTCACACAGATGAAAACTTAGCAGTTCAATTTACAAATCCTTTACCTGGCACCAAGCTTTACAAGCATGCTGAAGGAATAGGACTTAAATTAGCTGAAAGTTTCATGCCCATTTGTGATTAGTATATGGATAAGGGATGTAATGTACAATTATTATTTTAATGAAATAAAGTATTGTTTATGTTTATTTATTCATTGTCTTAATAATATATCCTATATTTGCATGTTTAAGATCCATGAATAAGTTATTATTCTAAATTGTCCGTTGTCGATTAATGGTATGGGAATATCATTAAACTAAGACAATTTTGAGTTTTGGTTAAGGATATACTTGAAAGTATATTGATGAGTAGTCATACTAATTTCACATGATATTCAACGAATTGAGTATTGGACTTATCCCAACAATATGATTTAATATTTAATGTGAAAATCATATTTAAAGTTATCCTCAGACTTGAGATACCAGATAAGTGTCATGAATGTAGTGCATTTTTGTGAAGCAATCTACCGCTTACCGTAATTGGAAGTCATAAGGGTTGTTTTCAGAAGTGTTGCGAAGTTCATGGGTTATTCTTGTAGTCAAGAGAGAATTTGTTCATTCTGATTTGTTCAGAAGTTTAATACTGCAGGGCCTCTCGTAGGGTTGACAAAATGTTTGTGTGGCCACGCCCAAAGTCTATCTGGAATACGTTCAGATGTTTTGGTAATTTTGTTCAATCATAAAGAAACGAGAAATAGAATATTAATAAAGAATCTCACATCTTTATTAAATGTAGTATTAGAAACAAAACGATAATTATAATGATGAATCATTAAAGGTTTTCCAGAAAACCTAGCTCGGGTCGAACTGGGGGCATTGTAGTGTTGCAAGACGCCAACCAATGTCATTTACTATTAATAGATATACGAGTGGGAGCTGTTAAAAGTTATGTATAAATATTAATAAGTAAATGACTAGTATCGAACCCGAGACCGTCAGGATTGCACACATTACAAACGAGAATTAAAGATTAATAAATATTAATTGTTATATATATTTATTAATAACACAAGCATAAGGACTAATGATCGTTAGTGATTAAACGTATAGACTAACTATCGTTAAATAATAAGGAAAGGGACTAGAATGTAATTTGGAAGACAAGAAGGATCTGGAACACCTTTGTGGGTGTATGGCCGGTCGATCCGAGGCCCAAGGGGGTCGACCCATGCTTGCTTGCTCTCCAAGAATTCTTCTAGTATATATACAAACCCAAGGGTCAATTGTTTCTCACCTTTTGTGCACACACAATACCCTAAGTTTTGTTTTCTTCCCTTGTTTCTTCCTTGGTCGACCGAATCCCTAAACCCTTAGGGTTTTGATCAAAAATTTTGATAACAAAATTATTACTTGTGTTTAATTTTGCAATCACTTTAATTCGGTATTAGTTTGTGTGTACAAGAACGTGGTAATTACTCACTATAGTAATTATCAAGAGATCGATAAACAAAACGGTAAGGGGTTTATCATTGATCTAGTTAACACAAGATTCAAGATTTATTGAAGTGCAACGGGTACGTTACTATTTATGTTTTAGTTAATCTTTATACGTGTTATACTTGATCCTAGCTTCCGCATATTTGTGTACTTTGATTGTCAAACTCTAACACATTTAGGGTGCGTTTGTTTAGAGGTTTTTAAGGGGTTTAGGTTGAGTAATAACCCAAATCAAATGTTTTGTTAATATATTTAGACTTAAATGAGGGCATGGTTCTCAATATAGTAGCCTTACCAAATTGGTAGGTTTTGAGTGGGTTCTGATTTAATCATTTTAAATATTTTTGTTTATACTTTTAAAAATTTTCATCCAAATGTATAAACTTTTTTTTAATCATTTTTATTTCCTACTTTTATATTATATTTTATTTCAATTATCATATAAACAAAAAGTCATTGAATATTTTGAGTAAATTTTCTTTTTACATCAAAGATGCTCTTGGAAAAATTAACCAAGTGTAAATGGAGGTTGTTGTCATCAAAAGATAAGTAGATAACTTTAATGGAAGGTGAAAGATGATAATACGTGCTCATATGTTTTGTTTCTATACTTGAGCTATTTTTTTTATCGTACAAGTTACCTTTAAAGAACTACATTATTGTTGGTACATTGCATGAAATTAAATTAGTTAAAAATATATAAATATTAATATAACGCGACATCATATATTGCCATGCAATTTATGCAAATATGTAACTGTGAACAAATTAATTAAACAGATAACAAAAGAATACAAGCATCGATGAAAGAAGTTATCGTGGTATGCAAACATATATAGGGTTAATTATATAATTTATCTGTGCGTGCACACACTTTTTTTTTTTTTTTTTTAATGAAACGACCAACTAAATATCTCACGTACACAATATCTCATCTTATAGTCATTATTCTGATGCAATGATATATTCTAATATAATTACTTTCCTCATCTTAGATAGCGTCATTTTTATGCAAGATATAATCATACAAGTTGCAGTATAACTTGAAATAAAATGTATTCTCCTTTTCATTATCTCATCACGCAAATATTACAAAACCCAAGAACAAGAATGTTTTTTTTCTTCCTTCCCTCAAGACATATGTTGATTGATGAAAATAGAATATTGGAAAATTATTTGCATACCTACAGAAAGCTAGTGGACAAACCAAAACATCACAAGAGTCAAGACACTGAAACACACCATCTCGTATCTTTTGGATCACCATTGCGGTAACAAACAAAAAGTATCAATCGATTTTTTTTTTTTTTTTTTTTTTTTTTTTTTTTTTTTCTAATTTTTAATTAAAAGTACTCACTTATATTCATTTTTATTAGACTCGCGAAAATAAGGACCGAGACCGTCTCGGTCGGCATCGGTCGTTTCGGTCGGCCTTGTTGTGGCCAGTCGGTCGCGACCTAGAAAAACGCAAAAAACACATGCACTCGGTCTCAAGCTTGACTGAGGCACTTTCCAGAAATTTTTTGAGTTTTGATCCAAAACAGCCACTACTAAATGCAAAGAGCCGTTTGTGACTAAAAAAAAAAAAAAAAAAAAAAAAAAACGTTTGCAAAGAGCCGTTGGGCGCAAAAAAAATACAACTAAACAACACTTCAATTCACACAATCGCATTTCAAAAATTCTATATATTTTCTCACACCATGAATTCTTTCGAGATTTTTTTTGCCGATTCGGATGATGAAAATGAAGTTAGTAACGAGTTTTTGATGTTTGCGGAAGATTGTTGGGAGGCTTATCAAGAGTGACAACCTAAGGAAATACGAAACCGTGTTGATCGGGATCGTGTGGGTGCTCATGACCGTTTAGTGACTACTTACTTCTGCGCTAACCCAACATACGGCGATGAACAATTCCATGATCGTTTCCGAATGATCCGCAGACTATTCACACGAATTGTACGAGAGGTAACCGATCAATCACCTTATTTCCAACAAACTCCTAATTGTGCGGGCGAACCTGGTATTTCTCCTTTGATAAAAGTTAATTCCTCAATTCGTCAATTGGCATACGGGGTCAATCCTGATATGCTTGACGAATATGTGCAAATGGGTGCGACAACAGTTCGTGCGTGTCTCTATAAATTTTATGAGGCCATCATGGAGTTATATGGTGCAGAGTATTTGCGAAAGCCCACGGTTACTGACGTTGACAGATGATAAGGTGAAAAATGAAGAAGTACTCCGTCAAAAGCATCGATGTTTGTGATTTTTACCTTTGATGATTTTGTTAAAACTTTCGTCTCCGACTCTTCCTCATCATTTCCTCCGACTAAGGAATATGATTCTCTTTGGGAAGAGGTCGATGAATTTCTTGCTATTGAAACGATTCCGATTTCTGAGACTGACGAATCTTACTTTGATTCGGAGGGGGATATTATTTTTCTTAATAATTTGCTGAACGAAGAACCGTCAATCCCTCCGGATAAAGTTAAGACAAAGATTGAGCTTATAACTGACGATCCTCTTGAGCCTGAGCTCGAGGAATTTTTACCAGATTTTGATAGTTTTACCTTCGATACGACTGAGGAGATGAGTGGCAATCCCACTTATTGTCCTGATTTTTCTGATCCGACATTTGAAGCTTTTCATTTCGATCATTCAGAAGAGACGAGTCGTGGCAGTACCACTTCTCATGTTTTTATCTCTCTTCCGGAGTTTGAGTCATTTCGTTTTGATGAATCTGAATGTGAAATTGAAAAGTTTTCTAAACCTGAATATGAAAGTTTCAGTTTTGATCTTGAAGTTGATCATGATCTGGGTGGTGTTCTTAACGAAATTTTACTTGCTTCTCATGTTTGAGTCACTTCTCATGTTTTTATCTCTCTTCTGAAGTTGAATATGAAAGTTTCAGCTGACTAACTAATTCCGCCCACTCTTCCAAAACCCGAGATTTTACTTGCTTTCATAAAACATAGAAAAATACAAAAAGAATCATCCCTCACCTCTAGACCTAGTTTTTAGGCTTTCTAATCCTAGCGACACTATTCCTGAGTTGAACGATCAATCCCCCGGTACTTGTCACTATACTATACTACAACGATCAGGTACACTGCCTGGTGGGGGTTGTAAGCTTCTCGAGATCCCTCGAGAGGTAAAGCCTGGTGCAATTCCCACGCATCAACAGACTCTATGAGCATCACCATCGAGTTCATGGGTTTCCGGGGCTGATAGGAAGCATTGATTGTACAGATTGGTCGTGGGAGAATTGCCCACATGCTTTAAAAGCTCAATTTTGTAAGGGTGATCACGAGAAAACTCCTTTCATTTTATTGGAAGCGATCGCCTCTCAAGATTTAAGGATTTGGCATGCGTTCTTTGGTGTCGCCGGGATGAATAATGACGTAAATGTTTTACGTGCATCCCCTTTTTTCAATGATCTCAAAATGGGGAGAGCACCAGATGTGGAATTCGTTGCTAACAGCGTACCTTATTGGTGAGTGCTTATTCACTCACTATTTTATGGCTAATTATCGACCCAAAACGACTATTTGAGCTAACAAATGCCAAGAAAACACTTGTTTTTGTGTTTGAGATATGCAGGTACGGATATTTTACAAAGTGACGAAAAATCACGAGAAAACAACAATCACAAGCACGAGATTTGGAAAGAGATCAAAAGCCGAGGTCGAGAAAAGTTTGGATTGTATTTGAGCTCAAAAGTCAAGTCAAGTCCTCTAAGTATCAGAGATTTACATGATAAGCCCTTGGATCAAGTTTACTTAATTGGCAGAAAAGGTCCTTAAAGTTTCAATTAATACAAAATTGGTCCTTGAATTTACTTGTTACAAATTCTGCAATTACCATGCCATTTATCCAATCCAAATATCAAGCCCAAATTCCAATATCATTAACCCAAGACCACAACCCGGTCAAAAAGTCAACATAACCAAATTATTATATAACAATTACCCGCGCCCAAATCACCCCCAATTAACCCTTTTCCCAGATTTTCACTATTCCCGTTAGAACCCTAGTTACCCATACATAAAAATTACCACAATTAAGGGTAATTAAGTCTTATCACATGGTTTCTAGAAGCATGTCAGAGTGTCAGGACTTGTCAGAAGCCAATAAACACACGAATGGTGTACGTGGCAGATGGTGATTGGCATGAACGCGTCATTTGTATTAATCCAAGGGCTATGGATAGATGAGGAATGATTGAAGATGACCATGTGGTCCTGAGGTGATTGAAAGAAACACAAGCACACGGATTGCCAGCTTGGCAATCCGTGACCCCCAACTCTCAGTTTAGCTATAAATAGGAGATATGATAGCTTGTATTAGTGTGGAGTTTTGGAGTAGCCAAACTCTGCCAAATTCTCTTCTCATTTTATTGTAATCTTTACTTTTTATTAAAATTCAGTTTGTTCATCTTTAATCATTTCTTATATTGTAGTTTGTTGGTTATTATTTCAATTTGAATCATCTTAGTTTACATTAAATTCAGCTTGTCTACATCTAATAAAAGTCATCTTTCAATTTTAGTTTTCATTAAATTCCAAATTCATTTTAATCAGATAATCAGAAAATTCAAAAATAAAAGTAGTTGTAATGGAAAATCAGGTTTCATAAAAGTTGATTTTGAGCAGTTTGAATCTCATTTGAAGTTCATTTGTTTTGATAAAAGTATAGATCAGTTTCATTTGTTCATTAGATATTTGGTCAATCAGTCAGCTGTTTTGATATGTTGATGATTTGTGGTGATTGAGACAAGCCAAGGAGGATTTGGAAGCTATTGGCCTGTCTAGAGACAGGCTAGCATAGTGAATTATCTCTGTTCATGCTGAGATAAATAGCTTTGTAAGTCAAACATTTTCTAGTTTTCATCATTGTTATTGCATAATTTGAATTTTCTATGTAACTGTTGGATCTGATTGAAGTTGAGTGTTTCAATTGTTTATATGATTGTTATTTCAGCTTTTTGACTCATTAGTTTAGTAATTAGATAGTTGGATTTAGAATTTCTTAGTATAACTGTTAGATAAGGACTGTTTGGATCTTTGAATTCTGAGTATTCGTTTGATTCAGTTGTATTAGATTGATTGATTTAGCTTCTGGTAATGTAACTCGAGCTTATTTGATAACTAGTTTGGAGTTTAGTAGTTTTGAGCATCAATTTTTAGAGTTAACTGTTGCGATATGGGATGTTTGGGATAATTGACTTTTGACAGTCAAACTTGGTTTAGATCATCATTTAAAATTGAGTTAGCTGTAATTTGATCATAAAAGTAATTTAGGAGTGATTTGTAGTTGATTTAATTAGTTGGGTAGCCATTTGCATTTCTATTTCAAATTTCACATTACATAATAGTTTTAACAGATAGTTATGGCATAATCCCCATTAAGTGTATTAGGTTGTTTATTCTAGCTTGTTTCCAGTTCATAGAACATATAGAATAGCTCTGCATCATTAGTGTTGCATTTCATTCACTTTTGCATTATCTCTTTTTCACCAATTGCATCAGTCATAACAACCCTTTTCATTCACAATTTTTAGTACGATAGAATAGGAATGAGAGTTTGGATTTGGTTGAGTGGACTGTTAGTAACCTAGGGTCTTTGTGTTTTAGTTAACTTTGCAATTTAGGATTTGATTAGTGAGTTAGAATTACGCTGCAATAACCCCCCTAGTTTCTGTATGCCCTGCACCATTGATATTGTCCAAACTGCCATACTTCATAAACTCAGTTCTTGTTAGTTATTTGATATTATTGCTTGAATATTGGTTTATTGTATAGCTCATTAGACTAGCTTGTTAGCTATGAGTTTGGTTTGGAGTGTTTAGCGTTGTTGTTCAGCTTATTTTGCATCTCAATTAGCCCCTTTAGGACTACTTCTGCCCTGCTCCTCAAATTTGTTGTTCATAGCCTTATATTCCAGCTTGTGCTAGAAGCTCATATTATCCTAAACTTTGTTCTGAGTACTCCTTTGTAGTTTATCATTTGTCCCATCTTACTTTTGCATCTGAGCTAATTTTGTTACTTGTGTGTAACTGCTTATTTGCATATTTGTGAGACAGAGGTCTGCTAGTAATTTTGAGGCATGCAAGTTTGAGTTTGAGCTTGTTTCTGTGATTAGTATTGATATCTGAGCTTCTCTTGAATAGTTCGAGTATTGTGTTTGATCATATTGCTTCTGCCTATGCTTGTGTTATTTCTGAATACACCTAGTGCTTAATTTCTTGGCTTATTGCTATAATTCTGAGTTTCTGTGGTACTTTGAGCTAGCTTTTGGTCATAATCTGTCATTTCTGAGTATTGTACATCATTTTCAGTTTGTGTTATAAGTTTCAAATAGATTAGATCACAAGTGCTTATAAATAAGCACTAGTGATTAGCAGTTTAACTAGAATAAGCAGTTTCCCTTTTTAATTTTTACTTCAAAATTTTTATCCAAGTTCTTTTCAATATTTTAGATTTTCTGGAATTTTTCCATATTTTTCTAAGGGTTTTTACTATTTTTCTTAATTTCTTTTGATTTTATTTCATTTTTTAATTAGCTTTTAATTACCAAAAATTCATAAAAAGTAAAAAAAAAAAAAAAAAAAAAAAAAAAAAAAAAAAAAAAAAAAGGGGGTCTGAAAAATACAAAAATATTTTTAGAAATTCTTTTATAATATTTTAGAATTTTTAGAATTTAATTTTCATTTTTCCACTTTATTTTTCTATTTTCCTTATTTTTAATTCATTTAAAAAGTCCAAAAATCAATATTAATTTTAGAAAATAAACAAAAAGTCAAAAAAAATATTTTTCTTTTTCTTAAAATTCTTTTTACTAGTTTAAGATTTTTAAAAAATATTTTCAAGTTCGTAGGATTATTTTTCGATATACGTTACGTTTTAAATTTTACTGTTGCGTTTCCGTTTTTACGTTTTCACTTTTGTGCATAATTAGCTTGTAATCTTTGCATATTTCATAGTTGTTAGTGATTACTTGAATTAATTAATTTCTATTTTCACTTGCTCACTTTTCAATTCACGATTTCACGAATCGATATTCTCGATTCCATTCGCCTTCATTGGGAAACGACTCGGGTGATCCGTATTTTATCCATATGGTCGCTTATTAATAGAAGTGTTTCTACTCGTTGACCCTAATAATTATTGCAAAAATAATGAAAGTTCAACAAACCGTCACAAGTATGAAGAATGAAAAGTATAAAAATAGGAAGTAAAAGTGGAATAAAGGAAAAATTTTGGAAAACGGAGCGTTTGCGGGAATAAATGATTTTGTAATCTCTTTTGAACTTCCTTGCTACTTTTCAAAGTTAGTAAAAAGAGTTTTGAAATTATTTATCCCAAAAGCGTGAATTGATCACATTGCGTGAGGACACGACAATACCCTAGTCGGGGGATTTTGGTGAGTGCTTATTTACTCACTATTATTTGACCAAAACCGGACCAAAAAGACCAAAAACCAAGCCATAAATGCCAAATATACGATGTTTTTGTGTTTTTACATGTGCAGGTACGGAAATTGTAGAAATGGATAGAAAACATGAGAAAACAACAATCACGAGCACGAGATTTGGAACGAGTGTCAAAAGTCAAGCCCGGGGAAGAATTTTCAAGTGTGGATCATATTTGAGCTCAGATTGATAAAATCAACCTTGAAGAATATTCATTTTCCAAATTTTACCCTTAGGTCAAGTTTACAAAAATGGCAGACTCAGTCCTCATAATTTCAGCAAACTATATGATTGGTCCTTGTATAATACTACTCTTAAACTAAAAATACTAAAATCAGATCCAGTCCACATTAATAAATCAAGCCCAAACCTTACCCTTTATAATATCACCCAATCCACTCCCACTTTTCAAGCCCAATCCACCCACAACCCTTTTACTCGATCCAATATATACCCCAGTCAACCCACCTTATATACACGGTCAAACCTTTCATTCACAGTCAAATAAAAATAAATAAATAACCCAGCGTTCCCTTTTCCCCAATTCACCCAACTCATGAATCCTAGAATTACCACCCAACAATTACCCAACTCCCACCCTTAATTTACCCAATTAAGGGTAATAAGGTCAAATCCCTGACACCCCTGACAAGTCTGACAAGGAGAATGACAAGTGGCAGCTGCATATTGGTTCAAACACGTCATTAGGAAGAATAAAGAGCTGTGATTGGTCCAAGTTTGTCACAAGGGATCAAGTGAAGGATATTCAAGGGATATTCCATTCGAGATGCTTTCTAGACCTGAGCTCTTG
The DNA here is from genome assembly GCA_030686995.1 of Artemisia argyi. Taxonomy (NCBI): domain Eukaryota; kingdom Viridiplantae; phylum Streptophyta; class Magnoliopsida; order Asterales; family Asteraceae; genus Artemisia; species Artemisia argyi. The sequence goes on from CM060695.1 coordinate 27,592,073, forward strand.
AGCTATATAAAGCCCTTCACTCCAACAATTTAAGGTGGTTAGCATTAGGAGTAGGAGTAGTGTAGAATAGCTTATTTTAGTGTAATCATTTTAGCTTAACGAAGTTTAGTTTCTACTATTAATTTCCTCAAGCTTTGTACTCTCTTTTATGATATCAATAAATTCAGTTTTCTTATTCATATTGATATTTACTTTAATAAGTTCAATTACAGCTTTCAATTCCTTCATTTACTGTTTTCACAAGCTCAATTAAGCTCAAAACATAGTTTAGAGTGGACATTGTTAGTGTAAATTTGTTTTAAATAGTTAAAAGGACTTTGGTCAATGAAAGTCAACGAGGTAAGAGATGGTGTTAATGGATGGTGAATTCATGAACCTGAGGTGGTGAAAGGTTGCAGAGGTGTCTAAGCCTATCTGAATGATAGGCATGGTTTGGATTTCACCTTATTTCAGTTAGGGCTTGCAGTTAGTAAGTCTCTTTTCTATTTTCATAGTACATGATCTTTCCTGCTTGTTTAGTTTCAATCTGAGTAGCTTGTTCATTTCTTCTTGTTTGTTTAATCTGCTAATCTTATCTTTGGTAGTTGTTTAGTAATTTGCTTAATCTAATTTCATAATTAGTTTAGTAAACTGCCTATTGTAGTCATAATTGAAGTCTGTTTTCTTGTAGTTGCTTGTTGAATTTGATTGTTTGAATAGCTTTAAAATCTGTTTAGGTTAGTAGTTGGATCATTAATTTGGTGATTCATTGCCTAAATATGCATCATGTAGTGTAAAGCAGCCTCTTTAGGTGTGTTTGGATCTGATGATTGTTGAGTGTTGTTGCTATTCTTTTGCAGATATTTCTGTTTAGTGAGTTTACTATAGGCATAATATAGTCAGTTAAGGCATAATATAATAGGTTTATTTAGTAATAGTCAGCTATAGCTCATTACTCAATTCTACTTGCATATTTTACCCATTGTTATCATTGGTTCAGCAAACCTGTTGTCCCATGCTTTGTTTTTTTCTTTTTTTTTTCTTAACAGTTTCATTACTCATCCAAATGCATTAAAATTTACTTCTCTTAGATCTCTAGTTGCTTGTTTTCAATTGAATGTAGGCTTTAATCAATAGTTTTATCTTTTACTAGCTTAATTCTTTGCTTTAAAATCCTTATGTGGCCAGCTTTTATGTCTGCTCTTCATGCTTGTTATTTTGTTGCTACTCTTGTTGATTTCCATTTTTATGAGATTTTAGAATAATTCTTAAGTAGCTTTTAACTCGCGTGAATCTGTCCCGTTAGGCCTGCTAGGTGCCCTGCACCATCAGATCACTTCTGTCCCATCAGTCCACTCTCATAAGCTCAGATTTAGCTTGGTACTTAAGTTCATGATTTGTATTTTGGATCATTTAGAAGCTAGTTAAACTGTCTGGTTGACTTTGTTCTTCTTTTGCTATTTAGAGTTTATTTTGACTTCTTATTTAGGCCTGCAATTTAGGTGCTTAGTACATTATTTGCTGAATTCAACTCAGACCTTCTTGATGGCTTTTAGACTTGCATTCTGAGTTTGAGTATGTCAACTGAGTAATTTTGAGCTTGCTTAAGTACTGTTCATTATACTTAGTCTCTGGTTTTATCAGCTTCTCAATCTGCTTATTGTTAGAGCTTATTTCTCAAAAGCTTATTGCTTATTTGATTAGTTCTGTGTGACTTTTTGGTCTGCTCTAAATTTGCTTATGGTTAATTGAGTACCTTGCATCATCTGTATAAGTTTTGAGCAATTTGGTGATAAGTGCTTATAAATAAGCACTTATCCAAACTGCTTATTAGGTCAATTAGCACTTTTCCAGCTTATTTCTTTTTCAAATTTTTTTCCAAGTACTTTTTAATATTTTAGAATTTTTGTTAATTTTTCAAATTTTTCTGAGTTGATTTGATATTTTTCTTTATTTTTAATCATTTTTAAATCCTTTTTAATATTCAAAAATCAATAAAAAATCAGAAAAAGCTTTTAAAAATACAAAAATATTTTAGATAATTCTTTTATAAAATTTTAGAATTTTTAGAATTAAATTTTTATTTTTCCACTTTATTTTTCTATTTTTCTTTATTTTTAATTCACTTTTTAATTCCAAAAATAGAAAATAAATTATAGAAAATAAATAAAAAGTCTAAAAAATATTTTTCTTTTTCTTAAAATTCTTTTTAATAGTTTAAGATTTTTAGAAAATATTTCCAAGTTCGTAGGATCATTTTTTTAATAAACGTTACGTTTTAAATAACGCGTGTGCATTTCCGTTTTTACGTTTTCAACATTTGTACATATTTAGCTTGTACATTCTGCTTATTTCATTATTACTTTTCATAATTTGAATTTCAAAATCATATTTTTTTCTTTACCACTTTTCACGACTCGATTTTGCGATTCGATTGTTCAAGATTCCATTCTACCTTCGTTGGGAAAACGACCCGGGAATTACTTTCACGAGTATTTCTTCGGAATAATTTTATACTACGAAAAGATTACATCAAAATGTCGCCGTTGGCCAGAGAAGGCCGAAGTGAATTTTTGAATATCTTTTTGAAAAATCGTGTTTTGTTAAGCCTTCCTCTACTTTGTATATATATTTCTATAAAAATTGAAAAATTCAAAACACTTTTCCTAAAGTGTTTACAAAATACCAAAAAAATAATAAAAGTTACAGCCTCGACTCGATCGAAAGAAAGGGCGTTGTAAACCAAAAAAATCTCACAATATAACGAAAACGTAATTTAGTTGTTTATCGGACTATTTCAATTACTACAACCAAATAAGCGGGAAATACGGAAGCTAAGACATTAAATTACTAGCTGAAGAGAGATCCATTCTTCTCTCCCGTCCCGTCGCACGTGGTTTTAAAATAAACGGTTTTCGATTAACGTTACGTTTTAAGAAAAGAAAAACAAAAAAAAAATAAAAAGTTTTCGTGAAAAATATAAAAAACAAAAAGATTTTCTTTTTTTCTTTTCTTTTTGATTTTGCTCGTGGTGTATGCACACCCGATCTTCGTTTGAGAGTCTTACGTCTCCGTTCTCTAACCCCGAGCGGGTTTTACGACATACGAGTCGGGTTCATTTCCTTGACGACGAGGAGATGAATCAAAACGAACACAACGGACCCCCGCCGATGGGTGGTCCGCAGCACAATGTTATCCCGCCGATGGGACAACAACCGGCAATTGATCCACGTCCGATGGAAGAACAACTCCAATCACTATTCACTGGTGTGAGGAGAGCTATTGTGATTCCGGACATCAATGCCAACTTTGAGATCAATCATGGATTACTCAATTTAATCACGGGTATATCCTTTCACGGGTTTGATCACGAAGACCCCTATGCTCACATCAGAAATTTCACCGACATCGCTGAGACGATTAGAATGAACCAAGTTCCTCACGATGTGGTGAAATTAAAGTTATTTCCTTTCCCCTTAAAAGGAGCAGCCCGGACTTGGCTGGAAAAGGAACCGCCTAACTCAATTCACACTTGGAATGACCTCGCTTCCAAGTTTGTGAATTACTTCTATCCTCCCTCTAAAACTTCTAACCTACGTTCTCAAATCTTTCGGTTCCAACAAGCTTTTGATGAAACATTTAGTGAAGCTTGGGACCGATTAAAGATTTGAAGGAAAAATGTCCGAACCACGGGTTTACCGACCTTCAGCAGATTGATACGTTTTATAATGGGTTATGTCATGCTGATCAAGATTCGCTTAATTCTGCTGCGGGTGGTAACTTGTTGGCTAGGAACACGAATGATGCTTTCATGATAATTGAGAATAAAGCTCGTATGAGAATGTCAAGGAATAAACCTCAAGTTTCTAATAATGGTAAAAATAATGATGAATTGGTAAATATGATTGTGGCTTTAACAAAGAAAGTTGATGCAATGTCCATTGAAAAATCAAACCATCAAGTCAATGTGGTTAGTCACGGTTGTGAGACTTGTGGTGGTCCACATTTGTATTATGAATGTCCGGCCACTGGTGCCTTTTCTCGTGAGAACGCGTATGCTGCAAACGCGGGTAACACCGGTTACCCACAACCTCAAGGAGACCGTAATCTCCTCAGCTACCGTTCTTCTCATTTTCTTGGACCACCCGTTCTCGAGCAACAAAACCAAGTCAATCAAGTCAACCAGAATCATAATGTTGTGAATCGTAATAATCAAGGAATTCAAAATCAGAGTCGAGCTAATAATGGTTTTCAAAATCATAATCAAGGGTTTAATCAAAACCGGGGTTTTCAAGGTAATTTCAATCAAGGCCCGCCTCAAGGGAACAATTTTCAAAACCATCAAAACCATGTAAACCCTGGGAATTTTCAGAACGCTAATCATGGAAATCAAAATAATGGTAATTACCAAAACTGTGGGCAGAATTTCAACAACAATCAAAATCAAGCTGTTATTCCAAATCCGTCGCCCACGGAAGATTTGATTAAGCAATTGATTCAAAATCAACAATCTTTTATGGCAAAATATGAAGAGTCGACACGGTTGTTTGCTAATCAAATCAGTGATATTAACAAACGTTTAAATGATCGACCCTCGGGTTCTGGTATTACTTCTTTGCCAAGCAACACGATCGCAAACCCGAGGGGCAAAGTTAAGGCGATCATAACTCGCAGTGGTGCTCAATATGATGGACCCACAGCTCCTACTACCTCTTCTTCTTTGTCTCCGCCTAAGGTAGTGGACTGTGAGACCGAGGCGACAAAGGACCCGGTTACTCCTATTAATAATGGAGGAGCTGAAAACGTCCAACCTCCGGTTGTCCAAAAGTCAAAAGATAAAGAAAAAGTTGTTTTTTGAGAATAATGTGAAATACAAGTCTAAATTGCCTTATCCGTCACGATTTAATGATGAAGAGCTCCGTGCAAAGTCTAAAATACAAATGGAAAAATTTCTGGATATTTTTCAAAAATTGCACTTTGATATAAGTTTTATGGATACTCCGTCAAAAGCATCGATGTTTGTGATTTTTACCTTTGATGATTTTGTTAAAACTTTCGTCTCCGACTCTTCCTCATCATTTCCTCCGACTAAGGAATATGATTCTCTTTGGGAAGAGGTCGATGAATTTCTTGCTATTGAAACGATTCCGATTTCTGAGACTGACGAATCTTACTTTGATTCGGAGGGGGATATTATTTTTCTTAATAATTTGTTGAACGAAGAACCGTCAATCCCTCCGGATAAAGTTAAGACAAAGATTGAGCTTATAACTGACGATCCTCTTGAGCCTGAGCTCGAGGAATTTTTACCAGATTTTGATAGTTTTACCTTCGATACGACTGAGGAGATGAGTGGCAATCCCACTTATTGTCCTGATTTTTCTGATCCGACATTTGAAGCTTTTCATTTCGATCATTCAGAAGAGACGAGTCGTGGCAGTACCACTTCTCATGTTTTTATCTCTCTTCCGGAGTTTGAGTCATTTCGTTTTGATGAATCTGAATGTGAAATTGAAAAGTTTTCTAAACCTGAATATGAAAGTTTCAGTTTTGATCTTGAAGTTGATCATGATCTGGGTGGTGTTCTTAACGAAATTTTACTTGCTTCTCATGTTTGATTCACTTCTCATGTTTTTATCTCTCTTCTGAAGTTGAATATGAAAGTTTCAGCTGACTAACTAATTCCGCCCACTCTTCCAAAACCCGAGATTTTACTTGCTTTCATAAAACATAGAAAAATACAAAAAGAATCATCCCTCACCTCTAGACCTAGTTTTTAGGCTTTCTAATCCTAGCGACACTATTCCTGAGTTGAACGATCAATCCCCCGGTACTTGTCACTATACTATACTACAACGATCAGGTACACTGCCTGGTGGGGGTTGTAAGCTTCTCGAGATCCCTCGAGAGGTAAAGCCTGGTGCAATTCCCACGCATCAACAGACTCTATGAGCATCACCATCGAGTTCATGGGTTTCCGGGGCTGATAGAAAGCATTGATTGTACAGATTGGTCGTGGGAGAATTGCCCACATGCTTTAAAAGCTCAATTTTGTAAGGGTGATCACGAGAAAACTCCTTTCATTTTATTGGAAGCGATCGCCTCTCAAGATTTAAGGATTTGGCATGCGTTCTTTGGTGTCGCCGGGATGAATAATGACGTAAATGTTTTACGTGCATCCCCTTTTTTCAATGATCTCAAAATGGGGAGAGCACCAGATGTGGAATTCGTTGCTAACAGCGTACCTTATTGGTGAGTGCTTATTCACTCACTATTTTATGGCTAATTATCGACCCAAAACGACTATTTGAGCTAACAAATGCCAAGAAAACACTTGTTTTTGTGTTTGAGATATGCAGGTACGGATATTTTACAAAGTGACGAAAAATCACGAGAAAACAACAATCACAAGCACGAGATTTGGAAAGAGATCAAAAGCCGAGGTCGAGAAAAGTTTGGATTGTATTTGAGCTCAAAAGTCAAGTCAAGTCCTCTAAGTATCAGAGATTTACATGATAAGCCCTTGGATCAAGTTTACTTAATTGGCAGAAAAGGTCCTTAAAGTTTCAATTAATACAAAATTGGTCCTTGAATTTACTTGTTACAAATTCTGCAATTACCATGCCATTTATCCAATCCAAATATCAAGCCCAAATTCCAATATCATTAACCCAAGACCACAACCCGGTCAAAAAGTCAACATAACCAAATTATTATATAACAATTACCCGCGCCCAAATCACCCCCAATTAACCCTTTTCCCAGATTTTCACTATTCCCGTTAGAACCCTAGTTACCCATACATAAAAATTACCACAATTAAGGGTAATTAAGTCTTATCACATGGTTTCTAGAAGCATGTCAGAGTGTCAGGACTTGTCAGAAGCCAATAAACACACGAATGGTGTACGTGGCAGATGGTGATTGGCATGAACGCGTCATTTGTATTAATCCAAGGGCTATGGATAGATGAGGAATGATTGAAGATGACCATGTGGTCCTGAGGTGATTGAAAGAAACACAAGCACACGGATTGCCAGCTTGGCAATCCGTGACCCCCAACTCTCAGTTTAGCTATAAATAGGAGATATGATAGCTTGTATTAGTGTGGAGTTTTGGAGTAGCCAAACTCTGCCAAATTCTCTTCTCATTTTATTGTAATCTTTACTTTTTATTAAAATTCAGTTTGTTCATCTTTAATCATTTCTTATATTGTAGTTTGTTGGTTATTATTTCAATTTGAATCATCTTAGTTTACATTAAATTCAGCTTGTCTACATCTAATAAAAGTCATCTTTCAATTTTAGTTTTCATTAAATTCCAAATTCATTTTAATCAGATAATCAGAAAATTCAAAAATAAAAGTAGTTGTAATGGAAAATCAGGTTTCATAAAAGTTGATTTTGAGCAGTTTGAATCTCATTTGAAGTTCATTTGTTTTGATAAAAGTATAGATCAGTTTCATTTGTTCATTAGATATTTGGTCAATCAGTCAGCTGTTTTGATATGTTGATGATTTGTGGTGATTGAGACAAGCCAAGGAGGATTTGGAAGCTATTGGCCTGTCTAGAGACAGGCTAGCATAGTGAATTATCTCTGTTCATGCTGAGATAAATAGCTTTTATAAGTCAAACATTTTCTAGTTTTCATCATTGTTATTGCATAATTTGAATTTTCTGTGTAACTGTTGAATCTGATTGAAGTTGAGTGTTTCAATTGTTTATATGATTGTTATTTCAGCTTTTTGACTCATTAGTTTAGTAATTAGATAGTTGGATTTAGAATTTCTTAGTATAACTGTTAGATTAAGGACTGTTTGGATCTTTGAATTCTGAGTATTCATTTGATTCAGTTGTATTAGATTGATTGATTTAGCTTCTGGTAATGTAACTCGAGCTTATTTGATAACTAGTTTGGAGTTTAGTAGTTTTGAGCATCAATTCTTAGAGTTAACTGTTGCTATATGGGATGTTTGGGATAATTGACTTTTGACAGTCAAACTTGGTTTAGATCATCATTTAAAATTGAGTTAGCTGTAATTTGATCATAAAAGTAGTTTAGGAGTGATTTGTAGTTGATTTAATTAGTTGGGTAGCCATTTGCATTTCTATTTCAAATTTCACATTACATAATAGTTTTAACAGATAGTTATGGCATAATCCCCATTAAGTGTATTAGGTTGTTTTATTCTAGCTTGTTTCCAGTTCATAGAACATATAGAATAGCTCTGCATCATTAGTGTTGCATTTCATTCACTTTTGCATTATCTCTTTTTCACCAATTGCATCAGTCATAACAACCCTTTTCATTCACAATTTTTAGTACGATAGAATAGGAATGAGAGTTTGGATTTGGTTGAGTGGACTGTTAGTAACCTAGGGTCTTTGTGTTTTAGTTAACTTTGCAATTTAGGATTTGATTAGTGAGTTAGAATTACGCGGCAATAACCCCTAGTTTCTGTATGCCCTGCACCATTGATATTGTCCAAACTGCCATACTTCATAAACTCAGTTCTTGTTAGTTATTTGATATTATTGCTTGAATATTGGTTTATTGTATAGCTCATTAGACTAGCTTGTTAGCTATGAGTTTGGTTTGGAGTGTTTAGCGTTGTTGTTCAACTTATTTTGCATCTTAATTAGCCCCTTTAGGACTACTTCTGCCCTGCTCCTCAAATTTGTTGTTCATAGCCTTATATTCCAGCTTGTTCTAGAAGCTCATATTATCCTAAACTTTGTTCTGATTACTCCTTTGTAGTTTATCATTTGTCCCATCTTACTTTAGCATCTGAGCTAATTTTGTTACTTGTGTGTAACTGCTTATTTGCATATTTGTGAGACAGAGGTCTGCTAGTAATTTTGAGGCCTGCAAGTTTGAGTTTGAGCTTGTTTCTGTGATTAGTATTGATATCTGAGCTTCTCTTAAATAGTTCGAGTATTGTGTTTGATCATATTGCTTCTGCCTATGCTTGTGCTATTTCTGAATACACCTAGTGCTTAATTTCTTGGCTTATTGCTATAATTCTGAGTTTCTGTGGTACTTTGAGCTAGCTTTTGGTCATAATCTATCATTTCTGAGTATTGTACATCATTTTCAGTTTGTGTTATAAGTTTCAAATAGATTAGATCACAAGTGCTTATAAATAAGCACTTGTGATTAGCAGTTTAACTAGAATAAGCAGTTTCCCTTTTTTATTTTTACTTCAAAATTTTTATCCAAGTTCGTTTCAATATTTTAGATTTTCTGAAATTTTTCCAAATTTTTCTAAGGCTTTTTTCTATTTTTCTTAATTTCTTTTGATTTTATTTCATTTTTTAATTAGCTTTTAATTACTAAAAATTCATAAAAAGTAATAAAAAAAGGGTCTGAAAAATACAAAAAAAAAAAAATTAGAAATTCTTTTATTTAGAATTTTTAGAATTTAATTTTCATTTTTCCACTTTATTTTTCTATTTTCCTTATTTTTAATTCATTTAAAAAGTCCACAAATCAATATTAATTCTAGAAAATAAACAAAAAGTCAAAAAAAAAAATATTTTTCTTTTTCTTAAAATTCTTTTTATTAGTTTAAGATTTTTTAAAAATATTTTCAAGTTCGTAGGATCATTTTTCGATAGACGTTACGTTTTAAATTTTACGGTTGCGTTTCCGTTTTTACGTTTTTCACTTTTGTGCATAATTAGCTTGTAATCTTTGCATATTTCATAGTTGTTAGTGATTACTTGAATTAATTGATTTCTATTTTCACTTTCTCACTTTTCAATTCACGATTTTACGAATCGATATTCTCGATTCCATTCGCCTTCGTTGGGAAACGACTCGGGTGATCCGTATTTTACGCGGATCACTTCGATACTATACTATAAATATTATAATTGGTTTTCACGACGAATCACTTATGAACGGGGATATTATCTTGCTGATAAGATATATCCGGAATACTCTGTTATTGTGAAGTCCATTAAACATCCAGGGACGCATGATGAAAAGCGTCAATTGTATAAGAGGATGCACGAAGCAGCAAAAGATGTGGAACGTGCTTTTGGTGTACTAAAGAAGAAGTTCCTAATGATTAAACATCCGGCTAAAGGGGTTGACAAAGAGCGTCTTGGACATATTATGTACACATGCATCATATTACATAATATGATTATTCAAGACGAAGGGCGGGCGATATCTCCCGAACTCTTTCCAGCGGAGCAGCACTGTTCTTATGATCCCTTAAGAACGCATGAGGAATCACTGGAAATTACTAGGGAGATATGCAATAGAACAACTCATCTTAGCCTCAAAGCCGATTTGGTGGAAGACATTTGGCATCATCATAATAATCCAAACTAGTTTAGTCGTTTTATCGTAATGTTTTTAATGTTATTTGAATTATATTGTAATGTTTTTATTTTATTTGAATTAATATGTAACGTTTTAATTATTAATGAAATTTTAGTTTGTGTTAAAAATGTTTAAAAAAAATTGAACTTGGTCGCCCTTACTGTGCCACTGAATCGCCTGCAGATCGCTGGAGAGAGAAAACTGACGTTGCAGAGAAAAGGAGGGGGATTGACCCTCCTTATTGTGCCCAGCCTTAGTAACTAGACACATGGTAAAAACAATAATTTAGTTTTTTAGTCCATTTATTTACACACATTGAGTATTGATTAAGACATACCATTTGATACATTATAATATATTCTAAAGAGGATAAATGAACAGGCTGTAATTCATAATTCTAAGGTGTATTTTTTTTTAATTTTTTATGTAATTGGTTACTAGGATGTAATTAGCAATTAAAAATGGGCCAACAGTGTAGCAAAGTTGTCTTGGCATTAGCCCATTGGCCTAGAAACTTTGGGTTGGTTACTGTTCATGTACTTTTTACCGTAGTTATCCCGTAATACGTTTAATCTTTGTGGTTATAGAGCTATGGCACACCTAATCTTTGTACGAATAAACATTATCCACACATTATAATATAATATAATAGGTAAAGATGATGTGACACAAATCAAATTTCTTAAATGTGCTTAGACCCCTTAAACATTGCCTCCATTGGTTCCCCATTGTGATTAATACATGTTTAGTGACCAAACATTGTATATTCTTGGGCTTGGCAGCAGCCCATTGGCTGCCAAACATGGAGCGTTATACTGTTCATGGATTAGCATCGCTAATCCTTCTGCTAATGCACCAAACCTGCCTTTATTTTCAAACCCACGAGGGATATAGACCTAATACATGGTACAATTGCATGTGGAGAAAACAAGTGTCCCTAACAGTGTTTTGAGGCATGGTGTGCCAAGGAGTTACTGTTTAGAAGGTTCATGAATCACTTTTGCAGCATGTAGTAATACATAGAAACATTGTCTCTGCATTGTAAAAAAAATTCACCAAGAAGAAAAGTGCAACACTCCAGATTTGTGCAGAAAAAAAAGAAAAAAAAAAGTTTTGTTGATCAGAGTAGCAGACTGCATTATCATCAGGCGACGACTGGTAGGTATGTTGTTTGGACTATTTTTCTTTTTTTCCTTTTCATGCATGCATGTAGGAATCACTCAGGTTGCATACGGGTTTGGTGTGATGTGTTTTGTCTATGCTGCTGTGCATTCTTGTTTGCTAGAAAGTCCACGTCCTAAAAAAAAGGTTAATGCAAGTTAGACAAAACCCACAAAAGAACTACAAAGAAATCAGAAACTAGGTAGAACTTAAAAGTATCATTAGTTGTGGTAGAAAAAAGAAACTGTAAAAGTGATGCCTAAAAAAAAAACAATCATCCAATATTGAGCCTTAGGTAAGGGGTGCTGCAAACAAAAGACCCGCGCATGTTCCGAACATGCATTCACCACATGTAAATTTGCATGGACCATTTGGGGATGTTTCCGATTTAAATAAACATGGATCTGCTGAGGATGAGGTGCAAGGAGTATCACACGGTAGTCAGAAGAGTCTTTTTGGACACAATCAGTGTACATTAAGTGAACAAAACCCGTGCGAGTCTTCACGGGCTGTGGTGAACAACAACGACTGTCACAGGAGGTTTGGGAAGGAAAAATTGACATCTTCGGTGTTACATCCCGTTGAAGATGCAGGTCCTTATACTCTAGGTAGTATTAGTCCTTATGATGGTTTTGCTTATACATTGTAGCATGCTTATGTTGGTTAAACTATTTTTTTGTCGTGCAGGTACTACACGTGCCAGCTCTGTGCATGGGTTTCAAACCTATGAGAATACACTATTTCAAGCAAGAGGGTCTATTCCACCTAATATTGAGGCTGCCGGTTTGGCCTATACTGAAGATTTAGGTACTTATACTCTAGGTAATGTTGGTCCTTCTGATGGTTTTGCTTATACACTGTTGCATGCTTATGTCGGCTAAACTGTTTTTTCCCGAGCAGGTCCTACAACTAGAAACCCGGTGCATGTGTTTCAAACCTATGAGAATACACTATTTCAAGTGAGGGGGTCAATTCTACCTAATATTGAGGCTGCCGATTTGGCCTACACTGATTGTCACCAGAGTCATCAATTAGAGAGAATAATGCATCCATTAACCTCTAAGGGTCAACTGTGCAAGAGGAAGGCGAGTATGCCTGGCCAGGGTCTCATGTTACAGGCCAAAAGAAGGAAAGGTCAGTCGTCTTTACTTAAAACTAATAGCAACTATTATATTTAGCGACTAAATTACGCATGGATTGTGATTCTAGGTGCACATACAAAACAACGACAACCAGATATTGGTAGCGGAGAAGGAAATTCACATTATGCGAATGAAATGTGTTACCTCTATAGCGAGGATGCATCTTTTGACCTAGAAGGCCATGTGGCAATGCCACAAATTGCTGTTGCTCAAGCCATGCATTATTCGCATGCACCTCTGCCAATGAATGAGCACTTATTCCATTCACAAAATGGCCAAGAAAATGACCCAGGTTTTATTAGTGTGTTTACTATGATGTCATTTACAAAATTAGCAATTCATAGGAAAGAACTTAACTTGAATTATTTTGCAGATGCTGCAACGTCCACCTTTATGTTGCAACCTGACGTGCCAAACCCTGCAGTTGTTACCAATGTAGCGAGTCCATCATCTTATAGAGGTAAGTATTAGAGGTTTAATGAAACTTCAATTGTTAGGTTTAGTTCTTTCCAAGTTTTAGATCATACCAAATCTAACTTTTGTCATAAACTTACAGGAGAGGAGCAAGATATGAGCTTTCAAACGGCTCCGTGTAGACCACAACAAAACTTAAGAAGGCGCCATTCTAATTATGCATCTAGAACTACTCTTAATCGTCAAGGTAAATTCAGTCATGTAACGTGTTTACTCTATACTAATTGACACCACTTACATTGCAATCGTTTCATGTAGCCATGTTTATGTCGTCTGTTACAGGTGTGTCACCTACGTATATTGATATTGGTGATGCTGATTGGAGGTGTCACTGGTGCGGAGCAGTTAGCACAGGTTCGAGGATCAGTTATAGCCGGTGTTTTGGAGAGGGCAAGGTGCGTCTTCAGCAAGAAAGGGACCCACCAGATTCTATAAAACAGTTATTCAAGGACAAACACTTTATGGAAAACATTAGAGCGTACAACCAAATGTTCAGTATGACCTCATTTGGTGCACAAATAGATGAGACAGTCAATAATGGGAGGGGTCCATATGTGTTCAAAATTTCAGGGGAGATACGTCACCAGATACGAGCGTTGTGTCCACCAGATAATGAGAGACCAAAATTCTTGCAGCTGTACATATATGACACCCGTAATGAGCTGGCAAATAGACTGCACCACTTCGGCGAAGCTACTTCAGGGTCTTTGAAACCTGAGATTTTTGAACACCTGATACAAATTTTGGATACTCATAATGAATTGGTGGCATTGTTCAGGACATCGAGAGACATATGCAATGAAAATGACGTACCTGATTTCACTGTTCGAATTTATAATGTAGATGGAACTCGCCAATATGAGCTACCATCAACAAACATCCTCGGTGCTATTGTCTTTGAAAGTGGCCCTCAAACAAATACAGACTACGATGTCATAATACAGAAGAAAAGTGAGCGGCCACAACGGATTAACAAGCTGCATTCTACCTACATGGTATTACAATTCCCGCTCTTGTTTATGTATGGTCAGCAAGGGTACACTACAAAATTAACACTGGAAACGCGTAAGCCAGATGGAGAGAAACCTAAAATGACTATGAAGACCTACTACACGTACCAAATACATGAAAGGCCTCATTTCAGCAATACGTTGTGTCAGTTTATTGTGCCCTGGAGCAAGAACGGCTTGATTTTTTGAGAGCAAAGCAAAATGATATAAGAAGTGAGTATTTGTCTGGAATCAAAGATGCTATTTCAAGGGGAGATCGTTCAGGATCAAACATAGGAAAGAGATTGCTATTCGTCGAGTTCTTGGCAATCCTCAATTTTTCATCACGTTCACGTGCAACGTGAAATGGCAAACAGGTTTACACATATGTTTAATGGCAAACTATGAACTATGTAAATAGCTATCACTACTATCAACAGTCATGTGGCATGCCTTATGTAAACCTCTAGACCAACTAGCATCACTCATGTTCACACCTATTTGCCATTAAACAGATGTGTCGTCCTTTTTTGTATAACAGCTGGAAAACATCAGGTATATAAACTTAACTGTTAATGGCTAATGAAATATGTATTTGGTGCAAATACTCTTCGCTTTGTTAGTTTCTTAACTTCTAATGCAGCATTTTCACTGTCATGTCATTTAAACTCTCATATGACTGCTACAAATTCCACAAAAATAGGGTTACCACCAGTTGACTGAACATCAAGTTACGCAGACCAAATTACTAGACATCTTCCAAATGACCATATGTAACTGTCACAAACTTTTGATAATGGCATAATGCAACGCAACACTCTCAAAATGACATTCAAATGGTATATTAGTAAACGGTGATACAACAACTTACGTGAGTTCAGGCGAAGCCATTCCTATAGCAACAGATGGGGCCGCAAATGAGTTGCTATATCTACCAGAGTTAAAAAAAATCAAAATACAGACGTTGTTACAATTATCTTATGACAATATGTTTTAATGCAACTAGGGCGATGCGATACAAGCAAACATGTCTAATGATGACATACACCACTTCATACCTATTCTTATACATGGCAAAGCATTTCGGATATCAAATTTCAAGTGCACTGAAACAGAAAAATGGCAACAGACTCTTGAGAACACAACATCACTCTCTTTTACAAGGCTAACAAAATTTGATCCTATACCTGCTGAATCATTTCCAAACCACTACTTCCATTTCACCTCTTACAATCAGTTACCTAAAAAGGTTTGGGATCCACGCGACAAGGGCAAAAAAGACTATCCGGTGCTTACAGGTAACACCTAAGAAACTCTAATATTATCACCTGATATGAGCACAACATATTGATTAATTTAAAATAAATAATTACATCATCTTCATTACCTCATCATGATTAAACAAGAACTGATCATAGGTTAAAACATCAAAAGACTAGCAAAAGATACCACAAAAGACAACCTCCAACAAAGGCCTAATCATGAACTTCAAGAATGGAGATGTGCTCCTCCTTCTCTTTCAACCCTTGACGAAGCTCCACCAAGAGAGCAGTCACCACCTCCAACCTCCCACGCAGCCTCACCAGAACACTATGCTCACAATCATACACATCACCAGCAGACTCTTCTTCATCATGATTCAGAGACCATAGCTTTGCCAATCGAGCTGTTTTTTGTTGGATTGTGGATTGTAGTTCATCGCGTCTTTCTCCAAGAAACCTTATGAAAACTTCATCTTCCACATGCTCATGACCATACAGAAACTTGAAAGCTTTGTGCAATTCTTTAGACCCAGAGACATTTTTTAGTTCAGTGAGAAGAGGAGTTTGATCATCAGTCGCCATTGATTAAATGATTAGGGCACAAATGCTTAATTTGGGTGAAAAGTTAAGTATAAAAAGGATGAAAGAAATGAATAGTTATAGGTGTATCGAGATTCATACCAATAGTCGTGAATCATGGTTACAGAAATTAACTCATCAATTAATTTGCAGAGATGGTTTATTTTCCCATGCAGAAACATCAAATAGCTTTCATACATGAAATTAGTAAATAACACATTCAACCCTTCAACTTATGATAATCACAACTTACAAAACAAAGTGGTACTTAAAAAATAGATGATACAATGACAACTTACAAAACAAATAATAACAAAATTTACCAAAAATTAACTATAGTAAATTAGATATAACTATTTATTAAAAAATTTATTTTAAAAGTTACAAACCTTTAAAAATAAAATACAAAATACTTCACACAATACTCTAAAAACAACTGAAATAAAACACGATGTAATGGGTAAAGTTTATATCACAAAACATTTAATGTCAAGAAAAACACGATGTAATGGGTAAAGTTTATATCGTGGTACGGTTACAGATACTATTAACGGAAAACATGGTTTACAATAATTAAACTAAAATAACTTTAAACAAATATAAGATGTAAAAAAAGAAAAAAATAAAAACAACTTCCAACAAAACATAATGTCAAAAAAAAATCCCGCACCGCAGCATCGCGCGGGCTATTTTGCTCGTTATCTCTAAAGAACAATTTAGACACACTGTTAAATATTTGATGTCTCTCTTCTCTCTTTCATCTCTACACAATCCAGAACCATCTCTCCTCTTTCTTATGCCAACAATTAACACACACACACCCCCCAAATTTTAGTAACCCCTTTTGGCCACCAGAAATTACTTCCTTCAAAATTTATAAAAGGTTGTGTGTATCCGCTGGATTTTTTTGTTGTTGGAGGTAATTAATCATTCATCAAAGAAACGAAAAGGTATTTTCTTTTTTGGGTTCATTTATGTAAATCGACGATATGGAACTTCTTTTTGCTTTTTATGCTTGATTATGATTTACTTTTGGTTAATTTATGATTTAATTTAGATATTTGTTTAATTTAAATCTTTATTTTAAATTAGGGTTTTGTTAATTTGGGGGTTTTCTTGATTTGTTTTGCAGGTTGTCTCGCTGATGATCTTTGCAGCTAAACCTGTTGAGTGGTTTGTTTCCAACTTTGTGATGATCAGAGATTACAAATCTCAGGTAGCGTTTGAGTTAATTTCATTTACCGATGATATCGAAATGTGTATGATGATGAATGAGATAGTTGACATGTTTAACATGATTTTGCGGGGTGTTTTTTTAACCTTATTTTTGAGATTATGAGGGTTTAGCTTATGCTTCATAAGCCCATTTTTCCGACTCATTTTGAAACTTAAGCCTTATATAAGCTTATTGTGGTAAGCTCATAAGTTTCAAAATAAACCAATTAAATGAGCTTATAAAACATAAACCGAAAACACATAAGGCCGAAAACAAGCTTACAAACACCCCACAACAATGATGTTCATTATACATAGGAGAGTATTTTTATCTAAATTTGAATTATGACATAATTGTTTCTCTCTGTTATACGAGTCTTTATTGCGTTGATTCAATTTAACACCGTCATTTGTAAGGAACTACATCACTCTCATTCTAACAAAATTATGTATTGTTATCATATTTAGCGACAACTTTTCTTTCTAATTTAGGCTACAGTGGATGAAGATTATGACAGCGATGTGAATCTCTTAGGTGAGGGGACTGAGGCGGAAAAGAAAGCTTCTGAAGAATGTGCAGCAGTGAAGGCAACTGGAAAGAAAAAAGAATGTAAGCTCAGTTTCATGTTATCGCTGTAAATCTATACAAGTGATTCTTCTATACAATAGAAACAAGTAGAAAAAACACGAGAAACTGATTTGGCCAATTAAAAATCATGATTGTCTAATAATCAAGCTTCGAATGCAAGTTAAAACACCTCCTAAATAAAAAACCAATATAGCCACGTTTTTTGTACTGTTAAGCATATGCGTTTGGCTACTATTCGTAAGGTTTGTTGAATTCTCTTATAAAAAAATATTTTGGGAGTTCTTGGAGTTGAAGTGTGGAGTCGTTTCTTATCTTTTGTTTCTATTAGTATTTCCTTCATGATTAATAATGGGTAAAATTTAAGTTTTGTGGAAAATTGGTAGTTTCTAAAAGTGACGAGGGGAATGAACATTGGTTTCTTAGGTTATTCAATACATTCAGTTTCTTCAACAGAACTACTCTATGACTTTTGTGTATTTATTTTTTGTGCGTAGCAGCAACCACAGGTTACTGTTAACAAAATTGATGGTATTTGGACATGTTGTAGTATGTGAAGTGCGTATTAAAAACAAATAGATACTTGATTTTATTTTTATACTTTGATATAACATTCATCAATAGTAATGCATCTTTTAGCTTTATACTTGCCATCATGCGTTACTTTCTTTTAATCTTGAACTCGAATATGGATTTTCGCTTTGTTCTTTAAACAATTTACTTAAGCATTGGGATTTTTCCTAATAGCAAGGAATCCACGACTCCATGGTAATATAAAGTTCGATTTAGGCCACGGTTGAGTCTAGAAACTCAGATTGACCCATATAGAATTTATAATTCATTAGCAATGCCTATCAATAGTTCCATACTACTACCTGCAACTCTAAAGAATGCTGATTCATGACAAATCCAAAATGACTTAGTATTAACTTTGATGCAACTAAATGTATTTTGATGCCTTAAATTATTGTCAATAAGTTCATGAAGGTTAATGAAAAATAGCATGTTGAGCCAACATACATAAGAAAGTGTACTTTGTTAATTCAATTTCTATAATTTGCACAATGGGTAATAAATGTGATTTCTAAAATTTAAAAAATAGCTTTTATAAATAGTTGATACTTAATAGAAAACGAGAACTTTTTTTGTACTTCTAATTAAGCCTACCATAGTTGAATAATTATTATTCATTATTTGAGGTGCTTTGGTATATACATACACATGAACTGTATTCTTTAGAAAATGGAAATTCGGGTAAAGTAAATCTTTAGTGCGGCTCTTCAAAACTGAAATTATTGCTTTGTTCATTTGATAAGATAGTGGTCATATAAATAAATGACCCATTAACTCTTCCGACGGCTGTGGAGAACAAGCAGTGTAAAGAGTATTTACATAGTCATAATTGCATAGATGTGGTCATTATATTTATGAGTTTGATTCAGAAAGGTTAATAAAGTTTGCATTGTTTGATAATAGGATGTTAATTATTAATGTTTGTATTTTATACTATGCAGTGGACCAAGAGAAGATACCACCAGAATTAGGTATGCTGGTGTGCGGATTGTCAAGAGATTGTCACGCTTAAGTTTGAGAATGACTAGAAAAGTTGATTGAATATAACTTTTGGATTCTTGAATGAAGGCATTACAATCAACTACGCGTACCATCCTAACTTCGCTTGCCTTAAGCTTGACATGATACAAGCGCTTTAAGCCCTTCCCCAAAGGAAGAGGGAATGACCCTTCCTCTTTGCTTCTATTGAGACTGACAAATTTCTGGTAATTATTCCAACATGACCGCATAGTTGTTTTCCAGTTGTAACAATCACATGATGACCAAGAAAGCTTTTTAACAATAGTCTTTGTTTTCCAGGAATTGAGTGGCCAAAAGATCTATCCTAGTAGGGTATTAAGTTTGTTCTATTCGATTTGCAGGTATAAAATATTTGTTTTTATGTTATTGTTTTTTGGTTGGGGAATATTGATGTTGAACTGAAAAATGTAGGATATTTTTTACTCTAAAGTTGTAGAGTGAGAGGAATAGAGTTGTTCCTGCAAAAAAGCAAATCGAAAATCTGCAAGATAAGATATATGCTTATTCATTTGTGACTATTTTCTTTTGTAGCAGGTTTTAATGTGGAAAAAGTTCAATATAAGAATATGATCTTCACGGTTTGGGATGTCGGTGTCTAAGAAAAACTGCGGCCATTATGGAGGCATTACTTTAATGACAGAAATGGACCGTTAAGGACAACCCAATTATTTATGCATTTAACATCTGCAATTTTACATTTCATCAAGTTTAGTGCATTCCCTTTTTTTTTTTTTTTTTTTTTTTTTTTTTTTTTTTTTTTTTTTTTAAGTTAAAAAAAAGTCCCAAACAAAGAGATAAGTTATCCCTTCTTGCTGTTGTGATGTAACGTTAATCTTTTAAGATATGTTATGTAACAGGCTATGATGATTCGTTAATCTCTTCTTGCCGTTGATGAGGGTTTACAGGGCAGTAACAGGTGCCAATAGAGCAGCCAATGCCGCTACGATAACTGTCATGTAAACCAGTAGACAAACGGATGCACCACACGACTAACAATGACGAGCTTCCTATACCAGTGGTGCGAAACTTCCATCAAACTGAAGTTCAGTTAACAAGTGCGAAAGTATGGGCGAAGTAGTTCATTTTTACTATATATTAGATGTTAGTACAGTGATGTGGTCGGCTCCCTAAGTTTTAAAGCTCTCTGGAAATTTGGAGGTTTGTTGTGCGTCCTCACTCCAGGTAAAAGTATATAATACCGTAAATAAAATACCAGCATCCTGCAAAGCTGGTATAACAAAATATGTGCTTGGTTGTTATATGTGAATTGATGCTTAGCGTTGAAATTTGATGTCAATGATAATGTTTTTTAACCCTTAGCCAATATACGATATATTTTTATAGTTTTCATTTTTATTGCCGCAACTTCTATCTAAATATCAATATTTGCTTTATTGAATGATGTCTATAAGAAGTAATACAAACTTACCTTTGTGTTCACTTGAATTTTGTGGACTACATATTTAGTTATCAATTTATTTCGTTGTGCAGCAGCACACTGGATCTAGATTAAATGCATGAGAGCGTTGAACGATATTCTCGGTGTTGACTGAACAACAATGGTTGATAAGTCTACAATAGTTCTGCAAACCGTCACCTCTAATTGATTATTTGTTATCATTTATTATAGAAGACAAGTTTATGTAATTAGTTTAATACTAAGAACTACAAACGCATTCAACAACAAATGCACCTACATGTTCATTATCACAAAATGTTCTATGCATCGATAATGCATCCCCGCAGCAACGAGCGGGTAAACCCGCTCGTTAGATATATGTAGAATATTAAGATTCTCGTTTACCACACTGATATGTGAAAATAAAAAAACTAGAGTTTACAAATCATATCCTTTTTCATTACGATAAAACTTTTAAGGTATGATTCTCCATTACTTATATTTTCCTAATTAAGCGGAATATGCTCCGAATGGCGAATAGAGATGTCACCTAGGGTGAGCATCGGGTCACCTGAAAAACTGAAAAAGGAAAAACTCAAACCGAAAAGAGAAATAGATATCAAAACCAAAGTGAACCGAATAACTCGGTTCAGGTCGGTTTTTGGGTTTCGAACCAAAAAAACCGTCAACCTAATCGAATCAAAACCGATAAAAACCAAAATAAATATACATAACCGAAACCGAACCGAATAAAGTCGGTTCTGTTCGGTCTGATTTTGGTCAGTTTGTCGATTTCGAATAAGTTTTCGGATGAATTTGCTCGGCCGTAGATGTTATTGAGATTCAATGCTTTCTTAACAGCTAGTAAATACTTACATATATCAATTTCAAAAAAAAAAAAAAAAAAATCTACATATATCATCATCAATTTTAGTAATGGGGTGTTTTTTTTTTTTTTTTTTTTTTGTTAGTTAAGAGATGCGTGGGGCCTATGTGGGACCTACGGCTGTTAAATGGTCTTAATGAGGAGAGTCTCCATTATATCACTCACATGGGGATAGAGGCACTAGTGAAAAAATGGTGGGCTCCACATAAAAAAACATTATTATATATTTTGTGTGGACCCGTTCCCTTAGCTAAAGCAAAAAGAAACGCCCCCTAAGTCTCAAACAATGACCACGTGAGAAAACAGCACTTGTACCATATTATAATAACTCATTTGGCTCTTTGTCGGATATTTCATATCAAAGCTGTTTAAAGAATCAACATTTGTACCATATCGAATTGTTGTTTTACTTGATAGCAAGGTCAAATAGAACATCAAATCAAATCAAACTTATATGTAAGATCAAAATATTATATACATGCACGTAACTCACAACTAAAGAAAATATACTACGTAATATGCTACAACAGAACATGATCAATTATATGATCTTGCTATTGTAGCCGTCAAAGATTAGGGTATTAACACATGTCGTTGTGCATGTTGTTGACATGTGTGTCCGGACAGCCCACGCCAAACGGAACCCACTGCCGAACGAACATCATCAGATTGGACTAACAATAACTTCCGGATCCAAAAGTCAAACCAGGTATATAAGGTAAGTGTCAGCTGCTTAGAATAAACAGGCAGGACTGGACAGAGACCATAAAAGAGAAAGATCACGACTGCCGGTCAGGAGTGACACCACCTCGTTTGGCTGTATCTGGTGCAGACAAAAATGACTCTCCTATATAAAGCGGAGGAGTTTTCACTCTGGTAACGAATTCTTTACACACTGACTTTTCACCTATATTATCTTATATCATATACTCATTCTCATGCCGGATTTTGGTCCTGTGATAAAACCCGGGGGCAAGACTAACATGTGTTTCTTTCTTACAGGGATCCGAAGGACGAAGGAGGATCCGAAGGACCTAGGAGTCAGCCGAAGGATCCACTTTGCTTGTTTGGAGTAATACTCAAGATTTTACTTCAACACATGTCGCAAAGTTTTTTAATAGATTTTTATAAGGATGTTAAATATGTTTTCCATCTCGTTAGTGACAATAAAAATGCAATTATCAAAGTCTTTGGATTGAAATCCTTTCAAGTGAACATTAACATGACCGGTAATGATTGCTCACAATAAATAAGAAAACCAGGTGGTCCCTCAGTAGATCTCACTGTTTTGTTTCTAAGTAGCACATTACATGTCATGTTCCTGAACTTGAGAATATCTCAATTCATGTTTAAAAACATAACATGTTTTACATTGAAAAATAGGATTTTTGTTAAGCACCACGTATTTAGGGATTGCATTCTTCGATTTTTAGATAGTATCATTGAATTATATTTATCCATGTGTTGTATGTACAATAATAAAAATAATTTTTTAGCTACAGCTCGTCATTAGCAAAACGTGTTTCTATGGTAACAAAACTTTTTAATTTTTTGTCAGACTAATTAACGAGTTTGAAATTATCACCACATAAACTCAAATCATTTAAAGCACTTTATTTTCATGAGCTTGGCGTGATAACTTAAAAGTTGTCTACACCTAGCGGGAATTGAATATGAAAAATTCACACATTTTAGTGTATAGTCACATGTGTTTTTGTTATTTGGTCACTCCCATTGGTTATCATTAGCAATACATAAAAAAACAATTACACGTTTTATCCTCTTTTCACTATAATTAAATTGACTAACCAAAAGTTTAATTATTTGATATTTTTTCATAAAACAGTAAAATTTACTAATTCATTTATATAACCTATTAGAATACTTTTAGTCTAGACATGAACACGTTTTGATGTGATATGGTATTCAACTTTTCATATATGATGAATTATATCCTTTGGCCAAGTGAAAGTAGGTTTTCAACATAGTTTTAACTCTCATTACATAGTTTTACATTCTTTTTCTTCACACCTATATAAACTTTTTAAGTTTTTAACGGTGACAATGGAGACGTTAAAAAAAAGTTATTGTGGTTAGAAAAGAAAAACCAAGGATAAGCCATCCGAATCCCTTGATTTGATTGGATATGACAATGGGGTCCCATTCATCAAAGACCAGAAATGACCCTCATTGGTTATTAACCTCCCGGTACTTGAACCCGTCCTACTATTCACATTATACAAACGAAACCTTCATTGTTTTGTTTTATCTTTTCTACCCTTGTTTACTCATCTTCAAAAATGTTTTCCACATTTTCAAGATTGTGTAATAACAAAAATCAACCGTACCCAATCCCGCCTTTCACGAAGCATGAAGAAAGTGAGATGTAGAAAAACTTACCTCTACCCGAAGATTTTGTTATGACAAAGACTAATTATAGTATTACTAGAACGGTACCCGCGCAATGTGGCGGTGGGTACCGTGTAATTATATTTTGCGTTATTTGGTTACACGTTTAGTTTTCTTCATGCTTTATAAATAGACATATTAGAGATGGTTAAGCCAAATAATTTTAGTTTGAAAAACCAACCGCTTCCTAACAAACTTTCTAACCAACTTGCTTACTAACAAATTAATTTTGAAATCTTTCCATAATAAGCAAGAAAAAAAATCTGAATTTTAAACGTTTCTAATTATAGAATAGTCTCAAATGCATTATAATGTAGTATAAATTAAGGACACTTAAACTTTTGACTTAAGTATTAAACATAGACACGAACAATCCGGTTGTTTAGTGGAAATACACAATCAAAAAACTAAACCAAGCAAGTCACAGAGCACAAAACAACCCTGACTATCGACTAGAATTAAGCCCACACAGAATGCTCCAAATGTTTAAGTTCGGTTGAGAACTTAAGATAAAATTAATGATACAATTGAAGTTTCACCCCTCATCTCCCTTTATAAAGGTGAGGGTGAAGAAACCTCATCCTCCAAGGACTTAGAAACAACAACTTATGCTTAAAAAAGTCATCTAGCTTGCCTTACTAGACAAGAAACCGAAACCGCCTACTTAGCTAACTAATAATGTAACAATACATTTTATACCTTAGACTTAAGCTAATCCTCATGCATAAACTATCTGTTAGTCATATATTTAAGCATGCTTTACAGATATGAGAATACTTAGGTGGTGTTTGTTTTTAAAAAAGTCTCTTAACAGCCTATTAATCTCATTCGTTCAGACGCGGTCAGATATTTGGGTCATCAAGTGCGTTTATTTTTTCTTCTCGTTCAGAGGCAGTTAAAGGCTCAAACCTCCTAACCAACAAGATGTGCATGGGATGTCTTGTTGCCTCTTAATATCTTTTAATATTTATGTATCGTAAGAATAAAATTGCATCATATTGATATTATTCATATATTTTTTTACAAAAAAAATCAACAATATTATTATATTCAGATTCAGACATTTACGTCTCAGATTCAGATTAGGCTGTGTTTGTTTTTTTTTAAACATCTTAACAGCCTCTTAATAGGCTATATGTCTGAATCGGTCAGACATTTGGTCATTCAGACCGTTTGATTTTTTTTTTCCGTTCAGACGCGTTCAGATGCAGTAAGATCTTAATGGTTTAGACTTGAGAGGGGTGCCTGAATGCGTCTTGTTGTCTCTTGCTGACACAAATAAAAACCAAACAAAAAAAATAGTACGAGCAAGCAAATGTGCGGTTCAAACATGAGTTTTTTTCCCGTTCAGATGCGATCAGATTCAGATATTTACGCATCAGATTCAGATTCAGATGTGCGATTCAGATTTAGATTCAGACTCTCTTAATAAACAAACACCACCTCAGATTTCGATTCAGAGCCTTTTAATAAACATAAAACACCTTATATAAATGTCCATAAGACCATAACAAAGACACATGTCAATGTTGTCCCAAAAGTACAAGGACTGTAGGTTAATAAATGGGAAGTGAAAGGTAATAAAGGTAGTGAAACGAATGCACAGAGAACCCATGAAAAACGGGCGGATGGACAGAAACTGAATATGCTTTTACTCAACCCCATGGCCATGACCTGAATTCTATACTAATTAAGGCTACCCTACTAAATTTAAAGTAAACACTACCCTACTCCCCCATTCATATAGGGGTATTTTACAGCCAAAAAATTGCTAAAATAAAACCTTGCCACAAAAAATATTGATCCTTGTAATTCGGTTAAAATAGTTTTTAGTAATCTCAATCCAGGTCCTGAATAATTTATCAAAATTGAAAGATAAGAAAACATTGTTTTTAACTAGATTCATCGTCTAAAGAAAATACATGTTTAACCATGTCCTTCAAACGTCCTATTCAAACACATTCATGTTGAATTAAATGAAGAATCTTAACTACGGATCCAATTATTTTTTTCAAATTTTAAGCATGCTTTGAGATGAGTTTTGATAATTTATTCTTCAAATATGGAGAAATTGATATGCATAACATGTTTGGCGCTGACCGCTTCAAGTTAACCTGCTTTATTAGTTAAACTTGCTAATTTGAGAATAGATGTATGGATGATTACATCCACTGTCGACATTTCAATAATGAACAACCAAAATTCGAATTGTTAACCTCCAAACCGACCATGCGAGCATATCTCATTTTAAACACAAAGATGCTTTACAATACACTCTCAAAGACTTAAAAAAAATACTAGTAGCATATAACAAGTATGGGAAAACCTATTTTTGTATGTTGATTACATGTGATTTTTATATTTTTTTTAATAGTTCTTTCTAACTTACATCTCTAATTAAAAAAAAAAAATCATGATTCATCTTTATTTCGAATCTCAAGCTTTAGTATTTCAATACGTTAAGCAATCGCAGACGATAGGTTTGAAAAAACGAAAATATCGTGGCCAAATTTTTGGTTAGGTTTGGAAAGACCTATTAGCATAGGCTCAATTTCTGATCTTACCTCAAAATCGTAACATAGTTTTGTAAAAATGATACACGACTTTATTACCGGTTGAAAACAGTTGAATCAAATTCACATTACATACTTTTAATTTGTATGTTATCAAAAGTGATAAATATGTCACTAGCTTACGTTAAGTTATGCATAAGGTTGCTTTCTCATGTCACTTTTGTGAAAGTGAAACTAGAACCAGAATTTTGATGTTGTATGGAGCAAGTTAATTAGACTAATAAAGACCCCTTTGGACCTACATCTTTTCTGACATCTCAGTTTTTTTTCTTTAAAACTATTTCATGATTAACTTAGTGTAATTAGGAGACCGACATCACATGAAGGTCGGATAGCTAACCCTCTTCTCCATTTCGGTGAGATCAAGATGGAGACCGACCTAGTGTAATAAGTCCGACCGATTAGGACTAGTCTTGATGACCAAGTGACCAACCGACTATATTTACCTTATTACAACCTGTCTTAATACTCCACAAAATGATACTACGTACTATTTTCATATACTTTAATGTATTAAAGAGTGAAAATATTACTCCTACTAATTAATTGGAGGAGGGTTGGGGAGGGTCCATAAGCAAAGCTAATACAACAAGGGTTGGGGGTACAACATCCACATCAAAAAGTATGATGGAACCATTCATGACCAATCAAATCAAATCAACCATCTGATCTGAACATTTTATTTTAAAATAAGTATACTACTCCGTATTATTTAATGTCAGTTTCGAAGATGCACTGTGAGTAAAATCTCCCCACAAATACATTTGGGAAGTTGTGACAATGACATCATGCATTCACCCTTTTATTTTACGTACTTCGGTATCCGATATATTTGCCAGATAAGCAAGTAAATGGTTATGTTACTAACACTCCTCTAGGAGGTTTTAGTTAAAAACTTAAAATGTACAAATTGTGATACACTCATACAAATTTGCAATGTACAGAGCTTCATGAAAACTTTTATGAGAGGGTCTGTATAAATTCTCCCGTACTTATATTGTAATGCTAAAAAATTTTGTGAGTGAGTCTAACATTTTTCTTTTAAAATAGCAGCAATAAGAACTTAAAGATTCAGTGTATCTCGTCGACTGATAACAACATGCATGTTATATAAATTTGTGATAAGATTCTCTAGTATACTTGATGGTTGATGCTTGTTTCTCTTTTAGCTTAGGCAATGTACAATATATACTTAATAACTTAAACAAAACCACTTATGACTTATCTAATCTAAACGTAACATTAAGAAGAAATTAAAAATTAATAAAAATAAAAATAAAAACAAAAAATAAATAATAAAGGGTATAAGAGGAAATTAAGATAGACTACAGAAGGAACAAACGTCAAAGTACACACACTATTTAAACTAGTAATAAAATAATGACGTAATCAACTTCGATATAGCCTCCTGCTCAACATTATACGTCCATCGATGTAGTAGCTGCTAGCAGCTTTAAAAAATGATTTCACATTCTAATTATTGCTAGCTTTTTTAGTAAGAGTTATTAATTGCTTTATAAAATGTTTCAACTTTAAACAAAATAATTACTGGTATGTTAAAAGGGTGGTTTAAATGGAATTAATGCACAAATTATAAAAAGGTTTTTCTAACTTGTGCCATAAAGGCATAAATTAAGCACAACAAAAGTACACAAGAGCCCACAAAAAAGTACATAAGGATACACATAAAAATAAAAATAAATGTACTTTTATGTTAGTCTCTGCATACTTTTGATATACTTTTTGTGTGCTTAACTTATGTCTTAAGGACATAAGTTAAAAAAACCCATTATAAAATGACTAATTAGGTATGAATCACATACACAATAAGCTATAGATACTCATAACAGGGTTAAGTTAATTGATTGAAAATATATTATACTTGTCAGTTTTTATTATTGTGTATACTGAATTTTTTTACTTTTTATTTTGTGTATTAAACTTTCAAACTTTGATTATTGTGTGTATTTTGTGACTATTTTATATTTACCTTTTTTAAACTTTGAAAGGTAAAATGGTCATTTTACATAGTAAAATAGTCACAAAATATATACACAATAACCGAAATTTGAAAGTTAAATACATACAAATTAAAAAAAGTTCACTACACACAATAACAAAAAATATCAAATATGTGTTATGGATCATTATTAGTGGATGTCCATATGACTAATATAGAGGCTCATAGCCCAATTAGCTATTAGGGTTTTTACCCTAATATTATCTTGTATATACCCTTTGTATTCCCTAAACATGATTATCAATTGAAGATTACTTTTATTCATCTATTATTGTTCATAACACGTTATTAGCACGCTCTAATATTTGGGTTTAGGTTTTTCTTTACTGCCGTGTTTTCGTTTTTCGATTACTTGAGGTAAGTCTTGAACCCTTTATAAATATTGATCACTATTAGATTTTAGGAATTTTACATGATTCTTAACTTTCATAACATTCTATAACAATAGCTCACTTACATGGAAGTTGTTAATAAGCACCAATCATGGTCTGCTCGTACCTCTAATGCGTATGATAACCCTTATTATTGTTAGTTTACTTGTAATTGTCTATTTATGAGCTAGATAACCCTTAACATATAGTTGGAATACATATTCTCATATGTTACGATGCATAAAGTGTTAATAGAAATCATCTATTTTGTTGCTATTCCAAATATGTTTTCTCTATGTAATTTATCTTGTTTAACTTGATTGTAAGAGACTCTTTATTGATGTATATGCTAGACTCGTATGGAATTGTTTTCTTTTATTTTGCATTACAACATAATGCCTAGCAAGTTAATACGTGACAATATGCTATCTTCCTAAGTTGGTAATTAATGTTGTTATATAGATTCTTATATTTGTTATGGGTTTCATGTATGCTACGCATGCTATCCGAATATACATTTTACGTTGATTTTATTTCAGTGTTTATATATGAATATGTGTTTTTAACCATATTAATGTCGATTGTCATGTTAATTATTTGCCATGTTATGTCGATTGTGCCTATGAAATTTTCCACTTATGCCATTATTTTGTCAATACTCATCTTCATGCATGGTTAAATCAATGTTTAAGAAGCATCTCTAACTCTAAGTTTTATTATTTGATGATCTAAATGCTAGTTACACATTAGGATAAGTTGGATGAGTAATGTACGTCGTATATAAATAATTAAGGCTATAAGTATTAGTTTATCTTACAAATAATAAGGTTTATGAAAATCTTGATTAACAATGACGAGAAACGTAAACTACACAAAACTAAAAATATGTGATTGCTATTATCTTAAAATTTTAAGTTAAATGGCGAGATAGCTTATATAGTAAGTTATAGAAAAACTTCATGTCGATCTTCTTTTATTGCGAATAAATTTTATGCAAATATGACGTACATGATCAAAGGATTCTTTTTCTCTAAATATGTAACTTAAAACATTTATTTATCCATAATAATGTTTATCCCAACAATGAAATATGTTATCATATGTAGCTGAGTTACATAAGAGGCATAATTTATTTGACTGTAAATGTTATATAAGTGTAAGTGTGGATTTTCTCAAACAAGGAATTTTTTGATGAACTTGTATTTTGAAAATGACAGTACAGAAAAGTTTTGAATTTATGTTTAGCTATAAATGAGTAAAATAACGAGCAAACTAGTGTACTTAATGTAAATAATATGATGTTGATCATTATAAGTGATGACATGTTATCGACTGATGTAAAGTAATAAGGAATAAATAAAAGTGATAGCATGAAACACATAAACTTGTCATGAAAAGTATACATTATAGATATGAATATGAGAATTATTTTTGCGTCAATGTTATAATTTAGTTACCATCAATCATGAAAAGGAAAAGATATACAGACCAAAGCTGTTGTGAATTGCAAATTTTTTGTGAAGGTTGCCTAATATTATTGGACGTGAATTCTGTATAAGAAAAAAAAAATGTATTAGTTGACTGTAATTGTGTTATGAGTTTGTTACATATATGTGCATTATTTATTACATTGTTTATGAGACATTTCATTATGTGGTTAATGATATCCTCTATATACATTTGTTCGAAAAATTGTGCAACCTCAATATTGTATAAATGTTTCTTATTTGATAATGCTTTATATTGAACTATATTAAAGTGGTTAATGTGGGAGCTCATCACAAATAAATTTACTTAAAAAGAAAGTTATTTGCTCATGTAATCACTTATTGGTTAGTATATTGCGGAGAAAATTATCTCAAAAAAGTAGATACATTTTAGACTATTATTTACCTATGATCGCGTAAAATAATGAGCTATTAAATAAATATCATTAAACCCATATTTATTTGATAGTGTTCCCTCTTGTGAAATTAAACATGATCACATTATAGGCATATATCAAGCAACATAATTGTGGATGTGCTTGAGAGAAATACTATATATGGTGTATATTATAAGAATACGACATGTTGTGTTAGGAGTAAATAGAAATACAAGAATGAAAATCTTGAAATGATAAATATTAAAATGCCAGCATCATTTGTTATCATTGTGAATGTGATCATTTTTTTTTGTGAATATGTATGATGTCCGATCATGAACACAAGAGAAAATATAAGCCGAAATTATTGTGAAGTTAACACTATTGTTATGGTTGCCAAAGAATAATTCAGCTATTAAGTATAAGAAAAATATATTTTAGTTGATTCAAATTGTGCCATTAAGTATATCCTTATTATCAGTGATTTTGTTTGCTTATAAGGCATTTGATTAATTGAGTAATGGCATGCATATGTTTTGCAAATTATGCAACTTCATTAATAAATAGATATGTTTTATTATATGATAATGTTGTAAGTTAATGTGCAATTATTCTCTTAAACTCTCTTATAGTTAACGAGAACAATAAATGTTTTATTGTGATTATAAAGAAATAATCAAAATAACATAACCTCGTGTTATGTTAACGAAAAAGAAACATAATTAGAACCACAAGTTCTATCTTGATTCAATTTGTAGAATCAATAGCATAACCTCATGTTATGTTAGAAAAGAAAATAAAACCTCAAGTTTTATTATAATTTCCTCAAGAGAATCAAATAACATAATTTCATGTTATTTATATTGAACTATATGAAAGCCATAAAAGAGCTTATATGATTTTGATTGGAGAAATATGATGTTGTATTAAAATCTCCATATTATTTGAGGTTTACATAGAAAGTGCAATCTAAGTACATGTGGTCATAAACTAGAGTTTATGAGCCAGGATTATTTTGTTGAGTAGCATGACCGGTTAGACCATCCCGAGTCAATGATGATGCGAATGTATAGAAGAACCATAAGTTTCTTCAAAGATAGATTTGATTGTTCTCATTGGAAGTTAATTGTTCATTTGTCACCTCCATATTAAAGTAAGGACTTTGTCCTATAAAGTTTTGGAAAGAATATAAAGGGATGTATTCAGGCATATACATCCGCCATGTGGATCATTTTTAGTTTTAAAATCGATGCATCGTGAAAATGATCATCAAATACGCAACTTAAGGTTAGCATGGTTAGTGGCTCGACTTATAAAATGCGAGCACGGATTTCCAAATTATATTTTTGAGAATGGTGGTGAATACTTTCAAGTACTGGGCGATTATTGGAATAAGTGTTGAACTTAAAGGTAGCCCGTGTTCATAAGTGAATTGCTTTTGTTGAAACGTTTATAAAACGTCTTCAGTTGATTGCAAATCCAATAATTATGAGAACAAAAGTATTAGTTTATGGGGCATGTTATAAAATATGAACTCGCATCTTGCCAACAATCTATAATAAATCCTCCCCATTATGGTTTTGGTCACAAACCATATGTTTCCCATATAAGAATTTTGTAAATGTGCGGTATATGTTTTTTGTAACTCCACCACAACGCATAATAATGGGGTGTTGAAATGGATAATTCATTCAGGGGAGAGAATGAGCAGCAAGGGATATAGAATGAATTATGATATAAATGTTGATCCTCATAGTAATGAATATGAATTTTAAATTAAAGGGATAATTTATATTCCAGATCTAGTAATTGCCAGCATGTTTGTGACCTAAAGAAATGTCTAGATCATATAAATGTTGCTAATGCTCCAATTAAAATGTATGTCCCAAAGGTACAACCAATGAATGGTAGTAAGTCTATGACACGGCTACAGTGTGATAGATAAATTGATTCCAAATAAAAGTCCTCGAATGATTAGATAAAATGGAGCAAAAAAATGAAGATGGTCAAATCGAGGTAATAAGACCCCATAATAGTCAAGAGACACTAGACATGAAGGTTATTGAAAAACCCCGGGTACATGAAAAACTATGAGATCTCAATAAACGATATATAATGTCTAGTAATGTGTGGAATCAAAAAGTAATGAATCGACGTCGATAGTACTATTGTATATGATAATGGGCATGGTAATGATTATGAAAATATAAAAGATAGCGCTATAATCATGGTGAGGATCATGGAAGCAATACCTGCAGGAAGTGCAGATGTATAAGTGAATGGCCAAAAGAAGTAAAGACGCAAAGAGCTAATGAAAGATTAAAATCTCTTGTGAAGAGATATGGTTAATGGGACTTGAAGTCTGTATATATGAATGTGTAAAATTATTGGATATGCGTTGATCTTTATGAGAAAGTGAAATTAAAGTATTGAAATTTTGGTATATAAGGCATAACTAATGGCACACAATACTTTCATAAAGACATGTAAATGATTATAAGGAGACATGTTCTCATGTGGTGGATCTAATAATGTATTTAAGTCTGGCAATATTATAGTAATTGATATGCGTCTAAAGGTTAATGAATAGAGCTCAGGTGATTTTGAGATTTCATAATAAAATGAATGGAACATGCTAGTGATTTTTTTATG
This sequence comes from Artemisia argyi, assembly GCA_030686995.1. Classification (NCBI taxonomy): domain Eukaryota; kingdom Viridiplantae; phylum Streptophyta; class Magnoliopsida; order Asterales; family Asteraceae; genus Artemisia; species Artemisia argyi. The sequence goes on from CM060695.1 coordinate 27,625,559, forward strand.
TTAAAGCATATAAGAGAAGTTCTCGAGAACACTACTTGATTGTATTGAATTAATCAAGTTTTTGGCACACGTTTAATAATTGTTTAAGTTTCATGCAGTTTGATTTATGATTATAAAGGCTACTGAATGCATAGATGTTGAATTTGAAACAAAAGACATATTTTGTCTTAGCTTATGATTTGAACATCAAAAGGATGAAATATGTGTGCATATTGAAAACTAAGGAAATGTGCTAACTATCATTATACGGATAAACGACATTCATGTTTATGAGGTCACATGATGTGAAAAGAACCCCTTGATTTATAAAGGTGGTGATCACAATATCGATTTAAAGTGTCATACTAAAATGTGTATGAAACATTTATAATTCTCGCTAATGGTCATACATGATATAATATATCATTTGAATTAATTGTGTTTGCAATGAATAACTTGTGAAGTACGATGATGTACTTGAATGAGATGTATGACGTATCTTAATCCTTAAATTGGATATGTGAACAACATGTAGAGAATACTTATTCATGTGATTCTATCATGACACTTTGAGGTGCATTTCTTTGACTCAATGAGATTAAGTGATGTGATCATCAATAGGAGAGAATATACGCGTTGCACTCTTTTTCCCTTGACCATGGTTTTGTCCCCACAGGGTTTTCCGGCAAGGTTTTTAATGAGGCAACATCCCCGAGCGTATAAAGGATTTATGTACTCTTTTTTCCTTCACTAGATTTTTGTCCCACTGGGTTTTATATAGTAAGGTTTTAACGAGGCATAATCCTCAAATGGAGTAAAATAAATATTTCGGTATCTTCAAGGTACAAAGGGTATGGGTTTATATTTTGCTAACCCATCAAATACAAGTTTAGTTGGTTTTGCAGATGCATGATATATGTCTGACCCACACAATGGATGATCTCAAACTGGATATGTATTTACAAGTAGAGGAACACCAATTTCATGGAGTTCAATAAAGCAAACAATCTCAGCAACCATGCAGAAATTCTTGCGATCCATGAAGGGAGTCGATAATGTGTTTGGTTAAGAAGTGTGATACAACACATACATAGATCATGTAGTGATTCTTCAGAGAATGAGGCACCAACAATTTTGCAAGAAGATAATGCAGCTTAAGGAAGGTTATATCAAGGGTGATAGGACTAAACATATTTGACCAAAATTCTTCTTCACTCATGACTTACAGAAGAATGATGATATTATTGTCCAACAAGTTCGTTCATGCGACAATTTGGTGGATCTATTTACCAAGCCACTTCCTACATCAACATTTAAGAAACTAAGTCACAACATTGGGATGCGCCGACTCAAAGAGCTCAAGTGATATAGTCATCAGAGGGAGATAATACACGCTGCACTCTTTTTCCCTTAGTCACGGTTTTGTCCCACTGGGTTTTCCTGACAAGGTTTTTAATGAGGCAGCAATTCCTAAGTGTATTAACAATTATGGACATCCAAAAGGGAGTGTTATGGATTATTATTAGTGGATGTCCATATGACTAATATAGAGGCCCATAGCCCAATTAGCTATTAGGGTTTTTACTCTAATATTATCTTATATATATACTCTTTGTATTCCCTAAACATGATTATCAATTGAAGATTACTTTTATTCATCAATTATTGTTCATAAATATGAAATATTTTCAAGTAATTAACCCTTGATAATATAACTAGGGGTGAGCAGAAACCGCACCGCAAACCGCAAAACCACAAAATCCGCAAAAAACCGAACAACAAAAACCGCACCATGGCAAAAACCGGTGGATCGGTTTTAAGAAAAAAGAAAAACCGCAAAATGCGGTGCGGTTGCGGTTTTACCCATAAAACCGAACCACAAAACCCGCACCGCACCGCTTGATTTTTAAAACCGAAAAATGGCACATTGATTATTTAATGTGTGTTATAAGGCTTTTAGTGCATATTATGATTAATATTCTTGTAAGTCATAAGTGATGTGTGTGTTTAAATTAAATATTTACATTTTTATAACAAAAAAAACTAATATTGTGAACCAAAAACCGCAAAAACCCACATTAATTATATAAGTAATAAGTGATGGTGCGGTCCGGTTAAAACCCGCAAAAACCACATAAACCGCAAAAAACCCGCAAAACCGAAACCGCAAAATGTGGTGCGGTTCGGTTTCTATTTGTTATAGAAACCGCAATTGCGGTTGCGGTTCGGTTTTAGTCAAAACCCGCACTAACCCGCACCATGCTCACCCCTAAATATAACTGCTTCACGTTTTTATGAATAGGCTAATATTATTAACAGCTTTAAGTAGTAACAAAAAATAAATTATTCAAAAGACAACAAGGAGTAAAACAACATAAACAACACCAAAGAACCTAAAAAATCAAAAAGTTCGAACTAGAAAATCGGCTAGCAGCCTAGCACTCCATACATACATTCCAAGAAGCCGAGTTCACCGAACATATTGTATTGTGCCTGACAAGTTTTTAGGTTTTTGATAACCTTTGTTCATAAAACTAATCAATTAAAATAATCATACTATTAGGTTTATGGTTAAAGATATATATGTAATCCTTGCTCATAAAGTGTGTGTCATCCACAATGGCAGCAATTGAAAATCACTTTATTTCTCTAAAAATATGATCACCAATAGAGTAAAAAGAACGACTTTTGTGTGTTCATAATTATGGATAAACTATACATTTTGATGCTTTTTAACGAATTGATTCAAGATGATACGATAAAATTGCTTTTTTATCATTCTGTCGTCTTAGTCATAATACAACGAATCTTGCAACAACTTGACTAGTTGTAGCCCCACGTGTTTGAAAAACTTCAAAATCACCATATGTGTAAAAATGTACTCATGAAAATCACCATTTTATATAAAAAATTTTAATCTATTAAATTATATATGAACTGTTTTGAACATTAATGAGTATTGGTGCTTTTTCTTGAAGAAGAACTACGATTACAAAGACTAAACAAAAGACATGCAAGTTTATTTAAAAGAGATAGAGCACCCGGTAAGTGTGCGTTACAGGCGAAAATAATGGTGCGTACCATCATACTGGTGATTGCGTATATGCCTGGCGTCACCCACACCAACCAAGTTATAGTATCATTTTCTTTCTTTTTTCACTTTTTTATATCACAGATGAAAGTAATGGTAAAAAAATTCTAAACAAAAATAGCCGTTTTTTTTAAATGTACCACATTTTCAACCATTTTAACCCTTTTAAAATTCTATAAACATCCTTCAAATCTCTAATTTTTAACACATACTTCAACTAAGGGTGAGCATGGTCCAAAAACCGGACCGGACCGACCGGACCGAGGACCGAGAACCGGAAAAACCATAGACCAAGACCGGACCGAATGTGGTCGGTCCGGTCTCGGTCCGGTTCGGTCCGGTCCGGTCTTCGGTCGGTCCGGTCCATTTAGTCATATTTTGGCACGTTTTTTCGGTTTTTTGGTCGGTCCGGACCGGACCGACCGGACCGAGGACCGAATTAGCCAAAAAGCCTAGACCGAGGACCGGACCGAATGTGGTCGGTCCGGTCCGGTCGGTTTTGTCGGTCGGTCCGGTCCTTCGGGTCCGTTTGCTCACCCTTAACTTCAACCTCCAAATCTCCATAATATTCTCTTTATTTTTACTTCTAACTTTCAAAAATGAATAATCAAAAATGGATCAATCAAATGCTCAACAATCCGCAAAATCAAATACCAAAATTTTCATCTTCGTAAAAAACAAACGCACCAACCCAAACACGAGCACCGACCAAGACGATGATACATTTTGGTGCAAAATTATTGACGGGTGAGAAATAAACGAATAAGGGGTACATCGCGTGTACCAAAAAAATGTTGATCGTTAATTGGACACCCATGAACTGAGAAATCGGAAAGTTTAATGATCGTTAACCAAACAACTCGAGGCTTAGTAGTAAAAATGATGACAATTTGATGACACCTTTTCAAGATTTATACTGTGAAATCAAACGGAAATTTTGGCCTCACGAAAAAGCATGGATGTTTTTGAAAGACAAAAATAAATGGTTGCATCTGATCCCTAACACAAGAAGAGGACGAAGGCGACCCACTGAAGATCCCGAGCTATTTGGAGACGATGTTAACCCATGTCCAATTGACTAAAAATGCAAGTCAAAAGGTTAACGATCTTCAAACTCATCCGCCACTTCCAACTCACAAGAAGCTTTTCAAGAGATGTTGCAACAACTAGCTTTTGACCGTGAGGAAGATAGAATTGAAGAAATTAGAAACGAAGCTACGACGAGGGTACAACTAGTCAACGCTCTAAAATTAAACGAGGACATGAAAGTGCTTCCGACAAACACCATGGGTATTGATCCGTTAAACGCTACTATCATTGAGGAGCTCAAACGTGAAATTCGTGCCAACTATCGTCAAAACCCAAACTAGTTTTGTTTTATTTTATGTCTTTTTTTTAATGTACTTTTCTTGTGTCTTTTTATTTTATTAATGAAAATTTATTTTTAGTTTAATTTGTGTTTTTATTTGGATAAATGAGAGGAAAAAAAATTGTGAGGATCATGGATGTCTTATAGCTTGAGTGATAAGGAAAAGTATTTTTATATTGAGTTATAAGATTAAAAACTGCCGTATGAGTAACTTTTCTCTATAACACGACCCAATAACACCGACGTCACTTGATGCTCTTAATATTGAGAAATCACCTAACTTGTAATACTCGTATTATTCTTTATCTCAAGTGATTCAGCCCATAAAGAGTAGTCCATTGTTCATAGGCCCAATAACTATTACTTTTACTTTCATTATGGGCTGCTAAACAAGTGAGTAGTTTAGTTTGCTATTCATAATGCGAACGTATTTTGTCATTGTGTCTCTTCAAATTATGAAAGCACGAGTTAGTAACACTAATTCACTAAAAAGACAAAATCCAAGAATTATGACCAATGTTTTCAACTCTTGGTTTTAAATCTATCTCCCGGTTCAACTTGCGTAACCAACAAGCAACAGTTCAATCGACTTCTTTTGCTCAAAACTGGCTTCCGATGACCAAACTGGTTCAATTGGCTAGCCAACCCGGGTTTTAAAACATTGGGCAAAACTAAAGGTTAATTAATAAGTATGATAACCAATGTTTTCAACCCCAGCTTTTCTAAGGTTTTAGTTGAGGTTTTAATTTGGCATTAAATTGGATAAGCCTTAGAGTTGACTTGTGAAACATAAAATAAGAAGTGACGTATTTAGCTAAAAGTCAAAGATACGAAACTCATGTTTTATTCAACGTTGTCTGCGCCGCTTCTTGTCAAAGTCAAACATCGTAAAGATATTATTTGGAGCAAATAAGATCAGTTGAAACCCTTTGGGAAAGACCAGAAATAATCTTGTTCAATTCAATCAAGATCTACACTTTTTGAGGAAGATCATTATCACATAATCTTAACATCCATTACGTGATTATATTTACACATGTATAACATATTACTATAAACTCGATAAATTTCTAATAACATATTTATCGATTGAAGAAAATGATTTTTACGCCTATACACAAAGTTTGGTTTAAAAGTATGATTGAGATATAAGTTAAATTGATAGAGATAATGAAAGAAGACGAATATTTGTATTTCAGACACGTAAATAAATTAATGAACTAAACAATTACTGTAATTAGAGGCGGAGACCGGAGGGGGCAAAGTGGGCACGTGACTCAAGCAAAAAAGTTATAGTGTAATTTTTTTAAATATTTGACTAATTTTGCAATTTGCACCTTTAACGAACTAATTTATTGTGTAGTTTCTAAAATTTATCAAAGTTTGTCATTCGACCATAATTTTCTGGTTACACCCTAGTAAATACATTCGTTAAACCTATTATTATTAGTCCTCGACTGATATAAATTTGAATGTGTAATAGCTAGCACATTGTGTATGAACTACGATATACTCCCTCCGTCCCAAATTATATGTCAATTTCCAAATTTTACAAAGTTTAAGAAAGGTGGGCCCAATACTATGTTAACCAATATAATATCATTCTCATCCACTTAAAAGTATTTTGATTGGTTGTTATTAAAAGTGGACATTAAATTTGGGACAACCAAAACTAACAAAGTGGACTTATATTTTGGGACGGAGGGAGTATTATGTAGTGTTGGTCTCAAGTTTATGTTTAAAAATGGAAATCTATGTAATATAATAAACGTGAATAATTTACAAGTCAATAAAGCAGCAAAAATAATTAATGCGATGATGTGTCTTTGCTCCTATTGGTCCTAAAATAATTAATGCTTTAAGTGTACAAGACTCATATGCGCTACTACTTTCATATCAATATTGCACGCTCCTTTCCAACTCTATTTTTGGATAGTCATTATTATCATTCAACTATTACAGAAAGTTTTTATTGAATGAATGCTATTCAATTAATACCACAATTATCTTCTCCAATACGATTCTTCTATTCAAATTCACCGTAAGGCATTAACACCACAATGAATACCACAAACCGTTTTGCAAAAAACTTCTCAAACACTCTTCTCCATTCAAAAATCAACACACATTATCTTCTCAAATCAATTATCCTCCTTTGTTGAGTTTGATGTGTTAATTTCATACTTCTAAAGTTTTCATTGATTATGAATATGCATGTCGTTTGATGTAGTAGATCTATACATTTGTGTCATTTTTTCTATGGTACATGTTTGTGCAGGAATTCGAAGATTGAAGATCAAAGGTTTGTAAGTGATTTAAAGAGGGCAAGGTGTTTGATGAAATGTTTGAAAGAAATTTTTAGTTACATGGTATGCTATCTTTTAAACCCTTTCTAAGCAAAATAGTTGTTATTATAAGTTGTATATGGATTCATGTGGTCTATCATGTATATGGATTTATGTGGTCACATATTACGACTTAAGTAGTATTCAATATACCTACATCCATCGATATTATTTGATGATTTCACTATGGATTTTGTATATTTAATTGGTTTGAAGCATGAGAAACATCGATAAGGATTTTTTTATAAACTTTAATTCATGTCATATAGATTTAACTGTTCATTAAACATCATATAATATGACAATTAACCATTTACTGATATAGATATCATGTTTCTGACATTGAGTATGTGTGCAGAAAGATGGAATTGAAGCAGTACCATTACAACTTATATCGCGATGCCAAGGTGTTGCTTCTTATCCATGTTTGTATTGCATTTATTTTTTGGTTCATGACGTAATTTCTTATCTTTCTTGCAAATTGACCCAAATATATTTTTCCCAACAAATTTTTGGCTTTCGGAATGTATTGATCATTACAACTCTGGGTGGTCAAAATCACGTATTGAGAATTTTGGCAGGTCATCTAAACAAGGAAATAAAAGGTGCACTATAATGGTAATATTCAACTTAATCAAAAGCATTTAAGGTTATATACTGTTCTATTTGAGTTCTGTTTCCCATAAATGGACAGTGAAACAACGGCTTTGTTGAAGTGTTATATATTTTTCTGCTTGGTGTTTAAGATGGGTGTTTGGTATAATTGTTTGTCTTTAATTGTATAAAATGCTATACATACCCTATTATATTAACTATGCTTATAGCACAATGTTCTGGAAATGGCATTCATGATATCGTGTTTACATAACTATATGACTTTCGCTTATCGTTTTTCTCATTATCAAGGATTTTAATTTTGAATAGTTTAGTTATTGGTTAAACATCCTTAAACTTTCTCCTAAAATTTTTTTAGGAAGGTTATAATCAGTCTAATTTCTGGGTTTGGTTTGTTACTATGAATTACAGATACATTTATGTTATTAAGTGAGCAATTGGTTTAAAGTTTGGATATTTATAGTTTTTTGATATTGGGGTTTTGTGGAGATTTGGATTTGGGTGTATTTGAGATTTGGGATTACATTTTCTTCATGCCTCATTAAATGATAATTGCGTTAAATAAATTTCAAACATAGTATATAGACGACTCAACAATTTACCTGCATCTATGGTTGTTGTTGGCATTTCATTACATTTCACTACTTTTGATTCATGTTATTAAAATTATATTTTTAATTGAATGTTGTAGGTGAAACAGTGGGATACCCCTTCGGTGCTAATTTTACTTCCCATATGATCACAGTAAATGATGGAGAGGTACATATTTACATTACATTAATATGAAGATACATTTGATTTTTTTTTATCTCTTATACCATACTTTGGACGTGTTTATACGATGTTAATAAGAAGATTATATCATTTGCTCAACAAGGGTCTAGAGCTATCTGCATCTTTACTGCAATTGGCACTATCTCAAATGTTACGCTCCATCAGCCTAACTCGTGCGTAGGTACTTTAACTTATGAGGTGCGACCCCTTTTCTATGTATTTATACCGTCTTTTTTTCTTCATAAATTTCAAATGACCATTATTTCTATTGCATTGAATTATTCAAACCAGGGTTTATATCATTAGTTAAAATGTAAGTGTTTTTTTTAGTAAGAACGATTTATAAACGGATAGTAGAGAAGTTTCAAGATTAACCTCACTGTTGAGTAGACTTAGCAAGTGAGACTCATTTACCCTAAAATTAATTTATTCCTTAAATTATACATCTACGGGTCTTAGGGATTAGGTTTTGAAGTTAAAACTTAGCCCGAGATAAGTTGCTTACAATGAAGTAATTCTAGAGTATAAGTTGCTTGCAATGAAGTAATGTTGAACATAGTATAAGTGTTGAACTGATCCTGTGCATATGTAATGAGATACGTTACAGAAGTACGTGGCAAATTATAATTTCCGTGACTGTGTTATTTGCTAAAATGTCACATGTTCTTTTGGAATGCAGTTAAGAGTAAGATATTTTACATAGTTTATAGTTTATAGTTTTTTTTTTTTTTTTTTTTTTTTTTTTTTTTTTTTTTTTTTTTTTTTTTGATGCAATGCAATTTATGTGTCCTTGGTTATAGTGGAAATTAGTTGTATTTTGCTCCTCCAGCAAACCTGCATTAACGTTTCGTCAAAGTTACCTGAAAATCCAGATGGATAGTAGAGACGTATGGATGAACCGTTTCTCAGATGGAAAATAGTATAAGGCTTAAGATGCTTTTCGGAAAGGAAATTGTTAAAGGTCTGCACAACACCATAGTATTTGATTACACTTCTGTTTACTAAATTTTATCTTGATGTTAATTCTTATATTATATATATACGTCTCAAGAAAAATTGTTGCTGGTCATGCTGATGTTTTAAAGACGTCATTCTTTCTATTTGAAGCCCCCTCTGATAAGCAACCACAGTTTTCAAGGTACATAATTTGCTCAGTTTACCTTTCTGTCTTTTCAATACTCTGCATCTTAGATTAAGCTATCTTATAATCGGGAATGCCACACTTCAATAAGATAGTTCATATCTTGATAACATTCAGTCCCATAAATGATTGAGTAGAGGTGGGAAAATGACATGGTCGAGTCGGTTTGGGTTGTTCCAAGAACCTTTTGTCCAAGAATATGATCTTGGTCATAGAAACTAGAAAGTTAGTATGGCAAATATAAATATTTATTTTTTTAGTCATAGTCCGAGTTATTGAATTAAAACGATAAATGGTCAGAAGATTTCATAAATTTGAGTTACACTTTGAGCGCTTTTTTTTTATTCAATGGGTTTGACCCATTAAGGATAAATCATAACTGAAATCAGTCCATTCATATGTAAATAGGTCAAATTTGCCACCTCTGATCGAGCATCAAATGATTTCAAGTTTTGCTTTAGAAGAAAATGCAATATTGGGACTAACTTTATTCATATGAAGGTATTAAATGCGAAACTAGAAAACGTGGAGCAAGAAGCTCAGATTGTGGCACAAAGTGGTCGCCTTGGTGGAATTATAATCACGACTAAAATGGCTGGTCATGGAACGGATCTTATTCTTGGCAGTAATGCAGAATTCATTTAGGTTGAAGCTACGCGAGTTGCTCATGCCAAGGTATTGCATCATTCTACAAAAGTAATCTAATGAGTGGTTTTCCAAATACATGTATAATAGCAATATATTTAAATTTCCTAACCTGGTGACTAAAATTACCATACGACAATGAGCTAAGATGGTAATATTAGTCGTATTTGGTTTAATTTGATAGTAAGTAAAGTTCTTTTCGATGTCCAATTTGGTTTTTAATTTTGTCCAAACTAGCGCATATAAAGAACTTCATACCAGGTTGAGACATTAGAAGGTATAATCATTAAACTGAGCCATCTCAAAAAGTATAGTGCGATTGTATTGAATTTGCCCTTTTGTTTATTTATTAGTTATTACCAGTACAATTCAGTTTACATCAATCAATTGAAATTGTATTATTCTCATGATATAATGGCTGCAGCGTTGTTAAATCAGCTGAGGGAGTTTTTGTTTCCGTCAAGAAATCTCCCCCAAAGAAGACATGGGAGGCTTGTGTCCAACTTTTAAATTCCCGGTACCACTTAATCACGAGTTCTCTAACATTTAGATGCACGTTTCAAGTGTGAAAGTTTGTTCCCGTGTGCATTATCTCAAGACATAGTGCAATGTTGAGGAAGCTATTAATTTCGATGTCAGCTCATGGAGTTGCAGATCTTTTGTTGTTCTTAAAGCACAACAACGGCTTTCTTATGCTTGTGAAAAGGTGACTACTTAAACCATTTATATTGATCGGATCTTATGGTGTCAGGCAAACATTTACTAAACAAGTTTTTGAAGTTATGTCATATGTTAACTAGGTAACTTATTAAAGTTCAAAAATTTTAGGCAAAAAGTATGGCCAACCCGGTCTCATTTCGATCCATACCAAAAATTACCCATTTTTGCATGTTGCCCAAGTCGCCCATTTTCGGTCTCTACTTTGTGCGAAACAAATGTTTTCCCTGGATTTGGTCGTGTGGTATGGTAATTTCGGGTTCATTATGTGTTCGTGATTATATACTTTTAGCAGCCAATAAGTCTGCATAATACAAAAGTTTCCTCTTCGTGTATAAACTAATGATGCTTAACGTTTTGATTTGAACCGCGGAAGCACTGGCTAAACAAGTTACACAGGAGCATCTTGACAAGGGTCTAGAACAAACCCCATTTTACTAATATACGAAAGATGTTTAGCTCATATTGCTGCCAAGGTGATGGACAAAGCATATGATCTCTACAGGATAGAACTCTAAATGGGTTAATCTTTTCTTGCTATATAGCTTATGAGTGGTTCAATTCGGTTTGTGTTTGTATACTTATAGAGGCAAATGTGTATACTCAAAAGTTGGAAAAATGTCTTAATGGGTCGAAAGTTGCACATAAAATGTCTAATGCTACAATATTTCTTATAAAGCTGTGATGTTGTCACTATTAAAAGAAGCAATTTTTGCATGCCATCTTCGTAGAAGAATAATTGGCCTTTCATATATATATTTGATTCTATTGCATTGAAGTTAGGACACACTTTTTAACTTTTGGTTAAATAATTTGTTGTACCATCTTCGTTAAGTGTTTGCATGAGCATCATTTAATTAGCTAAAGATTGTACCCTTTTAATTTGTCCAATACCGTAAGGTTATTTGTAGTATATTATGGACTAAGGACGATTTATTAAAATTTCACTATGTTTAGTATGTGAATATGCATATGTTGGTTATTACTGTTTTTTAAGTCTTGATGAACAACATGGGCTTTGTATTAATCTTTAATATAACTTTTATAATAAAGGATCACCTACTAAATTTGAAAAAGAAAAAACAAGATCAAGGTTCAAGCAGGAGTGCAAGATGGATTGTCTGCTTTTGCTTTACTCAAGTCCTTGGCATATTTCAAAGTTCAAATGAGGTCTATGTTCAATGTCTAACATGTATGTACAAATATATAAATAATATCTTTCTTGCTTTAGTCACGTACTTACTTTTTTTAATCCAAAACTTCTAAAATCTTGTAGATTCCACGGGTCTATAAGCTATTAAACCAATAAAAGATTAAAATTTTATCATATACATAGAAAAAAGTCTATATGTAGAGAAGTACTTGAAGATCTATCATCATCGCAATGATTGGGTTTTGAATAGATAGGCGCTCACACACATTATTTTATGTTTGAGTCAATCTATTTTAGATTCGCCAACACTATGGTTGTAAATAGATGGGCGCTCACATACGTCGTTTGCTACTCAACACAATAAATTTTTGGAAACCCCAAGCTTGGACGTTTGTTAGTGTAATTTTAACATAAGCAATTTCTTATCTTATAATAGACGCATTGTCTCACTATTTGTTTCATATTTTAAATAGAACAAATTTACGTTATTACATTTCTTATTATCTCATTTATCTATTTCTTTAAAAAGGTACTCAGTATCAATGGACTAAAGTTCTCAGGTGTACCAAACCATAGACTGGTGTTAAAAGTTGGTGTCCCCATTACGTTACTAAGGAATATTGATCAATCTAATGGATTGTGTAACGGGACACGACTACAAGTTTTACGATTATCAAGGACTTCCATTCAAGCACAAGTCATTAATGAGAAAACAATATCCAATTTCAGTGTCATTTGCCATGACAATAAATAAGAGCCAAGGGCAGTCTCTTTCGAAAGTAGGATTGTATTTGCCACGTCCTGTTTTCACACATGGACAGTTGTATGTCGCTCTTTCACGTGTGAAAAGCAAAAAAGGTTTGAAGGTTGTGTCTTCCAATGCGGATGGTAACCTATCCACAACTACTATAAATGTTGTATTTAAAGAAGTCCTTCAAGGTATGTGATTAAACGGTCAATAGGTATGTATGCTATACATATCACATCTTTGGTTGCATTTTCTATAGTTGCACTTATTATAAATCACCATTTTATGTAACTTAGCTGGTGACCAAATGGAAATTTGGTGTTGAAGTCTTATTATGCTCACTACATAAAACTGCTTCTTACTGTAGGTAAGTCAGGAGTCACAAACATTCCAATTGTGTATTCAACTAAAAGTCATGTTTGCTATGTTGCAATCCTTTATTTTTTTGTTTGTTGTCGATTACTTTAGCCGAATTGGTTAATCTTTTTTTATACATTAAGTCCAGGTTTCTGTAATTAACATGCCCTTTTCTTTCTGTGTGTTACTTTCTTAATGCGGGTATTTCAGGAGTCACAAATATTCAAATGGCGTATTCAGTTACAAGTCACTTAAACAACACTCATTCGCTAATCATCTTAGACAACATGGAAGTCGAAGAATCAAAACTAGTCTTTGCAAACACTCATTTAGAACAAGAATTTTTTACAAAGTTGTAATGAATAGTTTCTTATTCGTTTACATAACTATTATGAGTAAAGTTGTTTTGAAAATTATCAATAACATCCAATTTATTTTAAATATTAGTTGCATATTACATGTATCATATTTTGGTTCTACTTTTTGTAAGCCTTCATTATCAAATTTAAACTTTTATAGAGAGAATAATGGGGCACAACTCAACAAATAAGATCTATGTATTTATTTATATTACAAATCTAGGAGTTGAGGAGTAAATTATTTGCTTTTCAAGTCGATATTTCTCACTATAACATTGAGAAGGAGTTGCATGTCTACAATATTGCCAAAATTACTAATGATGAACGTGTTATATCTGACCTTCTTAATACGATTAAGCAAATCGTAATTTTTTTTATAATGCTACTTGCAAGTATAGATTCTCCTTTTATAGTTTCCTAATAACTAATGATATCTTTATTCATTATTTAGGAATCCTTACACTACGTCCCAAAGAGCATAGGAAAGGACAACGATACAAGGTATCAAGAGACAATGAAAGTGAATGTTATTGACAACGAATCCGTAGATATTAACGATAACAAGAACCTACATTGTGATGAAAAGAAATATATATAGATTGGGAAACCATTTGATTATAAAGACAAACATATTGGAGAACAAGAGGCAATCAATGTTTGTTACACAGATATTTACAACCATTCTATTTTATACTTTCAGTCAATTATAACTTATTGTTCCGTTTGAAGAAAATTTCATAACGTTTACGTTCGTTGTTCTTTGTTTTTGTATTCACGTACTTACCTTTTCTTAATAAAAAACTATCTAAAAGCCCGTAGATTCCACGGGTCTATAAGCTAGTTACAACTGTAATACGAGTAGTTGTTGATAAAGAAACAAATAAAGACCCCACGTACCAAAATCAAACAAAGACATAAAAAGATTCGACACGGGTGTGAGAGTCGAATAGTTAATTGGTGTAAATGACTCCTGTCTTTGTCTAACCCCTCCCGTAGAAAAGTTGCTTAAACATCATTTTCCAACTCTACCATTTTTTCACATTATTTAATTTAATTACCGTACCACTTTTAATATCAATCTCTCTATTTTTTTAAAATCACACGATCTTTATTTTAGATAACTAGAAGGTACCCGCACAATGCGGTGGTGGTACTATGTGACTAAATTTTGTGATGAGTAAATGTTGTTTATTTCTAACGATAACTTTACAAAAGAATGATAATTTTTAATTAAAATAACTATAACCCATTACAATTCAAATTATTTCATATCCAAATGGACAGAAGGTCCAAAAGAAAGAAAGGAACATAAGTAGCATATTTGAAATATAAGTTAAAATAGACGTCATTACCAAATAAAATGTAATTTGGCATAAACACAAATATGCAATTATTAATATGTATCATTTGTTGCAATATCTTTATTTGAAAATAAATATATTTTAACATTCATAGAAATAGAGATTGTTTTATATTATGAAATTTACTTTGCTTAAACCAATGTAGTTTAGATAACCGAAAGTTTAATACAATTTATTATTATTATTATTATTATTATTATTATTCGACACAAATGAAAGAATTGAATGCCAAACTCAACCCAGATACAAATAGTAGGAAAATTTTCGGATGACCCAATCAATAAACCCAATTCTTCTAACAAGTATATAAGATTAACATAATCTAATAAGCAAACCCTAATATTTCTCACTACTAAAACACTAACGCAACTACAACTTACTTTTCTCTCTAACACACAAAGTTTAACTGTTTTTCATCTCTTCTTGTTTGATGTTTCGTTCTTCTTGTGGTAGTAGATGGCGAATTTTGTTGGTCCCAGTCGATGATGGTTTATAGAGGTGGTTTAGAGAAGAGAAAAGAGAGTTGCGGGTTTTAAATTCTTTTGGTGATTTGTTGTTACGACCGGCTGAGACTCAATTAGCACACCCAGTTTTATTGTAAATTTTAGACGTGTGAGAGAGATATGAAATGACTATAGATTTATATGTTAGATGCGGTTACACATTTTTAATAACCATTATTGATAATTACTAACTTTTAGCGGTAACAAGTATTAATATGGTGACATTTTTTCTCATTAAAAATCATGTTTATTTCATTAATATGACAGGTTATAAGTTTTGACAAAGTAAGTACATATAAGTTTTTATGGCTTGTTTTAATAAGAAATGTTTTTGGTCTTAAGAATTTTAAGACTTCCTTATTTAGAATGTCCTAAATCCTTTATAAAGGAGTATAGATAAGTCTAATGCTAATGGTAACCGAATACCCCAAATCAACTGACCCCCTAACCAAGTTCCTCCTATTAGCTCAATCGGATGCAACCGAGTCCCACCCCAACCTTTTTAATTTTTTGGTTGGCTACCCAACTGAAACTTTCATTTTGTTAGTGTGTGTAGCTTTTTTAATTATTTGTTTTTGTGATGTATGTTTTTTGTTGTAGTTGCGGTCGTTTTACTACTTGTTTATGGTTGGAGTGTAAAAAGAAAGCTGATGTGACAAGGGTGACCATAATTTTTATAGTTGCCATTAGCATTGGCCTATGGTGGTTGCAGATATAAAATCCATTAAGGTTTTACGTAATTTTTCTTATAAATTGTTCATTAATAAATATTATGTTTTACGGGGATTTATGATTTAGCATGGTATTTGAGGGGGTTTGATCCTCCGATCTAGATGGCTACGTTGAGTTGCCTCCTTTAAACCACCTCGTCGAACCCTAGTCGTCACCCTGTATCCTTTATAAAAAAAGTTCAGGTTTCGGCTAAAACTTGCTTATCGTTTTGGCCATAACTCATAAACCTCTTGAAGTTGACTGATGATGTTAGCGTCATTCTCTTCGCTTTTTAGTTCTGCACAAAACCCCACCAAGATCACCTTTGTCGGATGTTCGATGCGCCACCGGGACCCGGTTGACACTTTTTTTTTTTTTTTTTTTTTTTTTTTTTTTTTTGTCATCGTCTTTGCTTTGCTTTTGCGGCTTGTTTTTGCTTTTGCTTTTGCTGTTTGAATATTTGATATCGCTTGGTGTTGGAGATCTTTAACAACAAATTAATATTGTTTTAATGCTTTTGCCGCTTACTTATGTTTTTGGTTTTGGTTTTGTTTGAAGATTTGTATCCACTTATTATCGGGTGTATTCATTAACAAAGTAGTTATTGCTTTAATGTTTTTAGTATGGCCACCGTGGCCGTGTGGGTGTAGTGTCCTTTAAGATTTTATTTAGTTTGTATTATAAATAGTTTATGAATAAACATTATGCGTCACATGGATTCATGATTTAACACAATATAATATACCACTCACAATATACATTTGGAAGCTCGTGCTCTGGGTGGGAAAGGCTCGCGGTTGACTTCGTAAGGGGGTGGCAACCTTGCCTCAAGTTGCCTCCTCTTTTAAACCAAATAACCAATCAAACTTGTCCAACTCAATTTTTGCCTAATCTTGCCTAAACCTTCATTTTTAGTGGCAACCTTGCCTAAATTTTTGCCTAGTCAAGCATTAATTACATTTATTACATAACAAAATTTAAATTAAAAAAACATAAATAAAAAACAACTTTTTTATTAATAATAATTCAATACTTATTACATAATACTTAAAAAAACATAAATTCAACAAAAAATAGGAAACCACTAATCATCTAGGTATGACAAGTCTTGAGCCGCTACGTGCTCCGTAAGATCATATCGAAGACGATTATGGATATCTTCGTCGAGTAACTCATGTAGCACAGTATCATCGTAAACTGGAGTTACCGGAGGATCCATTATATGAACCGGTGATATTGCCATACCATCGTTTTTCAAAATCATATTGCACAATATAATGCACGTATAAACTACTTGCCGAATCTTTTGAACCGACATAGCTCGAAGAGGTCGACTGAGAATCATCCATTTTCCTTTTAGACGACCAAATGCTCGCTCAACATCCTTTCTTGCAGACTCTTGTAATTTCTTGAATCTTTTTTCCATTGGGTCAGTTGGATACGGATATGCTTTAACAAATGTTGAATACTTTGGATATATTCCATCGGTAAGATGGTATCCACGTTTGTAAAGCCTTCCACCCAATAAAAATGAACTGTTTGGTGCTGTTCCATTTCGTTCATTAACATACAATGGAGACTGATTCAAAACATTTATATCGTTGTTCGAACCGGGAGGACCAAAAAACGAATGCCAAATCCACAAATCATATGAAGCAGTCGCTTCAAGCATAATAGTCGGGTATTGGTGATCACCTCTCTTATATTGGCCTCTCAAGTGTCTAGGACAATTGCGCCAAACAAAATGCGTACAATCAATGCTACCAAGCATTCCCGGAATATGATGTTTTTCTTCATGTACATTGAATAAGCATGCTACGTCATGGCTTGTAGGCCTACGTAAAAACTCTCGACCATATAACATTATAATCGCATCGCAAAATTTATCAAGGCATTCTCCTAAAATAATAACGAAATATATAATGAAAAAATAATAACTAAACTATTATAAAAAAAAAATAATAACGAAATAATTTAAAAAATAATAATAAAAACGAAATATTAAAAAATTTAAAAACGAAAATTTAATTAAAATAACAACCTGACGTTCTTCGTGCCATGTTTAGATAGTCATCAAATCTATCCGGAGGTTCACCCGTTGCGAGTTGTCGAATTGCGGATGTACATTTTTGTAATGCCGTAAAACTATTTTGGCCCATCGCATCTTGACCCGGTTGAAACCATTCGAATTGGGCTTCAATATCATCAACAATTTTTAAAAACAAATTTTTACTCATACGAAAACGATCACGAAAAACGTTTTCGTTAAACTTTGGTTGTTCAACAAAATAATCATTCAAAAGAGTTTCTAAAGCTTTTTCACGAAAACGTTGGACATAACCACGGGGGTCGGTAGAGGTAGCCGTATCTTCAAGACCTTCGATTGCGGCTAAAAAGGTTTCAAACGTACTTCCGGATAACCATTCTTCGGACGAATTCGGGGGAATAATGATCTCGTCCGATGAGGAAGAAGACATTGACATGGTTAAATAATTTGTGTATTGTTTTTTTTGATTCGATTTGTGATTTTGATTTGGTTTGTGTGTTTGAAATAATATATTGTATATTTATAGGGATTTTTTTTTTTTTTTTTTTTTTTTTTCAATCAAATACACGCTCCCCCCATTAATTAGCAACGGCTACAAATCTTCTTGATTCACACAATACCGAATCGGTAGCATGAACCGCAAGTCATGCCGAAATCACCTTGCCGATTGAGTGGCGGTGGGTTTTGCCGATCGGCAACTTTTGCCGAACCCCTTTTGCCGAAGGGTTGCCACCCCCTAAGTGGTCACCATTGAGGATTTGAGGTGGTGTAGTGGTGAGCTCGTGGTCAACTTGATCCGGGTCATGATGATACAAGTGGTAAGCAATGACGAATGACTTTTGCATGATAAAAGTGCAATGATTTGTAATTGAGATGATAACATTAATAAACAAGTGATCTCACTGATTATTGTCGCTCCAATAACATAGAGTTCCGATTACTTTTAGTTCTCTTTTCTATATCATTGTTAAATACATTGTTAATTATTGTGTGAAAGCTGAAAACACATAAGATATTTTTGTGATTTACCGAGCCACATAATATATTTAATTAATTGTCAGTTTCGCTAAAATACTTTTATTTTGTTAACAATCTCGCTAACTCTCAACTAAATTAACTATCCTCTTTGAAATATGTTTTCAAATTTACATTTAGTTTTTAAAATATATTCATCATCTTTCACTTAGTTTTTTCGATTTCTTCAAGATAATAATAATAATTCAATAACTTATATCACATTCGCATACTATCTCCTTTCAACAAAGATCCACACAACTTTAATCAGAATGAAATAACCATCTTTCGTACTCCCTCCGTCTCTAAATAAATGTTCGGTTTAACTTTTCAAAGTCAAACTAGTTCAACTTTAACATTAATTTTTTTTTGTTATATAATACATGATAAAAAAATTTATATCATTGAAAAATACACTTAAAACCCAATCTATTCATATATTTTGCATCAAATATTATATAACACATACAAAAATAGTTAAAGTTGAATCAGTTTTAATTTGAAAATACAAAAATAAATTAACAAAGATGATTGGTAGCAAGACACGAAACCTACAACAACCTTAAGAGCACTGGGTGCAGACGACGAACCACCCTTCGCCGTCCGACGTGGCACTTCCAACGGCGAGCCGTTGCTCGCCGCCACACCGGAGATGCCTCGCCGTTGCTCGCCATTGGCTAACTCGTCGTGGCCACGGCGAAGATGAAACTCTGACAGTGGCAGGTTCTTTCATTTTTTTTTCTTTCTTTTTTGTTTGGGTTTCATATACTGGTTTTATATCTTGTGTTTAGTGTGTGTTTGTGTGTGTTTTGGTTGAAAGTGAGTTTAGTGTATGAATGAAAGTGAGTTTAGTGTGTGTTTGTGTTTGTTTTGGTTGGAGAAGAAGACACAACAGCAAAGCAGCAGTTTTTTTTTTTTTTTTTTTTTTTTTTTTTTTTTTTTTTTTTTTTTCACAAAAGGAATGGGGGTATAAAAGGTGTTTTATTAAATTTTGATGAAAAGTAATGTTTTTTTTTTTTTTTTTTGTTACACAGTTGAGTTGGTTTTTTTTTTTTTTTTTTTTTTTTTTTTTTTTTTTTTTTTTAATTTGATGAAATAAAATTAATGTGTTGTGTTATTTTTAAGTATTTGTGAAAATAATTTAATTTATTTAAAGAAATGAATAAAAAAATAAGTGTGTAAGAGGTGGGGCCCGAATGGGGAAGTGGAGGTTTGTTGTTTGGTGAGGGGGGGTTTGTTGTGGTTTGTTGAAGTTGGGGTGTTTTGGTGATGTGGCATGGTGGGGCCCGAATGGGGAGCTTGGGGCTTGTTGCTGCACCCAGTGCTCTAATGGCAGCTATACACGAGAAAGTTGTTTCCCTCTGATTTTATTGGTGGTTTCAAATGAATTTAATTAATAGGCTCGTTTTCATAAATCATATGCTAAATTTTTTTTACTCTGATTTTAATTTTATGTTAGAAATATATGTTTGATCAGTATATAGTTAGGGAAAATCGCACAAAAGTTACACTTAAGTTTTTTTTTTTTTTTTTTTTTTTTTTTTTAATTTCTTTTTTGAAAAGCTAAATTTTATTAACAACCAGCACCAAGAAAGAGACAAAAAAAAAAAAAAAAAAAAAAAAAAAAAAAAAAAAAAAAAAAAAGGCACAGGTGGTAGAAATCCACGAGTTCCGGTTCAAAAAGAAGCGTTTACATCTAGCTACAATTAATAACATCGATAACCTCTGGATAGAAGAAAAAACACCTTCATTTTTAATGTCATTTAAAGAACTGATCGGAGCATTGACAACATTATTCCTCCATTTCCAAATGGCCCATAAAACGCATTTAAAAATGCCATGAAGAATCTTAGAGAGCAGTGATGATTAGGAAGACCTTTGAGCCAGTAAGATATCTGCAATGGAGAAGCACAGGAAAGAAACCACCACGCCCATATCTTGCACCAGACAGGAGAAAGTAGGAGACAAGAGATGAGTCAGTGAATAAACAATTAATCCACCGACTCACAAAATAAGTAAAGAACCGAATCTATAGTAATCCTTTTGTGTGTGTGTATGTGTGTGTCAATTTAAGCCTTTAAGGTATTGAAATTATTTTTTATGTTAAGGTAAAGTTTACTTGAGTTTTCAAAAACGATTACCGGATATAATTTTAGTTGAAATGACTTTTAAATACTCAATTATAACGATATATCACATTAATTAACTAATTTATCTGAAAAACTGACCGATAACATCTTTCGGAAAGTCGAAAAAACCTTACGTTGCACAAAAATAATTTTGATACCTTAAATCGATAAAAATAAAGTTGGACACTTAACATTCAAATCGGCTTTAAGTGTGATCCTTTTTGTGCGATTTGCCCATAAAGTTATGGGTTTTAGGTGCTAAAATAAGTTTGCTGATACATTCATGAATTGTGAAAATATTGTTGATTGCATGATTGTAAGTTTAAAAAGACATGCACAAAGTTTTTTTTTGTTTTCATTGGTTTACTGCCATTAGACAACAAGCACAATGTAGGTTCAAGTGGGGAAGAAAGGAAACAAGTAGATGGGTGGTCATGATGGTGGCGGGTGATGGTAGATATGTGTTTTTCATGTTTTGGTGGTTAGAATAGTGGTGATGGGTATTTTGTGGTGGATGGCCGTATTATGGGAATTTAGTTTGATGGTGTCATAATGGGTGGCCGGAATCTTGATTGGTGTAGACGTACGAGGCGGTCGTGGATGGCCGAAATCTGAAAACTGGATTTTTGGAACACAAAAATAAGAAAAAATGTAATTCAAGAACAAATTCAAATTGGAAGAATACAATGGTATTTTAGTCAGTTCACTTGCAAAGTTAACAAGATTATTCATAAGATGAAATTATTTTAACGAGATTGGAAATTAGTAAAGTAAGTACGTAGCTCGAGAAATCTCAAATAGTATCTTACGTGTTTTAGCTTTCACGCTTAATTATTTTTATTGGTTGGAGATTTGAAATATTTGATCTCAATATCTCATTACTTTTTTACAATTCACATATCCAAATAAGGTACTTAATTTTTTTTGTTAGGATTGTCTCAAGTTACTTGAGTCAAAAAAAAAAAAAAAAAAAAAAAAAAATCCTTTGATTTGAGCAATTAGATTAAATCTAATGGCTCATAATATCTTAACTTGACTCAAGTTGTGTTTACAACTTGAGAGAATAATGTTTGTCAATTTTTTTATCCAAAGGAAAGTTGGTTGTCGACAAACCCAAAAATTGACACACTAAAGAGGTTTCAACTAGGACGTCAATGTTTATTGACGCGTTAAATAAGAACTTGATTCTTGCCTACAAATGTATAAAAGGTACCTTTAATTATCATCCACAGACTTTAGGACTTAGGCTATGTTTGGCAAAAGTAGCTGTGAGCAGTAGCAGTTAGCAGTAGCAGTGAGCTGTGAGCAGGAGCTGTGAGCAGTAGCCAAAAAAGCTCACAGCTTCATAAAGAAGCATTGGGAAAATGAGCTTTCCTAAAAAATAGCAAAGCCCACAGCTCTCATGCCAAACGAACACTAAATATCAAAAAGCTCATTGTTCACCGCTCATTGCCCAAAAAAGCTCCAAAAAGCTTTGTGCCAAACATAGCCTTACTGTTCAAAGATAGAACTTATAGGGCGGTTTACAATCAATAGGTGATAATGACCTTTGCATATTCTCACGGGCTCTATTTCTATTAACCGAACCCTCTCTAAAAGATAGCTCATTTTTTTTTTTCTTCCCCCTTATTTTGTCGGTTTTTTTTTTTTTTTTTTTTTTTTTTTTTTTTTTTTTTTTTAAATGTTTGGTATAGTATATATATTTGGTATAATATATATTTTTTGTAATGTTTTTTTTTTATTTGTTACGTTTATATAATTAACGTCCAATAACGTTACCACATTAAACGACTATGACAACAAATGTTAATATTCAATTAAACAACAACGTTAACACATTATTTAAAAAACAACAACATTTACGACATATGAAGATTATTCAAATCATTTAAAAGATCATGGAGCCGGGCACTTGACTGACAAGCGTGATCCTCAGGATTCCTTGCCATTTCTAACTCCATTTCCAGCGCCTTTATTCTTTGCTTCAACAACTTGTTCTCATTTTTTGTAGCAACGCACTTTGAGCAATGCGTTGAAGAAGAGGCTTGACTAAAGTGCTCTGCTTCAAATTCATCTTTTCACTTGAAGTATCGACACCCATAGTCGTTTGTACCTGGCTGTTACATGTTAAGAAAATAATAAGAAATGTATTTTTAACAAACAAATTATTTACATAATTAAGCAAACGTATGATTATTTACCACTGAAAGAGGACATGCATAAAACAGTCGCCCACGACTACCATCTTGCCAGGATTTCCGTTCTACAATAAATCCTCTATTACATCGGCACTAGAAATGATTTCTTTGGCTCATCTGACCAAAGAATTTGCATAATAATTTACATCAGCAATCAATAATGTTATTACTAATTTAAACAAAGTAATAATAACTGGTGCAGAACTAACACTCTACAAAAAAGCAGACTTTTAAGTTTCAAACAATTAACATTTAAACGATGTTGAATAATCATTTACAACATATGATTCACTATGTTTACAATGGTTTTGTCGGTGTCTCTATTATTTACAACATAAATCAGTAATCATTTACAATGGTTTTGTCGGTGTCTCTATTATTTACAACATAAATCAATGAACCATTAGTCGATCTTGATACAAAGTTTCCCATTCGGCTGCAACTGGCTCTCTGAAATGCCTCCATTGTGGGTGGATATAGGGTAGTCGAAAATCTCTGTCGAGCGTCAGTCAATGTAGTGAGCACCCACACGGGCAATCACAATGGGGTCGGTTCCTTGTGATGAGTTTGGCCTGGTAAAAAGCGGAAAACATGTGTTCCAACCTTGATCGGATATAAATACAACAGGTCGGTGAATGCTTGAAGCGATAACCGGCCCCGTGAGTGGCATCACCATCCAGCGATCGATAGGTGCAGGTCCATTGAACCAGTCTATTGTATACCAAAGTCGGTCAAAGTCTTGTTGGTCCCACATATCTATGTATCTTTGCCTATGATAATCTAACTCTTGCAATAACATACCTCTGACTTCGTCCCACCTATTTTCGTTTTGAACAATACAGTGGGCAACGCACCGAAACCCACAATTTCCATCACCCTCAACATTATGTATGCTTATTACGAGTGGACGGAAAACAGGTGGAATATGCTTAATAAACGCATTGCTCACACTATCTCCAGCATAAAATCTGTGGCGTAGAGTATCACCCGTTTAAGAGCTATGTCTTGCAGGTTCTTTCCGCATGTTCGGCACTTTTGTAGATCTTGAATTCGTACTTCTTCGGTGATCTACGATTGGTACTTCATCAAAGTGAGGGACTTCATTCAAGTCAGGGACTTCATTCAAGTCAGGGACTTCATTCAAGTCCGGGTCTTGTGTAGCCTTGCCCTTTTTGTCCTTTGCGCTCGGACGACCACGTGTATTTTTTTGAATTGCTGGTTCACGGGTGTCAACAACTTCAGGTTGGAATATCTCTCTCAACTTCGTTAACATATTTTTCTTGACAAACGACGTTGATTTGCTAAAAATATTCTTGAATTGTTGCACGCCATTGTTAAACGAAGTATCATCATCATCATCACCAGCTTCACTGGAATAGCCATCTTCAAGCAGAGGCCTATTGATAACAGGCCATGGAACAGATAGGGTTCTCCAAAAAATAGGAATTTCATCCAGTGGAATGGGGCGTCCTGAATTCAGTAAAAGCGACTTATGTAAATTACTGATAATAGTGGGGGAAACAACTTGATAGTTATAAATTTAATATACTTACCATGATATACATAGTATTGCATGATGTGAAAGCATGGTAGTCCGTGAATTGACAGCAACTTATGGCTACATTTGTCTGGTGTGATCGACAGTTGGAGTTCTCTGTACATGAGAGTGAAAGCATGTTTGGAAACTTTATACCACAATTCTTCGAATACATCAACATTACAATGATTTAGTTTCTCGTTCATGCTTCTATTAAAACCATTGTTCTAAAAGGCGCGCCAAGGCGCCGCCAAGGCGTCGCCAAGGCGCGAGGCGTGGCCTCGCCGCCACGAAATAGACCATGGCGGCTGCTCTAGGCGTGGCGTGGGAAAAGGCGTGACAAGGCGTGAAAAGGCGCGCCTTTTGGTAAGGCGTGGCGCGCCTTTTTGAAACAGTGTTGGTTTTTTTTGTTTTTTTTTTAATTATTATTATTATTTTAATAACTATTTGAACGATCATTTGAAATTTGGGCTATTTGTTATTTGGGTATGATAATTATATAATAAGTAGTAGTTAAATGTCTAATATAGTAGTCCAAATGTATATGAAATATGATATTATAACATAAATGATAAATATATAAATATTTTTTCGCCGCCTTAGTCACGCCGCAAAAAACGCCATGGCTTCGCCATGGCGCGTAAGGCTTGAGGCGTGGCCTTGCCGCCACGCCACGCCTCACGCCATTTATAACATTGATTAAAACTCTCTTTTATCCCAGTTTCTTGCGAAATGAGAATCTTATCAATTGACCATAACAACCTGTCTAATTTGGATTGTGTGCCGTCCAAATATAATTTCAACAACGCGTGGTGAGCCTCAACTCTGCACGTTGTTGACTGGCCGTAAGAGCGATATTGGTCGGTAATATACGAGACAAACTTGGGTGCGTATTGTCGCAGCCACGTGTTATACAGATACTCAGCGACATCTGCAAAAAAACCATGAATTAATAAAAGGTCATTCGGGTGCTTTTTTATTAAAATAATTAATAATTAAGTACCCGGATGGTTGACCAATTTCTGTTGTAGGCGTTGATAATGTTGCCTGAACGATTCGAATGTCGGAGCTTTAACCATCCAATCCCATCGGTTTTTAACGGACTCATACTCTTTTGGGTCACTGAATTTATTTTTGCAAAACTTAGCTAGATTTTTCTGTATATGCCATCGACAGAGTAAATGGTGAGCGTCAAGAAATTCTGCTTCGCATGCGCCAACCAACGCTAAATCTCTGTCAGTGACGATAACACGTGGGTAATATCGTTCGTCTATGACATCCTTCACACATTGCAATACCCATTGAAATTTATGCCCTTGTTCATTGTTTAAAAAGCTATATGCCATTGAAAATGTTTTGTTTGTTGAAGTTACTCTAACAATTTCCAACAACGGCAATTTAAGCATAGTGGTATTGTATGTGGAGTCCATCAACATGATTTCAGGGAATGTACACCATATAGCATACGACGTGGGGTGCACAAAAAATAGCTTCTCAAGCTCGTTTGTATGCTCATTTACCCTCGGGTACCATGTATACCCTGATTCCATCAAATGCTTGTAAAGGACTTGAATTGGAGTTCTACCACCTTCTCTGGCTATCCGGATCTTATTTCGTGCGTTATATATAGTTCTAACGCTAGACACGTTATCCGGATTACGACCCTGTATTGTCGAAAGTATAATACGTGGTTTCACGGTATAATCTGTCAATTCTTTGATCAAACCGAACTCATCATCCTTTAATCGCATTGCATATGGCAAACCATGCAACGACTCTAGCAAATCATGATTATGCATATCATCCTTCATCCTCAGAGTCCAAATTTTTTTTGTATATTGATATTTCGCCGCCAATTTGAATGGACAATTTGTTTTAAAGGTACTGGTTTTCCGTTTTCCGGTACCTTCAGGTTTATACTTCCCACCCTTTGAACACCTATAATTGATTTCGTACAAATAACCCTTGTCTGCTTTGGTTCTGTCTTTAACAATGACAAAACCGAGCCCCCGAGCTATATTTTGCACCCATTCCGTTACTTGCTCTTCAGAACCGAATTCCTGAAAGTATATTGTCGAAAGTATGCAACTTTATTTTTAGAAATGACACTTTTTTTTACAAATGATACATTTTTTTTTACAAATGATACTTTTTTTTTATTTTATTATTTTTTTATTACATATGATACTTTTTATAAAAAAGGTATCATTTGTAAAAAAAAAATGTATCATTTGTAAAAAAAAGTATCATTTAAAAAAAAAGTATCATTTTTAAAAGTATCATTTATAAAAAAATGTATCATTTGTAAAAAAAAAAAGGTATCATTTTTAAAAGTAATAATACTCTTCAAATGATATTTTTTTTTGTAAAAAGTATATATATATATATATATATATATATATATATATATATATATATATATATATATATATATATATATTTTTTTTTAATTACAAATGATACTTTTTTTTGAAAAAGTATACTTTTTTTTTTTTTTTTTTTTTTTTTTTTTTTTTTTTTTTTTTTTTTACAAATGATACTTTTTATAAATACAAAAAAAATAAAAAAATAAAGTAATAATACTCTTCAAAACCGCTCCACCCACCCACGGTTTTATCAAACCGTCCCACGGTTTTAACACCCCTCTCTCACTCACTCAATCCTCTATCTCTCTCACTCACTCAATCAATCCCACTCTCTCTCTCTATCACTAATAACAAACAACTCTCTTTTTAGATCTAAAAAGTTGTTAACGTGATGTTGTAAGTGTTAGTGGTGGTTTGATGGTGATGTTTATGGGATAAAACTATGGGTGGAACGCGGTTTTGAAGAGTATTATTACTTTTTTAGCGGTTAGATCTGTTTAGATCTAAAACCGTGGTGGTTTGATGGTGATTTTATGGTGATTGTTGGTTTAGATCTGTTTAGATCTAAAACTGTGGTGGTTTGATGGTGATGTTTATGGTGATTGTTGGTTTAGGGAGGGTTCGGTTAATAGAAATAGGGCCCGTGAGAATAACCTACCCCTTGGTTTATTGTGATGTTTTACTGGTGGTTTGAAGGTGGTTTCTTGTGATGTTTTATTTGTGATTGATCGTTGGTAAGAACTTGATCGTTGGTAAGAACTCTGTATTTTTTTGATCTATTTTTTTTAGATCTAAAGTAAGAACTTGTTATATTTTTTAGATCTAAAGTAAGAACTTGTTGGTGGGGTTATTCTGCTTAGTTGCTAAAAACTTGAATATTGGTGATGGCTTATATTGGCTTGTTACTGCTTAGTTGCTAAAAACTTGGCTTGTTGGTGATGTGAATATTGGCTTAGTTGCTAAAAACTTGGCTTAGTTGCTAAAAACTTGGCTTGTTACTGCTTAGTTGCTAAAAACTTGGCTTATTGGTGGGGTTATTCTCACGGCCCTATTTCTATTAGTCCAACCCTCTCTACTTGGCTTGTTGCTAAAACATTAACTTGGCTTGTTGGGCAACATTAAACGAGATAGGGCGATGATGATTTAAAAAAAATGATTTTGGCATGGCATTTCCGAATGGACGGCAAAAAAAAAATCTTAATTTTGCTACCTTTGATGTTGCAGCCATATATGATATATCTTGGTAATGTGAAACTATTATAATCTGAGCCTACTCTTATCTCGATGCCTTTTTAATATATAAAATGGAGATTACCTCTCGTGTGTAAAATTGTGATTGAGACATTTCTGCAGTTTTGTGTATAATCTGAGCCTACTATTGATGCTTGCTTTGTTTCACTTGGCTTTGTTGTTTTGCTTAGTTTCACTTGGCTGCTTCGTTGTGAAGCTATGACCTTGTGAGAATGTGACCTTGTGAGAATCTTACTTTTGAGCTGCTTTGTTTCACTTGGCTGCTTCGTTGTGAAGCTGTGACCTTGTGAGAATGTGACCTTGTGAGAATCTTACTTTTGAGCTGCTTTGTTTCACTTGGCTGCTTCGTTGTGAAGCTGTGACCTTGTGAGAATGTGACCTTGTGAGAATCTTACTTTTGAGCTGCTTTGTTTCACTTGGCTGCTTTGTTTCACTTGCAGTTTATAATGGGGACCTTTGAGTATAACACCTCCCTTATACTGTTGAGCTTGTGACCTTGTGAGAATATCACTTTTGAGCTTTGTGTCCAATCTTGTGATACTGCTTTGTTGTGAAATCTTCTTACTGTGGCACTTTTGAGCTTGTGACCTTGTTACCTTGTGTCGGATCTTATTTTGTGCTGCCTTTGAGAATCTTAATGTGGCACTTTTGACCTTGTGACCTTGTTACCTTGTGTCAGATCTTATTATGTGCAATCTTGAGAATCTTACTGTGAGCTTGTGACCTTGTTACCTTGAGAATCTTACTGTTGATGATTATGTGACCTTGTTACCTTTTGAGCTTGAGACTATAAGGCGATGATGATTACTTGTTAATCTGAGCCTTTGTGTGGAATAACCTGCTTGTGTTTGCTGTGTTTGCACTTGGACAAAAATATTGTTGTGTTCGCACTTGGACCTGCTGTGTTAGCACTTGTGCACTTGTTTGCACTTGGACCTGCTGTGTATCTGCACTTGTGCACTTGGTTGTGTATCTGCAGTTGGACCCATGGTTTTGTATCTGCACTTGGTTGTGTATCTGCACTTGGACAAATAGTTTACTAATAGGCGATGACGAATGGTTTTTAAAACCGAATGGCATGGCAAAGTGATATTTTTATCACTTTGCAACCTTCATATCCGAGCCT
This sequence comes from Artemisia argyi, assembly GCA_030686995.1. Classification (NCBI taxonomy): domain Eukaryota; kingdom Viridiplantae; phylum Streptophyta; class Magnoliopsida; order Asterales; family Asteraceae; genus Artemisia; species Artemisia argyi. The sequence goes on from CM060695.1 coordinate 27,655,095, forward strand.
AACATATTTTTAAAAACCGAATAAGGCGATGACGATTACGTGTTAGTCCGAGCCTTTGTGTGGAATAACCTGCTTGTGTTTGCAACTTGGAAAAAAAAAATGTGTCATCTTGCTGTGTTTGCACTTGGACAAAAATATTGGGATGTTTTTGCACTTGGAACTGCTGTATTAGCACTTGAACAATTGGACAAAAATATGTATAATAACTTTGGACAAAAAAAAAGTAAATATGTAAATATATATATATATATATATATATATATATATATATATATATATATATATATATATATATATATATATATATATATATATATATATATATATATATATATATATATATAGCTAAAGACAAAAAGTGTACTTTTGTCAGATTTGTGTCAGGCTAGACTGACCGGGCTAAGCACTAGAGCCCGCCCGGTTAACACATCCCATTTCATACATGTATATTGGTGTTGAACGCTATATATTTTACTTTTCTCAGTAGTAAATAATTAAACTTGTATTTGACATTAGGCGATTTAACACTCTTTTGAATATGTTTATCTTAGATGATAGGATAGTTGGGGCAGTTGGCCAAAACGCACTTTTAAAGTTTGGGTCTAATAATGTTGTAAAACTTAAATCTCAATAGACCCAAAGAACACAAGCTGATTTATACCAACTATCATGACAATTTAAATATTTAATATAAATTTTACCACATTCATTTGGTTCTAAATTATTAAACCTTTTTAAGATTTAATAAATTAAAAAGTTTTTATAGAGTAAAAGTGACATCTAAATACAATTAGCAGTCATTTATTTAGAAAATGTGTTTCACAGAAAATGTGTGTCACATTTATAAAAATTGCAGTACCGCTAGTCGTATTTACTTAGAGCATGCGGTACAAGGCTCCATGGCTCAAGCCATGGGCTTCGGCATCAACTTTTGGCACAAGACACCATACCGCAGGTTGGCAGGTAGGCTCTCGCGCAGTGGCCACCAGCCCACGCCATGAAGATTTTTACTTTTATTATTATTTTTTTTTGTGTACTATAGCACCTCTTTTTTTGCTAGGGAGGAGTTGGTGCCATAGATAAATCTAGTGCTATGGGAAAAAAGTGCTAAGGAGACACCACTTTTTTTCACGGCATCACCCACGACACCAATTGTACCTGGTGCTCTTATCATTTTATTTATTTTTATTTATTTATTTATTTATTTTTCTCAATCATGTATAAAGTTACAACAAAACTTATTTTCTAAGTCTTTGTTAAAAGATTAAGTGTTAAAATCTTCAAATTACAACCAAATAAAACACTTTTATGACATGTTCTTTATACTTTTTAAAACCGTGTGACAATCAAATAAATAAATAAAAGTATGAGCAAGGAATGTAGCTTTTCCTCATATCTACACATCAATAACCATGCCAATTGCCAATTTGCCACCGTGGCTTACTTTTATTTATTTTTCTATACCTCAACACATGAGAAGAAATAATGTGGTGATAATGTAAACGTCATTTATTAGGCCGGAATCCATAAAATACAGCTAGTCAAAACTCAAACACAACTTTACAGTTATACCACCTCTATCCAAATTTTTGTACTTCTTCTTTCATTTCCACAAAGTCTACAAACACAATTATTCCCCAATGATCTTATAATCCTCAACGTCAACCATATGTGCCGAACAAAAATGGCCGTAAACGCATCCGAACCCACTCCAACACGCCGCACAAACTCCCACGCAGTCCGAACAACGAGCAGCAACAGATCACAACCATCACATAATAATACAACATACTTATCTACAAACTCAAACACAAACACAAACAATAGCTATAATAGTAATAATAATAATTCTAGCTACACACCTCAATCCAACACAAACAACACCTCCAGTTCCCGCTCCCGCTCCGGCTCCAGTTCCAGCTACAGACTAAACTCCTCAACAGCCACAGCTGAAGCTTCCGTCTCATCACTTTCGAGCCTCCGAAATACATTACCCGAGAACACACATATATATGACATCTTAGAGATACGTAGAGCTACTAATAATTTTTTAGCGAAACGCTTTTCTACCTCGTCTACTGCGCCCGCATGGCGGTGCAGTTTACGAGGTAAAGAAGTGGTCCTGTTTCAGAGGAAAGTTCTCCATCCTATACAGGACGGAGAACTGCGCGAGAAACTTTCTGTTATTTATAAAAGTCATCATATTAATGTTATTAAATTGCTTGGGGCCACTATAGCAGGTACTTTTTTTTTTTAATATATTATAAAGACAACTAACTATCTCACGATATTTGAACATTACTAATATATGATACTGTTCAATTGATATATTGTAGGTGGTTATATATACTTAGCGTATGATTATATGGGTGATGCGAATTTAGCTGACTGTTTACGGAATAAAAGGAATCCCGAGTTTACGGTTTTGTCTGCGTGGATGTCACGGATGCAAATTATATCAGATTTAGCTTCAGGGTTGGATTATATACATAATAATGCTGGTTTGAAGGTTAACTTAGTTCATAAGTATGTGAAATCTAGTAGTGTGATAGTTACGGAGCCTTCTTTTAACGCGAAGATATGTCATTTTGGGACTGCTGAATTGTGTGGTGAGACGGCTGTGGATGATGTTGGTGTTGAGGATGATGTGGATGTTAAGAAATTGATGAGATCTAATAGTAGAACTATGCGGTTTGAAGGGGTGAATGGGTACATGTCACCAGAGTTTCGTGGACTTGCCACACAGAAATCTGATGTTTACGCGTTTGGGGTAGTGGTATTGGAGGTGTTAACAGGTGAGGAGCCAGTTAAGTATAAGTATGATAAGGCGAGTGGGAATCATGTGAAGATTTTGGTGGTGGAGACTGCGAGATTAGCTTTGGAAAGTGGAAATGATGGTGGCGCTGACGTGGAAGGGAGACTGAGGAGGTGGGTGGATAGGAGGTTAAAGGATTCGTTTCCGGTAGTGGTGGTTGAGAAGTTGACCCGAATAGCGTTGGATTGTGTTGAGGAGGATCCGAGTAAAAGGCCTAATATGAGCCGGGTGGCGGGTAAGGTTTCAAAGCTTTATTTGGATTCAAGGAAGTGGGCGGATACTATTCGTGTTCCTAATGATTTTACGGCTTCTTTTGCTCCAAGGTGATGATTTTGTTCATATTTCGTCGATTTTGTTCCCTTAGGAATGTAGGATGATTTTAATATTTTAATTGACAGATGCTAGGTTTGCTGGCTTAACAAGTTATTCTGTTATATGCTTTAAATATATTTTAATTGACAGATCTGTAGGCTCTAATGTATTTGTAAATCGTCTTAATTCAAAATGTTCTCACTTCTCAGCCTACTCCATCTACACATCTATTTATAGTTTTATCTCAGGTCATAACCTTTAATACCGTGTTCGGTCAGAGTTTGATGTAGAACGCCTTACATTACGAGTCACATTTTCGTTATTAGTTCAACAACTGACTATTGTTCATAATCTATGCAATTAGTTCTGTAAAATTCTATGTTAAAATCTAATGGGAGACTGCATTTGGCAAAATAATGCAGTGATCAAAAAGAGGAAACTATGGTGCATAATCTATGCAATTTGTTCTGTACAATACTGCAATTACTCATACTAATTAGTCTTCACTAATCCTGAGTATGCAAAACTCGAGACAAAACAGCTAAACTCAAATCAGAAACGTGCCTATAGTATACCTGGTACGCTACTTGATGCTGCTTATGTCAGAATACCAGTTTTGTGAACGTCAATACCTTTTCTCTAAACAACGTTGGTTTTCTGAGCAATTAGGCTTAACATATACTTAAATACGAGTCCAGTTCAAGATATGGTTTGGGGCCGAACTGGTCTTATTAACTTATTTCGCAGTTGCACACCCATATCACCAACCAAAAGTTATGAGTTGAATTTCATCAGAAACTGCCAGTTCTTTGTTAATTAAAACATGATATCAGTTACTCCATTAGACATGTAATCAATTAGACCACAAAATGAAGAAGTTTAATCATGTAAACATTCAAAAAAGAAAGTCTAACCAAGCCTTTGGTGGATATGGTGATATGCTATCAGAACCAAAATTAAACCAATAAGGCTTAATTGTAATCATGTAGGATACTCTATGCTAAGGCCTAAATTTATTTAACAGAAACAGACCATTACGTGTGGCTAACGGCCAAAAGGGTGTAAGTAATCTTTGATTATCAGATACGGAGTATGATACCATTTTCTAAGGTTGTAACCAAAAAAGTTCGGAGTATACTAACGACCCGACACTGGCCAGATGTTATCTTCAGAGGTGGAAGACCAGATGTTATTTTCAGAGTTGGAAGAGGAGCTTGACTCGGTTTTAAACTCTTTCATCTTCTGTTGCTGGTTTCTTGGATAAGGATGAATCTCTGAGAGCTCCCTGACCCGATGTAGGATATCGGGTGGGAGCAATGCACACTCCTATACAAACCATAACACATGTCAAAATTAGACCATTTTGACCTTTGAGGTCAAATGTATAAATTTTGACTTTAGAATGCAAGCTTACCCTTCCTTTTTCAGATGCTGATTTGCAGCTTGCTGCTAAAAGATTTCGCCACTTATCCTGAAAACCCAAAGTACAACATGAACGCTGGTTATGTAGATTCAGAACTGAAATGAGGGAGGACAACATACCTTCAAATCTGCAGATGACCGATGAGGACTTTCTTTAAAGAACAACTTTTTCATTTCCACCCATTTCCCAACACCACATTTAGATACTCCCTGGATCAGCTTTAAAACTTCGGGATCTGACCACGGCCTATGTTTTCTCACTATTTTATCATTTTGAGCCTTGGTCTTACCATTATCATCATCTTGGTTCCACATTCGATCTGATCCTTTTGAGCTTGACTTTTCAACTATACTACTTTCATCTCTCATGTCAGACAAGCTTAACAAAATATCACCCACCTCAGAAAATGATTTAAAGTTGTCAACAGTTTTAGGTGTCGATCTTTTGAAATTCTTAGCTCTCGGTTTGGTTTTAAATCTGAAAATTCTTGCCAAAGGGTCTAGTTCTGGTGTCTTCAAAACCAAATCTTTTTCATCACTAGTGGTATCATTCTTCTCCATCTGAGGCACGCTTGAGTCATCTTTAATAATATCTAAAACCAAAATAATGGTAATTGCAGTGAGTCCTGACTTTTGGGCGTAAGGAAATGAAAGAATACAGATATATCATATATCGAAGAGAACATATAGTTACCTAAAAGGTCATCCTCACATATGTCGGGAAAGTTGTCCTCAACATCAGCTAATCCCTCGATAGGTTCTCCCAATGTATCAGCAAGTAACTGTGAAAACAAGAATTTAACTACAAAACTTAAGGAGTAGCTCGTAACTGAGAAAAGCATGGTAACATGACGAAAGTAGCATTAAGAAATAGAGTTCTGGGAAAGAAACATACTCCATTTTCTGCTATATCCGCATCAAGAAAACAGGAAGCAAATGCCTCTGTAATAGTAACATGTAATGTAGTTTAGATAGTAGTAATATAGCCTAAGCCCTAAGAGTACAGATGCTCCATTTTACTAAGGTTCTGCACGAAACCATCAGCAAAACTGGAAACAAACGTCTCTGAAATACCAGTTAATGTTTTAAACCAGAACGAACCAAGCCGATTAACTTTGTTTGTTCCTATTTTGTACACAAATTCTGATTACTTTAGTATACAAAGATGTTTATACAATCAAATGTCAGATTTTTTTATAGACTAACGGGGTGTTTGGGATTGCTTATTTATAGTACAACTTATGCTTATTCTTACAGAGAACTTACCATAAAAACTGTTTCACGCTAAAACAAGACTTCCAATTAACAGTCTACCACGAATAATCAGTTTTCTATTTTATTTTTATGAATAAGCTATTTCAAACAACTTATTGAAACTAAAACAAGTGTTTACATATGCTTTTCAAAAATGTAATAAACACATAAGGGGGTGTTTGGGTCAGCTTATTTGTTTTCAAAAATCCTCAATCCAAGAGATTCTGCTTATTAGCTTATTCTGTATCCAAAAATGATTCAACCCTTTTTCATATTAGCTTAACCAGACACCTTCAAAGTGCTTAAAAGCTTTTAACCACTCAAAATAAGCTTACCCAAACACCCCCTAAGCTCTACAAGTTATCAATCCCAAACACCCCTTAATAGTAGTCCCTTTAATGTGCAGACATAATGCTCCAACTTTATTTCAAAAAAAGACCGTACCATCATTAGTAACATAAAGACAGTCAGTAAAGTTATGATCAGGGTAAAAATGCTCCAACTTTAGCACCTCATTCTCTAATGCGGCGTAAATGGACTCGTAAGCATCAACCTAAAAAAAAAAAAAAAAAAAAAAAAAAAAAAAAAAAAAAAACATAATATTAATATATTCAGTGGTGCATTTTACAAAAAAACTAAACAAGACTTAAACATGGCGCGTTTAAAAAACGCGACATCTTATACTATATTTTACACTACGCAAGAAAAATGAAATGTTTGAATAAAGAATGAATAGTTACACAAGATTCCATCGTTGTTGCTGTTATCGATGTCTCAAAACCACCTGTGCAGAATCTTGAAAATATTCTGTTCTTTTTTATGGGACGTTATGGACGTCAAAGGTTTTATGATGTGACATTACATTATTTTATTGTTGTTGTTTATCTTTTAGTTGTTTTGCATACTAAGAAAATGTTCATGAATAAAAAAACCTATGCAAATATTGTTTTACTATGATTTTGATAGTTAATTTACAATGTTAATTGTCATATTGACACACAAAAAACTATATAGTAGAAAAGCCAAGAGTAAATTATTGTGTGTTAACTTGGGTGAAAAATACCTCATTTTTTCCAACATTTTTGTTGTTGTTTATCTTTTAGTTGTTTTGCATACTAAGAAAATGTTCATGAATAAAAAAACCTATGCAAATATTGTTTTACTATGATTTTGATAGTTAATTTACAATGTTAATTGTCATATTGACACACAAAAAACTATATAGTAGAAAAGCCAAGAGTAAATTATTGTGTGTTAACTTGGGTGAAAAATACCTCATTTTTTCATTAAATTTTTTATAAGAAAATGAAAAAACACAAATCTCATTTAGTTACAAATTTTTGAGAAATTATTTTAGAATAATGAAAATTTCATTTCACAAATTTTAAATAAAAATTTGAAAAGTCTAATTCACTATTTTCTACTTTACTATTCACTAAAACATGAAAAATGTAACACAATCTAAACGGGTTTTTCAAGTTCTTAACTCTTTCTTACAGATGTAACACCCATTTCTTCTCAAGAAAAATAAAAATAAAAAAAAAGTAAAAATGTTTCTCTGCAACTTAATGCAACCTTACATTTTCAATTCCTATGGTTTGTCATTGGGAATACTCATGAATGAAAAGAGGGACAAATCCATGATTATAAGGGTGCGTTTGGTATGCTGCGAGGAATGATAATGGGAATGAGTTTGATAGTAGTGGTGGGTCCCTCAACTATGAAAGAATCCATCCCCCCCATCTCTAGCCATATATGGAGTATGAAAAATATGTGACTTTCATAGTCATAGTGGTGGGCCCAACAGTCTTAAACAAAACACTTGCAATGACTATCAAAGTCATTGTTTCATTCCCTTAGTAACATACCAAACGTGCCCTAAATGACCTTATGCATTTACGTAAAACTAAACATGCCTATAAACACATTTCTTTTCTTCAGGTGCATCTAAGGAAAATTGTGGATTTTTACAAGAATTAACACTACAGCGCAAAAATACATGGATTTCCCGAAACCCACCCTAGTTCCATCACCGAATGAAAATGTAACTAAGAAGTAAAAACAAGAACATATTTGGTAAATATATGACCTGAACAAAAACGTAACAAAAAGGTAAAAACAAGAACATATTTGATAATTACAAGACATCTGAAACGATGTTTAAAATTTCTGACAAAAGCTTATGAACAGGAAAATGAATTTCAAGAAACATATAGGAGAAATCATTTCCTAATATTAAAATAGAGTATCTGTAGTGGTCACTGTGACCACTGCCATCATTGTTGTTAGTTCAACGTCACACATCGCCCACAACAACCCACTTTTTACTATTAAATACCACAAAAACAAAAGCAAAGCAAATCTTATTCACGCCGCTTGGATTCGGGACCTCATGGACACCCATTTTGCTTGGCTTCAGTAAGAGCCACAATAGTGACCACTTGCGATCACTACCAACTCAGCATGACGCCAATCAGTGCGCATGCTCTTATAGATTGTTTTGTAAAAAAGAATGAGCATTTGAAAAAACACAATAAAAATTTGAATACATTGTGGTTGTTTTACAACGAATTTACAAAAAAATAAATCATTTATCTTCATGATTTAGTTTTAAGCTTCATTACATTTTTACATGTGGCTACTTTAAAAAAACTCATTCATTAAATAACACATATAATACAGTAACACTTTTTGCATAAGTCGCTTTCTCAACTGGCTCAACTTTCTTCCTTTCTAGTTCAATTCTAAGTGCTAGCACATATAATACAGTAACACATATAATACCTTATGAATGTCCATAGTATAATACGGTAAAAAACTCATAATACCTTATGAATGTCCATAGTATAATACGGTAAAAAACTCATTCACTAAATAACAAATATAATACAGTAACACATATAATACCTTATGCATGTCGATAGTATTTCAATTTGCTTATTGATATACACTATTAGAAAAACATGGATAATAATATCTATACGACTATACTAAATAAATTCATGTTTAAAATCCAATTAACATATGAGTGATGTAACCTGCTATTCTTGACATAGAAATAAGGCCCGTGAAATTAATACACATAAACTAATATTATGGAAAGCCAATGACACGTACTAAATACTTTCTGGCATGTTCCTTACATTTGCTTATGGCCTTAAACCCCTTACTCTTTATTAATGGGATAATAATGCTGCTCTGCAAAGTTGATGCTTACATCTGTTAATATTCTACATTATATTGTTTAGCTTTACTATCGTGTTTTCATTCTATCATGGTCTCTAAAGTACTATATTTGGCGGTTAGATTTCCGAGATGTCAAAAATGGATGCATAATGATGATGCCAATTTAAAAAAATCACTCACATCTTTATGGTTCAAGCAATTTATAGGACGTGCCCGAAAGCCTGAAGTGACTTGACCATTTTCTTTGTTTAGGGTACATCACTTTAAATTCATCAATGCTTATCACCACAAAGGTTATACTATTAATGGGAATCATGAGGAGAAGATGATCATTATTGATAATCTTGCGAAGAGGATTCATAACATATCAAGGACTATTGTAGATATGATCATATGAGTATGCATAATATAATGGAATTTGGAAGAACTTTAAATCAAAACCTTGCAGTAAGATTTCCTATTAATCCAGTAAGTAAAAGTGTTTAGAACACGTCAAATTGGTTTGTATTTAAATCTATAATAATACATAATTACAATTTTTATAAAAAAACTCATGTGTGCACGGGCATTATAACTTGACGAATTTGCTCTTTTAATATGTTTTGAGTGGCAAATTTGCATCATTTCAATCTTTTAAAAAAACTTGAAAGATCTGAGAAAAGCCCAATGACCGGCCCGTTGGACTCTTCTTTCAACAACTTGTGACTGCCATGTTTATGCAATGGCAGTTGAAATACTACGTAGGTTGTTTAGACCAGCCAGATTTTGGCCGGATCTAACCGGATATAGCCGGGTCATGGCCGGAATATCCGGGTTTTGGCCGGATATAACCGGGTCATGGCCGGATCGAACCGGATATAACCAGGTCTAGCCGGGTCATGGCTGGACAAGCCGGGTATTGGCCGGAACTAACCGGATATAACCGGGTCTTGGGCGGATCTAACCGGGTCTTGACCGGAACTAACCGGATATAACCGGGTCTTGGCCGGATATAGCCGGGTTTAGTTCATATAGTCGTGGTTTACGTATACGAAGAAATGACTAGATTCAATAGACTGTTTCAGTGAGCATCTTTTCACAATACTTTAGACGTGTCAAACGGGTCAATCGCGCGAGTCTGAAAAGTTAGGAAATGGGTCAAACGGGTACTTTTTTGCGTGACGAAACACCTTTAGGCAAAATATTCATGGCGTTCTTACATTATAATTTTTTTACCCATAAACATAACCTGAGTCGAATAATTACTTGTTTAGTACGCTACATAATATGGCGCTTACACACTAGCAATCAAAGCTACCATTCCCGTTAACCTGATACCAAGAATAGGTAATCCAGTTAGCTGATACACGCAGCCTTGGATCTAGAATATTGTTGATGGCATGATACAATAGTTGTCTATATTAACAATATAGTGCTATATGGAACCAATGAAATCGACAACATAAAATGGAAGGAGGGTATATGTAACAACTCTGATATTGATGCTTGGCGTTACGGTTTCTGACTCAAAATCCAGAAAAGGGAACAACTCAAGGATTCTAGGAAGAAAGAGTGATATAGTTTTTGTGTCTGGTTTGTGCAGTTTTAGTATGTAGAATGATGAACTTGTGTTTCATGTTTCAAACGTTCTATTTACATTTCCATTATTGTTGGAGATTCAGTTATTTAAAAGCGTTACCTGCCCGACTCATTCATTTTGATATCATGGGAAGCTGTTGTGAATGGATGTGTTCGGAAGTGGAAATTCCAAGTCTTTTTTAGTAGTAACAACAATACCAGCATCTCAGCAAATATTGAGAATAAACATCGTTTGATCCAGGAAAAACAAGTTAATGGGTAAGCCAAACACCATATATACCGGCTGTTTTCCAACGAATTTACAAAAAGATAAATAATTTATCTTCATGATTTAGTATTGAGCTTTGGTACATTTACATGTGACTACTGTAAAAAACACTCATTCATTAGATACTCCGTAACACATATAATGCAGTAACACTTGTTGCATATATTGCTTTCTTAACTCGCTAAACTTTCTTCCTTTCTAGTTCATTTCTAAGTGCTATACTGCTATGTAATTCACTTATAACAACTCATGAGTCATGACTCATGTAATCACTTGCGGGAAAAAAATGATTTGCGATTTGCAGTAGATACAATACAAATGACTTTCTGTATGCTTACTTATTAGTACTATATACTATTAATATCCAATGTATCGTCTCAATAAATTCTTCGCTGTTCCAAAAAAATGTCCAACGTATATCAATTTTCCTTTTTATACTGTACATAGTCTCTTCCTAGTACAATGCCAGTTCTTCGAAAAAAGACAGGCCAACCCGAGTTATAATTTACAAAAACAAGAGTCATCCATTGATCTACCTTTGCTCCATCTGATCACACTCATTGTAAACTTGAGCAAAGTTGATCACGGAAGAATACTTTTCCAAGTGACTTGCCTGTATGCGTTCGTGTTTTTGTGGACAAACTGTATTTACTTTTTCTGAAAGGCCACTAACAAGAACAAAGCTAGAAGACGAAAAGCTAAACCAGCGACTAACATACGCATTAAGCAGAATTTCCAGTCCCTGAGGTCGTAACCTCTCTTAGCAATTGCCGCACATCTTGTTATCAACCACACCGCACGGTACCTGAAAAGAGTATTACAACATGTTAGCCGCTAGTGTTATATTGGGTCAATATGGTATGCTGGTATTATTATTGAAACGGTAAAATAAACTGAAACATGATATCATGTCAAACCTTTCAGCATTAGCTAGCACAAATGCTTCCAAAGCCCATGAAGGGTATGCTAGTTTTTTGAGGAGAGGTAGAATTGATCCCTTATCGTCGTCTTGAGTTGAAACAAGAGTCAAGACAACTGGCAGAAGGACCGACCACTATGAAAAACACAAAAAATTTTAGTACATAAAATCAGTGCTACCAATATTTTGTGACATTAATGGGCACATAGGTAATTTTGGAGCAAAACGACTCACAAGCTGGGCGGAACCCGGTTCAAGATAGATGGCTAGTGCATACGCGATCCCAGATACACAGTACAGCAAGCAAAGTAAGACAATGTAATTATCGAAGAGGGAAGACCTTGGGGGGTTGAAATAATAGAACGTGCAGAGATAAATTGCGGGTTTTAAAACGGTGTTGAATTGGTCGATTGTGTCCTTAGAGAAAAAGTATGCAAAGCAACTCATTCCAGAAGCCCTTTCTCTCCAAAATTGCAACTTATCTGATGTAAATGATCTCATAGCCGCAATCTTGCTGAGTAAAGCTGAAAGTCAGCAACAAATATTTGCTAAATGAGAGATCTTATGTTAATAAATCACTAACTCACTTTCTTATGATTAAATGCATTCAACACATTGCTTATAATGAAAGTAAGACACGTAAAAAAATGGGTTAAATTTTTTTCCAGAATGTGTGTTTTAAGTATAGAACTGCCTAAATCATCGTTTCAAAAGACTCGAACATTTTTTAAATGATATTGTTTTTTAAATCATAAACTTCTGTGCACTTTTTTGGTTCAACCCAACCCGATTTGACCTCACAAAGTTACCCATTTTCAACTGTTACTGAATCTCGAACAATTATCAACCTTAATATATCAGGGTATTGCTCAAATAGTCAAAAATCTATAATATTCTTTAATGCGACAAAACTGAGGAATATCGAGTACCAAAAACAGTGTCATCAATATATTGTACGAAGGGCAATAGTTAATCCTGGATTGGATCTTTGCAGGAAATGTTGCATTCATTTGGGACACATTATAGAAGTTTGTTGTGATATTAAACATGTCCTAATTCTTATCTCGAGAAAGCAAAGACATAGAGTTATGAAACTTACAAAATGCAATGATGGTATAAGTATATCCAACTGCTCCAAAGTTTTCGTCACTCACTTTAGCGAGTGTTCCTAGAGATATTCCGGCTATCAACAAAAGTAGAAAATCTACAGCTTGTAGCCTAGCTTCTCGTATTCTCTGTTTCGCCACCCTAAAACAGCCATGTACATTAAAAACATGCATATATAAGTTCTTACCTGCTTATTTTGAAAGTATACCATTTTCATGTTGGGATGAAACTGCTTATTTCCTTATTTTAGAGTGAATAATCAGGTTGGTACATAGTTATTTTGCTCAGTTGATAAGCAGTTTAATTTAAACAATCTTAAAAACCCTTAGTCAGAAAAGCAATCTAAATAATAGTAGTATCTTAAAATAGACTTTGGGCGAGTTTCTACCATTCAACCCATAGACTTGTTCCCTTTTAGCTATTTTTTCTTTATTATATCTGGTATAAGCTAAAGTTCTGATAGTTTAGAAAGTTAAGCTCAAATTCAAACATCTTTAATTACCTCCCGAGAAAGTATCTATATTGTCGGCATACACCCGGAGTTACACGGCCAGACAAGTCCTTCCTCCTTGAGAAATAACTTGAAAAATTGTCATTTTTCAGATGAACAAAGAGCTTGAACTCCTGCCATAGTTCTCCAGCAAAAGACTGATCATGGGACCCACCAACAGTAGATGTCGAGCCCTCGCGTGAAGAATCTGAATTTACCTCAGAATCTTTCATGTCGGGTGGTATAGGATATCCGTTATGACGCATCCACATGACCGGAAGGTCTTTGTAGTTGACTGTTGATGTTGTACTTGACTTCACAATTCCCTCCAGTATATCGATATAGTGATCTGGAGGATTGACCCGCTCGGGTACATGGATACCGATGCCTGAAAAGTACTCCTCAACGTTCTTTACTGGTCCAAGATAGGCTATAAGACCACCTTTAGCTAGAAGTATCAAATCATCAAACATCCTGAATAAGCTATAACTGAAAAATGAAAATATATATTAATTCACTTGATATGAGGATCATATTGGGTCAATCATTTGAAAAGTGCTTATAGGTAACAACATGCTTATTTACTATTGTATAAAGTAAGCAAATAAACAGTGTCATCCAAACGCTCAAAACTATCAACTGCTTGAAGAAAATTACCTTGGCTGGTGAACAACCATGCACACATTTACAGCTTCGTGTGCTTCGCGTCGAAGTGCTTTAAGTAGTAACTGAGAAGAAGAACTGTCGAGACCAGAAGTTGGTTCGTCTAAGATTAGTAAAGAAGGTTCCATAACCATTTCCAGCCCAACATTTACTCGCTTTCTTTGTCCCCCAGATATCCCTCGTTTCTCCACTGTTCCTACTAAAGAATTCCTCACGTGTTGCAGCCCTAAAGACTCGATCACTCTTTCCACAACAAGAACCCTTTCCGCTTGAGAAAGATTTGCTGGAAGCCTTCATATTCACAGAATAACATAATAATCAAATAATGAGTATATATGCAACCACTAAAAGTAATAATACGCACTTTTTTATACGTGGTTTAGAAAAATGGGTAAATTTTTGTTAAGATGGTCACACTTAAAAGCGTGTACACAAATACACATGATGCAGACTTTTGTAAGCATGAAGAAATACGAGTCATAAGAATAATCTTCACGCTTATAAATTTGGAAGAACATTCATACTCATATTGAAAAATTTCTTATGACTTTTATGTTTATTCACACTTGTAAATGTATACATCTTTTATATAAAGCTAAACAAAATAATCAAAATTTACCAAATTTTCCAAATTACCTGCATTTGGCACTAAACCAAAGATTTTCCTCCACCGTTAAGTCACCATGGACTATGTCATCTTGCGGGACAAAGCCGATTATCTTTTTATAAGAGTTCATAGATTCAACCTTTCCGTTTATAAGAATTGATCCGTTTACCGTGCATCCTCTGGCTTTTCCAGTTAAAGCAGAAAGAAACGTTGTTTTACCAGCTCCAGAGGGACCCATCACAGCCGATACACGTCCTGGTGAAATCTTTCCACTTACACATCTCAACAAATGTTTCTTTTTACCCTTTAAAGTAATAGTCAAATCCTTAAAAGAAACTTCAATTCTTGGTCTAATTCTGATATTTGGATCAGTTGCCATAGATATAACCCCCGAAAATGATAAATTTGATTCTTGTTGCTCCAAAGCCTTTTCTTTTTCTATTTGACCGTACGCATATTGGAAATATTGGCTATTTGTATGTAACTTTTTATGTCTTGCATCTTTTTTTGAGATATTATCTCCAATCTCCACGCTGAAACCATCATGACTTTTGGGGTTTTCTTCTAAATCACTCATCATCATTGTAAGGTTGTTTTGATCCATGCTATCATCTTTGGATGAGTTGCCATTAGGACCAATGTCGGATTGTTCTGACAGGGGTGATTTCATACGAGAAAATGTTCGTGTTAATTGGCTTTGCAACCCAACTGCTCTTTTCTTTGCTCCGTCTTTTGCTGATCTCCATCTTTCTTGTGCTATTTCTTTTGCACTTAGTGCAGCTGCTTCTCTTGATTTTGCTTTTCTTTTTTCTCTAGTGGCAAGAACCTGATCCGAACAGTTGTAAAAAATGAGCAGGAGAAGCATCAACCCAACCTGCACATACATATAAACCACAAAAATTATATGGATAAAGGCCACTCTCACATTTTGTTGCATGGGCACTTTGTAAATCTACTGAAATACCGAATATGGAGACAAAGAGACAGTGTAACAAAGCAAGTTTGAAATCGCATAACTGAGCTTCACTCTAAAAATAAACTTTATAACAATATATAAATGGATGATTTTTTTTTTCCCATAAAATACTATCTTACTTTTCCCTTTCTCTCGTTTTAGTCATTGCTTTTCTTCTAAAATATGGGTCATTTTAGATTAGCTTAATAAGATCACGGGTCACAAAATGGCCTAAACATGATAAAAATTCATCTTTTAGTGACCCGGATGTACAAAAAGGTAGTACAATGACTAGAAATGAAGAACATGACTACTTTATCCAAAAAAACCCTTGATAAATCTAAGGTCCCTTCTCATTTCTCATACTGTTAATGAGTAAGATACGCACTTACACAAATCATTATTCCATACGCAGTGATATTCTGAATTGACGACCCTTTGTCACATGTAGCAAATCGATAACACTCTGCAAGTTTATCGACATTCTTAATTATTTTTTAGTACATTAACGTGAGTAAAGTCACATAATTGTTCCAAACACTAATGTGAAAGAAAACGAGCCATGTAAATTTTTCTAACACAATGGACCATGTTCCAAATGTTACCTGTTTCATATGTTGATCCAAGTCTGCAGTAATGTCTGAAATAAGATGAATGGATATTAATAGTGAGGCGATAAACAGGTAACATAGAGTTTTGATGAGTTAAAGAGTTTTGACAACCATTCAACTAACGATAAACAACAAGTGTAGAAGCACCATGAAATATAACATATACCGAGATTCGCAAGTATGTTTCAGAATGGAGCTCGGACAATAGGACCCTGCTGGACAAAATACCTCACGGCTATTCGTAACAGCTGACCATACATCTGCTCCGCCACAAGTATGATTGGTCACTCCTGGTGGTGGTTGGTAACGATATCTGCAATTTGTTATACATTAAGCTTTCTGACTCGCTATTTTTATGAGTACTTTCAACCAAAAGGAAAACTGAAATCACATACGGGTCACATATATTAGTAACGGGATTGAGACTAGCAAGTGGACAGAATGATCCAGCTGGGCAAGCTTCAATGACAAACAAAAATGAGAAAAGTTAGAACATTGCTTCCACAAAGGTACAAACCCATATAGTACAATTTGGTGCTACCCTGCAATAGGGACATGATCAGATAAAAAGGGTCTTTGACGTAAAACTTGTAGGAAAGATTATGCTGCTGACTTTGTCTCATGTACCATTCTTTGACTTTGATGCACCAAAGTGTAAAAATTGGTGTATTAGAAGTTAGAACATGTGTCAGCAACAAAATCTTTCCTGCACTTTCAACATTATTAACGGCCCTTTTTTACATATACCTCCCACCCCCTATAGTATAAGTAACTATATAAAGGCTGGACATCGGACTTACGTATCATACAAGTGAGGCCAGTTGGGCAAAAAAAAACCTTCACAACAAGGTTGACAATTGGTACGTCTAAAAGGCATATCGTGTTTGTTTTTCAGATCAACCTCAACATCTTTCCCAACACCACAAGCCCAACCGGGCTCACATCCAGGAGCCCAAGACGTAAGATTACAATTCTTGTTACCCATTACATAAGTAGAACTCTTGAATCCTTGTTTCTCAGCTTCTGAGAGAACCGTCACGTAGAACTTTATATCAGCTGCAGTGCACAGCCGCTGAACAATATTTCCTATAATTTATTGATTCATCATCATCAACCAAGTACCACAACAAATATGCTCAAAAGAACAACATATCTAGAAAGATTGATATATATATAAAAAATTTGGTTACCATTTGTCTTCTTGATGCAATTTGACAAGAATCTCGTATCACGTGAGAAATCAAAAGCTTCATTCCATTCAGCAGTTCTGGACATTAATTGATTACTTAATTACTTAAATTATAAGGAGAGTTGAGGGGTGTTTGGTAAGCTCCTTTAAACACTTATCAGGCTTATTGCGTTTTGAATTTTGATACAACTAATAAGCAATTTTGAGTGTTTGGACATAGCCAAACAACTTAGGTTTATCAGCTTATTTACATAGTCCTACAAGCTGTTTTGGGCCAGCTTAGTTTAAAAAGCTTTATCAATTAAATAACCTGATCAGCAAAAAAGCTTAGGCGTAACAGTTAAATAACATGATCGATAAGCCAATGCAATTACTATATCATATTCTCATACATTGTGACTTAATACCGCGCAGGCGCGCACATTAACTAATACGAGTATAAGTTATTTCTTAAAGAGTTAAAGTAATAATTTTATACATGCTTTTCCATGTTAAGATAACACAAAGACTTAAAAGCACTTAATTAAGAATACCTAACCTACCTAATACATTTCCATGCTAGCAAGCTGAAATTATACGAAAACTCTTAACGTAAACATAACGATTGAGTTACTATGTAAAACCCTAAGAACTTGCAATTAAACATAATAAAAATCTATAACATAAATAAAAACCTTAGGGACTTACATATTATTCATGCAGAAACTAAGCTTTTGAGCCGCGTCATCATGAAAAAGATAAGAAAGTGCATTAAACCGAGTAAATATCGATTTGGTGACCTCCTCTACTTTAGCAGGATTATTCTTAATCGTCTCCGGATCAAGATTCTGTTGGGCATTGGTCGTAAACTCTGGTGATCGTGCCGCGAAAATAATAACAATGATAAAGATAAAAATGTTGACCATGGTATTGGTTAATTATATTGATCATTTGATCATTAACACATGCACATGCATATGTTGTTATGGAAATATGATTTTTGATTGTTGTTCATCAGCGTATAATTCGGATGAAGAAAATGAAGATGTTTGTATTATTTTGCATGTTTTGTTTCTTGGGTTGTTTTATTTTGGACAAAGAAATGGCGGGGAGAAGATTTAGGATAGTGATAAGACTGTTTGCTGTCATGCCATTGATACATGAAAATAAGATGAAACAAATATTCACATACTAAAAATATAGATTTTTTGTCAACTTTATGTAAAATAGCTAATTAAAATAAGATAAAAGTACATGGTAAGTAGTAAAAGAAAATATTTGGACCATATATGTCTATGTTTTGAATGAATTGTTCATGAAACTGTGTAATTTTTTTTATTTTATTTATTTAGATACTATAAAAGAGGAAAAAATGATGTGTCGGTGATGTGGCAAGGCATCGAACCAAATAGAGTTCCATGCATCGGAGATGCTCCAAAGAATTTGTGTGTTGAGTGTACTATATTATAAGAACAGTAATAGGTTGCTACCGATTTCCCTTACGTGCTTGAAGGTGATCTAGCATTCTGATGAAATTTTTATATCCGGATGAGTCGGCTTATTCTTCAAGATAGGATAAGATCCGAGTTTACAGACGGATTTATGCTACTGCTTTTGGATCAGCTTTCCTATCGACACGGTTGTACCTTGGCCAAAGATTCATTTTCGGCATCTTTGTTGTATACATGAAGTTTTTTTTATAAAGGTTGTTAGTTCGCCTCCGGTTACTACTTGTTGCTTCACTTCTAGGTATCTCAAGTTGTAACATGAAATCTACAAGTTATGGCCGGCTTTATTATACAAGTTTTGTTGGTTCTTAGTATGCTTAGACTTTTGTAAAGATCCTTGTAAGCTCTTGATGTTCACAAGATTTGCAATCCCTTAACATGTGTTTTCGACAGCATATCGTACAAAATAGTTATGACGAACCTTCAGTACGTTTTCGGGGTTCTCATTTTGTTGTCATTGTTTAGACCGTTATGATTCACAATGATTTTGGTGCCATGTCTTTGTCCAATTATCGGGGTTCTTATTTTGCAATATTGATTTATGACAACTAGTACAATTTGATCGATTGATTTTGGTGCTATGCCTAACAGGGGCGAAGCTTGGAAATTTCGAGTGGGGGTCGGGATCTAAATTTTTTTTTTCCTAACACTATGGGGGGTCGAAACCGAATTAAATTGGGGGGGGCGAAACCGAAAATACCGAAATTTTTCTACACGAAAACTATATACCCCTACATCGCAAAAAAAATTTCAGGGTAATGAGCTAGCATGGGTGGTATGGTTATTTGGTCCTTTATTATTCTTATCGAACTTTGTCTTACCAAACAGGCCTTAGGCCCCCCCCCCCCCCCCCCCCCCCCCCCCCCCCGAAGCTGCGCCCCTGATGCCTAAGGCCTGTTTGGTAAGACAAAGTTCGATAAGAATAATAAAGGACCAAATAACCATACCACCCATGCTAGCTCATTATTGTTATGCAAGGCCTCACAATGTTATTTGAATGCGATATTTACATTAATGTTGGTTCTTTGACAAATGCTAAGACCTCGATTAATTTTGGCACGATGTTAATGTCTATATCTAACTTGGTAAAAATGTACATTTAATAGAGAAAAAAACAAATACTAAACACAAGCAAAGCATTCATGCTTGTCTGTCACCTTTCTGTAAACCGGTTCAACCTAGTTTCTACCCAAAAAAATAAATTTTATTTCCAACAATACAAATAAAATAATATATCAGGGTCGTCCGGCGTAATTCGGTGACCATGTGCCACAATTACAAAATAAGACCCTAAAACAAATAAATAAATAAATAAATAAATAAAAATGCATTTAATATCAAAATTGCAAAAGAATTTAAAAAATAAACACATAAAAACATTAGAAGTAAAATGCTTTTAGCTAAAAAACACTAGCTCCATTTATAATCTGTTGGTTTGATTTATGCAACAAGAAAATATCTCAAATTATCAAAAATAAAAGCATCCGTGATTTAAGTCTCACCCTGATGACTCATGGCATGTATGTTGTCAAAAAAGAAAAAAGTTTACAAATTGGAGCCCCGTAAATTGTTAGGCCCTGTGCCATTGCCATGTTTGCACACCCATGTGTTAATTCATATTTCAAGCCTAAAAAAATTTAATAGCATAGATAACATGTAAAAATAAAAATAAAATTATGTTGCGATTACAATAATAAACTTATGTTATTTGAAAAAAACAAGAAAATAAACCAAAAAACCAATTGGGTCTCAAGAACTGGGTTTTGAAAATAAAAAACCTGGTTTAAACTGATCAATTTTCATGACCGGAACCGGTTGAATCAGTCGTGTTGAACCGGGTTTCAAAACATTACTTATATCTATGCTAGGAAAATCAGAATTGTGCATAGCACACACATCACATATTGATATTGTCCTTAAACGTGCATATTTTGCATTGTCGGTGACTCGACCCTATAAGTACTCAAAACCAAATAAAGGTCGATTTATACAAACCCTAATTTAGGGTTTATTTGATCTTTAATCTTGTATTTGATTTGCGTGAAAGCTAACAAAGTACGTTTACTTTTAGGTTAATTGTTTTACATTATATGATATATTTTCCGATGCGTACTTGTGATTGATTATGTGTTTATTATATGATAATTAGATTACATAGTCCAACAAAATCGAACCACAACTTAAAACATTAACAAACCAAACGGACCCTTATATTCCAACAAAATCGAACCATAAACTTAAAATATTAACAAACCAAAGAACCCTTAACATAATTATACACGTGCAAATAAACCTTAGCAATTCCTAGTTCGGTCCACTCATATTACCCTACCACACTGCCGTTGCACCACCATCCCCAGGTTGTTATTTACTGCCAAGCATTCGCTTATTATTTAACATAGAGAATTGATTTGCACACTCTAACTTTTGATTGAGACACTTCACTGTGTGCATTGGATACTTGTACAAGGTTCACAGTATGCTTTAACTGTTTGTACAATTGAGTGTCACAATCATAAAATTGAGTGTGCAAATCACCTCCTAACATACGTGTTACCTTTATTCTTCTACTCCGTACTTAATATTTTAAGTGCTTATTAGCTGATCTATTTATGCATTAAATGAAATACTCTTTCATTACTTTAAGGAACCTATAAATATTCGTAGTTCGGTCAACTCATTGTATTTGACATAACAAAATAATAAGAATAATAATAAGTGGTTGTGCTCTTTAGTTTTATTTTGAAATGAGGAAGTTTTTTTTTTTTTTTTTTTTTTTTTTTTTTTTTTTTTTTTTTTAACGGCGGGTTAGTATTTAGATGTTAGTTGTTGGCTCGAGTTAGTGTCGCATCTTCGGGCAGAGATACCAACCGCGAGCCTCTCCTTAGGGGATAACCCCACTCCTATTCCCGATTCGCCTGATATCATTAGAGCTTGTGGTTCCCAAGTGAGGACTTCCCGGTCGGTCACCCAAATCGGTACTACTCTCACTTGGGCTCGCTTAACTATTTAAGCCTTTACCACTAGACCACAAGCCCTATGATTTTGAAATGGGGAAGCTAAGTCTTATAACTTAAATATATGCGACCTGGGTATCCCAACCCTTTCGTGTCCACCTATGTGTAACCGGTGAGGTTTGAACTCTCTTAACCTCTTGTGACGAGGTCAAGTGTCTTGCCACTAGGTTATTTGGTGGTGGTTGCTTCTCATCTTACGTGGTTTCGACTTATGTTTGATAAGCCTATTTGTTTGGCTTATTTTTATACTTATAAGCTAACACGTGATGGTAGAATAAAAGAATCCGAAAAAGAAAATATGCTAGAAAAAACTAAGAAAAGCTCTTATATTGTAATATCACGTGTGAGCCCATAAGTTTGAAAATAAGCCGAAAGTAATTTGCTTATCAAATATAAACGGAAATCCCTTAAGCTTGTTAGTCCACAAATAAGCTTAAAAAACACTTAAAAATCTTGGAAAGCTCGTAAGATCTTTTATTTTGGCTTATAAGCTTATCAAAATAACTTATAAAGTAAAGTAAGCTAATGAGCCAAAAAAGTGAACTAATCGGCTTCAAAATTTCAATAAGCCGATAAGCCCGTTAAATAACCTATTCATACACCGGGGCCTAGGTGTTTAGATTAGCTTATTTGACAATTGGAATAGCCAGTAACCTTAGAATCTGTAGATTATAAGCTTATGCATTTGAGCTTATGGACGTAAATAAGCCATACGCTTAAGTTTATAAACTCATAAGCAGTTTAACATGAGTTTATCGTATTTTCCGAATCTTTTTTTGTTAGCCCATCAAATAAGCTCCTCTAGACGGGGCGTTTGAATAAGTTTATTTTGCGAGTTTATCGTTTTATTGAAATTTTGAAAAGCCTATAAACTCTCTTTTTGTGCCTTATTAGCTTATAAACTTTGAACTTAGGAATTATTTGAGTTTATAAATGTAACTATGTAAATTGATAAGCTATTAAGCTCAAAAAAATGATCAAAAGCTTCCCTAACGTTGGTGTTCGGATGTAATTAACGCTTTGTTAGATGACTTTTTGATCTATCTGATTACTTATATTTAAGCTATGTTTGCTCGGTAGTTAAATTGATCTGGAGTTGTTAAACGGATGATCTAGTGAATAATGTTATTGTGTTTGTCCTTGTAGCATGTAGGTTTCATAGCAACTATCATAAAAAATGTTCAATCTTAACACTTTCACCCGTCTCACATATGATACACTCATTGCGGCTCATGAGATCGCTAAGACTGCTGGAAATGCAGAATTCACATGTCTACACGTTGCTGCTGCTTCAATCTCTTTTCCAAACAGCATGTTCAAAAAAGCTATCAGCAATGTAGACGATGAAGAAACAAGTAACAGAGTTGAGGCCGTATTTAATGAAGCAATAAAGAAACTCCTTCACAGTCGACAACCCTTGATTGTGTTCCCATAGGTGTTGATGTGTTATCAACACTTCGATGGTCTCAGAAACTTCAAAGGAAAATCGGCGACACCCATTTGGCTATTGATTACTTTATGTTGGGTCTTCTTAAGTTTCTGAAATAGTGGACCTTTTGCGTGAAGCCAAAGTTAGTGTGTCTCGTCTCACAACAAAGGTTGAGCAGCTTAGAGGCAAATACTTTAAGGTCCATAGTGCATTTGGTGACAATAAAATAGGGAAATTCAGATGGCTTAAGACTTACGGTCGTGACCTTGTGGAACAAGCTAGCAACCTCGACCCAGTGATTGGTCGAGACGAGGAGATTGGAAGAGTAATTGAAATTTTATCGAGAAAGACTAAGAACAGTGTGCTTCTTATTGGGGAACCCGGTGTGGGTAAGACCACAGTTATTGAAGGCCTCGCTCAGAAGATATCAAGAGGTGATGTTCTTAGCAAACTTGTTGATGTGAGAATTGTGGCGTTGGATATGGGGGCTTTGATTGCTGGAACTAAGTATAGAGGGCACTTTGTGGGAAGACTTGGAGATGTTTTGAAAGAAGTGGAAAAATCTGAAGGGGAGGTTATATTGTTTATTGAAGAACTCCACATTCTTGTTGGCGCATGCCGTGCTGAAGAAGGATCAAGGGATGTTGCAAATCTTTTTAAGCTTATGCTTGATAGAGGTAAGATTCGGTGTGTTTGCGCAACTACATTGGAGGAGCATAGGAAATGTATTGAAAAAGATGCTGCTTTCGAGAGACGTTTTCAACAGGTTTTGGTGGCCGAGCCTAGTGTTACCGACACTATAAATATTCTTTGAGGTTTGCAGAAAAAATATGAAGACCACCATAAAGTCTTGATTCATGATAGTGCTCTTGTTGCTGCAGTGCAACTTTCATGCCGATACATAAGTGGTATGATTCATTTCCAATGTTTTGAAAATTAATTCACTAGACTGTCTGAATCTTTTAATTGACGATGCATATTATTCCTTTGATATTTGATTACAGAACGATTTTTACCTGATAAGGCTCTTGGCCTTCTGGATGAAGTGTGTGCGAAGTGTAAAACCATAAATCGTATATCTTATTCATCCCAACTGATTACAATCGTCAAGTATAAATAACAAGATAATGGGCTCATATAACAATACAAGCCTAGACAAAACATAACTGGGCTAGGCCCTAGAAACATCCTCTAACAGCCCCCCGCAGTTTGAGCGGGAGAGGAACGAACACTCAAGCTGGAGCGAAACTCATCAAACAACACAGTAGGCAAGCCTTTGGTGAAGATATCAGCGTACTGGTATCGAGAAGGAACATGGAGAACACGAACATGACCAATAGCTACCAAATCACGAACAAAGTGGATATCAATCTCTATATGCTTCGTGCGTTGATGCTGCACGGGATTAGAAGAGAGATAAACATCACTAACATTATCACAATAAACAATAGTAGCAGTAGAAAGTGGTGTATAAAGCTCCCGTAATAAATTACGTAACCAGCAAGTCTCAGCAACAGCATTAGCAACACCTCTATACTCAGCTTCAGCACTAGACCGAGAAAGCGTAACCTGACGCTTAGAGGACCAAGAGAGAAGATTGTTGCCAAGAAAAAAACAATAACCTGAAGTAGACCGGCGTGTAGTCGGACAACCTGCCCAATCTGCATCTGAGTAGGCAACCAACGACGATGTGGACGAAGAATAAAGCTGTAACCCATAGTCTAATGTCCCCCGAACATAACGTAAGATCCTCTTGAGAGCAGAGAAATGTGGCTCCCGAGGATCATGCATAAAGAGACAAACCTGCTGAACTGCATAAGAGATATCCGGTCTGATAAAAGTAAGATACTGTAAAGCACCTGCAAGACTACGATACAAAGTGGGGTCAGAAACAGGATCACCATCAGCTGCAAGCTTGGTGTTTGTGTCAACCGGAGTCCGACATGGATTGCAATTAAGCATAGTGGCACGCTCCAGAACCTCAGTAGCATACTTCGATTGGGAAAGAAACATCCCCGAAGTATTACGTGTAACAGAAATGCCCAAAAAATAATTAAGTGGGCCAAGGTCAGTCATGGAAAACTCCTCATGTAGAGAACAATAACCTGTTGTAGAAGTGTGGATGAAGATGCAGTCAAAACTATATCATCAACATATAACAATAAATAAGCAGTATCCGATCCCTGTCGATAAATAAAAAGCGAGGAGTCACACCGACTGTGATGAAACCCAACACGAGTAGCATAAGCTGCAAATCTCTGAAACCAGGCCCTATGAGCTTGTTTAAGTCCATATAATGATCTCTGCAAAAGACAAACATGATCGGGATGTCTAGGATCCCGAAAACCAGGAGGCTGATGCATATAAACGGTCTCAGATAAAGAACCATGCAGAAATGCATTCTTGACATCAAGCTGATGAACAGGCCAATGTCGAGAAATAGCAAGACTCAAAACCGTGCGTATAGTAGCCGGTTTAACAACTGGACTAAACGTCTCATCCACATCAATACCGGGAAGCTGTGTACTGCCATTTGCCACAAGACGAGCCTTGTAGCGGTTAAGACTACCATCTGCATTATGTTTGTGTCGAAAAAGCCACATAGAACGGACAATGTTCGCGTCCAGTGGTCGAGGCACAAGAATCCAAGTATTATTTTTAATTAATGCATTATATTCATCTATCATAGCACGATACCAATTTGAATTTTGAAAAGCTTGGGAGTAGGACTTAGGAAGCGGGGAAATGGTAGACACATTTAATGTAAAACGTTGGGTAGGACGATTAGAACCAACACGAAAGCGAGTGACCATGGGGTGAGTCGACACGGGATTGGGATTTGGAGGTTTTGTTGCCGGGATATTACTAGCAGGTTGGGTTGAGAGGGTATGCGAAGATGTCTGTTGAGTAGGAGAGGTATTTGGGCCAGGTGAAGTAAAGGGCTGGTGAGGCGGTGCGTGAGTTTGGTTGGGCGAAGCATCAAAGGGCGAGTTTGGTGGGCTGTGAAGCATCGGAGGGTGTGTTTGTGCAGTGTTTGTGGTTAAGGGTGGTAGAAATGACTTGGTGATTAATTGTTGTTAAATAATGTTTGGGGATGTGTCAAGAAACGTGTAAGAAGGTGATGAGTTGGGTGTCATAGAGCCATAAGGAAATTGTGTCTCATCAAAGGTCACATGACGGGAGATTATAATTTTGTTTGTATTTAGGTCAAGACACATATACCCGCGATGGTTTGTTGGATACCCGAGAAATATGGAGGGTGTGGCACGAGGTCCTAATTTGTGGTTGGTATCTATGTGGGGGTAGCAAAGACAGCCAAAAACACAAAGATCTGCATAATTGGGCGTAGTCTTATAAAGGCGAATGTGAGGGATTTCATTATTTATGGCGGTGGAAGGTAAGATATTCAACAGATAGGTGGCCATGTGAAGAGCTTCAACCCAAAATGTGGGTGGTAAGTGTGCTTGAAACAAAAGGGTTCGGATAAGGTTGTTAATGGTGCGTATCATTCGCTCAGATTTACCATTCTGTTGAGATGTTCTTGGACAAGAGAATCGAATGGTAATGCCGTTGGTAGTAAATAGTTGGTGGAGAGCAGTGTTGTCAAATTCACCCCCATGATCACATTGCAAAGATTTGATATCACAATTAAATTGGTTCTTAACAAAAGCACGAAAATGAACAAATTTAGACAACATATCAGACTTGTTACGTAAAAGATACACCCATAAATAATGTGAAAAATGATCTAGAAACAAAACATAGTATTTAATACCAGTAATACTCTCAATTGGAGAAGTCCATAAGTCAGAATGAATGATATCAAAAGGAGACTCAACAATAGTTTCAGAAAGCGAAAAGGGAAGCCGCACGTGCTTGCCAAGCTGACAAGCATGACATAGCACGGGAGACTTAGTCTTATTACAAGAAATGAAATTACTAGACACTAGAGAACGCAGCACGTCACTTCCTGGATGTCCAAGTCGTTGATGCCACGTGTCTTGACCGACAAGAAATACTTGAGGAAACTTTGGGTTGATGACAGGATAGAGATCCCCGGTGCTATCACATCTGAGGAGGATTTGGCGGGTCCAGTAGTCCTTCACAGAAAAACCGAACTCGTCAAATTCAATGGTACATTTATTTTCACGTACAAATTGACGAACAGATATAAGATTTTTAACAATATTAGGGGTAATGAGAACATTATTTAAGTGAAGGGTTCGGTAAGGGGTGGTCAAAGTGCTATGGCCCGTGTTGGTGACGGGAATAGATTTCCCATCACCAACAAAGACGGATGGATAAATGCAAGAATTAAATACAGTACTAAGATTATTAGCAGATGAGTTCAGATGAGATGACGCACCAGTATCCATGTTCCAGTTGGCATTAACGGGTTCCTGAAGTGTCATAGTGTTGAAGGCCTGAGGAAGAAGTGTCTCCTGACCATGTGAAGAAGCCTGAGAACCCGAGCCATTCACTGCTTGAGCAAAAAGAGCTTGTTGTTGAGGTGAGATATGATGTGTAGACTGTTGTAGAACCGAATTCCCAAAACCAGTGTTGGTACGTTGCTGTGTACCAAGAGATCCAAAACCAGGTGGACTGGGCCTAGAAACATCCTCTAACACGAAGGTGAGGGTACAAATGGATAGTGAGACACTGCTATTTCAAAGAGCTTTAGACTTAAGTTCCTGGGAACATCATAAACTGGACACTGCTATTTCAAAGATTGAAGATACCACTGATGAGAATTCAGTGCTGACAAAGACGGTGGGACCTGATCAGATTACCAAGGTAGTGAGTCTTTGGACTGGTATACCAGTGACTAGGCTCGGGACTACTGTGAAAGAGAGGCTTAGTGGGCTGTCTAATAGGTTGCATCAGCGAGTTGCTGGTCAAGATCAAGCAATTAGGGCAGTGACTGAGGCGGTTTTGAGTCGTTTGACTGGTTTGGGGAGGGCTGAGCAGCCAACTGGTTCATTTTTGTTTCTAGGACAAGCAGGTGTTACGAAAACGGAGATTGCTAAAGCTCTTGCAGAACAGGTATTCGACGATGAGAAGGCCATGATCAGGCTGGACATGTCTGAGTATATGGAGCAAGAGTCTGTTGATCGACTAATTGGCGCTTCAGGAGTGTAAGTGGACCGCCTATTCTTTAGCAGTATGTCTTTATTTCAAATGTTGGGCGGATTATGTTGATTGTGTTTTTTTATTGGTTTTCAGATACCCTGGTCTTGAAGAAGCTGGTCAACTCACCGAGGCTGTGAGAAGAAAACCCTTACAGTGTTGTTTTGCTCGATGAAGTAGACAAAGCACATGTTTCCATGTTGAACACTTTGCTTCAAGTGTTGGATTACGGAAGCTTGACAGACGGTCACGGTCGCTGTGTGGATTTCACCAATACCATCATCATGATGAGTTCAAACCTTGGAGCCGAGCATCTTTTGAAGGGGTTTTCTGGTGAGATCAAGATGGACAATGCTCGTGAAATGGTGATGCAACAGGTAAATAACTAAGTATGATATAAATATATACTGGAAACAGTACTTGAACTAACATGTGTTTGTTACAGGTTAAGAGTTTCTCTTTAAAGTTTAAACCCAAGCTTCGGAACAGGCTTGATACGATTGTGGTTCTCGAATCCCTTTCTCATGACCAGCTGAGGAAAGTTGCTAGCGCTCAATTAAACGACGTGGCAGTACGTCTTGCAGCAAGGGTATTGGTTTGGAAGTTA
Organism: Artemisia argyi; assembly: GCA_030686995.1. Taxonomy (NCBI): domain Eukaryota; kingdom Viridiplantae; phylum Streptophyta; class Magnoliopsida; order Asterales; family Asteraceae; genus Artemisia; species Artemisia argyi. The sequence goes on from CM060695.1 coordinate 27,684,138, forward strand.
CGGAAGCAGCTTTAGACTTTGTTCTGCATGAGAGTTGTAATCTGGTAAGTATCTAATTCATCTTGCTTTGTTGATTTACTGTCATCAGTTTTCATGTTTACAATTCACACTTTTGGTTTCATATGTGAAATATATAGGAGTATGGGGCGAGGCCTGGTTGGTGGTTAGAAAAGAGGTTGGTCGCCGAGCTATCAAAAATGCTGATCAAGAAAGAGATTGAAGGAAATACGACGGTGTATATAGATGCACACGTGAATGCTGAAGAGTTAAGTTAGGGTGGAGAGGAATAGTGAAACAGTGAATGTTGTTACCGTTTAGAAGCTAGTATATATCGAAGAGTAGTCTGCTATCATCAAGTCTGGGTGAGGGACGGTGAACCTGGTTTGGTGGTTTATTTGGTACAAGCTAATTGATCAGCTTATTAATTATAGTTTAGAAGGTCTTTGTTTAGTTAAAGTTGCTTGGTGTATAGAGTTTCTTACTTGGGCGTCGGAACAGACCTTCTATCCTATTATATGGGTGTGTGCTTGTCTTTGTTTGTTCGACATTGCATCATAGGATGACTTTAGCAGGTTAAGTTGGCAAAGACCCGCCCCTTGTTTTCAGTTATAATGAGTATCCGATACCCCGAGACATTGGCTTCCAAATATGTTGTTCATCCATAAAAACTACGTCCGTTTTACATACTCATTTCCGCGTATTTGATATCAAGTTTGGCATATTGCTACAAAATGAAGTTACAAACCCTTCAGTGAAAGTTTATACTAAAAGCAAATGTAATCATACAAAATTATTTAGACATTTCAAGTCTAAAGTAATAAATAGACTAATTCTTATGACACATAAAAACAAAGAATTTATGCCAACCAACATTGGAATTGTATATTATGAAATACTATTTGCATAGAAAATGTAATTGCTCCACTCCAAAGAAAAAAACAAATAGACAAAGTCATATTGAACAACCTTGTTGTATTTGGTAGTTACTAGTTTGGTGTCACTGTGTCAACTACCACCACCATAACAACAGCCACCTTGATCTCTAATCACAGGTAAACCAAACCTTAATTTTGACTTGTGGTCTTTTTCATCAAAATCTCATTGAATCACAGGTAAGCCAAACCTTCAAGTATTATTTTCTGTTTGTTCTTAGAAAACTATGGCTGCAACCACCTAGGCAACTTTGTTTGTTCATATCTCATTAGGTTTTGGATTGCTTATTTGAAATGTTTATATGGTTATATGATTATTGCTGTTTGTTGAAATAAGCTGTTTTGATAACAGTATACTGCTTATGTGTTGTATCAATTGTTGCCAAGTGATGATCATGATTGCCATTATGACTACTATTTCAGTTTTTATTTGATCTTATTTGCATTAAAAACCATATCATATCAAATTAGAAAATCCATAAATCTAGTATCTGTATTAGGAAATAATGTGAGGTCAACTTTTCGTTTTGATATCGACTCTTAGTTTTGGAAATGTTTTGCTTATTAATACCATGTACTGCTTATTAGTTTTTGATGAAGCAGATCAGCAGTTTTGAGACTGTTTGGAATTGCTTATCCAAACCACTTATCGAATTATTTGTGAGTAAAATAAGCTGTTTTCAATAAGCATATGCTTAATGCCTTAATCTCAAGCTGACCAACAATCTTAAGTCAAAATCTATGAATTTCCTTTAGGCGATGGAATGTGATTTGTAAGAAACTGATTACAACTTGTCCATTTCTGTTTGATTTTCTTGGGATAATAGCTTGACGAAAGTTTCTTTGTTTGTGTAGTTCAATGGCACTCAACGGTGATGGTGACGAGTTAGAGGTTGTAACTGACCCTGCTACTTGGAGCTTATCAGAGGAGAATACTTTTATTAAGATCATGGCTAAAGAGGTGAAAAGGGGTAACCGCCACTCGACAACATTTTCAAGGTCAAGTTGGTCGGTTATTAAACAAGAATTCTATGAAAAGACCAACAGGAAGTACAACCATGCTCAGTTCAGAAACAAATACAACCAGTTAAGGATTCATTATGTATGGTTTACTAAGATACTGAGCGAACCTGGCTTTACATGGGATCCTGTTTTAGGAAATGCAGTTGCAACTGATGATGTATGGGAGTCGTATCTGAAGGTAAACTTCACTTTTTGACTTCAGAAACTTCACCCATTAAGGGTGGGTCGGGACTCGTGGGTAGGACAGTGGTTGACATAGGTAATTTTTTCTGGATCGGGTTTGACCTGTATTCAACAGTTTGGGGGATATTTGACCCGTCAGAAATAAAACATTACCCAGATTGACCCATTCATTTTGCAAATGTGTAAAATTGTCACGTGTAGTTTTAACTTCATATTGATTAACTTTCCCACCAATGGTACTTTTTGCACATGTTAACGAAACTAATCAGTCTTAACACTTATTATCCAGAAACACTTTGCCGACAGCCGTTTCTATATTTTTGCTAGAATTCTGGTTTTTTGTGCACCAATAATGGTATTACGATTAAAAAAACATTTTTACAATAAAATCCATGAAGATTCATGTTAACAAATGCTTTGGATTCGAATGCAGACAAACAAGAAAGCAAGAAGATTCAAGAAAAAAGGGTGTCCCATGTACAACGAACTCGTGATCATATTTGGTGATACCATTACAGATTACGATGCACATCCACTTGCCCAGTATCCTACTTTTAGCGATGAAAAGATCGATCTAGAAAATGGATCAACTAATGTAACCCCTCGACCTTTCTCAACTGATAATAGCATCAGCAGTACAGATACAGATTCACAAAATATTGGAAAAAGAAAACATTTGTCTCCAACCCCTATTCAACCACGACATTTTCCCAGGAACAAAGAACCAAAGGTGGTACCCGCTGACGAATGTCTAAAGGAACCCATTAAAATCACAGTTTCAAACAAACAAGGGTCTGACCCTGTAAGCGATAGGATTCAAACATTCAAGAATGTTGAAGGGTGTCCTGAACCTAGTTCCTTCTCGATCACCAATTGTGTCAAGTGTTTGGAGTCGATACAAGATGTGGATGCTGCTACATACATAAAGGCAATTAAACTCTTTAAAGATGTTGACTGGCGAGAAATGTTCATGGCTATGTCTCCCCAAAGACGATTACATTGGCTATCTAGCTTAGAGTGACCGAAACCAGAAGCATCTTGATCACAATAAGTATGCGTTCCACTATACTAAGTTATTTTTTTCCAGATTTGTTTAGTTTGGCTGATCTTATGTTAGTATGTTACTGTACTATTGCAGTACTGTACATTTCATAAAAATGTGTCATGAGTTCAAATATCTTCTCGTGCATAAAACAGGCAGGCCGTTAAGGTCTTTACTAGACATTAAGAAACTGGAATTGTAAGGGAAAAACCAGAAATGAGATGCTGAATCTTGATACACGATTAGAAATGAATCATCAAACCTAGTTATCATGTTTTAACACTTAGATAAACGGTTTTGCAAGCGTCTATGATTACTCATTCGAACTATTAATCTAATCAATTATGAGTTAAGCAAGTTGTTCTCGAAACTAATTATTAAAACCAAATCAAATTATTTTAAGACGAGAATTGTCATATCCTCCTACTCACCCGTCTTACTTATCTTGCTGCTTCTTATGTGTCGATCATCATCCGTAGACTCATGTAAATGACTCTCTTTCAAAACATACTAAACAAACAAGAAGCACACAAGATCAACACCAAAATGATAGAACAATTTAACATTTTAACATGAAGCTTAAAAAAAACTATAATTCACATTGATACTCAATAGTCGATACAACTACAAAGTACATATTACATTGGTGGCCCTACAAAAACATTACTAGTACTAGTACTTCTAATTTCTAAAATGGGTCCACAAACAAAGTCAAATGTAACATAAACATAACATAGATCTTGTCTGGCCCACACCAAAAACATCTACCATGTGTTTTCAACCTTGACAAAAACATCATCTCCTCCTCCAACTTGCATCAACAAAGAAGTAAAAGACATGTTTGGAAACAACTCCAACTCCTCCGAGGACCCCACTTCCTTATTTTCCGGCACCACCACCATCTCACCACCACCACCACTACCACTACCACTAGATGATGGAAACAAAGATGGGTCAACATGGTAAAGTAGCCACTCAATGGTTTGACCATCAGTCTTGAGACCAAGTTCTCTAGTAAGTTGGAATATTCTGGCTGCACACATGGCTGGAACCCTGACTCTCCTGCTACGGCCGTTGACTTTTGTGTGACGGTCTTTGTTGACTTTTGGGTAGTGGGTCATGGTGGTGTTGGTGGTTGAAGGTTGTGGTTGTGGTGGTGGTGGGGTTTGATTGGTTGGGTCCATGTTCTTGTTTTTTTTTTTAGGTTTTTTGTGGGGTAGAGAGAGAGAGAGGATATGTGTTTTTCACTTTTTTGAGATTATCATCAATGTTTAAAGTGAGTTAAAGCTTTTCGTGTTTTTTGTGTGAGTGGTTTTTTGAATTTTTGAAAAGTGGATTGAGTTAGTTTTTGGGTTCTTTTTTAAATTGGAATTTGAATTAGTAGCCAATTAGCTCCAAGAGCATTAGGTGCAAATGTGCAATGCATGTTATAGGACAAGCTATTTGTCTATTATCCCAGCTTTTATCTTATATTTCATTCGTCTCAAAAATATTGTCTATATTTCCATTTTAAAATGTTTCAAAATAGTTGTTCTTTAATGACATTCGGATAACACACCCCCCCAAAACTTACTCACTTATGAAAAAAGAAAAAGGATTGAAAGCACTCGCCATTTATTGGCGATCGCCTATAACGCGCAGGTGAGGCAGTCATGCCGACCATAGCGCCGTTATAGGTACCAAGTCACCCCTGTAACGTGCTATAACTCCTTTGCACCGCTTGCTCTAAAATGTTAAACTGGATGTAATGGTCACCGTACTTATTATCGTCATATCAACATTTACTTAACTAACTACCAGATAGCCGTAGTAGTGATCATTTTTTTAAATGAACACTTTACATAAACCATTACCAAAACAAACACTTTCAAAAGAATTTACCAAAATCGATGAAGCGAGCAAAAATTTTGGGCGAGCAAAGCATTTGCTCGCCATGTTCTTTGTCTTTTAGCGAGAACAGCAAGCAAAACATGAGGCGAGCAAACATTTTGTTCTCCATGTTCTTTGTCTTTTAGCGAAAAATGTTTGTCTTCTTCTGAAACGACGAGCAAAAGGGGAGGGCGAGCAAAATCTAAATGCTCGATGTGTCGATTTTAGTAAATCTCTATAAAAAAGTATCGATTTTTGTAATTCTTGTTGGAAAGTGTTCATTCTAGTAATTGATTTGTGATTAAAATACCAAACATATAAATATTACTCCACTTAAATACAACATTTACCACACAATAAACCCACCACACGTACAAACCAACCCACCACATTTCGTGGTTTGCACCATCAGACCGAGTCCATTATTGTCCTTTCACACGTGGCCTATGAGATGTGTAATGGTCACCACTCGTGGTGGTGGTGTCACTACTCGTGGTCTAAGGCATCTTTACGAGTGGTCTTAGAGACCTTAGGAGCAAAGTGATACCATTATATAAAGTTTAAACAAGTCAATCTAGGATCACATATCTAATCAATCCAAGATTCAATTTACTAATCATAATATTGATATAAAATTGTGGTAAAATTTCTTCTACTACGGTACACGCACCCTGTCTAGGAAATTTCAAGTAAAAAAGTTCTGATTTCTAAAGTGCCATATAACACAACTCATGGTTTAAATGACGACATCAAAGCATATTTTTGCTTGATTACAAGACCTGTTGCATCCCTCAGAGATTATATCACTTAAGGTCTTTTGTGTAGCCAATGAAGCACCACAAATTCAAAACCATATTTCAAAAGTTTGATGTTACAATACAATCAACAAAAAAGTGTTGATTTGTTTCCATCCCTTCATTACATACCCACATAATTGAATCTTACATCGAGTGGATAATCGATTAATTCCAAGACACCAAGTACATATATTAACTTCAATTGGGAGTGCTTTATCCCAACGAACTTGATAGAAGAGTGAAGATAGAGTGTCGATGTCAATTCTATTTCTTATAGAACAAGAAGCTCCATCAAGGTCAAATTATAATTCAATAACCTGAACTTGGCTAAGTGATTTTTTTTAGCAACCTGAACATTTAAAGGCGCAACATTGTACTCTGAACTAGGCTAATTTGAATTTCTACTACCCTATACCTACTTATTCCATTAAAAAATTAACAAACATCATCTTCAAAATTACAATATACATAGTGTAACTGCCAAATAAGGGCAAAAACAAGTTGAGTCGATCTCGAGCTTGGCAACCCTCGAGCTCGGCTCATTTACGATCATAAGTCTCAGGCTCGAGCTCGTCCTTGTCTTTAGGCTTATACTTTTACCTCAAGTTCAACTCATAACATATTTTACAAGCTAGGATCGATTCGTTTTTATAATAAGCTAGGATCGATTCGTTTTTATAATAGGAAACTCGACTCAAGTTTTGTTTGTTAAGTACATTAGGCTCGAGCTCGTTTATGACGCCCGTTTACATATAAATACACATGTATAAAACTAAAATTATACGTGATAAACACATATATAAGGGGAAGGCTTAAATTCATTAACTAAATGAGCCCTAAATAAGGCTTGATGGGCGAGCTTATTTAAGCTTGGATTGTTTCGAGCGTTTATAAGCTTGGCTTGTTGTGAGCCGATCTCGAGCTAAAAGCATAAAGCTCGAAATGAGCTCCAGCTCGAGATTTTTGATCGTAAGCGAGCTGAGCTCATGCTTGAGCTTTTGCAACCTTGGGCTTGACTCGCCTTGCTTCATCCCTTATTTGATAGTTATACTATAATATTGTAATTTTGAGATAACGTTTGTTAAAATCCCAACATGCTTAACTTTTAAGTAAGTATAAGATAGTAGAAATTTCATTTGGTCAAGATATACTAAACTATATTTTGACCCTCTATAAAAAAAAATAAGTTTACTAAATCTACAAAATGTGTTCAAGGCCATTGCTTAGCCCGTCTCCAAGCCCACAACAAATGAATTGCACAGTGCCTCAACTTTTCGTCTTTTCTAACATATAAAGCCTTAGAAATCGGTTCTTCAATGTGTTATTAACTAATTTTAGTATCAAAATCTTTTCACATAAAATCATACCTAATACTTCGAATATAATGGATAGTCGTGAAGCCAGAGACACCAGCAGCAGCAACATGAGAGACGACAAAGGTTTAGAGATATGTAATAGTAGTTCGAACTTTTATTAAGTGTCTTTGATTGTATTATTAGTTGTGTTCATATATATATATTTTTGTTGTTGTAGATTTTCTTTATAATTCTAAAGAAAGAGTGGAACTCGTAGAAAAGGCTAAACACGCAGAGCAAGCCAAAAGATATGATGGTATATTTACTCTACTTTTTTGTTGTTGTTATGTTTTGATATAGCACTATATAATTTGTCACACACTCCCTTATCTATGGGTTATTCACATCAACTAATAAGAACTTAATTACTGAATAAGAGTATTCTATGGCGAATCATAAAGTTAAAATTGAGATATTTTTTTTTTTTTTTTTTTTTTTTTACCATCAGCATCTTTTGGTTTTTCGTCTAAATAAAAAACCTACATAAGAGTACATGTGTCAAAATTGTAAAAAAAATATAATAATAATAATAATAATAATAATAATAATAATAATAATAATAATAATAATAATAATAATAATAATAATAATAATAATATTTTTAATATGATTGGTTTCGCTATTGCTAGAGGTGTGGGGGCCCAGTTGGTTTCTCGGCTCCCCACCAATTTCTTGTAAAATCCTATTTATTGTTTAATAAAAGTGATTGTTTATAATAAATAATAATAATAATAATAATAATAATAATAACAATAATAATAATAATAACAAATAAATAAATAAATAAATACGATGAGAAGTGTGAGAAGAAACCACAACCACGCATTTCAGATGCACTTACAAAAATATATGCATCTTCCTTTAAAATTTTTCATCTTATTTGAAATGTTTGGCTAGAAATTTTTCTTATTATTCTCATTTTAATTTTTCTTTTTACCGGATAGCACGCATAATGTTACTGTACCACAAAAATAACCGCCTAACTTTTACTAATAACTAACTCCCCATGGGAGATCCTTTTATTTATTTATTTATTATTTTTTTTTATCATCGGTTCAAAAGGATAACTTGTATTTAAAATTTCATAAATTCTTTGTACAAACTAGGTGAGCATCTGTCCCGGATCGGATAGACCAAGACCGAGACCGAATTAGCTCAAAAGCCGAGACCAAAGACTGGATCGAATGTGGTCGGTCCAGTCAACAAGACAAAATAGTTGGTTTGTGGTCCAAACCGGACCGACCAAGACCGAGACCGAATTAGCCTGGCCAAAAGCTGAGACCGAGAACCAGACCGAATGTTGTCGGTCCGGTCTGGTCCGTTCGGGTGGTTTGCTCAGTACTAGTACAAACTGTTTCTTTTCCTAGGGTCCAAAAAAGAAACCCTTTAAAACTGTTTAGTTCACAAATAATACCTTTAAACTTGTTAGTTACTTACTGACAGTAATAGTGATCATTAATGACATTAATCTAAATTCCTTGCCAGACATGCTTGTTGCTATGCATGAGGTTGCCAAGCTAAAATTTGAACTAAATGAGGAGGAAAGGAACTTGTGGATACTTGCTTTTACCAACTTGACTCAGGAGAAAGGGCAGGAAATAAGGAACTTGAATGAGAAAAAAAAGACGTCTAAGACGTCATTTATGACTTACGTAAAAAACTGTACAAAGCCAAGCTTAGAGGACCGAATTAAGAGCGATATAGAGTCGGTTAACACTGTGTGCATCGATACGATAACCACAATAGACAAGTACCTGCTGCCAACATCATTGACACCTGATTCTAAGGCGTTGTACTACCTCATGTGAGCTTATCTTAACACTTGACTTTGGAAGATTGCTGTTAGCTTTTTTACTTACTTCTCAAACTTTCTTTAATATTATCTCTTATTAGGAAGGCCGTCTGTTACCATTATATGGCTGAGACCAGATCTGCGATAGAAGCTCAGAAGTTAAACGAGAAGGCAATAGAAGCATATGAGGTTAATTTTGTTTTAGCTATTTTTTATTGTGATTATTTATTAATTTGAAGAACATAGTAAAATCAATGACGCTTACTAAAATTATGATATCCCATTGTAGAAAGGGAGCATGGTAGCTCACGATGAACTCCCCGCCACTAACCTTTTAAGGCTTGACATTGCCTTTTATTTTTCTGTCTTGTGCTCTGCTATGTCAAGGCATGAAAGGTTTGCTTTTCGTACCGTTTTTCCTCATTTAAAACGCATATAGTACAATACTTATTTTGATATAGACAATTTGTTTCATAAATCTTTAGGGCTTGTTCTATTGCAAATGAGGCGATAAAGGAAGTTCTGGATGACATTAGAAAACATAGTGATGAACTTAGTATTGAAGAATGCATCAGGCATGCTGCTTCTCTACTGCCGTTCTTTTACAATCTCGAACAGTGGAACCATGAAACATGCAGGTAATACCTATACCCATAGGTGATAAGTGTTGACGCGTTGTCTTGTATTTTTTAAAGTGTTTTTAATATTCATGTGTTAATGATGATTTCTAAAACTTACCACTATAGTGATCTAAATCTATTATTGAAAACAGTTTAGGAGGTTTTATGGATTCAAACAGACTTTTGGAAATTATAAACTTGTTTGGACTGTTTGATCTATGTCAGCCTCGTCTTTTATAAATAATTGCTATAATATTTATCTAATCCTTGAATAGAATTGTAAGTTGTCCCCCCAATCTGACTTCATTAATGCAGGAGGCCTGGAAATTGTAAGGCACAAACTCAAGATCTTCAAGCGATACTAAAATCCATACATTTCAAGTTGCTTGGTTGGCTGCCTGCCGGCTTGTTTTGACCTTGACCTTAGGGAATTCGGTAACAGTGCTGAAAAGATAAAGAAAAATCGTTAGAGAAGTTCCCTGGCCGAGCCCGATGGAACCCCCTTCAACGATCAAGTCAATATTATGCATACAGAATTTACGCATTAAAATGTAATAGTGCAAAGAGATCATAAAAATACTTCTAAGCTAAGGAATAATATGTTCAAGTGTGTTCTCCCACTTGTCTTTCTTTGTTAATCTTTTGAGGTTTAGGAGCATGTATTGTTCCATTCCAATCGTTTCAGTTCTTCACAATTGGTTGTTTTAGGCTTCCTGAACTTCTTTACATTATAGAATAAGGGTAATATCATTAAGCCCGCAAGTTCATATACGGTGAGTGGAGTGTAAACGAAGTATGTGTGGACTTTAGTGAATTGGGTACATTTGCTACTTGTAAGTATTTGACTAGATATGGAGTTTATACAATAGTTAGCTGAGTTACATGTTGGAGCTGATAGAATACCTTAAAGCCAAAAACAAAGTTACAATGCCATATCTTATGTTTTCTAGTCCAAGTGTGGTGTATAATGACGAGTTTAAACATGCGCATAAAGTGTACAACACAAGGAAACTATAGTCGAAGGCGGTAAAAGTTTTGGATTTACTCAAAATCTCAATGAGCCATGTGTATACCAGAAACCTAGTGGGAGTAATGTTACTTTCCTTATCCTGTATGTCGATGACATATTAATCTTAGGAAATCACATACCAAGTTTAAAGGAAGTTAAATCCTATCTTTGTAAATGTTTTTCTATGAAGGATTTAGGAGAAGCAGCATACATCCTTGGAATCAAAATCTACAGAGATAGATCAAAGCGGTTGATTGGATTAAGCCAAAATGCTTACATTGATAAAGTATTGAAGAGATTCAATATGCAAAATTCCAAGAAAGGATATTTGCCAATTCAAGTAGAACATGGCTTAAGTAGCAAACTATGTGCACCTGAAGAAAGTTCCATATGCTTCGGCAGTAGGATCTATCATGTATGCAGTAAGATGCACAAGACCAGATGTGGAGTTTTGATCAGTGCTGAACCGTCAGATTATTATTAACCAAAGTTAATAAGTCAAAAACAGCTTAGACTAATGTTCCGTGGAGTACAATGTATCCTCGGGTCGTATTTCCCAACGAGGCGTGAAATAAAAACTTCCAGCTGAGAACCAAGAACAAGGACCAAGGAACACACCTAATAGCTTACCACTAAGCTTCTAAACCCAAGGCCATCAAAATTTTACCCTGCTCCAGCTGTGATCACCATCTTCATGGATTTTTGATTTTTATTTTATTTTTCTTAATATTTTTTATATTTTTCTGTTTTTATAACTACACTTGATTTTTATTAATCAAATAGCTTGCAAAAGTTATATAAAGAACTTATATGAACTTATGCAACCATAACAACAACTACAAACAACATTTAAGTTATATAAGATTTTTGAAGTAAAATAAAAACTGCATAAACTGAGAATCAAACTAAAACTTGAAATTGATTATTAGAAAAGGTTTGAAATACACTGAATTAACTTAATTTAATACTTGAAAGCTTTAAAATTACACTGAGAACATTAAACTACACTATTCGACATACAAGAAAATAAAATTAAACTTAAAAACTAACTCCTCTAATCTTCTGCTTCTCCTCTCTTTTATAGGCCTCCCACATGATCCAGGTGTCTTGCTGAGCCTTTCCCATCACATGTTAGCCTTTGTATGTGTCCAATTTGATGATGACTATTTAAACCTACATTTGGCGCCAAAATGAGTAGGGGTTGAATTGGGCTGACTCAGGGCAATTAATGCCTTTTGGGAGGATATGTGAGGTGTAGGGGACAAGTTGGAGAGTAGGGGTGAGATGGGGATGGTTGATGTGATGGTTGCAGGGTAGGGGTGTGGTGTTGATGGTGGGAGTGGTACGTGGCTTCTCCTAAGGTTAACCTTAGGAGTGGGTTTTGTTGTGGGGTTGACAGAGAGGCAAGGAGATGGTGGGGGGTAAGGTGGAAAGTGGGTTGCAAGTGGAGGATGTGAAGGGTGGATGGTGGTAGCAGGTGACAAGGTTGAAGAAGGGTGTGGTGGTCAACGCGGGTCAACGCCCAGGCTTATCAAAAGAGGGAATGGGCTTGTGGTGGTGGGCCTGTGGGTTTAAACATGGACCAGGCTTATTTCTTTGGACTGGATTTGGAATTGGATTTTTATTTAATTAAGTTTGGTCCGTTTGGTTTTTAAATAGTTTAGCCCAAGGACTAGACTTGTAAAATCTGAATTTCAGGGACCAAACTTGAAAGTTTTCCAAATTATATTACAAAGGACCTTTCTTGTCATTTAAAATATTATAAGGACCTTTTTTTAATATTTTTCCAAATTAGAAATTAACCGGGGACCATTTTTGTCAATTTATAAAGTTTGAGGGTAAAAAGTGTAATTTTCCTAAAATATATCAAAAATGACTTGATTTGTTAATTATGAATAGTACAAGGGTATATTTTGATAATTTTCTATTTTTAAATACCCAGGGACTATTTTTGCCATTTTTGAAACTTCAGGGACCAATTTTGTAATTTCCTCAAACTTTTTATCCAGGGATTAATTATGATACTTTGTGAATTCCCAAGGACTAAAATTGACTTTTCTTTCCAAAATAAACTACCAGGGACTAAAACTGACAAGTTTTGAAACTTGGGGGACCTGTTTTGCCATTTGTGCAATTTTGAACTTTCAAGGGTTAAATTTGTAATTTTATGATTCCTGGGGGACTTTTGTTGACATTTCTTCAAAATAACTTTCCTAGGGACCATTTCTGACATTTCTTGAAAGTTCAAGGACTGATTTTGCCAATTGTGCAAACTTTGCACGTTTTTCATCTGTTTTCAATCCTTTTGCAACTGAAACATATAAAAACACATTTCAAAGATATTTATAGTATTATGTGGTATTTCTGTGTGTTTTTAACTGTTTTTGTATTTTAAACAGGACAAAAATGATGAGTTTTTATGAACTCATCAATCCCCTACACTTAACTATTGCTAGTCCCTAGCAATCTGGCATCCACTAAAAACCCATTTTTAAGATTTAATGGTTTTAATGTCTCTTTACCAAAAGCCATTACTTCTGGAGTAGCCAGGTGTGAAAACTGTGGTACACCTGATAACCGTGTGATTTTGAGCAAACCACCAGCTGTCAACGGATTTGATTAGTCTTTACCAAAAGCCGTTTGCTTCTGGACTAGCCAACTCTTGATGGACTAAGTCAACATCTTGGTGAGCTGATTACCGATTATGGATTTTCACTGCCTTTACCACAAGCCATAACCTTGCGGGCTAGCCAACTCATTTGCTTATGAGGATGCGGGGGAGCTGAGGAACCATACAATTTTTGGCAAATTGCAAGCCATCAACGGGTTTGAGTTATCTTTACCAAGAGCCGTTTGCTCCTGGATTAGCTAGTCCTTGTGTGGATTAGACATGGCGGACTAATAACCATTTGTTGTGTTAATGCCAAGTACTTCATTAAGTGAAAATTTTGAAAAAATTTTTAAAATTTTTGGCAAAAACGGGGGTACTAGATGTATAATGTGATTAAATTCGCTAGAATTTCCCCCCCTACACTTAGAAATGAATATTGTCCTCAATATTCAAAGTCCCGGCTATTATGCCGACTCTTTGAACGTAAAAAGGGAATATCACAAGCTAAATGTAGGAACAACTTTTATTTTATTTTTGTATTTTTTTATTTTTATTCTATGTACTTTATTTACAGTAGGGCAACTCCCCTACAGTTGGGTGATACACATGGGTGAAAACCCATGTTTATTATCCTGTTTTTGATTTTTTTATTTTTATAAATGTTTTTGTATTTTTTAAAATTTTATATATATGTACAAAAGAAAATTCCTTACAACTGCCCCTCGAAAGGGAATCTGGGTTTGACAGAGCTTAGTAACTGTAAACAGCCAACAACTAAATGTTGTAACTAAGGGACTAATCAAACTGGGCAAGTTGTGTGCAAAGGAAAAATATTTTTGTATTTTATATTGTTTATGTAATTACTACCTCCCAGGCTTGTGTCAGGTTTACCACGCTAGCTAATCACTTGTGAATGATTAACTGTAATAAATATGTCCTGACAGCTAGGGAGTTGAATGATAAAGTATAATATACATACAAAGATAGATTTTTGAACAAAGATTTACAAAATTTTATTATTTATGTACATGATACTAATGTTTTTGTTTTCCGAGTCACTAGCTTGACTCGACCCCGAATTCATTTGTTCATGGGGAAGTAAGTGGAATAGACAAACAATCTCCATCGGACTTTCATTCAAGATGTTTGGATAAACATTGAAGTACGTGAAAGTTCCACACCGATGAGATAAGTACCCGGCTTACATGAAAATGCCGGGGTCAAAGATAGTATCCTCACTCCTGAAGGAGTGACGGATAAGTGGAGAAGTCACGGGGTACGTGAAGAAAGATAAGTAAATCATGATAACAATCATGATTAACTTATAAAAAGGAGACTTCATAATTTGCATATTATGGATTTCAGCATTGAAGCTCCTAATGTAAGAAAACTTCTCCATGGTAGTTTTCTCACAAAGTAATATACCGGGTGTTAAGATTTTATCCTCAGGGAGGAAATCAACCACGGTATCATCAAAGGAACATGAATCAATCTCAGGTAACAAATGATGTAGATCATTATGCTCAATTACCTCATTGATTGGATTCTTAATTCCAATGATGTGAGTGAGTTCACTAGTGAACTCCTCATGAAGAGAATCATTCACAAGATGTATATCTGTGAATCCTTGTTCGTTTGTTTTGCATGTTTCGGGAACAAGGTGATTAATATTCTCTTTTGGATTGTTGGGATGTGAATTGAGTGTTGGATCACGATGATCATTTGAACACTCAAGAAAGGAAGGTAAATCACACACATGATCAGGAATTCCCTGTGACTCTCTTGGGATTTGGACCAGGTTCTCAACACTGGACTTTATTACTTCGTCCAATTCTTTTGCAGGAATTGTGTCAAGATGCTCATCCTCCATATTTAGAGAGTGAGTGGGATCCTTAGGTGTGATAGCAATAGGAAGAGGGAGTTGAGGAGAGCTAGCATGCATGGATTTTTCCATTTGTTTTTGTGCTAGGGATTCCTCCGTACTCTTATCTCCCTGTATAACCATGGATGGAATTTTAGTTGATGAACGTGATGAAGGTTTATAAAATTGAAGAATATCAACGGTATCCTCATCATCAGTAGCATCATCATTGAGAAAAACAGCTTTGGAAAATATGGTACGTGTTTTAGCTGTTCTTTCTTGGATGAGTAATTCTTCCATGGTTTTATCGTTTCTAGCAGCTCGTTCTTCAATATATTTCTCATGAGATACACAAGAAGAGCTTGGTGCATTTAGAAACGATGGCTTAGTCAACTCCTCCTTAATTTCTTTCAAAGACTCTAAAGCCTTCAGAAAAATATCTTCATTTGTTTGAGGAGTTACTTGGTGTATTTGGTACTGTGGAGGTTGGTAATAGGACGAATAGTCATTATTATTACAAGGAAATGAATTCCCTATTTGACATTCGGAGCTGAAGTGTGAACCTCCACAGTACTCACAACAGTTGAACTGATGTGGCTGTGAGTCGTATGTGTTGTAGTCATAATTGTTATTAGGAACCTGCTCATAGACAAGCGTGTTTCCCGATTGACAATCAGAACTGTAGTGTGAACCACCACAGTACTCACAACAGTAAAACTGCTGAGTCTCATGGTGTGGAAGCTGATGGAATGAATCAGTCGTGTCATGGTAGGAATAGGGATTCTGGTTATAGACAGACCCGTTTCCTGACTCTACCATGCCACAACTGGGGCAATTACCACCATTATAAGGACTACCACACCATTGACAGACAAGAGGGTAAGAATAAGACATAGAAAGAATCAAAGGTTTTTGGAGGGTAAGAAATGAAGAATCAAAAAGGTAAGAGGGTAAAGATGGATATTTTTGGTTTTTTTTTTTTTTTTTTTTTTTTTTTTTTTTTTTTTTTGAAAACTTTAAAAATATTTTTGGAATCGATTCGTTAACTGAAATCGTTCCTTTAAAATCACTCGCAGGCTAGCGGGAGGAAATAAATGGATTCCTCTTCAGTTCGCAATTTAATGTCAGAACTTACCTTATACCAGCTGTATAGGTTGTGATTTTAAAGAAAACGAAGTAATTTAACTTCACGATTTATTTTGTTGTTATTTAATTTTTTTGGTGTTTTTAACACTTTAGGAAAAGTGTTAGTGAACTTTTCAGTTATGATATTTATTTTTACAAAAATTTACAGACTGATGGTATTTGTACAGTGAGTTGATATTCAGAACCACGTATGCTTCCAAATTCGTTGTACGCAGCACACCTCCCCGGCAGCGGCGCCAAAATTATGATCAGTGCTGAACCGTCAGATTATTATTAACCAAAGTTAATAAGTCAAAAACAGCTTAGACTAATGTTCCGTGGAGTACAATGTATCCTCGGGTCGTATTTCCCAACGAGGCGTGAAATAAAAACTTCCAGCTGAGAACCAAGAACAAGGACCAAGGAACACACCTAATAGCTTACCACTAAGCTTCTAAACCCAAGGCCATCAAAATTTTACCCTGCTCCAGCTGTGATCACCATCTTCATGGATTTTTGATTTTTATTTTATTTTTCTTAATATTTTTTATATTTTTCTGTTTTTATAACTACACTTGATTTTTATTAATCAAATAGCTTGCAAAAGTTATATAAAGAACTTATATGAACTTATGCAACCATAACAACAACTACAAACAACATTTAAGTTATATAAGATTTTTGAAGTAAAATAAAAACTGCATAAACTGAGAATCAAACTAAAACTTGAAATTGATTATTAGAAAAGGTTTGAAATACACTGAATTAACTTAATTTAATACTTGAAAGCTTTAAAATTACACTGAGAACATTAAACTACACTATTCGACATACAAGAAAATAAAATTAAACTTAAAAACTAACTCCTCTAATCTTCTGCTTCTCCTCTCTTTTATAGGCCTCCCACATGATCCAAGTGTCTTGCTGAGCCTTTCCCATCACATGTTAGCCTTTGTATGTGTCCAATTTGATGATGACTATTTAAACCTACATTTGGCGCCAAAATGAGTAGGGGTTGAATTGGGCTGACTCAGGGCAATTAATGCCTTTTGGGAGGATATGTGAGGTGTAGGGGACAAGTTGGAGAGTAGGGGTGAGATGGGGATGGTTGATGTGATGGTTGCAGGGTAGGGGTGTGGTGTTGATGGTGGGAGTGGTACGTGGCTTCTCCTAAGGTTAACCTTAGGAGTGGGTTTTGTTGTGGGGTTGACAGAGAGGCAAGGAGATGGTGGGGGGTAAGGTGGAAAGTGGGTTGCAAGTGGAGGATGTGAAGGGTGGATGGTGGTAGCAGGTGACAAGGTTGAAGAAGGGTGTGGTGGTCAACGCGGGTCAACGCCCAGGCTTATCAAAAGAGGGAATGGGCTTGTGGTGGTGGGCCTGTGGGTTTAAACATGGACCAGGCTTATTTCTTTGGACTGGATTTGGAATTGGATTTTTATTTAATTAAGTTTGGTCCGTTTGGTTTTTAAATAGTTTAGCCCAAGGACTAGACTTGTAAAATCTGAATTTCAGGGACCAAACTTGAAAGTTTTCCAAATTATATTACAAAGGACCTTTCTTGTCATTTAAAATATTATAAGGACCTTTTTTTAATATTTTTCCAAATTAGAAATTAACCGGGGACCATTTTTGTCAATTTATAAAGTTTGAGGGTAAAAAGTGTAATTTTCCTAAAATATATCAAAAATGACTTGATTTGTTAATTATGAATAGTACAAGGGTATATTTTGATAATTTTCTATTTTTAAATACCCAGGGACTATTTTTGCCATTTTTGAAACTTCAGGGACCAATTTTGTAATTTCCTCAAACTTTTTATCCAGGGATTAATTATGATACTTTGTGAATTCCCAAGGACTAAAATTGACTTTTCTTTCCAAAATAAACTACCAGGGACTAAAACTGACAAGTTTTGAAACTTGGGGGACCTGTTTTGCCATTTGTGCAATTTTGAACTTTCAAGGGTTAAATTTGTAATTTTATGATTCCTGGGGGACTTTTGTTGACATTTCTTCAAAATAACTTTCCTAGGGACCATTTCTGACATTTCTTGAAAGTTCAAGGACTGATTTTGCCAATTGTGCAAACTTTGCACGTTTTTCATCTGTTTTCAATCCTTTTGCAACTGAAACATATAAAAACACATTTCAAAGATATTTATAGTATTATGTGGTATTTCTGTGTGTTTTTAACTGTTTTTGTATTTTAAACAGGACAAAAATGATGAGTTTTTATGAACTCATCAAGTTTGCACAAAATATAACCAGTCGTTATCAACAGAATCCAGGTGGAAAGCACTGACATGCTGTTAAAAGCATTCTTAAGTATTTAAGGAATACTAAAGATATGTTTCTAGTGTATGGGGGAAATCCAGATGCAGAACTTGATGTTACAGGTTACTGCGATGCGTCCTTTCAAACTGATAAAGATGATACGAAGTCTCAAACCGGTTATGTCTTTGTTATAAATGGAAGAGCAGTAGACTGGAAGAGCAAGAAGCAGACTACAATTGCGATGTCTGTTACAAAAGCTGAGTATATTGCTGCATCGGAAGCTGCAATGGAAGCTGTTAAGCAGAGTACAATTGCGATGCCTGTTCCAGAAGCTGAGTATATTGCTGCATCGGAAGCTGCAATGGAAGCTGTTTAGATTAGGAAATTCATTTCGGGGCTAGGTGTTATGTCGTCAATTGAATTACCTATTAATATGTATTGTGACAATTCTGCCGCAGTTATATTCGCCAATGAACCTGGAGTTATGAAAGGCGCCAGACATTTTCCTAGAAGATATCACTATGTTCGAGAACAAGTTGATATAGGTGAAATCAATTTACTCAAAATTCACATAGATAATAATCTAGCTGATCCATTTACGAAGGATTTATCTAAGGAAAAGCTTACTTAACATGCCAATGGCATTGGACTTCGTTTAGCTAGTAGTTTCATGTAAATCTGTGGTTAGTATTTGAATAAAGGATATTGTAAACAATAATTATCTTAATGAAATAAAATATTTTGTTATTTTTATTTTCATTCATAAATATTGTATCCTATATTTGCATAATTAATCCATGAATAACATGAGTTATTCTAAATAGTCCGTTGTCAATTAATGATATGGGAGTATCATTAAATTAAGACAAATCTGAGTTTTGGTATAATATACTTAAAGTATATTGATGCGTAGGACATGCCAAATTCACATGATATTGAATAGAATGAATAAATTGAATATAAGACAAAATCCCAATTACATGATTATACTTATGGATGTTGTCATTAAAGTAAATCATGAATATTTATCCTCAGACTTGAGATACCAGATAACTACTGTGGATGTAGCTCATTTTCTGTAAGATAGTCTAACGCTATTCGTAACTGGTAGTTATAAGGATTATTTTTAGAGGTGATGCAAAGTTCATGGGTTATACTTGTAGTCAACACATAATTTGTTCCCTTCAAATTTGTTTTGAAGTTTAATACTGCTGGGCCCCTCGTAGGGTTGACAAGATGTTTGCATGGCCATGCCCAAGGTCTATCTGAAATATGTTCAGATGAATTGGTAATCATGCTCGATCATAAATAACGAGAAACAGAAAGTTAATTATGGAATGACTTTGATCCATATCCAT
Organism: Artemisia argyi; assembly: GCA_030686995.1. Lineage (NCBI taxonomy): Eukaryota > Viridiplantae > Streptophyta > Magnoliopsida > Asterales > Asteraceae > Artemisia > Artemisia argyi. The sequence continues at coordinate 27,703,988 of CM060695.1, forward strand.
ATTAACATGATATTAGAATCAAAAGGATAAATATGATGATGATTCATCAAAGGTGGTTTTTTTTTCTAGGAAACCATACTCGTGATCGTTCTGGGGACATTGGGGGTGTTATGCTAGACTAACTAATGTCATTATTGCATTAATGTATATCCGAGTGGGAGCTGTTAGAAGTAACGGATAAAAATTAATGAATATGTCCGGACTCGAACACGAGATTTCGGGATTGCACACATTCCGTATGAGTTTCAATTAATTAATAATCATTATATTTTGTTATGAATAATTATTATTTTCACAAAAAAACACTTAACGACCGTTAGACGGAACAAAAAGGACTAGAAAGGAAATAACAGCCAACAAAGATCCGGAATGGATCCCCTTAGGCTATACTCGGCCGAACCCACCCTTTATGGGTTTAGGGTTTATGTCTTGTGCTCCAAGATTGAGAATAATATAAATACATGATCCCTTGTATTAATTCTCTCATCTCTTGGTTGCAAACCTAATTCTTTTTCTTCTCTTTCTTTGAGTTATAGGCAATCCAATACACCCTTATAGGGTTCCTATTCGATCAACTAAGGCTCAACCTAGTTGTAACACCCCGTGCCCGCTTCGACCAAAAATTTTAAACTTTACGCACCAAAAACGTGAACTAAAACTGACCTTCTGTTACTCTTTTATAATCTGACAAAAATCTATAAACATTCAAACCTTGATACTATTTTTAAATAAAACTAGACTCAATTACCTTCAAAACGACAGGTGGCACGACCCATGACGACTTACCGATTAAAAGATATGATTTTTCAAAGTTTACCAAAATCTGTCCGAAACAAACCGAAATTAGGGAATTTGGTACCAATTAATAAAAGACCAACGGGGGTACAAACTTTACACTTGAGCTCGGTATTCTACCTAAGCTCCTAAACTCATACTACCTTTATTCTTGCATATCCAAATCCTTAATCCGTATATCCAAGCCATCCATAAAAACATGCCAACCTACAAAACGGTTAGACAACTAAACAATAAGCTTTCGCTTAGTAAGTAACTAGATTTACATATGGTCAATACGTTAATCTACATATATGCAATATCAATACCTCGATCACTAACACATATGGTCATAATCACATCAAGCACATAAACATCACAACATACCTTAGCCATCCAAATATTCATAATCTATCACTTGAGTTGGCTAACTAGGGAAACCACCTATCAAGGCCACACTCACTAATTCCATGCTATCAATCAAACATCCATACTCATATTCACATAATATGCAAATAACCATATCAAACACATATCAATCAAGTTACTTACCTTAATCATCCAAGCTAAGCTACAAAATAGTACCACCATCATCATCAACATCATCACTATTCATCATCATCATCATCCTTCACCATCCTCAACAAACCTAATAATACATATAACTCAATACTACCAATAAGGGTCTATATAACCTACCATAACTTACTCATCATCCTTTCTATATCATCATATGATCATACTATGTTCATATGATAATTACCCACTTAACCCATAAGCCTAAACCTTAATAATCATAAAAGGGAAGCTACTTACTTGTGGTGGATTGGTGCTAGAACTAACCCTTGGATTAGGGTATCCAAATCTCTTCATAGGTTTATCATCATCTTAGCTTTCCCTCCATTTTTCCTCTCCCAAAACCGGACTATCAAACACACCCTTGAAGGGTGTAGAAATGACTAGAAACTTGTGGATAGATAGATATATACTTGTACAATTTTGGGCTAATGGCAAGAATGGTCCCTCAAGTCTCTTTTCTATTACTTTGGCCACAAACAACTTACTACACATTAAGCATATGACAAGTCAAGCCCTTGAAGTCTATTCACTTTCTAATTGTGCCACACAATACTTTCATAACCTTATAACACATTCTTTAACCACAAGATTGACTATCGGGTTTAACCATTATGCAACATTCGTTGACTAACCAATCACATAAGACCTTTAGTCCATTTCATCTAGGGTGGGGTCCAAGTACTCGGGAAACGGGTCTAACAATTCTATCCCCCTTATTTAGATTTCGTCCCCGAAATCTCTTGTCTATTGCTATCCAAAACTATGTCACCCGTTCTCGTACTTTCAAATCCTTAGCCATTTCATTGCAACGATCTATATGATCTTGCAATTCTAATTATACCATAACAAAATCACTACTCATAATCCGCTATGAACAATACTTCTCATCACACGCTTATCTAAAATTTCCAACAATGACGACTTGTCATTCGGAGGAAATCTACTATTTGACTTAATATAAGTCAAACTTCCACACTATTTCCACGTCATTCACCAATGCACTAACACGACATATAGTCATATACTGGTCAATTTCACATTTATATAATACCAACACGTATCTACTTGCAAAAACCGGTGACTTATCTCAAAATTTATACAAGGTACCATATAAACGGCACTTCCAAAAACCAATTATACGCATTACTAAAGCAATCTTCTCGTTAGATCGTGGGGATTCCACCCATCATCTTATTAACTAAAAGCAAAAACTCATTCTAGGCGTCTATCTTAGGGTTCACACTTGACCTTAATGCCGCTATAAACTTTTATTCATGGTTATCTCTTCTTATGACGTCTAACTTCTTTTAGTTTTCACTTTCTCACTTCACTACTCGTATTCATGCCATGTTGGTTATACATAAGCCCACTCGTTTATAACTCTTTACTTACATAAAAAGGCGTCCCAATCTATGTAAATAAGGAATTATAAACTTATGGTTCGGCGATTTACAATTTCTCTATTTAAATAAAGAGGCGTCCCAATCCATTTAAATAAGAATGTTATAAATCATCCTACTTACGTACTTCCAACACAACAATCATACTTACTTTACTTTACATATTTTCTAGCCCTCGATCCAATCTCTCTAACTTTCATCCATGCCATGAAGGCAAGCTAAACAACATGCCATAAGGCAAGCTATCATCCATGTCGTGGAGGCAAGCTAAACAACCATGCCGTGAAGGCAAGCTAACAATCATGCCATGAAGGCAAGCTAGGCCATCTCAAAGGATGTCAAAACACATGCCATGAAGGCAAGCTAACAACCATGCCATGAAGGCAAGCTAGGCCATCACAAAGGATGCCAAAACACGTGCCATGAAGGCAAGCTAACAACTATGCCATGAAGGCAAGCTAGGCCATCCCAAAGGATGCCAAAACTAGAGCATTGGATCCAAGCTATATCTACCTTATCATCTTTACTCATTTTAACTTTCATGTACTTTTGTCTATAAGTATACACTATCATTTCTTCAATTCTCATTGCCTTAAGCAATTTCAACAATCACTACCATGTTTACTTTCATCTCGACAAGTTTCTATATAGGACTTGCCAATTTATTATATTTGCATTTTAACAATGCAACTTATCATTTATCCGTCAACCCCAAGTTGACTCACACTTTCACTATATTCCATCATCACATTGGCCTACTCAATTCTTTCATGCTCATAAATTGTACATCTTATCAACTTACATATTTCACTATCTTAACATGATTCGACTCATGTTTTACAATTCTTTCTAGCGTGCTTCATATTACTTATGACTTATAGCACAATCTATATCTCATTCATCACTTTTACTCATCACGCTTAAATATTTACTTGCTAACACATTTTACTTATCATGTTTTATATATAACATGATCTCTTCACATCTTAACTATACACCTTAACTTTCTTATTTTAATTAAGCGTGTAAGATCATGCTTTACTAATCATTTCTTACTTATCTCAAACTGTCTAAACATTTATGTTTCATCAAACACTTTTCATACTTATCTTATCTCACCTATCAATGTGTTCTTTTTAACTTTTCCGACCACGACTAGGTCATCAAATGTATATGGCATCTATAATTTACATTGGACATAGTCCATGCTTCATACAACTTCTATCATCAATCATATTTGCTCAATATCATTCATACCATAGATCATATCTATTCACTTTCCATTATCGTTACTACGACACATGTTCACATACTCACATAATATCCACCGACAATATCCGAGGTATACGGTGATCTCAACACTTAAACACATTGAGTCCGCCATGGACTTACATTACATAAAGCTTAGACATACAATAAACTACTACCATAAACTTAACATCACATAAACAACAACACTTAGCACTTATTCAACAAGTGTGAAAACACCTATAACCATAATCAAATCATAGAGTCTATGGCTCACACATCACATTGCACAATCAAACTATGTCTAAGCATCAACATTCTAACTAGCCGCAAGCACTAGTCTACCTTATAACTAAGGCATCATACAACTTTTTATTCATTATTAGCCCATCTCTAATACCACTTAGCATTTCTACTCGCATTCCATTACCATAAATCTATAATCTATTCTCATAATCGCAATACCATCGCCGGAACCAACCGCGGTACACGACTAACTAATCATTCAAATACTTCAAATCCTACACGAACTTATATCTTATACTCATCAATACTATACACGCATCGATCACTTATCATCATAAAGCTCAACTAGCATAAAACATAATTCGTCTCACACTTAACAGTTATCTTCCACATCACTAACACTTACATCCAACGCATCTAATAGTGGTTTAAGACTAGGCAACCTATAGTGGAAACCTAATTCACTTAAACCGAAGCTCTGATACCAATTTGTAACACCCCGTGCCCGCTTCGACCAAAAATTTTAAACTTTACGCACCAAAAACGTGAACTAAAACTGACCTTCTGTTACTCTTTTATAATCTGACAAAAATCTATAAACATTCAAACCTTGAGACTATTTTTAAATAAAACTAGACTCAATTACCTTCAAAACGACGGGTGACACGACCCATGACGACTTACCGATTAAAAGATATGATTTTTCAAAGTTTACCAAAATCTGTCCGAAACAAACCGAAATTAGGGAATTTGGTACCAATCAATAAAAGACCAACGGGGATACAAACTTTACACTTGAGCTCGGTATTCTACCTAAGCTCCTAAACTCATACTACCTTTATTCTTGCATATCCAAATCCTTAATCCGTATATCCAAGCCATCCATAAAAACATGCCAACCTACAAAATGGTTAGACAACTGAACAATAAGCTTTCGCTTAGTAAGTAACTAGATTTACATATGGTCAATACGTTAATCTACATATATGTAATATCAATACCTCGATCACTAACACATATGGTCATAATCACATCAAGCACATAAACATCACAACATACCTTAGCCATCCAAACATTCATAATCTATCACTTGAGTTGGCTAACTAGGGAAACCACCTATCAAGGCCACACTCACTAATTCCATGCTATCAATCAAACATCCATACTCATATTCACATAATATGCAAATAACCATATCAAACACATATCAATCAAGTTACTTACATTAATCATCCAAGCTAAGCTACAAAATAGTACCACCATCATCATCAACATCATCACTATTCATCATCATCATCATCATCCTTCACCATCCTCAACAAACCTAATAATACATATAACTCAATACTATCAATAAGGGTCTATATAACCCACCATAACTTACTCATCATCCTTTCTATATCATCATATGATCATACTATGTTCATATGATAATTACCCACTTAACCCATAAGCCTAAACCTTAATAATCATAAAAGGGAAGCTACTTACTTGTGGTGGATTGGTGCTAGAACTAACCCTTGGATTAGGGTATCCAAATCTCTTCATAGGTTTATCATCATCTTAGCTTTCCCTCCATTTTTCCTCTCCCAAAACCGGACTATCAAACACACCCTTGAAGGGTGTAGAAATGACTAGAAACTTGTGGATAGATAGATATATACTTGCACAATTTTGGGCTAATGGCAAGAATGGTCTCTCAAGTCTCTTTTCTATTACTTTGGCCACAAACTACTTACTACACATTAAGCATATGACAAGTCAAGCCCTTGAAGTCTATTCACTTTCTAATTGTGCCACACAATACTTTCATAACCTTATAACACATTCTTTAACCACAAGATTGACTATCGGGTTTAACCGTTATGCAACATTCGTTGACTAACCAATCACATAAGACCTTTAGTCCATTTCATCTAGGGTGGGGTCCAAGTACTCGGGAAACGGGTCTAACACTAGTGTTGGTTTGTTTGTGAATCTAGAACCTAGCTTTTCTAATTGAAACGCTAATAGTACGTGTATTTAAGAGCGAAGTGTTAGCATACTTTCGTTAACGTGATCTTGCCCCTTTCAACTTTACCTAAGTCGATCCACCATAAACCCTAACTTAGGGTTTATATCGTTCTTGAAACTTGCTTTCTTGTTCTTGCTAGAAATCACAACGGTATGCATATTCTTTTATATTCGGTTAATTATTATTACATGTATTTGATCTACTTCCGCTGCATGCTTTGATGATGTTTACTTGTTTATATAATTGTTATGATTTACATATTTCAACAAATGGAAGTTCTGGATGACATTAGAAAACATAGTGATGCACTTAGTATTGAAGAATGCATCAGGCATGCAGGTTCTTTACTGCCGTTCTTTTACAATCTCCAACAGTTGAACCATGAAACATGCAGGTAATACCTATAGCCATAGGTGATAAGTGTTGACGTGTTGTCTTGTATTTTAAAGTGTTTTTAATATTCATGTGTTAATGATGATTTATAAAACTTACCACTATAGTGATCTAAATCTATTATTGAAAACAATTTAGGAGGTTTTATGGATTCAAACAGACTTTTGGAAATTATAAACTTGTTTGGACGTACTGTTTGATCTATGTCTGCCTCGTCTTTTATAAATAATTGCTATAATATTTATCTAATCCTAGAATAGAATTGTAAGTTGTTCCCCCAATCTGACTTCATTAATGCAGGACGCCTGGAAATTGTAAGGCACAAACTCAAGATCTTCAAGCGATACTAAAATCCATACATTTCAAGTTGCTTGGTTGGCTGCCAGCCTGCTCGTTTTGACCTTGACCTTATTGAATTCGGTAACAGTGCTGAAATGATAAAGAAAGATCGTTAGAGAAGTCCCCTGGCCGAGCCCGATGGAACCCCCTTCGACGATCAAGTCAGTATTCTGCATACAGAGTTTACGCATTAAAATGTAATAGAGATAGATAAGAAGAATTGGTGTCCTTGCAAATGATCCCATTGTACCTATTTATAATGCAAAGACATCATAAAAATACTTCTAAGCTAAGGAATAATATGTGCAAGTGTGTTCTCCCACTTGTCTTTCTTTGTTAACCTTTCGAGTTTTAGGAGCATGTTCCGTTCCAATCGTTTTAGTTCTTCACAATCGGTTGTTTTAGGCTTCCTGAACTTCTTTACATTATAGAATAAGGGTAATATCCTTAAGCCCCCAAGTTCATATACGGTGAGTGGAGTGTAAGCGTAGTATGTGTGGACTTTAGTGAATTGGGTACATTTGCTACTTGTAAGCATTTGACTAGATATGGAGTATATACAATAGTTAGCTGAGTTACATGTTGGAGCTGATACCAGCTTAAAGCCAAAAACAAAGTTATAATGCCATATCTTATGTTTTCTAGTCCAAGCGTGGTGTATAATGACAGTTTAAACATGCGCTTAAAGTGTACAACACAAGGAAACTATAGTCGAAGGCCGTAAAAGTGCTGAAGACATGAGGCCAGCCTAAGGATCTACTTTTGTGAGTATAATTAGCTGGTAGACCATTTGAGACGTAGAGAAATACCATTCGTTCAATACAAATGAGCACATTTGAGGTGTTGCCGAACCCAACAACGATGTAAGCGAAACCTAAATAACATCTTTCATTAGTTTCCAAGAAGAAAAAACTAACGAGAGATAATGCGATGATATATAAAGATTTCAAGGTTGACCGAATGACCAACACATAACTAATTAACTAAACACCCGTCCTAAATTAAGCCCGTAAATTGCACATAAGCCTGTATCATAAGCTTAATGGTGAATGTTCATTGTTCAGCCAAAGCTGATTTAACGGGATGGATCCAAGACAATAGTGTAATGGGGTTATGTTAAATGTATAACCACTAGATATTGTCTATAAGTTTGAGTTCCCGATAGAAATAACTAAAATTGGTCAAACCTATAAAAAATCTCCAAAATATTTTTCACATAAACTTCCTAATTAATTTCTTAAATCGAAAACTAGGTTACTACTTTTAATAGGAAAAATCACAAAAATACATGTTTTAAAAGATAACGAAAAATATTCAGTTTAACCAAAATACTCTATTTTCTCACATTTGCGAGATTTTAGACCATCGGCGAGACTCTGTTTCCAATTTTACTTTTTGTTGTCTTTCCATTTTTAGTGACACGTTAGTGACAAATGTTTACTTTAGTGACACTTTAGCGACACCTTAGCTACAAGTTTGTGACAGCTTATGTGATACGAGATCTTCATATGCAATTTTTATGAATTTTTTGTGCGAGGTTCTGTAAAAATCTCAAGGGTGGGCTAAAATCCCACACATGTGCGAGAGATGAGTATCATGACAAAACTTGTTTTGGATTTATCCAAATTATTTTTGGTTATTCTGTTAAATATGTTTTGGAAATTGGGTATATTTGTCGTTTATTCTTTTTAATGTTATACTCTAGTTTGCTAATCGTTATATGTACAGGCAGTTATTTGAAAAAGAGAAAGCAAAAAGTATTAGTAGAAATTCTGCTTAAACAAGACCGATAACTTGATATTTTTCTCTAACCTACAAGTGTATTTTTTTTACAAATTGTCATTGCATATAAACATAAGAAGTGTTCGAAATGTTTATAAGTATGATTAATTTTATGTTTAAACTACATATCACATGTCGATCAGTGTTTTATTGATCTGTTAAAGTGGATACGTTTGATGCAACTTACATAATGTTACCGCACGTTTAGACACAGCATTAAACATGCATTTTCAGGTCTGCTAATGATATCTCTTTCCGTTTCATGCTTCTAAAAAAGGTAGCATGTTTTCAAATTTTATTGATCGATAAATCTTTTGACAATTATACAATGCGTGAACAGAAACTTTAACAAATTAAAAGAACTATATATTTACCTTCAAATAAAAATCATTACATGAATTTAGGTATTCAAGGATTAGATTTTAAGAGAAATTTTTTTCGGTCACCTATGAAAAAAATAAAACAAATCAACAACTCAACAAGGTGTCATGTGTTTCTAAGGTAAACCAAACCAATTAACTATATGAATTGAGTCTTACTAATAATGGAAACAATGTGATTAAAGAATCTAGAACATGGTCACATGAAGAATAAAAATACATTCTGTTTTATCCATTTGACGTAGGATCAATTATACTAAACACATTTACAGATATCCAAATGAAGCATAAAATTTTGATTTTTTTTAATAATATAAGCAAAATGCATTATTGCATCATACATATGTTATGTTAGAGTTAAGTCTCATAACTTTTAGCTAGTTTATGCATGATGAAACCGGTTTCTCGAGTTAGCATGTAAAGATTTTTTCCTCTTTTTTTTATAGAATTTTTTTGGTGTGCTAACGAATGATCTGTTAGCATGATAAAACGGGTTTCTCGAGTTTGCAATTTTGCATCAGTTTCTTCTCTCTTCTTGCTTCTATCCCGATAATAGTTTCTTCATACAAAAGAGTATTAAAAATATAAGAGTGGATGAAATTAGTGATAGTTAATATTTTTTACATGGATTCTAACAGAAAGCTTATTTAACACATATAATTAACTGCTAATCCAAAAGCTGTTTTGATATTGAAGGTAACTTATTATCTTTTAATAATGCATAAGCTAAAAAGATGCTTCAATATGCTCACCCAAACACCCCTGTCCCCCGTAGCCTTATAAGCAATCCTAAACACACCCTAATCATGACCATTAAGCAATTAATCCTTTGGGCACACACTTAACTAACCCACAACAGCAAAAGATTTGTTATTAGGGTTTCCACCAAAATGCTACAGGATGTGCTAAACATAAAATAAATAGCAATTTAATCGGTGGCTTTTCTTCATCTGTTTTGGATGCTTGATATGAGTTACAAAGTTTTTCTTAGCTATAGAATGTAAGATAAACATAAAACAAGGCCGTTCTTTTTTCTATCTTTACAATGTGATCCATAACGTATTCTTTGCCTTTTTATACATACGATATATCAAAACAAATTATAAACCTTTTTGCCAAATTAAGAAACATTGACGCTTTTTTTTTTTTTTTTTTTTTTTTTTTTTTTTTTTTTTTTTTTTTTTTTAAGAAAATAATAACAATACAAATATTATCAAATAAAGAATATTTTCTTTATTATATAAAAGATTAAAAACCAACTTATTATGTTTGGTTGTGCAAAATGAATAAAAACTACTCCCTCCGTCTCAAAATTATTGTCATGAGAGAGAAATCGCAAAGTTTAAGAAAAGTGGGAGCACTTTCATTTTCAACCACTAAAATAGAATATTCCTTCATTAGATTTTCTAGTTTTTACTAAATAAGGAAAGTGGACAATTATTTTGAGACATACAAAAAGGGAAATATGGACAATAATTTTGAGACGGAGGAAGTAATAAATATAGATGCATATCGAGGAGTGGGACGTTGACCTAAGTTTTCTTAAACAGCTGTGATCCCTCTATTATTGGAACTATTTATATTTCTATGAATACAAATTTTATATATATTACAATGAGTTGAATCTTATAGTCAAATCCAACGATTACAGCAAAGTCGAAGTATACTAGAATTGAATATTCTGATGTGATATTTAGTTGCAAATGATGCATTATTGAATTGACATGCATGATGTTGTGGCGATGGATCGGGTCGATAGCCATATCCTTAATTTGTTCATCTATTTACTTCATCTTTATCCATTAATAATGGATGGAACGGAGGTCCATTGCCATCCTCATTTTGAAAGAAAGGTGAAGTGAGAATTTTCCTAGTTTAGACTCTATAGCGACCTATCCTCAGTCACTAAATACATCACTTCAGTCAGTAAAAGTCGTGCTGACGTATCTCAGTCAGTAAAACTCATACATCTTATTGACTTGATGAACAATATTTACTATTTATATTAACGATATAAACTAAATCCAACCCATGTTAGCTTAAAATGATCAGTCATTTAAATAATTTTTATCTATTTATATTAACGGTATAAAGATAGATTTGTATATACTCCGTATATTCATATTGAGGCCGGTGTTAGGTATTGCTCGATCATTTTTCAACTTAGACTCTTGAAACTAGCCCGGAGCAATGCCCTTATTGAGAAGCAACTTCTAGATATGCTAATTAAGAAAGTAATCCAAATAGTTATAAGTTCTTGATGTTCATAAAAAGACATAATAAACAGATAAGCTTAAAAAATAAGCAAACTCTCAATCAGCCGCTTAAAATATCACGAACAGTTTTTGGTGAACATCTTTGATACCAAAACATCTAGTCTCAAGATTTATGATTCTAAAGGTTAAAAAACCTTTAGTAAATAGCCAAGGGCTATATATGTTAAGAAAAACTCGTGCAAGTGTTTGTGTCATCATCAATGAAGGCAAGTAGCAAGAGGCTATGTGAACTAAAATGAAAACAACATTATGTTTGACTATATCATATCATTAAATTCAATTGTACGACTATATATGTATATTAGCATGCCACCATATCTGACTTGACATAGAAAATAAATATCACTTAATAGTAGGTGCACATTTAAGACTTATGTACACATAAAGGCAGAAATATATATCATTAATTCATAGTTTTATATTTTAAATTGACAACCATGAGACGTGACTGAATTAATGTTGCATTTACATGTTTTCACTTGCATCACTAAAAGCGATGAGAAAGACCTTTATGGTATTTATTGTTCATTCTTTATTTCTTTTCATTAAATTAATCTTGCAATATATATCACACATATAAGCACAGAAAGTCAGGAAAAATAATTATGCACTTTTTGGAAATTGAGATATTCAAAGCATACGAGACAAAAAGGTTGAATCTATCTTGTTCTTAAATGATAAAAAAGTCTTTGAACACAAGTGTCCTCTTGCATAAAAGTCTTAACTTAGATCCCTTTTCTCTACTTACAATTTATGTTCAACTAAAACTACAGTACTACAGTACAGTAGTTACATTTAAAACTCGTATATGATAGAATACAATTAGCGAAACCTTTAATACTATATATTATTGTGATTGTAACGTACATTTAAATTTAGTTACAGTATATGATAATCACCTTAGTTTGGAGAAGCGATTCATGTAGGCTCTAAAAAGTGTACGTTACTGAATCGTATACGCGTGTGCTAGTCATGACCGGATGGAACTTCCGAACGTGTAGTCCTATTGAGCTTGTTACAAAGCAGAATTTGTAACTTAGAAATCTACATGTAAAACTTGTTGCTCTTTACTGCCTATTTAGGAATCCTTCATTGCGTGCATTATACCTTATATTATTGAGGTGATTTGGCCTCGATGCAATTACTATTTGATTAACCAAGGTGTTTTTAATACTGTACTAGTTACACCCATGATTAACATCTTTAATATGTTACATAAGAAAAACATGTACATGAGTCATTCCTTTGCATATTATTGTTACTGTCTTACTGATGTGTACGTGTTATTTTTTTTACAATACTTGACAGCATTTTACAATTTTGTGATCTACAAGCCGTTTGGTGATTTAGTGAAGTCATGTATGATACAATGCAAGAAGAAACTTTTTATAAATTTAAAACCTAGATTTGAAATTGTGTCTAACAAAAACAAAACGTCAACCGTTTTAACTTTTTAGGATGACTTTTATTTCAATCTATGAAACATGAGAAGAAAAAAAACGTTATGTTATCCTTTGGAATTCATGACGAGGTTAAAATACTTTTTTAATCATCATATGCGGCAAAACGGATTCCTTTGCAACCTTTTGGGAATCTCCACTAGCTAAAACACACCTACCCCAGATATTAATTCTTGAAACCCTAGATTAGTGACAGTAATTAAATTAATTATAATAATGTTCGTTTTACACCTTCCGAGTAGTCACGTAACATGGGATCCATGCATTATTACTTGTACCATACAGTTCGTTACTAACTTGCAACATAATTTTTTTTGCCTCTATATAAACAACATCCCCTTTGCTTCAAAAGACATCTCACTTTTCTAGTAACCAAAACATTTCGGTTAATAAAAATGGCTAAGGTCGAAGGATCTCCGGGGAGTTCTATGCATGGAGTCACGGGACGGGAGCCGGTACTGGCATTCTCTGTCGCGTCTCCAATGGTCCCTAGTGACCCAACCGCGAAATTCGACCTTCCGGTGGATTCTGAACATAAAGCTAAAGTGTTCAAGCTTTTTTCTTTAGCAAACCCTCACATGAGAACCTTTCATCTATCTTGGCTCTCATTTTTCACCACCTTTGTCTCAACATTCGCTGCAGCCCCACTTGTCCCTATCATCCGAGACAACCTTGATCTCACCAAAGCTGACATAGGGAACGCGGGTGTTGCATCCGTGTCTGGAAGCATTTTCTCTAGGCTTGCCATGGGAGCTGTTTGTGACATGTTGGGACCACGATATGGTTGCGCTTTTCTCATCATGTTGTCGGCTCCAACGGTGTTTTGTATGTCATTTGTGGAGAATGCAAGTGGGTACATTGCAGTGAGGTTCATGATCGGGTTCTCTTTAGCGACGTTCGTGTCTTGTCAGTATTGGATGAGCACTATGTTTAATACTAAGATCATTGGGCTAGTGAATGGGACTGCAGCTGGTTGGGGAAACATGGGTGGTGGAGCAACACAGCTCTTGATGCCTGTGTTGTTCGAGATTATCAAGATGGCAGGTGCGACGCCTTTCACAGCGTGGAGGATTGCGTTTTTCATACCAGGATGGCTTAATCTTATTATGGGACTCTTGGTGTTAACTCTTGGCCAAGATTTGCCCGATGGTAACCTTGGTGCTCTTCAGAAGAAGGGTGATGTGGCTAAAGATAAATTTGGCAAGGTAGATATGCATATATATGCTTTCCCCTTAATTAAAGCAAGAATTCTTTAGCAATTATTGGTTAAACTGATTCAAATTATAATCCTCTGATTGTTTTATTTCAGGTGTTATGGTATGCGGTGACGAACTATAGAACATGGATCTTTGTACTACTCTATGGCTACTCCATGGGTGTCGAATTAACCATTGATAATGTCATTGCCGAGTACTTCTACGACAGGTTTGTTTACATTCTATCTTTGTAATTAATCATATATGAATCATAATTCCTTTTTATATGATCATCATCATTAACTGAAATCTAGTCAGTCGTCTTGTTTACCATGTAAAAGTTGACTTTTAACTTAAATATATTTACCAATGGTGTACTAGTCTTATTTTTAGTACATAGGTATATTATAAGATACTAATTAACGATGGGGAACATAATTGACTGATTTAATATTGTGATATGTATGAACTTTTGGGTACTTTACCTTAAAATAAGATCATCTAAAACTAATTCAACTTGTTATAATTTGATTTGTAATCACAGATTTGATCTAAAGTTGCACCTAGCTGGAATCATCGCAGCCACGTTTGGAATGGCTAACATATTAGCACGACCATTTGGAGGATTCACGTCAGATTTCATGGCCAAAAGGTTTGGAATGCGAGGTCGTCTCTGGAACCTATGGCTCCTCCAAACCGCGGGAGGAATTTTCTGCCTATGCCTCGGCCTAGTCGACTCGTTACCCTTAGCCATAACCTTCATGATCCTGTTTTCTATTGGAGCACAAGCAGCTTGTGGTGCAACCTTTGGCATTATCCCCTTCATTTCTCGACGGTCTCTTGGTATCATCTCGGGAATGACTGGGGCAGGTGGCAACTTTGGGTCTGGTCTAACACAATTGATATTCTTTGCAAATGCGTCGTTCTCGACTGCTAAAGGGTTGTCTTATATGGGTATCATGATCATATGTTGTACACTTCCTGTGAGTTTAGTTCACTTTCCACAATGGGGGAGTATGTTCTTGCCACCTAGTGACGACGGTGTTAAAGGTAGTGAGGAACATTACTATGTTTCGGAGTGGTCTGAGGAAGAGAAGCAAAAAGGGATGCATCAAGGAAGTTTAAAGTTTGCCGAGAACAGCCGCTCAGAGCGTGGAGGGAAAGTGGCACCAACAACTACAACTCCTTTTGATGTCTAACTTTGATCAGTTTTCGAGTTCAGTTGTAATCTTGAAATGTGCAGTTTCGGGACTAATATTATAGAGAACGTTAATATTTTTCTTCAAATGTATAATATTTACTATGATGTATAATTAGCAACCAGTTCTAGTTTTGGATGGTTTTATGAACCCGTTTAATATTAAGATATATGTGCCCAAATTGACGGGACAGTTTTTGCCCTCATGGTTTGGATAACCCCAGCCATCCCAAGTGATTTGATCTTCACATCAAATGTGGGTTATATTCATATTTGTCAGCGAGGAATGTGTTCGACAATCTTGTTCATCTAAGCTTAAGCACAAATTTATTACCTGAGAAGACTTCATATATGATGCAAGCTAATTAAGCTTGACCAGAGTAGCATTTGAGCTAGATGATATTCATTATAAGTCATGCTCTATTATTAAACAATAAACACCACTACAGTAACATTAATTCGTTCCTGTGAAATGCGAATAGACATATTAGTCACTATATCTCATACTACCAAACACTTTTCTGAAAGACTAGAAATTTTATCTATATTTCACCTAATCTATATAATTTTTGATCATATGCCCAATATATGGGTGAACTTAGACAAATAACAATGCTAATGTGTGATACAACCTATTTCCTACATATATATAGCAACTACATCTAAATACAGTGTCCACTCTATGCGTAGACACATTGAAGGAAACACTTTGTTATCTCAAGCCGACACCATCAGATGGAATGCTACTCTTCCCATCAAAGTGAACATACATACTTGGCGAACTACTATGGATCGGCTTCCCACCCGCTACAATCTTGATGCCCGGGGTATCGACATCGATTCTACTAGATGTCCAGTTTGTGATGGTTGCGTTGAAACCTCACAACACCTCTTTGTAGATTGTACTATTGCTCGCGGCTTATGGAAGATGATCTCAAAATGGTGGAAGTTAGGAGACTACCCTAAGGTTCTCAACAACCTGTTGTCATGGAGTGATTCAGTGGATATCCATAATTTGGCAAAACAGGGTCTCGATGTTGTGATCCAAACAACCATTTGGATCATTTGGCGATATCGTAACCGTGTTTGCTTTGATTCCAAACCACCGCGTAAAGATACCCTTGGAGAAGACATTATGATCCACTCTCATTCATGGATGAAACATAGGAATAAGAACATTAATCCTATTTGGTTAGATTGGATTGCCGACCCAATTGTGGCTTGTACTAATCGGTTGTAACTGTCTTGATTCTTTCTTTTGCCTACTAGTCTCTTGCTAGTTGGAGCTTAATAATATTGCTGTTCCAAAAAAAAAAAAAAAAAAAAAAAAAAAAAACAAGAGACGGTCAACATAACCAAATTGTCCACACGCAAAATATAGTACCGTGACGGAGTTGGTGCTTCATCTAGATAGTTTAGTTGTTTGTGATCTTTATGTATCAGTTCTTGTATATGTTGTTTTTGTGTTTGGTGTTTGAAGTTCAAGTTATATGACTACATTTTAAGTTTGCAAATTCAGCAATAATCTATGCTACTACATGTCATTATAATTTTACATACTCTTAATTAAATTCAATTTTTAAGGTTTAAGGTATTTAAAATCTTTGTATGTGTCGACCAGTCGTTAAAATTTGCCACCACATTTCGTCATGATCAGTCAAAACCTGGTGGCACAAAACTAAAAAATTTATCACTAATTCTTTATGTTTGTTTTCTAAACCAAGCATAAAATTGGCCACTAATTAAAAAGCATAGAATGGAAGTCTACGTATAAAAAATTGGCACAAAACTGAAAGCTGGTCAATAATGACTGATTAATTCAAAAGATGTTAGTGATCAGTGTATTGATCATTGTTAGCGTCTAGGATGTTGGTCATTAGTAAGCTGATCAGTGTCCACTGAGCTTGTTACTGACAAAGCAGTGTTGTTACCAAGTTAAAAGTCTTTAGCAACTAAATTTCCCAGTCATGTTAGCGACCACAAGTATCAGTGACGAAAAATTCATTGACTTAAGAGTCTTCGTAGACAAAGTTTTTTTTCTTTTTTTTTCCATTTTTTTTTTAATAATATTTTTTAAAAGATAGCTATTAAATCAATTTATTAAATAATAGCTACCAAGCAGCTAAATAAAGATTACAAAGTTTGGGTTTAATCACAAATTGAGTTACAAACCATACATTCCTATTTATAAGATGCACATTTTCATTGCCATTATAAATCCAAAAATGCAATAGCACGGTGACTTATTCCAAAAGGTATCTTTTATTGAGGATTTAGCTCGAAGCAATACGTTCCCGAAACTCTATATGTCACAGGCAATGTTGATAAGCGACTACCATTAATGACTACTATAGGTCACACATTAGCGACAGGGCGTGATATGTGTCACTAGTGATGCGCCTTTGTGGTGGAAATTAAAGCCACTACCAAGAATTTCTTATTGTCCGATTGATCATGCCCAAACTTTATTGTCACTATGCTGAAGTTTATTTTTTTTTTGGTTAAAAGGTCAACGACCCGGTAAATATATTATCCAAAAAACGTTTAAGTACAATGGAATGTGGCTGAAGTACCACATTAACCTCAAGCACAGGCGCTTGATAAACAAGTGTTTATGACAGGCCATAAACACAAACCAAACCTAGCTAATTACAAAGTAACAAACTAGGTATAAAAACAAGACAAAACATGAGATGCGAACATCCCACATCCACCCAGTAGCACGAACCGTTGAAGTACATAGGATGAGGGTGATATCCCTCACCTCAGTCCCAAAGGACACTTTCAGTACCACGATGCAACATCATTCCATAGTAGTCCAAACTTCCAGCGTCGTCCAAATATACAATATCATGGTCCTCAAATTGAAGTACAGTTCACAAGTTTCACACAACGGTTGGTGAAGGACTCTAAAACCACGGATAGAGCAGCAAGCTCAAAACTCGCTCCAAAGGTGTATGTTGAGATGCAAAACTGAACACCAATAAGAATAACCAACAAATACGTATAAAACCAACGCACATCCACAATAGCAGCTCCTAACCATATGTGCCCACTAGTAGAAGTGGCTCAATATGAGTTCCAAGCTAGAATCTGCCAAAGAACATAGTAACCCAAAACTACAATCCAACAGCAAACCATGCTTAATTAGGACTAGTTTTAGGACGATAATAGGGTTTAACAAACCCCAACTTCCAGCATTATCAATCACAGACCAACCAAATTTAACATTCACAAACAGGTCATAGATCGAAACTAGCATCGATCAAACACCAGATAACCACGTACAATGTGTTGAACCCGCAATTGAGATCACACCAAAGCCCTAGCATCAACACCCAGCCACGAATCAATCACCAACAAAGAACGAAACGCAGCACCATCATGAAAACCCCTAAAACAAGAACGTTTAGGGGATCAACAAGGACGATTGACAACCCAAATCGAAGTGATTAAGCTGTTCAATACAAACGCATCCTTGTACAGCCCAATGACGCACCCCATCAGAATGCAAGATCCAGAAAGAGTAGCGCATAGGGTTATCAAAACCCTAACATACAATACGACAGCCTCTCTCCCATAACCCACGTCCATAACACTTAACATCCATACGGAACATACCAGCACCCAAACCCTAAAGAGGGTTACTTGCAAATAGTAGATATCGAAACCCTAAAGGGTATCGAATATTCAATTGAGGATAACAAAAAGCCGACACCCTAAAAAACAATTACAAAATAACATATGAGGGTTTCAGCATCATGAGATCGACCCTTGTAATATGTACAGTCGATTAGAACCGACTTCTGTTAAAACAAAGAGGTACGATAAACCAATGAGCGAATTAAAACCCTAAAAACCGATTAGAGAATTTAGGGTTAAAAAACGCCATAAAAGATGGAACGATTTAAACAGCACACCTATGCCCAGAAAATAATAATCATTACACCGATTGCATATCATTCAATAAAGAATGATAGAGAGGCGGATTATTGATTATTTTTTGGCCGGAATATTAGGGGTGGAGGTGGCTGAAAATCGCCCATAGTGGGAGAGAAAATTAGGGTTTTTTGATTTGCTATACTATGCTGAAGTTTAATTTTATGATGTGAAAAAACTTGGTAAAGATAAAATACTATGAGGAAAGAAAAACTCTGAAAGATGTTAAGAACAAAATTCATTGATGCGTATGAATTTTAATAAGATGATTACAATTTAGAATACACCCTTTTAACTTGCATCTACAAACAGTAAGTAAAGAATTTGAAAGATTGAAGCAAACTCTATTATATATATGTCGATCAACATACGTATTATATCACATGTTGGAAACCCTTATATCACTCGATTGTTGCATATAACCTTATACAAGTAGTAAGTACCGATTTTGAAAACTGATCCATATGAATCAAACATGGTTAGGAGTAGAATTTGGAGTTTCAATCGAAGCCACCTTCCCTCCTCGTTCGGAGCGGCTGTTTTCAGCGAATTTGAGACTTCCTTCATGCATCCCTTTAGTCTTCTCTTCATCGGTCCATTCCGATACATAGTACTTCTCCTCACCACCTTTGATGCCATTGCTAGTAGCTGGAAAGAACATGCTTCCCCACTGTGGGAAATGAATAAAACTCACTGGAATTGTACAGCATATGATCATGATACCCATGTAAGACAACCCGTTGGCAGTTGAGAACGAAGCGTTTGCAAAGAATATCAATTGTGTTAGACCGGACCCAAAGTTGCCACCTGCCCCAGTCATGCCCGAGATGATACCAAGAGAACGTCTAGATACAAAGGGGATGATTCCGAATGTTGCACCACACGCTGCCTGTGCTCCAATGGAAAATAGGATCATGAAGGTGATAGCTAAGGGTAATGAGTTGACTAGGCCAAGGCATAGGCAGAAAATTCCTCCAGCAGTTTGGAGGAGCCATAGGTTCCAGAGACGACCGCGCATTCCAAACCTTGTGGCAAAGAAATCCGAAGTGAACCCTCCGAATGGTCGAGCCAAAAGGTTTGCCATTCCAAAACTGGCCGCAACGATTCCAGCAAGGTGAAGCTTTAGATCGAATCTGTAATATTACAACAAAGTTAACTTAAACTAGGTTTACTTTTGGTGACTAAAAGAAAAACTAATTGGATCAACTTACATCATTCATATGTTGAGCTCATTTGCTTACTAACTTAAACCAGTTAATCATGTTAAAATATAAATATTTTACAATATCTTCCCATACTGGGGACAAGATTAGTTAGTGACTAAATTACAATACTTGGTCAGTTATAGCATGATGTTCGCATATGGGCTAAGTTGAATTTATCCAATTTTAGTCCTAGGATTACTAATATAATTTTAAACAAAACAAACCTGTCGTAGAAGTACTCGGCAATGACATTGTCAATGGTCAATTCGACACCCATGGAGTAGCCATAGAGGAGTACAAAGATCCATGTTCTATAGTTCGTTACGGCATACCATAATATCTGAAATAAAATAATCGCAGGATTATAATTTGAATCAGTTTAACCAATAATTGCCTAAGAATCCTTGCTTTAATTAAGGGGAAAGCATGTATATACATATCTACCTTGCCAAATTTATCTTTAGCCACATCACCCTTCTTCTGAAGAGCACCAAGGTTACCATCAGGCAAATCTTGACCAAGAGTTAACACCAATATCCCCATGATAACATTAAGCCACCCCGGAATGAAAAATGCAATCCTCCATGCCACAAATGATGTCGCACCTGCCTTCTTGATAATCTCGAACAACACCGGCATTAACAGCTGTGTGGCTCCTCCACCCATGTTTCCCCAACCCGCAGCCGTCCCATTCACAAGCCCAATAATCTTACCATTAAACATAGTGCTCATCCAGTACTGACAAGAAACAAAAGTTGCCAAAGAGAACCCGATCATGAACCTCACTGCAATGTACCCGCTTGCGTTCTCCACAAACGACATACAAAACACCGTCGGAGCCGACAACATGATTAGGAAAGCACAACCATAACGTGGTCCCAACATGTCACAAACGGCTCCCATAACAAGCCTGGAGAAGATACTTCCGGACACGGATGCAACACCAGCGTTCCCTATGTCAGCTTTGGTGAGATCAAGGTTGTCTCGAATAATAGGAACAAGTGGAGCAGCAGCGAATGTGGACACAAAGGTTGTGAAAAATGAGAGCCAAGATAGATGAAAGGTTCTCATGTGAGGGTTTGCTAATGAGAAAAGCTTGAACACTTTAGCTTTGTGTTCTGAGTCCACTGGAAGGTCAAATTTCGCTGTGGTATCGGTAGGAACCATTGGAGATGCAACCGAGAAGGCGAGCACTGGCTCCCGACCGGTGACTCCATGCATGGAACTCCCCGGAGATCCTTCAACCTCAGGCATTTTCTCTAAGTTTGAAAAATGTTTATGAAATGCCTTATTTAGTAGAAAGGAAGATCCAGGTTGAGATATTTTGTAGCATGTAAGGTGTGTTTATATATAGTGAGTTGCAAATGGGAAAGGGCTACTTAAATAATACTTGTTTGGATATTAGACAAATAATAATTATGTCGTTTTATGTTGAACATATACATACATATTCCATATTTACATGCATATGTCATTATATGAAATATACAAGTCACATTAATATATTAAAATGTGCTAAAGCAATGGTTCTTAGATACTAGTTGGATATCAGACAAATTATAATTATCATAGGGCTTACTTAAATGAAAACTCAGTTTTGTTGCATCAACTGCTAAACCTGTAGTCACGCTTGCACGCAAAATCGAGAAATATGACATATATAGATCACGAGGAGTACATCTTTTTGGATTCCGATTCCTTCATTTTTGGATGTGTATATGTGTTTAGCAGGCTGACCTAGCCTTTTCTCGGTCTTTTTTGAGATGGTGCGATAGTTAGGTGTTTCCTTTGGCGGCGTGTTTTGGTGTCGTGTGGTGGTCAGTCGTTTAGTGCTTAGTACGTTACTGTTTTCTTATGATGATTCGAAATCTATAGTTTCTTGCTAGCTATTTTATTTATTCTTCTTGCTATTAGAAATAGTACTCAGGAAACTAAAAGACTAACCAAATGACCCCAATACCTATGTAATGATTTTCTTTTTTAAATGACTATTGAGATAGTATTCATATTTACGTGTTTATATTGTTTAAAGTTTCATGAGAGACCACAAGTCATTTTAATTTATGTGTTGTATAACTTATGATTCTTTTTTTTATGACGTATAATACGTATTACCAAACTCTAGCTCCCAAAATATCTTTGAAATACAGAAAGGAGTTAACGAATATAGTAATTAGGGTTTAAAGAGTTGACATTCGAAAAAAATAAACAAATGATGCGTGGCCAGTGGAGATTTCCCGAAAGGTTGTGAGTTGTGAAAATAAGGGAATCCATTTAGCCGCATATGAAGATAAGAACCTTAATGTAGATACCAAAGGATACTCATCCTAATCTCTATAATTAAGTATCTGTAATCAAGTATCTTTTAAATAATTCTTTATTAACTGCAAGTAAGATAACAGCAACACATACATACATATTCACACGAACACAGTTGACATTAGGACCAAGTCCAAAATCTCCACATTATTTATCGTGTACTTGTATGATTGAACTAAACAAATACTTATGTTATATGAATGATTAACGTCACTGATCACAAATATAGAAACTTTTAATTTGTTAATTCGACAACATTCCCAATTGTTGGCACCTATATTTCTTGATTCAGAAGTATGGCTTTAGGAAGATTGATTCGATCTAATTTTGGCAGCTTGAATAGCTCGAAAGGCTCATTAGAGATAGCTACACTTGATAGAACCACATCAACTTGCGATAAATGTCAACCCAACCAATTGTTGAGGAATTGAATGCTTACGGATGTGTAGCAATTAGGATGTATGCGAATTTGCAGTTAAATACACTGTCTTTAGTTAACAAATATTGATCTGAGATTGACCTAATTTAGTAAAAGTTACTAGGGCAGAAAGAACTGATATATTAAATCTTTGAGTTTTTCGGGCAGAAGAAAACAATGAAATTAAATTTTTGAGTTTTTATGACGTTATTTTCATACTTCATTTGAACTAAAGTTTGATAAAGTTCCACTTGGCTTAAGCATCGAATTACTTAGGGCAATTACCATATTAAAACACTATACTTGCTAAGAAATTCATTTTTGTGTATCGAACAAATTTTTTTCCTCTGAACTTTCATTTTTTGGCCTCTTTGAGGCACTTTGTGATATTTTTGCCCCTGGATTTTTAATAATTTGAGGGGCAAAAACGTCACAAAGTGTCTCAAAGAGGCCAAAAAAATGAAAGTTCAGTACCAATATGAGAAAAAAAATTTGTTTGATACCCAAAAGTGTATTTTAAGACAAATATGATGCTTTTTTATGGTATTTGCCCAATTACTTAATAAACATGAAAATTAGATTTAGGGTGATTTACAAGTTTATACTTAATTAAACAAAGCAAAAGTAATTACCACTAGGGACTTGACTAGCTATTAGCTAATTTGAAATAGTCAACTTATGAAAATAATACCAAAAAAAGAAAAGAAAAGGACAATATTTATACGTAGTATACGTAGAAACAATGAAAGTATAAGTTTTTCTTAAACCGTATACGTAGTATACGTAGAAAAAGACAATATTTTGATATTTTCCCTACGTACAATGTCATAAGTAGCACGATACATATGAAAAGAAACCGGGAGTTGCTTACGCGTGCAGAAACTGGTCCAAAAATATCAAAATAGTAATACTACGAATATGTCACAATCTTTTTTGTGTATCAGACTATTGATAATAAATGAAGGCTGTCGTCATAGCTTTTGAGATATAAGGTATAATTTTGTAAAGTCGGAATCAATATGATGTCAACAAGATAGACTATCTAACACATAGTGGTAAGCACTCACATATTATATCATCAACAAGATTTATTTTTCTT
The DNA here is from genome assembly GCA_030686995.1 of Artemisia argyi. Lineage (NCBI taxonomy): Eukaryota > Viridiplantae > Streptophyta > Magnoliopsida > Asterales > Asteraceae > Artemisia > Artemisia argyi. The sequence continues at coordinate 27,728,253 of CM060695.1, forward strand.
CCTATTTCCTGTTATTTGATTATTTTTACATTATTGCGGGCTCGGTAACTTTAGGGTTTAGGCTTTTTGTAAGTGTTCCTTGTTCGCGTTGGTGCTTTCTCAATTTCTCAGTAAGATAGTTTAACCATTTAGCTGCAGCTTTACCTAGCTAGCTTCCAACAGAGCTACACGTAAATCATAATCAATGTACTAGAATAGTCAAATAATGAAAGTTATTAGTAATCCAAGCTAAGAATTATAATATGTTCAAAGTTTTCATTCACACTCGACATAAGAGATGTCACACAAGGCCATACCCTATAATTTTTTTGTACAATATATCTTGTAATGCGTCTTTGGCAATTCAACCCAAAAAATGCATTGAGAAAGGCCAAGCATATATGTTTTATAGCGCCAAAAAAAAAAAAAAAAAAAAAAAAAAAAAAAAAAAAAAAAAAAAAAAAAACCAACCCTCCCCCAAAAACTCTAGCTCTGGGGACTTTTGGAGAAACAAAATCCTAAACGGTTTTTTTCCTTCAATCGTCTCATGTCCTTAACATCTTATTCTTCAAGTTATAAATCGGTTGTCAATTCGTTGTTTTATCTCTAAGGTACTGTCATCTGACTTTAGGGTTTATGTTGTTATCATTGATTGAGGAGGTGTGATTGTTGCATATGTAACTCAAGTTGATCCTAGGTTGGTTTGGGTTTCATTTATCCATCTCTTATTGTGTGTAGCTTGGTGGATGATCGTGTAAACTCTATTTTGCTGCTGAAGCATTGAGGTCGTGGGTGCTCCATTCTTGTTTAATCTACTGATGTTTTGTTCGTGGTTGTGTTGGGCTAGAAAATTCATGGGTTAACAGTTTTATTGGGATTGCAATCGTTATAAGCCAGGGTTTTTGTTGCGCATGTACGATGAAGAGTGGTTTTTTGAGTCCGGGATGGAGTGGTGTCAAACAGAAGGAGGTTTCGAATGCTAGTAAAACAACTTGTGGAGCTAACTCAAGTGACATGAGTTCTTTAGCTGCAAAGATTCATGATATTGAACATCAAATGCTTGAAGGTAAGCTCATGTTATTGGGAGATGATGGGGAACCTTTAAAACCTTTTAATGTCAATGGTTAAGCTAATACAATGGAATTGTTTCCATGCTTTTTAGACATGTTTGGTGCCCCTAATACATCCACCAAAGTGGCTACTGTTGGTCCAAAAGATGGTACGAAATTGACAGCCAACAGGATTTTTTCATATGTGAATCGTCCTAATAGAAAACCAAGTAAGAAAACTATCAATTATTGTACCTTAGTATCCCGGCCCCGATATTGTTATTTCATTAACGTTGGTTCTTGAAGTTAATGAACGCCTTAGCAATTATGTTTATAGGTTTTTCTTGGGAAAAAGAGTGGCATATCTGGTTGTTGAAAACTATGTCAAGAACACTTGAGTAAATATGGTCTTGTTAGAACAATGATGAACTCTAAAGGCTTGTTATTTTCAAGTTCTCTAAGGGTGGGATAAATGCAATGCTTGAAAATATTCCATGGTTAATTCGTAATATCTGAAAAAGTGGTCTCCGAAGGGAATTTATCAAAGGAGAACTTGTCTAACTTTCCCGTTTGGGTTAAATTCTATGATGTTCCTCTTACTGCATTTATAGAAGATGGGTTGAGTGCTATTGCAACTAAACTTAGTACATCATTGATGTTAGACCCCTATACTACATATATGTGTATAGAGTCACAGGGTAGATCGAGTTATGCGAGAGCTATGATTGACTTATGGGCTAATGTAGAGTTGAAAGATACTCTTGTAGTGGATATCCAAAAAATAGAGGGTGATGGTTATATTTTGAACAATATTTGAATTGAGTACGAGTGGAAACCACCAAGATATTCAAATTGCAAGGTTTTTCCACGTCTTGGAGCACCAAAGAAAATTGTCTCGGATGTGTTGAAGAATACAAAGTCACCTAGGCATGTTGTTGTGGTGTTCATATTGGTTCAAAGTCGCATCTTGTTTACAAACCGATTCAACCAAAGAATGACAAGAAGACGGATTCTAGACAATCGAAGCCGAAGTCTCCATGTGCTACACATGTTGTTAACAATACTACTACTTCAAATTCTTTTAATGCTTTAGGCAGTATTGGAAACGTAGAGCATGCTAGTGATGTGGGCTATTTCAGTACCAATAGTGAAAATGAGGAGAATAATTTGGAAGAACATGGGCCTAAGCCTAATCGTGTAGAGGATGTTAATAACGATAAATGAGTGACTGTGGAATCAGGTTCTATGCCTAGTACTTTAATGGATTTGTGAGATGGTAATTCAGATAGTGATATTGAAGAGTATGATAATGAGACTGCTCGGTTTATGGTCTCTTTATATAAGCGAGATGGTAGCAGAACTATTGTAACACCCACAAAATCGGGTCCAACGGAAGCATACATGTCACTGTGATGCTACGAAATTGGTAGCACAACACAAGATACAAGGAACGGATTTACCTCAACCTTTTAAAATAAATTTCATTAACAAATACATTAAGTTTACAGTATGTAAAATTTGTGCGGAAACAAGCCCATAAAATAAATAAAGCGGTCCTAAATATTTACCAGAGTCGTATATGACCATGCCCCTTGCAAAGTGTCTTCCAACAATGAGCTATCACCTTAAGAACCTGAGAATACATGTATAAAAGGTCACCTAACGCTGGTGAGTTCATAGGTTTTAATCACAAAGTTTAATAGTGGACCTGATAGGATTATTTACTACACTGGACTAGGATAGATACAATTCATAATTTCCAACAAATTCCAATAACAATCATTCAATATCAAAGAGAGAGATCTCAGTAGGGCCCTAAGCGACTCTAACCAGGCAACAATTATAGCAAGGTATAAACGGGATCCATTGCTATTTGCTACCCTACTCTAGGCCGGGTGTAAATATCAAATTTTAGCCAGGCAACAATTATAGCAAAGGATTACTACCCTGGTCTAAACCGAATATCCATTTCATGTCTAACCTTAGCTAGTCAACACGTTATAGCAAATCAAAAGTAGTGACGGGTCCGATAAAATAGTTTGCATGCTTTCTCACCCCAAGTATGAATAAATAGTTTATAAGTGAATAGAAAAGGGGTATGAAACTCACATGTATACCAAATAAACACATAATGCCTTCAAATAACCAAATCAAATGTTTTAGCCAAACAGTCCAATCATGAATAAACAATTTAAGTAATCAAAACAAGCGTTAAGTTTAGTTAAAAGCGAGCATGTATGAAATGACCAAATTACATTTGTCTTCTCTGAAGAAGACAAAGGGTATTTTAGTCATTTTATTTTATCCAGAGACAAAAAATGCAATCCAAACTTCAAAGCACTTTCAAAGTTTTAGGAACCAAACCTGCAATTTGGCCATACCACAGGGACCAAAAATGCAATTAACTCTAAGATTAAATAGAGGATCAAAACCAAGTGCTTCAATTCAAATTCTACACCGCACAAGATGTTATTCATCCGCTTGCCTAAAATCAATGTGACAATTGCGTACAGTTGGTGAGACGATTGAAACTACAATTCACCTTCTAGTCTTAAACTTTTTGTTCACTTTTCATTTAGGACATATACCTACATGCATATGCTTCAACTTTAATTTGACTTGCTTTTCCAACCCTAATGGTAACATATCCAATCATAAAGATCTTGTCTTGCTGCAAGATTTCTAAAGTTTCCTTCTCTTTACAAATCATTTTGGTTGTGGTTATCTTCCAGAGTTTCCACTTTAAGTTTTCTCGATCGACTTTTTGAAAGTCGTTACCAATCATTTTTAGTTAAAATGGTTGATTAACATAAAATATACTATTGTAGTTTTGTTACTTAAAAGTTATTTCGGCTAATATTATGACTGGTAATTTTTTAAAAAGTCAAAAGAAATTACATAGCTAAAAAGTTAACATCGTTACACTTAATTGGAAAAAGCTTGAATTTTACTGAAGTTTAAATGATCTAATGTCTGATGGTGTTAACTTATATAATATTAAGGTGATTCGGGATGCAATATACTCTTAATATTACTTGTACTAATTAGACTTAGAATCGATGAGTCTGGAAGATACCTTTTGATTCATTGACTTTAAAAGGGTTAAAAATATTCTCGATAGGTATATATAGTATGCAATTATTGTTTTCTGCCATCAGCTGAAAATTTAGTAACCAAAACTCTATGTTTTATCCTAGATCAACCTACGTGCAGTGACTACTAGTCTGATAAAGATATATTCAATAAAAAAGATAAGAATCTTAAAGAATCTAAATTTATTGGGTCGACGAATCTGTTGATATTAAGCGAAAATGATATCTTAGAGCATCCACGATGAGAGTTTTAAGAAGGAAAATTTGATGAAAAGGGTACATCTATTAACTTTCCACCTTATGTGTACTTACAAAATACATCTTTTAAATAGACGTGATCCAATAAAAAAAGTTCCAAGGATACTCAAATTTTGAATATATATATGTTGTGATACCTAGGATGGTTTTTTCTCCCTCGTCTATCATATTTATTTTCCCAACATTTACTCTTTAACCTATCCTTTTAATGTTTTTACAAACTCATCTCTCATTTAACATTTACACAAAAATGCATAAACACCATCTGACTTAACTAATGTGTCTGGTTTAGTATGGCATGTTTGGAACAGCAACTATGTTTTTTGTAAACTCTAAACTGAGCCCAGATATTTTGATGATGAGGCCCCGTTTATTTTAGGATGAAGGCCTGCTTAACTAACTGATTAGTATGGAAAGAAAGTACTGCCTCTATCCTAAAATATAAGTACAAAACTTTTTATATTGAACTTTGATCTTAAATATTTTTATCTGTATTATATATTACTTGATGAAAATTATACCAAATGAAAATACAAATAAAACACTATCCATTTATATATTCTGTATCAAGTATTATATAATACAAACAAAAATATCTAAGGTCAAAGTTCAATTAAAAAAGTCAAACTTGACTTATATTGGATGGAGTGAGTATTAGCTAGTAATTTACGCTAGAAAGAAGTATAAACTAAATCTAATTTAGTGTTCATTTAAGTATGAGTTGGGAACAAATCTACCTTCACTCTTTCAAGAAAGAAAACTTTAATTCCAATCTTCAACGACATCAAGCGGTACTCGTTTTTGTAGCTTTCAAGTGTGCTCGGATGTTTTTTTAGCTGGATGACTATGTAACATCTGTAACACCATATCTCCTCTCCCTTGTAATTCTTTCCTATTAATTATTGTACCTTTGTAGCTCCGGCTGTTAATGTGGCTGATGTTGCTATTTCATTAACGTTGGTTCTTGAAGTTTAGCAATTCTGTTTATTGGTTTTTCTTGGGAAAAAGAGTGGCATATCTGGTTGTTGAAAACTATTTGAGTAAATATGGTCTTGTTAGAACAATGATGAACTATAAAGGTTTTTATTTTTCAAGTTTAGTTCTAAGGATGGGATGGATGCGCGCAATGCTTGAAAATAGTCCATGGTTAATTCGTTATGTGCCATTAATTCTGAAAAAGTGGTCTCCGAATGGGAATTTATCAAAGGAAAACTTGTCTAACTTTCCTGTTTGGGTTAAATTTCATGATGTTCCTCTTACTGCATTTACAAAAGATGGGTTTAGTGCAATTGCAACTAAACTTGGTACACCATTGATGTTAGACGCCTATACTACATCTGTGTGTACAGAGTCATAAGGTAGATCGAGTTATGCTAGAGCTAGATTGACTTAAGGGCAATGGCGGAGCTTGACCATAATGATTTGGGGGGGGGGGGGGGGGGGGGGGGGAGAACATTCTAGCATAAAATGTTATTTCTCTTATGAAGTTTCAATCAAAAAATTTCTTAAGGGTTACTGTTGATCGAGAGTTATGAAATACTATATATGATTCTTTCAAGTTTAAACAAAGACAAAATTAATAAAACAAATAACATAGAAAATTAAACATGAACATAAATAATTAAAATATTGAAACCTTTAGTGAATTCTTTCTGTAAATCTCAAAAACTAATGTTTGAAAGAGGGTTCTTTCTTGAAACTTTGACAACAAATTTCAGAACTTCACTCAAATCTGGTAACTACTCGTGAGATTTTTGGAGGGGCCACCACCCCTCCTTGCCCCTATTATCCTCCGCCCCTGCTTACGGGCTAATGTGGAGTTGAAAAAATATTCTTGTGGTGGCAATCCAAAAAATAGAGGGTAATGGGTATATTTTGAACATTATTCGAATTGAGTACGAATGGAAAACCACCAAGATATTCAAATTGCAAGGTTTTTTGCCATGTTTTTGACCAATTCTCGAAGAAAACTGTCTCGGATGTGTTGAAGAATTCAAAGTCACCTAGGCATGTTGTTGTGGTGTTCATCTTGTTTACAAACCAATTCAACCAAAGAATGACAAGAAGACGGATTCTAGACAACTGAAGCCGAAGTCTCCATGTGCTACGCAGGTTATTAAGACTATTACTACTTCAAATTCTTTTAATGCTTTAGGCAGTAAGGGAAACGTGCAGTGGAGGATGCTAGTGGTGTGGCCTATTTGAGTACCAATAGTGAAAATGAGGAGAATAGTTTGGAAGAACATGGGCGTAAGCCTAATCGTGTCGAGGATGTTAACAAGGATAAACGAGTGACCGTGGAATCAGGTTCTATGCCTAGTACTTCAATGGATTTGCAAGATGGTAATTCAGGTAGTGAGGTTGAAGAGTATGATAATAAGAATGCTCAGTTTATGGCCTCTTCATATAAGCGAGATGGGGGCGGAACAAATAATTCTAGTCTACGTGAACTTGATGAGTATGCTTGTATGACGGATATGATGATGTGGTATCTGACTTAATGAAAGAACAACTTGCATTTGTGATGCGTTCGATATCACTTTTCGATGGCAGATTAGACGCTACGTTATGTTTGGTATCACTGATAGTCAAATGTAATCTAGTTAGTGGTTGTTTTCTTATAGTAGTTCATAAGCTTGGTTTGTCTTTTATATGATAGGTATAGTTTGAAGCACCAATGATGTATTTGTTTTATGCCTATGTAACGGGCTAAGATATGCGATTCACTCACATCTTATGTTTTTAAAAAGCTTTTTGAAGTAATAAATTTACTGGTGTAAAACCTTTTACCCAAAAAAAGCATATATGTATCACGAAATGATCAACGGTTTCATCTATGATACAAGACTGGCCAGAACCCTGGGTGGCTATAAACCACCAAAGAAAAGAGCCTCGGCTAAGAAAAGATTGTCTATAAATTTTATTCATAACAGTACGTATGTTAACAAACTTTTTAATTTTCTTAAATTAATGAAGTCCTTGTTAATCTAGATTCTTTTGTCACATATAAGATTAAATAGAAGATCAAAACCAAGTGGTCCAATTCAAATTCTACACCGCACAAGATGTTATTCAACCGCTTACCTCAAATCAATGTGACAATTGCGTATAGTTGGTGAGACGATTGAGACCACAATTCACCTTCTAGTCTTCAACTTTCTCATGTTCACTTTTCATTTAAAACATATACCTACATGCATATGCTTCAACTTTGACTTGCTTTTCCAACCCTAAAGATCTCGTCTTGCTGCAAGATTTCTAAAGTTTCCTTCTCTTTATCTTGTAATTAACGTGGATCAAAGCAAAACCTCAAATCATTTTGGTTATGGTTATCTTCTAAACTTTCCTTTTTAGTTTTCTCGATCGATCGACTTTTTGAAAGTCGTTACCAATCATTTTTAGTTAAAATGGTTGATTAATGTAAAATATACTATTGTAGCATGTTACTTAAAAGTTATTTCGGCTAATATTATGATGGGTAACTTTTTGAAAAAAGTCAAATGAAATTACGTTGCTAAAAGGTTAACTTCGATACACTTAATTGGAAAAAGCTTGAATTTTACTCAAGTTTACATTGATCTAATGTATGATGGTGTTAACTTATATAATATTACTAGTTATAATACCCGCGCACGCGCGGGTTTTTTAAAATTTTTTGAATCATATATTTTTATTTATTAAAAAACAATAATTTAATTTTTGTTTTGTTTGATTTATGATATTTAATTATAGTTTTTTATTATTAAAGATAATTATTTAAAAATTTTAATCTTATTATTAATTGCATCTTATCTATATTTTTTGTATTTATCTTATACTTGTGTTATGGATAAATATAAAATATTACCTAATAAGAAAATAATTTTTTTTTTTTTATATAAAATTATTACTAAATAAGGTATGAATGCATTTTTTTGAAATGAAAAATTCCCAATAAGGGTTTTGTTTTATTATATAAAAGATTAGGTGATTCGGAATGCAATATACTCTTAATATTACTTGTCTGCACACTAATTAAACAAATATTTAGACTTAGAACCGACTAGTCTGGAGGATACCTTTTGATTCATTGACTTTAAAAGGGTTAAAAATATTATCGATAGGTATATATAGTATGCAATTATTGTTTGCTGCCATCAGCTGAAAATTTAGTAACCAAAACTCTATGTTTTATTCTAAGATCAACCTACGTGCAGTGACTACTAATCTGATAAAGATATATATTTAATAAAAAAGATGCAATAATACGAATCTTAAAGAATCTAAATTTATTGGGTTGACGAATCTTTTGATATTAGCGAAAATGATATCTTAGAGCATCCACGATGAGAGTTTTAAGAAGGAAAATTTAATGAAATAGGTACAATTATCCATTTTCCTTATGTTTGGCGCAATAGCTAGGGCTGAGGCTTGAGCTAGAGCTGGCTGGGGCTTATAGTATAAGCCGCAAGCTGAAGTTTATATTTTTGTAAAGCTGTTTGGCGAATTAGTTGAAGTTGAAGCTTATTAATGTAAAATCATGTAAAAATACATCAAATTAAATTCCCATATATTTTCAGCTTTTACGTGATAATTCATTATATTTTTTAGGGAATTTAAGTAATTTAATTAGTTATAAGCCCCTATAAGCCCATTTCTATAGGCTTGGGCTTATGGAGGCTTGTGACTTATTTTATAAGCCATAAGCATCGATAAGTCTGTGTGACAAACGAGACTTATTTCATAAACTGACTTACTTTAAAAGAACAAGTCTCTATAAGGCTCAATAAGCCCTTCGCCAAACATTTACACAAATTTTTCTCTCACTTAACATTTAACATTTACACAAATTTACTCTCTCCATAATTTCTCTCTCACTTTCTCTCTCAAAAATGCTTAAACACTATCTAACTTAACTAATGTGTCTAGTTTAGTATGGACTATGGAGTGTTTGCAACACCATCTATGTTTTTTTGTAAACTCTAAAGAACTGAGCCCAGATATTCTGATGATGAGGGCCCGTTTATTTTAGGTTGAAGGCCTGCTTAACTAACTGATTAGTATGGAAAAATTAAGTATGCATTGAAGTATTAGCTAGTAATTTACACTAGATAGAAGTATAAACTAAATCTAATTTAGTGTTCTTTTAAGTATGAGTTGGGAACAAATCTACCTTCAACTCTTTCAAGAAAGCTTTAATTCCATCTTCAACGACATCAAGCGGTACTCGTTTTTGTAGCTTTCATGTGTGCTTAGTGATTACGGATGTTTTTTCCAGTGTTGGATGACTTTGTAACATCTGGTACCATGTCTTCGATATGATCCTCTCCCTTGTAATTCTTTCCTATCTACTTGCTAGAGTAACTGCCAAAATAGTCTACAAGTCACTCACATATCCACTTGCATGAGAACAGTTTTAATAAAGTTTTGACAAGTCTAATTATAATTAGCATATATGAGACTAGCTTTGATATATACTTAAGTAGTGTAAAATGAATGTTGTTTCAACGTCCTCTTAGTTAGATTTATCATTTGAACTTTGTATCATACACATGTTTTTCTTTCTCTTTGTAAACATGGATTTTAGCTTTTTAACCGACTTATTTATAAGATTTAAGCCCACCGACACTAATATTATATGAAGTCTGATAAGCATGTTTATTTATTCTCGCGGTATCGAATTATTTGTGCATATTTAAATTTTAGGGAGTCTCAAATTAAATGTTAACTACAGTGTTAAATTATGAATATGAAAAATTTTATAATACACATTTACCAACTTGGTAAATTCACTCTTCACATACAATAAAACTATAATATTTTATTGAAGATCTTTTTTATAAAAGGGAAGTGATTTGTACACCAAACTTTTTTATTCTTGTATCACATTCTGCGCATTACAGTGTTGTACTGTGTGCTCTCTGTACATTGCAGTGTTGTACAAAATAGTGTATTTAACAAAAAAAATTGTGTGCGAATCAATCCCTTTATAAAACCCGATAGCCCCCTTTGAACTTACAAAATGTTTTACAAGACATCCTTTACATTTTTAGAAAATAATAATCTAGAAGTTTATGTTTATATTTTAGTGAAAATGTTTATTTTTTTTATTTGTAAATGATGTAAAATGATATCAAAATATATTTAGTTGTTTGTGATGGTTTAACCCTTTAACTTGTACTCAACCTATTAATTGAGTACAACTAATAGAATTATTTTATGCTTTTCTATATGTAATTTTTTTCCCCAAAAGAAATACGTAATAACTACAAATACTGTAATGATTATAGGCTATAAGCTCTAACTATTAATTGTGTATCTTTTTGTATTAATATATATATCTTTTATATTTATATAATAAAACAAAACCACAGGCGGTGACTTTTCCATTTTAAAAAATTCAAATCGTATCTTATTTAGTAATAATTTTATTTTAAAAAAGATTATTTTCTTATTAGGTAATATTTTATATTTATCCATAACACAAGTAGAAGATAAATACAAAAAATATAGATAAGATGCAATTAACAATAGGATTAAAATTTTTAAATAATTATCTTTAATAATAAAAAACTTATAATTAAACATCATAAATCAAACAAAACAAATATTAATTTTTTTTAATAAATAAAAATATATGATTCAAAAAAAATTTAAAAAAAAAACCCGTGCGAGCGCGGTCATTATAACTAATATATATATATATATATATATATATATATATATATATATATATATATATATATATATATATATATATATATATTTTGAATTGTTTAAGGCAAATAATATCGCTGCAACGTGTGAGGTAAAACCCTAGTTAATTAAGTTTACCATTTTACTGCTATTTAAAACGTTTATTAGAAACCTTAAGTAAAGCTATAATCACTAAAGATGATTGTTATTCCTTAAAAGAAATCTTGTAATTATCATGTTTATATAAGCATATGTATTTTTAATTTTATTTTGGCTAATTATTTTGGGACATTATGGGTGTGATCGACAAAAATAACAATAGCAATAACTAATAGCACTGAACAGTAACTGTAAGCAGTAGCTGTGAGTAGTAGCAACTTTTTTATAAAAATATTTGGTAACGTAGCTTTAGGTGTATGTGTAATCAGAGTATGTAAAACAACTCTTAAATGCTCAACGCTTTTAAATGATTTCATGTAGCGTTGAAAAATGAGCATTCTGAAAAAATAGATAAAACAACTTGGTGCTTTTAATTGACAAACGAGCATTAAAAATCATAACGCTCACCGCTCGCTTACCGCTCCTAAATATTTAACGCCAAACACTCCATATATTCTAGTGACGTTTCGAGAGAAGGTGGTGACGTCAATAATGTAGAGTTAGAGTGTTTGACTTTATTAAATTTTGCATGACTGGAATTCACGGGCAAAAAAGGAAAAAAATAAACCACAGCTCATCAAATACGCTTTAAACTTGTACTCTGACTTGTGAGCTGTACTATATCTTATATACTCACGAGTCTCCCCTTGTTTTCACTATTTATTTCCCTTCACTCCCTGGTATATATATAAACCACACTTCATTAAAAAACCAAACACAAACCATAAACATTCAAAAATGTCAACCACTTCTAATGCTAGTGCTAGTATCTTTCACATTACATTCATTTTTCTTCTACTTATATTGTTACCCCGACATGTAGCATCGGCCGGTCGTGGACATGGGTACATTAGTGCTCCTTCTAGCGTTGTAAAGAAGACGACGTTAGAGCCAAGAGATCAAAATTTTGTTACACAAAAGGGTCCGATTTTTCATGGAAAAGAAGTGAGTGGTTGTATGCCAAAAGGACGTAGGCACTCTTCGGCTCCTAGTCGATATGTGAACAATCAGCCGTTGTTCAAATGGCTTGGATGCTCGACAGTGAGTAAACCTTGAGTTGTATGTTTCTAAGCGTTACGTATATGTAAATGTTTAATGAGTCTTGGTTTAGGCTAGACAGATCTGATTCTATATAGTACATGTTATATTCTTTGTAACTCCAGTAGTTATTATTCTTATTTTTTATTGATATGTAATTAATGGTAAGCTTTTGAGCAATCGAAATGTATCATGGTTGCTATTCATGTTCAAAATATATTACCATGGTGAATCTTACATTTTGAGATATAAGTTTGCGGATCCTTAATTTGTTACAGCTTTCAAAAGATGACATCTCAAATTACAGCTTGTCACAATGTTAAACTTTTAAAACATTGCTAAACACTTGATACACATTTTAACAAGTCGAAAGAAAACGGACCACATATACTCTTACAATACTATACCCCAACTACAGATAAATTTAATGCACATATATTGTTATTGACTCCTATTTTGGTGTGTTACTTATCCACAAGCAGGTTTATAAAATGGGCAAATTTCTTGTCGACTCTAACTTTGGTGTGCAATTATATATCGTCCCTAACAGAAACTGCGTGTGCACTTTCAAACTTCATATTTTCTCATGTCAGGGGCGATAATCGTACACCAAAGTTTACTATAAAGACTGCGCCTACACTTTCGAAGTTATAGGTACAACGCCTGCAATTTAGCCAAACCACATAGACAGTTTTTGCAATTTACTCATTTACTTATCTAGTTTTATTTCATTTCGTATGAATGATGTCAGGTGGCCAAAATGAGTGAAGAAGCATGACCCTATTAAATACATGCATAATATAGCCGTTCCAAAAAAATAATAATAATAAAATAAATAAATAAATAAATAAATAAATACATGCATAATATATATAGCAGCAATAACATCTGCATTATCTCTGCATATATTTGACGGGATCTACAAGTTAACAGCCAAATAATGTGTAGAATGTTAAGAAGATACACATGATTCATGAAACCAACTTTATGACTCTCTGCAAAGCCTGACCAACTCAACTTAAAAGTACCATAAACCAAACTACAGACAATTTCAAACGAGACATGTATAATTGTTGTCCAACAAGAAATGCATGTGAAGCATTAATTAATGGCACATATTTGAATGACATATGAATGAGCATAAGCAAGATGATTCTCACGGGCAAATATTTTTAATTTATATTAATTATACCGAAAAAAAAAAAGAAAAAAGAAAAAAGAAACTTGCTTAAAGCTGAAAAATTATATAAACGCTAGCAAGTTGTGATTTAAACATAAGTCTTGAATCTTAACCGTTTATCATGAGTGTGGTGTGTGCTGGGTTTTTATTTTTTATTTTTGAATCTATGTAGTTTTGCTATTGCTGAACGATTTTTTATGACGTGGAACATATTCGTGAATAAAAAATTAACAAGGGTTAACAATATCACAAAAGATTTAAAAGACTTAAAGTCAAAATTTATTGATAATTGAATGATAAAACAATGGTTCAACGCCCTAAATTTATAGAAGTAAATATTGGGAAAAAAAGTAATCTAAATAAAATAAAAACCGACTTAAATATAAAAGGGAAAAATTGGCATTCAAAAGTCTACGGCGTAACAAGGTGAACTTGTTTACGGCATAGCAACTAAGAAGCTAGGATTAATCTTTATTCGAGAGCTATATGGCATAACAAGAAACATAGTGTTACGTCGTAGCGAAAAACTAAACATAAAGATATTAAAAGCATAGTTTGTACGGCGTAACAAAAAGCAAAGCGTTATGCTGTACAGAAAAGAGATCACGTTTTCTTGAGTTGATTCTTGTTGTCATAATCCAATCGCTCCATATATTTTTCAGCTAACTCTTCTATCTTGTCCTCATCATTCCCTCTCACTTTAGAAGAAGTCGATCTTCGTGGTGAAACGCATAATTTTGAACCATTGAAAGTCATGGAAATACTCATGGTGTTTGGTAGATCCACCACATAAGCATTGTCATTGTTCTTACACAAAATCTTGTAAGGACCATACTTCTTTTGTTGAAGTTTGTAATAAGTACCCACTGAAAAGCACTATTTTCGAAGAAACACCATTACTTCATCACCTTCATTAAACAACTTAACCCGTCAATGTTTATCGGCAGCGGCCTTGAAATTAGCATTTGATTCAACAATCTTGGCCCAAACAACTTCATGAGTAGCTTGCACATCTTCCACCATCCTATTTGCTTGAACATTCTTCTTGCCCGGTAAATCAACCAAATCCACTACTTGATTTGGCAGAGTCTTGTATACAATAGAAAATAATGAAAAACCGTTAAACTATGAACCGCACTATTATAAGCGAATTCGACTTGAGCTAGAGATACATCCTACAACATCAGTTTATCTCCACTCAAACATCGAATCATGTTTCTCAAAGTGTGATTAACCAATTCGGTTTACCATCGGTTTGAGGATGAGCGGTACTGATGTGGCGGATTGCAATTTGAAGTTTTACAATCCTCCTATACAAAGTACCTAATCGTTGTAGTGCAGTATAGCCGTATAGGCAAAACTCGTGGGATTGATCATTCTCTAGGAGAATAGTGAAGTAGGCTCGAAGTGTATTTCAGATTAAGTCCAAGGGTGTAGAGAAGAATATTTTTGGTCTTTTTATATTTTTTCAGAAAGCAAGTAAAAATCTCGTGTTTGAGGGGCTTTGTATTTTAAACTAATATTAACCTAATATGCGAAAAATTAAAATAACAAGTAAACAAAGTAAAGAATCGCATTTACCATGCCAGACTACTTTCTAGTTGTTTCTTACTTGATCTATTGAATTGTCACTTCCTTGTCTAATGCAATGCGGAGTATTCCTTATTACCTATTGCGGGTTGGTCAATCTCACGTCTATGAGCTAGCCTAAGTGAGCGACGGTTATCTGAATGTCAATAACCCACCCAATAACTAACCCACGCAATAAATACCCATCATAGTTAATAACCTAAGACATAAGCACTAACTAGACGTGTTTTAGTGGATATTCAAGCTAAGATACAGGATATAGCCAATTTTCCAACTTCTAACACACGTGCCATCAACAAGAGACAATAAATCAAGGAATTAACAACTAGGTTTCATGCAATCCTAAGTAAATACTAGGTGACTTAGCCAAACATAATTAATAAAGAACAATCAAAATCAAAATCACCAATAAAATTCGAAGATATGATTAAGACAAGAATCAATAGACAAACCATGGATTACTAGATGTTTATGGAATGAATAAGACCCTTTATTTTGCTGGAAAAACGCCTACCTAAACCCCATAATTGGATTTAAGGTTTAACGCTTACAAAAAACGTTTTTCTTGTCTCATACAGTTTTCTTGTTCGTTTTGCCACCAAACTCCAGCCCCTCCACGCAACTTATAAGCCAAAATCTTAACATGCTCTTCTTCATGAACATCCATGATGTCAAAGAACTTGTCAACCTCATCAACCAATCCAACATAGTTTTAAATCAATATTTCCAAGAAAATTAGGAATCACGGCTTTGACACAATATCCTTGTCGCTCTCTATAGCCATGTCGACCTTTATTCCTTCTAACCATTAACCTAGAACCATTAGTTCTTCCCTTTGGACCTCCAATAAGGACCCTATAGTTCGCATCTCATTCCTCTTCTGAATACCCAATAAAGTCATCATGTCTCCAAACTTGTTTGGGAGATCGGTCACGATCATGATTATTGATTATCAAAGAATCCATCATTGTTAGGACGGAATCTACAATTACCAAGATGGTTTCCCTCACGATTTGAGATATTACCATCACCTACGATCGTGGATCGCGAATCGTAAATCATTGATAGCAGTGGACATACTCACGAATTTTAACGCAAGATCATTGATCGCACGAACCATGTCTTGGTCGACCGTACCCCACTAGTAGTACGGGTTTTTGGATCATCTCCATCTTTCGTCATCAGGATACCAACAGGCTCTGATGCCAACTGTAACACCCCGTGCCCGTTGACCAAAAATTTGAAACTTTATGCGAAAATGACTCAACTGTAACAGACACTACTACCATAGGTATTAGTCTAAAATGGACCCTCTCTGGTCTTATGATAGACCTATTCATCTGAACTCTAAAAATACACCCTACTACCACCAGTATTAGCCAAAAATAGACCCTCTCTGGTCTTATGATAGACCTATTTCTGCACACTTACATATTTTGACCCATGTACTGAAAAACGACTCATACCACATCCGTTTTACATCAAAACCTCCAGATTTGCTTATTACATTCATAAGCTCATTTTCATTAAATATCATTTACCATTTGACCCTCAGAATAATATTTTACAAAACGACGGGTTTTGTGCCAAAACCCGTTTTGACCCATTTCAAGACATAATATACATACAACTTCCACAACACCTCAAACTTAACCAAAATCATTAGCTTAACATATAAAACTTGTTCCATACATACATGACCCGTTAAATACCCAAAATGGGTAGAAACACGCTTATGCCAAACACTCCCTTAATGTTTACCATTCACATATAAAACATACTTTGACACAACGGTTGACCACCAAAACGTTAGGACAACCTTGACATACTCTTTACACATCGTAGAAAGACTCTCGGGGGTACAACCATGACTTGAGCTCGGTATTCTACCTAAGCTCCTAAATGCATACTACCTTAATCTTGCATCTCCAATTCCTTAATCACTATATCTAAGCCATCCATACAAGCATTCCAACCTACAAAAGGGTTAGGCAACTAAACCATAAGCACAAAGGCTTAGTAAGTAAAACGATCATAACATACATCATATTTCAATCCACATAATGCATCATATACATAAAACACTTACATCATGGCTCACTACTCAAAGTCTCAACTAGCACATAACATCAACATATCCATAGCTTCATCAACACATAAGCCATAAACATGGCATCACATAAGCATAACCCAAGCTCATCTTCTCATCTTAAACATACATAACACATAATGATAGAAATCCATATAACTTATGCTATCATCATTTTACTTACCTTAGCTCCAAGCTAAGCACATCAAGAACATCAACAACACAATGATCCATCATCATCAACCTTCATAAATAATCACAACCTAACAACATAATAATCAAATACATAACAAGGGTTAACAAAACCCATCAAAACATAATCATCTACCTTTCTACATCATCATATGATCATATCTTGATCATATGATGATTTCCCACTTTCCTCTTAATCCAAAGCTTCAATAACAACATGAACATAAAGACTTACTTGTTATGATCATAACTAAGGAAGACTATAAACATCAAGACTTGATCATCTTCTTCATCTTAGGTCATCACCCAACTTTCCCTCTCTTTCTCTCCTAAACCGTACCTCAGCAAACACCCTTGAAAGATATAGAATTGTCTAGAATTTGCTAGGATAATCCCATATATACTTACACAAATTTGGGTCATTGGCAAGAATGGCCCCTCAAGTCTCATTCCTTCTTCTTTAGCCACAACTAACTTATAACATACTTACCACAATGGCAACTTAGGCCCCTTTAGTTATGCATCATATTATATAACTATATTAGTCATACTTTGACTATTAATTGGCTATCAGGTTTGACCATTACGCAACTTTCGTTGACTGGCCAATCACATAAATCTTTGTTCTCTTTCATCTAGGGTAGGGTCCCAACACCCGGGAAACGGGTCTAACAATTCTATCCCCCTTATTTAGATTTTGTCCCCGAAATCTCTCGTCTAAAACTACCCAAAACTAAAACACCACATATACATGTTCTCATTCTCATGCTTTCTAAGCCAATTCCTTGCAACGATCTAAATGATCTTGCAAAGTCTAAACTTACTATACATAAACACTACATCACAAATCACTTAAAACACACTTCTCATCGCAAATTTTTCTATGATTTCCCGCAATGACTACTTGTCATCCGGGAACATCTACTACTTTGACTCAAGATAAGTCAAACTTCATCACTATAAACACGCTATCATCAATGCACTAACACGACCTTAAGTCATATACCGGCCAAAATTACACTTTACACAATACCAAATACGCATCTATACCAAAAAAAACCGGCAACTTATCTCGCAATATATACATAGTGCCATATAAACGGCACTTCCAAAACCAAATCTACGCATTACTAAAGCAATCTTCTTGTTAACTCGTGGGAAATTCCACCCATCATCTTATCAACTTTAAGCGAACACTCATTCTAGGCGTCAATCTTAAGGTTCATATAGGACCTTAACGCCACTACAAGCTTTTACATCTACTCTCTTCTTATAACGTCTAACTTGTTTTAGTTTTTACTTTCTCATATCTCTACCCATATTCATGTCATATCGGCTACACATAAGCCCACTCATTTATAACTCTTTACTTACATAAAAAGGCGTCCCAATCTAGGCAAGTAAGGAATTATAAACTTATGGTTCGGTGATTTACAATTTCTTTATTTAAACGAAGAGGCGTCCCAATCCATTTAAATAAGGAGACTATAAATCATTCTACTCACGTACATCCGACACAACAATCATACATACATTAGTTTCCATCTTTTCTAGCCTTGGATCCAATCTCTCTAACTTTCCATCCATGTCATAAAGACAAGCTGGCTATCCCGAAGGATACCGTAATATCCATGCCCTCGTGGCAAGCTAGGCCATCCCGAAGGATGCCAAAATATCTATGCCCTCGTGGCAAGCTAGGCCATCTTGAAGGATGCCAAAATATCTATGCCCTCATGGCAAGCTAGGCCATCCCGAAGGATGCCAAAATATTTATGCACTCGTGGCAAGCTAGGCCATCCCGAAGGATGCCAAAACTAGAGCATTGGATCCAAGCTACACTTACTATTACATCTTTACTCATTTAATCTTTCATGTACTTTTATCATTAAGTACACGCTATCACTTCAACACTTCTCATTGCCTTGAGCAATCTCAACATTCGCTACCACGTTTACTTTCATCTAGACAAGTTGCTATATTACACTTGTTAAATTGTGTTTGCATTCTCACAATGCTACTTATCATTTATCCGTCAACCCCAAGTTGACTCATACATTCACTACGTGGCATCTCTATTTTAGACAAGTACTATATGATGCTTGTCCATTTACACTTTACACATTCTCTATGTGTCCTTACCACACACTTTTACCATTATCCGTCAACCCTTGTTGACCATGTTCACAACTCATACTATCACTTCATTTAGTCTACTCAACTTTACACATATAAGCCTTACATAGGCTTATTTTATAACATTTTCATTAATCTTATCACATACTATCCAATATATAAACATGACTATACTCATGTTTTACAATTCTTCAAGCGCACTTCATATCATCCATGAAATCAAGCGCAATCTATGTCTCATTCATCACTTCTAGTTATCATGCTTAACCATTTACTTACTAACACATTTTACTTATCATGTTTTTATATATAAAATTTTCTCATCACATCGTAACCATACACTTTAACTTTTTCACATATCAATGTTTTCTTTCAACTTTTTCGACCACCACTAGGTCATCACATGTATATGGTAACTAAACATTATATTGGACATAGTCCATGCTTCTTACAACTTCTATCATCAATCATATTTGCTCAATAGCATTCACACCATAGATCATATCTATTCACTTTTCCATTATCGATACTACGACACACGTTCACATAATCACATAATATCCACTGACACTATCCGAGGTGTACGGTGATCTCAACACTTAAACACATTGAGTCCATCGTGGACTTACATCACATAAAACTTAGACATACAAATAACTTCTACCATAGACTTAGTGTCATATAAACAATAACATTCAACACTTATCCACAAAGTGTTCTAACATTCATACTCATAATCAACCCACGTGATCTACGATTCATACATCCCATTGCACAATCAATATATGTCTAATCATCAACATTCTAACTAGCCACAAGCACTAGTCTACCTTGTAAATAAGGCATCATAAAACTTTAATTCCATTACTAGCCCACCTCTAATACCACATAGCATTCCTAATTGCATTCCATTACCATAACTCTATCATACATTCACTTAGTTGCAATGCAAGCGCCAACACCAACCGAGGTGCACGGCCAACTAATCATTTAGGCATTTCAAGTCCTCAATGGACTAATACCTCATACTCATCAACACTATATCATACATCCATCACCTATCATCTATAAGCTCAACTAGCATAAAACATAATCCGTCTTATACTTGACAATTTCATTTCCGCATTACTCAAACTTACGTCCATCGCAATCTACGAGTGGTTTAAGACTAGGCAACCTATAGTGGAAACCTAATTCACTTAAACCGAAGCTCTGATACCAATTTGTAACACCCCGTGCCCGTTGACCAAAAATTTGAAACTTTATGCGAAAATGACTCAACTGTAACAGACACTACTACCATAGGTATTAGTCTAAAATGGACCCTCTCTGGTCTTATGATAGACCTATTCATCTGAACTCTAAAAATACACCCTACTACCACCAGTATTAGCCAAAAATGGACCCTCTCTGGTCTTATGATAGACCTATTTCTGCACACTTACATATTTTGACCCATGTACTGAAAAATGACTCATACCACATCCGTTTTACATCAAAACCTCCAGATTTGCTTATTACATTCATAAGCTCATTTTCATGCAATATCATTTACCATTTGACCCTCAGAATAATATTTTACAAAACGACGGGTTTTGTGCCAAAACCCGTTTTGACCCATTTCAAGACATAATATACATACAACTTCCACAACACCTCAAACTTAACCAAAATCATTAGCTTAACATATAAAACTTGTTCCATACATACATGACCCGTTAACTACCCAAAATGGGTAGAAACACGCTTATGCCAAACACTCCCTTAATGTTTACCATTCACATATAAAACATACTTTGACACAACGGTTGACCACCAAAACGTTAGGACAACCTTGACATACTCTTTACACATCGTAGAAAGAATCTCGGGGGTACAACCATGACTTGAGCTCGGTATTCTACCTAAGCTCCTAAATGCATACTACCTTAATCTTGCATCTCCAATTCCTTAATCACTATATCCAAGCCATCCATACAAGCATTCCAACCTACAAAAGGGTTAGGCAACTAAACCATAAGCACAAAGGCTTAGTAAGTAAAACGATCATAACATACATCATATTTCAATCCACATAATGCATCATATACATAAAACACTTACATCATGGCTCACTACTCAAAGTCTCAACTAGCACATAACATCAACATATCCATAGCTTCATCAACACATAAGCCATAAACATGGCATCACATAAGCATAACCCAAGCTCATCTTCTCATCTTAAACATACATAACACATAATGATAGAAATCCATATAACTTATGCTATCATCATTTTACTTACCTTAGCTCCAAGCTAAGCACATCAAGAACATCAACAACACAATGATCCATCATCATCAACCTTCATAAATAATCACAACCTAACAACATAATAATCAAATACATAACAAGGGTTAACAAAACCCAACAAAACATAATCATCTACCTTTCTACATCATCATATGATCATATCTTGATCATATGATGATTTCCCACTTTCCTCTTAATCCAAAGCTTCAATAACAACATGAACATAAAGACTTACTTGTTATGATCATAACTAAGGAAGACTATAAACATCAAGATTTGATCATCTTCTTCATCTTAGGTCATCACCCAACTTTCCCTCTCTTTCTCTCCTAAACCGTACCTCAGCAAACACCCTTGAAAGATATAGAATTGTCTAGAATTTGCTAGGATAATCCCATATATACTTACACAAATTTGGGTCATTGGCAAGAATGGCCCCTCAAGTCTCATTCCTTCTTCTTTAGCCACAACTAACTTATAACATACTTACCACAATGGCAACTTAGGCCCCTTTAGTTATGCATCATATTATATAACTATATTAGTCATACTTTGACTATTAATTGGCTATCAGGTTTGACCATTACGCAACTTTCGTTGACTGGCCAATCACATAAATCTTTGTTCGCTTTCATCTAGGGTAGGGTCCCAACACCCGGGAAACGGGTCTAACACCAACTTACGTAGAACGAAAGTGTGAATAAAACCCTAAAAAGGGTTTAACACAATCACAAAGGATTTTAAAGACTTAAAGTCAAAGATTATTGATAACTGAATGATAAATCAATGCTCCCAAACGCTATATTTATAGGGAAGTAAATCTTGAAGAAAAAATAGATAAAATAAAAACCGACCTAAAAATAAAAGGGAAAAATCAGCACTCGAAGTCTCTACGGTGTAACAAGGTAAACTTGTCTACGGTGTAACAAGGTAAACTTGTTTACCGCGTAGCAACTAAAAAGCTAGGATTAACCCTTATTCGAAAGCTATACCGCGTAATAAGAAACATAGTTTTACGCCTTAGTGAAAAACTATAAATAAAGAAATTAAAAGCCGTAGTTTGTACTTTGTACGGCGTAACAAAGAGCATGGCGTTACGAAGTAGAGAAAAGAGATCACGTTTTCTTGAGTCGTGTCCTTTTATCATGACCCAATCGCTCCATATACTTTTTAGCTAACTTTTAATTCTTTTCGTTAATTTAGGGACAAAAGTGGGACCATTGTGCACGTTTTGGACCGTTTTAAATGTTTTCTTGGGTTAATAATGGGCTGTTTTTGCCTTGTTGAGTTTATGTGGGCTGTTTAGATTTTTTTTGCTGTTTGGGCTGTGTAATTAATGGGCTTCATAGGGTACGCGTTATTATTAAAAGGATCCCCTCATAGTAACATGCAACCATCATAGGTCATAACCATACCATAAAAGATGATTAGCCAATAATAATCTACCACAAACTCACGCATCCACAAGATTCAAATCGAGTCAGTTTGTCTTTCTAAAGCCAATAATCACGCAATCAAATACATTGTTCTTTCAAAAGGTTTCTAATAATGCATGTACTTGAAATCATATGCATATTTGTCAAACTATACTCATTACTCGTTACCTTTTCCTTCTTTTTTCTTGGTTCTTGTTTGTTGTGATCGATTTTATATTGAAGTAACGTAAGTAAGCTAGTAGATATAAACAAAATCGATTATAACTTTTAAAAAATCAAAATGTGTAAAAGTCACGATCTAAGCTGCTCCGTCTTTTCAACATTGTCTTTCACATATTGTTTTTAGCCGTGCATCTGCAATACAACAACCAACGTTCTTTTTGCAAGTGGTAGCATAGTGACCATTTTAACACATGTATGCACTTTTGTTATAAGTTTATAGCAGGGTACCCGCGCGTTGCAGCGGCGGTTACCCTGAAATAAAATTTTTTGATGAAGAATGTATTTTAGTTTATTATGTTCTTTTTAACAATAAATTTACGGATATTAAGAATTTCGTATAGCCCGTGCCTGTTCGGGCTCGAGCCCGTTTGGTCCGCGCCCGTTCGGGCTCAAGCCCATTTGGCCGTTGCCCGTTCGGGCTTGAATATCTATACTACTATATAATGTATTTGGGACTATTCTATAATTAGAAAGGCTTAAAAATTCAGACTTTTACTTACTAATTATGGAAACAACCACCCCTAACAATCACCCACAACAATTTATAACCACTTCAACAACCACCCCTAACAATTTATAACCACCTCAACAACCACCCCCAACAATTTATAACAAACTCAACAACCACCCCAACAACCACTTTCCACCACCCCACCTCCCTCCTCTTCACCCCAACAATCCGCCCCCGCATCGCGCGGGCACCTTTCTAGTTTGTATAATGTGCTTTATTATTTGTAGTAGTGAAATTTAATGCAAGAATTGTGTTTAATTTGGTTATACAATATGTTTGATAATTTGTATTTCTTATGTAAGGGGTGTTTTAATAACTGTGTTAATTGTATTTATTGACCAGTTAAATAATTGACTACATTAAATAGCATTAATGTGGTGTTTTGTTGTACACTATGCTTCTTGTCTTGTACGTTTGAAAATTATGTGCATTAAAGTGTTGTACACTATGTTTCTTTTCTTGTAAGTAGTAGTCATTATAGTCATTAATAATATTGACCACTTTAATAGTATTAATGTTGTAAGTTTGAAAATTACATCATGCTTATTTTGTTGTACACTATGCTTATTTTGTTGTAAATCTGAAAATTGATTGTAGCTATTGTACATTGTGCTTAAATGGTTGTACTTTTTGGTGAAGGGGTGTTTTTAATAGCATTAATGTTGTTTGATAGAATTTTGGTCTTAAAATGACACCACTCTTTATTTTGTTGTACAATATGCTTACTTTGTTGTAATTCTAAAAATTGATTGCATTAAAGTGTTGTAAACTATGCTTAATTTCTTGTAAGTCTTAAAATTTTAGAGAGAGAGACATTCATGCTTTATATGTAGTATAGATTATTTATTATTTTTTCCTTTTTTAAAAGGCTTTTATTTTATTTTTATTTTATTATTATTTTATTTCCTACATAAATACATCATTTAACTTACAAATCTTCAAAGGCAAAAATCTTTTTTGATGGGTAGCGATGTAGCATGGTTAGTGATATGGGACATTTAGTTCATCCATCAAACTTAACTGGTTTTTTTATAGGTTAACTTAGCCCATTTATGCCAAATTAAAATGTGAAGTACTTAAGCGTGTTTTGTTAAGCTAACTAACAATGCTTCTTGGTGTATTGTATTATCAAAATAAATTAATTTTATTCAAACATTTGATATAAAGTGTTTGATAGCTTAATACCTTATTTAAAATAATTTGAAGCTTTATAAGCTTAGCAAAATATGTCATTACCTCCATGACCGGATTTGAGCATGTGCGGGGTGGTCAACCACACATGCCTCAAATTTTATAAGGGCACCATGATTATCACGTATGTACATTTAGTTCGAGTTCGAGCATGAATTTGACTCATGTGTTGTGAAATGTGATGTACTTGATCCATACATAAAATGAGATGAAAAACTTTTAGTTTTAAATGATTTTTAAGAGGATGCATAATCAGGGTTGTGGGTCTCTGTTATAACGAACTAGCAGGGTATCCGCGTGTTGCGGCGGCGAGTACCCTATAAATAAAATTTTATGCGAGTAATGAATTATATGTTATTCGTGACGAATGATGATAATATTATGAAGTTAAGAGGTATACAACCAATGTTTTGATAACCGGATTGGCCGGTTCATCCGGGAACCAGTTGGTCCAGAACTGGCTAGCTGAACCGGACAAAACCACAAAAAAAACACCAAAAATCGTGAACGGTTTGAGAAAGTGGTTCGTTGTACGGTCCAGTTTTAAAAACCATATATACAATATAAAAGGTAAAGTTATATTAATTGTATGAAGAATTACATGTTTGATTAGCTTTGTACACTAAGTATATTAACATGTTTTTTTTTTTTTTTTTTTTTTTTTTTTTTTTTACGTTAAATGGGGAGTTGAAAAGTCAAATGGTTGAAATTTTTTGTATTGAATGGTTGTACTAATAGCTTAACTAATTGTATTTACTTAAATTTTATTTTAGAAAATCTTAAAATTTATTAGGAGAGAGAGTGCTAAAAGCTTTATAAGTAGTATATAAATAATGTAATTTTAAATTTTTTGCACTTTACACCCTTGAACTTATGTAGTTTTGACATTATTCTCTTATGGTTTACAAATATGACAATTTCAACCCTCAAGGTTGATAAAATTATTAAAAGCTAATAAGGTTGATAAAATTATTAAAAGCTAATATGATAGGTTTGTGTATTTATAAAATTATCTTGTTTATTATAAAAAAATTGTTCCCAACAAAAAATTATAATGTTACAAGTTAGACGTTTGGTTTTCAGTTTTACTGATGTTTTTGAAGACTTAACTAAATCAATATATTGCTTTCTAATTTTAACTAACTTTAGAAAATGCGAATTTTTGTGTTTACTAAGTGTACATTATGAATTTATGATCGCACATGGCATTAAAAAATAATGAGACGACCCTATTATCTCTAAAGGTGGCAACTTTGTTGGGTTCGGGTTCATTGGTTTGTGCGTCAATAAACTTGTTTATTTAATTGTTTCAGCCTTGTCGACCTTAACTTGATTATCGACACGACTAATTTAACCCATTTATCTAAGTGGGTTGGCAAATTAAATGTGGTACACAAATTAACTAGTTAAATAAGTTGGCATATCGTGCCACTCACTCGTACCATTAAATCAATTATAGCGTGACTTTTAGAAAAAGTTAGGTTAGCGAGTACACGTTTAATCTAAGCCCATACCACAATATGAAAATAAATAGGGGTTTAAACGAGCCGTGTCGAGCCTGATCCTGCCAAAGCTCGAGCTAGAGCTTGTTTCGAGCCTCATATTTTGAGCTCGAGCTCGGCTCGTGAAAATTTTCACAAGCTCGAGCTCGACTCGGGCTTACCTAATTTATAAGACGTGTTAAAGGAAATAAAGCCTAAATGAAACTCGGCTCGTTAATAACACTAGACTCGAGATCGTTTGTTTCTTTTAAGCTCGTTTATACAATATATATATATATATATATATATATATATATATATATATATATATATATATATATATATATATATATACACACACACACGTATATATTTCTACTGCTCGTTTAGGCTCGCGAGCCCAGTCAATCTTTATATAAAGCTCGGTTTCGAGCTCGATTATCAAATGAGCCCAAAGTTAGACTTGAGCTCGTTTAGGCTCGGTTCATTCGAACTTTTTACCGATCTGATCCCGAACCTTTTACGAGCAACTCAACTCGTTTCCAACAAAAGTAAACAATTTCTAAGTGTGAAAACATAAAGTTTGACAAAAGACACTTGAGAAAGGGTGGTTTAGCAAATTGCAGACAACACTAGGGATGTCTTTAAGACTTTAAGTAATAGTAAACCCCTCTAGTTTAATGTTTGAACACTGGTTTTTGTCTTTAGTTGTTTTTGTTTTTGCTCACTTCACACACTCTACAGTCTACACTGTCACACCTCAGTGGAATCATCAAGGTCAGTGTCCCTCTTTTGCATTATCAACTTTAGCTTTATGTTCTTCATACTTCAAGCATTCATGTATCTTATCTGCATTCTTGATATATGCTTTTGTTTAATATTAAGTAGTTGATGAACATACATATCTTTTGGGGTTTTGTGCCATTGTTATAAAACTTAAGCTCAACTAATCTTTAATCTTTAATGTTTACTAGTTGTATATTTTTTAAATAAAGTTGAATCTTTACATTTATGTGTTAATGGACATCCCATTTGGGGTTTTGGGTCATTGTTAAAACCCATGAATTAAAGAATATATTTCATATTTAATGTTTTCTTGAATTTTTTTAAAGAAAAATATTATAATCTTTAGGTTTCTGTATAGGCATTTTCTTTGTTTTGGATTTTAAGAAGTTAGTACTAATTGAATATTTTCACCTTTTTATGTTTTCTTGCATTTTTGGGTCAGAGTTGTTTGCACCTAGCAGGAATTGAACTTGAGACATGTTACGTGTCTTGATTGTGTATCTGCATTAATATTGGTACACTGTAATGTAATGAAGACAAAATCGAAGCTAATTCATCGAATGTAGGTATACGGCGTGTTTTTTAATCAGGTAAATGTAGAAACTTAAAGATTATTTTCTGGTTACAAATTTTTAAGTTTTAGGGTGTGTTTGGTAGTGCTCATAAATTTATTTTTCAAATTTTATGTCAATGGGTGAAAGTAATCATGTTTTTTTAAGAAAGCAATCGACTTTAAAGACTTTGGTAAGAATTAGCTTTAGGAAAAGGGCTAATTGCATAATTAAAAAGTTACCAACTTTTTGAGCTAAGAAAAAAACTGTAAAAGTTTTTGAAAATTTTGATATAAGGTAACCAATTTAAAAGTTACTTTTACGTAGGTGGAAGATCGAAGATGGATGAAATACAGTCACAATCAGATTATTACAGATATTCATCGTCTTCAGCAAGTAGTCCTGTCAGTAGATTACCGTCAAATAACTTTTACTACGTAAGAAAACCGGGATCTTTAAGACAACCAGTTTCGTTTGAGGATTCACCTGATTGGGACGATACAGATGTTGAGGTTAAGTTGGAGGACAGTAGGGACCACAATATTGCCGCGACTACCACTGCCTCACATAGTGGTTCTCTATCATCACCGCCTCAACCGGAGGCTACAGTGGTGGCAAGAAACTTTTCGGGTGCTTCTGTTGCGTGGAAGGACTTGAAGGTCACTATAAAGGGTAAAAGAAAGTATTCTGATAGGGTCATTAGAAGCTCGAGTGGTTATGCTTTACCTGGAACAATGACTGTGATCATGGGCCCCCGGAAGTCCGGGAAATCAACCCTTTTGAGGGCTCTTGCAGGTATCTAGTATTTTTTGTTTATTTGTTTTCCATGTTTTTAGTTCAAGGGGTGTTTGGATATGTATTTTAACACTGACTATATAATCTGAAGCGTATTCTGTTTATACAAACACTAAAAACTCATTATCGTGACAAAACGAAAATCCAGACACCCCCTTCGGCCTTAGCTTAATCCAACTTTAACTAACTTATTGTTTTCGTCTCTTTTAGGAAGGTTGGATGATTCCGCAAAATTGCATGGCGAGGTATCCGTTAATGGGGCAAAGTCATCCTTGCACTACGGATCCTATGTAAGTCTTAAAGATTTGTTTATACCGTACTGTTTCAGATGCAGTGATTTGCATACCATCTTGTGTAACTATACACCGATCTGTTAGATAGCTCTAAAGATTTTAACACAAAATAAGATATAAAGATGTGATTGTCCGTCTGCTTATCATAACGCTGTAAACTTTCCCTACTTTCTTAAAATGTATCCTTTTTGCCTTGACAGGGATATGTTGGGAGGAAAAGCACGCTCATCGACTCGTTAACTGTGCGTGAGTATCTTTATTACTCGGCTCTACTTCAACTTCCTGGTTTCTTGTGTGGGAAAAAAAGTGTTGTTGAGGATGCCATTGTTACCATGTCATTAAGTGATCATGCAAATAGCCTCATAGGTGGTCATTGTTGTACAAAGGGTCTTTCTATTGGTGAAAAAAGACGTGTCAGCATTGCAAGGGAGCTCGTGATGAAACCACATCTCTTGTTTGTGGACGAGCCTCTTTATCACCTCGATAGGTAACTTTTGCAAAACTAAAATGGGACTTATAATTAAATGTTTTTTATTTTTTGTTGTTGCATAAAGTAGCAGTGCACTCTTTCATTCGTCCCATTTTAGTCATCGTATTATTTTACATAGGGGTTAGCAAAAGAATTGGCTATGTACTAATGTACCCCGTTTGTGTCATTTTGTAACACATATTCTTAACATTCTCATATATTACTTGACATTGTATGAAAATTAAGTTTTTTTTTTTTTATACATAAGTTTAACACATTTATATATGATCCATCTATTCTGAAAGCCAGTGATATACGGTTCTTTGCTATCCAATGACTCATATGGGAGACAAAGCCACCTTTAGAGACTTAGATGTACAAAAACATATTTCCGATTCTTATTATTTGGATGTGTGTGCGATAGAGTCTCAACAAACATCTTGTTCTGTATGTCGGATGATTCTGATTATCTATGTTCAAGATAATTAGATTATGGAAAACAGAAAAGTGGATTGTTGAGATAAATTTGTAATTACTTACCTATCTCTACCTTTAATTAACTCACAGTGTTTCTGCACTATTAATGATGGTGACCCTGAAGAAGCTCGCAAGCACCGGCTGCACGCTCATTTTCACAATTTACCAAAGTAGCACCGAAGTCTTTGGTCTTTTTGACCGTATTTGTCTTCTTTCAAATGGAAAAACACTATTTTTTGGAGAGACATTGGCTTGCTTACAGGTAAGATTTGATATGGAAATATGTCCACACAACATTGCCTTAAATATATATTCTGACAACTAAAGATGACATATATTAATTACCATATGCAGCACTTCTCAAATGCTGGATTTCCTTGCCCGATTATGCAAAGTCCTTCTGATCACTTTCTTCGTGCAATCAACACAGACTTTGATCGGATTATTACTTTGTGCAAAAACTGGCAGGTAAGCTTTATCTTATATCAGCATATGTATTTAAACGACGATCATTTATGTAATTTATCATGACTTTTGGTTGACAGGATGATCATGGGGATCTTTCATCAGTTAATATGGACTCTAGTGCAGCGATTCGTACCCTTGAAGAAACCTATAAGTTGTCTGCTGATGCTGCAGCAGTTGAGACAATGATACGAAGACTAACTGAAAAGGTACAACCGTACAAGTACAACTACAATTTGATATTAGGATCTTTACTGATAACAGGAAAAAAAATTAATTTGCTAAAAAGAGAAAAAAGACGAATTATTGTTTTACTTATAATTAAATTGTGGTCACAGGAAGGCCCGTCTCTCAAAAGTAAGGGAAAGGCGAGTAATGCGACAAGAATTGCGGTCTTGACTTGGAGATCATTATTAATTATGTCAAGGGAATGGAAATATTACTGGCTTCGGTTATTTCTTTATTTGCTGCTTACACTATGCATTGGCACTCTATTTTCCGGATTAGGCCATTCACTTACGTCTATTGGGGTAAAGTTGCATAAGTTTTTTAATGTTGCCTGTCACTTTCATAGTTTCATTATCATATGTATGATGAATGAAATTTAGGGTGTGTTTTGATTTGTGTTTTGAAACTGACTACTTGTTTATTGCAACTACAAGTTGCAATATCAACTATTAGTGTTCGGATAAACAGATTTTTCCGTTGATTATATGATTGTCTAAACGCCGAATAATCGACGGGCAAATTGATTTATAATAGTTCACTTGCGACATTGCAGGCAAGAGTTGGTGCGATCTTTTTGTTTATATCTTTCAGTTCACTTCTAAGCATTGTTGGGATACCTGCGCAGCTGAAAGAGGTCAAGGTAATTGTGATCCTTTTGTTACTATTCATTTACGGGTGCATTTCATATAAAGATTGACAGTTTTAAGTATGTAATGTAGGTATACGCTAGTGAAGATTCAAATAAACATTCGGGAGCGTTTGTTTTCTTGGCGAGCCAATTCTTTGCCAGCATTCCGTTCTTGTTCCTCATTTCCATTTCATCAAGTCTACTCTTCTGTTTCCTTATTGGGCTTCGAAACGAGTTCAGCTATTTAATGTATTTTGTACTCAACTTTTTTATGTGCCTACTGGTTAATGAAGGGCTAGTGTTGGCTTTTGCCACCATTTTACAAGATATGTTTTGGAGTATCTCATTGCTGGTATTTATGCACGTAAGTTGCCCCCTTAATTTGTTTAAAGATAGTCGTATAAAAAAGATTCTATCTTTCACCTCAAAAATTTGACATCCTAAAAAGGTCAAATGTTTCTCACAAATGCCTTTATTTGTAAAACTCAAAACTGTCTTTTTGGATTAATTTTTGTGGTTTTTGTTAATTTGCAGGCGATGATGATGCTTTCAGCTGGCTTTTTTAGGATTCGAAGTAATTTGCCTAGGACAGTGTGGATGTATCCTGTATCCTACATTGCTTTCCATACATTCTCGATTCAGGCAAGTTTATAAATTTTGTAAAATAATATAACGAAAGAAACGGTCAATGTTATGAACTTCAAAATGTTGTTTGTGTTCTAAAGAATCCTTAACCATGTGTTTTTTGTTTTAGGGGATTTTGGAGAATGAATACGACGGAGTTTCATTTACAGTTGGGGAGCTAAGGACCATATCAGGCTATCAAGCTCTTCAAAATGTATACGATGTATCTCCAGACGACCATTCCAAGTGGAAAAACTTACTGATCCTTTCACTTATGGCTATTGGCTATCGAGTTCTTGTTTTCTTATTGCTTCAAATTCGTGTCAAGAAAAATCTTTCCTTTTTTAGTTTTCTATGTTGTAAACTCAGTATCAGTAACTAAAGATGAATGAATATATGTTCTCGTCTGTTTTTCAAGATATAAAAGGCTTTATAATCTTTTTAGTACTATAAAAAGATCGTTAGGAAATTTCAAGGTATGAAAATGCATCCTCGTCAATTTATGGCATCTCTTCCGCTTCATGTCTAAAAATGCATTCGTCAAATAATCAGAATTCGACAACAAGCCGCGAAAAATGGACCGGCAATACTTGAATGCGTGTTTTTGTTAAACCAATGTCATAGTTTCGGGTACAAGTACCCTCACGCCCAAGCCAACTTTTATTCAATGACTTCAACAACATACTTTCAAATTATGTACGACTTCACCAATATGACCCTGAAATTACTATATTACCCTTATATTCTTTAACATGATCACACCCTTGTCCTCTTTAAATTGTCCCTCACTTGTTCAACCATGTAATTGCTCATGATACCCTTTTTTAGTTTCCATTTTCTGTGAAATGAAGGGACATAGAGAATAATTGAATTCCGACTTGTTTAGATAAACGGGTTAAATGGCTCAACCCGAAACCTATTTAACTTATTTGACACATGTATCCTATCTAACCTGCCAACCCATATATATACACAGGTTAAATAGGTCGTATTCGGGTTATGTATAAACGGGTTAGGGTTGCTGACCCATTATTTAAACGGGTCGTGTTCAGGTTGAGGTTTCTGACCCGCCAACCTGTTAATCCGAACCCGAACCCGTCCTGAATTTCTTTTCAAATTAAAAATTAAAATAGCATATTTACATAAGCATGTTTCATCTATTCGGTTGCTTGAGTTGCTTTTAGCTAAATAAAAGGAATTGTTGGCACATTTATCCTTAACTTCATGTATTTAGAAACGTTACTTAATTCATAAACTAAACCACTAAAAGGTCGGTAAAAAAGAAACAATTTTGGCTTCTAATTTATGTGGCTTAGATCAACTAATAAAGTGATTGAACGGATGAAACGACTTGCCATGTCACCATATTTTCTCTGTACTCAGCCAACAATCACTAGTACAAAAAGTTTTATTGGTCACACATGATCGATTTTGAAATGTCACACTGTAACATTTATATGTGACTAAATGTACCAGAATAAAATAAACAGTCACACTTGATCCGACTTGTGTGACCATTTCGGAATTCTATTGTCACACAGTTGAATATTTATGTGACTAGAGGTAACTGAAAAAAAAAAGGATTATTTAGTCACTTTTAATTCGGGACGTGTGACATATACAAATCAGCTCGAAACATTAGTCACACTATAGATATACATATGTGACAAATATATGTCACACAATTGAAAAGTGTGACCAAAATAGATATATGGTCACATGAGGTAATTGTGTATGTGGCTAAATTATATAGTCAAGTTTGTCACACATTATTTAAACGTGACTGCTATTCTTTGCTGAATATTTAGCCACATAGCGTTTGAAATGTGTGAAAACGGAAAAGTAAGTTTGAAGCGTTAGTCACGATATGCATTTAATAGTGACAAATATATGTCACACACTTGACGCATGTGACCAAATGTCATATATGGTCACACTAAACCATAGAAACATGATTAAGTGTAACGAAAATTCGATACATATGGTCACGTAAGTTAATATGTGTGTTTAAAGTTTATTGTGTGTTTGCTTGCCAAATCCTAATGTGTATAGTCACACTTAATTGAAGCACGATCATGTGACTATAGGCTTTACAATAGTCACCCCATATCACAAATGTGTATCTAAATGATGTTTATTGCTACATTATAAGGGTATTATATGTGACCAATACATTCAAAATAGTCACATTGTGAAATATTCATGTGACTATTATTTATAGCAAAGTGTGAAGTCATGAGTTATCATTAACCTTGATATTAGTCACATTGAGTTTTTGTGTGACTAAATCATAGTCATATTTTGTCACACATTACTTAAGCGTAGTCACAATTTGATAAATATGGTCACACATTTCTGATAACTTATGTAATTTGATATTCACTTAGGGTGCGTTTGGTTCGTAAGTGGGATTGGAATTGGATTCGGATTTGGGAAAGGTTTGAAAGATGTGGGAAATGAAAAAAATGGGGCCCGCAGGTTTCAAGTGAAACCACCCAACTAAGGTAGGAATGAAATCTATCATTCCCTCATTCCCAAATTGTGGGCCCCGCCTAGAAACCAAACATAGGTTTTAATCTTTCTTTCATTCTATTCCCTCCGAAAGCATGAACCAAACGCACCCTTAATTGAGTTCAGTCTATTAGTCATGACTGCACATTGACTACTTTTTCAACCACTGTTTTTTCAACAAATTGTACCTGAAATTGGGAATCTTTCATACCAAACACTGTTTTTTTTTCAACTCTGCACTATATAAAGGCATAACCACATACATGAAAACTACATATACAAGACAACTGTAACAAAAATATGCTAATGTTAGTACATAGTTAATACTGCTAGTACACAGTTTATGCTGCTAGAAGTTATAGTTTTGTATAATCTGGAATCCTTTAAAAGAGTATTCGCAAGTACGAACTAAACAATTAACACAACAACAACAACATAAATCCTTTAAAAGAGTATTTGCAGCAAAACAAAAGCTTAAATAGGTTCTACAGACAAAAATAAATCCCTAAACAGAGTGTTACAACTTGAGAATGACACGTGCTTCACTTTGATTTTCGTATAACAATACCTTCGCAGTCGGTTCGATAGTAGGCATCTTTTGCTTGTGGATTTATTCGCGGCAATATGTTATCATTTTTCTCGTGAATGACTGTACTAAATTCCTCATCGACACCGTCATACGTATCTTTGTAATTCTTGGTAGGTGTTTTAAAGACAATAGACAATTTTTTATCTGCCTGGTCTTTCACATAAAACACTTGTCGTGCTTGTGAGGCTAATATGAACGGATCATTCTTGTGGCCTAAATTATTCAGGTCTACCAATGTGTAACCAAGAGTATCGCGTTTGACCCCACCATGTTTTGAATTAACCCAATCACATTTGAAAAGAGGAATTTGCCTGAAACGGTAATCTAGTACCCATATCTCTTGTAAAATCCCATAATAAAATGCTTTTCTTGTGGTTGCAACTTCTTTGGATATGTGAAGATCTGCTGCCTCAACACTAACCCCACTGTTCTGGTAAACTATGCCATCATTACTTTTCGTACGAAATGTATACCCATTGATGTTATATGCCTCGTATTTCACTACGTTGGCGCGTGGTCCAAATGATATCCACCTCAAAGTTTCTGATACACTATCTTTGGATATCTCTAACTCTCTCTCAACCTTAATTTCATTACAAGTATATATTACCTTTTAATTGCAGGAACAACTCACTTATATTTATCAACAAACAAACAAGTAGTATAAACAACATACGAGCAATTACCTCTTCGTGTAACCACTTAGCAAAAGATTTACTGTGCTCATTCTCCAGCAATGCCATTTTTCTACCTGGGTATTTTGTTTTCAAAAATCGCTTGTGTCGGCTGAAACAAAACAATGTATTTGATTATTATATTTGATACAACATTTTAAGCAACAAATAGACATGTGTTAGTAATACTTACTCGATTACCCTCACTTATATCCTAATCACAAACTTGAACCACGTGCCACACCCTCCATCTACTTAGGACAAGCTTCAAATCATCGTGGGTATCGTTGCCTCGACTTAAACACCAATAAAATAATCATTTCTCGCCATGTAACCTTTGATGAAACTATTTTTCCATATGGCACCCCTAAACAAACATCGGCACCCAAATACAATTTCTTGAATAACTCACCCGATATAAATCCTCCATTCATTCCATCCACCCCCGTTATGCAACCCATTGTGCCTTAACCCACAAACGAGCCAACAACACCAATTCCCACCGGTCCTAATACAACCCAACATCACACAACCCATGACCCATTACCATCCCCATCACCACTCGCCGCCCAAAAACAGAAACCAAATACATCACCACCCGCGCACCAACACCAACATATTATCCCAAATCCTCCTAATAACCCAAACCCTGTCTCAATTCATCCCATGGTCATACGATTTCGTGTAGATCGTCCAAATGAGCGTCTCAATATGCATGTGTCTTCGGTCTCACCATTACCAAAAACCTATCATGATGCGTTTACTGATCCTAATTGGCAAAATGCTATGCGTGATGAATACATTGCAGTTATTATGAATAGAACTTGGACTCTTGTGCCTAGATCCACGGACACCAACATTATTCGCTCTATGTGCCTTTTTCGCCACAAGAATTTGGCTGATGGCACTCTTAGTCGCTACGAGGCTCGTTTTGTGGCCAACGGTGGTAATCAATTGGAGGGGGTTGATGTGGATGAGACGTTTAGTCCGGTGGTTAAACCAGGCACTATTCGGACAATACTGAGTTTAGCTACTTCTCGACATTGGCCAACAACAGAAACCAAATACATCACCACCTGCGCACCAACACCAACATATTATCCCAAATCCTCCTAATAACCCAGACCCTGTCTCAATTCATCCCATGGTCATACGATTTTGTGTAGATCATCCAAATGAGCGTCTCAATATGCATGTGTCTTCGGTCTCACCATTACCAAAAACCTATCATGATGCGTTTACTGATCCTAATTGGCAAAATGCTATGCGTGATGAATACATTGCAGTTATTATGAATAGAACTTGGACTCTTGTGCCTAGATCCACGGACACCAACATTATTCGCTCTATGTGCCTTTTTCGCCACAAGCATTTGGCTGATGGCACTCTTAGTCGCTACGAGGCTCGTTTTGTGGCCAACGGTGGTAATCAATTGGAGGGGGTTGATGTGGATGAGGCGTTTAGTCCGGTGGTTAAACCAGACACTATTCGGACAATACTGAGTTTAGCTACTTCTCGACATTGGCCGATTCATCAGCTTGATATCAAGAATGCTTTCTTACATGGGGATTTGAACGAGACTGTTTATATGCATCAGCCTCCGGGAATTTGAGACTCTGTGCACCCTGATTATGTGTGTTTATTGAAGAGGTCTCTTTATGGGCAGGCCCTAGAGCATGGTTTCAGCGATTTACATCTTATATCACTCGGGTTGGATTTTCACATAGACGCTGTGACTCTTCATTATTTATATACAGACAAGGGATGGATACTGCCTGATGAGTGCTCAAACACTCATCATTTTTACCGTATCTGGACTGCCAAAACATCCAAAAACACCCAAAAACGCATCAAAATGCACAAATTATCCCAAAAGTGTGTTTTATATGTTTTAGATGCAAAATGTTTAAAAACAAATGAAAAACGAACAAAGTTTGCACAATTGGCAGTTTCAGTCCCTCAAGTTTCAAAATTTGGCAAAACTAGTCCCTGGAAGTTTAAAACGAAAGAAAAGTCAACCCAAGGCAAAGAAAAGTCAAAAATTATCAAAATAAGTCCTTGGGTGATAAAGTTTGAGAAAATTACACTTTTACCCCTTAAAATCCAAAATTGACAAAAATGGTCCCTGGAATTTTGGAAATTGACAGATTTGGTCCCTGGTGGAATAATTTTGAATGAAAAATCATCTAGGGTCCTTGGAAAATCATAAATTGTCAAAAATGATCCTTTGGTGTGAGTTTGAGGAAATTACAACATTGGTCCCTCAAGTTTGGAAACTTGTCATAAATGGTCCTCGGGAAATTTAAAATGGAAAATTACAATTTTGGTCCTTTGGATATTTAAGCATGGCAGGTTTAGTCCCTTTGGTGTCTTTTGAAACTTGCCAAAACAGGCCCTCCAAATTCAGAAATATCAAAATTGGTCCTTGTGATTTTTAGAAATACCAAATCCGGATCACAAATAAACTAAACCAAAACCAAACCCACCACTCCATGGTCTGATCCAATAACACATACCCAGGCCCATACTTTAGCCCACCCACTACCCAAAACCGTTTTAAATAATCAACCCTTCGTTGACCCGCGTTGACTCACCCTCTCCCCCAACTATCCTGCAACACCACTGACACACTCCACCTTGCTCCTCACCTCCACCTCAGCATCCCACACCCTGCTCCCCCCTCCAAACACTACCTTCCAAATGCTCTTAATTAAGCTCAATCCCCCACAAGCAACCCCCCTAGCTGCCAAAATAAGTTTTCCCGCCAAACTTCATTTAAACGGCTAGGATGATTCCCACCCAATCCAATGGGTGGGATTTGATCAAAGTGATGCAAGAAGTCAGAAAAAGTCAACAATTGAGAAAGAGGAGAGAGGAGAAGCAGATGAGGTCAATGTCTTAGCATATATAAGCTCTTGTAAAAGCCAATGTGGCTAAGTAGTTTTATGTTTGTATTTTTCAGTTTAATCCTCTTTCAGTGTAATGTTTTTATCAATTAATGAAGATTTAAAGTTTAAGTTACTCTCTTTTCTCAGTTTTTAGAAATTTAGCCAAGTTGTTTAATTTGTTATTTCAAGCTAAAAAGTAATTCAAGTTCATCTTAAGATCAAAAATGTGATAGCTTCTATTTAATAGGATTTATTAATTTATTTTTCTTTTTAATTTATTTCTAAGTAATATATCACTTTTATATTTTTAGAAATTATATTTTAGGTTAAAATAATTTTACAAATTTTTCCAGATTTTTATTTTGTCTTTTAGTGGTATTTCTAATTAATTTTAGTTTAATTTAGTTTTAATTAATATTAATCAATTAAATAGCATAATTAGATTTTATATAGTATAACCTAGTTTTTATAATTTTTATTGCTTTTATTTTAGTTACAACATTTTTATAAATTTTTCTAGAATTTTTACTGTTCACTTAATAGTTTTCATAATTTAAATAGTTTAATTAGATATTAATTAATAAGTAGAATAATAATTAGTTAATTAGTTTAAAAATACATAAAATTAACTTTTTATAATTTTTTAGGATTCCCATGATGGTTAATTAGATTTATAAAATTTTTCTTAATTTTCTAAGTCTTTGTAGTATTTTTAATAATTCTAATTAGTTTAATTAGTATTAAATAGATAATTAGTAATTAATTAATAATAAATAATTAAATAGTGTAAAAATAAGTTTTATTTTTCTTAAAATTTTATTTTACTATTAGGATTGTAAAAATATCAATTTTACACTTTTAACCCTTCCCGTCCTTCAGTTGTACTTTTTGTTTTGTGCGTCTGTATACGTTTTTTAATTAAAACGCACGTTTTTAGTTTTTAGCTCAAATCTTCGTAATCTAAATTCTCGTAATCAATCACGTAGCTTTCTTAAGCTATATTTGTTAATAAATTCCAAATAATTATGATCATAACCTTTTCCTGTGAATAATTACCCGATCACGAATACGATAAAGTTACAATTCACACTTCAACGGGACTTAACGACCTGGTGATACCTTATATTACCCGGAGCATTGACCTAGGCTATTTAATTTTGTTGACCATTATTTGGTCAATATAAGTTAGGTGGTTCGGGCTCAATCAAAATTTGGCGCCGCTGCCGGGGAAGTGTGCGCGTTTCTTTAGTGTTATTTGAGATTAGTGTTATCTCACCTCACTCACTGTATAAATACCACCACTTGTGTATATTTTCATAATCAAAATACAAA
This sequence comes from Artemisia argyi, assembly GCA_030686995.1. Classification (NCBI taxonomy): domain Eukaryota; kingdom Viridiplantae; phylum Streptophyta; class Magnoliopsida; order Asterales; family Asteraceae; genus Artemisia; species Artemisia argyi. The sequence goes on from CM060695.1 coordinate 27,768,133, forward strand.
AAAAGTCATTAACACTTTTCCTAAAGTGTTAAAACACCAAAAAAATTAAAAACAACAAAGCAAATCGTAACGTTTTTTGATTCGGTTTTCTTTTAAGGTGATTCTTGAAGAGAAACGATTTTGGTAAACGAAACGATACCAAAAATATTCTCCAAAAGTTTTTAAACCCATACACAAAACACAAAAACATCCGTCTCTTTCTTGTGTATAATAATTCTACATAAAAATAAACCGTCGAAAACCAGGACAGAACACCTTCCAACTAGGGGTGTGAACAAATAAGTTCCCAAATCAAAAAGATTAAAACTTGCCTTTGTATCCTGGTGAGTGGTGTACCTTTTCTAAAGAAGCCACTCGCTTGTGATTATTGGTTTAAGTTCACTGTGGTTTTGTCTCGACTTTGTTTTGATTGATTTTTGTTCCTAGTGCATGCGCACTCGTTCTTCTAGGTCTACTAGCCCATTACGTGAGCTTGTACGAAAACCTAGGAGACCTCGTAGACGTTCAGCACCAACAGTCGGATCTGAGATCCGTACTGTTGCCACACCCACTATCACCATGGCGGAAGACCGTCCCATGTGTGAACTTCTCCAAGCACCCATCGAGGGTTACGGAGATGCCATTATTGTCCCAGCCATCGTGGCTGATAGTTTTGAGCTCAAAACCGGGTTACTCAATCTTGTAACCTCAAGTCAATTCTACGGTTTTGAGAGGGACGATCCTCATGCTCATATTCGATGGTTCAATAAAATCACATCGACCATCAAGTACAAAAATGTCCCGTGTGAAGCAATAAAACTTCTTCTCTTCCCATTCTCATTGGAGGGACAAGCCCGGATTTGGCTTGAAAAACAACCTCCACGATCTATTGAGACTTGGGAAGATCTTGTCAAAAAATTTGTGAATGAATTCTTCCCACCTTCCAAGACCACGAGTCTTAAGAACGAAATCACCAAGTTCACTCAAAAATACGATGAATCTTTTGGTGAAGCGTGGGATTGTTTCAAAGAATTACTTCGCAAGTGTCCACATCATGGTTTCTCTGAGTTGATGCAACTCGATACGTTTTACAATGGCGTGAGCCAAGCTGATCAGGATTCACTCAATGCCTCCGCGGGAGGTAACTTTTTGAGTAAAACCACAAAAGAAGCTTTGCAAATCATAGAAAACAAGTCTAAGGTCCGCTCTACACGAAGCAAACCGATTGTTTCCCAAATTAATGCGGGTCCTTCCACTTCATCTTCTGTGAGTCAATCTAGCACGGATGCTAAGATTGACAAGCTCACTGAAGCGATCCAAGCTTTGGTTCTCGCCCAAACAAAGAAAGTTTCATTTCCACAACATCCTCCACCTGCTGAGGTTAAAAAAGTGGAAGTCTGTGTAACTTGTGGTGGGCCGCATGCCTACTACAATTGCACAGCTACTGACGGTACTCCATACGAAGCTCATGCTTTAGCGGGGTCCCAAAATCAATGAGGCAATCAATATCGCCCTCCTATGGACCCCAGCTATCGTCCTCAACATCATTATCCTGGACCTCCTGGTTTTAATCAAAACCAAAATGTCCAAAACCGTAGCCAAAATCAAAATAGAGCGAACCAAGGTTATCAAAACCAAGGTTATCAAAACCAAAGTAACTTCAATCAGGGCCACGGTTTTCACAATCAAAACCAAGGATTCCAAAATCAAGGTTTCCAACAACAAAATCAAGGAAACTTTAATCGGAACCAAGGTCGGGGTAACTTCAATCAGGGATATTTTCATGGAAACAACAACCCTAATCAGGGTAATTTTCAAAATCAAGGTCCAAATCCGAACAATCGAGCTCCAAATATTCCTAATCCGAATCAAGCCATTGTTCCAACCGGGCCTTCATCTGACGAGTTGTTAAAACAATTCATGAAGTCCCAAGAAGAGTTGAACAAGTTGCTGGTCAGCCAGATTTCTGACATCGAGAAGTCTTTAAATGATCGACCCTCGGGCTCAGGTACTACTTTACCGAGCAACACGATCGCTAACCCGAGGGGCGATGCTAAGGCGATCACAACACGCGATTCCTACTACCTCTTCTTCTCCTCCAAAGGTAGTGAATCGTGAGCCTGAGGTGACAAAGGACAAGGTGCAAATTCCTAGCCCACGAAGTACAGCACATGTCCAACCTCAGGTTATTCCTGAAACCAGATGTAAGCCTGGAGTTGTCTTTGAACCACCAGAAACTCCAGTGGACAGCCCTAAATCCAAAACTTCTATTCCCTATCCATCACGTCTCAGTGAACAAAAGCTCCGCGAAAAAGCTAATCACCAAATGGATAAATTTTTCCAAATCTTCCAAGATTTGCATTTTGATATCAGCTTCGCGGATGCTATTCTCTTGATGCCCAAGTTTGCATCGACAATCAAAAATCTGTTGAGTAATAAAGAAAAATTATTTGAGATGGCAAGAACTCCTCTGAATGAGAACTGCTCTGCGGTTCTTTTGAAAAAGCTTCCTGAAAAGCTTGGAGATCCCGGGAAATTCCTCATTCCTTGTACTTTCCCGGGTATGGTTGATTGCTTCGCCCTGGCCGATCTAGGTGCTAGCATCAACCTGATGCCATATTCTGTGTGGAAGAAACTCTCTCTCTCCAAACTTACCCCCACGTGCATGACTTTAGAGCTTGCCGATCGTTCGATTTCTCGTCCCATTGGCATTGCCGAGGACGTATTCGTTAAAGTGGGGAAGTTCCATTTTCCGGCAGATTTTGTGATTGTTGACTTTGATGCCGATTCAAGGGTCCCTCTCATTCTTGGGCGGGGATTCCTTAGAACTGGGCGCGCTCTTATCGATGTATTTGAGCATGAGATCACATTACGTGTTGGAACTGAAGCCATAACCTTCAACCTAAATCAAACTTCGAGATACTCCTCCAATTATGATTGTGAGTCGGTGAATCAAATTGATGTCATCGATGTTGCTGCTGAGGAGTATGCTCAAGAGATTTTAGGTTTCATTGATGATTCTTCGAGTGAAAATCTCACTCAGTCTTCTCACCCCATTATTGCCAATTCTTATCCTTCCCTCACTCCGTTTGAGGGAAGTGACTTCATCTTAGAAGAAATGGAGGCGTTTCTCAAAAGTGATTCGATTCCCGATGGAGTCGATAACCAAGAGATCGACCTCGAGAGGGATATTCTCATGCTTGAAAAATTGTTAAACGAAGATCCCTCTCCTCTTCCTGTTCTACCACAACAACTTCATAAAGAGGAGGTCAAAAATGTTGAGAAAACTGATGACTTCCCTGAGGTTGAACTTAAGGACTTGCCGCCTCATCTTGAATATGCATTTCTGGAGGGTGACGATAAATTACCCGTCATAATTGCCAAAGACTTAAGTGATGAGGAAAAGGCTGCTCTTATCAAGGTTTTGAAATCTCATAAACAAGCAATTGCTTGGCGTCTCTCCGACATCAAGGGCATTGACCCTGAATTCTGTACTCATAAAATTTTAATGGAGGACGATTTCAAACCTGCAGTCCAACAACAAAGAAGGGTGAATCCAAAAATTCACGAGGTTATCAAACAAGAGGTTTTAAAACTTCTTGATGCCGGATTGATTTACCCTATCTCGGACAGTCCTTGGGTCAGCCCAGTTCACTGTGTTCCAAAAAAGGGTGGCATTACTGTTGTCACAAACGAGGAAAATGAGTTAATTCCAACTCGTTTGGTTACGGGTTGGCGCGTCTGCATTGACTATCGTAAGTTAAATGACGCCACCCGTAAGGATCATTTTCCTGTGCCCTTTATGGATCAGATGCTCGAGAGATTAGCGGGGAATGAGTACTATTGCTTCCTCGATGGTTTCTCGGGTTACTTTCAGATTCCCATTGATCCGCAAGATCAAGAAAAGACCACGTTCACGTGCCCCTATGGAACTTTCGCATATAAACGTATGCCATTTGGCTTATGTAATGCTCCGGGCACGTTTCAAAGATGTATGATGGCCATTTTTTCTGACATGATCGGAAAAACTATGGAGGTCTTTATGGACGATTTTTCGGTCATTGGGGATTCGTTCCAATCATGTCTCTCCCATTTAGACAGCATGCTAAAACGTTGTGAAGACACAAAGTTATGTCTGAATTGGGAGAAGAGTCACTTTATGGTCAAAGAGGGCATCGTCCTCGGCCATAAAATTTCAAAAAATGGGATTGAGGTTGATCATGCCAAAGTGGACGTCATTGCAAAATTACCTCATCCCACAACTGTGAAAGGTGTTAGGAGCTTTTTGGGTCACGCCGGTTTTTACCGTAGGTTTATTCAAGATTTTTCTAAAATCGCCCGGCCTATGACCCATCTCCTCGAGAAGGATGCTCCTTTTATCTTCTCCCCTGAGTGCATCGAAGCCTTTGAAACATTAAAGAAAAGGCTTACCGAGGCACCCATTCTTATTGCCCCCGATTGGGACTTGCCCTTTGAACTTATGTGTGATGCTAGCGATTATGCTATAGGGGCAGTCTTGGGGCAACGCAGGTCTAAACACTTTCAGCCTATACACTATGCAAGCAAAACGATGACTGAGGCTCAAAGTCATTACACCACTACTGAAAAAGAATTATTAGCTGTGGTGTATGCCTTTGAGAAATTCCGGTCATATTTGATCTTGACAAAAAGCATAGTGTATACGGATCACTCGGCTTTGAAGTACCTTTTTGCAAAACAAGATGCAAAGCCGAGACTTCTTCGTTGGGTTCTCCTCCTTCAAGAATTTGATATCATTATTCGTGATAAAAAAGGAGTTGAGAACCTAGCTGCTGATCATCTCTCCCGTCTTGAAAACCCTTACCAAAATGCTTTCGAGAAAAAGGAAATAAATGAAACATTTCATCTCGAAACCCTCGATGCGGTTTCATTTCGTGGAGACTCGATTACCCCATGGTTTGCCGACTTTGCAAACTACCTTGCGGGTAATTTCATTGTGAAAGGGATGTCGTCCCAACAAAAAAATAATTTTTTCAAAGATGTCAAACATTACTTTTGGGACGACCCCTACTTGTTCAAAATCTGTGCGGATCAAGTCATCCGGCGGTGTGTATATGGTCAAGAAGCTGCTGAAATCTTAAAGGCTTGCCATGCTGGTCCCACGGGGGGCCACCACAATCCAAATTACACCGCCAAAAAGGTGTTTGACTCCGGTTTCTTTTGGCCCTCGATCTACAAGGATGCCCAAGATTTGGTCAAGTCCTGTGACGCTTGTCAACGTCACGGGAATCTTTCACAAAAGAATGAAATGCCTCAGAATGCAATTCAAGTTTGTGAAATCTTTGATATCTGGGGCATCGACTTTATGGGGCCATTTCCGTCATCTCATGGAAACAAGTATATACTCGTGGCAGTTGACTATTTGTCAAAATGGGTCGAAGCAAAAGCTTTACCCACAAATGATGCCCGAGTAGTTGTGAAATTTTTGAAAGCTCTCTTTGCTCGATTTGGAACTCCACGTGCTATAATTAGTGATCGTGGTACGCATTTTTGCAATGACAAATTCGATAAAGTCATGCAAAAGTATGGTGTAACTCACCGTCTTTCTACTGCGTACCACCCTCAAACAAGTGGACAAGTAGAAGTTTCCAATCGAGGCATAAAGAGAATATTGGAAAGAACCGTTGGGGAAAATCGTGCATCTTGGTCGGATAAATTAGATGATGCACTTTGGGCTTTCCGTACGGCGTATAAAACACCCATTGGGTGTACGCCTTATAAACTTGTGTACGGGAAAGCGTGCCATCTTCCGATCGAGCTTGAGCATAAAGCCTATTGGGCTCTTAAGCATGCTAATTTCGACCTCAAAACGGCGGGTGATCATAGGAAAGTTCAACTGAATGAATTAAATGAACTTCGTGATCAAGCTTACGAGAACTCTTTGATCTATAAAGAAAAGACAAAGAAGATTCATGACTCCAAGATCAAAAACCGCGTTTTCAACGTTGGTGATCGAGTCCTTCTTTTCAACTCTAGACTCAAGATCTTCTCGGGAAAGCTCAAAACCCGATGGACTGGTCCATTCACTATCGTTAAGGTTTATCCTTATGGCACCGTCGAGTTATCACAAAATGACGGACCTAATTTCAAAGTGAATGGACATCGGTTGAAACATTACTTTGGAGAGGACATACCATCCATGGTTGTCCCGGATCTCCAAACTTTCCCTAAGGACAATTAAATTCGGGGATCGAGTCAAGCTAGTGACTCGGTGAACAAAAATTAGCAAACATATACGGGTTTTCACCCGTATTTCTGACTTCTTTCTACTTTCTACCACCCTAGTGTGGGGGAATGGCCAACCCCCCGCTAATTTGAAAATGTATATATGTATATAAGTTCAAAAAAAAAAAAAAAATGTGTGATTGTATGTACAGATAAATAAAGTGAAAAATACAAAACAAAATTCCACAGTTAGCTTCGAATATTATCTTTTTACGTTCATAGATTCGGCATAATAGCCGGGACTTTGAATATTGAGGACAATATTCATTTCTAAGTGTGGGGGGGAAATTCTAGCGAATTTTATCGCAAAATACTTTCAAGTACCCCCATTTTGGCCCAAATTTTTCAAAAATTTTTCACTTTATTTCAAAATTTTTGTGGTAATCAGTCCGCCTTGTCTAAGCGACACAAGGGATTGGCTAGTCCAGGAGCAAACGGCTCTTGGTAAAGACATCTCAAATCCGTTTACGGCTTGCAATTTGCCCAAAATTGTATGGTTCATCAACTCCCCGAAAACAAATGAGTTGGCTAGCCCGCAAGATTATGGCTTGTGGTAAAGGCCGTGGAAAAACCATAATTGGTAATCAGCTCACCAAGATGTTGACTAGGTCTATCAAGATGCTGGCTAGTCCAGGAGCAAACGGCTCCTGGTAAAGACTTATCAAATCCGTTGACAGCTGGTGGTTTGCTCAAAATCACACAGTTATCAGGTGTGCCACAGTTCTTACACCTGGCTACTCCAGAAGTGATGGCTTTTGGTAAAGAGTTTAAAATCCATCAAATTTTTCTCAAAAGATTGCTAGGGACTAGCAATAGCTTAGTGTGGGGGATTGATGAGTGCTCAAACACTCATCATTTTTACCGTATCTGGACTGCCAAAACATTCAAAAACACCCAAAAACGCATCAAAATGCACAAATTATCCCAAAAGTGTGTTTTATATGTTTTAGATGCAAAATGTTTAAAAACAAATGAAAAACGAACAAAGTTTGCACAATTGGCAGTTTCAGTCCCTCAAGTTTCAAAATTTGGCAAAACTAGTCCTTGGAAGTTTAAAACGAAAGAAAAGTCAACCCAAGGCAAAGAAAAGTCAAAAATTATCAAAATAAGTCCTTGGGTGATAAAGTTTGAGAAAATTACACTTTTACCCCTTAAAATCCAAAATTGACAAAAATGGTCCCTGGAATTTTGGAAATTGACAGATTTGGTCCCTGGTGGAATAATTTTGAATGAAAAATCATCTAGGGTCCTTGGAAAATCATAAATTGTCAAAAATGATCCTTTGGTGTGAGTTTGAGGAAATTACAACATTGGTCCCTCAAGTTTGGAAACTTGTCATAAATGGTCCTCGGGAAATTTAAAATGGAAAATTACAATTTTGGTCCTTTGGATATTTAAGCATGGCAGGTTTAGTCCCTTTGGTGTCTTTTGAAACTTGCCAAAACAGGCCCTCCAAATTCAGAAATATCAAAATTGGTCCTTGTGATTTTTAGAAATACCAAATCCGGATCACAAATAAACTAAACCAAAACCAAACCCACCACTCCATGGTCTGATCCAATAACACATACCCAGGCCCATACTTTAGCCCACCCACTACCCAAAACCGTTTTAAATAATCAACCCTTCGTTGACCCGCGTTGACTCACCCTCTCCCCCAACTATCCTGCAACACCACTGACACACTCCACCTTGCTCCTCACCTCCACCTCAGCATCCCACACCCTGCTCCCCCCTCCAAACACTACCTTCCAAACGCTCTTAATTAAGCTCAATCCCCCACAAGCAACCCCCCTAGCTGCCAAAATAAGTTTTCCCGCCAAACTTCATTTAAACGGCTAGGATGATTCTCACCCAATCCAATGGGTGGGATTTGATCAAAGTGATGCAAGAAGTCAGAAAAAGTCAACAATTGAGAAAGAGGAGAGAGGAGAAGCAGATGAGGTCAATGTCTTAGCATATATAAGCTCTTGTAAAAGCCAATGTGGCTAAGTAGTTTTATGTTTGTATTTTTCAGTTTAATTCTCTTTCAGTGTAATGTTTTTATCAATTAATGAAGATTTAAAGTTTAAGTTACTCTCTTTTCTCAGTTTTTAGAAATTTAGCCAAGTTGTTTAATTTGTTATTTCAAGCTAAAAAGTAATTCAAGTTCATCTTAAGATCAAAAATGTTTCACAATTGAAGTCAAAAGCTTTATGGGATCTTGAATCAGTTTAAAACTCAATGCTAGATTAATTCCTCAAAAATATAAAAATAAATCAGAAAAAAAAGAAAAAAGAGATAAGATGGAAGGTGAGCATTGGGAAATACTTGGATGGCTGTGGGTAATAGATCCTCATGGGAGGTTTTAGGAAAGGTTTGAACACTTCACAATTGAGTTGGATAGCACAGGCTCATTCACAAGGTCAATTTCAACTTTCTTTTATCACTTACTGTATTAATGCTTGTAGGTGTGATCAATTGTTTGTTGTAAGCTAATTTGAGATAATTAACTTGATAGTTGTTTATGTATCTCAGGTTGTTCCATAACTCTCATAGTTGTTAGAATCTTAAACTTGACTGTCACATTTTGTATTTCTAGTCCTAGCCTAGTTTAGAGTTTACTTCTGCATAACATTGACTTCAACAAGTCTCAAATAGGTTATTAGATAACTCTGCATCATTAGTTTAGGTTAAACATCATTAAAACTTGGAAAACTTCAAAAACAGTCCCCCTAAGGGGTGTTTGGATTAACATGTTTCAATGTGTTGTGGTCATTTTCTTGATGTTGTTTTGGTTTAAGCATGACACCTCAGGTTAATAGGGTTCATTTGAGTCATAAAATTCAAGACTTGATCACCAAAAGTCAAAATCAAGAGAGAATTCTCCCCACAGTTCACTGTTGGGGATTTTAGACCCACAAAACCTCTCAGCATAGTATAATCTTGAGTTTTAACATAATCTTCACTTATTTTAGCTTAATATAGTTTTCTCAATCAATTGTGATCAACCAAAGTTGGAAAAAGTCAAAATAAGTAAGTTTTGTTCAAAGTCAAAATCTGTCTCATTGGTTTTTAATCAAACTTTGGAGGCTTGCAACTTGTTTGATATAAGGTTCCAAGGTCTGATATTTTACAAGCTCTTTATTTACCACCTTGTTGATTTTTTTGAATTTTATCAGATTTTTAGAATTTTGTTTGGTGGGTCCCACAAGGTCTCAAAGTAGGCTGCAGGGCAAAGGTTTGCCCTGTCTCAGCAGACCATCTTCACACCACCACCTTTTGTGGTGGTTTGTGACCAATACAGTGGTCCATTCCTCTTGATTTTGGTTCCCATCAACCCCCTCCTACCAGGGAGTGTTTTTGAACCTTTTGTTTGACCCCTAAGTCTGTGGACCCCACTTAAATTGGACCATAATCCTTGTCCCTTAAACTGCCTCAGTCAACAATAAGCTAAGTGCTTATTTGATCTTTTTGGCTTATTCAGGCCATTCCTTTGCTTAACATTTGCTTATTATTGTTCAAAAGACTCAGAGAAACCAAGTTGGACCATTGTGGACCCTACATTCCTCATTTGAGCTTAAAAATACTCCACAGTCAACAAAAGTCAACTGTGGGTATAATAAGCACTTCAAGTGCTTATTCTTTGGGTTAAATCAAAAGTGTTTTTGTTAAAATTAGTTGTTTTTAGTTTAGAAAAAGAAAAAATCCAAAAAACCAATTTTAAAAATAGTGATAGCTTCTATTTAATAGGATTTATCAATTTATTTTCCTTTTTAATTTATTTCTAAGTAATATATCACTTTTATATTTTTAGAAATTATATTTTAGGTTAAAATAATTTTACAAAATTTTCCAGATTTTTATTTTGTCTTTTAGTGGTATTTCTAATTAATTTTAGTTTAATTTAGTTTTAATTAATATTAATCAATTAAATAGCATAATTAGATTTTATATAGTATAACCTAGTTTTTATAATTTTTATAGCTTTTATTTTAGTTACAACATTTTTATAAATTTTTCTAGAATTTTTACTGTTCACTTAATAGTTTTCATAATTTAAATAGTTTAATTAGATATTAATTAATAAATAGAATAATAATTAGTTAATTAGTTTAAAAATACATAAAATTAACTTTTTATAATTTTTTAGGATTCCCATGATGGTTAATTAGATTTATAAAATTTTTCTTAATTTTCTAAGTCTTTGTAGTATTTTTAATAATTCTAATTAGTTTAATTAGTATTAAATAGATAATTAGTAATTAATTAATAATAAATAATTAAATAGTGTAAAAATAAGTTTTATTTTTCTTAAAATTTTCTTTTACTATTAGGATTGTAAAAATATCAATTTTACACTTTTAACCCTTCCCGTCCTTCAGTTGTACTTTTTGTTTTGTGCGTCTGTATACGTTTTTTAATTAAAACGCACGTTTTTAGTTTTTAGCTCAAATCTTCGTAATCTAAATTCTCGTAATCAATCACGTAGCTTTCCTAAGCTATATTTGTTAATAAATTCCAAATAATTCTGATCATAACCTTTTCCTGTGAATAATTACCCGATCACGAATACGCTAAAGTTACAATTCACACTTCAACGGGACTTAACGACCTGGTGATACCTTATATTACCCGGAGCATTGACCTAGGCTATTTGATTTTGTTGACCATTATTTGGTCAATATAAGTTAGGTGGTTCGGGCTCAATCACTGCCTATCTATTATTATATGTGGATGATATTGTTCTCACAGCTTCTTCTGATAGTTTGTTACAGCGGATTATTAGTTCCTTACATCAAGAGTTTGCTATGCCTAACTTGGTCCACTTAATTACTTTTTGGGTATCTCTATTTCTCGTTATTCTACAGGGTTCTTTTTATCTCAGAAGCAATATGCACTTGAGGTTTTGGATAGAGTTCATATGGTTAATTGTAATCTCAGTCGAACTCCTATTGACACTGAGTCCAAACTGGGGGATGATGGTGATCCAGTCTCTGACCCTACATTATATCGGAGTCTTGCAGGTTCTCTTCAATATCTCACATTCACTCGTCCAGATATATCATATGCAGTTCAGCAGGTCTGCCTCCATATGCATGATCCTCGAGAGCCTCATCTATCAGCTCTTAAACGGATTTTGCGGTATGTTCGGGGTACATTACACTATGTGTTACAGTTGTTTGCTTCTTCTACTTCATCCTTGGTAGCATATTCTGATGCAGATTGGGCTGGTTGCCCCACTACTGGAGATCCACTTCCGGCTACTGTGTTTTCCTTGGCAACAACCTTTTATCTTGGTCATCTAAGAGACAACCAACTCTATCTCGTTCTAGTGCCGAAGCAGAATACCGTGGGGTTGCAAATGTTGATGCTGAAACTTGTTGGTTACGGAATTTACTTCGTGAGTTGCACACACCTTTATCTTCCGCTACGATAGTCTACTTAGATAATGTTAGTGCAGTCTACTTATCATGTAATCCAGTTCAGCATCAGCGAATGAAGCACATAGAGATTGATATTCATTTCGTTCGTGACTTGGTTGCCACTGGTGAGGTTCGAGTTCTCCATGTTCCCTCATGTTACCAATATGCAAATATTTTCAAGAAAGGCTTACCGTCTGCACTGTTTGAAGAATTTCGCTCGATCCCCAGCATCTGGTGTCCTCCCGCTGCGACTACGGGGGAGTGTTAGCCTAGCCCGTATTATGTTATGTAGTTGTAACGGGCCCAAGCCTGAAATCTAGAATATTCGGTATATTGCTTTATATATGTACGCTATAATGGTTATGATCAATCAATCAGAATCAATTTATCATTATCCCTCAATCTCATTGACTTGCAAGATTTCATGAAGCTGGAGCAGTTTGAGAAGCTACGTTTTATGCTTGGAGTGACCAAAGCTACTGAAGTAAGCTAAATGCATATGCATTTGCTTAAGGGAGGGATTGATAGTCAAAGTTTGTTATTTTTAGTTTGAATAATCCTTAGTCTAAGTCTGAGTCCACTAGTCTATGACCGAGTATTTGGGAAAGTCCTCGTCTTGTGGGTGACTTCCTAGTTTAGCGCCATCTTTAGTTTATTCTGTTTTGTAAGGCTATAAAAGCCACATGGTGGTTTCAATTTAATATAGCAATTCCTTCCACCAAAACTCTTTGAGTGATCATTTGTTTAAGTTACTTTCACAAGAGTATGATGAGGTCTCTAGTTAAGCTCTTTTTTATTGCTTGTCTATTTGGATTGCCTGGACTGCCTTGAATGGTTTCTGCTGAGATTGATCTTATGGATTATTGAATTGCTGGATGATTACTGGAGGTTTGACATCAGAGTTTGGCTATCTTAGATCTTGTTTTTATGGTCTTGTATTTTGGTAGGCATTTAGTCTTAGCAGTAGCATATCATGGCACTAGTACATAACACACCTTTCGCGATGAATTTTTTTCGACTGACCTGACGCCTTGTCGTCGGCAAGAGTATGATGCCGACGAAACTTCGTTGGCCTATGTTAGTTGGTAATGCCTCGTCGGGACTTACTGTGCCGACGATATTTCCCGACGCTAAAGTGGGGCCCACATCCATTTTCAGTCAACCGAAAACTTGTTTCGAAAAATAATATGCCGACGTCTATTCATCGGTATTTTAATTACAATTAACAAAAATCGTTAATTACTCGGTCAATAAGTCAACAAAGTCAAACGGTCAACATTTATTATACCGACGACATGTCGCCGGTATACAAAAAGTCAAAAGAGTCAAACGTGAAAGTCAAAATTGGGTCATAATATACCGACGAGTGACGACATGTCGTCGATATTTGTCATTTATGCAGGCTGCATAGCAGCCTGTAATGTAGTCGTTTTCCAGATTTTTCCCGGAAAATTTTTCGGAAAAAATCTACACAATCCAAACCTGTATACACAATCCAAACCTCTATACCAACATGCCAATATGCCAAAACAACTTGTAACGGCTAAAACTCTTATATATAATCGCTAAACACCCCCAAATACATTAAAACATTTCAAATTCTACAAAATGGGCTTTGTCAAGCTGCCAATAGCACAAAAGCTGCTATATCCGCAATGTTTAAGTTGCCAAAATGCCAAAGTTTACAATAATAACATACGGATGAGTAAATAGCATACGGATGGACAAAGTCAAGGTGTTAAGTGGTAAAGTGTACATCATACGGATGAGGATCGAGCATAAGGATGGAGAAAATGTTAACGTTTACAAAATAACCCATACAAATATACCTCATTGTCCCACGTCAACATCGCAATCACTGTCTTCATCACCACTACCCAAGTCAGCCTCGTCACTCCCCGAGCCATTCTCACTGCCACTCCCACTTACACTCCTCGATCCTGCCGCACCCACGCCAGTCCCACTCCCCGATCCTGCCTCGGTTTGAGACGCCATCTGGCTCATCAACTGGGACCACAGATCGGGGCTTGTCTTCATTACTTTCATAACTGCATTGAGTTGGCGCTTAGTTTCCTTAGATTCTTCTTCAACTTCCTTGATCTTTTTTTTTTCTTTTTTGGCAAACATCTTGTCAATCTCGGGTGTGGTGTACGAATCGGAAGCTGGCGGCATGGGTAACCTTGTCTTGCCAATACATGGTACCACCCTACCCCTACCGGCTATATACCCCTGTTGGTTGCCCTTTAAAACCTTTGCAAGTATCTCTTCCTCTGTGTGGGCTCTCCCAATAGGCGTGTTAGCTCCCAGATCCCGCAGTGGGCACATCTCTTCCTATGTAGTTGAAAAAAATGATAAAATTAATATAAAATAAAAATAAAATAAAAAAAAACAAATAATATAAATTAAAATAAAATAAACAAATAATATAAAATAAAATAAAATAAAATAAATAAAAATAAAACGGTACTTACGTATTGAACACGAGCCTCGTCCTTCAACCATACACCTTTCTTGCAACGCTGGTCATAAAAGCTCTGTATGAGGGAGGGGTACTGACGGTTCTCATTCCTCTCAAACTGTATATATATATATATATATATATATATATATATATATATATATATATATATATATATATATATATATATATATATATATATATACACACAAGCATATAAGGTGAAACAAATTAAAAACGACAAATCAAACAGCATATATAATGAGCTATATGTAAAATAATCATAACGTGTCTAACGTATTGGTGGCGAGATGCGGCCAATGACCGAGATCCGTGGCGGCTAGTGTTCTTGTTCTTCTGCCTGTTTTCCATGTTGATTTTGGACCTGTTGGCATGCTTTTCACTTAGGTAGAGCTCAATATGCTTATCCCACACAGACGGCTCCATGTTAGGAGGAGGCTTCCTAACACATAATAACAAACGCAGAAAATTAACATATATCAATTGCTAACATATTAAAAAAATGACAAATATTAAAAAATTAACAAATCAAAAAATTTACCTTCGTATCTCATCCACCTTATCAGCCCCACCTGGTATAGTCCAGTAATCTCGCTTGACATCGTACTTGTTGTCCCTGTAGCGACCTGCGAGATACTCGTTGATGCCATCTTTGATGGTCTTCCACCGGGGTGTACGCTGGTGGGACTTCAGATCAAACATTTGCTGCAATCAAATATAACTAAAATAAATTTTAAAAAAAATTATTTTTGTTAATTTTTTGATATTTGTTAATTTTTTTAATATGTTAGCTAATATATACATTTGTTAACTAATATATATACATCTAAATAAATAAAAAAATGTTGTTAACTAACGTTGTCATTAACAGGAATGATTGGTGGTGGCGGTGGTGCCTCAACTAACGTTGAATGACCGTCGATATTCAAGGTTTGAAAGTGCAAATCATTCAAATTAGCAGACAGAGTGAGATCAGATGAGTTGTTGCCATGTATCACATCATCATCATCTTCTACCACGATGAATGACCAGGTTGTGTTGTGATTAACATCTTGAACGACCTTCCAATTGAGTGGTCGTCTGGCAGGATCTTCAAGGTAGAAGACTTGTTTTGCTTGTGTTGCGAGAATGTAAGGTTGATCTTCAAACGCTGTGCTACATGCCCAAATTTGTGTCATGTTGTTTCTAGTGTTATAACGTTCGACTCTACGGTTTTTGTTGGATACGTCAAACCACTTAACTCAAAACAACACAACTTTGAACTGGGTATAAGCAAACTCAAGAATTTCTTCTAGCTGACCATAATACATTTCTCCTTCCTTCTCACCAGGTGAACAAATTCCACTGTTCTGAGTTGTACGTTTTATATCGCGGCTATGTACAACAAACTGCACACCGTTGACTACGCAAGAGTTGACTGAGATTGGGGTCGGTGATGGTCCACAAGCCAAAGCGAATAAGTCGGGAGTACAACTTCGATCATTGGCAATGTAAAGCTTACGGATCTATGAAAAAAGATAAGAATAGATAGAGATGAGTAATAGTCGTTATTTATATAGGGAAATACATGCAATAAGTTTACCTTCGTCGAAAACCAGTTGGAAAATTCTTTCGACATGTCCCTATCAGGAAATTCCCTGAAAATGTTCATGATATTAGAATAAATCAAAAAGATAACATGGGAAAAAGAAATTTTAAAATGAAAACACGTGTACCTCTCGAACTCGTCCATGTACTTGTCGATCTCAAGACTGTTATGAAGTACATACCATATCACTTTGTTCATTTCTTCGCAACCTAACCGAATAATTGTCTCTTTACCAGACTTTTTACATAGTGATCGGAACACCTGGAAATCACTTGTTGGGCGAGGACAGTCCTGAGATGTAGTGGGACGATTAAATTTCGTTCCAATTTCACCCCGAAAATAACGAGAACAAAAAGTTAATGCTTCGTCTGCAACATAACCCTCCGCTATTGAACCTTCCGACTTAGTTTTATTTCGTACATAGTTTTTTAGCTTCTTCATGTATCTTTCAAATGGATACATCCACCGGAATGAAACAGGCCCGCCTTCAAGAGCCTCTTCAGGTAAATGCATAACCAAGTGTATCATAATGTCGAAAAAAGCAGGAGGATATATTTGCTCGAGACTGCACAAAATGTTGATCAACTGGTCTTTAGCTTTTACCATGTCATTCACCATCAAAGTTCGGGCGCAAATTTGCTTAAAGAATGAACAAAGCTCGATTAGTGGTGCATAAGTCTGTGCGTCCAAGTATTGCTGAAGTCCATAAGGAAGTAACCGTTGCATCATTATATGACAATCATGCGACTTTAAGCCCGTTATATTGTTATCATCTTTGGTCACTTTCGACTTGAACTTGGATCCGAACCCATATGGCAGTTTAACTGTTTTGATGTATTGACAGAACAGTTTTCTTTTATCGGGTGTCAGGGAGTACTTAGCATGAGGCTTTGAGTACTTCCCGTTTTGTTTGTTTTTGAGACACAACTCCCGTCGAATGCCCAAAGCTTGCAAGTCTTGTCTTGCCTTGGCGGTGTCTTTAGATTTGTCATTCATTAACAAAGTGTTCAAGATACTCTCCAACACATTTTTTTCAATATGCATGACATCTAAATTGTGTTGTAGAGAAAGAGAAGACCAATATTCAAGCTCGTAGAAAATAGACCGTTTAGTCCAGTTCAGGTCGGTTGTAGTATTACGTTTTATCTTCCCACCCCCATAATCTGGATGTTTCCCCGGTAAACGTGTGGGCAATATTGCAAGTTGAGTCAAGATATCAGCCGGAGTATATTTTTTAGGAGGATCTCTAAAATCAGTTGCACCATTGAATGTAGTAAAGTCCCTCCTCCATTTATGGTTTTTTTTTTAAATATTCTATGGCCAACATAAGCTTGTTTGCTTATCACACGCGTAGCCGGAGTGTCTACTTTGCATGTAGGGCATGCGTAGTAACCTTGCCCACTCCAACCAGACAAACTACTATGAGCAAGAAAATCATTGATGGTCCATAAAAGCATCGCTCTCATGTTGAATTCTTTGCCTGTAACAACGTCCATAGTCGGGACACCTGGTTTCTTCCATAATTTCTGAAGGTCATCAATCAAAGGCTTTAAGTAAACATCAATGTCCTTCCCCGGTGATTTAGGGCCAGGAATCAACAACGTCAGCATCAAAGTAGTCTCTTTCATGCATAACCACGGAGGCAAGTTGTATGTTGTTAAGATAACATGCCACATGCTATATGATTGACTAAGGTTGCCGAACGGATTGAAACCATCAGCCGCCAACCCTAATCGGACGTTTCTTGGTTCGTTAGAAAATTTCGAATATTTACCGCTGTCAAACATCTGCCATGCTTTACCATCAACCGGGTGTTGCATTTTACCGTTTTCCGTAGACTTTCTAGTGGCATGCCAAGTCATATGTTTTGCGGTGTGAATAGACTTGTACAAACGTTGTAGTCTAGGAATGATAGGAAAGTAACGCAACACCGTGTTAGGAACTTTCTTCCCCGTTGTGTTGCTGTCTTTCTATCTACAAGTTTTACAGACCAGACAATACTCCAAATCTTCAGCATCAGTCCCCCGATATAAAAAGCAATCATTTTCACAAGCATGTATCGACTCATACCCTAACCCGATCTTTTTAAATGTATTTTTTATAGCATAGCATGACGGTGGGAGATTATAACCTAACCTGGGAGGAAATACCTCCTGGAGAAATTTTAGCGTATTGTTAAACGAAGTATCACTCCATTTACCGCTAACTTTGAGATGCGTAAACTTTGACATAAAATCCAAGGTGGTCATAAAGTCACAACCCGGGTAAAGAGGCTGGTTGGAACTGGCAAGTAACTCTTCAAACTCGTTACGTACAGGAGGTATCGTTGCTTGAGTCTGCTCGTTACTTGTCTCGCCAATATTTGGAGGAGTTGGCTCATTTTGTTCATTATTCGGAGGAATATCAAAAATATCATTAAGGCACGCACCCATGTCACTCACCTCTCATTGTGTTGTGTTATTTTCTAATGGCAGAGGATCGGGTTCACCGTGAAGGCGCCATTGTATATACGTTGGGTCCCACCCATAGTCACCTATGTGGTTTTTGAGATCTTTAAGATTTACCCAATGAACATTATGACAAAGACGACATGGACATTTTATTTTTCCGTAACTATTAAGTAACGGCTTGCAATGATCGAGGAATGCGGCAAGACCATCAAAAAATTGTTTTGAACAACGACTCTCTAAAGTCCAACTTTTATCAAGTATCATAACTGCATTTTTAGGATGGAACCAGTTAATATATGAACTTAATTAAACACATTCAAAAGATTCGACACAAACACATATAACCGTGGAATTATTACTAGTTGTTTTGTTCACCTAGTGCAACTATGGAAGGCAATCCTAACCCACTCTTTGAATGATTTGTCTCATATATGAATGCGTATAACTGATTTACTATTTGAGAAAATTTCGGTAGCATTTCCCCTCAACTCCCCAAATTTGTGCAATTAAGACATATTCGTAGGAGTAAAGGAGAAACACTGTCGAAATCATCTCAAATAGTAAATCAGTTACACGTATCCATATCCTAAACGAGACAAAACATTCAAAAAGCAGTCCCACACAGGGGACTTTCCGAAATTAATTTCTAATAAATTAATTTCGAATGGGTTTTCTATAGGATGATTAACTTCGGACGGGGAATTTCCGAAATTAATCACTAAAATCCGAAAATCCTAAAATCATTTACAATAGTTTTCTATAAATGGTTTTTCGGCTTGTATATCATAAGACTCAATTTTCCGGCTTATTTGGAGACTTGTGAACTTATATAAGTTTATTATATCATATACTTATATAAGCCCACAACTCTCCAAATAAGCCGGAAAATTGAAGTTTATGAAATATAAGCCGAAATCAAATAAGTTTGAATGCATAATCACTTTCACATAACAAATATATGCCGAAATCAAATATATAAGTTTATTATATCATAACCTGCTTTTTCAATAAACATTAAGCACTTTCAATAAACATTAATTAGAACTTTACATAATGTATTAATTAACCTGCTTTTTCAAAACAATATTTTTTCTGTAACATAACTCAAATAATCACTTTTATCAAACTAGTATACCATACTAACCAAACGCAAACTAACATTTAACCAATATACTAAAATCTGTCTATTCCACATAACTAACCAAACGCAATACTAATTAACCAAACGCAAACTAACATTTAACCAATATATTAAAACCTATCTATTTAACATAACTAACCAAACGCAATA
Source organism: Artemisia argyi (assembly GCA_030686995.1). Taxonomy (NCBI): domain Eukaryota; kingdom Viridiplantae; phylum Streptophyta; class Magnoliopsida; order Asterales; family Asteraceae; genus Artemisia; species Artemisia argyi. The sequence goes on from CM060695.1 coordinate 27,787,589, forward strand.
CTAACTAACCAAACGCAAACTAACATTTAACCAATATATTAAAACCTATCTATTCCACATAACTAATTAACCAAACGCAATACTAACTAACCAAACGCAATACTAATAACCATAAAAATGAAAAAACAATGCGGATATGTAACATACTGTCTCGGGCTGCTGCTGTCTCCTCGGGCTGTGGTCTCCTCGGGCTGTGATCTCTCTCGTGCTACGGCCTCGGCTATAAAAAACGGTTGGTTAAAAATAAAGATAAAAAACTGTTGATGGTGACATGTCGTCGGGATACCAAAAGTTAATAAAAAAAATAAAATAAGGTACGTTACCTATGTCTTGGTTGTCACAGCTCTCACTCTCGCCTCTCGGTATCACTATCACAGCTCTCGGCTAGCTGTATTAGAAAAAAAAAATCAAAAATCAAAAACTTAACAATTAACATTTACTAACAACAATTAACATTTACTAACAATTAACATAATCAAAATATTAACAAAATTAAACAAAAAACAAAAAAATACCTTCGGTAAAAAAGAAATAGAGGGGAAGAAGAAGAGGAAGAATTAAACAATAGAAGGGTTGGGGGATGAATTAAACAATAGAGGGGTTGGGGAAGAAGTGCACAGTGGTGCGGGTGTGGTGACTATGATGGTGTGGTGGTGGTGGTAGCAAATGTGGTGGTATAGTGATGGTGTCGTAGTGTTGGTGGATTAGTGGTGGTGGTGTTGGTGGATTAGTGGTGGCGGAATAGTGGTGTTGGTGGATTAAGGTCGCCGGCGGCATAGATGATGATGATAGATTGTTTTTTTTTTTCTAAGTGTAATACTGTGACCCAGATTTGCTTTTTAGGGTATGTTTTAATATTATTTTTATAGTATCGATGACTTGTCGTCGGTATCATTAATTTTATTTTGTCGTTTTATATTTTGGCGGGGTACTTAAAAATTTTCAGGGAATTTTATCAAAAAATGCCGAAGAATGTTCGTCAGTATTTTTTATATAATACAAAATTGTTAACTTTTTATAAAATAAAAAAAATTAATTAGTATAAATTCTTTTATTTAATATATAATTAAAATTGAATAATTTTATTTAAAATTGAATAATTTTATTTAAAATTAAAAAAAATATATTTATAATAAATACTTTTAGTTAATTTATAATTAAAATTAAAAAAAATATTTATATTTAAAATTAAATACTTTGGTTTATAATTTAATTAAACAAATTCAAAAAAATTTTGGATTAATAAAAATAAATTACTTTTATTTAAAACTAAATACTTTTATATTTAAAATTAAATAATTTAGTAAATACTTTATATTTAAAATACTTTTATACTTAATTAAACACATGCAAAAAATTTACCGGGACACTTCGGATGGTCACTTTTTTTCAAGTACATGAGATGTTAAACGAACGAGTCGAGATGATATGGTTATACATGAGATGTTAAACGAACGAGTCGAGATGATATGGTTATACATGAGATGTTAAACGAACGATCCGAGATGCTATGGCTGGTTATACACGAGATGTTAAACAAACGATCTGAGATGCTATGATTATACACGAGATGTTAAATGAATGAGTCGAGATGATATGGTTATACATGAGATGTTAAATGAACGATTCGAGATGACATGATTATACATGAGATGTTAAACGAACGATCCGAGATGCTATGGCTGGTTATACACGAGATGTTAAACAAACGATCTGAGATGCTATGATTATACATGAGATGTTAAACGAACGAGTCGAGATGATATGGTTATACACGAGATGTTAAACGAACGATCTGAGATGCTATGGCTGGTTATACACGAGATGTTAAACGAACGATCCGAGATGCTATGGCTGGTTATACACGAGATGTTAAACAAACGATCTGAGATGCTATGATTATACACGAGATGTTAAACGAACGAGTCGAGATGATATGGTTATACACGAGATGTTAAATGAACGATCCGAGATGCTATGGCTGGTTATAAACGAGATGTTAAACGAACGATCCGAGATGCTATGGCTGGTTATACACGAGATGTTAAACAAATGATCTGAGATGCTATGATTATACAAGAGATGTTAAACGAATGAGTTGAGATGATATGGTTATACATGAGATGTTAAACGAACGATCCGAGATGCTATGGCTGGTTATACAGGAGATGTTAAACGAACGATCCGAGATGCTATGGTTATACACGAGATGTTAAACGAACGAGTCGAGATGATATGGTTATACATGAGATGTTAAACGAACGATCCGAGATGCTATGGCTGGTTATACACGAGATGTTAAACGAACGATCCGAGATGCTATGGCTGGTTATACAGGAGATGTTAAACGAACGATCTGAGATGCTATGTTTATACAAGAGATGTTAAACGAACGATTTGAGATGCTGGCGCTAACAACCACACAATGGAATCAGCTGCCTTATTTCACGACCTTTATAATGACATGGTAGGCGACATGGGAAATCTTCGTATGTAGTTTTGTTGTTGTTTCTGTTATTGTTGTTGTTGTTGTTGTTGTTGTTGTTGTTGTTGTTGTTGTTGTTGTTGTTTGTTGTTGTGTTATTGTTGTTGTAGTTGCTGTCTGTTGTGTTATTGTTGTTGGTGTTTGTTGTGTTATTGTTGTTGTTTAATAAAATGTTGTTGTTGTTGTGAAAATTGATGTCGAATGTGTTTATTTTTTTTAATTCAGACATAAATCGACTAGCTTCCTGTTAATGCAATAACCAACATAACATTTAAAACACGAAATACATTAAACATTAAACTTAAAACATGAAATACAAAAGTACGATTAATAGAAACTACGATACGGTAATTAAAATAAAACTACGAATTAAGAAAATGAATCATCTGAGACCCAGCCATCCTCCTCACTCGAAGAAGACTCTGATGGTACAGGGCCAAGCCCCATGGCCCATCGGCGTGGTAGTTCTCTGTTTATCCCCGCCGTATGAGCAGCTTCCCGAGCCCTATGAGCAGCTGCCACACGTTCTTCGTCTTCTTCAACCTCTCTTCTGAATTGCAAATCTTGCTCGAAGAGTTCTTCATCAGTCAAGCTAAATGTATTCGGTTGGTTTTCCACTGGTAGATTGTTTACCGGTTCATTCTCAGCTGGACTGTTTTGTTGTTGATTTCTATTTTCTGCAGTTGGAGTGTTCACAATCACCGGTTCTTTTGGAGGACTTGGGAATTGTTGCGAGAAATCCTTGTGAGGAGAACTTGGGAATTGTTGCGAGACATCGAGAATGGGACTTGGGAGTTTTAATTTTGTGAGTTTATGTGTGTTGTACTGAGTTAATGATTCTTGGTATATATAAAGTAAAAAATTTGGCGGGACAAAGGAAAATAAGGAGGAATATAAGGCGGGAAAACAAATACCGACGTCATGTCGTCGGTAATAAATAGGCGGGAAAAAACCCCGCCCAAAATATCACTTTTATTCGCAAGCCAAACGACAAAAAAATGTTCAATAATTTCCCGACGTCATGTCGTCGGAATTTTTACAAACCAAATTTACTTAACCGATAATAAACGCTAATTAAAACTCTAATCGCAATAGATATTTATTTAGGGAAATATACCGACGACAGGGCGTCGGGAAAAGATTGGCGGGTCAAATTCCCGCCCATGTTTTCGCAATTATTGGGAAAGTCAAATTTGACCAAAAAAATACCGACGTCATGTCGTCGGTATTATAAATTCATAAAATTCAACGTGAGTTTGGCTCGGTCAAGCGTATTTTTTGTCGTTTAATGCAATATACCGACGACCTTTTGTCGTCGGGATTTTGTTCGTCGCCAGTTCTACTTATTCTAGTAGTGTGGGTTTGTTTGGGCTTGTCCAACTACCTTTTTTTTTTTGTAATGGTATGGGCTTGCCGGGCCTTCTTTTTTATACTTCCAGGCAAGTTTGATTCTTTAGGATCTTTTTCCTATTGATTCATTTTCTAGGCCTTTGTTTGTAAATATTTCATTTAATATATATATATATATATATATATATATATATATATATATATATATATATATATATATATATATATATATATATATATATATATATTTTAAACTTATAAACCCTAGAATGAAACTGAACTCGGGTTGTAGTTTCAGTAGCCACCAAGTAAGGTAATACTCTCATGCATGTAATTTGAACTTAATTAATTAGACTCACATAATATGTTAAGATTGGTCTGGTTTACGTGCTCTTAAATCATTGAGAAAAAAATATATATGCAGTTAACATATATATCTTTTTTCTTAATGATTAGTCACTTGCACACGCGCACTTGCCAAGAGGTCTTTCTGGAAGCAGTCCCTTTACCTTCGGGTAGGGGTGTGACTGTCTACATCTCACCTCCCCCATACCTCGCCCTGGCGGGATTGGCTATCGTTATTGTATATATATGCAGTTAGCATGCATCTAGCTTGTGTATGTTGGGCGGAGCCAGTAGGGGGGCTGGCGGGTGCTCAGCCACCCCCAACTGCTCCAACTTGTCCGACTTCTAGTTTGATCTTCAGTGCATATTTCATGGAGTTTTTATTTTGGCCCTGCTAAAGGCCCAACCCTTTAAGCAACACCGCTGTTGAAGCATACTTTGTTACAGTTACACTCATCCGAAAATGCACTGTTGAAGAACCATAACCAGTTTTGTTTTACAATTTTTTTAATGTTTTTGTTCTTTCCTGGACTGCAAACTACTAAAGAAATATATTTTGGTAGAGAAACAAAAGCAATAAATAGTTACCTTCACAATAGTTGTAACTTATAACTAAGTATAGATCTGGGTGTCTGAAGAGAAGTGAATTTTGAAGGATAAATTGAAATCAAGATGAAGTAGCTAGAAAATATCTTTGTGTAATGGTAGTAAACTGATCACGTGAGAGCACAACTGCACATAGAGAAAATAGAGTTTTTGTGGATCAAAATTTCTTGGAGAATGATTTTTAGTTGTGTTTCTACATTTTTTTTATTATTCGTTATTTACTTTGATTTAAATGATTTTTAGTTGTGTTTCTACTTTTTGTTATGTCTTTTTTTAACGATACCTGTTGTTATGTTAATAACTAAATTTTAGCTATGTTGGATTAAATGGTTAGTTTAGAATCTTTTATGAAAATGAATTGATTTGTATATGGTTCTAGTTTTATTAACTTTAATAAAGGAAAAATACAATACTTTTAGTTCTCTAATTAGACTTGATCATTATGATGTTATCCAACATTTGATATCAGACACATATTTACCGGTTCAATAATTGGTTCGCTAAATTGTTACTACTATACCATAAAATCTGAGCCCCCCTCAATATAAAATCTGGCTTCGTCCCTGTGTATGCATGATAGGATATTTATAGTTTGACTGTTGGCTTTGTGCAGTGAAAGTTACAAATTTACCTTCTTGGAATGGTTTGTAAAGATGTAATCACAAAATTAGTTATCCAATTCAATAATAAATAATAAAACTAATCTGGAATTGTAATTTTTGTCAAAGGGCTTGTATAGTGAGACTGTGGAATAATTTGCCTCTCTAAAAAGCACTTTTTTACTTCCAGGAAATTACAAACAAGGTCGTTGTCATTATTCTGCTATTAGCATGTTTCCAAAAATTTCATATGATACCGTAAAAGGTTTTGATGATAAATTTGCCCAAAGATACAATTTCTAAATGACTGATAACCTTATATTAAACTTTGATGAACAACCAGCAAAAGGTTGGTTAACTAAGATTTGTGAACCAAATTAGAGTTACTTGTTATATTAATAAAGGTTACAGTGTGCTGATTGTTTAATTATTATTTGAACAAGTATATAAACTAAACTGAAGGTGTTTTACTTGTGTTGTGTGTTAACCAAGAAAAAAAAAGAATATAATGAAAATTGTAACCTACTGTCCTTGATAAGAACTAACACACACCCTTATTACCACTTATGGAGTATTGACTTCCATAAACTTGTTAAGAGTTCTTAAGTATTACTGTGATAGTTTATGTATATGAAGAGTTTTATAAATATGTGGTAGAAGAATGTGCTGGTCATCCTAATATATAATTGTTTGGTTTCGAACCTCCAATATTAATGCATTATTGATAAACTCAACCAATCAATTAGAATGATAGAGAATATATTTTGTTGAAATTGTAGGAGACTTGTTAGGAAAACAGGTGAGAGCTACTAAGAAATGGAGAGTTTCAAGGGATTTTTACATGGGGTTGCACGTTTCTCAAGCCAATGTGTCACAGCTTGTTCTAGGAAACCCAAGTGCAAGCAATGCAAAACTCTACTAAAAGAGTATCCTCCGGAATTCATGGTTTGTAGATAACATCTGATGTATATATTTCTGCCGAACCATAGTTTCTAATATATGGTTTTTTTTATTATTATTATTTTATATATATATATATATATATATATATATATATATATATATATATATATATATATATATATATTTTTTTTTTTTTTTTTTGCAGAATATGACTTTGCAGGTGACTTGGAGAAGTTCATTGCCAGATTTAGTGAAAAAATTAAGTGATTGTAATGAAGGTATGCTTTTGTGATCTATCATTAGTTTATACTTTGAATATCTGTGTTCCTAAGATTAATCAAACAATTTCGTTGTTGGTAAAAGGAGCAATAAGTTGCACGATTGAAAAAATGGGATGGTAAATATCTCGGGTTACTTTTATCCAGGGCAAACTTATAGGCGTGTGTGTAAATTAGAGAAAGAGGGAAAGCTAGCGCATCAATGGGAAATGTCATACCATCGTCCTTATAAGACAGAAGCGCGCTCAACTAGTAACAGTGGCCTCATTTTTCGATGTTACAGCGAATGCGCCCAAAATTTCTGGATAAAATAATGAAAAGCCAATGATTTCAGATAAGACTCGAGATAAATCTTCTTAAAATACTGTCCAAAAGCCTCCATGCAGGATCTCGCAGTATAATGTGATTGAATTTTTGGACATGATGTCTTTAGCTCTAATTTTTCTATGTCTTTAAAGTAGCACTTATTAATTATAATGTGTTGGGGTTTTGTTTTTCCCATATTATATGGGTCCAGTTTTAACACTAGTTATGGATTTATATATTGTATTATGATGATTTGTGTCTATTGCGTGTCTTTTTGGATTTCATAAGAGTGATGTTTGGAGAGTAATGGTTTATATCAGAGAGGATATATAAAAATTGCCATACACATTATTTGAGAGTGTTTGGAATTATCAAGAGTGCTAAACAGTATACACATTATTTGCGAGTGAAATAAGCAGATGTGAAGAGGTAAGATCATCTCCTTACTCTAAAGGGCAATAACCATATAAGAAGTTAATGAAATTACTGTATAATTGAAATAACAGGTAATTAAGTGCAGTTTTCCATGTGTCGATGAGGGACAGCAGCCTTCCTCCATGACTTTTTTTTCTTTGCCTCATTTCTCATTACTTAGTATAGCTCATTGCATGATACTTGTTTCTTTTGATAGCTTGTTATGGTAGCTTAATATATCTATGCTTTATTTGGTATTGAGTGCTTGATTTGTGGCTTAATTATGGTTTGCAAGTAAGGGGGTGGGACTGTTTGGCTTGCTTTTGTTTGAATCATTTCTTGTTGAATCTATAGTTTATTAGGCTTGTTAGGTGAGTTTCTTTTAGGATAGTTTAGCCCATTCAGTTTACTCTTGTTCCCTATTAGCTTATTAGGCCTCTGTTCAACTTATAGCTTCTAATTATTAGCTTTTCAGTTTTTCAAACTTTGCCTTTTAGCCTTTCATTAAATTGATGTTGTATTACTGCTTATTTTTAAGTTCTAAAATTTTGTTTTTATTAAAGTTTTATATTTTCTGCTTATTCAAAATTTCCAAAAAGAAAACTTCAAAAATAAAACATTTTGCAAAAGGGGTGCCAAGGAGATTCGAACCCTAGTCCCTTCAGGGTCCACGCCTCACACACACAACACAGTACCAATCGCCCTTGGGACTTTCTTCAGTTAGAATATGTAAAATTAAATCCATATAGGAACTTGGTCTCTTTAGCTTATTTACAACAGTTAGCTTATTCCAGGCTTTTTAGTAGCTTTTTCCAAGTTTTTATAATTTCCCCTTAATTCCGCAACATTAATAGACTTTTTGGAAAAATTTCAGATTTATTACTTTTCATTTCCTATTTTTAAACATTTATTTTCTTTTATTTAGTTTTTAATTCATAATAATTAAATAAAAAGTCGAAAATTATTTTTTTTTCTCAAAATTTTCTTTTGCCATTTAGAATGTAGGAAGCTTGTTTTCATGCCCATAGGATTAGTCTAGCTTTTATTTCACTTTTATATTTGCGCTCATACGTAGTTTTAAATTAGTTTACGCGTTTTTAGACTAGATTACGTTTTTAGTTTAAATAGCTTTACGTTTTCATTTTATTTGCTTTTTTATATGCTTTTTAGTTTCGATTTACTTTCCGTAGTTATAATATTCCATTTATATTCATTTACCATTATTCACTTCACGAATCACACAACCGAGTCACGATTCCATTCACTCCTTCACGGGACTACGACTCGGGAAAATACTTTCTTAAGTATTTCTTTGGAAAATTATAAATGAAATAGTTGATCCTGAAAAGACATCAGTACGCATACATTAAATTTTTAAATATAATAACATGAGTCCTTATTTAACGACATAGTAAAAAAATATTTTAATGTATGAATAAAACTAATATTTATTTTAAAAATATTTAACTTATATTAAACCTAATTCGTATATTTATATGATTTTGTATGTTTAATAGATGGAAGTCTCAAGCCAATACTAATACTCATGTAATTGTAAACAAAGTTCATATTATAAAGTGGAATGAGTTATTTGTTTATTATCTAAAGTTATCAAAAAATATGGAAATTTATAATTTTTCACTTAACTCCATATAATATATTTAAAATTCAACCACTAATGTTTTATTAATTACCTCATCTTCTTTTAAGTTTTTATTTTCATAAATTTGGTACCTATATTTTCATGTGTTTTTTCCACAATCAAATTCACCACCAAATTTATTAAAGTTTGACCAAAATCAATTCGATTTTGACCTTTTATCGGCCAATCATATTGCTCAATTTTGATTATGTGTCAAAATCGAACTTTTCTATTGGTCTAATTTTTTTCCTCATAAGATTGTTTAGTAAAAAAAACTTAAAAATGATGTAATTAATTTATTATATAAAAGATTATTATATACTCCTATATATGGGCTAAGATTCTCGCAAAGATCATTTCCTTACATAAACATGTGTTCAATATGAATTTAACCCATTATATATTCAGCCTAAAATGAATTGTAAAATTTGCTGTTAAGATATTCTCATTGCAAGAAAAGGAATTGAAGTGGCCGATCGATGTCTGAAAATAACATGCAAAAACCTAAGATCTTTGGTTGGATTCTCACCTTCATACAATAATGTTCTATAACCATTAACTTTTTGTTTTAGTTTACTTGTTTCATAAGTTAGTTTTTAGTATAATTGTTGTGGTATACGATTATATGTTTAGCATTTGTTTACAATAATGGTCTTGTGCTCTTGTATGTTCCAACTAATAAGTTGTGTAGTAGAATCATTCTTTTTTGGGTAACAATGGTTTCTGACTTTTTGGCGGATCTGAATCCACCGCCACACAGACTCAAACCAGGTAAAGTCTTCTCTTTCAGGAGGTTGGCGTAGCCAGGGTTGTTTGCACCTAGCAGGAATTGAACTTGAGACCTCACACATCTTAGAGTGATAGTCACAAGTCCTTTTGCACTAGGCCACCCCTGAGTGATTTGTGTAGTAGAATCATTGGGTAAAGAAGATAGAGATCGATATAGTTGTGTATGATAGGATAGATAGCTCGAGTCGTGTGTTCTATACCTGCAGGTGCAATACGCGGGAAGTAATTGCTTGCTTTTAATATGCAAAAGAAAAAAGAGATGTATAGTGTAACTTTCGAAGTATGCAATGAAGTTCAACTTAACAACTTTTATGATTTTTTTGTGTTTATAGGGTATATCTTGAGATTATGGCACATGGTCCCCAAAATCCATGGAACGGCCGTGAGCGCTCGTACTAATTCGAAGGTCTACCCTTCAAATGAAGGTACATAATTTAATTCATTTATTTTAATTCTTGTTTACAATAGATTTTGTAAGTGAAAGTTTTACTGTTTAGAAGTTGATTCCTAGTTCAATTTAATTCAGCCTAAAACATGAACTGTAAAAATTGCTATTGAAATAATTCTCTTGCAAGAAAAGGAAGTGGCCACTCTCTGAAAATAACATGCAGAACCCAAGATCTTTCATCGAATTCTCACCTTCACACGTATAATAAATGTTCTATAAGTATTCAGGTTTTTTTTTTTTTTTTTTTTTTTTTTTTTTTTTTTTTTTTTTTTTTTTTTTTTATTGTGTGGTTTTGGTTTATTACTTGTTTTATTAGTTGGTTTTCTAGTAAAATTGTTGAAACGTAAGATTTTATGTTTGGCACATTTATTCATGATTATATAATCAATTAAGATGGTCTTGTATGTTCCAACTAAGAAACATAGGGTAAACAAAATAGATATCAATGTAGTTGTTTATGATAGGATAGATAGCTCGAGTGGCCGGTGTTCTATACCCGCAAGCGCAATACGCGGTGCTTTAGTGCTTATGCAAAAAGAGAGATATATTTTAACTTTTGAAGTATAACAATGAAGTTCAACACTTCAACGTAATGCTATTATGATTTGTGTGTGTGTGTGTTTATAGGGTCAACCTTGATCCAAAGGACTGCTGTAAGCAGTACAAGTAGGATGACGAAAGAGCTAGCTTGTACTAATTCGAAGGTCAAGCCTTCAAATCAAGGTAGTTTATTCATTTATTTTAGTTCTTATGTACAATAGCTATTTTTGTGAAGTTTTCACTGTTTAGAAGTTAATTCCTAGTTAATGATTTGTAGATTTAAATCTGTTTAGGCTTTGATTCTTGAGTGTTCGGTTCTTCATATTCATAAACATTAACCTTGCATTACATATATGTAAATTACACCACTAGTCTATTTATTAGAAAAATAACTAAATTATCACAAATATCTCAATTGGTGATGATAGAAGCACAAAGTTAACTTTCAGATAAAAAGTATTTTATTTTATTTTATTTTATTTTATTTTTATAATTATTATTATTTTTTGTTTGTCAAAACTAAACAATTAAAAAGAAAAATAAAAAAGCTCGGTCCCTTCATCATATGCTTAAAAAAGCCTACCCATATGCAAATTTGCGCTGTTTAGTTGCCTTTTGGTAAATTTTCATGTATCCATTATTTTTTTTTTATTTTTTATTCTTTTTCTTTCAAAGGGCAACTTTTATTAAAAAACACCAAGAACAAAAATACAAAACAAGTCATCCCTTAATTTATCAAGCCAATTAAAAGGAGTGACCCAAAAACCAAACAAACAAAACTTACATTACCCAACAAAGTCCTAACAACAACTACACTGTCACACAATGATGGAACAAACAAACTTATGGGCGTTTCTTTTTTCCCTTAGTGAAGAGATTGGACCCACTTGCATGTACGATATATGATACAACTATGATTGAATGATTTCATAATGTGCAACTAACTTGTACTGGTGATATTTTACTGCAGAGTATATACAACAAATGAATATAGAATACAGTTCAAGCAGCTTGAGCACATCTGATGATGATGATGATGATCATCATCATCAATGCTTCCCACCTCAGTTGGATCATAAGGTCTATGATAATCTGTATGCCCCACGTATCGTGGATTATTTTGATGATGATGAACCAAAAATCCCACCTCTCATGAAACGTAATGAAGCTGATGCTCCAGACACCCGACCTCTTAGTGATTACGGAGATCAAATCTTTCACACATCTGATGATGATGATGATGATGATGATGATCCATACTTCACCCCTGATGATGATGATGATGATGATCCATACTTCACCCCTGATGATGATGATGATGATCCATACTTCACCCCTCGCACGCATCATGAGGATTTTGAAGATCTATACCTATACGTCCCACCTCTCATGAAACATAGTGATGCTGGTGATCCATACATACGACCTCTTGTTGATTACGGAGATAAAATCTTTCACATATCTGATGATCAAAAGTATGCTGAACAACTGCAACTCGAAGAAGCACTCGTACTTTCGTCAGCTTCACATGCATCAACTTCATCGAGTAGCAAACGACCACCAATTGACTCTAGCAAATTACCTGAAAGATATTGCGATATTTGCATGGACACAAAAACTGAATCTGAAATGTTTCGAAACACCAATGTTTGTGGGCATATGTTCTGCTTTGACTGTATCAGGGAACACGTAGCAGTTAAGATCAAAGAAAACATGGCCAATGTAAGATGTCCTGACCCAAGTTGCAAAGGGCTTATAAGGCCTGAAGTATGCCATTTCATTGTTCCTAGAGAAGTACTGATTCGATGGGAAAATGCGTTATGTGAATCTATGATCTTAGGGTCTCAGAAATTTTACTGTCCGTTTGAAGATTGTTCAGCATTGTTGATAGACGATGGGGGACAAAGAGTGACGTCATCAGAATGCCCACATTGCAACCGACTGTTCTGTGCACAATGTAAGGTAGCATGGCATGCGGGGATGGATTGTAGGGAGTCTAAGATGTTCAGAAACGGTGAAATAGATCAGACTGACATTTTGATGATGAATCTTGCTATGACGAAAGATTGGAGGAGATGTCCTAAATGCAGCTTTTATGTTGAGAAAACGGAGGGTTGTCATCATATTTCTTGCAGGTTAATTACTTTGCTATGGTTTTTGGTTTTGAATAAAAATGATTTAGGAGTCCGGTTATCGTCTGCCTTACTGATATCAACGTGTCAATAAATTGTGTTGCAGGTGTCGATATGAATTTTGTTATGGGTGTGGAATGGAGTATCATAAAGGACATTCATGTCCTCGACCTGCTACAATGATTCATTAAGATTTAAATCTTTAGAGTAGATAATTTAATTAGTTTCCTATATTTTTTATTAAGGAAAATTGTTTGTGTTACGTGGATATTCGATAAGAACCTAATAAGGGAGTTTTTGTTCAAGCTTATTTTTGAGCTTATATGATTTCGTCTTATGTTTCATAAGCCATATTTTTTGCGGTTCACTTTTAAACTTATGAGCTTATATAAAGTTTATTATGGGGGTTAACAAGAATAATAGCTATTTCGTCTATATGGCAACATAATAACGAGATAGCCTTTGGCTTATTTAAGCCTTGAAGTGATACTCTCTTTGATAATGTTATTGTGATATCTCTTTTATTCTTGTTATCCAACTGGTTCAGTGGTTATGTGCCATAATTATAAAATGGCATCTCTAAACACGTGCGAAAAGTTAATCTTGACAAAAAGTTCGTTATAATTTCTGACTGTTAGCTAAGTATCTAGAACTTTTAGTATAAGATCCAATAAATGTCTTATGGCTGTTTATTTTTTTTAGCTAAGGGGAATATGGGTCCTACATTCTATTGCATTATTTTAATGGGGAGAGGTTTATATTTCACACTTTTCACATATAGATGAGATAGTAGACTTAGTGAACCCAAATAAAAAAAGTAATAATATTAAAACATAGCCTAAGTCCTTATATGGTTAATACTAAACGGGTACGGACACGTACACCCGACCGGCTAGCTAGCTCACATCCCTATAGCTCGTCAGATGCAACGCGACTTAGCTTAGAGAAACTATATTAATGAACCCAGTTATAGAAATAATTTTGTTTTAAAGCGAAAATATATATGCGGTAAAGGAAACCGATTATTCAAAATATACATTTCCATAATTTTACGAATATCAATATAGATCTTATATTTGTTATAAATTCAATAAACCAATCTTAGCTATCTACTCCCTCCGTCTTAAATTTATTGTTCATTATTGACTTTTTTAGTCTTTCTTATTCAACTTTAACCTTAAATATTTTTATAGGTGTTATATAATATCTTTTTTAGTCTTTCTTCTTCAACTTTAACCTTAAATATTTTTATAGGTGTTATATAATATTTGATGCAAAATATATAAATGGATTGAGTTTTAAGTGTATTTTTCAATGGTATAATTTTTCATCAAGTATTATATAACAAAAAAATATATTTATGGTCAAAGTTGTACCAGTTTTACTTTGAAAATTCAAACTGAATAATAATTTTGAGACGGAGGGAGTATTTTTTTTATCAAAATTAATAAAAAACTATTTCTACTATTTTTTAAAAGAACATATTTTACAAACGGTAAATCTTTAATCTATGAAATATACACCATCGTGACGAGAATTAAATTATCTTTCTATAGATATGCATTTTTATATACTTTTGACGATTTTTTTTTCTACAAAACTTCCGAAGAGAAAAATCTTATGTGATTTGTAAAAATCACATGTGATTCATTTTAAAAATCACATTTGATTTTTTCGAATCATTTTTTTTTTGCGAAAATTTGAAAAAAAATAAGAAAAAATTAGTTGAAAGTATGCAGTAATGCATATGTATATAAAGATAATTTAATTATCGTCGCGATTGTATGATTTTTTCGCGTAACGATTAACGGTTTTGCGTAATGAATGGACATGATTGGTTCATTGAATTTATGTCAAATATGGAATATATATTAATCTTTTCTCGGGTTTATAATGTATGTGTTTGGACGTGAATGTTATGGTATTTATAAGAATGACTTTAAGATGTGGTGAAAATATTTTCTAAATATACTGTTCTTTGTATAAAACATGCAAGTTTCGTTTTTTTTATGAAAGTTGATAGACTACCCTTATATGCTACTCGTATAAGGATTTACGATCTTTTGACTTAATAAAAAGGATTTAATCAAATCATTTCCTTTAGGGTAAATTGAAAATTGCATCCTAATGCTTCCTGAAATTGCAAAAAAACTACCAAAAACAACTTTGTTTTGATTTGGTCACTAAAGCTGATGTGGCGATGCAAAAAAACCACCCAAGCCAAACGAGTGTTATTTTATCTTTTTATTTTTTTTTGGTTGTAAATGTGAATTTTATTACCATAAGAAATATAAACATACCACACTATGGCTTACCATGGACATTTCTCATGGCCACATAGATGGTGCATACAACTAACATACAAGATAACCAAACAAAGACTAAAACCAATTACCAAACTAATCACATAATCAACATCCAACACATTAAGGACTCAAGCTCAGTCATTATTCCATCAACAATAACTTCCTTGGGTCAAATTCAATTATAACCATCATCCATGCTGTAAAAACCTACAACAAACCTGGAAATCTGTAGCGGATTACCCGATACTTGAAAACGAAAAGTAAGTAAACTAATGATACGCCGACAAAAAAGTAAAATCGCACAAGACCCAAACGATTACATTGTATTAAACGTTTGTAACGAAAGAATGAACTACAATGACCCCTCCCCCTCGTCTCTTTTTGTAGAGGCGAGGGGGGAAGAAAACCTAAAGGTTGGTGATCGGCTGCTACAAGAAGAAAAATATAAACCCAAGAGTCTAATTCCTAAGAAGTCATCCATGCATTATATAATGCATGGGAATCGACCTCATCTCCTAGTTGGACTAAAACATGTGCTAAACTTTCTTTTTACTCCCTATACTCATGCAGGATTTCTAACCAGGTTTTAATATTTATAAGTACTCGTCTACCTATTGTATACCTAATGCACTAACGGGCAGTGTACCCGGTCGTGTGTAGTGTAGTAATCGGTAAACCGAGGTCGTCCCAAGAGCTATGCGCATGGATCTTAATTTAAGTTCTAGTATCACTGGTTTTAAAGGGGGTTTTGTAAACTGATTAATTAATTAACTACGAAAATAAAATGAAAAGCAATAAAAATGTGGAAAGATATCAATAGGGAGAAATGTGCTAGCCTAGTTACTAATCTTGTTAAGCTATGATTACGTTTTCTAGTTAGTGTTTCCCATCACTCCACATGGGGGTTTAAGTCAACTAGACTCAGTTGGACAATTCGGTCCTATCTTCCATAAAGTCCTATTCCGTAACCTAATAATTAAAAGAGTTCGTGGGTCTACGAAATGGAAGAGCCATTTAGTGTCGCTACAATCAAAGACTTATTCAAGGGAACCTGGCCTTTCGGAACTTAGGTTCCCCCTAACTTCTTAAGCATTTCAGTTTGAAAGGTGCTCGTTTAGTATAATTCGCGCGCAAGATAGTGATAGTCCTATGGTCAATTCTTACCACTACTCGCAACTTGATTCACTAGGGTCCTATGGTCAATTCTCCTAGCTTCGTAGATACTACCCAAACTTCCATGCTACCAAAACAAGGGTGTCCCAAAATAAGCAAAGAAAGTATACACATAAAGCTATAAAGAAACGAGAAAACTACATCATAATATTAACAATTTCATAACTAGGCTAACACCAAATGTGTTTAGCCTCTCATATTAAAGCATACAGAAACTCAATGTTAATCATCATGAATGAAGACATGGAATTAAATACAAGAATGTAATACAAAATACTAAAACTTATGTGGTGATAAGCGTGAATTCTCCCTTGGAAAATGACTTGTATGCTGCTCGAAATCGTCCTCCTTGAAGCCCTTAATCGTCTTTGGTTTTTGTGTCGTAAGAGGGTATGTAAAAATGCGGAATTAGGGCTTATATTTATAGCCTCGACTAAGTTACGGCGTAACCTCTAAATTTAGGACATTCTTATCCTCAGTGATGATATTTACGGCGTAACCCAAAGATGGGTTACGAATGTAGAACTCTCGTTAACGGTTTTACGCCGTAACCTTGTAGTTGGTTATGTCATAACTTCTTTAGACCACGAAAATCTTCTAAGTCTTGGAAAATATATATAGCGTAGCTTATGTAGGAGTTACGCCATAACCTTGGTCAGCGTTGACTTTGGTTTACTAGTATAAATCTTAGTTACGGCGTAAGTAGAGTATAGATTTACGTCGTAACCTTTGTTAGGTCAGCATACTCTTGTGTATTTGCATTAAAAACCTTCCACATCAGCGTCTCTTTGTTTCAATACTCATTAGTAACCTGAAAATGAGATGTAAAAGAATAAGAGTATATATTCAAGTAAAATGATACAAATGATGAACATATTAGGGGAAATTGACCATAAAATATCAGGACTATTTGATGTTATCAAATATCCCCCACTTGAACTCTACTTGCCCTCAAGTAGACCTTATAGAATAATTCTTAAAAAGATATCTCCCAGTAGACTTGGAAAATATGAGTTTAAAAACTTCATATGCTAGAATATATCAAAGCCGAACACCTCACGAAATGGGAACAAAACACTCATACTCTCTCTAATCTAAGTGTCAATTTCGAGGTGATCACTCATTGCACGGTCGTAGCATATATTCTATCATAGGCTTGACAGTTACACAAATCTCCACCACTGGAGCTAAGGTCAAGACACTCTTTAAAGGCAATGTTTGGTGAATAAGTATAAGGCTAGGGGTGATTTGTCATTACTAGCATACTACAACGAATGAGACAAAGACCATCGATACATGACCAAATACATGGCCAAGACACCAATGACTGCTCACTTCCTCACCTAAATATGGTTCATGTCTAAAAGGGTAAGATAAGACATGGGATGCATATAAATGGTGAAAAATAAAAATAAACAAGCAAATAGTCTTACCAAGTTGTCACCGCCCACCGTCCATCCAAAATCCAAGCTTCAAGACGCAAAAACCGGATCATGATGTAATAATCTAGTGTGCCAAACACTACTACAAGCAGGTTGAACCGGTCTCTATGACCTCCGTGCTTCTCTTACACCTGAGAGATGTGAGTATCTAAACACTATTTGTGAGGTGCTAGTATATGACCTCCGTGCTTGTCTTTGGTCTTTAGTGGAACGATTATTTGTTGTAATTACTTTTATATTAGTGTTAAATGACCCCTAACTTGTATTTTGACTAGAATAAAAGCGCATTTGCTTGAGGACAAGCAAATCTCACGTGTAAGGGTATATGATGAGGCGAAAAATGAACCACTTTTAAGGGGTCATTTAAGCCCGGAATTGAATTTATTTGATCAAATATTGCCCTAAATCGTTCCTTTTGTGATTTTAGGTACTTTGGGAGTGAAATCTGGAAAAGGAAGCAATTCGGACGTTTTTTGAGCATAAAAGTGAAGAAAACGCCAAAGACTTAATTTTCCATGCTGGGAACAGTGTGTGACGGCATCAAGAGTACTTTCCTAACGGCGTCAAGAGTAAAGATCATGACGACCCAGTACAGAAATGAAGGCATCACAAAGTAGAGCGTCAAGAGTTAAATGTGTGACGACCTGCAAAAGTGGATAACATGACGGCGTCAGATGTAGATCAAGGCAGTCCGAGGATTATTTTGGCTGCGAGATGACGGCGTCACAAGGTTGTTCTTGACGCCGTCAGCCGCTTATATCTATATATAGTTTTCTAATTTTCATTCATTTGAGAGGAACAAGTTTGGAGAAACCCTAAGGCCGAACCATATACGTATTTTACAGTTTTTTCAAGGGTTTTCAGCCCTTGAACCCTTACATGTGCTATTGAGATAAGTATTTTTTTAATTCAATCAATATGTCTATGTGTTGGTTGTCTATATCTTGTGCTTGTCTTGATTCCACCATGCTAGGCTAGATTTATCTTGTGTTTGCTTAGATCTAATGAAACCTAGATGTTGATTTTGTGTTGATTACTTGTTTATGGTTGTATTGGATGAATGATTTCAATGTTAGGTTTAAGAAAACTGGAAGATCTCCAATTGGTAACATGCTTGAACGTCTTAGGAAACATGAACCGATGTGTACTAGGTTTTATTGGTTGTATTTAATGCATGAGTAAATTCTAATGATCCTATGTTAGGAGTTTCTTAGCCGGCTCGACATAGGAGTGAAGTAGGCACTCATAGGATTGGGAAGTTAAGTACGCCACCCCATGAATGGTATTAAGGAATACAATCCGTCATCCACGCAACTATAACAAGTAATTAACGTGTAAAAGATATATAGGGAGTAGTGAAATCTAAGTAAACACATTTCTCCACTTATTGCTCACAACCTTAGTTTAATTTAGTTTTATTTTCATTTTTAGTATTTTATTTTGATTGCATCTTAGTATTGGGTTAGTTGACTAGCAACTAATTTCGCCCAAATCCTTCAAACCCGAGATATTTACTTGCTTTCTAAAAAAATATAAAAATACAAAAAGAATCATCTCTCATCTCTAGAACTAGTATTTAGGTTTTCTAATCCTAGCGACACTATTCCTAGCTGAACGATCAATCCCCCGGTACTTGCCATTATACTATACTACATCGATCAGGTACACTGCCTGGTGGGGGTTGTAAGCTTCTCAAGATCCCTCGAGAGGTAAAGCCTGGTGCAATCCCTACGCATCAACCACCAACAGGAATATGGGATTATTTAATTGATCGGTGCGTCTGTGCTGTTGTTGTTGAATATTGAACTGATTTGTTGCCTTTTACATAAAGATACCTCATAATCCTTTGGTATTAAATTGGTCTGTGGTCTTGCGTATATGGGGCTAACTTGCAATTCAAGGTCAATGGTGGTATAATGAATCAGGTGCACATGGATCTTGTACTGTTGATTATTTTATTATGGCATGTGGATCAGATAGCAGGTTGTCGCTTAGCACATGGAAGTTAGTACTGGTCAAACATAAATTTTAATACTGCTGCCAAAGATATTTGTGCTGTTGAATATTAATAGTGTTCTCACAAGATTAATTCTTGTTAGTATGTTTGCTGCTATTTGTTAATTCTGGTGGCTTCGAGTTAATACTGGTACCTTCGAGTTAATTCTGGCTTCACAATAATTAATACTGCTATCAAGAATTAAGTCAGATAGTTTTGGAAGTTAAGTCTGCTCGGTTTCAAGATTAATACTGGTGCTTTCAAATTAATTTTGCTGTTGTTCGTTATTTGTTAATACTGCTTGTGTTGTCCGAGAAAGAAGTTTGTACTGCTCGTTTTATTCGATATTGGACGATACATGGTTTTGGATCTCGGTTGAATTGAAATGGAGATATTTGGTGCAATGGCTTTTTAATCAATTATGTGACAAGTGTACCCTTGGTGTTCGTAGAATCGTCAAATTGAGGCAATGATACAAACAAGGACTACGGTAGATCACCGGCTGAGGCAACAGTTACATAAGAGAGGAGGATGTTATTGCACTTAGATGTTTTTCATTGATTATTTGAAGATGTGATTACAAAGAAGGTTGAACATAATTTATTTGATGTTGTAGTTGAGTTTCACAGGTGCGTGTTCTTATCATATCTCAAAGTGGCTGTGACACTTTGGAGATAACTTTTTCGTGCGTTAAAGATGTGACAAAGACGTGATGAATCTAGAAAAGGTGTGTGATCTACAAACTGAAGGTGCTTAATGCTCACATTTGCTATCACTTAAAGGAGTTACGTTGTAGTGCTCAGTGTCTCATTTAGTTGAGGATTTATCAAGAGGTTGCGGCCTACTTATACTTTTTGTGGGGGTATGAGTTTGGAGTCATATGGATAGTACACGAATACACGATATAAGACGCAAGTTTGGAAAATTCAACTTCTTCATCAAATTCGTTATACTCAGTTTTCTTCATTAGTAATCATTACATATTGAGTTCGAGATTCAAGAGATCACCACTTAAGGGGAAGTGTTATTCAAGTTGCATACAGAAGACCCCTATTCGATGATTACAAAAAGGGAAGAAGATTAAAGGTTTGCAACTTATTATGTGTGGTGACATGTTCAAGTTAAGGGGAAGCATTGAAGATAGTTTTGTAATATCAAATAGGGGAAGACGGTTGGGAGTTATAATTTGATGATTACAAAACTACAAGGGCTTAATGTGATAGCTTTGGTATTTTACATATGGAAGAATTAAAAGCTGGAATATCTCCTTATAGATAGAAGATTTAGAAGATAAAGCTTAGAAGTTTAAAAGATTTATTATTATCTTCTTGTGTAAGTCTTGTAACCCTAATCCTCTAGTTTATAAAGAGGATAGGGGCGTTTAGTTTTAGTATCCAGAAAACATAGAACTCTCCTAATGAGAGTCTAGACACACCAAAGAAAGTGTGTGTACATTAGTTAGTTTATTAGTCAATGTATTAGTTTTATTATTGAATAAAGAAAACCTTGAAGTAATTCTGACTTTTGTGTTATTATTCCGCTGTGCAAATCATGATTACTATATCCTAGATGGGTGATGCGTGGGAATCGCACCTTGCTTTACCTCTCGAGGGATCTCGCGAGGCTTACAACCCCCACCAGGCAGTGTACCTGATCGTTGTAGTATAGTATAGTGACAAGTACCGGGGGATTGATCGTTCAGCTTAGGAATAGTGTCGCTAGGATTAGAAAACCTAATTAATAGTTCTAAAGGTGAGAGATGATTATTTTTGTATTTTTATATTTTTATGAAAGCAATTAAAATCTCGGGTTTTGAAGGAGTGGGCGGAATTAGTTGCTATTCAACTAACCCAAAGCTAAGATGCAATCAAAATAAAATAATAAAAATGAAATTAAACTAATTAAACTAAGGTTGTGAGCAGTGGTTGGAGAAATTGTGTTTACTTAGACTTCACTACTCCCTAGATATCTTTTACATGTTAATTACTTGTTATACTTGTATGAATGACGGGTTGTATTCCTTAATACCATTCGTGGGGTGGCATACATAACTCCCCAACTCTATGAGCTCTTATCTCCTCCTACACCATGACCCAGCACAACTATAGGGATTGTAAACAGTGGCTCATGCATTAAATACAACCAATAAAGACCTAGTACGCCTCGGTTCATGTTTCTTAAGACGTTCAAGCATGTTACCATTTGGAGATCTGCCAGTTTTCTTAAGCCTAACATATAAATCATTCATTCAAAACAAGAATAGACAAGTAATCAACACATAATCAACATCTAGGTTTCATTAGATCTAAGCAAACACAAGAGAGATCTAGCCTAGCATAGTAGAATTGAGACAAGAACAAGAGATAAACAACCAACACATAGACATATTGATTGAATTGAAAGTACACTTATCTCAATTACAATGCAAGGTCTCAAGGGTTTGGAACCCTTGAAAAACCTGTAAAAGAGGCACCAAAATCGTCTTTAGGGTTTCACCAAAACTTCTCTCTCTTTTTAATGAAAAAACTAGAAAACTATATATAGGAAAAACAGTCTGACGGCGTCAAGAGTTAATTCTGACGCCGTCACCTCGCCGCCATAAACTTCCTCGGACGGCCTTGATCCACTTATGACGGCCTATGTGACGCCGTCACCACCCACGGTAAATTATTCTTGGCCACTTTGACGCCGTCACCAGTACGTCTGACGCCGTCACCACCTTCGATATTTAATTCTTCATGTCTGACGCCGTCAAGCTTTTGGTCTTGACGCCGTCACCTTGTATTTCCAGCTTGGATTTTTGGTACTTTGCCGTTTTCTTCACTTTATGCTCCAAAAACGTCCAAAATAGCCTCTTTTCCAGAATTCACTCTCCAAACACCTAAAATCACAAAAGGAACGATTTAGGGCAATATTTGATCAAATAAAGTCGGATTCGGGCTTAAATGACCCCCTAAAAACGGATCATTTTTCGCCTCATCATATACCCTTACACTTGAGATTTGCTTGTCCTCAAGCAAATGAGCTTTTATTCTACTCAAAAGACAAGTTAGGGGTCATTTAACACTAATATAAAAGTAATTACAACAAATAATTGTTCCACTAAAGACCAATAGACAAGCACGGAGGTCATACACAAGCACCTCACAAATAGTGTTTAGATACTCACATCTCTCGGGTGTAATAAAGTAATATAACATTTTGGAAATGGAAGATATCTCTCACTACCTGTCATAGCAAAATAGATTACCATAGGCTTGGGAAAGGATCAAACCTCCACCACATGGCGTAAGCACCTAGGATAAACTATCAAAGAGGTCTTTTAAAGGGTTATAACGTTAGGTGTAGGGAAATGAATTACACGGTTTTGGTGGATAAAGGAAGTTTTACAGGTGGCGAGTTAACAATCTTAGTTAATTACATGTACAAGATGGCGTTGCTAAGCCAAGACTAGATTCGACTTAAGCTAATAAATGAAAAATAACAAAAAAATAAAATGAACATAGAATGAAAACGGGATGGTAGTCCGTATGTTTTTTTTTTCTTTTTTTCTATTATTTTTTTCTTTTTCTTGATTTTTTCGATTTTTTTTTTTTTTTTTTTTTTTGCATACACTCTTACCCTACCATCCAAAATAATACATCATAGGGGTATAAACGTTCCCCTTACACTTGAATCTTTACATACTTTACAATTAACTAATCTAATGACTCGAATTAAGAAAATTAAAACACTTGGAGCACTTTTAAGATTAACGCACGTATGGGGGTAATAAGTGATGTTCTTCCCCATTACTCCATAAAATAAGTACTTACCCATGTGTCCCAATCGTCCCAAAACAATATGTACAAGGATATGACTCGACTTAGCAACCATGTAATCAATTAGAAAGTTAACTTAGGGTTTAACAAATAACAATAATGCACTAAAAATGAGCGCATATACGGAAGGCTTAGGCGATTTGGTTGTACATTTAAGTGGGGTGTAACAAATTCTTCCTTTAAGTAAGATGCTTAAAGTTAGAAACGAAAAGATAGGCTCGGAGGGGTGTACTAGGGGTATCGTGTACTAAAAATGAGTACAACGCTAAGGGTGTAGGAAAAATTAGTTGACTTAACTAGCCAAGTAATATGACTTAAATGGTCAAGTAATTATAATACGGGTTTAACACAAGGGTGATCCTAATGCCTCTTATCATGTAGTAAATCCTACCACACGAATGTAGTCTCACTAGCGGTCTCGGGATGCATCACTAACGCAAGTTCTAGAATCTAAATGCTACCGGTACACTCATAAGCACTAATAATAAATGCTTTTCCTATCAAATCTAAAGGCGAACCTCACATTTTTGGGTGGAAAATTTTTCTGAATATACGGTTATGTGCTAGTCATACAACCTCCTATCCATGAGACGCTTGCTATGGCTAAAGTTTCACTCCTAAATGTTGTAAAAAATTTTAAATTTGGCGCTAAAATTACACTAACAAGTATTTCTCATATTTTTATTACACATCTACTATCAAACAAAACAAACTCAAGCGAAAGTGCATATGTAAGGTATCATCTTTTTACCCTCCTCTTACACTTAAGATGAACATTGTCCCCAATGTTCAAGTAAAGAATGTAAAAGTTAAAAAGTAAAGAGAATGAAATCAAATACTCCCCTGATTCGCTCGGTGTGGATTTTAGTTGGCCAGGTTAAATCTTCTTCCAAGAAAACGAACAATCAAAGCTTCCCTTCCAGAATATAAATCATCTTCTTGTCACAAATAACCTGTAAATCCTGACAAAAGTAGACAAGGCAACCTCGCGTAAAATCGGAGGCATCCTATATAAGTTACTAAATCCTAGAAAACAAAGTAAGATATAATGCTTCTGGAATGAAGTTTGCAGATTTCCTGGAGATTATAAAACTTAATAATTCACAAAAACCATAAGACTCCGTTAGAAAAACAAAACCGGTAAAATTTCCAGATTTTAACTCCTGACGCCGTCAGAATGGACCTGCAGAAATTCTTATGTTACGTTTCCGGAAAATTTCTGGAAAAACTTTGTCCTACTTCCTGGAAAATCCTGCAAAACTTCATTATGACTCAATACAAGCATTTGACTCTAACAAATACGAATATACACGTTCATTAAATATTGTGGATAATCATGATCGGTTTGTTTCTTAAAAACATATTTGGGGTTTCCCCTTACACTTATCTTTTGCAAAAATACCTCTAGGTTGAAGTTAAGACTAGGCTAAACAACATAACAAAGTATTTCCACTTTTTAGTAGAAACATGATCAACCAACAATAAAAATAAAACATGCATACGGAAGCAAATAACAATCAAACAAATAAAAATCTCACAAAACATGGGTTGCCTCCCAAGAAGCGCTTTTCTTTATTTACGAGTCTTGTAGCTAGACTCAAAGTCGTGGGTTACTACGTGATTCGGGTGAGTTCCTCATTGAGGACATCTTTTGGATCGAACTTAGGTTTCAACTTCCTATCGGTTCCCTTAGTGTGGTATGACCTTTCAAACTTTTCTCCATCCGGATCATACAAGGTCATTCTAATATGCCATGACCCGTCACCTTCTTTAGGTGGCTTGTCCCACCTCCATTTATACTTATCTCCATCTCTTTTCCATTTATTCAACTCTATATTAATAGGCATTACGCTCAAGAACTCAATCATCTTTCTAAAGACTAAGGGGTCCTCAAAGGGATCTAGCTCCTCATCCCTAGCTATGAGTTGTTCTACCGAATGTGTCTTCTCAACGAAATCCTTTTCTAGATAAAATGGGCATTGAGGTCCTATGAAGTTCCTTTCTATCCAAGGTCCATATCTAGATGGTCTCCTATTCATATCTACCCAATGCGGTGTTGGTTCATCATCACAATCATAACTATGCTTCTTAACATCATACACCGACCAAGTATCGCCTTCTCCTACCGCTATCTTGGATTCCTTGCAATCTATCATGGCACTAGCGGTTGCTAAAAATCCTCTTCCTACCAATAATGGGCATGTAGTGTCACTAACCATGTCTAGGACGTGAAAATCCGCTAATATAGTTAACCTTCCTACGTGAACAACTACATCCTTAATCATTCCAACCGGGTGGGCAATACTTCCATCCGCTAGCCCTATCAATACCTCCGTTTCCTCTAACTTTCCTAGCTTAAGAGCGGTGAATAAGGATAAGGGAATCAAGTTGAGGCTTGACCCTAAATCGGCTAGTGTGTCGAAAGCTTCGGATCTTCCTATCTTACAAGGCAAAACAAATATACCCGGATCATCAAGCTTTTTAGGCAACTTGTTTTGAACGAAGGCGGTCCCATTTTTACCTAGCTTATACTTCTCATATTTTTCTAGGAGGGCACTATAGTAAGGAGCACGCGCTAAGACATCAATGACGGGGCGTTCAAGGTGAAGTTCTTTGAATTCATCGTCAAGGTCTTGTGTAAGAGGTGTTTCAACTATGCTTTTGACCGGCTCTATAGTGGGTGTTTTAGTTGATTGGTCCTTTTGGGGAACTTGGTGTTGTTTGAAACACGTGCTCGTTGATTTAACCGAGTAGTATTGTGGACACGAAGTGGGTGACAAAACTGAAGATATGGCATTAACGTTTAGTTTCGGATTCTTGATGGTGTCGCTTGGGAGTGCTCCCATTTCTCGGTCATTGAGAACTTTCAACAATGCATCAATTCTATTGGTCATCTCGCTTTGATTTTGTTTGAAATCAGCTTCAAACTTAGCTATGCGGGCTTCTTGAGATGCCATGAACTTTGACATCAATCCTTCAAGATTGTTGGTACTACCATAGTTGTTAGAAGGATTGTTGTTGAAGGTACGGTTGGATGGTGGACCGTTTGATTGGTAACGATTAGGCGGATTGGAAGAATTTGGTTGATTTTGTTTCCACCTAAGGTTTGGGTGATTTTTCCATGAGGGGTTATATGAATCACCGTATGTGTTTGGCTCGGGCTTGAAAGTGTACCACGTATCTCCCGCTTCGTCGGTACGCGTGGATGCGTAGTCCGCAAAAGCTGTTCCGGGGAGTTCCACACAATCACGAGTGTCATGGGGACCACTACATAATTCGCATGAAGAAGTGATTTTGTTCACTTGGCTTGAATGCTTCGGAGCTTCGTAAGATTTCATGAGAAACTTGACTTGGTCCTCAAGTTCCATGATCCTACGGTCGGGAGTGCTTGAATTATTCGAAGGCAAAGATATTGCCTTGACCGTTTTGTTCAAATCACGGGGATCATTCCAACTTTCGTTGTCATAGAGAGCAAGATCTTCTATGAGTTCCCATGATTGTTCCGCACTAAGATCACGTAGCTTACCACCGGCCGATTGGTCAATGGTTCGCCTCGTGGAGATGTCGATATGGTCATAGAAGATTTGGACTTGGAGCCAAAGATCTATGCCATGATGAGGGACTTTTTGGAGTAAGTCCTTGAAACGAGTCCATGCTTCATAAAGAGATTCATTTTGACGTTGTTGAAACATCAAGATGTCATTCCTAAGTTTAGTAGTTCTCCCCGGTGGGAAAAATTGAGCAAGGAAACGAGTGGTGAGATCATCCCATGTGGTGATGGATCCCGCGGGTAAACGCTCAAGCCATTGACTAGCTTGATCCCGTAGAGAGAATTGGAATAGGCGTAAACGGGTAGTCTCTCTAGTTTCAACACCTAGGTCTATGGAATCTACGATTTTGAGGAAGTCCTTAAGGTGTTGGTTTGGATCTTTGGAACGAAGTCCATGGAATGCACATCCGCTTTGCACCAACCGGATGGTGTCGGATCGCAAGGGGGTCACATTGGCTCCGGTGAGCTCAATGGTGTTTCGGTAGCCTTGGTGGCTAGGTCGGGAATACTCTCCTAAGGTTCGGGGCCTAAGGGGTTCTAATGGTGGGTTTTGTTGTGGTGGGATGATGGGTTCAAAGATGTTACCACCTTCCATGATGTCGGATGGTAAAGAGTTACGAACAAAGGCACGAAGAAATAAGATAGACTAAAGAAGACCTAAAAATAAAAATAAAAATCTTACTAGAAAGGAATCTAGCAAGTAGACCTAATAAAAAGAAATCCTAACCTAGACAATAACTATTCCCCAGGCTGCGGCGCCAAAAACTTGATGCGTGGGAATCGCACCTTGCTTTACCTCTCGAGGGATCTCGCGAGGCTTACAACCCCCACCAGGCAGTGTACCTGATCGTTGTAGTATAGTATAGTGACAAGTACCGGGGGATTGATCGTTCAGCTTAGGAATAGTGTCGCTAGGATTAGAAAACCTAATTAATAGTTCTAAAGGTGAGAGATGATTATTTTTGTATTTTTATATTTTTATGAAAGCAATTAAAATCTCGGGTTTTGAAGGAGTGGGCGGAATTAGTTGCTATTCAACTAACCCAAAGCTAAGATGCAATCAAAATAAAATAATAAAAATGAAATTAAACTAATTAAACTAAGGTTGTGAGCAGTGGTTGGAGAAATTGTGTTTACTTAGACTTCACTACTCCCTAGATATCTTTTACATGTTAATTACTTGTTATACTTGTATGAATGACGGGTTGTATTCCTTAATACCATTCGTGGGGTGGCATACATAACTCCCCAACTCTATGAGCTCTTATCTCCTCCTACACCATGACCCAGCACAACTATAGGGATTGTAAACAGTGGCTCATGCATTAAATACAACCAATAAAGACCTAGTACGCCTCGGTTCATGTTTCTTAAGACGTTCAAGCATGTTACCATTTGGAGATCTGCCAGTTTTCTTAAGCCTAACATATAAATCATTCATTCAAAACAAGAATAGACAAGTAATCAACACATAATCAACATCTAGGTTTCATTAGATCTAAGCAAACACAAGAGAGATCTAGCCTAGCATAGTAGAATTGAGACAAGAACAAGAGATAAACAACCAACACATAGACATATTGATTGAATTGAAAGTACACTTATCTCAATTACAATGCAATGTCTCAAGGGTTTGGAACCCTTGAAAAACCTGTAAAAGAGGCACCAAAATCGTCTTTAGGGTTTCACCAAAACTTCTCTCTCTTTTTAATGAAAAAACTAGAAAACTATATATAGGAAAAACAGTCTGACGGCGTCAAGAGTTAATTCTGACGCCGTCACCTCGCCGCCATAAACTTCCTCGGACGGCCTTGATCCACTTATGACGGCCTATGTGACGCCGTCACCACCCACGGTAAATTATTCTTGGCCACTTTGACGCCGTCACCAGTACGTCTGACGCCGTCACCACCTTCGATATTTAATTCTTCATGTCTGACGCCGTCAAGCTTTTGGTCTTGACGCCGTCACCTTGTATTTCCAGCTTGGATTTTTGGTACTTTGCCGTTTTTTTCACTTTATGCTCCAAAAACGTCCAAAATAGCCTCTTTTCCAGAATTCACTCTCCAAACACCTAAAATCACAAAAGGAACGATTTAGGGCAATATTTGATCAAATAAAGTCGGATTCGGGCTTAAATGACCCCCTAAAAACGGATCATTTTTCGCCTCATCAATGGGCTTAAACGATCTGTAACATAAAATCTAAAGTATGTATGTAATTAAAAATTTTAAGGTAAAGAAGAAAGTTACGTCGTAGGCTAGGGAATAGCATTACGCTGTAAGTAATGACACCTGACAAAAGTCGGACATCTGATGGTGGCTACTGCGTAACCATGGAATATGTTACACCGAAGATTATCACAGAGGAAAATTCTAGGAGCTAATACACCGTAGTCAACTCCTCCACCATCTTCCTCTCTCTATTACCTGCAAAAGATCACAACAAAACATATCAAACCAACCAAACTAATAAAAAGGAAAGAGAAAGGGATAATTCGGGTTGTCTCCCGAAAAAACACTTTTGTTTGTTACCGAGTCTTTAAGTTAGACTCAAAGTCGAAGCTAAAATGCGAGTGAATGGGTCTTTCCGCCTTTTCCTTTATCCCAAATGGCGGATGACTTGTCCCAAACTGTAGGAGCAATGTAATGTGTTAATCCGAAACGATCTTCTCGGAGAAAATTAGCTTTTGCCCATTCGTTCCGATATTGCATTTCATCCTTAAAGCTTAACTGAACTTCTCCGAAGCTAACCTTCACCCAATTTTCAAATGATATTCCATGGTATCCGACTTCCCTTCTCTTGTGTTCATTAAAACATGCCCACTTGTATCGTTTGACCAAATTTTCTTTGGTGAGTTTTCCACCATGTCATTACTTACGAAGGGTATCACAGGTGGGCCAAGCTTGGGTAGTTCTGTCATGGTTCATAATCACCAGTTTACAAAAGTGAACCGTCCATTCGACCTCCTCATCTGAATTAATACCATTGAAGTAGTTATGGAACCATGTTTCCCTACTAAAACTTGAATCTTCATAGCACGACCAGACGTTTGCTTCCTTTTTCAATTGTCTCAACCTGATTTGTCCTCCTCCATTGCAAGATTTGACAAAGGGACAACATGAAGGTAGGGTTAATTTCTTCCCATCTTTTAAAATCCCTCCTGGTTCACAACAATGACGCACTACGGTGACTTTTATAGGGCCTTCCTTATTATCCCAAGGTTCAAGTTTTTGATCTTCATCCCAAAAAGATTCCTCGCTTTCATCAGAGTTAACTTCTTGTTCATACTTTAGGCACAAAGGAGTTCTATAGTTAAAGATGTCATACAAAATTCCAAACTTTTCAAGTGGATTTTATTCAACCGCAATATTGGCCATGCATGAACTAGCTGCTTCTTTGTTTCCTTGTAATAAAAGCCTATTCATCTTGAAGACAACCCTCTCGTTCATAAACTCCTAACGAGATTGCTTTCATAAAAACATCAATTCATGCCCGTGACGTAGCAAGGAAGGGTCTCCCAAGGAGAAGGTCTTCCTTAGGAATATTGGCCATATCAATGACTATGAAGTCCGCAGGGGAATAAAAACCTATCAATCTTAATAATAAAATCATCAACTATTCCTATCGGAGTTGCTTTAGTCATATCTGCCATTTTGATTATCAAACTTGTTTTCCTAAAACTTTTCAATCTAAGGGATAGAAATAAAGAGAGTGGCATGACATTAATGCTAGACCCCAAATTAGCTAATGCTGACAAGTTAGAATTACCGATTGTGCATGGAAGAGTAAAGCTCTCAGTGCTATCCTCCTTAGTTGGTAATTGACAAGGCATTGCTTCAGAAGGCTTGGTTTCATCATGCAAAAGAACATTTTCACAAGATTGATTATGGAATCTTTCGGTAGAGTCATCAACTTCGTCTTCGGCGAAAATTTCCTTGCATGCCCCTAAGGTCGTCTTGCTAACTTCAATCACATTTTTCTCATGAATGTCATCCGCTAACTTTCCAATCATGGTTTCTAGATTTTTTAGGGATTCATCATGATTAAGTAAGCTCTTGTTGGTGGTTTCTTGAAAAATTTTCAACCATGCATCTTGCTCATCCTGTTTCTTTTTGGAGTCATTGAGATACTTGTTGATGATTTCTTCAAGACTAGACCTTCTTTCTCCATATGGTGCTCTATTGTACCCAGGTGGTCCCATGTGATAACCGTTGCTATTATAACCTTGGTAAGGTCGTCCTTCTCCATATTTTACTTCCTTTGTTTTTTCATCATCCTCTTCTAAAGGATAATCCTTGGCCAAGTGGGCCCCCTCACAAATCTCGCACCTTACTTGAATAGCTTGTACATTCTCCTTGAGCTTTTTCATGTCCCAGCCCAGGCTTTCAAGTTTGTTTTTTATTAGAGCAATACCATCCGCACTTCCTCCAAGCTTCTACTACTACCTCCATCGTGCCATTTCTGAGAATGGTCTGTCATGTCTTCTATTGCCTTCAAGGGTGGAATAGGGGTCATCCTATGGATCGGCCCCTGGGAGTCAAGCATTTTCCTCGTAGAAATGTTGATTCCATTGTAGAAGATGTTGACCACTTGTTTTTTGTTGAGGTTGTAACTCGGGCACTTGTAGAGAAGATCATTGTACCTTTCCTAAGCTTGGTACATAGTCCCAAGTGTTGACAGTTCCTGCTGGCAATCTATCAACACATCTCTTGGCTGCTCCTGTGAGTGTCATAGGAAAAATTCTAAGCATTACAACATCGTGATACACTCTCAGAATGTTGAACAAGCTTGCAATGTACAACACATTGTCAATATGCTCATGAGCATCCTCCGTCTTGCTTCCTGAAAAGGGGTCTTTCCGCAACTCCCTTATAAATTGATTCTTTATTTCAAATTGGACATCCGCTCCAATAGCTGGCCTAACCAAACCAGGCCCTTGCTATTCTCTTGTCAAAGCTAGGTATTCTTCGAGTGTAAGAGTGTTGATGTCAATGTTACCCATTGCACCTGAAGCTAGAAAGGAAATCGTGAGATTATGAAAAACTAAAAAAAAATGTAAAACTTAAACAAAATCCTAAATACCTTCCCGGCAGCGGCGCCAAAAACTTGATGCAAGATTTCTGACCAGGTTTTAAATTTATAATTGTCTCGTTTACCTAATGCACTATTAAGCAGTATACCCGGTCGTGCATAGTGTAGTTGTCGGTAAAGCCGAGGTCGTCCCAAGAGCTATGCGTGCTGATTTAATCTAAGTTATAATGTCACTGGTTTAAAGGGGGTTTTGTAATTGATTTATTAAACTAATGAAATGAATTAAACAAAAACAACTAAATAGTAAAAGAGATATTAGTAGGGAGAGAAGTATTAACCTAATTACTACTCTTGTTATTATTATGACTAGTTTTCTATTAAATGCATCCTATCGTTTCATCTGGGAATTCAAGTCGACTAGACTGAGATGGTCAAATCGTCCAATCCTATCTCTACCTTGCCCTATTCTGTAACCTAGTGATTGCAAGAGCTCGCTGTTCTACAAGATGAAAGAGTCAATAAGTGCCTCTACTAACTTAGACTTATCTAGTGGGATCTGGCCGGTCGAAACTTAGATCCCCCTAATTCCTTAAGCAATTCCGTTTGGTAAGTGGTCGTTCGTTGAAATTTCCACACGAATAGTGATAGTCCTATGGTAAATTCTTATCACTAAACACAACCTTATTCACTATGGGTCCTATGGTCAATTCTCCTAGCTTCATAGGTACTACGAAACTTCAATGCTACCGAAACAAGTGTGTCCCAAAATATGCTAAGAAAGTATGCAAATAAAACGATAAAGATACGAGAAAACTAAAGGCTAACACCAAAGGTGTTTAGCCACTCATATTAAAATATGCAGAATAATCGATGTTCAACATTGTAAATGAAAACATGAATTCGATACAAAAATGTAATACAAAGAATGGTAAAACTTATGATTGTGATGTGTAAATTCTCCCTTGGAAGTGACTTGTATGCTTGCAGAACTTTGTCCTCCGTGATCCCTAATTCCTCTTCTTGTTTCTGTGTGTGACAAAGATGTGTTTAAAATGCAGAATTAGGGCTGGTATATATAGTCTCGACTTTGCTTACGCCGTAGCCTTTGAATCTTTCCACTACGCTGTTGCTTGATGATCTGTTATGGTCATAGAACTCTCGTATACCATTCTACAGTGTAACCTTATGAGTGGTTACGCCGTAACTCCATCTTCGATCATGAAATTCTTCTAAGTGTTTGAAGGAAGATCTACAGCGTAAGCTCAAGGTGTATTACGCTCGGAAAAGTCTCGTACTCACATCTACGCCGTAACCCATAAGTTGGTTACGTCGTAGTTCTTGGTTAGCGTTAACTTCAGTGTAAAAGGATTTTACAGCGTAGGTTAAGAGAGGGTCCACGCCGTAACTAGTGTTAACTCAGCATACTTCAACTTCTTTCATTAATAACCTTCCAAATCCGTGTCTCTTTGTTCCAATCCTCATTTTTATCCTGAAAATGAAATATAAACAAATAAGAGTATATATTCTAATAAAATGATATAAAAAGCATAATAGGGGGAAATTAACACTAAAATATCTAAACTATTTGATGTTATCACTCATCATTAAAGTACTCCTGGCTTTCACCTCTAACCTTCTTCGAGCCTTCTCTTCAGCAGTTGCAATAGGCAACTTAGTCACAACACCTTCCACAATCTTTGTTTTTGGCAAGGTTGCACCATTCTCTATGACTTCCCATAGTGAGTAGACAATCATCTGGATGTATTGTTCGATCCTCATCCTCCATATCTCAAACTCACCAGGTTTGAGCATATGGACTTTGGATGTAGCCACCATGTGTGCAGAATCTTGATCCATCTCTTCTAGCAAGATCTTGCGTGTAAAAACATATTCTTCTTGATCACAGCTTCACAATAAGCTCTGATACCACTTGTTGATCCTAGTAGAACTCTTGATGAGTCTTGGTTGAACTTAGATCGAATTCCTTAGCTTGTATAAGGTTTAGTTATATTAGATAAATATAACAAAACTATGGTAGAAACTGTGTGAATGTATTAAAGATTATGCGGAATCTAATATTTAATCTTTTAGAATAATTCTTAATGAAACAGTAAAACAATGAACACACAATTCAACAAACAAACAAGCTTCAATATTATTAAGAATAATACGAATACTCTAACAGTATTAGGGTTACAAATTCCTTGAAGCTATGATTTTGGTGCTTTATGTGTTTTTGGTGCATTTAACTCTATGCCCTAGTACCTCCTTTTATACACCAAGGAGTCCTACGCGTTTACAATACTTTCCTAAGTATATCAAATATTTTCTATACATATCTAATACATATCTTCTCTCAAAAGTTATCTAATATATATCTAATACATATCTTCTCTTAATGAAGTTCTTCAGCAGCATTAAGTTTCACTAGCAGTTTTAACTTTGTCTGAGCAGTTGTAATACAAACAACATCAAGAATCCCAACAATCCTAACAAGAAGGCTTTTAATCCCAACATGTTGCTTGGAAAGACATATGCAGAGCTAAATGCCAAGGGGGCTTGGGCTTGAAACCTCTTAAAGTTATGAATGAAGCTCTAATGATCAAACACTTGTGGAATGTGGTTAGCAATAAGGAATCGTTATGGGTTAAGTGGGTCAATAGTTATTGGATAAAGGATGAGTGTTTTTGGAATCTTGCCTATAATAATTCAGCGTTGTGGAGTTGGAAACAGATTTTGAAGCTTAGAGATAAGGCCCGGGAATTTGTTGGCTGTAAATTGGTAACGGAAAAAGTACTCTATATGGTTTGATAAATGGCATTCCAATGGTTTGGAAAAAGTTCTCTGTATGGTTTGAAACCTCTTAAAGTTATGAATGAAGCTCTAATGATCAAACACTTGTGGAATGTGGTTAGCAGTAAGGAATCGTTATGGGTTAAGTGGGTCAATAGCTATTGGATCAAGGAGGAGTGTTTTTGGAATCTTGCCTATAATAATTCAGCATTGTTGGAAACTGATTTTGAAGCTTAGAGATAAGTCCCGGGAATTTGTTGGCTATAAAATTGGTAATGGAAAAAGTGCTCTATATGGTTTGGTAAATGGCATTCCAATGGTCCCCTTAGCAGAATTATCAGTCAGAGATTTCTTGTGGAAAATGGCATTGATATTAATGATAAATGATAAAGTAAATTGATGATAATAGTTGGTTATCGCCTTTAGATTGGTATGGTAGATTTGATTAGTCATTAGGGTTCCTGTTCCTTCATTTTCTCTAGACTGTGATGATAAGGTTATTTGGCTAAATAAAAAGGGTTTTTCTAACTTGTGCCCTAGGGGCACAAGTTAAGCACACCAAAAGTACACAAGAGCCCACGAAAAAGTACACAGGGATCTATATAAAAGTACATACAGGTGTACTTTTATGCAGGTCCCAGTGTACTTTTGGTGTACTTTTAGTGTGCTTAACTTGTGCCCCTAGGGCACAAGTTAGAAAAACCCAAATAAAAAATAACAAGGAAGTTTGCTTTAGTGTTAAAGAAGTGTGGAAAGCTCTCAGAATTGACTGTCCTGTAGAATCTCTGCACAGGTCTGATCTTCCAGGATCGTTATGATGTTCCAACAACATCATGTAGACATCGTTTATTGAATACAAAACACAGAAACAAAGAAGATTTGGTGAACCCTTTATATTGATATTTATAAAACGAATTGGGTTACATGTGGATTTACAGGATCCTATCTATATATACATATTGAAGCGGCACCATTGAAGAGGTGTATACTGCTTCCCTTAAACGACATAAACTAAAACTAAACGTTGCAATCTTTAAACCTAAATAACCGTCTAAACCTAACTGCCTACGTTTTCTATCTATTGGGTTTGTTGGCCTGCGGCCCAAACCATTAACTAATCTACAGTCCCTTCTTTTCGACCCAACTTGATCTCTTTGGCATATAAGGCATTATATGTCCAACATGTCCTGATGTTATGTGGTACAAGCATGTCTGGTATTCCCAATGTATTCCGAGACATGCTTGTATTCTTTGGATGGCTATTAGGGGCAGGTTAAAGACTCAAGATAGAATTTCCAAGTGGTATAATGTTGATAATATGGTGTGTACCTTTTGTAAGACCTGCAAGGACTCTCACAGTCATCTATTTTTCAGGTGTAACTTTTCGAGGAGTGTTTGGAAAAAGCTTAAAACCATGTGCAGACTTGAAAGTTTATCGTGTATCTGGGCTGAAGTTATATCAGGGATTTGTATTGGACCTGCTAATATAATTCTATGTGGAGCATTATACAGAGATTAATGTTCGGGGCTGCAGTTTATTCTATATGGCAAGAAAGAAACAATGTTTCAAAAAGAAGAGAGGTCTAATGATGGGCTTGAAGATTAAATACTCATTTGAAGTTGAGAAAGCTACTGCCATTTGGAATTTGCCTTTGAAGGAGATCAGGAAGGAGGGTGGTAACTGGTAAGTTAAACTCTAATGGTGTGTTTTATGACTCCATATGATATTTGCTTCTCTTGGATTTGTTGGTATTGCTTGGGAACTGTAAGTTGGACCTGTAATCCTGATTGTTCTTTTGGTAATATGGCCATGGTTATGCTCTGGGTCTCTTGGATTAATTACTATGGGCTATGCACTACAGGTAATAGCAGAAACATAGGTAAGTCTTACTAGGGTACGTATTTATGGTGTAGATGTAGCGCCCTTTAGTTAAACCTGCCTCTTTGTTATGTGTTATTTACCTGCGCTGGCCTGATATCATGGGTGTTTGGATGGACTATAGCTCACTATGCACTACAGGAGAAAGCATGAACAACTTTAAGTTTGCCTATGGTATCTTTGGTGTAGATGTAGAACCTAGTACCTTAGTTAATTTTTTAGTCTGCTTCATGTGAATACCCTGCGCTGGTTTGCTTCTATGGGTGTTTGGACTATTTGGACTCCTGTCAATGGGCTATGCACTACAGATTATTTCTCTTATGTTGGTTTGGCTCATTATGGTAATTTCTGTATTGAGGTTGAGTCTATTACCTGTTCTGAGTCATCTACATTATTTTTAATCTGCGCTGGCCCTTTGTTATGGTTCCATGATGATTGGTTGATCTGCAATTCTCACATTCTTAATCCTTGTACTCTTTTTCTTTGTTCAAAGTTTTTCCCACAGGGTTTTATTTGGCAAGGTTTTTTAATGAGACAGGTTCTTTGGGTGATCATTTATCTGATGTTCATCCTTTTTCAAGACTGTACTAGACGTAATTATGCATATAACATACTACGTATTTGGACCTCTTTAAATTGCTGAAAGGACATATGGATGAAGGCTGTATTGATTGCTATGGTATGTTGATCCCTGTTGAGGCCCCCATTGGTTCTCTTACTCTGAATTGTGTTATTAACCTTTATGGTATGTCCACTGTCCACTGGATTAGCACTTTAGCTGTCTATATGACTTCTGCATATGGTGATGTTTTGATGCTGGTTGGTCCAGTGTGTGTTGAGGATTCAGAGTATGCTGAGGTCTCTAATTAAGCTCTTTTTTATAGCTTGTCTATTTGGATTGCCTGGACTGCCTTGAATGGTTTCAGCTGAGATTGATCTTATGGATTATTGAATTGCTGGATTATTGATTACTGGAGGTTTGACATAAGAGTTTTTGGCTATCTTAGATTTTGATAGATACTTAATGAACTAGTTCACTGAAAAAAAATGGATCGCTCAGTGCAAGTTTGTTTGGTAGAGAAAAAACATGTGCTGGGCCAAACAAGTACTGAATGGGCCACGTGATTATCTCCTATTATCTCCTAAATACCCTTTTTTTTCTCATTACGGCGCGCTCTTTCTAAACAACCGCCATCAACTAACGAAAAAATTCTCCCAAGGTAAAACCTTATTTATTCTTTTAGTTTTTAATCTACACTCAGTAATTTTTTAGCGTGGATAATTTCACTCTTTATTCATGACTGCATGATCTAACAGTATAGAATATATGATTTCACTCTTTAGACTGCATGATCTAACAGTATAGAATATGATTTCACTCTTTATTCGTGACTGTGTGACCTATAGTATAGATAAGGATAGAGATCTCATAAGGATATTATCTAGGAAAAGCATCAATAATAAATAGTACAGTATGCATAATGGTACTTTGAACTCTACTGTATTTTCACTTTGATGATAATCTTTGTAATTTTGCTACCAATATCATTCATGTCGCATGAGGTAGACGCAGACGGCACAAGAGCCTGTCATCATTGTTCTTCTCATTGTGGCAGTGTGTCTTTGGTGTTTGTAGACTAGTAGTCTTCAAGATATGGGGTGCGTTTACTATATGCTAAATAGATCTCGAATGCAGGTTGTTTGACTGATTAAAAAGCAACCATCTCCAAAGAAACTGATTATTTTCTTAGCCCCAACTCGTAATCTCGTTCAACAGGTCTCTATGTTTATATATTACTAATATCAGTTATTTGTTAAATGCTCATACTTTGGTTTAGGGTCAACTGATAGATAGCCTATGCGACTTTTGCTATGAGTCATATGCATTCTGAAGTAAAAATGTGTTAACTGATAATGTTTTTGTATACATACTGTCATTATTGGACAAAACTTTGTGCTAGTATAGTGAAACCCTATGATGCACGGAAACGGCAATTAGGGCCGCGTACCCGTTTGGGAACGGGGTGGGAACGGAAACGCCCCCGAAACGCTCCCGAAACGTTTCCCTGGCCGTTTCTGGATATTTAAGAAGTTTCCAATCCGTTTCTTATGGGTTTTAATCTGGGGGCATCATATTTTATATTCATGTTATATTAAGATAGAAAGAAAAACATGAAGAATGAAGAATTTAGATCTGAAAATAAAAGAAGATACATGAGGTAGAAGATGATGTTTGGAAGAAAGAGAAAAAAAAAATAAAAAATTAGTATAAAACTATTGTGTTGACCCACGTGGGTGAGGAAGAGCAAATGACAGAATGATTTATTTATTAATTTTTAAAACTTTTTTACTATGTAGCATGGTTCACTTTTTTAAATCATTTTTACAAGTAAATTGACGTAAGTATCATGTATCTATTTTGGATTCAATAGAAGATGTAGTGTTTTTGGAGTTTGCCGATCTCTCACTAGATGAACCGGAATTTGAAAATAATTTGATTATTGATAATTAATTACTTTTCGAAGATGTAGTATTTTTGGAGTTTACAATTTACATCAACGTATATCTATTTTGGATTTTCTTTAATATATTTTTAATATTTTTATATTTTTTATTACCGTATCTATGCCGTTCCCGTATCTTGAATTTTTGATTTTTGCCGTTTCCCGTTCCCGTATCGTTCCCGTATCCCTTTGCCGTTCCCGTTTCGGTGCTACATAGGTGAAACCTTAAAAGTCAATAAAAAAAGATTTAGAAAACACAAAAATCTAAAATACTATAGGCTAAAAAGTCAATACTATGTAGCTTGCATTGTACTAGTAGAAAGCTATAGCACAATTGCATTTGGCAGTAGAGAGCTATAGGCTAAAAAGTCATGGGCTTTTCTAATATTGTTTTCTCATTGTTTCTTATTTCAAACGTGCTTGATATTCTTTATTCTTTATACATGATAATAAAGAAATGTAGTCAACTTCTCATATGTGTCACTGTATAATGAAATATATGCAACTAAAGTTAAATGAATGCTATTAATTGTATCTCTATAGGCATGGAAAATGTTGGTGAATCTTCAAAACAAAAGAAACCCAGGTTTAACTGGAAAAGGAAAGTGTGGTTAAAATGTTTCTTGAAGCTTGTATACATGAGGTTGTTGTAAATGGACGAGACGGAGTTAGCCTTAAGATGCTTTCATGGAAAAATGTTAAAGGAGCATAATTTTATCAAATGGTATATTTTGTTCAATAATCAATACAAAGTCAGACAGAAGGTTAAATTAGTAATTTCAGAAAATCAAACAATCATTTTCACTCAGAATTAGGTTCACTTAGTATCTTTGAATCATTCTAACGCCTTTGGGCTTGTCCAACTACCCTTAGTCTTAGCAATAGCATATTGCCATATTATGGCTTTGTTTGGGCTTGTCTAACTACCCTTTTTTGTAATGGTATGGGCTTGTCCATGCCTTCTTTTTTATACTTTCAGGCAGGGGTGTTTATCGGTTCGGTTCTCGGTTAATCGGTTTATTTGGTTCGGGTTGTTCGGTTAATTTTTTTTTTGTCATAACCGAAAACCGAACCTAACCGAAAATATCTATAACCGAACCGAACCGAGAACCGGAACGAAATTCGGTTCGGTTATGGGTCAAAACCGAAAACCGAAATTTGTACTTGAATTACACTATTTATATATTTTTTAATTTAATTATATACATATTTTTGGCAAAAAAAATATTTCAAGCATAAAAAAGTGTTTTTTATATTAGTATAAAAATTTAATGGATATTTTTTATATATAAAATAATATAAATATATAAAAAAAAATATATTTATATAAATTCGGTTTTCGGTTCAGATAGCAAAACCCATATCTAAACCGAAAACCGAAGTTTTAATTCGGTTCGGTTCGGTTTTAACAAGTTCGGTTCGGTTATATGTTCGGTTCGATTTTTTTCGGTTCGGTTTTCGGTTTATTACCCGACCCATGAACACCCCTACTTCCAGGCAAGTTTGATTCTTTAGGATCATTTTCCTATTTATTCATTTTCTTGGTCTTTGTTTGTAAGTATTTCACTTTATATATTTATTTTACATTTGAGAAAAAAAAAATGACTCTTATAAACCCTAGAACGAAACTGAACTCGGGATGTAGTTTCGGTCGCCGCCAAGTAAGGTAATACCGTAATACTCTCATGCATGTAATTTGCACTTAATTAATTAGAATCACATAATATTTTAAGATTGGTTTGGTTCTTAAATGATTAAGAAAAACATATATATATATATATATATATATATATATATATATATATATATATATATATATATATATATATATATGTGTGTGTGTGTGTGTGTGTGTGTGTGTGTGTGTGTGTGTGTGTGTGTTTTCTTAATGATTAGTCACTTGCATACGCGCACTTGCCGGAGGTCTTTCTGTAAGCAGTCCCTTTACCTTCGGGTAGGGGTGTGATTGTCTACATCTCACCTCCCCCATATCTCGCCCCTGGTAGGATTTGGTATCGTTGTTGTTGTTGTAGATATATGTAGTTAGCATGCATCTAGCTTGTGTATGCTGGGCGGAGCCAGTAGGGGGGCTGGCGGATGCTCAGCCACCCCCAACTGCTCTAACTTGTCTGACTTCTAGTTTGACCTTCAATGCATATTTCATGGAGTTTTTATTTTGGCCCCTGCTAAAGGCCCAACCCTTTAAGCAACACCGTTGTTGAAGCATACTTTGTTACAGTTACACTCATCGGAAAATGCACTGTTGAAGAACCATAACCAGTTTTGTTTTACAATTTTTATTTGTTTATTTTTCTTTTTAATTTTTTTTAATGTTTTTGTTCTTTCCTGGACATAACTTATAACTAAGTATAGATCTGGGTGTCTTAAGAGAAGTGAACTATGAAGGATAAATTGAAATCAAGATGAAGTAGCTAGAAAATATCTTGAGTAAATTACTTAAATGAACACTTTATAAGACTACTTTACAAACATAAACCTCGCCCATAAAATTTTCCAAAATGAACTTTTAAATATTATCCGTTAGATCCATTACTACATTAGTTTCTAACCATACACGTATACAACAGGAGTGCTAGGCGATTTGTGGGCGATGCCTATCATTATACATATAGGGGCGAGTTGCTAGGCGAGTTAGGGGCAAATACATATTGCATGGCGAGGTGAGGGGCGAATTGTTGGGCGAGGTGAGGTTATGGATGGGTTTGGTGAGGAGCGAATAAATATGCATTGGCGAGGTGAGGAGCGAATACATATTGCATGTATATGAGTAGCCATGTATGATGTATAGATGCATGCATGTATGGTGTTGAAATGAATTTCTATTCATTGATCACTAAATATGTTAGAACATGTATATGAGTGGCCATTTAAAACAGCTACGTCAGTGGCCATGTATGACCATTTAAAACATGCATGTTAGTAGCCCCATGTATGATGTATGATGAATTTGTTGGAATATATTCTAACATGTATGTGCCGCCCAATATATACTCCATTTGCCCGATATCTCGCACAATTAATAGTCACTTCGCCCAGATGTCTAGCTCAATTAATAATCACTCGCTCAGGTTTAAACTCGCCCAGACCTTGCTCGCCCATGTTTAACTGAAAAGGTTGATGGTGACATATTTTGGTTATTTTGGTAAAGCATGTAAAAAATGTTTATTTCCGTAAAAACACTTGGTATAACATTCATTTTCGTAATTGGTTTAAATATCTTTGTGTAATATATGGTAGTAAACTGATCACGTGAGAGCACAACTGCACATAGAGAAAATAGAGTTTTTGTTGAACAAAATTTCTTGAAGAATGGGAAAGTCTAATATAATACATTTTTTTTATTATTCCATATTTACTTTGATTTAAATGCCTTTTAGTTGTGTTTCTACTTTTTGTTATGTCTTTTTTTAACAATACCTTTTGTTATGTTAATAACTAAATTTTAGCTATGTTGGATTAATGGGTTAGTTTAGAATCTTTTATGAAAATAAATTGATTTGTATATGGTTCGAGTTTTATTAACTTTAATAAAGGAAAAATACAATAATTTTAGTTCTGTAAGACTTGATCATTATGATGTTATCCAACATTTGATATCAGACACATATTTACCGGTTCAATAATTGGTTCGCTAAATTGTTACTACTATACCGTAAAATCTGAGCCCCCCACAATATAAAATCTGGCTTCGTCCCTGTGTATGCATGATATGATATTTATAGTTTGACTGTTGGCTTTGTGCAGTGAAAGTTACAAATTTACTTTGGGAATGGTTTGTAAAGATGTAATCACAAAATTAGTTATCCAATAATAAATACACATCCGTCCCATATTAAGTGTCCACTTTCATAATGCACAAAGTTTTAGGA
Source organism: Artemisia argyi (assembly GCA_030686995.1). Taxonomy (NCBI): domain Eukaryota; kingdom Viridiplantae; phylum Streptophyta; class Magnoliopsida; order Asterales; family Asteraceae; genus Artemisia; species Artemisia argyi. Next base: position 27,830,814 of record CM060695.1, read on the forward strand.
GATTCCACTAAATAAACCCTCCACCAATCAAATATTACTTTTACCCACTAAACTCTCATCTTATTGGTTGAAAGGTACAAGTGAACAAATAATTTGGGACATCCGAAGATTCCAATGTGGACACTTAATATGAGACGGAGGGAGTAATAAAACTAATCTGGAATTGTAATTCTGGTCAAAGGGCTTCAACCAAGTTGTGGGTTCAAGTTTAATAATCTAGGCACAAATGTGGTGTATTTATATTGTATAGTGAGATTGTGGAATAATTTGCCTCTTTAAAAAGCACTTATTTACTTCCAGGAAATTACAAACAAGGTCGTTGTCATTATTCTGCTATTAGTATGTTTCCAAAAATTTCATATGATACCGTAAAAGGTTTTGATGATAAATTTGCCCAAAGATACAGTTTCTAAACGACTGATAACCTTATATTAAACTTTGATGAAGAAGCAGCAAAAGGTTGGTTAACTAAGATTTGTGAACCAAATTAGAGTTACTTGTTATATTAATAAAGGTTATAGTGTGCTGATTGTTTAATTAATATTTGAACAAGTCTATAAACTAAATTGAAGGTGCTTTACTTGTGTTGGGTGTTAACCAAGAAAAAAAGAATGTAATGAAAATTGTAACCTACTGCCCTTGATAAGAACTAACTAACACCCTTATTACCACTTACGGAGTATTGACTTCCATAAACTTGTTAAGAGTTCTTAAGTATTACTGTAATAGTTTATGTAATATGAAGAGTTTTATAAATATGTGGTAGAAGAATGTGCTGGTCATCCTAATATATAATTGTTTGATTTCGGACACCTCCAATATTAATGCTTTATTGATAAACTCAACCAATCAATTAGAATGATAGAGGGTATATTTTGTTGAAATTGTAGGAGACTTGTTAGGAAAACAGGTGAGAGCTACTAAGAAATGGAGAGTTTCAAGGGATTTTTACATGGGGTTGCACGTTTCTCAAGCCAATGTGTCACAGCTTGTTCTAGGGAACCCAAGTGCAAGCGGTGCAAATCTCTACTAAAAGAGTATCCTCCTAGTTTCACGGTTTGTAGATAACATCTGATGTATATACACTTCTGCGGAACCATAGTTTCTAATATGTTTTTTATTTTTTTATTTTTTAATTTTTTTTTCAATTGCAGAATATCTCTTTGCAGGTGACTTGGAGAAGTTCATTGCCAGATTTAGTGAAAAAATTAAGTGATTGTAAGGAAGGTATGCTTTTGTGATCTATCATTAGTTTATACTTTGAATATCTGTGTTCCTAAGATTAATCAAACATTTTCGTTGTTGGTAAAAGGAGTAATAAGTTGCATGATTGAAAAGAATGGGATTGTAAATATCTCGGGTGACTTTTATCCAAGGCAAACTTATAGGCGTGTGTGTAAATTAATGAAAGAGGGAAAGCTAAGTCATCAATTGACAATGTCATACGATTCAGTTTCTAAGACAGAAGCGCGCTCAACTAGTAACAGTGGCCTCATTTTTCGAAGTTGCAGGGAATGCGGCCAAAATTTCTGGATAAAATAATGAAAAGCCAATGACTTCAGATAAGACTAGAGATAAATCTTCTTAAAATACTGTCCAAAAGCCTCCATGCAGGATGTCGCAGTACTATAATGTGATTGAATTTTTGCACATGATGTCTTTAGCTCTAATTTTTCTGTCTTTAAAGTAGCAAAAGCCTCTATGTCTTTAGCACTAATTAGTAATTATAATGTGTTCGGTTTTGTTTTTCCCATATTATATGGGTCCAGTTTTAACACTAGTTATGGATTTATATATTTTATTATGATGATTTGTGTCCATTGCGTGTCTTTCTGGATTTTCATAAGAGTGATGTTTGGAGAGTAATGGTTTATATCAGAGAGGATATATAAAATTTGCCATACACATTATTTGAGAGTGTTTGGAATTCATTATCAAGAGTGCTAAACAGTATACACATTATTTGCGAGTGAAATAATCAGATGTGAATAAGTAAGATCATTCTAAATGATTTATTTTAAAGGGCAATAACCATATAAGAAGTTAATGAAATTACTGTGTAATTGAAATAACAGGTAATTAAGTGCAGTTTTCCATGTGTCAATGAGTGACGCATATAAGGTGTTCTTTAATATGTGTTGTTTACTGTAAGAAAGATTAGAAGTTTGTTTATAAAAATCCATAGATTGTTTGTATTAGGCTCTAATGGGCAAGCTAGCTCTTCATAGCCCATAGTAAAATATATACTGTAATAAATAGATGTGACAGCTTATCAACTCCAACGATATCTACTTTATCGGAATAATTTCAAACAAGTCACTATCCAATTATGTCATGGCAATTCAGTTGCTATATACTGCAGAGATTTTTGTGTAGTAGTGTTTTTCTGCTACGGTTTTTTGTTAACCGTACTAAAATATATTTGTTAATAAAAAAAAAAAATCAATTTCCAGCCAAACACTACCATAATATTCATTTTCCAGTTCCAAAATCTGTAACATTGCCTCATACACAAATATTCAACAAACTTAAAATTTTATATAAACATCAACCAATGCAACAATCTGAGTTAGACAAAAGTGTTATCCATTTCAATTGTTTACAAGTCATCATCACGAAATTTTAAAACCTTAACTATTGAGGAGCCGTTGCATCTAAAGGATCAACTACAAAGTTATGAAACGTGTTCAATGTCATAAGAGCCACATCATCGATCTCCATCGGTTTTAATTGGCGTGTATCATCCCAAAGCTATAAAAACAAATATAGATATATATTAGTCATATTTTTTCGCAAAGTCAACAAAATTTAATAGAATAAATAGTAACAAATGCTATAGAAATGCCAATCAGTTTCCTTTTCAATATGTAGAAGTGAATAATTCACCACCCAACAGCTCACTAAAACTAGTCATTCCTACTTCATGCAACTACTGAAAATGTGAGATTCTTGTTTTAGAGTGAAGCTTAGCAACAAAATATTACTTGAAAACAATTTTTAAAGATTTTCAAACACTTATGAAGGGTAAAATTTATCAGAGAAGGAAGCTAGTTGAAGACTAAATTGAAATTTTACTGATGCAATGATTTGAAAAGGGAAGTGTGCAAAAGTGGTTGTAATGCAATTGTAGAATGCAGAAGTTAACTAAATGCCTAAATGAACTACAAACATGCAAACTTCTCAACTAAATGCCACATATTATAATTACGCAAAAGCTTGTGATTGAGAACAGTTATATGCAATGATTTTTAAGACAATGATGCAAATGCTAAAAGACTATTCAAAACTACTGAGATATGCTTCTAATCTACTTAATATACCTGATAAGAGCTAAATCAAATTCAAACAATGCATGATCAAACCTTGACCTCAGAAAGTCAACAAGATCCAAACACCCCTTAATACTTGACTGCTTTTGAGATTTTGTAGTTTTAAGCAGATTTAAACCAAACTAATGATGCAAATAGACTAATTAAACTATAATGAACTAATAAATTTCAGATTTTAGAATAATGTTAAACAATGACAAAGACAATAATCTTTTGTAAGAGAATTACTGCCGATAACTTACATGTTTTGGAAAGTCAGCTTGTTTGTATAGAGCAAGGTCATACATGGACTTCATCAGATAATAACCACACTCCCATAGACCCTTTTGTTGGAAACACTAAAATAAACAAAGATAGTTACACAAATGCAACAACCAAGTCAATCATGTATACACAACAACAATTGTAGATTACTTACCTTAGCCATCGTCCAATCAAACTTGATCTCGAAAGCCCTATATTGAAAAGCAAAACTATAACTATATTTTAAAAAAAATATATGTCAACTCAAAGTCAATATTAGAAAATTTACCTCTCTACTATCTGTGGGAAATAATAATTTTTCTCAGTATTATCACCTTTCGCCGAATCCACTATATAACCCCTCCTCAAATATGGGCAAACCACAAAAAGAAGCCAATGACTCTCACTACACAAAAGTTTCATCATTTCAGTATAGATACAAATTAAAGCACATATAATAATATCCGTATAACAAGCAAAGACATTACCCTTGAAAATACGGTGCCAAGTATATGTCCTTTCCTGGATTTTTTCCCTTAGTACTAATAATGTGATTCACAACTTGTTCGTTGTTGCTTAAACATTCACTTGATGCAATGAGATGTGGATTGAGGAAAACGCATGTGTTGGGATGAAGACCATTGGCAATCGAATGTAAATGCCTGTCATCAAGAAAATAAAATACGAGTTAGTGGGTGTTTGGATGCTACTGGTAGAGGGGCGTTTTGATTCCTTTTGGGGGCTGTTCTCGGGGGTGTTTGGTTGCGGCTATAAGAGGGTGTTTGGTTGCTGCTATATAAGTGTCTTTCTTTCAGAAAAATAAAAAATAAATAGAACATAAGTTACTTACATCGCCCACCAATGTATAAAGGTAATATCAACCTTTGCCTTGATGTGTAAATCTAAAACTGCCTCATACTCAATCCACTCTCCCCAAGGTTTGACATACATGTTGTGAGGTGCATAATATATACAAACCTTCGTTTAGCACCAAGTGTATCAACCCATAATCCTTCATCATGGTCAGATCGTAAGTATATGGTGTCACCATCTATCGATGGAATACCCGCTGAAAATGGTGGTAGCTCGTCAAACTGGTCGTATTCTTCCTCGTCAACAACATTATCAACACCAAGTATACGTCGTTTACCAGACATAACGATGTGCCATCTTGGATTGCTAGGGTCTTGAACGAAAAATATTTGCGTGGCTTGCTTTGCGAGAATGAAGGGTTCAGACGCATAACCGTCAGTTCCAAGGTCGACAAGTGTGAAACCATAGTCGTCAACTTTAACACCCGAGCTATTATTTACCCACTTACACTTAAACAAAGGTATTTTGAAAGAATAATAATCCAACTCCCAAATTTCTTGTATCACCCCATAATAAGGCTTTTTGGTAATCCCTGTGGTGGCTATCACTGTAACTCCGCTATTTTGCACCGTACTCCTTTCATCTCGCATCTTAGTGTAAAATGTATAGCCGTAAATATCGTATCCTTCATATGTTTTGACTAGCAATCTTGGGCCCTCTCCCAGCTTTTCCACTGTTTTATCGATGTTTGGTTGACCTATGTTTGCTGCCACTTTGTCTTTTAGCCAAGTAGCAAACTGCTCATTATGCCTCTTCGTATACCATGTCTCCGTTCTACCAATGGTTTTTGCACGTAACATTTCCATATGCTCCTTAATGTAAGGAGCAACACATGTCATATGTTCAAGGACTACAGAATGTGCAATATCAAAAAGATCATGATTTGGGCTTGCTTCTTTCGGTCCAACTGTACCTGCCCCATGAAGTCTGCCTACATGATGACTTTGAAGAACTCCAATACCTTTTACACCTTCCAAATAGTTTGTATAAAAGTCGATTACCTCCTCAGAAGCATATCCTTCAACAATACTACCCTCGGGTCGAGACCGGTTCCTTACGTACCGCTTCACAACACCCATATATCTCTCAAAAGGGTACATGTAACGTAAAACTACAGGACCGCAAGCCTTAATTTTACCGACGATGCGTGATACCAGGTGAACCATGACATCAAAAAAGGACGGCGGGAAGTACATCTCTAATTGATATAAAGTAATGATAATATCTTTTTGCCATGAATCCAAAATTTCGGGGTCAATCACTTTCGAGTGAATCATGTTAAAAAACAAACAAAGTTTTGTGATTGTATGTCGTACATGCTTTGGTAACAAACCACGAATTGCGATGGGAATCATATGTGCCATAAAAACATGACAATCATGTGACTTCATTCCTTGTAGTTTACAATCTTTCATGGATACCAAGCTCCAAATGTTCGTTGAATAGCTAGATGGAACCTTAATATCATGTAAGCATTTACAAAATTGGGTTTTTTCTGCTTTTGACATGGTATAACATGCTGGTGGCAGATAGGTGCGTTTTTTGTCATTCTCAACAGGGGCGAGCTCTGACCGGATTCCCCATGAGACCATATCATTTCGAGCATTAATAACATCTTTAGTTTTCCCCGGAATATTCAATAGTAACCCCAACAAGCTGTCATATACGTTCTTTTCAATGTGCATAACGTCAATACAATGCCGTACTTCCAAATCCTTCCAATATTCTAATTCCCAAAAAATTGACCTTTTTTTCCACGTTCCTTGTTCAATTTGACGTCCTTTTCCTTTTCCAAACACAGTGTTTAGATTAGAAACTCGAGAAAGTGCAGTATCTCCACTAAACCGTGTCCTGACTCGTCCATACTCCGTATGTCCGTCAAACTCCGAACTCATAACACGATACGAGTGATTATTTGGAAGCGATCTTCGATGGCCCATGAACACGGTTTTTTTGCAATTATCTAACCACCTCGAGGATGTCTCATTTTCACAAATTGGGCACACCTGTTTACCCTTCGTGCTGTATCCTGACAAATTGCCGTATGCCGAAAAATCATTTATGGTGCAAAAAATCATGGCTCTCAACCTAAATTTCTCTTTCTTATACGCATCATACATATATACACCCGGCTTCCACAATTCTTTCATATCTTTAATCAGAGGAGACAAATACACGTCAATGTCATTACCAGGTTGTTTTGGACCAGAAATTAACAATGACATCATAATGTACTTACGTTTCATACATAACCATGGTGGAACATTGTACATACATAAAAGAACCGGCCAAGTACTGTAACGACTGCTCATGTTTCCGAATGGATTGATTCCATCTGAGCTTAGTCCAAATCGAATATTTCTAATCTCTTTACCGAATTCTAAATATTTGTTATTAATTTTTCTCCATTGAGGGGAGTCCGCCACATGCCTTAATTTCCCGTCATCTTTACGTTGATCGAAATGCCAACGCAACAATTTGGCCTCTTTCTTGTTTTCAAATAACCTTTTCAGTCTTGGTATGATGGGAAAATACCACAATAGCTTAGCTGGGGGTCCATTTTTTGTCACATCATCATCAATTTCATCCGGTTCTTTCTTATACCTTGATGTTTTGCAAGTAACACATGAATGCAAGTTTTCGTACTTATCACCCCTATACAACATACAATCATTCGGACATGCGTGTATTCTTTCAATTTCGAGTCCCATTGGACACATTATTTTTTTAGCGTGGTATGTAGAAATGGGTAACTCATTGTTATTGGGAAGCAGTCTGTGTAAAAACTCTAATAGCTTTGTGAAGCTACTATCACTCCAATTACTATTTGCTTTTAACTTTAACAACTCCAAAACAGCCGAAAGTACGGAAAAATTCTTGCAACCATCGTACACTGGTTTCTCTGCTTCTTCAAACAATTGTTGTAAATCTTCTTGATCAATATCACCATCATTAGCCTCTAAATCATGCAACATCTCTTTTAAATTTTCATGTTTATCATTAATGCAAGAATCATTGTGTTCATTAGTATTTGATACATGACTTGAAGTGCTATTACCAACTAGTGATTCCCCATGCTCTGACCAACAAGTATATTTACGGACAAAACTGTATCTATGCAAATGCCACTCAATCGTTTTGATATCATTATAGGGATTAAAATTTTTACATTTCGAACAAGGAAAAAAAATCTCAATATCTCCCTTAGCCACTCGGTTAGACTCAGCAGTTATAAGAAAACTTTCCACTCCTTTCACAAATTCTGGGTCATTAAGGCTCATCCCATACATCCATTGTCGTTCCATCTGAAATTTTAAAACAACATAATAAATCATACGCACGTACGAATGAAACATAGGTGGTCACGTGTGGCAAATCCTAACCCACCTTTTGAATATTTTATCTCATATGTGTATATGTTCTAGTGGGTTGACTATTTAAGAAAAAATCGGCAGTATTTCCCCTCAACTCCCCAAGTAAGCGTATAAAACACAAACTCGTAGGAGTAAGGAGAAATGTATACCGATTTTTTCTTAAAATTTCAACCCGCTAAAACGTGTACACATCCTAAATGAGACAAAATATTCAAAAGGCAGTCCCAAACGGGGACTGCCCAAAATTATTCTCTATTAGATTAGTTTCGGACGGGTACTAACTAATTTCATATCATGATCTACTAATAACTTCTAGATGCACATGCTATATATACACAAATAAGCATATCAACAATATAAGCATATACAAGTATTTAGAACTAATAATAAAAATTATAAATAATGTTACAAATAACAAAAAGTTTATAAACTCACCTTATGGTCCGAATTTTTTTAAATTAAGTGGAAAAGCTCTAAAATACATACATGATGAAGAAATTTTATACCTATACAAATATAAAAAATATATTAGTCAAGTATAAAAGAGTTACAATGAGTAAAAATAAATAAAAATACCCACAAATAGAACTATTACCTTGTATATAGTTTTGTGAGGTTTAAGGTAAATTTATTATGGTTGTTGATTGGAGTGTTTAATGTTATTGTTTTGAAAGATTTGAGTTGAATGGAGTAAATGTGGTGTTTGGAATGAGAATGAGGTAAATGTGGGTGAATAGGTAGCAGGTTTCCATTGGGGGAGCAGAGCTGCTTTTTGAATCTTATTTTGCTGCGGTTCTGAAAAAAACCGTAGCAATAAATAGATAAGTTAACACGGTTACTAAAAAACCGTAGCAAACCACAATTATTTGGTACGGTTTACAAATAAACCGTATCAGATGACACAGAAATTCAAACCACCGTAGCAAATGGGTTTTATTTACCACGGTTTTTATTTAGACCGTACCAAAAGACTTATTTTTTGTTTTTTGATACGGTTTTTTGTGTAACCGTAGCTAATCACCGTAGCAAATAACATTTTGTGTAGTAGTGAAATATACATAGTGCAAACCTCGTACCATTGATAACATCAATTCTTTGATGTACTTTTGTGAAAAAGTATCTGATTTGGAAGTCAAGGGTAAGTATAGCGAGCCTAATGGTGTGGGTTGGAATTAGGGCTGTAAACGAACTGAACGTTCAGTGAACATTTCATGAACCGTTCGATAAAAAGTTCGTTTATGTTTGTTCGTTTATTAAATGAACGAACATGAACAGTATTTTACGTTCGTTTAGTTAAATGAACGAACATGAACAAAAGTCTCGTTCGTTCATTTATGTCCGTGAACGACCGATTAAGCGTTCATTAAAGTTCGTTTATGTTTATTTATCTATTTATGTTCATATATCATATATTTTAATTTTATAATTTAAAAATTGGTTTGTTTAAACAAAGCAACTACTTATAAAACAATATATTGTGAAGAATTCAATAAAGTTTATGTTTGTTTGTCTATTTTCATTTATGTTCGATCGTTTATGCTCGTTTAGCGTTCGTTTAGTGTCTTAATGAACGGACATAAACGAACATGAACAATTCATTTTCTTAATAAACGAACATGAACAAGAAAATTCATCCGTTTAAGCGTCCGTGTCCGTTTATTTGTTCGGTTAAAATTAAATGAACGAACATGAACAGGGCTCCGTTCGTGTTCGTCCGGTTCGTTTACAGCCCTAGTTGGAATCTACCTATCAATAGCATCCTTATTCTGCATTGGTGTCATGGCTCCTGATTTTTTGTATGGTTTTCGAAATACATAGAAAATTTTTGGTTTCCATGTTGTTGGTCGGTTTCTTCAGCTTCACCTTCAGGAACAGCTTCCCAGTTGGGTTTTCTTGGTGTTTAACATAGCCTTCCGGCACTCCAATACTGATCATTCGGTTATGCAGCAAGTTTATAAACTCCACATGACCCAACAGCTGTTGCAGTGCACCTACTACATCTGGTCACCGGTATCTTGTTAACTAAAGCATGAATTAGTTGGTAAATGTGGGTAAATTCCCTTATCATTTTCATAGATCATGAAAGATGTGTTTATGTTCCATTTAAAATTACTTTTTTACTAGCAGTTACTGAAATAAAGTCATTTCTTTTGGATTGAACTTGCAGACTGCAAAGATCAATCAGGGTAATATAGCTTTGAAGATAGTGGTTGAGTCCATTGCCAATGGTGATTCTCATGTGCCATTCTGAGACAGCAAGTTGACGATGCTTTTGCAGGATTCATTTGAGGATGACAAGTCAAAGATTCTTATGATTTTGTGTGTGAGCCCGGACCGGCCCCAAGGAAATGCACAAGACCATATCTAACATTGGAATACGGTGCGAAAGCCAAATGCATCGTGCGTGGACCTCATACACCAATCAAGGCAGATGATTCTTCTTCATCAGATGTGGTTTTGGGATCAAGGATCGCAGCTATGGATCATTTGATATGCAAGCTGCAAATGGAGAATAAGATAAGAGAGAAGGAGAAGAACAAAGCTCATAAACAGCTTATGAAAAAGGAAGAAGAGATTGCTGGTCTGAGGGCTAAACTTGCGGAAGCGGAAGAGAAGAAGAGTGAGGAGGATATTAACATGAAAGTGAACGAGCGAACAAATACGTTGAAGAGGGAATTGGAGAAGAAACTAGAAGAATGTCGGAAAATGGCTGATGAGGTTGTCGAGATATGGAAAGGAAGAAGATGGAAGAGAAGATATTTCAACAGCAAGCGGAAGTTGAAATGTTGAGGCGTCGTTTGGAGGAGATTGAGTCTTTATTGACTCGTTCCAGGAGATGGAAAGGAAAACGAAAACAAAAAAAGCTGATGGATGTATATATGCGGATGAGGATCCCGGGATGGAAAAGTCCAAGGATTTGGATAAATCATTGGATATGGACGTGGGTGGTAAACATAAAACCAATACTAGTTCCAGCAGCATACAAGCCATTCTGGGGTGTCCTTTCATAGACAATTTAAGGAATGAGGAGTATGAGGGGGATGCTTATGTCCCAATGAAAGCGGTTTTGAGCACCGTCTTTGAGGAGGACGAAGAAGAAGACGATGAAGTGCAAAAAGAAGTTATTGAGGAAAAGACTGTGTATCCGGTCAAGAATCCAAGTTCGGCTTTTAATTTTGATATTGATTCTTTAGCAGCCTCCGACGACCCTGAGTGTATGGGCCAAGATACAACCTCGTCTCGGCATTTACGTATCCAAAATATATTTACTTTTTGTGGAAACTACAGAGTGTTCGAATTTAATTATCATGACAATCATATATTTAATAACAAGTAATCACAAAGCACGCACCGGAAGACAAGGTCAAAATGGCCCATGAATAGTGGTTTTGGAGCCAGGGGCATCTCCATGATCCAAACATATAGAATCCGGTTTGGCAACCTAGCTCTATTAGAAGCATCGACATTGGTTTTCTCCTTAAAATCGGTCTCCACTATAGAGGAAACAAACATATTTTTATTGGACATTGACACCGGTTCTCCTACAACCTGTCTTTATAAAAGTATCCAACCTATCTTTATATAGAGTAAAAAGATATGTTTTTAACTCAAAAACTGTCTTTTTGGTAAATCTATTTTACTAAAAAAAATCATTTCTAAAATTTTCTAATTTTTAATAAAGAAATATATATAAATGCAGCAAATATATATAAAATGATTAAAATACACCACAAATGTCGAAATTAACAAAGCAAATTAAGATAATATGTCAATTCAACTAAACATAAATCCTAGAAAAAATACAAATTAACACACTAGAATTCAACAAACTATAAAGAAAAATACTTGAATTCAACAAAGTTGAACATCATTATCTGGGATTAATCACACCACAATGTAAACCATTCACCGACATTCAACTCTTTGTTCTCTAACAGACTCTTGTCACTCCAAGGTACCTATACGTTAAATAAAGAAATAAAAATGTCATCAATCTTAAAAACGAGAAAGGTCTAGAAAGGATGAAACTATTACACGTCTAGTGAGTTATTCAAGAAGAAAATTGTAGAGAATACTCTAATGATTTGGATAACTTCAAGTGTCCAAACAATCATGTTCCTAGGGGGTGCTCGACACCATACTTTGAGAATGATTATCTTATTGAAATAATCAAAATCATATAACCATTTGTAACCAAAAAGGAAAAAAAATGCAACTGACTTTACTTACAATGAAGTTACCAAATAATTAGTCAACTTTTTCGCAACTTGCTACTCCTAAACTAAAGGGATTGCTTTAAAAAGTCACATAAGCATAAATCATGAAAAATAATTTATAACCAATTGAACAACACCTATCACCCTTTGCAAACATGGAAATGAACATGGTAAAATGATAACACTAAAAAACATGACAAATTACTTGCTTTAGTATCCAATAGTATAATATAAAGTCCATTTTAAGGAAAAGGACTTATTAAAATAGTTGTCCGTTATGTTTATAATTTTATAACCAACATAAACTTTACAGTATAAACTCCATTGTATCCACTCACGAAATTTTTGGAGGCCATCTTCCTCGGGGAAATTCATTTAACACTTTTACAGCATTAACATGCAAAACATGACAAATTACAGCATTATCATGTCTGTCCCAGTTCCCCGTGATCAGGTTCCGGTCTCACCTGTTGTTGACCCATTGCCTTTAGGAGATGATGTTGATGTTGGTTTGGATGATGAGGTAGGTTTAGAGGATGATGTTGATATTGAGGATGATGGAGAGGAGGAGATGGATGCCGATGATGATGATGAGGAGGAGGAGGATGATGAGGAGTTTATGGAGGAGGATCAGGATGTTCCCCCGTCGCCTTCGCCTTTTGTGTCAGATGTGACGTATGAGTCGGATACACCCGAGAGTTTGGAGTATGTTATGATTACCGAGGTGACATCGAGAGAGGTCGTGCCTACAGAGTTAGCGTCCACTTATGAGGTTGGGGAGTCGTCAGCAGACCCACGTGTTACGTCTTCAGTGATTGGGGACGAGTTGAGCAGATTGAGGGAGGAGATGACCTGGTGTCAGGATGTCGAGAGCCAGGAGTACGTGTTTTCGACCATCCACTGTCATAGAATTGATGAAGGACAAGAAGGAAGGGAAGAAGGTAGCAGATAAGTTGCAGGTTGGTTTATATAGGCAGAGTGCTAGGTTGAGCCCTGTGGAGGAGACGTATGATGAGTTTCAGGGACGCTTGGATTCTTTGGATAGGAGGATGATAGAGGTTGGGAGAATGGCGAGACAGTTGTCTCAGACCGAGTTGTATGCAGGAGATGATAGTCGACACTATCGTACTAGTATCAGCGAGTTATGGAGTGAGTTGCATAAGATGCAGAGACAGGCGTATGCAGAGAGGATGACCCGCCTTAGGTCCTATGATAGCATTGATGTGATGGCTATATATGGAGGTCGTTCGGGAGATCAGTGATTAGATCATTTATAGTAGTTAGTATCTTAATGGTAGTTTACCTAGTATATGCTAAACCGAATTCTTCATTTGGTAGATTTTATTTGAAACTTGTACTTGTTTTTCATATCTTGTAAGACCAATGTCAAGTATGAAATCTATGATGTATTATGGTGATGTACTATTATTGATGTTGACTTATGCTATATTATGATTATATTCATGTGATGATGCTTTATCTTGTGCTATAATTCTGACACGTTAATCAAATACTTACAAGTGTTGTGCTTTGTATTGATTGATAGAATTATGCCTCCTAAGAAGATTACCCCCGCTGCGATTCAGCGGTTGATTGATGAGGGTTTGCAGCAGCGCTTGCTAGGCAAGCGGGTGTTCCTCAGAATGTTGGACCGGCTAGAGCTCAAGCTGTTCCCAACAACCATTTCTGCACTTTTAAGGAATTCATGGATTGTTAGCCCATTACCTTCAAGGGAACTGAAGGTGCTGTTGGATTGACTCAATGGTTTGAGAAAGTGGAATCGGTGTTTCATAGGAGTAATTGTATTGAGAACAATAGGGTGAAGTATGCGACAGGCACATTGTTGGAGCATGCCTTGTCTTGGTGGAATGCTTATGTTCAGGAAAAGGGAATGGAGGATGCTTATAATAATTCATGGGAAGATTTCAAGAAAGCTATGGTTAAGAAGTATTGTTCTCGTAGTGATTTGAGGAAGTTGGATACTGAGTTCTATTATTTGGCTGTGAAGGGTTCTGATCTTGCTACTTATGTACGACGTTTCTAAGAGCTGAAGGTGTTTTGTGCTCACATGGTGCCCGATAATGAGAAGTTCCTAGAGAAGTTTATTGGTGGATTGCCTGCGAGTATTCAAGGAAATGTGATGTCGTACAATGCTGAGACTTTAGATGATACTATTAGCATGGCTGAACGTCTTATGGATCAGGTGACTAAGCATGGTGCTATTCAAAAGAGTAATCACTTTGACAACAAGAGAAAATGGGAGGATAACAGAAGGAACAACAACTATAACAACCCCAACAACCGCTACAACAACAATCATTACCGTAACAACAATCACCATCACCAACAGAATAGGAGACAGGAGACTGTTAAGGCATTTGTGGCTACACAAGGAGGAGCGAATGTTGGACAGCAAACTCTTTGTGGGAAGTGCCACCAGCATCATACTGGGCCATGTACTATGAGATGTATGAAGTGTCAAAAGGTTGGTCACATTTCAAGGTTTTGTAAGAGTAGGGTTGTGGCGACAGGAGCAAATGCTCAGCCTGTGGTTACATGTTTTGGATGTGGAGAGCGTGGACACTACAGGAGGCAATGTCCAAAGAATGCTGGGCAAGGAAATGTAGGTGCTCGAGGTAGAGTGTACGTGATGGGAAATGGAGAGCCGCATCAAGATCCGAATGTTGTCACTGGTACATTTCTTCTCAACAACCTTCGTGTTAAAGTTTTGTTTGATTCGGGTGCCGATATGAGTTTTGTGTCTTCTAAGATCGCGCCGTTACTTCGACTTACCCCTACTCTATTAGACGTTAGCTATAGTATTGAGTTAGCTGATGGTAACCTAGTAGATACCCGCACCGTGATCCGTGTCTATACCCTTAATCTTTTAGATCACCTGTTTAGTATTGATTTAATGCCAATCGAGCTCAGAAGCTTCGATGTGATAGTTGGAATGGATTGGTTATCCAAGAATCAAGCGAGCATTGTTTGTGGAGAACGAGTTGTTCATATCCCTCTCAATGATGAGATTTTGATTGTTCGAGGTGATAGGAGTGGAACTCGCCTGAATATCATATCTGTATCAAGACCATGAAATATCTTGAGAAAGGATGTCACGCATTCCTAGCACATGTGGCTAAGAAGGAGTCGGGAGAGAAGCGACTCGAGGATGTTCCTGTAGTGCATGAGTTTCCTGAAGTATTTCCTGAAGATTTGCCGGGACTTCCGCCATCCCGACAAGTGGAGTTTTGCATCGACTTAGTTCCAGGAGCTGCACCTGTTGTGCGTGCACCGTATCGTTTAGCGCATCGGAAATGGAGGAGTTATCTAAGAAATTGCAAGAGCTGTTGGATAAAGGATTTATTCGACCGAGTTCTTCGCCCTGGGGAGCTCCAGTGTTGTTTGTGAAGAAGAAGGATGGATCGTTTAGGATGTGCATCGACTACCGAGGATTGAATAAGTTAACCGTGAAGAACCGCTACCCGTTACCGAGGATTGATGATTTGTTTGATCAGTTGCAAGGATCGAGTTACTACTCTAAGATTGACCTGAGGTCTGGTTATCACCAACCCAGGGTTCGGGAAGAGGATATTCCCAAGACGGAATTTAGGACCCGTTATGGTCATTATGAGTTTCAAGTTATGCCATTTGGTTTGACCAATGCGCCTGCGATGTTCATGGACCTCATGAACCGAGTATGCAAGCCTTATTTAGATAATTTCTTGATAGTCTTTTTCGACGATATTTTGATCTACTCAAAGAGCGAGGAAAAGCACAAACAACATTTGGCTATGATTCTTAAGTTGCTCAAGGACAAGCAGTTGTACGCAAATTTCTCTAAGTGTGAGTTTTGGATTCGGAAAGTTCAATTTTTGGGTCATGTGATTGATAGTGAAGGATTACATGTGGATCCCGCTAAGATTGAGGCGATTGAGAAATGGGCAACACCGGTTAACGCCACAGAAATTCGTCAATTTCTAGGACTGGCTGGGTATTATAGGAGATTCATCGAGGGATTCTCCAAGATATCTAAACCGTTAACTGCATTGACTCACAAGGATAAGAAGTATGAATGGGGAGAAGGAGAAGAGAAGGCCTTTCAGACTTTGAAGCAGAAGCTTTGTAGTGCACCGATATTGGCATTGCCAGATGGAGTAGAAGATTTTGTGGTTTATTGTGATGCCTCGTATCAAGGGTTAGGAGCAGTTTTGATGCAACGAGGGAAGTTTATGGCATATGCTTCCCGACAGCTTAAGACTCATGAAGAGAAGTATACCACTCACGATTTGGAGTTAGGAGCCGTGGTTTTTGCCCTCAAGTTGTGGAGACATTACCTTTATGGAACCAAGTGTGTTGTCTTTACCGATCACAAGAGTTTACAGTATATTTTGGATCAGAAGGAGTTGAATATGCGAGAACGACGATGGTTGGAGACGTTGAGCGATTATGATTGCGAGATACGATACACCCTGGAAAGGCAAATGTTGTGGCTGATGCTTTGAGTCGCAAGGAACGTTTGAAACCGTTACGCGTTCGAGCTTTAGTTTTGACGATTAACTCGAATTTACCCGCTCAGATTCTGCAAGCACAAGAGGAAGTCGTGAAAAGAGGAGAGCTTAAGGAGGAGAAAGTTGATGGGATGATTAGAAAGGAGAAACTTGAGAAATGTTCAAATGGAACTTGGTGTTACAAAGGAAGAAGTTGGGTACCTTTGTTCGGAGAACTGAGAGACTTGATTATGCTCAAGTCTCATAAGTCAAAGTATTCTATTCACCAAGGATCTGACAAGATGTATCAGGATGTGAAGAAGTTATATTGGTGGCCCAATATGAAAGCTGAGATTGCAGATTATGTCTGTAAGTGTCTTACGTGCGCCAAGGTTAAGGCTGTACATCAGAAACCGTCTGGTTTACTAGAACAACCTGAGATCCCAGAATGGAAATGGGAAAGAATAACAATGGATTTTGTCACCAAGCTACCGAGGAATTCGACAGGATTCGATGCTATTTGGGTAATAGTCGATCGATTGACTAAATCCGCACACTTTTTGCCAATCAAAGAGAACTACAGTATGGATAAGTTGACCAGGCTCTACGTGAAAGAGATAGTATCTCGACATGGAGCGCCAGTGTCTATTATCTCAGATAGAGACGACAGGTTTAATTCGAATTTTTGGAAGACACTTCAAGATTCGTTTGGCACGAACCTTGACATGAGTACCGCTTACCATCCACAGACCGATGGTCAAAGCGAGAGAACCATCCAGACTTTGGAAGATATGTTACGTGCATGTGCGATTGATTTTGGGAATGGATGGGATTTCCATTTGCCCTTGATTGAGTTTTCTTACAACAATAGTTACCACGCGAGTATTAAGGCCGCACCGTTTGAAGCACTCTATGGTCGGAAGTGCCGATCACCTATATGTTGGGATGAAATGGGAGAAGCACAGCTTATTGGTCCAGATTTAGTTCGTGAGACGACCGAGAAGATTTCTCAGATTAAAGACAGATTGAAAGTTGCTCGTGACCGACAGAAGAGTTACGCAGATGTGAGACGTAAACCCCTGGAATTTCAGGTAGGAGATAGGGTTATGTTGAAGGTATCGCCTTGGAAAGGTGTGATCAGGTTTGGTAAGAGAGGAAAGTTGAATCCCCGTTATATAGGACCATTTAAGATTGTGAAGAGGATTGGTCCCGTGGCATATAAGCTAGAATTGCCGCCTTAGCTCAGTAGAATTCACCCTACTTTCCATGTGTCGAATTTGAAGAAGTGTTTGACCAATGAGACCACTGTAATTCCGCTTGAGGAGATTGAGATTGATGAGCAATTGCATTTTGTTGAAGAGCCCGTTGAAATTATGGATCGCGAGGTTAAGCGATTGAAGAAGAGGCGTATTCCTCTTGTGAAGGTTCGTTGGAATTACAAGAGAGGACCGGAGTATACTTGGGAACGCGAGGACGAGTTTAAACGTAAGTACCCAAATCTTTTCAAAACCGGGACTGGCAACTCAAACTAAATCCGGGACGGATTTCTAAATAAGATGTATGTGATGTAACCCCCGATACTTTTTCTAACCTATTACTAGCCAAAATATTTATTTTCGTACCTGAGATACATTAAAACTTTTATTTGTGATTATTTGGGCTTGAGAAACGTGAGATATATTGGAAAAAAGAACTTTATTCCTTGATTGACTCAGCATAACCTAGAACACTCGAATTGTATTGCATTTGCCAAATTATTTGAATTATTTTGAGTTTTGGAAAAACTTTGAAGTTTATGCTAGATTTTATTGGAAAAATTATTTCGTGAATAATGGCGCAAGTTTCGTAAATTTTCGAGTCCATTTGCTATGTCGTTTGGACCCCGGAGCGTTTAACGTTAGAAGTTTACTTCGTTGGCAATATTGGTCCCTAGACTATCACCCTACACTTACCCTACACTTTCATTAAATACAAAAAATACCCTATACTTTTAACCCCATATATATACCCCACTCACCCCATTTTAGTTCATTTTATTCACAAAAACACACACACACCTCAAATATCTCTCTCTCTCCTTGCATTTCCGGCCGGCGCCCACGGTGCAGCAGCAGATTCCGGCCGCCGCCGTCGCCGGAAAATTTTCCGGCCAACTCACCTTATTACACCAGCTTATAGATCAGGATACCCCCGTCATTCCCATACCACCCACACACACCGTAACTCCCCATACGCGCCCCTACGCGCTTCCACCGCCGCGGTACCACCACCATACGCCACCACTGCCGCTTTATCACCACTCTCCGATGGTAAAACGAGTGCCACACACTTTCCTTTTCATTTTCTTAAATTATTTTTCAAAACCCTAGTTTTATATTTTTAAATAAATCTGGTTTCAATATTAAAAGTTTTATAAAAATGTTTTTGATATTGTTTTTAAACCAAAAACTTGTGTGGGATCTCTTTCTTGTTCTCGTTCAACCCATTTTGGCCGCGACTCGGTTGACTCACCGAGTCAACTCGTTTGACTCGGTGAGGGTTTTGAGATTTATGGCTTGTTTGATGTTTTGGTGATGAAGGGAGTATATATTTTTGTTGTAGTTTGATTCGAGGGTCCGTTTGGTTTTGTTATGGCTTGACAGCCGAGAACCACCACCACCGCGCCTTGGGTGGTGGTGGGGGAGGGGAGTGATGTTGTTATTGTTATTATTGTTTATGGTTGGTATTTGGATTTTAGATTTGGGTGACCCCTTGGGTCCGTTTGGTTTGGCAGCCGTGCACCGCCACCACCGTGGCTTGGGTGGTGGTGGGTGTAGTGTTGTTATTTTTGTTGTTGTTTTATTTTATTTGTTTTTGATTAAACGTGGTCTCGGGATGATATCGATATAGTTTAGAAACGGTAACTAATAATAAAACGGTTAATAATAAATATGAAATCTAAAATGAATTGTTATAGTTAAGTGGACTTGAATATCGGACATGATTCCGTATTATTGCATTGTGAGCTTGAATTGGACGTATTGGATTTACGGCCTTGGTTATTTGGATATTATAGACCCTTTGGTACACGAGACGGTAGGGTACGTTAGGCCCGTAAAGATCTTAACGTACCTGAAACCCGAACAAGTACAAAATGGTCGATAAAACCTAAACAACTAACGGACTACGCGAATGATATATCCAATCATATATATATATATATATATATATATATATATATATATATATATATATATATATATATATATATATATATATATATATATATATATATATATATATTATTTAAAAATAAAGAGTCGTTGACTCAGGAAACGTTATATAAACGGGCAGGTCATGCCGAAATTTTATAAAATTCTTTATAAACTTAAATTATTTTACCAAACACTATTATTATTCCAAAAACCTTTTATTTCAACATTATTTTGGGGAAACGGGTAAAATCCGAGACTTATAGTTATGTGTTATTATTTATTTTTATTTGAGTGAGTTCTTCTATTTTATTTTTTTTCTTTCCATTTCTTTTCGACGACTTTCTTCGAGGAGTTCTTTCGTCTTTCGTGCGTACTTGGTCATTTCGCCGACTTGTTTCTTTTCTAACTTTCTTGTCTCCCACACGAGACTTTGCGAAATCTAATTCTTTCAAATGCCATTGTATTTACAAAACTTTTATTCAAGCATTGTTTATAGAGGTATTCAAGTTTAGTTCTGAGTTATGCCATTTATATTGATTAGGTTGTGCTGAGGTCCATTTTGCTGTGACGCATTATTGATTGGTTGCTATATCGCGTTTCCTGCTACTGCTATTGTTAAGGTGTGATTCATATCCCCGCTTTTATATTTTAATTGTTTATAAACCCATGGGGTGAGACACATGCTTTAAATGTTTTCTGAGCACAAGTATTATTTTTGGTATGCTTTTCCTGAATGATATATATATATATATATATATATATATATATATATATATATATATATATATATATTTTGCTGACGATGTACTAAGTAGCTTGTCTTGCCGGAAAGACCCTCAGATCATGAGCCATTAGTCACATGTGGGTGAGCGCGAACTTAGTAGATAGGCCTATTAGGATTGACCATCCCATTCGTAGTTGTCACGGGCTTGACATGCGAGTGTACTATTTTCGTTTTGCTGGGAATTGGCAAGTGCCCGGCCTTGGGGGCACTTTATATTATGAAATTCCGCGGTTATTGTTTATGTCAGTACAGAGTTACTGACGATTGGTTTGGTTAACGTCTTGCGTATCATGAGCTTAGTATCATCAACCGTATGTATGCACAGGGTTGCCTCTACATATTGGGTGTTACCTTGATTACCCTGGTATTTGCATTTGTTGCTTATATCGTATGATTAAAACCCTTGTGCTCAACTTTATTATTTTAAACCTATGGATTACACTCAACCTTTGTGTTGACTTTTAAGCATGTGTTTCTCAGGTACTACTACAAATTAATTTTTGGAGCTTTATGATTTTGGGCGTAGTGGAGTGGCTTGACGAAGGAAGTTTTCTGTCAAGGCAGCTTATTCATTTCTACTATCTTTATTTTTTCATGTCATTCGTAAAACCTTGGTGTGTCTTTAGTATTTTTCCGCTGCTAAACTTATTTACCTTCCGCTGCTAAACTTTGTATTTCTACTACTAAACTTGGTTTTTCCTGCTAAACTTTGTCATTTTCCGCTGCAAACTTTTATTTTTATTCTGCTCCTATTTGTTAAAGAGCCTGTGTGCTCTAAAATGGTTTGTAAAACGAATGATGTGTTTTGAGGCACTTTTAAATGTCCCGTGTTGTGGTCGTTAGCTATAAAGGTGCCTGGTTTCTATTCGCGTAGTGCTCTCAGCATGTGAGCAGCCGTATTTTGAGTTGGGGGTGCTACAACTGGAACTTGGGCCCTATGACAAAAAATCACCCTGAGGTGACACCAGGGGCCTTCTTGTCCAAAGCCCCTATCATCAAAACCTGGTTTCCAGCCCCCTGGAAGATTCTGATGACCTTTGTCATTCAGGTCCTCTGGGAAATAAATCCTCCACTGAGCAATTGAACACTACTCAAGCAATGATAGTGTACTGTCTCATAGAGGGTAAAAAGATAGACCTTGGAGAAATAATCTTCAGGGACCTCATAGAAAAGTTAGGGGAAAGTCTAGGCAAAAACTCATGTCATACCCTAGGTTCATTTCCTGCGCCCTACAAGACTTGCTTGGGTCTGAGTATGCTAAGCCTGATGCAGTAGGCTTTGAGTCTGATGTCTTACACAAGGCTAATTACTCTTGTGACCCTCTTGAGGTTACACCTGTCACCCTGACAACGTATATGCTTACTGCTATCCAGGGTGACAACAAAATTTCACCAGTTCCCTCTCCCACCAAAAAGGTGAAGAGGAAGAAGGGACAGGGGTCCAGGAAGGTGACTCAACCCAAGTCACTCGCCACTGAGATCTCTGCCCCTAAGCCTGATAAAAGGGGGCAACAATAATAGACCTTGACTGCTGACACCCTCAGGATCATAAGCCAATCTTTGACCCCAAAACAACGGCCAACGGAGGGCACTGAGACATCACACTCAGTGTCCTCGGGCAAACCCGTTCCCAAAGGCTCTGCTGACATAAACAAGTCAGTGGAGTTAGAACCAATCCAACCTGCACATCCTGCTAAAGGCTCTGGGAAATCACAACCAGGGTCTCAGGGAGCAAGGGGTCCTATATCCTCGGTGGGGCAGCACTACTCCACTGAGAAGGGTACCCATAAACAATCACATCCTGCCAAAGGCTCGGGTAAATCACAACCCAAGCAACAGGGAGTTCTCGCCCCTAAACCTTTGACAGGCCAGTACAAGCCTGTTGGAAAGGGGGGCATAACCACTCAGGTGCCTGATGAGGACATTCGAAAATCAAAGCTTTTGTCTGAGGGCACAAAAACTCATCCCAAAGACTCAGAGGGAAACATACAACCCACTGATAGGGACACAACATTCACGACTCCTCAGGATGACATTGAAAAACACCCATCAGTGTCTGAAGGGGTCACGGGGGACAAAGATTCAGAGGGACAAAAGCCACCCGCTGATATGGAACCCATAACCACCCCCGGAGGTGCCCACAACTTGGGAACTGACCTTGAGGACCAGGCAGATATAACCCAGTCTGCTGGATTTGAGAGGTCAGGACCTGGCCATAACGAAGGCAAGTCTTCTTATGAAGAGGAGTCGGATACCCTTTTGTTGCATATTACCTCACTGGCTGATGCTCAGGCCGCCGTGTTCTCTGATGATGAAGTTCACAGTGATGAGGAGATTTTTAAAGCTGGAGATGATATGGTGGTTGAGGAGACAGTCCCTGAACCAATTCCTCAGTCTCCTCAACCCTCTGATACTAAGGCTGCTAAAACTAACTCCACATCAGAATCCTCAGAAGATGGTCAAGCTCCTCTCACTGAGAAAGTTTTTAGCAAATTCATCAAGAAGATCACCAACATTTTGTACAGGGGGGTCACTGATGAAGTGTTCAACATGCACACTGAGCAAGAAGTCCATTACCACCTACTCAAGGATGTTGTTGAAGACTTTAATGATGATGTCAGGGAACAGAATTCCACAGTCACCTACTCTCTGACACAAATGGTCGCTCAACTCAACCAGTTTTTGGAATTCCTCAACAAGCTGAATACAGGGGTTCAGTCTATTCAAGAATCAATCAAAGATGATCCTGAGCTAACCAGGAAGCTTCTTCAGGAATCTGAGACTTATCAGGTAAACTCAGTGACCCTCACTGAGTTACTTGGCTTGCTAAAGGGATCTAATGTTCAGAATCTCAGCTCAACAGTGGAGTCTCTCAAATCTTCCTTTACAACATTGGAAGAATCAGTGGCAGCTCAATCCCAAAAGTCCACTTCTCTGGCATGGACAATGGGATCCAGGATGACAGCCCTTGAAAATTCTCATGCTGCACTTGACTCCAAAGTATCTTCCATTCAACAGGATACTGCGGAAATCAAGTCCATGATGACGGAAAATTTTCAGGCCTTCAAGGGTACATCTGCTTCTTCAGTACCTCCACCACTTGCCATCACTGACGCTCAGGCAAATGTTGAGGGGGAGAATGTTACTGAAGCCCCTAATACTGAAGAACAAGAGGCTGGACAGCCCTCTCACACTGAGGGGGAGCATGTCACTGAAGCCACTCCAATCACTAAAGTTCTACCACAAGAGGAACCAGTCTCCTCCACTCTCAGGCAGGACAGAGGAAAAAGTATTGCTACCACCTCTGAACCTGAAATTGTGCTCAAGCCTGCCTCAACCATAGTCAGATATGACCCTGATGAACCTATCAGAGTCCCGTTTGAAATCAATGGAGTAGTACATCATCTCACCAATGCCGAAATTCAAGCTCAAATGGAAAGAATTGAGATACTACAAAAGGTGGCTGAAGAAGAGAGGATGTGCAAGCCTGCGCTTATACAGGTTGTTCATGAGGAGGCTGAAAAGATTGGTTTGGATACTGAGGCTCTTGCCACTGAGCAAGCCGGTGCAGCTTTTAAAAAGGCTCAGGAGGAAGAATTAAGTGCTCTAAAAAGGGAAAGGGAAGCGAAGCTCAGGAAGGACGCTCACATAAGAAAGACCAGGATTGAAAGGTATACTTGGGTGATGAAAGAGAGGCTGAAACCTGAAACCATCACTGACATTCAAATTCATCGCAACACCAATCCTGTAGTGGTCACTGTCTTCAGGGGACCAGATAAAAGAGTGATGGACATTCTGATGAGGCGAAAAATGAACCGTTTTTAGGGGGTCATTTATGCCCGGAATTGAATTTATTTGATCAAATATTTCCCTAAATCGTTCCTTTTGTGATTTTAGGTACTTTGGGAGTGAATTCTGGAAAAGGAAGCATTTTGGACGTTTTTGGAGCATAAAAGTGAAGAAAACGGCAAAGACTTAATTTTCAATGCTGAGAATAGTACCTGACGGCGTCAAGAAGGAAATTGTGACGGCGTCAGGAGTAAAATCCATGACGACCCAGTAAAAACCTGAAGGCGTCAAGAGAAGGGCGTCAAGAGTTAAAATGGTGACGGCCTGAAGATGGACTACACGTGACGGCGTCAAACCTAGATCTAGGCAGTCCGAGGAGTTTATTGGCGGCGAGATGACGGCGTCAGAAATTTACTCTTGACGCCGTCACCTCACAAAATCTATATATACTTTTCTATTTTTCATTCATTAAGAGAGGAACTTGTGTGGAGAATACTAGGGTCGAACCTAATAAACCCTAGGTCATTTGTAACAGTATTTTCAAGGGTTTTCACCCCTTGAAACCTTTCATGTTTAATTAAGATAAGTCCTCTTTCAATTCATTCAATATGTCTATGTGTTGTTTGAATATATCTTATGCTTGTCTTGATTTCAACATGCTAGGCTAAATCTTTCATATGTTTGCTTAGATGTAATGAAACCTAGATGTTGATTATAGGTTGATTGCTTGTTTATAGTTGTAATGGATGAATGATTTCAATGTTAGGCTTAAGAAAACTGGCGGATCTCCATTGTGTAACATGCTTGAACGTCTTAAGAAACATGAACCGATGTGTACTAGGTTTTTATGATTGTATTTAATGCATGAGCGAATTCTAGTGATCCCATGTTAGGAGCTTCTTAGCCGGCTCGACATAGGAGTGAAGTAGGAGCTTATAGGATTGGGGAAGTAAGTATGCCACCCCATGAATGGTATTAAGGAACACAATCCGTCATCCACGAAACTGTAACAAGTAATTAACCTGCAAAAGATGTCTAGGGAGTAGTGAAACCTAAGTAAACACAATTCTCCCATATATTGCTCACACCACTAGTTTAATTTAGTTTATTTTCATTTTTAGTATCTTATTTTGATTGCATCTTAGTTATTGGGTTAGTTGACTAGCAACTAATTCCGCCCAATTCCTTCAAAACCGAGATTTTTAATTGCTTTCATAAAATATAAAAATACAAAAAGAATCATCCCTCATCTCTAGACCTAGTCTTTAGATTTTCTAATCCTAGCGACACTATTCCCAAGTTGAACGATCAATCCCCCGGTACTTGTCACTATACTATACTACAACGATCAGGTACACTGCCTGGTGGGGGTTGTAAGCTTCTCGAGATCCCTCGAGAGGTAAAGCCTGGTGCAATTCCCACGCATCACATTCACAAACCATTCAGGTTTGCTGACTTTGGGATCACTGAACTTGATGAGCTTCGTCCCATCATTGCTAAGAAGAACAATGTGGTGGTACCTAACCTTCTCAAGTCACTGAAGGAAAGTTATGACAGACTGAAAGCAATGCCTGAAGCTCTAAACATTTCCTCCCTTCTTCCTACTTCAACAACAAAGACTGGTCCACCAAAGGTCTCCAAAAGAAAAAGGAAGCAAGTTGAACTAGAGCCTGAAATCAAGGTCCCAGGATTGGATTGTGACAGGTCCCTTCCTGAAGGTATCGTCTTCATGAACAATGTGGTGTTTGAATTCCCTGAAAGAGGTCTATGGTTTACCGATGAGTATGGAAACCCTGCATTCCAAAGATGGTCAGACATGGACAGCGCAGGGATTAAGGGATGCTGATGTACCTAATGTTGGCCTCTCCTGTTAGGTGTGCTGAAAATGTAAGGTTCTGTCAGGACCTTAAAGCTATGATTGAGGAGCACCCTGAGAGATATCTCCTGAGATCTAAGAAGGCTAAACTTGATGCACTTGGCTATCAACTGAACATCTAATCTGCAACAACTATCTTTTTTATTTTTTTTGTAATTTGTAGGACTTGTAATATTTATTAATGAACAATGATGTTTTTTTTAAAGTTACAAGTGTCCTAAGTTAATTACATCAATACTCAGTGAAGAGAAGAAGAACCCTAACTACTCACACTGAATCAATACACACTTAGGCTATTTGTATATCCAAATAGGGGGAGACTGTTGGGTCACTGAATTCCCCAAGCTTCCTTTAAACTTGGATTTGAACATAAAATAACCTAAGTGTCTATTATCTGTATATACAAACAAGTCACTGAGTGAACAATACCTCAGTGAGTCATCTTCAGGATGCTTGGAGCGAGTCTATGTTGAAAGGTTCACCATTCAGTGAAGCGGAACTCAGTATATGGAATCTAAGCCAAGAATAAGATGATGGGTTCAGTGAGGATGACAATAACTTACTGAACCCCCAGGACTCCTCAACAACTACTACATACTGAAGGCTGAAGACTGAAGTATGGGCGGGACAAGGCAGGAAAAGTTTGAACGTATCAACATGTGACCTCATCTACCTGAAGTCAAACTTTCCCTGAAAGGCATCATGTCAGGATGGTGTCATTACTGTGCATTGGAAAGGCACATTGTCTTTTACCCAAAATAGTCTAATGTAACAGAGACAAAATACGTAAGTATTTTTATCTCTACTAGTTAGGTCATCTTTTGTCTTTATCAGTAAAGTTGTAAATCACTTGTGTATAAATAGGTAGCATAAGTGAGGAGTAAAAGTTGACAAGTTTGTGAATTTAATGCGAAGCATTCACAAACCACTTTTACTCCTCCAAAGAACAACACAGTCCCTGAGATAGCTCAGTGTGACCTTATAGTTGTCACTCAACGTAGTTTGAGTTTAGAGAGGAGTTCACACCATACTTGTCTTTTCAATCCCAAGTGTTATTCCGCAAACACTTGGGTATAATTCTTTTGATTAACTTCTAATAAGAATTAAACGTTGAAAAACCTTGTGTCTCTTTTCTTATGTTTTATCTTTGTTGTTAATCTACTTATCTGAGTGAAAAGTCATGGAACTTGGTTAGGTTAACTCTTTAGTTAACTATTAACTTAGTAAACGGGACCAACAGTTTGGTTTGTTGGCTTGTAAGCCTGTTATGACCCCTTTGCCTGAAAATGTTGTGTTGGCTCACAAAAAGTCTAATGATGACAAGTACTTACAGAATATTACTAGTTATCAAAAGCTTGTGGGAAAGTTGATATATTTGAGTATGACTAGGCCTGATATTGCTTATGATGTTCATTGTTTAAGCCAACATATGCATGCTCCTTTGCAATCTCATTTTAACATGGGTTTAAAGGTGCTTAGATATCTAAAATTGGCACCTAGAAGTGGTATTGGGTTTAGTAAAAGTCAAACTGGTTATAATATTGGGGCTTATTCTGACTCTGGTTGGGCTAAGTAACCTATTACTAGAAGGTTAGTTCTAGTTATTGTGTGTTAGTTAATGGGAATTTAGTTTCTTGGAAAAGTAAGAAGCAGGCTACATTGTCTAGGTCTTCATCTGAGGCTGAATATAGAGCAATGGCCTCTGTAACTTGTGAAGTTATGTGGGTTGTTAAGGTCTTAAAAGATCTTGGTGTTACTGATTCTTTGTTACCTGTTGATTTGTGTTGTGATAATAAGTCAGCTATTCAGATAGCTACTAATCCAGTTATGCATGAGAAAACCAAGCATTTAGACATTGATGTGCATTTGGTTAGAGAAAAGGTTGCTTCTGGGTTGATTAAAACTGTCAAGGTTGACTCTAAAAGTCAAATTGCTGATGTTTTGACCAAAGCCCTTGCTTCCGTTCAACATAGTTCTATGGTTAAAAGGTTGGGCATGGTTAATCTTTATGCAGGTTCATCAGTTTGAGAGGGGGTGTTAAAAGTTATAACATCTTTGGCAAACTTTGAACCTTCAGGAGTGATAATGTACCCTTCGATCAGGTCGAAGGACACCCTTTCGAGCCTGTTCGTAACCTACATTTCAAAGGCTCTGGCTAGCCTCCTAAAATCTTCAATGGCGTAAAACTAATCATCTGTGATCTAGTTACCAATTGGGAATTCGCCAATCGAAGGCCTAAGCCCTTCGGGGTATTTCCTTCGATCATAATAGGATGGAACTCTAGCAAGACCAAGTCTCACCCACTTCTCCTCTTTCTCCCTGGCTTTCCCGCCAAGATAGGAAGAGTGGGGCACTAAGCCTTAGCGGTTACCATAAATCATGGGCCACCCCTATGATCTCCTAAATTCATGCAAACACTCTCCAAGGTATTTTCTCCCCCTATAAATAGTCTTGGAAGAGTTGGAGTACCGGTATGCAATCTCAACCATTTCACCTTACTATAATTCTCTTACAACTTATCATACCAAGTACTTATTCACATGCCGAAGGTGGTTCGCAGGGCCCATCCCCTGCGCAATCACTTAACGTAGTGTCTCTGTATTTCTTATTTTAGATTAAACACAAGCTTGGCGCAACCACAACACCCCTTATATCCTTCGATCACCATCGTAGGCTTGGTCGTGCAATTTGTTGTACAATCAGTGGCGCCATCTGTGGGACCCGCTACTATTAGTCTCGTTATTTCCAAGCTTATAACCAGTCAATAACACCCACTACTTTTCCGGCATGGATGAAGGAAGAGAAATTACACCCCCACTCGGTTTCTCGACCATAACCCCATTACCAGCAACTGACCCTAACAACCTTCCTCCAATTACGGCATCCACCTTCACAACATGATCTCACTCGGAAATCACACCCAATCATCATGCTTTGACTTCAGCAAACCCAAAGCCAGTCATTAGCCCAGGCTTTGTCGAAGCCAACTTTGAAGAGTTGGAGTCACTATTAAGGGCTCGTAGAAGACAGGCTCGGAACATAGAGATGCGAAGGGAGTTGGAATACTCTAGTGATGATTATGATGAGGAAATGGAGATGGATCCAAGGCCTCCGGTTCAAGGGGCTACGCCCTCGGCATTAAGAATAAGATCTCCATGGAGAATGGGCAAAAGGTCTGTTGGTTTTGAAGGAGTCCCAAAAAGGGCTCTGACAAGGAGAGAAGGGACCATGGTTGAAGGTTCCAATGGAAGGAGTCAGCGGAGGGAAAATACAGAGGTTAACCTACCTCCGTTCCTAGCAGCTCCTTTGGGAAGAACTGAAGCAGGGGTCCCGTTGCAGCCTCCTCACGCATCAGGCGTAAAAGGCAATCCACCTCCATTTAACATGGGAGGAAATTTTCCTCCCAATGGTATGTATTCTCAGTTCCAATCTCAGTTCTATCCTCAAGGGTTTTACCCCCCGACAAGTGGACAACCAAGTAACCATAGTCTCCCACAAACTTATGGTAATGTGCCTTTCGGATACCCTATGGCGTACCCTCCATACACCATGGGGACTTGTTATCCTTTCAGCATGAACACACCATACCCTCCGTATCCTAACCCAACTCCTTCGGGAGTACCCACAACTCATAACCCATATAATACCGTCCCTATGGCTATACCACCTTATAATTCCCTATATTCAGAACCTACTGGTTCTGCAACACCCTTCGTAAAGTGGATCAAAGACTACCCTTTGCCCGATGGTCTAAAGATGCCCTCACACATAGGCACCTGATGGGTGATGAATCACACATCCTTTTTAGGCCTTATTTCAGACCAAAAATACCAAATACTAACCAAAAATGCCAAGAGAACGTATGTTTTTGTATTTGTGTATATGCAGGTACGGATATCAGAAAAATGAACAAAAACGATGCCAAAACCGACAAAAACGAGCACGAGAATGGAAAGTGTCAAAAGCCGAAGCCGAGGAAGTCAAATGGTCAAAGTCTAAGCTCAAAAAGTCAAATTCAACCTTGGAAAATCATAAAGTGTCAAGAAAAGTCCTTAGAAGAAGTTTGATGTAATTTACAAGAATGGTCCCTCAATTTTCCAAAGTTGTCAGAAATAGTCCCTTGAAGAAATATTCGAAGAAAAGTCAAATGAGATCCTTCAAGAAATTCAGAAGTGACAAGAATAGCCCTTGGAATAAAATTTCAAAAATTACAGTTTGGCCCTTGAAGTTTGCAGAATTACAAGAATAGTCCTTGAAAAGTTTATTCCTAAAACTAAGCCAAAAATATAACACAACCGGACCCTTAATATAACTAATCCAAATCCTAGCCTTTTACTACCAAGCCCAAAACCAAACCACAAAGCCCACCAACCCTTAACCCTTTATCCGGCCTAGTATTTTTACCCGGTCAAAACATTCCACACTCGGTCAACCCACCTAATACTAATAAAATACCCAAACCTACTCCCGCCCCCCAATTTCACATTTTACCCAGAAATTTAACTGTTCCAAGAACCCTAAATTCACCACCCTTAAAATTACTCTCCATTACCATGATTGGGTAATAATTACCCAATCATAAGTCCTTCTAGAAGGTGTCAGGAATGTCAGGCAAATGTCAGAGAGTGGGATACGTGGACCAATCAGAGCACTCACGTAGGATTGAGGTTGTCACATCATCTAATCCAAGGGCTATTATTCAAGGCTTAGGGACCAAGTGTTATCATACGGCTACAAGGGACTAAGAGAAAGCACAAAAGTGGCATGGATTGCTGACATAGGATTACCAGAACCTTCACCCAAGCTCCCCCATTCGTGTATAAATACCCCCTCCCCCTAGTCATTTGGTGTGCTCTTTTTATGTAATGTTATTCTGTTAAATTCACTTTGTAATGTTTTTATTAATTAATGAAAATTTTAATTCTGTTTTAATTCAAGTTGTCTTATTTTTATTTACATTATAGCACTGCTTATTTACTCATTATTTTATCTAGCTTATTGCTTAAGTTTTACATCTCTTATTTACTGCTTATAAACATATACTTGTTTCTGTTGTTATCAACCTTTCTAAACTAAATAAATAAATTAATTAAAAAAAATAAAAATAAATAATAAAAAAAAATTATTCGGTATTAATTTTAAATTGGTTTGAACCTAGTTTTATTATAGTTGTTTTACTGTTTTTATAAGTTTATATAAGTATTGAAGTTACTGTTTTATCAAAAGTCTAAAAATCCAAAAGAGTCAAACAAAGTCAACTGAATTAGCTTATTGAAATAAGCTCAACTTATTTTGGGAGAAAAGGCAGCCAAGAAGGTCCACTTGGCCTGTCAAAAGACAGGCAAGCTTAGTGAACCCCCTCTATTTGAGCTGAGGGGGAGTTGGGGGAGTTGCTTTGTAAGTTTTTCGTTAAATCATTCTCTTATTGCATATTAGTGTAACAGTAGTATTACTTTGATTACTATTGCTTGTTTTAGTTTCTAGATAGTAGTTTAGTGAGTATTTAGCTTTACTTGGTTAGGTTACAACATTATATCAATAGTTGCATTGTTTATTTGATCTCACTTTTTCATTATCTGTTTCTTATTTCATAATCTATTTTTCTGAGGTGTGTTTGTGCTTTCTGAGTATGTTTGTATCAGAGATCTGATTTTCTGAGCGTGTTGACAGTTATTGAATCATATTAGTTACCTAGGATTGTGATTTGGAAGTATTTCATTGGATCTGTGGTGGTTTGAGTGAAACAGGTTCTCATTAGGGGTGTTTGGATCTCACTGGTTTGATGGTATAAGATTGATTCAGAGGTTGTTTACTGGTTTAGACAAGTTACTGAGGTAGGATTATAGCTTAGTTTAACATAATAATAAGTAGTTATTAATTCAAAAGTCAAAATCATTTTAGTTTCTTCATTTCTGCATATCAGTTAAGATAAGTAGTTTGCATAATCAGTTTAAATAGTTGCATAGGTATAAGATTTGGCTTATTTCAATCATACAATAGTTTAATATACCAATTTCAGTAATATTTTAGTAATCAAAATTCACTTTGGTCAAAATCTCTTTCAAGTTAAAAAGTCAAACATATTTGAACTCAGTTTTTGGACAGAATTTTGGAAGCCTTTTTAGGATTCAATTTTGATTGGAAAAACATTTGGTTTGTGGATTTTAAAAGTTTAGCAGTAAGAGAAACTATTTCAAAAATAAATTTGTGAATTGGATCTTATTTGCTTATCTAAAAAGCATTTGGAAGTGGCCTGTTTGAACCTGTTACTCCTTTGCACCTCAGGCTTTTGAGCAATTTTCTAGGTACCTGTTAGGTTAGTAAACTGGATTGGAGACCTTTACTTTTGGTTGTTTTGTGAACTCAGTTGGTTAGATAAACATTTGCACATATAAGCCTTTACTATTCAGCTTATTTGCTCAGCTTATTAGTCCCATTTAGTTGGTAGGTTTGAGCTAGCTACTGTCATTGGATTTTGGGCTGCAATTGTTCATTTTTGATCATAAGTTGAGACTAATTGGTTCTCTGAGCTCATTTACACTTGTAGTTGCTGTTTCAGTTAAGTTTTGGCTTATTGCTCATCTGTGTGTGCTAATTGCTTATTCTTCAATAGCTTATTTGGTTTGTTTGTGCCACAACATGTGCTTCTGAGTCATTTTGGCCTTCATAACTGTTCTTATAAGCTTATTTGAGTTAAAAAAAAATCACTGGGTCAAAGTTTTGGTCAATTTTGGTCAACAGTGCTTATAAATAAGCACTTCTATAAGCCGATTTCAAGCCATTAAGCACTTCCAGTGCTTATTTTTCAATTTTTATATTTTTCCTAGTTTCAAAATATTATTTTAGATTTTCCCTGAAATTTTCATATTTTTCTGAGTTAATTTGCTATTTTTCCTATTTAATTTTCAATTTTAAATACTTTTTAATTACTAAAAAAATCCAAAAAATCAGAAAAACCCCAGAAAAATCAAAAAAAAATATTAGAAAATTATTTTTAGTTATTTTAGAATTTTAAAAATTTATTTTGCATTTTTCTCAATTTATTTGCATTTTCTTTTAATTTTTAATTAGTTTAATTAGTTTTTAATTAATAAAAAATAAACAAAAAGTCAAAAAAATATTTTTCTTTTTCTCAAAATTTTCTTTTATCATTTTTAACTTTTGAAAATTATTTCCAAGTCCGTAGGAGTAGCGTAGCTTAAAAGTCGCGTTTTATTTCGTTCGTTAACGTTTATTTTCCGTTTTAGCTTACGTTTTCGTTTCTACGTTACGTTTCTAGTTGCCTTACTTGAATTACATGTTTAGTTGATTATTTGTGCTTCATTTACTATTTCATTAGTGTAATCTCATTCAAATCACTTTTTACCACTTTCACGACACGTTTCACGAACCGGGAATTAGAAATTCCATTCATCCTTCACACGGACTACGACCTCGGGTTATCCGTATTTCTTTGCGGATCTCTTGAGTAATACTTATACTATACTATATAACTTGATTTTTACAAATCAGCACCTATGATGGAAAGGGGGATCCAAATAATTTCTTACACTTGTTCGAAGGGGCTATCAGGATGCATAATTGGGTCATGCCCATGGCTTGCCACATGTTTACATACACTCTCCGAGATTCTGCCCGTATTTGGTGGAATGAGCAAAAACCAGGCAGTATTGTTAATCTTGATGACTTGAAGGCTAAGTTCCTCTCGCACTTCAGCCAACAGAAGAAGTTTACAAGAACTCACCTAACAGTACACAACATTAGGCAAAAGGAGAATGAAAGTACCAGGGGTTTCGTTACAAGATACACGGATGAAATTCTCCAGATCTTAGGTTTACATGAAGATCGGCGTATCTTTGGCTTCGTACATGGCCTACGAAATCGAACTCTGGTGGAATTCTTATCCACAGACTTTTCCGCAACATAAATGTCTGATGGAGAAAACGTATATTTGGATAGAGGCCAAAGAAGTATCAATAAATGGGGCTCCAATTGAAAACAGGGAACATAACAACAAGTTCTCAAAGCACTCCTCGTGGGAAGGGTCGAAAAATAAGAACAAAAATCATAACAGGTTTACTCCTTACAACAAAGGTCCGAATCATGGCTTGTTAGGAAGCCTGACGAAGTCCCCGGAGGAAATATTGGCAACGGATAGGGCTGCGAAAGCCTTCGAGCCACCCCCTCACATGACAGGCAAGGGCAAAAATAGAGATACAACTAAGTACTTCTACTTCCATGAAGACTTTGGCCACGAAACGAACAGTTGCAGAAAGCTAAAGAGATAGATAGAAGAAGCCGTAAAGTTTGGTCAATTGGCACATCTTGTGAAAGGCATAAAGAAGGGTAAAGAAAAGGTCTTTGGCACGCAGTTGGGAAAAGACACCACTCCTCAAGAGACTCCAATCCTTACGGTTCGCTGGGGTGAACCAAACTTGAAGAGGAAAATCACAGAAAAAGAGATATACGAGGTAGGGGAGGTAACATTTCCCTCCAAGGTAGGCAAATTCCCTTCGAATGATCCGGTGGTCATCAAAGTCGTAATCTTCAACCTGGAAGTAAACAAAGTCTACATGGACTGTGGAAGCTCCTGCGAGATAATCTATGATCATTGTTTTCTGAAGCTTAAGCCTTCGATTAGGTCAAAGCGGGTAGAGTCAAAGATACCTCTGGTAGAATTTTCAGGGAAACGCTCATGGCCGCTAGGAGAAGTACCGTTAGATGTAACACTCGGCGAGGGAAAGCTCGCAAGGACAGAAACCCTCACCTTCGTCATCATAAAGTCTGAATCTCCCTACAATTTGCTAATGGGAAGAACAGCTACGCAAAATATGGGTATTGTGGTCTCTACTGTACACGCAGCGGTTAAGTTCCAAACAACATATGGCATCGGCACTGTACTTTCCAGTTATAATGAAGGAAGGACACAAGATGTCGAAAAGAAGACTAAAGAAAGTCCCAAGGTACCTCCAAAAGACATTTCAAACCATATAGAGGCTGAGGAGCATATCGTGATAAACGAGCTCCATCCGGAGCAAAAGGTGGCAATAGGAAAACAACTCCCTACAACCTTCAAAACAAGATTGGAAGAGCTTCTTAAGGCCTATAAAGATGTCTTTGCACGGACACATTCTGACATGATAGGAGTTCTGAGGACTCTTATGATCAATGGGGAATTCTTCAGCACGGAACACAGGCTTAATGAGTTCAAACACATTTAACCAATCAAGCAGAAGCGTTGAAGCCTAACACCTGAAAGAAATACAGCTATCTGCAAGGAAGTAAATAAGCTCGTAGGGGCAGGCATACTCAGGGAAGTAAAAGGCCCATCATGGGTCGCCATTCCTGTCATAATGAAAAGAAGCGATGGAGGATGGCGTATGTGCGTAGACTTAACAGGCATCAACAGAGCTTGTCCTAAAGACTGTTACCCTCTGGCAGACAAAGATTGGAAGGCATAGTCACTTTTAGGGTTCCGTTTGAAATGCTTCCTCGATGTGTATAAAGGGTATCATCAGATACAGATGGTAGAGGAAGACAAAGAGAAGACAGCTTTTTACATAGGAAAGGGTGTTTATTGTTACAAAAAGATGCCTTTTGGCTTGAAGAACGCAAGAGCAACCTACCAACAAATGATGGATAAAGCCTTCAACAAATAAATAGGAAGAAACTTGGAAGCTTATGTTGACAACATGATCATAAAAAGGAAGACGGAGAGGGAACTACTCTCCGACATTATAGAAACCTTCGAACAGTTAAGGATGATCAACATGAAGCTGAACCCAAAGATGTGTTCTTTTGGTATTGAAATAGGGAAAACTTAGGAACACCTACTTGCAAAACAAAGGGTCAAGGCTAACCCTTCGCACATAAAATCCATCTCAAGCATACAAGCCTAGAAATTGTTAAAAGAGATACGCAGTTTAGGAGCCAGGGAAGCACTTAGTATATTTTTGTCGAAGGGTGTAGATAATTCATTACCATCTTTCAAGACTCTTAAAGGGTGCACAGATGAAAAAACCTACCGATGGAGCTTAGAAGCTGAAGCGACCTTTCAAAAGTGGAAGGAATTTATGGAAATCATGCCAACACTTACAGCTCCTATTAGGGGCGAAGTGTTATTCATGTACCTCGCAGCACCCTTCGATGGCATCAGTGCAGTACTCTTAGCAGAAAGGGAGAAGATACAAATCCCAATCTACTTCATTAGCAGGGTCTTACAGGGAACTGAACTAAACTACACAAAGGCAGAAAAGTTGATTCTAGCTTTGGTTCAGGCAACAAGACGCCTTCGAAGGTATTTCCATGATCATTCTATCATGGTTTTATCTGATAAACCAATCGAACAAATACTCTTGAAGCCTGAGAAGTCATGAAGGATAGCCAAGTGGGCCATCGAGCTCAGAGGGCATGAAACAGAGTATAAGGGTCACAACTCTATAAAATGCCAGTCACTCACCGGAATGCCCTCCAAAACTAGCCAGACCAACGACTTTCTCCATAAAGAAACCTCGATGACAAAGGAAGGATGGAAACTACGTGCAGATGGAATCTTAAGCCTCGATGGTTCTGGGAAAGTTTGATGTCGTTCAGTCCTGAAGAAAGTGAACACTCCCAAGCGCTTCGTTTTAAGCTCGAAGAAGCATATAGTGAAGCTGAACATCAAACTTCGACAACAAGCCTTCGGTCAGCCAGGGAACTAGAGGAGTTCTCACGCGATGCTTTGGTCGAAGGGTCAGTCAAAAGAGATGACATGTCTAATGTCGTTCCCGAAGAAGGGTCCAGCTGGATAGCCCCGTCAAAAGAGTATCCTCATCAGCTCCGCTATGTTAAAACCAAACAAGCTTTGACCATAACAAACGAGGTCCACGAAGAATCCTTCTCTCAGTTTCCTGAAGAATAAATAAGAAATTCCCTACGTCGCATCTAGAGCCTACGGCAATCCAGCTACAAGCTAGCAATCCTCTTTGGAGAGGAAGTGGATAGGACTTGGAACGATGCTAACCTTCATAAGTTTTACATATAATACTTGCAGTTTTAGACAATTCGTTTGTTTCAATTTATGTATTGCATTCTTCTCATTAAGGGAAAGAAGCATTAATGGTAGATGTCCTAGTGTTCATTTCTTCAAATGATGTAATCCTCCCTACCCAATTAATGAATTACATATTTCCCTCGAATCTCTTGTTTCGTTTTTTACAACAAAGATTTATTCAGCCAAGTAATTCAAGTTTCAATGTTCGAAGGATGATTCAAGATACTTATGTCTTGTATATTATCAACATCCATTATAATTCACATTTACTTTCCTAAAGAGTCTAAGGGTATTCGAAGCCCTTTGCACTAAAAGGATAGAGACGGAGTTGGTCGCGACCCTCCGTCAGCAGTCAAATTATACGATTGCTAAAAATCTTGGTTCAAAGTACACACAATAAGGATACCTTTTTATCATAACCTTAGGTTGTACATTAACATTTATAAATAACGTTAAGAGAAGAAAAGCATAATAACAAAGGCGGGATATAATCCCTCATCATTAAAAGCTGCTAACCTATTCAGCATACGGCCGAAGCCCAAAATATGTTTTCAAGCATTGTCTGGTAGTAGGCTGAAGCCCCATAAGCATAAAAAGGAAATTGTTCAGATGTAGGTCACAACCTACAAGGCATACGATAAAAATGTCTTAAAAAGGGTACACACCACCCTCGGGGTCAAACTACTGCTAACATTGCAGCCTTCATTCATCATGGGGGGACTTGGGACTCTCTTGTTGAGCAGGGGATGAAGCTTTCTCTGGGTTTGTCTTGCTTCTTGGAGAGGGGAGCTTCTCAAGGTCCGCCTTGGCACTTGGAGAGGGAGGCTTCTCAAGGCTTGTCTTGTTGTTCGGAGATGAAGACTGCACAGGAGTAGTCTTGATACTCAAAGATGGAGGCTTCACAGGAGTGGCTTTCTTTTTCGGAGAGGACGGCTAAAACCTACGAGGCTTCTTTGAGAGGAGAGTTTTGATGGGAGCTGAGGGGTCTTTGGTTGCTTCAACAAGGAAGAGGTACTCTACTGTAGCGAAGGTATTGTTGCCATCATCATATTCTCTTTCATGAGTGGAGTGATTGTAGGATACCTTTGACAGATCCACAGGCTCACCAGTCTAAGCAATTTCCTCTAGCGTAGTGCATTTCCCATGATAAATAGCATCATTCACCAAGCCTTATATCACTTTCCTCACTTCGTCACTATGGTATAACTCCATTGCAATATACAGAACTTCCTTCGACACAACCGCAGCTCTGTCTTTTTTGAGAGTTTTGTATTGGCGTTTTAGGCCATCTAGTTCCTCCTTAAGCTTGATCTCCTGTCCATTAAGCTTCGCCCTTTCACCCTCAAGACTCTCGTATTTGGATTTCAGAGTAGCTGATGCGTGGGAATTGCACCAGGCTTTACCTCTCGAAGGATCTCGAGAAGCTTACAACCCCCACCAGGCAGTGTGCCTGATCGTTCTAGTATAGTATAGTGACAAGTACCGGGGGATTGATCGTTCAACTTAGGAATAGTGTCGCTAGGATTAGAAAACCTAAAGACTAGGTATAGAGATGAGAGATGATTCTTTTCTTTTTTTTTTTTTTTGTATTTTTAGGTTTTAAGAAAGCAATCAAAAATCTCGGTTTTGAAGGAGTTGGGCGGAATTAGTTGCTAATCAACTAACCCAATTACTAAGATGCAATCAAAATAAAATACTAAAAATGAAAATAAACTAAATTAAACTAGTGGTGTGAGCAATATATGGGAGAATTGTGTTTACTTAGGTTTCACTACTCCCTAGATATCTTTTACAGGTTAATTACTTGTTACAGTTGCATGGATGACGGATTGTATTCCTTAATACCATTAATG
Organism: Artemisia argyi; assembly: GCA_030686995.1. Lineage (NCBI taxonomy): Eukaryota > Viridiplantae > Streptophyta > Magnoliopsida > Asterales > Asteraceae > Artemisia > Artemisia argyi. Next base: position 27,869,867 of record CM060695.1, read on the forward strand.
GGGTGGCGTACTTACTTCCCCAATCCTATAAGCTCCTACTTCACTCCTATGTCGAGCCGGCTAAGAAGCTCCTAACATGCGATCACTAGAATTCGCTCATGCATTAAATACAATCATAAAAACCTAGTACACATCGGTTCATGTTTCTTAAGACGTTCAAGCAAGTTACACAATGAAGATCTGCCAGTTTTCTTAAGCCTAACATTGAAATCATTCATCCATTACAACTATAAACAAGCAATCAACCTATAATCAACATCTAGGTTTCATTACATCTAAGCAAACACATGAAAGATCTAGCCTAGCATGTTAAAATCAAGACAAGCATAAGATATATTCAAACAACACATAGACATATTGAATGAATTGAAAGATGACTTATCTTAATTGAACATGAAAGGTTTCAAGGGGTGAAAACCCTTGAAAATATTGTTACAAATGACCTAGGGTTTATTAGGTTCGACCCTAGTATTCTCCACACAAGTTCCTCTCAATGAATGAAAAATAGAAAAGTATATATATATTTTGTGAGGTGACGGCGTCAAGAGTAAATTTCTATCGCCGTCATCTCGCCGCCAATAAACTCCTCGGACTGCCTAGATCTAGGTTTGACGCCGTCACGTGTAGTCTATCTTCAGGCCGTCACCATTTTAACTCTTGACGCCCTTCTCTTGACGCCTTCAGGTTTTCACTGGGTCGTCATGGATTTTACTCCTGATGCCGTCAGGATTTCTTTCTTGACGCCGTCAGGTACTGTTCTCAGCATGGAAAATTAAGTCTTTGCCGTTTTCTTCACTTTTATGCTCCAAAAACGTCCAAAATGCTTCCTTTTCCAGAATTCACTCCCAAAGTACCTAAAATCACAAAAGGAACTATTTAGGGCAATATTTGATCAATAAATTCAATTCCGGGCTTAAATGAACCCCTAAAAACGGTTCATTTTTCGCCTCATCATATACCCTTACACTTGAGATTTGCTTGTCCTCAAGCAAATGCACTTTTATTCTAATCAAAATACAAGTTAGGGGTCATTTAACACTAATATAAAAGTAATTACAACAAATAATCGTTCCACTAAAGACCAAAGACAAGCACGGAGGTCATACACTAGCACCTCACAAATAGTGTTTAGATACTCACATCTCTCAGGTGTAATAAAGTATATATCACAATATGGAAATGGAAAACATCTCTCACTACCTGTCATAGCAAAATAGATTACCATAGGCTTGGGAAAGGATCAAACCTCCACAACATGGCGTAAGCACCTAGGATAAACTATCAAAGAGGTCTTTTAAAGGGTTGTGATGTTAGGTGTAGGGATATGGAATACAGGGTTTTGTTGGATATAGGCAGTCTTTACTGGTGGCGAGTTAATAATCTTGGTCAATTACATGTACAATGTGGCATTGCTAAGCCAAGACTCGACTCGACTTAAGCTAATAAATGAAAAATAACAAAAACATAAAATAAACATAGAATGAAACGGGATGGTAGTCCGTATGTTTTTTTCTCTTTTTTTTTTCTTTTTCTTGGCTTTTTCTCTTTTTTTTTCTTTTTTTTTTTTTTTTTTTTTTTTTTGCATACACTTTTACCCTACCATCCAAAATAATACATCATAGGGAATGACAATTCCCCTTACACCTGAATTTTTACATACTTTACAGTAAACTAATCTAATGACTCGAATCAAGATAATCAAAACACTTGGAGTACTTTTAAGATTAACGCACATATGGGGGTAATAATATGATGTTCTTCCCCATTACTCCATAACACAAGTACTTTACCCATGAGTCTCAATCGTCCCAAAACAATATGTACAAGGATATGACTCGACTTAGCAACCATGTAATCAATTAGATAATTAACTAAGGGTTTAAACAAATAACAATAATGCACTAAAGATGAGTGCATACACGGAAAGCTAAGGCGATTTGGTTGTACATTTAAGTGGGGTGTAACAAATTCTTCCTTTAAGTAAGATGCTTAAAGTTAGAAACGAAAGGATAGGCTCGGAGGGGTGTACTAGGGGTTTCGTGTACTAAAAATGAGTACAACGCTAAGGGTGTGGGAAAAATTAGTTGACTTAACTAGCCAAGTAATATGACTTAAATGGTCAAGTAATTATGATACGGGTTTAACACAAGGGTGATCCTAATGCCTCTTATCATGTAGTAAATCCTACTACACGAATATAGTCTCACTAGCGGTCTCGGGATGCATCACTAACGCAAGTTCTAGAATCTAAATGCTACCGGTACACTCATAAGCACTAATAGTAAATGCTTTTCCTATCAAATCTAAAGGCGAACCTCACATATTTGGGTGAAAAATTTTTCTGAATTGTACGGTTTTGTGCTAGTCATACGACTCCTATCCATGAGACGCTTACTATGGCTAAAGTTTCACTCCTAAATGTTGTAAAAAAATTTAAATTTGGCGCTAAAATTACACTAACAAGTATTTCTCATAGTTTTATTACACATCTACTATCAAACAAACAAACTCAAGCGAAAGTGTATCTGTAAGGTATCATCATTTTACCCTCCCCTTACACTTAGGATGAACATTGTCCCCAATGTTCAAGTAAAGAATGTAAAAGTAAAACAGGTAAAAGAATGAAATCAAATACTCCCCTGATTCGCTCGGTATGAATAATAAGGTGGTAAGGTTAGATCTTCCTCCAAGAAAATGAACAATCAAAGCTTCCCTTCCAGAATATAAATCATCTTCTTGTCAAACATAACCTATTAAACCTGAGAAAACAAACAAGGCAACCTTGCGTAAAATCGGCCGCAATCTATATATGCTAACAAATCCTAGAAAGCAAACTAAGATATAATGCTTGTGGAATGATGTTTGCAGATTCCCTGGAGATTATAAAACTAAAGATTCAACAAAAACTTTAAGACTCCGTTAGAAAAACAAAATTGGTAAATTTTCCAGAATTTTACACGTGACGCCGTCAGGAATTTCTTCCTGACGCCGTCAGAAGTGACCTGCAGAAATTCTTATGTCAAGTTTTCGGAAAATTTCTAGAAAAAACTTCGTCCTACTTCCTGGAAAATCCTGCAAAACATCATTATGACTCGATACAAGCATTTGACTCTAACAAATACGAATATACATGCTCACTTAATATTGTGTAGAATCATGATCGAGTTTGTTTCTTAAAAACATATTTGGGGTTTCCCCTTACACTTATCTTTTCCGAAACACCTTTGGATGAAGTTAAGACTAAGCCAAACAACAAAATAAAGTATTTTCACCATTTTAGTTTAAAACATGATCTACCAACAATAAAAATAAAGCATGCATACGGAAACAAATAACAATCAAACAAAAATAAAAGTCACACAAAACATGGGTTGCCTCCCAAGAAGCGCTTTTCTTTATTTACGAGTCTTGTAGCTAGACTCAAGGTCATGGGTTACGTTTTTCTTTCCCACTTTTGTGTTGACTTAAAACATCTAACCCAATTCTCATCACACTTGTACTCAGGGCCTAGATCCGTGCAACCTGAATAGTATGTTCGCCTCCTCTCATAATAAACATCATCATCAATTCCATCTTCCTTAACCTCATAAGGTCGAATCTCATCAATTTGTAGATTCTTGATGCCCTTTAATTCTTCCTTCATGTGAGGCATCATAAAAGTAATCTTCTCTATTCCATCAGTAAACTGAACTATCCCCTTCTCATGATCACAATACATCTTAGTCTTCTCAACAAAAGGTCATCCTAGAACCATTTCTCCTAGGTGTGGATCTATAATGCCTCTAACATCTTCTAGGATTACAAAATCGCATTGATAAGTAAAATTTTCTATAAAGATGTGTACCCCTTTAACTCTCCTGACGAAATTACATAGCCTATTAGAGTTGTAAGGGTCTTTTCTAGGGCTTAACCTTTCGTTCATTATCCAGTTGTAGTAGAGCCTAGACATAATATTCATGGGTGCTTTTAAGTCAATGTATGTATGCTCTCTAGACATGTATCCAATCATGCAAGGAATTTTTATGTTCCTAAAGTTATGCCTCCTAATCCATGGTATCTTTCTATACTTTGAGGGGCAGGGGTGCTGTAAAAGGAATCTATGGTAACTCAATTCATCAGGGGTTGGAGCGAAGTCCGTAAACTCAATTTTCATTTGGAGAGGCTTAATGAATTCCTTAAATGTGTTAACTTCTCTCTTTCTTCTTTTATGCGCTATAAGCCTTTTGCTAACTTCTAAACGGCGACTCTCTAAATCCATAAAGACCAAACTAGTACAAACAAAGACACGAAGAAATAATATAGACTAAAGAAAACCTGAAAAATAAAAATAAAATCTTACTAGAAAGGAATCTAGCAAGTAGACCTAATAAAAAGAAATCCTAACCTAGACAATAACTATTCCCCAGGCTGCGGCGCCAAAAACTTGATGCGTGGGAATTGCACCAGGCTTTACCTCTCGAGGGATCTCGAGAAGCTTACAACCCCCACCAGGCAGTGTACCTGATCGTTGTAGTATAGTATAGTGACAAGTACCGGGGGATTGATCGTTCAACTTAGGAATAGTGTCGCTAGGATTAGAAAACCTAAAGACTAGGTATAGAGATGAGAGATGATTCTTTTTTTATTTTTTTTTTTTTGTATTTTTAGGTTTTAAGAAAGCAATCAAAAATCTCGGTTTTGAAGGAGTTGGGCGGAATTAGTTGCTAATCAACTAACCCAATTACTAAGATGCAATCAAAATAAAATACTAAAAATGAAAATAAACTAAATTAAACTAGTGGTGTGAGCAATATATGGGAGAATTGTGTTTACTTAGGTTTCACTACTCCCTAGATATCTTTTACTGGTTAATTACTTGTTACAGTTGCCTGGATGACGGATTGTATTCCTTAATACCATTAATGGGGTGGCGTACTTACTTCCCCAATCCTATAAGCTCCTACTTCACTCCTATGTCGAGCCGGCTAAGAAGCTCCTAACATGGGATCACTAGAATTCGCTCATGCATTAAATACAATCATAAAAACCTAGTACACATCGGTTCATGTTTCTTAAGACGTTCAAGCAAGTTACACAATGAAGATCTGCCAGTTTTCTTAAGCCTAACATTGAAATCATTCATCCATTACAACTATAAACAAGCAATCAACCTATAATCAACATCTAGGTTTCATTACATCTAAGCAAACACATGAAAGATCTAGCCTAGCATGCAAAAATCAAGACAAGCATAAGATATATTCAAACAACACATAGACATATTGAATGAATTGAAAGAGGACTTATCTTAATTGAACATGAAAGGTTTCAAGGGGTGAAAACCCTTGAAAATATTGTTACAAACGACCTAGGGTTTATTATGTTCGACCCTAGTATTCTCCACACAAGTTCCTCTCAATGAATGAAAAATAGAAAAGTATATATATATTTTGTGAGGTGACGGCGTCAAGAGTAAATTTCTATCGCCGTCATCTCGCCGCCAATAAACTCCTCGGACTGCCTAGATCTAGGTTTGACGCCGTCACGTGTAGTCTATCTTCAGGCCGTCACCATTTTAACTCTTGACGCCCTTCTCTTGACGCCTTCAGGTTTTCACTGGGTCGTCATGGATTTTACTCCTGATGCCGTCAGGATTTCCTTCTTGACGCCGTCAGGTACTGTTCTCGGCATGGAAAATTAAGTCTTTGCCGTTTTCTTCACTTTTATGCTCCAAAAACGTCCAAAATGCTTCCTTTTCCAGAATTCACTCCCAAAGTACCTAAAATCACAAAAGGAACTATTTAGGGCAATATTTGATCAATAAATTCAATTCCGGGCTTAAATGAACCCCTAAAAACGGTTCATTTTTCGCCTCATCATATACCCTTACACTTGAGATTTGCTTGTCCTCAAGCAAATGCACTTTTATTCTAATCAAAATACAAGTTAGGGGTCATTTAACACTAATATAAAAGTAATTACAACAAATAATCGTTCCACTAAAGACCAAAGACAAGCACGGAGGTCATACACTAGCACCTCACAAATAGTGTTTAGATACTCACATCTCTCAGGTGTAATAAAGTATATATCACAATATGGAAATGGAAAACATCTCTCACTACCTGTCATAGCAAAATAGATTACCATAGGCTTGGGAAAGGATCAAACCTCCACAACATGGCGTAAGCACCTAGGATAAACTATCAAAGAGGTCTTTTAAAGGGTTGTGATGTTAGGTGTAGGGATATGGAATACACGGTTTTGTTGGATATAGGCAGTCTTTACTGGTGGCGAGTTAATAATCTTGGTCAATTACATGTACAATGTGGCATTGCTAAGCCAAGACTCGACTCGACTTAAGCTAATAAATGAAAAATAACAAAAACATAAAATAAACATAGAATGAAACGGGATGGTAGTCCGTATGTTTTTTTCTCTTTTCTTTTTCTCTTTTTTTTTTTTCTTTTTCTTGGCTTTTTCTCTCTTTTTTTTTTTTTTTTTTTTTTTTTTTTTTTTGCATACACTTTTACCCTACCATCCAAAATAATACATCATAGGGAATGACAATTCCCCTTACACCTGAATTTTTACATACTTTACAGTAAACTAATCTAATGACTCGAATCAAGATAATCAAAACACTTGGAGTACTTTTAAGATTAACGCACATATGGGGGTAATAATATGATGTTCTTCCCCATTACTCCATAACACAAGTACTTTACCCATGAGTCCCAATCGTCCCAAAACAATATGTACAAGGATATGACTCGACTTAGCAACCATGTAATCAATTAGATAATTAACTAAGGGTTTAAACAAATAACAATAATGCACTAAAGATGAGTGCATACACGGAAAGCTAAGGCGATTTGGTTGTACATTTAAGTGGGGTGTAACAAATTCTTCCTTTAAGTAAGATGCTTAAAGTTAGAAACGAAAGGATAGGCTCGGAGGGGTGTACTAGGGGTTTCGTGTACTAAAAATGAGTACAACGCTAAGGGTGTGGGAAAAATTAGTTGACTTAACTAGCCAAGTAATATGACTTAAATGGTCAAGTAATTATGATACGGGTTTAACACAAGGGTGATCCTAATGCCTCTTATCATGTAGTAAATCCTACTACACGAATGTAGTCTCACTAGCGGTCTCGGGATGCATCACTAACGCAAGTTCTAGAATCTAAATGCTACCGGTACACTCATAAGCACTAATAGTAAATGCTTTTCCTATCAAATCTAAAGGCGAACCTCACATATTTGGGTGAAAAATTTTTCTGAATTGTACGGTTTTGTGCTAGTCATACGACTCCTATCCATGAGACGCTTGCTATGGCTAAAGTTTCACTCCTAAATGTTGTAAAAAAATTTAAATTTGGCGCTAAAATTACACTAACAAGTATTTCTCATAGTTTTATTACACATCTACTATCAAACAAACAAACTCAAGCGAAAGTGTATCTGTAAGGTATCATCATTTTACCCTCCCCTTACACTTAGGATGAACATTGTCCCCAATGTTCAAGTAAAGAATGTAAAAGTAAAACAGGTAAAAGAATGAAATCAAATACTCCCCTGATTCGCTCGGTATGAATAATAAGGTGGTAAGGTTAGATCTTCCTCCAAGAAAATGAACAATCAAAGCTTCCCTTCCAGAATATAAATCATCTTCTTGTCAAACATAACCTATTAAACCTGAGAAAACAAACAAGGCAACCTTGCGTAAAATCGGCCGCAATCTATATATGCTAACAAATCCTAGAAAGCAAACTAAGATATAATGCTTGTGGAATGATGTTTGCAGATTCCCTGGAGATTATAAAACTAAAGATTCAACAAAAACTTTAAGACTCCGTTAGAAAAACAAAATTGGTAAATTTTCCAGAATTTTACACGTGACGCCGTCAGGAATTTCTTCCTGACGCCGTCAGAAGTGACCTGCAGAAATTCTTATGTTAAGTTTCCGGAAAATTTCTAGAAAAAACTTCGTCCTACTTCCTGGAAAATCCTGCAAAACATCATTATGACTCGATACAAGCATTTGACTCTAACAAATACGAATATACATGCTCACTTAATATTGTGTAGAATCATGATCGAGTTTGTTTCTTAAAAACATATTTGGGGTTTCCCCTTACACTTATCTTTTGCGAAACACCTTTGGATGAAGTTAAGACTAAGCCAAACAACAAAATAAAGTATTTTCACCATTTTAGTTTAAAACATGATCTACCAACAATAAAAATAAAGCATGCATACGGAAACAAATAACAATCAAACAAAAATAAAAGTCACACAAAACATGGGTTGCCTCCCAAGAAGCGCTTTTCTTTATTTACGAGTCTTGTAGCTAGACTCAAGGTCATGGGTCACGTTTTTCTTTCCCACTTTTGTGTTGACTTAAAACATCTAACCCAATTCTCATCACACTTGTACTCAGGGCCTAGATCCATGCAACCTGAATAGTATGTTCGCCTCCTCTCATAATAAACATCATCATCAATTCCATCTTCCTTAACCTCATAAGGTCGAATCTAATCAATTTGTAGATTCTTGATGCCCTTTAATTCTTCCTTCATGTGAGGCATCATAAAAGTAATCTTCTCTATTCCATCAGTAAACTGAACTATCCCTTCTCATGATCACAATACATCTTAGTCTTCTCAACAAAAGGTCATCCTAGAACCATTTCTCCTAGGTGTGGATCTATAATGCCTCTAACATCTTCTAGGATTACAAAATCGCATTGATAAGTAAAATTTCCTATAAAGATGTATACCCCTTTAACTCTCCTGTTGAAATTACATAGCCTATTAGAGTTGTAAGGGTCTTTTCTAGGGCTTAACCTTTCGTTCATTATCCAGTTGTAGTAGAGCCTAGACATAATATTCATGGGTGCTTTTAAGTCAATGTATGTATGCTCTCTAGACATGTATCCAATCATGCAAGGAATTTTTATGTTCCTAAAGTTATGCCTCCTAATCCATGGTATCTTTCTATACTTTGAGGGGCAGGGGTGCTGTAAAAGGAATCTATGGTAACTCAATTCATCAGGGGTTGGAGCGAAGTCCGTAAACTCAATTTTCATTTGGAGAGGCTTAATGAATTCCTTAAATGTGTTAACTTCTCTCTTTCTTCTTTTATGCGCTATAAGCCTTTTGCTAACTTCTAAACGGCGACTCTCTAAATCCATAAAGACCAAACTAGTACAAACAAAGACACGAAGAAATAATATAGACTAAAGAAAACCTGAAAAATAAAAATAAAATCTTACTAGAAAGGAATCTAGCAAGTAGACCTAATAAAAAGAAATCCTAACCTAGACAATAACTATTCCCCAGGCTGCGGCGCCAAAAACTTGATGCGTGGGAATTGCACCAGGCTTTACCTCTCGAGGGATCTCGAGAAGCTTACAACCCCCACCAGGCAGTGTACCTGATCGTTGTAGTATAGTATAGTGACAAGTACCGGGGGATTGATCGTTCAACTTAGGAATAGTGTCGCTAGGATTAGAAAACCTAAAGACTAGGTCTAGAGATGAGAGATGATTCTTTTTTTTTTTTTTGTATTTTTAGGTTTTAAGAAAGCAATTAAAAATCTCTGTTTTGAAGGAGTTGGGCGGAATTAGTTGCTAATCAACTAACCCAATTACTAAGATGCAATCAAAATAAAATACTAAAAATGAAAATAAACTAAATTAAACTAGTGGTGTGAGCAATATATGGGAGAATTGTGTTTACTTAGGTTTCACTACTCCCTAGATATCTTTTACGTGTTAATTACTTGTTACAGTTGCGTGGATAACGGATTGTATTCCTTAATACCATTCATGGGGTGGCGTACTTACTTCCCCAATCCTATAAGCTCCTACTTCACTCCTATGTCGAGCCGGCTAAAAAGCTCCTAACATGGGATCACTAGAATTCGCTCATGCATTAAATACAATCATAAAAACCTAGTACACATCGGTTCATGTTTCTTAAGACGTTCAAGCAAGTTACACAATGGAGATCTGCCAGTTTTCTTAAGCCTAACATTGAAATCATTCATCCATTACAACTATAAACAAGCAATCAACCTATAATCAACATCTAGGTTTCATTACATCTAAGCAAACACATGAAAGATCAAGCCTAGCATGTTAAAATCAAGACAAGCATAAGATATATTCAAACAACACATAGACATATTGAATGAATTGAAAGAGGACTTATCTTAATTGAACATGAAAGGTTTCAAGGGGTGAAAACCCTTGAAAATACTATTACAAACGACCTAGGGTTTATTAGGTTCGACCCTAGTATTCTCCACACAAGTTCCTCTCAATGAATAAAAAATAGAAAAGTATATATAGATTTTGTGAGGTGACGGCGTCAAGAGTAAATTTCTGACGCCGTCATCTCGCCGCCAATAAACTCCTCAGACTGCCTAGATCTAGGTTTGACGCCGTCAGGTGTAGTCCATCTTTAGGTCGTCACCATTTTAACTCTTGACGCCCTTCTCTTGACGCCTTCAGGTTTTCACTGGGTCGTCATGGATTTTACTCCTGACGCCGTCAGGATTTCCTTCTTGACGCCGTCAGGTACTGTTCTCAGCATGGAAAATTAAGTCTTTGCCGTTTTCTTCACTTTTATGCTCCAAAAACGTCCAAAATGCTTCCTTTTAAAGTACCTAAAATCACAAAAGGAACGATTTAGGGCAATATTTGATCAAATAAATTCAATTCCGGGCTTAAATGACCCCCTAAAAACGGTTCATTTTTCGCCTCATCAGTAGCAATGTCCTCTTTATAACTATCAATCTTAGCCTCCTCCAACCGTAGCCTTTTACTCTCTAACTGAGTGTCCTTTAACTTCTTCTCAAGAGTCCGGATGCCAGTTCGAAGGTCTTGAACCAAAGTATTCTTCTCCAGCTCCTTCATAGCCTCTTCACACATTACCTTAAGCTTGGCAAACTCCTGGTCTCTTTTCTTCTCTTTAGCAAGAATGGCAACCATCTTTTCTCGGGCACCTTTCACTGTGCGAATCAAATCTCTTGTGCGGACCTTCAGGTGGTTGTCCAGAACGGCTTGCCTTGTATAACTTTTATCATGCAGGTTACACAACTCCTCCTCGGACATGTTGTCTAGAATTCCTCTCCAACTAGCAGGGGTAACCTTCTCAACAAGCTGATGACAAGCAATGGCATTGGGAAGCTCCTTGGTATTGGGCGAGCCTGCGAAACATGAACTTATCAGCTAAATGAAGTGATATATATATTTATAATATAAAATCTCTAGTTACCATAGATATCCTCATCAAGAGGCTCGGGAAGGGCTCGAATTTCTTTACCCTTCGGCCCCTTTTGCCTTGTAGTTCTGGAGGAGGGAGTTGGTAAAACAAGTTTCCTTTTGGGAGTTACTTTCACGGCCTTCTCACTGGTTCCTTTTCTGTTGCGAACCCTATCAGCAATGCCAGATGCAAAACCAATGATTGTTACCTGTTCATCCTCGGTGGGGGGATCATCAGAATCAACAACGTTCTCTACCAGTTGTGAAGTCTCCTCTGTATTCATAAGCTTCGTAGACTTCGTGGGCTTCACAGGTTTTGCAGATGCTATAGGCTCAATCATTTGAGCATCACCTTCTTCATTGTTCACAGAGAGTGAGGGAGAACCAACTCTATAGCTGCCTTCATTTGAGTCTTTAGGAAGGAAGCTTACCTCCTTCGCACCAACAGAAACAACAAAGTTTCGAAAGGCCATTTCTGCAAAAAGGAAAGAAATAATAAATATCATCAGATAAGTTGTTTAATTTATTCAAATAAGAATGTACATACTTTGTCCATCACATATTATTTCAGGCTTCTGGGAAGACCCCTCCCATCGATCGATAATACCAGCCATAAACAGTATGGGCTCAGGAAATGTTTGAACATCCACGGGGTGACGAGAAAGACGCTGGTAGAGTAGAGTCCTTTGTATAGTATATGGTAGGGGTCATTGAAGCATTTTTCATCAAACCTGAAGGGTTCATTCAACAATGCAGGATATTTTGGAGGTATGATGGTGTTTTGGATTTAAAAAACTCACATTTCCAATCCCTAATGTTTGAAAAAGGTTTTGTGACTAAATAAGGAACATCACGTTCTGGCCTTTTCGCTAAAGTCAACCAATTTCCACCCGGATATATGTTCAGAAAACCTCTCAGCACTGTCAGTTTAGGCAACCCAAAAGCTTTACACATCACAATGTATGCGGTAAGTTTGGCAAGGCCAAAAGGGTTGAACCTAGATATGTGTACCTCATAATACTGCAACAGTTCTAAAATCAAAGTATGTATCGGTGTCCTTAGATTGGATTGGGTTAAAGCATGTGTGTACAGCCCTACATAACCTTTTGGGGCATCAAACACATTTTGGTTGTCATTTGGTAGCATAATTTTGTACTCTTTGGGTATAGGGTATTCCTTAAGGAAGTCAGACAAGGCTTCTTCACTTAATGTGCATTTTTTCTCTTTGATTATAAATTTTGCATTCATACTCATGATGCTTTAAGAAAAGTAATGTGAGAAAATAAAGATCAGTGATAAAGAACTTTACCTCTTGTTCGAAGGGATTGAAAGGAGCACGAGAGCATGTGTAAATTTTGATCGGATCAATTATTTTTGGTGAGTATGAATGTCTGTGAATTTTGGGCGAAGTGAAAAAGTGATTTAGGGTTTGGTGTAACAATCTTTTATACCGCCTATGCGTTTAATCAACACCGTACACGTGTCTATCACAAGTAAATTTAATCATGGCTTGTTAACTGTGCGTGAGTATCTTTATTACTCGGCTCTACTTCAGCTTCCTGGTTTCTTGTGTGGGAAAAAAACTGTCGTTGAGGATGCCATTGTTGGCATGTCATTAAGTGACCATGCAAATAGCCTCATAGGTTGTCATTGTTGTACAAAGGGTCTTTCTATTGGTGAAAAGACGTGTCAGCATTGCAAGGGAGCTCGTGATGCAACCACATCTCTTGTTTGTGGACGAGCCTCTTTATCACCTCGATAGGTAACTTTCTCTCAACTAAAATGCGACCTATTATTATTATTATTATTATTATTATTATTATTATTATTATTATTATTATTATTATTATTGGTTGCATAAAGTAGCAGTTCACTCTTTCATTTGGCCCATTATAGTCATTGTATTATTTTACATAGGGGTTAGTAAAAGGATTGGCTATGTACCCCGTTTGTGTTATTTTGTAACCCATATTCTTAAACATTCTATGAAATTTAAGTTATTTTATACATAAGTTTAACACATTTATATATAATCCATCAATTCTGAAGGCCAGTGTTATAGTGTTCTTCGCTATCCAATGACTCATATGGGAGACAAAGCCATCTTTAGATGTACAAAAACATATTTCTGATTCTTATCATTTGGATGTGTGTGCAATACAGTCTCAACAAACATCTTGTTCGGTATGTCGGATGATTCTGATTATCTATGGTAAAGATAATTAGATTATGGAAAACAGGCAATACATTGTAAGAACAGTGGATTGTTGAGATAAATTTGCAATTACTAACCTATATCTACCTAAATTACTGACAGTGTTTCTGCACTATTAATGATGGTGACCCTGAAGAAGCTCGCAAGCACCAGCTGCACGCTCATTTTCACAATTTACCAAAGTAGCACCGAAGTCTTTGGTCTTTTTGACCGTATTTGTCTTCTTTCAAATGGAAAAACACTTTTTTGGAGAGACATTGGCTTGCTTACAGGTAAAATTCAGAATAGAAATATGTCCGCACAATATTACCTTGAAAAAGATTCTTATAACTGAAGATTACATTTTTTAATTGCCATCTGCAGCACTTCTCAAATGCCGGATTTCCTTGCCTGATTATGCAAAGTCCTTCTGATCACTTTCTTCATGCAATAAACACAGACTTCGATCGGATTATTATCTTGTGCAAAAACTGGCAGGTAAGCTTTATCTTATGTATATTATATAAAGCTTAAGTAGCCTTATAAATGTAAAGGGGTCATAATAAATGTCCCAATAATTAAAAGTGAAATGTGGATGCTTCATGTGTTAGTACATTGATTTAATAGTCATGTATAAGGGTAAGTACATAAGATTAGTTATTCAAGTAATTGAAAAAATTTGTACGGTACAAGGTAGTATAAGCAACATCAAAAGTATATCAATTACACAATATTGGGTGACTTAATTTAATGTGCAAGAGGATTTGTGCACAAATTATAGTACGGTACAAGGTAGTTTAAGCAACATGAAAAGTATATCTTCTATACTATCTAAAGATTGGAGTGCTTAATTTAATGCGCAAGAGGCATTGTGCACAAAAGTTTGTACGGTACAATATGTTTTGCATGAGGAATCGTGCACAAAAGTTTTTACCAACATGTTTCAAGCCATCTCTAAACCTCAAAGAATACAAACCAAAAATGCCATGAACGCATAAATTAAACACACCAATTAGTGGTTTGTCTTTTACCTTCCCGTCTATGAGTTACAAATATTTTATCAAATATATAATGTGTCAAAAATCACACACAACAAACCACAACTTCCTCCACAGCGCGTGCACATTGGGCTGCAACTTATTATGGTAGTAAAGTAAGCATCATATCGTCTTACTTATTTAGCATATTGATTTATGTTATTTTATGTAAATTTCATGTGTGTTTTGTGTGTGTAAGAATGTAGGACATAAAGATGGTGCTAATGAGGTTTGGTAGTAACATCATCTTCTCTAATGGTTTAAGAGATCCTACACATCGTTGTCTTATCAATTAAGTGGAATATGCACGAATATTTTTACTTTGATCGAAAATGCAATATATTGATTAACTGTATTTAAGTTACTAATGATCAACTATATCTAATTATTTTTTGTAGCACGTCAAGAAGCATTAAAGAAAGAGATCGGGAAGTCACAAAATTGTATCAAGAACAAAACATGCAAAAGACCAATGAACAAAGACAACAACAACAAGAACAACAACAACAACAACGAGAACAATGCCACGGCCACCGGTGGGATGAATACTTAGCATTCATATTAATAGTACGTTACAAATTAAACATGCAATATTTTACTTCATGTAATACCGCTAAACGGGCTAATACTATTGATTCTATAGCAAGTAAGTTTATTTGACGAGCATTCAATTTCTAGTCAAAAATTATTACTACACTTTGTTGGTGCATTTCGATATTTTTGCTCTTAATATAGTTTTTTGTCTTGCGGTGTGTTAATGTCACTTTCTTAATTAAATGTCTTGGAATATTGCGTGACTTTGATATTTGGTATGACTGTGTAAATTATGTCGATGTTACATATTGAAAATGGTAGTATATAATAAAAATATCTTCACACAATCATCTTAACAATAAGTATCTTCTAAATCGAAAAAGTATATAAATGAGAAGAAAATTGTATTTCAAATGTTATCCTACACCTATCACGAGGTAAGCATTATTTATTTGAGTTTGATATCATGTGAATTGTGATTCATGTCGTCATATTGTAAATACTTAGAGTGAGTTACAAATGAATGCTCCAAATTCGATATTATAGTTTATGGAAAAATGTTGTAGTAATGCATTAATTAAAAAATTATTTATGTAACTTACTCATATTAAAAGATTACATATGAAAATCCTCATTTAAATATAAGATTTTACAAAAAACCTCTTCACATTAAAGAAAGAGATCGAGAAGTCACGAAAATTGTATCAAGAACAAAATATGCAAAATGCTAATGAACAACAACCAGAACAACAACAACAAGAACAATGCCATGGCTATCGGTGTCAATATAGATAAACACTTAGCATTCATATTAATAGTACGTTACAAATTAAACGTGCAATATTTTACTATACGAACTATAATTTATTATACGAATTATAATTTATACTCTTGAATATACTAATTACTTTAATGTTTTATATTTTTATAGTTTTGTTAAAAAGAAAATTTGTTTTATAGATCACTTTTAATAATGTAATTTATTTGAACAACGAAGTCCGTCTTTCACAAAAAATGAGAGTTTCAAACATGAACCGAAAATTAGTCCCGAACATTACGAAAAAACAATTAGATCCAACCTGTGTGCATCGCATGGGTCCTGATGCAGTCCAAACCTGTGTGCATCGCATGGGGATGAATATAAAAGATCTCCAACATTAATGTCATCGCTTCATATTTAAAATAATTTATGTAACTTATACATATTAACATATTACATGTGAAGAGACTCTTTTCAATGTAATATCTTGAAAAAAATCTCTTCACATATACTCTTTTAATGTCAATAAACTATTTTAAATGTGTGACATGTTTGGAAATGTGATACCATCACAACTTAGATATATAATGACGAAAATAAGTGTCGAATATTACGCTATAAAAACTTATATACAGCCAATGTGCAACTCAATAAAGTATTTTAAATACGTATAAAGCTTAGCAAATGTGTGACACCATGACAACTTAAATATAAAATGACGAAAATAAATGCCGAATATTACGCTATGAAAACTTCTATACAGCCTATGTGCATCGCACGTATTTTAAATCTATGAAAACTTCTATACAGCCCATGTGTATCGCACGGGCATTGTTGACAATCATAAGAAATAGTTATAACTTAGCCGGATGTATAAATATTAGTTAGTTCCAATAAAAAACCATAGAGTCAATACCAAAATAAATAGACAAAAAATATTACGTAAAAAATACATCTTAAAAGATTACATGTCAATAAACTATTTTAAATACGTATCATGCTTACAAAATGTATGCTATCACGACAACTTATATATGTAATGACAAAAATACGTCTCGAATATAAAATGACGAAAATAAAAGACGGGGTATTAAACTTTGAAAACTTCTATACAGCCCATATGCATCGCATGGGCTTTCATGACTATGAACATTTAGATCGAGCCCGTGTGCATCGCACGGGTCAGAATGCCTAGTCTTATATCAGCATATGTATTTAAACGAATCATTTATGTAATTTATCATGACTTTTGGTGACAGGATGATAATGGGGATATCTTGGGGATCTTTCATCAGTTAATATGGACTCTAGTGCAGCGATTCGTACCCTTGAAGAAACCTATAAGTTGTCTGCTGATGCTGCAGCAGTTGAGACAATGATACGAAGACTAACTGAAAAGGTACAAGTACAACTACAATTTGATATTAGGATCTTTACTGATAACAGGAAAACAATTTTAAAATTTTGCTAAAAGAGAAAAAAGACGGATTATTGTTTTACTTATAATTAAATTGTGGTCACAGGAAGGCCCGTCTCTCAAAAGTAAGGCTAAGGTGAGTAATGCGACAAGAATTGCGGTCTTGACTTGGAGATCATTATTAATTATGTCAAGGGAATGGAAATAACTGGCTTCGGTTAATTCTTTATTTGCTGCTTATACTGTGCATTGGCACTCTATTTTCCGGATTAGGCCATTCACTGACGTCTATTGGGGTAAAGTTGCATAAGTTTTTTAATGTTGCCTGTCACTTTCATAGTTTCATTATCATATGTATGATGAATGAAATTTAGGGTGTGTTTGGATTTGTGTTTTGAAACTGACTACCTGTTTATTGCAACTTGTAGTTGCAATATCAACTTTTAGTGTTTGGAAAAACAGATTTTTCCGTTGATTATATGATTTTCAAACTCCGAATAATCGACGGGTAAATTGATTTATAATAGTTCACTTGCGACATTGCAGGCAAGAGTTGGTGCGATATTTTTGTTTATATCTTTCAGTTCACTTCTAAGCATTGTTGGGATACCTGCGCAGCTGAAAGAGGTCAAGGTAATTGTGATCCTTTTGTTACTATTCATTTACGGGTGTATTTCAAGATTGAGCGTTTTAAGTATGTAATGCAGGTATACGCTAGTGAAGATTCAAATAAACATTCAGGAGCGTTTGTTTTCTTGGCGAGCCAATTCTTTGCCAGTATTCCGTTCTTGTTCCTCATATCCATTTCATCAAGTCTACTCTTCTGCTTCCTTATCGGGCTTCGAAACGAGTTCAGCTATTTAATGTATTTTGTATTCAACTTTTTTATGTGCCTACTGGTTAATGAAGGGCTAGTGTTGGCTTTTGCCACCATTTTACAAGATATGTTTTGGAGTATCTCATTGCTGGTATTTATGCACGTAAGTTATTCTGTTAGAATTTTGACTTTTTAAAGGTCAAACATTTTTTACAAATGCCTTTATTTGTCAAAAGTCAAAACTATCTTTTTGGATTAACATTTGTGTTTTTTGTTAATTTGCAGGCGATGATGATGCTTTCAACTTGCTTTTTTAGGATTCGAAGTAGTTTGCCTAGGACAGTGTGGATGTACCCTGTATCCTACATTGCTTTCCATACGTTCTCGATTCAGGTAAGTTTATGAATTTTGTAAAATGATATAAAAAAAGAAACGGTCCATATTTTAAACTTGAAAGTTGATATGATAATGTTTGGAATTTCAAGAAACATTTAACAGGATCTTTAGCTCAATAATTTTACACGCGTTTGGATCCAAAATAGAAAATGTATCCCCAAGAAAACAAAAAGGATCTTGAGCTTTTGACATGAAAAACCCATGCAAAAATGTATCCCCTTTTTTAAGAAAGAATGAAATCAGTATCTAGTTTGTGTTCTAAAGAATCTGTCACGATATGTTTTGTTTTAGGGGATTTTGGAGAACGAATACAACGGAGTTTCATTTACACTTGGGGAGCTGAGGACCATATCAGGCTATCAAGCTCTTCAAAATGTATACGATATATCTCCAGACGACCATTCCAAGTGGAAAAACTTACTGATCCTTTCACTTATGGTTATTGGCTATCGAGTTCTTGTTTTCTTATTGCTGCAAATTCGTGTCAAGAAGAATCTTTCCTTTTTTAGTTTTCTATGTTGTAAACTCAGTATCTGTAACTAAAGATGAATGAATATATGTTCTCTTGTCTGTTTTTCAAGATATAAAATGCTTTATAATCGTTTTAGTACTATAAAAAGATCGTTAGGAAATTTCAAGGTATGAAAATGCATCCTCGTCAATTTATGGCATCTCTTCCGCTTCATGTCTAAAAATGCATTCGTCAAATAATCAGAATTCGCCAACAAGCCACGAAAAATGGACCGGCAATACTTGAACGCGTGTTTTTGTTAAACCAATACCCTCACGCCCAAGCCAACTTTTATTCAATAACTTCAACAACGTACTTTCAAATTATGTACGACTTCACCAATATGACCCTGAAATTACTATATTACCCTTATATTCTTTAACATGATCACACCCTTGTCCTCTTTAAATGGTCCCTCACTTGTTCAACCATGTAATTGCTCATGATACCCTTTTTTAGTTTCCATTTTCTGTGAAATGAAGGGACAGAGAGAATAATTGAATTCCGACTTGTTTAGATAAACGGGTTAAATGGGTCAACCCGAAACCCATTTAACTTATTTAACCCATGTACCCTATCTAACCTGCCAACCCATATATATACACGGGTTAAATAGGTCGTATTCGGGTTATGTATAAACGGGTTAGGGTTGCTGACCCATTATTTAAACGGGTCGTGTCAGGTTGAGGTTTTCTGACCCGCCAACCTGCCAATCCGAACCCAAACCCGTCCTGAATTTCTTTTCAAATAAAAATTTAAAATAGCATATTTACATAAGCATGTTTCATCTATTCTGTTGCTTGAGTTGCTTTTAGCTAAATAAAAGGAATTGTTAGCACATTTATCCTTAACTTCATGTATTTAGAAACGTGACTTAATTCATAAACTGAATCACTAAAAAGTCGGTAAAAAAGAAACAATTTTGACTTCTAATTTATGTGGCTTAGATCAACTAATAAAGTGATTGAACGGATGAAACGACTTGCCATGTCACCATATTTTCTCTGTGCTCGGCCAGCAATAGAAAACTAGTACAATACTCGTGCGTTGCCCGGGTCTAACGATTCAATAATTTACAAAGAGTATTTGAGAAACTTGCTGTATAAACAAATACTCAAATAAAACATACATCATCACAATAGAAATTGAACTTGGTTTCTTTCTCCACCTTGATACATATAAATAAGAAATTTCAAATTAGATACATATTAAGTTCTATTCGATTTCGGAAGAATAAACAAATATATTATTTGTCAATTGTGTATCTCCACATCCGTAACATCATTAAAAGTACTATCATTCCAATAAACAATGCTCTCATCATCCGAACTTTCAATTTCAATAACAACGTTTCATTTCCATGTCGCAAAATTTTCCTCCTTTTTTCCTTTTATTGGATGTGTGGTTCACCTCATCAAGCAACTAATGGTATCGTTGCGGCATGATCATGTTTAAAGAAGGAAAACAATATTAGGCCTTCATACATTTATACGAATATGCGGTTCTTTTGTTGAAAAGTGAAACTGAAATAAATGTATAACTGAATGTTACCTCATGAGTTTCGACATCGAAATTGTTTCCGACTTGCTATTCAAAGGGGAAAAAAATATGAAATCTTCATAAAAAGTACAAAAATGGCGTAAAATGTTGAAGTTTAGATCCGAAAAAGTGTAGACATGAACTTTACCTTGATTTCTTCATTTACAGTCATTTTGGTGATGTCTGCTAACACGTTTTTGGTTGCCTTGATAGTAAACACATTGTTTGACTTGTTCATTTGTGTAAATGAAAGAATCAGATGTTAAAATTAATACTTTAGAATATGTGATTTACACCTCCCTTTTGGTTGCTTAAATGTAAGGCTGAGTAAAACCGCCCGCCGCCCGATTACCGGCCCGATTCCGACCACCCCGACGGCCCGATTCCGATCCCGACTAGTAGACGGGTCGGGAGTCGGTTTGGTTTTCTGGCGATCTCGGGAATCAGGCTTATCGGTATCGGGTCGGGACGGGATGAAAACCGAAAAACAACAAAGAAAACCGACAAATTCGACCGATCCTGACCGATCCCGACCGTCCCATTACCGATCCGACTGATTTCGGGTCGGGAATCGGTTTGGTTTTCCGACGATATCGGAAATCGGGCTTGTCAGTATCGGGTCGGGACCGGCCCGATGCTCACCACTACTTAAATGAGTTCATTGTATTCTTGTTATGAATTGAAAATTGTTTTGTATCTATAAATGCATGCATGGTCAATATTAAGATAACATTGGTTGTTTGTTGCAGGCTACTTTCCCCGTCTATGATAAGATTAAAGTAGTAATTTATGGTTATCCTGTTACTCCCTCGGTCCTAAAATTATAGTCCCCTTTTGACTTTTTCGGTATTTATTTTTCAACTTTGACCTTAAATATTTTTGTTTATATTACATAATACTTGATGCAAAATATATGAATGGATTGAGTTTTAAATATTTTTCATTGGTATAATTTTCATCAACTATTGTATAACATAAACAAAAACATTTAAAGTCAAAGTTGAGAAAGAAAAACCGAAAAAGTCAAAAGAGGACTATAATTTTGAGACGGAGGTAGTATATCATACTATATTATAAAGCATGAATGCTTACTATTAATAGAATACTTAAAATTAAGCCTTACAACTTATAAAGCTATAAGTACAACAACAAATGCTACTTATAGAAATTCCTCTCATATTTAATTCTAACATACAATTAATACTAACATTAAATACAATAAATAAATCATTATGTATATTAAATACAATTAATTAAATAGTCAATAAATACAATTAATACACTTATTAAAACACTCCTTACATAAGAAATACAAATTATCAAGCATATTGTACAACCAACTTAAACACAATTCCTGCATTAAATGTCACTAATACAAATAATAAAGCATATTATACAAATTTTTAAGCCCGAACGGGCAATGGGCCAAATGGGCTCGAGCCCGAACGGGCACCGGTCAAACGGGCTCGAGCCCGAACGGACACGAGCTAAATGAAATTTTTGATATCCGTAAATTTGTTGTCAAAAAGAACATAATAAACTAAAATATGTTCACATATTGTACAAACCAAGCAAACTACTAAACAAAAACATAAAATAAATAATAAATAAAATAATACAAACAAAACAAAATTTAATCAAACTTTTGCCATAAAAAACTAATCAGTAAAGCTATTGCTAAAAAACATACAAATAAAATAAATTATTAATCAAAAAAATTAAATTACAGGGCCGCAGCTGCATCGCGCGGGGACCCTGCTAGTTTTATTTGAATGTGTATTTCTAGTTCGACTTTCGACTCTATTTTGTTAATAAATATAATTGATGGAATTATAATGCTCAAGATTAAAAGTTGTTTGATCCAACGAACATGACAAAATTTGTGTATAAGTGCACCGTCGGCAATAGAATAGTAAAGTAATAGTAATAGAAAATATAATTAATGCCTGAAGAATTATATATATATATATATATATATATATATATATATATATATATATATATATATATATATATATATATATATATATATATATATATATATATATATATATTAAAAGCCGTGGCCTTTAGGAACAATACTATTCATCAAAACTTTGTGGCTACGACGTCGTTTTTATCTATAGGAACTTTTCTGAGTATCGCTACAGGGAAGTCTACAATAACGGAAGTATAAAAACCTCCTCCTCTCCCACAAATTCTGGAACCCTCCACATAACACACACACATATATCTTCTTCAAGATATATCATCAATTTCTCTCCACACAAAAAAACACATTACAGGAACCGGCTCAACAAAGAAACATACACATTAACCCAACAAACACACACGAAGACTGAATTCATCCGCATGTCCCTCCGCTCCGGTCTGCCTCTATCTGCTGCTCTTATGTAAGTCTGACAATATCGTTTATAAAGTTTTTAATGAATTGGGGTTTAATTATTTGATAATTAAAAATTAATGGAGGTTTAATTATTTGACTTTAAGTTAATACCCTTTTGAGATTTTATATAAAATATTAAAACTTTAGGATTTGTGGGTTTTTTATTTTGCATGTGTGAACTTCTTATGAAAATTTCTGGAAGATTGGTATCTTCATTTTTTTTTTTTTTTTTTTTTTTTTTTTTTTTTTTTAATATATGGAGGTTGCAGAGTTGGAGTGGAAAGGGGCCGTTTAAATGTTGTATAGTTTGTCAGTTTAAATGTTGTATAGTTTGTTTGACATTTTTAAGAAAAATGAGTACTTGCTATATGTTATCCCTGAAGGGGAAAATTGTGTTTGTGAACAACTCATATACACTTATAAGTTATTTGGCGGCAAGTTGGAGGATGCCCATAAAGTGTTTGATTAAATTTCAAGGTGCTTAGTATGTCGTAACAGGTTTATCTTTGCAGAGGCTCTGTTATGAAAGGGATTCTTACGCGTTATATAGAGTAAATTTTAATAATGTTTTTTTGTAATTAAAACAATAACGAATATGTTTTTTTTGTTGTTGTAGAGTTGATATTCTGAGTATCATAGCAAGGATACAAAGACTATTCGAACGGTACCCGGACTTAATATTGGGTTTCAATACATTTCTTTCAAAGCAATGTGAAATCATCCTCAATGAGCTACAAGCTAAAAAGCCAACCTGCATTTGCGCTATCGAATTGGGGCCTGGGCAAGTTGTCGCCTCAAACTGAAAGTCCACTAAGTCGTTTGCCATTAACAAAGCTAAAAAGTTGATTCGGGACTGAAGTGAGTCGAGTAAGCTCTACCTGTGTTTGTTGACCTTTCATATAAGATTTAGCTTTTCTATTGTTTTTGTTTATATGATTTCCTTTGTCTGACTTGCCTTTTGTAATGCCTCGAACCACCAGTATTAAATCTCACTTTTCGCAAATCAAAGTTAAAAATATGAACAAATGGGTGAAAATAGATTATGCGATTTTGTCCTCAATAAAAATAACAGAAATAAAGGGATTGGCTGATATGCACTATTTCTGTAATTTTTATTTATAATAGAGCCGTAGCAAGTTATAGGGAAAAAATTTATGAATAATTTTATGAATAGACCAAGAATGCTACTCATTACTTGAAAGCATATGCTTAGGTACACTGAAAGGGATTCTTACATGTAAATCGTTAGGTAATTAAAATTCTCCCAACATTTAAACACTTGATTCTCGAATCATCACAATTTTGCATATAGAATAAGTAAATCCAACCCCTACAGCACATTTTGTTACATCTTAATTTTATGTATTCTGTGATTCATATAATCAACTTCAAAACACAATGCCAAACACCCACTAATATGGAGATCATGGTCTATAAAAGTATTCTACTAACTGAAATGGTGGAATAACATGGGGATGTTACGCAGGTTCCAATTAGTGGATGTTACAGACTAATATATGTTCTAATGACTAATTGCATTAACAGCGTGATAATAAAGATCTTTATCTTGACACAGTATACTTCGTTTTCGCTGAATCGTCATTTGCCCCGAACTTATAACTTTGGAAATGGCATGAGTTTTGGTGATGGATTTGTAGAGGTATTATGTTATTTCCATCTTTATCTCCTAACCTGGAATCATGTTAGATTTAATTCCCATAAACTTCTATTAAATGAATGATACCGTCGTTCAGGTTTTGGCTGCCACTCAAACACCAGGAGAGGCAGGAAAGAAGGGGTTTCAAGGAAAATATTCTAGGTGGCATGGCAGAGAGGGTGAAAGAATCGATGGTTGCAGGTGTCGAAGATGCACTTGGATGATGCAAATATAGACAAAAATGATATTCAAGTGTGCCCATATCCAAGTTGTTTAACAAACTGCAGATTATATAAGATAGTGTTGTATGTTAGGCGACAGTGGAAGTAGTATTGAAATGACCGAAAGTAGTAGCCCAGGCACATCGTAGTTTTCATCCATTTACCCATTAATGTGTCTATTCAGGTATGGTTTATCTTAAAGGGGAAAACAAAAATGCGGGTGGATTTGAGGATTTTCTTTTTTTTTTTTTTTTTTGAAAGATCGAATTTCGTGTTATAGGGAAGTAAGCCTTATGAGCTTATCAAGCTTTGAAAAAGTTTATAAGGCCAGTAAAAAAGCTTAGACAAAAGTCCATTAAACATGAAAACAAGCTCATAAACTGGAAAATAAGTCGAAAAGTGGGCCTATGATATATAAGCATTAAACCATTGCATTTTCTTTTTTGCTTATTTTGGGGTTTAATAACCACAGGTTGTGTGTGTTAATTCTATAATTTAGCCTTATAATAGTGACTTGCTTTTTAAACTGATTCGGTGTTGGTGTTGAGCAAGTGCAGGAGGCTGCAATAAAGAAGATAGATATGCAAGCATCAAAATAATTTGGCCATTTGCGTGAATAAGTTAATAATATTAATAAGCTAATAATATTAAACTTAGCTGAATGATTTAGCCCGCTTAAAATTTTATGGGCGGAGATCTGAGTTATATGAGTACAAAGGCTAAAAAGGTTGTGCAAAATAAAGTCCGAAAATGTGAATGACATCAATTCAACTGCTGTTAACCTTGGGGAATTAAGACAACGGGAGTAAAATTATGAAGTGTATCTTTAGTATAATAACTGATATGAGGGACGATCATCTTATGTTGCCTCTGATTATAGAAAATTCTTGGAATCTATTTTTCTTCATGTAAAGCTAACTTGACACAGGCTGATTTCTAGGCAGGAAAGAGCGCAGTGAGAGAGGAAAGGCCCGTTACAGTAAAAAAAAAAAAAAAAAAAAAAAAAAAAAAAAGGCAAGCATTTGCTATCAATAAGCACTGTTTGGATAGCTTATTTTGATCCGACAAGGTGGGCTCCGCTTGATGTGAGGCGAAACATGTCTGTCATTTGTACCAGGCCACGTGTGTCTCTTTGTCAAGTAAGCTTTCATTCTTTGCACCGCTTTTTTACGTTTCTTTTTCGTTGTCTTAACTTAGCTTTGATTATCCTTTTTTCAAGTCCTTTAAGTGGATAGTTAAGTGGAGGCAGTAACATGGGCCAAGACAACTAATTTGAGTTGTGGGATAAAATAGGATTCATTACATAAATCAGTTGCTGTAAAAGAAATCATACGTATACAATTGCTTTTCATATACATGTATTTGGTAAGTAAGTAATCATGCCTGGATCAAATATAGCAAATGGATGTGTTGTGCATTTGGTTGCAGATAACCTCTTTGGATATATATATAATGTGACTTTGCAAATCTCTGTAGTATAAGTTGTTTGGGTAGTCGAATAGTTTGAGATTTCTAACTCATGTAATGAATCATTGATAAGAAAAATCTAATACCATTCCCATTTTAACATAGGTTGATGAAGATTGCTCGATTGGGAAACAAGATTAAGATTTGCTCTTGGAACACCGGAAATGATTGATCTTTATGAAATGCAATTTGTAATCTTTATGAAGTCTTTAAACATTATTAGATATGCATAGTCCTAAATGTGTTCTGCCACAAAACCTTCAAAATAATGTAATGACATGCCTTTGTAATGACTCATTCTTTTGTACAATCCGTATGCACCTATCGTCTCAAACGAGGTGGTGAATCCGCGCTTGCTACTTTGACATCATGCTTCAGCCTAACAAATCTCATTTATATATACAAAATGAACATCCACATACTTCATACTTCGTTTGCCAAACAACCTGCAGCGAAGCGCGGGCTCATAACCTAGTATTCTATCAATGACTGATATTATCTTAAAAGAAGTGTTTTTTAACGGCATTTGACATGTCATTTCCAGAAAATTTTGTGGCATGCAATGGTGTAGGATGGATATATACCAAGACCACAAAGCACAAATGGGCTCACTGACCACAAATCAGAAATATGCAAAACTTTAGAACGAAAAAGAAAAATTAGATGCAAAAACTGACAATCTTTTGATAACAAAATAAACCCATATTTTGCCAACTCTCAAAACTCAAAAGTATTAATTTTCTCTACAAAAATCTCTCCAAAAGAACCTCGGTCAATGAAGATTTCTCTACAAAAAATTCTGCACAAGAACCTCTCTAAAGGGAAATCGAACGAATATGTTGTTAAAGAGTATCCAGCATCTGCTGCCTGACTAATCTTGAATCATATTTGTCTGCCATTAAACAAACCAGATTCAGAATCAAGAAAGAAACAATATGATTTTTCCTCGGCCAAAAAAGTAGTTCAGTACTACAATAACGCACCTAGTGCTGCTTGTAGAAGAGAAGATAAGCCTGTCGACGCACGACGTCATCTCAGTAACTTGATAAACAAATCCATCTTCATATTGCAACCACTCGCCACTTGGGCGCAGGACATCAGCGGTGTAGCGACCTTCTGTAATTTCCTCCCCATGGTGCGTTATTACTGCCACCAGTTTATACAAACGCTCCTCCTGTTTAATGAAAGTATAGTTAGTCTCCGTTTGGTTGTTTTATTTTTATGGTGTCTTCGGTATTTTTAGTCACCTTTTGTGTTTCTATGTTTGCCTACTTTTGTCGGATAAATGTTGAAAGTAAGAACTTGGTTTGTTTGTTAAAATTTTAGCCAGGTTAGTTTAAGATACCTTGGGATACCTTGGGCACTGATTCAGGCTCAGCAAAGAGATCAGCGATATTGTCATCTCTCGATGGAAGCGCACTGGTTTTACTATTTTTTTGAGTTCGTTAGTATAGCGGCCCAGCTGGATTGTCAAGATCTCTGGAATCTTTGCAAACTTAAAACACTTGCTTGCCGCACCAGCAGGCTGATCTGTAAGGTCCTCTACTGCACAATAGCGATCAAGTGCATCCTCTAACGCCATGATGTCTGGGGGCCATATATTCAGATGGAGAAGCTGAAAACGATGAAACTCTGTCAGATTACTCTTCCTTACCTGTTTACATTTACAATAAATATTTAATTGGGAGTAGACGAGTAGAATAGGATGAAAACAAAAGCACAGTATTACCTTTTGTCAAAACATTCAGCACTTTTCCAAAAATTTCATTAAACTTTGCTGAAAGTGAAAGTGTGAAACCCAGTCACCTCTTTTCCCCTTATCAAATTCTACCAATTCATCATCAAATTTTCCCATGATAAAAAACAAAAATTCTGCGGCGCACTCTTGCCTGAAAATATTTATGGATCAACAAAAGCTAAACCGGAACAAAACTTACTAGAAACGAAATGCTAAGACAACCACAAGCCAAACAAACATTGGCATCACTATCTCAAGGATGACTAGCCCACTAGAAATAAAGACCCAAACACATAAAAACCAAAATGAACCATAGTGGAGGGCTGTCAAATGTACAAACCTTCTTCTTCTTCCCCTTGCCTAAAATTCTGCTCGACTCTTTGGCACCCTTCGAAAAAATCTTGCCCAAACATCTGCTGGCGTTTTTGGTACTCATCCACAAAAGTTTGCCTAAAAGCTCACACATCGGTGTTTTCTTCATTGTAGTCTCAGCATCGCTAGCCTTAGATACAACCTTATTTATCAAATCAACAACTGAGTTTATATCCGTTTTTGAGACACCATAAAAATGTAACTCAACGTCAACAAAAGTTTGCCTAAAAGCTCACACATCCGTGTTTTCTTCATTGTAGTCTCAGCATCGCTAGCCTTAGATACAACCTTATTTATCAAATCAACAGTTGAGTTTATATCCGTTTTTGAGGCACCATAAAAATGTAACTCAACGTCTGCTTGTGCTGCACCAAGCTTCCACGGTGACGGATAGACGTCAATCCAAGTATATGTTTTGATTTCAATTTTCACAAGGCTATATTTGAAGAGATGCGTTGCCTAGTGAATACACAACACAACATGTTAATCGTTTTCATATACAAAATGGGTTATTTTTATTTTTCTTATTTTTTTTTCACTACCTTATCAACCGGGATCACCATGCTATCATGGTGAATGTAGTTGTATGACATCAGTTATAAACATGGTGGGTCATTGTCTGCATAGAATGAAAAAAATGGTATATTAGTCGACAAAAAAGCTGAAACAAATGAAAACAAGCATCCAATAAACATGTAGAACAAACTTAAGCTAATTTTAAGCTTATATGGGGCTTAAAAAGTTGCTAATAAAGTGGTTGTTTGGACTTAGCCAATCACATATATACATTCAACAATACAAATTGTATTCATTATAGAAGCAAATTCTTTAGTTTAAAACTTCATACCAATAATCAAAGTTACACACATAGCCTATAAATTCCGCAACCAAAGCATACAAATCGAGGAACTATTGAAATTCATGATCATATGATTAGCAAGTTTACCAAATTCTAAATTTCCACCATAAACAAAACGAATCGTCATGTCAATTAATCCATACTTTCAACACTTAAAACTGCTAAAACACACATAGCCTAAATAAATACTAGATTAAAACTCAATTATATACTTTGTAGCCATTTAACAGTGTAACAACACAAACATTATCCTCGGTAAAAAAAGAACATTAACACTTAGGTTCAATTACGAAGATAGAAGCAGATGCAAAACACACTCAATGCCATATTAAAACCGAAAAAAATGGGAACAAAAAACATGACCATACAACAAAGACTAACATCAAACCAATTAAAGTAGAATAACTAAAACAGACAATTAAACAAACATCCAATCCATACACTATCAAAA
The DNA here is from genome assembly GCA_030686995.1 of Artemisia argyi. Classification (NCBI taxonomy): domain Eukaryota; kingdom Viridiplantae; phylum Streptophyta; class Magnoliopsida; order Asterales; family Asteraceae; genus Artemisia; species Artemisia argyi. The sequence continues at coordinate 27,899,473 of CM060695.1, forward strand.
CATAAAAATCACAACAGATAAAAACAAGCCTATCATATATAAAATAAACCTTAACTAATACAAAAAAACTTGGCAATCAATCCATTACTATTTAATCACTACACCTAATATCTAGGCATGGTTTTATACACATTTCCTCATAATAAGCAGCGAAACAAAATTTACAGCAAATGTTTGATTTATTCTACAACTAAATACATGACTAACCTTATAGTAAACAAACTGAAATTCAAAAATACTACACAATCATCAAAGAAACTATACAAAACAAAAACAACACAATAAAACTACAAACACAAACATCAAAAAAATAAACTACCAAGTGCAATTTACTGAATATTCTATGCATTTTAAAAAAAAGATTATGAAAGTTATACCTACCATCAACTCTTTTTTAAACAGAGGAACCATGGTCGAAAACATGTAACATCATCATCTTGAAGAAAACATCGACTAACTGGACCACAAAATCAATTATTCCAACTTTGATCCACATGCTAGCAGCGGGAGCAGATCTACATCATGAGAAGGCTTAATTAAAAAAAATCAAATCCTTGGTTCGCAACGGCTATAAAAAAAAGAATTGCTTACGTCAGCGAAAGTGATTCAAACTTCTTTCTCAGGTGGAGTCGCTTTTGATGATGATGATGTTTTTAGGGTTTTTTGAGGTGTGTTTATTTACAGATTTTTATTGGGCTTTTTATGGTCCAGGTCATGTTGGGCTGAGATATTAATCTGTTTCAAGTTTTATGAATAGTCAGTAGATACTTGCCTAAAATCAAAGAAAATAATGTTTAACGAAGAAAAGAATGTCATATTAAACGGTAAATTTTTAACACGTCTGGGTTGTTTACTTGGTTTGAAGATATTACTAGATTAGTCACTTAATGAAGTATTAGATTGTTTAATGAATGTAATTATTGAGGGTAGAATTTGTAAATTGTAGTTTTTAAAAAAAGTGGTCACGAAAGGTGGTGTTATTTTGTGTTATGATTACTGGGTGTTTTTTGGTGTTATGTTATTTGGTGTTGAAATGATGTGGCGCTGACGTGACAAAAAAAAAATAGATGTTAGCATGTTATTGCTCCTTGTGCTCTTAGAAAAGAAAAAAAATAAAAGTTTAAAGGCCAATCGTAAAAAAAGAAATACCTCACTTTAGATTTTTCCTAAAAACGGCTTTAGAGATGTAGAAGATCAATTTATGAATGAGATAGATCTATGATGTTTGATAACTTTAACTACTAGAAAAAGAACTACTGGGCATAAATTATTGTAGGGAAGGGTCGAATGAAGGTAAATGGCACCTTTTTGAGACCAATGCTTATAAGAAAACAAAACAGAAAAGTAAGGTGAAGTTGTTTGGGGAGTTAAATGAGGGAAGGTTAGTTTAGGTAGCTCATGTATTTAGGGCTAGTTTGGTTTGGGGGTATCCACTGTTGCATTTGAATGATATCCATGATTAAACGTTTGGTACCAGGTGATTGATTTGGAAAATGAAATCAACCCAAAATTCTCATTCCATATAAAAATGGTGGGTGTCATGTTTGATTCAAGTGTTATTTTGCCATAAGTGGGGCTTCTTTCTTAAATGACTACATATTTTCATGAATTTAATTAATATGATTTTTTTATTATTATTTTAGTAAGCCCATTATATTAAAATAATACATAAACTATAATTTTAACTTTTTTATAACTAATAATCATATTATATTATAAAGCATGAAGGCCTACTATTAATATAAATACTTAAAATTAAGCAATACAACTTCTAAAGCTATAAGTTTAACAACAAATGCCACTTATAGAAATTCCTTTCATATTTAATTTAACATACAATTAATACTAACATTAAATACAATAAATAAATCATTATGTACATTAAATACAATTAATTAACTTATCAATAAATACAATTAATGCACTTATTAAAACACCCCTTACATAAAAAATACAAATTATCAAGCATATTGTATAACCAATTTAAATATAATTCTTTCATTAAATGTCACTAATACAAATAATAAAGCATATTATACAAATATTCAAGCCCGAACGGGCAATGGGCCAAATGGGCTCGATCCCGAACGGACACGAGCTAAACGAAATTTTTGATATCCATAAATTTATTGTCAAAAAGAATATAATAAACTAAAATATGTTCACATATTGTACAAACCAAACAAACTACTAAACAAAAAATAATAATAATAAATAAAATAATACAAACTAAGCAAAATTTCATCAAACTTTTGCCATAAGAAACTAATCAGCAAAGCTATTGCCAAAAAATGTACAAATAAAATAAATTATTAGCCGGAAAAATTAAATTACAGGGTGCCCGCAACTGCATCGCGCGGGGACCATGCTAGTTATATTAAATGATCATATCACACTCTCTCTTCCTTTTCTTTCAAACCAATCCAAATACAAATCTGATTCTAAACCCACTTTCAAACCAAACGCACCCTTAATATATGGTGAGAATTGTGGCATAATTAAATGAAGCAGTTGGGTGTTGAAGAAATGAAGGTGAATAGGATGAACGGTGATCCGTGTGATATGTTGTGATTAATGGTTTAAGGTTTGTCTATTGAGTGTGGGGATCGATGACATGGCATAAATCAACGCAACATAAAGAGGTTTGTTATTTCTCTCCCTAACAATTTAATGATCAACTTAGCGTTCAACTTTTTAAACATAAGGAGACCGATGATACTATTTTTTTTCAAACATTAAAATTTAAATTTTATTAATAATTAAAAAACATTACATTAATATTTCAAATAAAATTAAAAACTTTCAAATAAAATGACAAAGTATTGTTCATTTGTTCAACGCCATAAATGTTTCACTGAATCGACTTTAAGGTTTAGATGTGTTTCCTCGTTTACTATATCTCTAGTAACTTGTAATGTTTCTTCATGCGTCGCATGAGATCATTATCACAATGTTGCTCATCTTGATAAAAGTCAAGAGAAATTGTCTTACATTTATCTTTTAGATTAATATTATGTAATATGACACATGTATACATCATATTCGTTATTTTCTTTAGCTAATAAATAGCATCTTTTGTGGAATAGAGCCTACACTTTTACAAATAAATAGCCAAAACGGTAAACTTTTGTTGCCATGACATCAAATGACCATGCAAATAGCCTCATAGGCGGTCATTGTTGCACAAAGGGTCTTTCTCTCAACTATAATGCGACTTATAATTAAATGTATTTTTTGTTGTTGCATAAAGTAGCAGTGCAGTCTTCATTTATCCCATTATAGTCATTGTATTATTTTACATAGGGGTTAGTAAAAGAATTGGCTATGTACCCCATTTGTGTCATTTTATAACCCATATTCTTAACCATCAATTCTGAAATCCAGTGTTATAGGGTTCTTTGCTATCCAATTACTCACATGGGAGACAAAGCCAGCTTTACACTGTGTTCTTTAGAGACTTAGGGGGTGTTTCTTTTCCTCTTAGCTAAGGAAATGGGTAGGCCCCACATCTATTTCTTCCTCCTAATGAGGATGAGCTTATATTTTACACTCTCTATATATAGATGAATTAGTGGAAATGAATAGGCTCTACTACAAAAAAATATTAAATTATGTTTAGTGGGTCTATATCCTTAGATAAGAAAAAAAGAAACACCCCATTAGATGTACAAAAACATATTTCCGATTCTTTATTTGGATGTATGTGCAATATAGTCTCAACAAACATCTTGTTCGGTATGTAGGATGATTCTGAGAGCATGGGGAGTGGTAACTTGACTTATCACATAACTCAGGCACGTCAGCGCCACATCATCTCAACACCAAATAACATAAGACCAAAAAAAAAAGCACTAGAAAATCATAACACCCAATAACACTATTTTTTGGGACCCACAATTTTTTTAAAATTACAGTTTACAAATTTTACCCTGAACAATTTCATTCATTAAATTAAATAACATTTTTATAAAAACAAAATACAAAACTATGATTAAAATAAACACACACACACACTTAAAAAGTGGTTTGGTCCATGTTTATCATTAATGCACCCATAAAACTTATCCAAAGTTGTTTGGTCCATGTTTACTTTTGTTGACCGAAGAAGAAAAAAAGAAAAAATAGTCATCTTCTTCATTGTTGACATAAATAATGTCTAAAAACATTGTTAGAATATTAACAATGTCTCTATGTTTTGATAATTACAAAGCATAAACTCATTAATCTAAAACTTATGACGTAAACAAGTTTTTAGTGCTTAATATTTGTCTTTGCATCCATATCACTTAAGGTATGAATAAACAAAGTGTTTATTGTATTTCATGATCAAAGGAAATTTTTCTAATCACTAGAATTTTTATAAAATGTATTAAACATTCTATATCTTTTACAAAATTATTTTTGGAATTAAAAGAATATGTTTAATTCATTATAAATATATGATTTCAAATTTCCAACCAAAAATGGCAAATTTTATCCAGAAAAATATTCCCCACTAAAAAACAAGAAAAACCAACGTTCCGAAGGGGCGGCCCCCTTAATTCCTTAGGCGGCCCCCTTAATCATTAAGGGGACCGGCCATTAATTAAGGGGACCGGCCACGCTCCAGAACAGTAAATTTTCCCCCTATAAATACTGGTTCATCCCACATAATGTTCTCACCTTTTGCACTCCTAAACTTTCTGTTCTATATCCACATTTCTATTCTCTTAATCCTTTGATCATAAGTACATAATTCTTTGTTTCAAAGTGATTCAAACATCATCCTCTCAAGTGCAAGAGAAGAATACTTTTATCCCCCAAGACAAGAAGTATTACAACTTGTTGTGACCTCCACATACAAGTTGTTGGTGCATCATCAAGATTATTTACATTACTCTTTGTGAAGATTGTTGTGTATATTTGATTGTAGATAGTTGTGCTATGTATATTGATTGTGTGATTAGTTAGTAGTTTGGTGTGAAGAAGAAAAGTTAGGAATTAGATTATAGTGAAGAAGCTAGGTGTGAAGTTGTTAGTTGTGAAGTAAATTGGTGTGAAGAAGATAGGCGTGAAGTAGTTAGTTGTGAAATAGATTGGTGTGTAGAAGTTGTGATTTAGGTGTGAAGATATTGTGGTGTGTAAATTGGTGTGTAAGGTTTTCTCCGCCATAAGGGAGCTTGTTGATATAGTGAAGAAAACTCTCGAGTTAGGTGCTCGGGGAGTGGAGTAGGGCAAGGAAGGTGTCCTTGTAGCCGAACCACTATAAATCTCTTGTATCGCGGTTCGATCTTTCCATCTCTTACTTATTTCATTACTTATCATTGTTATATCTTACTTATTGATAGTTGTTTATATTGTGCAAGACTTGAGATCACATATTATCGAATCTAAATTTTAAAAACTAAGAAAACACTAAAACTATCTTTTATAACAATTAAAAAGACGTAAAACTATTCAACCCCCCCTTCTAGTTTTCCACAATTGGTATTAGGAGCCACGTCGAGCAAGATTTTTAAAATATATTGTATTTTAAAACTTGTAACGATCTATGGAATCTGAAAAATATTTAGAAGGGCAATCTATGCAAAGACCACCACTATTTGAAAGTGATGGATTTTTATATTGAAAAAATATATTCGAAACGTATGTGAAATCAAAAGATCTTGATCTTTAGCATATTATTACCTTTGGTGATTTTCCTCCTATTCAATATAATGTTGAAACAAAAATGGATGAAATTGTATCTGTAACAATTCGCATTTTCAGGATAATTACTATTCCCGGAAAATTTCACTATTCACTTTTACTATTCATTTTTCCCGAAAAATTTTCCCGAAAGTTGATTTTTATTTCATATTCTCGAGTGATAAATCATTTCCATGGCAAATTAAATGTTTGACATTCGTCAGATCATTTTCGCGAAAATTATTAAGGAATTACACGTTTTAGGGTAAAACGTCATTCAGAAATTCTACGCACAACGAAACTCGACCGCGTTAAGTGACCCCGCATCGGAAAAATGTTTGACACACTCATGATTTATTTGAGAATAAATCATGACTGAGAAAAACATGACCAAAAATAAACCTCGGCCGTGAAAAACTGGAATTTTCAGTTTTAAGCGTCTTTACTCAGCCGTAACCTTAGCCTATACCTGCACCGCATTTCTAAAAAGATTTGAGTTTTCAACTTATTAGAAAAAGTCAACATATTTTTCCCTCCTCCTTTGACCAAAAATCATTCCTTGATTTTATAAGTCATTCCTTGATTTTTAGGCTTACGGTTTGATGTCTAAAAGACATTTAATACCAACCGACACTAGACTGAGCCCAGTCTAGACATTATAAGTCATTTTAAATCATTTATAACCTATTAGAAAAGTAATATTTTACTTTTCTCAATTTTACGCAATATTCGTACGTTTTACGTATTACGAGTTTTAGACCCGTGTTTCCAGTTTTAGCAGGGTTTTAGCACCCCAATGGAACCTACCACTCATTTTATATTTTATTATGGAGTATTTTGACAAGTTTAATTATTCTTCCAAGTTTCGTATTTTTACGATACCCGGTTTTAAGTTTCGTGACTTAACGACTTACAGTTAGTGATTAACGGGACCTAAACTCACTCCGTAAATGCAAGATATAATCAAAACTTCATCTAGTCATCCTAGATAAGACCATGGACGAAATTTCTAGTGATTCACCAAGCAAAGTGGCTTGGTGAAAAGTCTTGTGCTCATAGGATGATTACATTTGTCCAAACTTTCTCTCCAAGTTAAACTTGGTCACCAAGTTTTAGGAAATTTCCTAGTGACTTCCTAACCTCCTCAAGGCCATATAAAAGCCCCTCTCCCCCGCCTTGGCTGTCCCATATCACACACACACCAACACCCTTTCATTAGCTAATTTCTTCCAAGTTTCATACAAGATTCAAGTGCTACAACAACATAGAAACACTAGTTTGGTTTTGATTCATCAAACTACTTCCAAACCCTAGAAACTTTGGTGATTCTCTTGAGTTTGAATCCACTCAAGTCACCTCAACTTTCATCATCTCTCTTTCAAGAATACAAGGGTAGAAAGATTGCTTGAAGTGAAGTGGGGTGAAGCTTAAGTCTATCAAAGTCCTTTTTCTTACATGCTACTTACCTTTCTTTGTTGAAAGCCAAAAGTTGTAAGCCAAACCCTAACATGCTTCTTGTTAAATAATCATGTTCATGTTATTTACATATCATTCATGCTATATATTGTCTTGTTATCATGTCCATGATGTATAAAAATGAGTAAAACAAGTTATGATATACATATGTTAACTTATGATCTTTAAACAAGTAAACTAGTGACTTTTATGGAAAACCACGACCAAAATAGTATAACTATGATATTTGAAACTTACTTACTGTTAAATAGGACTTAACAAGGAAAACATAGCAATTTGAATCACCCAAAACGAGTACACGAGTCAAAAGTTACGCCCATTTGAAGTTACCAAAGATTTTCGGCAAAACTGCCTAAACCTTACTGTTTTGCATTTTGACATTTTGAAAGTCACCCTTCTGGTCCGATTCATCAAAAAGTTAAAACACGAAAGTTGTCCGGAACGACGTTTTCGTTCAGAGACAAAGAAGCTCGAGCCCTGAAAACGCTTTCCGAGTGATAATTTCTTCAAATTCTTAACAGCCCATTTTTAGACCAAAGTCATTATATATAGGTTATGGTTTATAAAGACCAAAGAGGTCTTATGACCTAGAATCAAGACCACAACCATGGCTAGAGCCAAGGTTGAGTCTCAATACCTTGGAACAATGACCAAAGGTCATGGCAAGGCCATGACGAAATGACCATGTAAGCTTACTTAGGCGTAAACATGAAACAAAGAGTTAACGATAACTTGAACAAACAATTTGGATCTACTTCACTTAAAAGGAACCATGTGATATTACAAGGAAAAATGGTCATACAAGACTTATGAAACTTCCCCTAATAACAATCTTCATGTACTAATAAACTTTTCTAAGTTTATTCAAATATCGGACATGTAACTTTTCGGATCAAAACTTACATCTATATATTTTATCAACTACTACAATAGTAGGGAGCCTCATGTGAGGAGTTCATTATGTAAGCCATCGAGATGAGTTGTGGATTTACGAGTTAAAGTGTCCTGGCTCCTCGAACGCTTACTAACATGACTTCTGAATTATGTCGGCCCGAACGGTAGTAAACGATATACAAAACATACATCTTTCATGAATCTTTTCTTTCAAAGACTTACAATATACATCATACCACATCATGGACTAAATGCAAGATATATATATAGGCACTTATTCATATTCTTTACTCCGATCCTAAGTCGCAACATTCTGTTATAGGTTGCTCGTAGAAACCTTCGCGATTCATAACTTAAGGTGAGTTCGTAGCCCCACTTTCTATTGTTTAACTATTTTACAAACCCATGGGGGGAATGCATGCTATTATTTTTCTACTCGAACACAATGCTTTCTACTGTATGCTACCCGACTATGTTTTATTGTCACTAAGTAATGATTGCCATGTTCGAAGTCCCTGTATCATGAACCATTAGTCACTACCTATAGTGAGCGCGAATATTGTGAATAGATCTATTGGGATTGACGGATCCCATTTGTGTTGAACAACGATGAGTTCACACAAATGCACTATATTTGAGATTTAGCGGTATAATGGCAAAAGTACCTTGATAGGGCTTCTATAATGCCAATTTTGTTGGTTCGATGTTAATGTTTTGGTTGCATGAGCTTAGTGAAATAAATAACGATTTTGTTTTCTATCTATGAGTGTGAGTCTATAGCTCACACTACGATTATTGTGTTCAAACGATTTAACTAAACTCTACGAATATCACTCAACCTTTGTGTTGACCTCTCAAGCATGTATTTTAGGTTCATGACGATCAAGGATGGCACGGAAGGACACGGATACACAAGAGGGCTATAAATTTTATTATCATTCAAAAACCCATTTAATGTAAATTGTAAACATGGAACCATCTGGGACCTCATTTTGTAATCTCTGATATTTATACAATTTGAATGATAAATCTTTTAAAACGACTCAATTGGAGTTCGTTTTCTATTATTGTGACTATTGTGCCGTCAAGTAACACCCAGTTCGAATTCCGCTGCAACCATGAATTGGGGGTGTTACAGTATCTTTCGAAAAACAAAATGATGATTTGAAAAAGAAACTAGCAAAAAATAATGAGGCTAAAATGGTCATTTATAATGCGTTACCACGCAAAGAATATGAAAGAATTTTTATGTGTAAAACCACCAAAGAAATTTGGGATTCTTTACTAATTACTCACCAAGGTAATAGCCAAGTCAAAGATAATAAAATAGATCTTCTTGTACAACAATATGAACAATTTACGATTCCGGAAGAAGAATCAATTGATAATGCTTTTGCTAAATTTAACACTATTATCACAAGTTTAAAAGCACTTGATGAGACATTTTCTAGTAAAAATTGTGTTAGGAAATTTCTTAGGGCATTGCATCCGAAATGGCGAGCTAAGGTCACGGCAATTGAAGAATCAAAGAACTTGATGACGTTATTACTAGATGAACTAATTGGCAACTTGAAGGTTCATGAAGAAATTATAAGAAGAGATTCGAAAACAGTCAAAGTCAAGAAAGAACAAACCAAATCCATTGCTCTAAAAGCCAAAAAGGAACCTAGTGAATGTTCGTGGCACATGACGGGGGACCGCAAGCTATTCTCTGCATACAAGGCATACAATGGAGGTAACGTTATTTTCGGTAGTGACTTACGTGGAAAAATCATTGGCAAAGGTACGATTTCTCAAGACTCACTTACTATTGAAAATGTAGAGCATGTAGATAATTTAACATATAACTTGCTTAGTATAGGACAAATATGTGATAATAAATGTAGAGTCACTTTTACCGAAGAGGATAGCGAAATAGTTAAGAATGGAAAAATCATAGGTAGAGGAATTAGGAAAGGTGGCATATATGTTATGAAACTAGGAAACAAGCCTGTGGATAGGATATGCCTAACGACCCTAGATGAAAACTCTACATTGTGGCATAGGAGATTAGGACATGCTAACATGCAACAAATACAATCTTTGGCCTCTAAGGAATTAGTTAGAAATTTGCCTAATCTAAAATATGACAAGCATTTTTGTGATACATGTAAAATTGGAAAACAAGCTCATGCTAGTCACAAAGCTAAGAATATAGTATCCACTACTAGGTGCCTAGAATTATTACATATGGATCTTTTCGGTCCATCCGCTGTGCGGAGCTATGGAGGAAACAAATATACCTTAGTAATAGTAGATGACTACTCACGATACACGTGGACTAGGTTTTTAAGTGACAAAACCCAAGCCTTTGAAAAATTTGAAATATTTAGTAAAATGATTCAAAATAAATTAGGATGCTCAATAGTTGCCATTAGGACGGACCATGGTAGGGAATTTGATAACGAAGTACAATTTGGAAAATATTATGAGTTAAATGGAATATCTCACAATTTCTCCGCTCCTCGTACTCCTCAATCAAATGGCGTAGTAGAAAGAAAAAATAGGTCACTACAAGAAATGAGTAGAACAATGTTAAATGAACAATCCATCCCACAAAAATTTTGGTGTCACGCCGTAGATACATCGACTTATATTTTAAATAGGGTATCAATTAGGAGAATTCTATGAAAAACTCCCTATGAGTTACTAAGAAGCAGAAAACCAAACTTAAGCTACTTTAGGGTATTTGGAAGTAAATGTTGTATTCTAAACACTAAGGATTACCTCACTAAGTTTGATCCAAAATCATATGAAGGAATATTTTTAGGATATTCACAAAATAGTAAAGCATATATAATACTTAACAAACACTCCATGAAGGTAGAAGAATCACTAAATGTAACATTTGATGAAACACCACCACCTCCTAAAACATTACCTTTAGAAGATGATGACTTAGTCGAAGATGAAGCTATTGAGGTTAGTAAAACAAAATCCATAGGAAATGATAATGAAGACATTCAATTAGGAAACAATGAAATTGTTAATGTTAAAGAATATAGATCACATCCATTAAATAATATAATAGGACATCTTAACCAAAGAACCCTTAGGTCACAAGCCCAAGATAAAAACAATTTCTTTTGTTTCCTCTCAGCAATAGAACCTAAGAATATTAATGAGGCTTTAAAAGATGAAAGTTGGGTTATAGCTATGCAAGAAGAATTAAATCAATTTAAGGCAAATGATGTTTGGGAATTAGTCCCAAATCCAAATAATATGACCATCATAGGAACTAAATGGGTATATAGGAATAAGTTAGATGAGAATGGAATAGTTACTAGGAATAAAGCTAGGTTAGTTGCCCAAGGTTATAATCAACAAGAAGGAATTGATTATGACGAAACTTATGCCCCAGTAGCTAGACTAGAATCGATTAGGATATTACTTGCCTATGCTTGCGCCCTAGATTTTAAGTTATTCCAAATGGACGTGAAAAGTGCATTCCTTAACGGTTTTATCAATGAGGAGGTATATGTGGCACAACCTCCAGGATTCATTGACTTCGCAAAACCTGATTATGTTTATAAGTTAAAGAAAGCTTTGTATGGACTCAAACGAGCTCCCAAAGCTTGGTATGATCGATTAAAAGCTTTTCTTATTAAACATGATTATTCCATGGGAATGGTAGATAACACTCTTTTCACTAAAAGGAAAGACCCAAATCTCATCATTGTCCAAATATATGTTGATGACATTATATTTGGATCGACTTGTCAAGACATGTGTGATGAATTTGCCAGAATCATGCATGATGAGTTTGAGATGAGTATGATGGGTGAACTTAACTTCTTCCTAGGATTACAAATAAAACAATTAGAAGATGGAATATTTTTTAACCAATCTAAGTACATTAAGGAAATGCTTAAGAAATTTGGCCTAGAAGACTCAAAACCCATGAAAACTCCCATGTCTACGGAAATAAAGCTCACAAAGGATGATGAAGGTGAGTCCGTAGATAACACCAAGTATAGAGGAATGATAGGTAGTTTACTATACTTGATGGCAAGTAGACCCGATATCATGTTTAGTGTCTGCCTTTGTGCCCGTTTTCAAGAGGATCCCAAAACCTCTCACCTAGAAGCGGTTAAGCGTATCTTCCGATACATTAAAGGCACTATACACTTAGGATTATGGTATCCTAAGGGATCCGGCATAGAAACCATTGTCTATGCGGATTCGGATCATGCGGGAGACTACGTAGATAGAAAAAGCACTAGCGGTATTTGCACATTTATGGGATGTTGTTTAACATCTTGGTTTTCGAAGAAGCAAACCGCTCTTGCTATTTCTACCATCGAAGCCGAATATATAAGCGCTGGAAAGGCATGTCAACAAGCACTATGGATGAAACAAGCTCTCGTAGACTATGGCATTAGGTTAGAAAATGTCCCCATTATGTGCGATAACAAAGGTGCGATAGATTTAAGTAAAAATCCGGTGCAACACTCTAGGACTAAACATATAGAAATACGCCACCACTTTCTTAGGGATAATGTACAAAAAGGAAACATATCTATAGAAAAAGTTGCATCGGAAGATAATATTGCGGATATATTCACAAAACCCTTTAAGCGTGAATTATTCAACCACTTGCGTTTAGGATTAGGAATGATGGAACAAGTTGACTAAATTATATTGAACTAATACAAATTTATACTTGTATAAAATTTACTTTTCGTCCACCTCTTCATTTCTGAGTCTAGGAATCTATTTCGCACAAAATTAAAGATTGAGAAAGTTTATTTTCTCTGCATAAACTCTTTTGTAAAACCCAATCAATTTTCTTTAAAAATTATTCTCACATCTAGGAATCACATGAACATCATTTTCCTTGCATTGTTGACTAATGCTAAAAACATTGTTTTTCAAAATCATGCATAAACTCTCACATAAATTGTCAAGGTATATAATCTAATATATATCTTTGACATTCATGATCGAGCAAAAATTGAATCAAGGAGATCTTTTGGATTGTTTCTTAGGATCGTTATTTCTCTTTGCATTTAGGAGTCGAAACAATCACAACTCCACATTTGTTGCATATAGACACACACTAGGACAAATTCACTAATAATGTTGTCATCTTGCTCCATCACTAGTTCTCCACTCACTAGTTACCTTTGCCTTTGATCTAAGATAGGTGCCTTAGGAAGTTTAAGTGCTCTTGCCTTTACTTATCTCCTCTTGCTTATTATGTGTTGCTTAATTGCTCTTTTGCTTATGTGTTTTTGCATGCATGCTATATCTTGATTAGATTAGATGCTATATTGCCTAAAGGAATTGAACTTGCTTGAATTCTAATCAAAACACACGACCTTTTTGCAAATTTTCTGCCAAAAACCCAATTCTGGCAACCTGGAAATCACCAGATGGGCGGCCCCCTTAATTTTGTAAGGCGACCCCCTTAATCATTAAGGGGACCGCCCCCTAATTAAGGGGACCGGCCATCTGATGGTCGGTTTTACAGAATCTTTTCTGCTTTTTAGCCCATTTCAACCTACATTTCCCATTTTTCACCAACACATTTTGTCCTAATCTCCCAAAGAAACTTTATCCATCCATAAACACACAAATCTTACACTATAAATAACCCCAATCCTCAAAACTTCTCACTCATCCCTTCATGACTTCTCCAAACAAACCAAAACCAAAAGCCTCAAGGCTTGCAAGAATGACGTAAAAACCCGTTTGGCAAAGAAAAAGCCCTCGTAACAAATCCAGCATAGCCAATGAAGTTGGAAATCACTCAACACCTCCAACCACTTACTTCCCAAACTTTACACCAAATTCACAAGGACATTCATTTGATCCTCTTTACAAACCATACAACATTGGCCAAACATCTTCTTTCATGCCAAACCACTCATCTCATCCACCAACCATTTATAATGATACATACAAGTTTGATCAACCATCCAACTACACAAACCCAATCCATCCATATCAACACAATGACTCTCTCCGCATTGCCACGGAAAAGCAAAGATTCCGTGATGAAATATCCCAAATCCATGATCTTAGTGATCTCAATGCCATGCATCTTGCACAACGCAACAAAGGGCAACTTCCAACATCACCCTACAACAATTGCCTACCCCACTCTCTCAACTTGGATCAAGTTACAAACCACACTCACTATTGCCCTTGTTGCATTTTCCTTCAAAAACAAATCCTATACTTGAGTGAAGATATTTCTTGGATTGAATATCTCCTCACTCGTCCTCATCCCATACCACCCTTAACATGATCCAACATCGTAAGATCCACCTCTTCCGCTCCATACCTCACTTCATATCCCTCTCCATCTAACAACTAAGCTTTATGATTATGTTCTCCTTCAAGCAAATAAAACAATCAACCATAGGTTGCAAGCAAGTCCAAGTGCTCTCTTAGGCAATATAGGACTATGTCTTTTCTTTTGTTTTATTGTAATCAATATGCTTTAAGCATATTGAATGTTGTAATGCTAATTACTTCTATGATGCTTGAATGAATCTATTTTTATTTAAATAATTATTGCCTTGCATGTATATGTGTCTTGTTCTCTTCTAATATTTTGTGTAGCCAAGATTTCCATAGCTCATTCCCTTGGTGCTCTCAAATGAGGGGTAGCATACATCAAGGGGGAGCATTAACCTTTTTGATTTTACAAAAAGAGGGAGAAGAGAATGTTAAACTCTAATAATACTTGTCTAAAAATTATTTTTTAGACCTAATGAGTTTAAGGTTTTGTAATCATCAAAAAGGGGGAGATTGTTGACATAAATAATGTCTAAAAACATTGTTAACATATTAACAATGTCTCTATGTTTTGATAATTACAAAGCATAAACTCATTAATCTAAAACTTATGACGTAAACAAGTTTTTAGTGCTTAATATTTGTCTTTGCATCCATATCACTTAAGGTATATATAAACAAAGTGTTTATTGTATTTCATGATCAAAGAAAATTTTTCTAATCACTAGAATTTTTATAAAATGTATTAAACATTCTATATCTTTTACAAAATTATTTTTGGAATTAAAAGAATATTTTTAATTCATTATAAATATATGATTTCAAATTTCCAACCAAAAATAGCAAATTTTATCCAGAAAAATATTCCCCACTAAAAGACAAGAAAAACCAACGTTCTGAAGGGGCGGCCCCCTTAATTCCTTAGGCGGCCCCCTTAATCATTAAGGGGACCGGCCATTAATTAAGGGGACCGGCCACGCTCCAAAACAGTAAAATTTTCCCCTATAAATACTAGTTCATCCCACATAATTTTCTCACCTTTTGCACTCCTAAACTTTCTGTTCTAGATCCACATTTCTATTCTCTTAATCCTTTGATCATAAGTACATAATTCTTTGTTTCAAAGTGATTCAAACATCATCGTCTCAAGTGCAAGAGAAGAATACTTCTATCCCCCAAGACAAGAAGTATTACAACTTGTTGTGACCTCCACATACAAGTTGTTGGTGCATCATCAAGATTATTTACATTACTCTTTGTGAAGATTGTTGTGTATATTTGATTGTAGATAGTTGTGCTAGGTATAGTGATTGTGTGATTAGTTAGTGGTTTGGTGTGAAGAAGAAAAGTTAGGAATTAGATTATAGTGAAGAAGCTAGGTGTGAAGTTGTTAGTTGTGAAGTAAATTGGTGTGAAGAAGATAGGCGTGAAGTAGTTAGTTGTGAAATAGATTGGTGTGTAGAAGTTGTGATTTAGGTGTGAAGATATTGTGGTGTGTAAATTGGTGTGTAAGGTTTTCTCTGCCATAAGGGAGCTTGTTGATATAGTGAAGAAAACTCTCGAGTTAGGTGCTCGGGGAGTGGAGTAGGGCAAGGAAGGTGTCCTTGTAGCCGAACCACTATAAATCTCTTGTCTCGCGGTTCGATCTTTCCATCTCTTACTTATTTCATTACTTATCATTGTTATATCTTACTTATTGATAGTTGTTTATATTGTGCAAGACTTGAGATCACATATTATCGAATCTAAATTTTAAAAACTAAGAAAACACTAAAACTATCTTTTATAACAAATTAAAAAGACGTAAAACTATTCAACCCCCCTTCTAGTTTTCCACATTCATCGTTTACCCCACACACACTTAAACACACACACACAGACGCAAACCCACAAACACACAAATGCAAACCCACAAACACACACCAAAATACACACAGACACACAGTTAAGCTGCTACTAGCCATTGAATTTAAATGTGAGGGGGTGATTTGATTTTTTTTATTCAAGCATGGTGTTGCAACGTGAGTTGCTATGGGAACGTGCGACGAAATGCGTTGGTAACACAAGGAGGCTGGAAATGGTGTTAACGTGCTCAACGCCGTGGAAATGGTGCCACATGTGCAATAACGCCCGTCTCTCAAAAGTAAGGGAAAAGCGAGTAATGCGACAAGAATTGCGGTCTTGACTTGGAGATCATTATTAATTAGGTCAAGGGAATGAAAATATTACTGGCTTCGGTTAATTCTTTATTTGCTGCTTACACTGTGCATTGGCACTCTATTTCCTGGATTAGGCCATTCACTTACGTCTATTGGGGTAAAGTTGTTTTTTAATGTTGCCGCTCACTTCCATTATCATATTTATGATGAATAAAACTTAGGGTGTGTTTGGATTTGTGTTCTAAACTGACTACCTGTTTATTGCAACTTGTAGTTGCAATATCAACTTTTAATGTTTGGAAAAGCAGATTTTTCCGTTGATTATATGATTATCTAAAACTAAAATAAGTTATGCGGATCCAAACATATCATGTCTAAAGGTGAAGAAATTGTGTACTAAACTACTTGTGAGAAAGTATCAGAACAATAAAAGAACAACCAATAACTCTTTATTCAACACATATCCAATCTACTAAGCAAAGATTATACCGACTTACAATACACAATGATTATAAGGTTTGATTATTGTGTCTAAAACAATGACTGAACGATTACAAGGGAGCAACAGATCAAGACAACAAAAGAGTATAATAGATAGTATGTGTGTCAGATTAACGTTGCACACAGGTTGTCTAAACCCCTAGAGGATAGCGATCATTATATAGGCTAAGAAGAATCATTTGAGCCCTTCAACTTTCACAACAAGGCTAAACACAACTGATGAGTGGCCTTTTACTCATCATTTTAGGCACGAAAAACCCACCAAAACGACTAAAAACACCCAATAATGATCATATAATGTTACAAATATCATTGGAGTGTGTTTTTGTGTATTTCAGGTACAAAAGGATTGAAAACAAGGCAAACGTGAGCAAAACGGGGCATGGATGGGAAACCGGAGCAATATGGAGCATTACCGGATCTATTCGACACAATTGGAAGCATTTATTGAAGAATGGAAGAGTCGAAGACAATCCCGGCAATGTGACATGGGGGGAGGTAATGAAAACCAAACCAAAACCTTAATCACCTTTTACCTTTATCCTAACTACCCCTCACCTAACACCAAAATTCCCAAAATACCCGTTTACCCGAAACATAAATGCAAAATCATTTTCAAAAACAAAACGCAAAACCATTTTCAAAACCAAAATTTCGTTTTCAAATCACAAAAGTATTTTGACAAAACTTTTCTTTTAGTATTTTGATTAGTCTTTAATTACCTTTGTTACTATTATTATTATTATTATTATTATTATTATTATTATTATTATTATTATTATTATTATTATTATTATTATTATTATTATTATTATTATTATTATTATTATTATTATTATTATTATTATTATTATTACTACTTTTATTATATATATATAAAAAAAAAACTACAAAAATATTTTTTTTACAAATTCAGTTTTATTATCTAAACTTATTTGCTATAAATGACAATGGGTATGAGTTTGATAGAAGTGGTGGGTCTCTCACCTATGAAAGATCCATACCTAGCTCTCTTGATGTATATGGAGTATGAATTATATCTATCATTAATTACCATAGTGGTGGGCCCCTCATCTTAAACAAACGCCTTTAATCACTTTTATAGTCATAGTCTCATTCCCATAGTGGGATACCAAACGCACCCTAATAGTCCTAATATCTAAACCAAACACTTAACACCCTAAACCCAACATAACCTGGTCCAACTATACCTTTCGCACCTAAGCCCAAATACACCAGCCCAAGTCCAAACCCGGTTACAATAAACACTACCCACTAAACACAAAACTTAAACCCTCACAAGTCACAACCCGTTTTTTTGACTTTCCCTCAGTCAAACCCACAAGCTTAAACCCTCTGTTACTTCCCCAATCCACTTTCCCGCCTAAGCAACAAGAAGCCAACATACGTGTCTCTATCCCTTCCTAGTTTTCACCTCCATGTCAAGCCAAGGCATCACATGTGCCTGTCTCTCAAACCCCCTCCAACTGCCAAGTTGGCAATCCAAGGGTGCACAAAAAAAATCATCATACGGCTAGGATTTGAGGAGTGGAGGCCAAGGGAAAATTGAGGTTGGGATTAGAGATAAGAAAGCACAAATGGTTCCAGCTCAGCCTTTATCTTAGTAAAAAAAACACACAACAACAAGAGAGAAGACAAGAAAGGGCTTATAAAAAGGGACTTCCATACCACAAGAAAAATTGTCACTGTTTTTAGACCATTGCTTTCTAGTATAACTTTTATTTTAATGTTCTTTAATTTCCTGTCAATTTACTTTAAAGTATTGTATTCTCCTTTTAAATCAATGAAAATTTAATTTTTCTTCGATTTTATTTACAAGCACTTTACTTTTTTTAATTCAATCAAAGAGCTTTTCCTTATTGTTTCATAAGCTCACATAAGCTTATCAATAGCTTATTGTGACTTTAGTATAAGTTTACGGTTTAAGATCATTTGAGGACCAAACTTTTTTTACATACCAAGGGACTAATCTCCACCCTCCATCTTTATTTGATCTAATGGATGAGATTAATCATAACAATTTAAAAAACCCACTTTCATCATTTTTTTTTCAAATATTAATATCTTTCAAACCGTTAATCGTTAAGCGAAAAAAAACACATCGTTACGACGAGCATTTAATTATCTTTCTATAGATAGGCACTCTGATATACTTTCGAAAAATTTTTTTTTCTTTTTTTTCACGTTTTTTTTTTCGTGGCCGAAAAAATCATATATGATATGTAATATATCATATATGATTTTTTTGGCCACGAAAAAAAACGTGAAAAAACCCTTTTTTTTTTTTTTTTTTTTTTTTTTTTTTTTTTTTGTCGAAAGTATATCAAAGTTCCCGTCTATAGAAAGATAATCAAATGCTCGTCGCGATGGTGTAATTATTTTCGCTTAACGATTAACGGTTTAAAAGATATTTAAATTATAAAAAATTGGTGAAATATTAAAATGCTTTTAATCTCAACCATTGATTTCTTTTTAGATGGATGGTGGGGATAAGTACCTTTGTATGTAAGAAAGTTTGGTATTTAATATAACTCTCCTCGTAGTTTACTAATGTTAAAAAAAAAAAAAAAAAAAAAAAAAAAAAAAAAAAAAAAAAAAAAAAAAAAAAAAAACTGTAGCATTGCTTTTTCAAACTGCTTAATTTTTAGTTCATTTATGCTTCTTTAGTTTAAACGTAGCTTAATATGTCATTTACTTTTCAAGTTTTAGTTTAAAAATCATAAAACTGCCCCATAAAGGGGTGTTTGGCACAAACCCATTTTGTAGCCTAATTATTTATTTATTTATTTATTTATTATTATTATTATTGTTATTTTATTTTATTTTTTTACCATTTTTCCAATTGCAATCAGTTTTATTTAGTTGTTTTTAGTAGTCTTAAGCTTAGTGGCTGCATTTCCATTTAGCCTTAAAGATTTTGAGTGAGTTTTCTATTTCAAATGTTTTAAAAATTAGCTTAGGATAAATTAGTGTAGGCCTTTGTTTGTTGGTTCCTTAGCTTTACCTTAGTTCATATAGGTTAGTGATAGTGCACACATTCTCGTCTTTGACTTTCAAGGGTAAAAAATTCACCCATTTGACCCATTGTAACCCAACCATTGTAGCAGCTACATGTACCAACACTCTTCATTCCTCCATTTTTCATTTACTCATCCCTTAATAATTAGGCCTAGAATTTAGTTTATAGCTTCTTTGGTTGCTTGTCTACATGCATATATTTTTAATTTATTTTTATGATTTTTTTTATCCCAGCTATTTAGGCCTCCATATATGCCCATCAGTCACTTTTTAGTGCAACCCTTAGGTTAGTTTTTAGCTAGTTTAGTGCTTTTTAGGTTTGATAATTGCTTATTTCTCTGTCCCTAGTGCTTTTTAAGCATCCCCTAGTCTACCTTTAGCTTATCCCGCCCCTTAGTTTAGCTTAATTCAGCTTGTAGCATGGTTTTTGTAGGTATTTAATATCCTTTTATTAGCTTTTATGTAATCTGCTTAAATTTTGCTTTTGAAACTGCTTATTCATTAGGTTTGATAAAAAGTTGTAGTTGTAAAATTTATTGCTTATCATGTATTTAATTTGTTTGTGTGAAAAAACTTGAAAAAAACAATAGTTAAAAAAAAAAGTGGTGCACCAGGTTTGAACCCTGGTCACCAAACACCACATAAAGACACTCACAACCATCCGTGCTATCTAGTCTTTTATGTTTACTTTCCCTTTGCTTTATATTTGTAGTATTAATTTCAGTATTGTTTGCTTATTACTAAGTTCAGCCTTTAATCTGCTTATATACCCGCTTATGTGAACTGCTTTTCAACTTTTTTTATTTTTCACAGCTTCTTTTTAGTAGTATATTAGACTTTACAAAAAAATTTCATATTTCACCCAAATGTTTTACTATTTTTTTAAGTATTTAAATAGATTAATTAGTTTTTAAATCATTATAATTAATTAAAAAGTCAAAAAAATATTTTTCTTTTTCCAAAAATTTTCTTTTACTATTTAGGAAGTAGAAAAATGATTTTTATACCCGTAGGACTAGTGTAGCTTAAAAATCACGTTTTATTTTACGCACTTACGTTTTTTTAATTAACTTTCGTGGTTTTAATTTAGATTGCATTTTAGGGTTCCCTTAGCTCCCGATTATCATTCCTATAGTATTTGAAGTAGTTTTTAAGTTTTATTTAGCATCCCGTGTTTACATTTGTGTTTTAGTTTCGTTTATTTTATTTTTCGTACATTATTCGTTATTCATAGTTTTAAATTTCAAAAACCAAAACCGTCAATCAAGAACTTTAATCACAAGCGCTAATCGATATCCTCAATTCACGTCTCGTCGGGAAGCGACCCGGGAAATCACTTACCTGGTACTCTTCAAAATATCGTATTCGTAGGTTTTACACGTTTTTAACGAAAGGTTGATTTGTGATTCTTACGTCTTATTACCCTCGAGGTAATCTTGACCGATATTCTTGATCCTCTTCTCTCCCCTATTTGGTTGGTTAACAACGACAAGCCAACCAAATCAACAACAACATCCCTTATCACTTCAATAAGCAACTTGTGAAAAACTAGAAGGGGGGTTGAATAGTTTACCGCTTTTTCACTTGATTATCTTTTAAAACTTTACGTTTGTTTAAAGATATAAACTCAAATTACTTGTTTGATTCTTTGAAAAGCTTTACGTGTAGTTAACAATTCTAACTAAAGACAATATGTAATAAGCAAAGACAAAGAAAGAAACGATCAAACCACAACACGATTGTTTATCGTGGTTCGGCTACAAGGACTCTTTTTCCATGCCGTACATCCACTCCCCGAGTTTCCAACTCGAGAGTTATAAGCACTAATCAACAAGCTCCTTTCCCGGTGGAGAAACCTTTACAACGTCGCTTACACTTTTTCCGGTACAAAGGTAGATACCGAGTCCTAGTTCAAGGTAGAATCAACCAAACGTCGCCTATCCACTATTTCCGACACTAGGCTAGGTGTCGAGTTCTTTTACAAGGGTACAACCACTCCCGTTAGTTCTTTTACAAGGGTACAACAACTCCCGTTACACTTATGTATTTTGAGGCCTAAAATACTAACCGATCACTTCTACACACGATACAAATGAAGTAAAAACTACCAAAGCTTATACATAACAAAGCTAACAAGTCTTGCAACTTTAGAGTTGAAACTTGTAACTTCTTGGATGAACTTGTGAACTCCCTTGCTACATAAGAGGATCACACAAGTCAAATGTTACTGAGTTAGTTGAAAGAATATATGAAATATATGTCCTAACGTGATAGATGAAAATTAGCAAGTGGCTTGGTATTTATAGCAAAACAAACAGCAGGTCTGGCGGATACGGCGGAACCCTCAGATGGGTTCCGCCCGTGTACCCCCAGGGTTCCGCCAGGCTTGCAGTAGGTTTTGCAATAAATCTTTCCAAACCAACCAAGATCACATCAACTAAATTCTAGTCAAACACATTGAATCAAAAGTGGAATGCTTCAAAAAATGTGTAAGACCTTATAGTAAGTCAAACACACAAGCTTACCATAATTGCATGATGTGACATGACACTTTCTAAATAAAGAAATAAAAACAATGTTTTGCTTAAAAAGAAATGTAAACCTAGTTATACAAGACTTAAAACTAAAGTGATGTTATTACTATAAACTAAAGTTCATATTTTATCATTACCAAAACTTAACAAAGATCGTAAAATATAAATAACGTTTTTAGGCGATATTTGTATTAACACAACTTTTATTTGTCCATGATAGGTCCCTGTAATAGTGAACTGCAAAATAGACAAAACTAAGGAAAATAAGCAACTAAAAAGATGATATGCTTGTGAAACAGATTATGACTGCTTACTCAAACATTCCCCCTTAATCTGTTTCCCAAACATATCAAACAATATCAATTTTTCACATAGAAACTTATGTTGAGATACAGGAAGATGCTTAGTAAATATGTCTGCAATTTGGTTTGAAGAACCATTTTTTTTGGGCACTCAAAATACCTTTTGCAATTTTTTCTCTGATAAAGTGAACATCTATCTCAAAGTGTTTCGATCTCATGGAAAACTAGATTAACAACTAGTTGCAAGGCAGATTGTTATCACAAAAGAGATTGACTGGAAGTTTAATATCAACCTTCAAGTCTTTTAAGATTTTTTGAATCTAAATGATTTCACTAGCAGCAGTAGACATGGATCTATATTCTGCTTCCGTAGAAGACTTTGAAAGTGTATTCTGTTTTTTACTTTTCCATGAGATTAAACACTTATTAAAGAACACACAATAACCAGTGACAAATTTCCTGGTTTTGATGCACTTGGCCCAGTCTGCATCACTATACCCTTCAAGATGGTAATCGGCATTGCTAAAATTATACCTTAAACCCTTACCTGGGGCACCTTTTAGATATCTCAGAACATTGAGTGCACAGTCCAGATGTGACTTTAGTGGACAGTGCATATATTGTGCTAAGCAATGGACTAAATATGAAATATCAGGTCTGGTTTGGGTCAGATAGATTAGCTTTCCAAGTAATTTGTGATAAAGAGTTATGTTCACAAGTAAAGGATCAGCATCAGTAGTAATGTATGATAGAACATAATTAGGTTCCATAGGGGTAGACACAGGTTTACACCCTGATGAGGCGAAAAGTGTACCGCTTTTAAGGGGTCATTTAAGCCCGAATTCGAGATTATTTGATCAAATATTTCCCTAAATCGTTCCTTTTGTCATTTTAGGCACTTTTGGAGAGAAATCTGGAAAAGAAAGCATTTTGGACGTTTTTGGAGCATAAAAGTGAAGAAAACGGCGAAGTCTCAAATTTCATTGCTGGAATAGTACCTGACGGCGTCAAAGATCTACACATGACGGCGTCAAAAGTTACAAAAGAGATGGATATGGACTTATAACGTGACGGCCCAGAGAAGTTTTCAAGCTTATGGACTTGACGGCCTCACCAAGGCCGTCAGGGTCCAAACACTAGTGACGGCCCAGAGTATTTCTCCACATGACGGCGTCACAAATAGATCTAGGCAATACGATTTTATCAAGGCGGCGAGTTGACGGCGTCACGAGCTAACACATGACGCCGTCAAAGTGTAAAGTCTATATATAGTTTTCCAAATTTCATTCATTTGTGTGCAACTTTGAGGGAATAAACCCTAGTCCGAATTTTATAAGCTTTTCAAGGGTTTCAACCCCTTGATTCTTCCATGTTCAATTGAAGATAAGTATTCATTCAAATCATTCAATATGTATATGTGTTGTGTGATTATATCTTACGCTTGTCTTCTCTTTAACATGCTAGGCTAGATTTTTCTTGTGTTTGCTTAGATGTAGTGAAACCTAGATGTTAATTATGGGTTGATTGTTTGTTTATAATTGTTACGGATGATTATATTCGATGTTAGGCTTAAGAAAACTGGCACACTTCTATTGGTAACTTGCTTGAACGTCTTAAGAAACATGATCGGAGGTGTACTACGATTTTTGGTTGTATTTAATGCGTAAGAGAATTCTAAAGATCCCATGTTAGGAGCTTCTAACGGCTCGACATAGGAGTGAAGTAGGATCTTATAGAGTTAGGGAATATGGTACACGGCCCTACGACTGGTATTAAGGAATATGACCCGTCATCCATACAATTGTAACAAGCTAATCAACCTGTAAAAGATATCTAGGGAGTAATGAAATCTAAGTAAACACAACTTTCCTCATTATTGTTTCCACCACATTAGTATAATAGTTTTATTTTCATTTCTGTTATTTTATTTTGATTGCATTTGTAGTTAATTGGGTTAGTTGGCTAGCAACTAATTCCGCCCACTCCTTCAAAACCCGAGATTTTTATTTGCTTTCATAAAATATAAAAATACAAAAAGAATCATCCCTCACCTCTAGACCTAGTTTAGTAGGCTTTCTAATCCTAGCGATACTATTCCTGAGTTGAACGATCAATCCCCCGGTACTTGTCACTATACTATACTACAACGATCAGGTACACTGCCTGGTGGGGGTTGTAAGCTTCTCGAGATCCCTTGAGAGGTAAAACCTGTTGCGAGGGTGCAATCCCCACGTATCACACCCTAGTAACCCAAACTCTTTAAGAAGCTCAAGACAATATTTTCTTTGTGAGAGACAGATATCATCACCAATTTTTAAGACCTCAATACCAAGAAAATACTTCAAGTTACCCAAGTCTTTAATATGAAACTTGGTTTTTAGGAAATCTTTAAACTGATTAATCTCATTAACACAATTTCCAGTAAGAACAATGTCATCAATATAAACAAGTAGAGCAATAAACTTGTCATTATAAGCCTTAGTGAACAAGGAGTGATCATTAGCAGACTGTTCAAAGTTATTCTCCTTTAATACACTAACAAGTTTTTCATTCCACTTTCTAAGGGCTTGTTTTAAGCCATAAAGAGACTTAACAAGTTTATAGACCTTA
This sequence comes from Artemisia argyi, assembly GCA_030686995.1. Taxonomy (NCBI): domain Eukaryota; kingdom Viridiplantae; phylum Streptophyta; class Magnoliopsida; order Asterales; family Asteraceae; genus Artemisia; species Artemisia argyi. Next base: position 27,924,940 of record CM060695.1, read on the forward strand.
TTTTTATTATTCTCATCACAAAATCCTTTAGGAATGAATGGTCATATAAACATCTTCATCTAAATCTCCGTACAGAAAAGCGTTATTAACATCTAGTTGGAAAAGAGGCCATTTGTTCTTAACAAATAAATCAATTAAGCATCTAACGATGGACATTTTCACAACAGGGGAGAAGGTTTCATCATAATCTAAACCTTCTCTTTAATTAAAGCCTTTTGCAACTAATCTGGCCTTATATATGTCAATTTCACCATTAGCTTTGTATTTGATCTTAAAGATCCATTTATAGCCAATAGGAGTTCTATTTGGAGGCAGATCAGTTATTTCCCAAGTATGATTTTAATTTAAGGCCTCAATCTCAGAGTTCATAGCATCTATCCAATTAGTGTCAAGAATAACTTCTTCATAACAAGTAGGTTCAATACTTTTATTTAGACTAGAAGCAAAATAGTAATTATCTTTGTCAAGATTAGAGTAATTAACAACTCTTTCAACACCATATTTCACTTTACCTTCAACAATGAAATCATTAAGACTACTAGGCATTTTAGAAGTTCTGGTTGACCTTCTTGTAGTGGTGGCTGGCAAGCCTTCTTGTTTAGAATTCTGATCAGAATCAGAAGTTATGCCAACAAAATCTGTTTCATATGAAACAGTGCCCTCAGGGTGTGTATTTTCATCTATGGAAGTTGCAACTGAGTTTTCATCATCCTCATTGAGATGCTTTAACTCAGTGCCATCATCATAAGAAGTCACTCTCCTTTCATCATTGGGACTTATATCTAAATAAAAAAAAATTGTGATTTAAATCTTTAGACATACTAGTTTCAGAAATAGGTTTTTGTAAAGTATTTTTCATTTTAAATGGGAAAACCGTTTCATAAAATTTGACATCTCTTGAATGAAAAATATTTTTTGTTTCCAAACTCAAAAGTTTATAACCTTTTTTCTCATTGGAATAACAAATAAAGATACTTTTTTTCAGATCTACTACCAAATTTATCAGAATGGTAGCATAACATAAGCAACCAAAGACCCTAAAGTGAGAGAGTGAAGGGTCATACCCATACATAAAGAAGAAAGGGGATTTTCCCGACAACACTGAAGAAAGCAACCTATTTATAATATAGGCAACAATTAGAACACATTCAGGCAAGAGATATAGAGGTAATTCCCCCTGAAACATAAGGGATCTAGCCACATTTAGAAGATGCCTATGTTTTCGTTCAGCAATACCGTTTTGTTGAGGTGTATGAACACAAGAAGTTTGATGTAATATTCCTTTATTATGAAAAAATTGTTGCAGTTTGTTATTAACAAACTCCGTTCCAGTATCACTTCTAAAAACCTTTACATTATTTTCAAACTGATTTGATAACATATGAACAAAATTCACAATGGAAACATAAACCTCATCCTTTCCTTTAAGCATATAAACCCAAAAACTCCTTGAATAGTCATCAACTATAGTTAGAAAATATTTATAACCATCTCTGCTAGTGACTTTGTAAGGGCCCCATACATCTAGGTGAACAAGTTGACCAATTTTAGTTGACTTATGATCCCTTATAGGAAATGGTTCTCTAGTTTGTTTAGCTTTATTCAAAGATGATCAGATTCAGTTGAGCTATCAAGTTTAAGAGTGGGTTTAAGGACATGTAAAACTTGGTTAGAAGGATGACCAAGTCTTTGATGCCAAAGGTTTCTAAAGACATAGCAGACAGAAATGCACTTATTAGAAACAATCTTACATGCAGTAGCAACATCAAACATATATAATCCATTGCATTGTTTACCAATCCCCACAGTCTTTTTTTGGTGTAAGTCCTGTATATAGCAATTAGATTCATCAAAATCAACAAATAGTTTATTGTCTCTAGCAATCTTATGAACAAACAAAAGACTTACAGTATACTCAGGAACTACCAAAACATCTTACAAGATTAGACCATTGTTAATTTTTAAATAACCAATTTTAGTAATTAATGCCTAAGTACCATTGGGATGACCAACAGTTAGACCAAGACTTGAAATATCCACAACATTGATTAAGAATTTTGCAGATACAGTCATATGCTGGTTTGCTCCATAATCAACAATCCATCCAATACTGATGTTTCCAGTTAGAAGATTTATGTTATTATTGAAAAATTTGTTGAAGTTTATATTAAACTTGACACTTCCATTAAAGAAAGTTCCTCAAAAACATTTACCTGCCATATTGGCATTAGCAGAAGACACATTATTGTCGTTAAGAAGACTCATGAGTTTGACAAGCTATTCATTAGACAAAGAGACATGAGAGTTGCTAACTCTATTATCAGTAACAGGATTAATATCAGCAGAAGCATTATTACTGGTAACAGGTTTAGAATTAGCATTGAAGTTCCTCTTAACATAACCATCAGGATAACCAACAAGATCATAACATCTTTCAACAGTGTGGCCAATTTTATTACAATTAGTACACTTAAGATTTGGATTTGGTCCTCTGTTGTTGTTGGAATTATTACCAGTATTAGAACTTGACCCTTTGTTGAAAAATTATTATTGTTAAACCTTTTTTTGTTATCAAAAGTTTTTGCAGCAAAAGTTGTAGCATTAGGTTTAACAGAGCTGTTTCCAGAGGAAAAATTTCTATGAGATTCTTCCCTAGAAACAACAGAAAAAGCAGTTTTGACAGTAGGTAAACGATCTATGGTTAAAATATTACTTCTGATAGACACATAACTGTCATCAAGACCCATAAGAAACTGCATTAACTTGATTAGTTGATTATGTTTTTCAAAATGTTTTGCAGCCTCACAAGTACATGGTGGTAGACTGATCATAGAATCAAATTGTTTCCAAACTGAATTAAGATTATTGTAATAATCAGCAAGAGAGGACCCATTTTGATTTAGTGAATTTATGTTTTCATGCAAATTAAAAACTGCTGAGCCATCAACCTTGTCATAAGTTTCTTTAAGATCTTTCCACATTTCATAGGCAGTTTTAGCATAAATAGCCCCAACAAACAATTCAGGACTAAGAGAATTTAGAATCCAAGTAACAACGACAGAATTACAAGTATCCCATTGATTAGCAAGAGCCGGATTAGAATTATCTCTTTTACAAGTACCATCAATAAATCCAATTTTATTATGGTTTCTTAAGGCAAAGGTCATAGCAATACTCCATATTCTATAGTTTTCTGTAACAATAAGTTTAATAGTCACAATAGGTGTGCCATTAGTGTCATTAGGATGTAAATAGAGCATCACCAAAGGATAGATTCAACTCAGAAGAGGAACCAATTTCAGCATGTTTATCCTTATCCAAATTAACATCATCATCACCAGCCATGATAAAACACAGAGAAGAAACAAATAATCATTCAAGCAAGTAACACAGATAGGCAAACAAAAAATCACCACACACCAGCAGTCACAAATAATCACCAATCTCATAACAAAAGAAATTAAATAACAGAATTTTAAAGACTCACACCCAAGAAAGAACAAGTACCAAGACAGTGGACTGGGGTAAACCAGAGCATGTATTCGTACCACTCAGAGGTGGCAGATCAAGATGTTAATTTACCCGTTTGCACCCACTAAGACTCAGATACTATTTTTCTTAATGAAAGTATACTTACAGAGCAATAAGTAGTGGAAGGAATCAAGAACATATCACAATCACCATAGATTCACTTAGTCTAGGGCAGATTATGAACCAAAAACAACCAGAAGTCACTCCAATATCAAAAGCCCCAACCAAAATAAACCAACAATCACTCCAGTAGCAAAAGGCCCAAATATCAAAAATTAGGGTTTCTGGTACAAACCCTAATTTTTCCAATTAATGGCCAAGATAGCGAGAATAATCAAATTAACCACCACGCGAGTCCCAGAAACACTCTTAATTATCACCGGAGGGATCAAGAGAGCAGTATCCCCAAATTTCTAGAAACCCTAGAAATCAAATCAACACCAATTATGAGCCTAGAGCTTTTATACCATGTGAGAAAGTATCAGAACAATAAAAGAACAACCAATAACTCTTGATTCAACATAGATCCAATCTAGTTGGCACAGATTATACCGACTTACAATACACAATGATTATAAGGTTTGATTATTGTGACTGAAACAATGACCGTACGATTACAAGGGGCAACAGATCAAGACAACAAAAGAGTATAACGGATAGTATGTGTGTCAGATTAACGTTGCACACAGGTTGTCTAAACCCCTAGAGGATAGCGATCATTATATAGGCTGAGAAGAATCATTTGGGCCCTTCAACCTTCATAACAAGGCTAAACGCAGCACCATCCCTTATCACTTCAATAAGCAACTTTTATTTGTCCATGATAGGTCCCTGTAATAGTGAACTGCAAAATAGACAAAACTAAAAGGAAAATAAGCAACTGAAAAGCTAATATGCTTGTGAAACATATTATGACTGCTTATTCGAACTAGGGGTGTAATCGAGCCGAGACAACTCGCGAGTAACTCGAGATCGACTCGAAAAATACTCGATTCGACTCGATTTTAAACGAGTCGAGCTCGAGCTCGAGCTACTCGTGTAAGATGTCGAGTCGAGTTCGAGTTCTATGTTACTCGGCTCGTGAAGCTCGCGAGCCTTAACGAGCTTTTCTATAATTACATATATGCCCTTCAAGAATATACGAGCCGAGCTCGAGCTTGAATTTTGAGCCGAGCTCGAGCTTTTCTATAGTGACTTTTTCAAAAACTTGATTTTATTTAATATATACGAGCCGAGCCGAGCCGAGCCTCGAGCTCGAGTTTTAGTGATCGAGCCGAGCTCGAGCTTGAATTTTGAGGCTCGGTCGAGCTCGAGCCGAGCTTCGAGCTCGAGTATTATATGTCGAGCCGAGCTCGAGCTTGTCAATACTCGACTCGACTCGGCTCGTTTACACCCCTAATTCGAACACCATTAAATTGATTTTTAATAGTTCACTTCCAACATTGCATTTCATATAAAGATTGACAGTTTTAAGTACGTGTCTACTGGTTAATGAAGGGCTAGTGTTGGCTTTTGCCACCATTTTACAAAATATGTTTTGGAGTATCTCATTGATGGTATTTATGCACGTAAGTTGTTCTGTTTTAATTTTGACTTTTTAAAGGTCAAACATTTGTCACAAATGCCTTTATTTGTCAAAAAGTCAAAACTATCTTTTTGGATTAAATTTTGTGTTTTTTTTGTTAATTTGCAGGCGATGATGATGCTTTCAGCTGGCTTTTCTAGGATTCGAAGTAGTTTGCCTAGGACAGTGTGGATGTACCCTGTATCCTACATTGCTTTCCATACGTTATCGATTCAGGTAACTTTATAAATTTTGTAAAATAATATATAAAAAAAGAAATGGTTCATATTTCAAACTTCAAAAGTTACGAAAATGTTTGGAATTTTAAGAAACATTTAACAAGGATCTTGAATTAGCTAAATAATTTTACACATGTTTGGATCCAAAATTAAAAAGATCACCAAGAAGGATCTTGAGCTTTTGACATGAAAACCAGTGTCTCAGCTTATTATCGAAAAACCCATGCAAAAGTGTGTCGCCTTTTTTTAAGAAAGAATGAAATCAGTATGTTGTTTGTGTTCTTAAGAATCTGTGACCACATGTTTTTTGTTTTAGGGGATTTTGGAGAACGAATACAACGGAGTTTCATTTACAGTAGGGGAGCTAAGGACCATTTCAGGCTATCAAGCTCTTCAAAATGTATACGATGTATCTTCAGACGACCAATCCAAGTGGAAAAACTTACTGATCCTTTCACTTATGGCTATTGGCTATCGAGTTCTTGTTTTCTTATTGCTGCAAATTTGTGTCAAGAAGAATCTTTCCTTTTTTAGTTTTTTGTATTGTAAACTCAAGATCAGTAACTAAAGATGAATGAATATATGTTCTCTCGTCTGTTTTTCAAGATATAAAAAACTTTAAACGCTTTATAATCGTTTTAGTACTATAAAAAGATTGTTAGGAACATACTATTCTTGACAAAGTCAAATTTCAAGGTACGAAAATGCATCATCGCTAATTTATGACATCTCTTACACTTCATGTCTAACAATGTGTTCATCAAATAATCAGAATTTGACGAGCTGTGAAAAATGGACCAGCAATACTTGAATGCATGTTTTTGTTACACCAATGACATAGTTTCAGGTACAAGTACACTCACGTCCGAGTCATCTTTACAATTGCTTCGAATTTCCACAATTGTCGACGAACAGGCATAAAACTAATTGCATATATCAATGAGCATTATCGTTTATCAACTTATCCATACGTTTGATTATCCTAAAGAACATGACAATTGCAACTAAAATTTATGACATCATAAATACAGTGTTGACAAGAAACCACACAGAAAGTGCAAGAAATATAATTGAAATGGGTCATGTCCATTTTTTTTTGAACGGCTTGATCACCTAGTGGGGGGGCTAGACGTTGTCTTAACCGGGCCCGGCTAGCACTTGGCCCCCATAATCGCCTTGTTCACCCGATGGGAGGAAAACCTCCAACCTAAGCCGCCCGTAGGCACGACACTTAAACTTGGAGTAAACCCCGCCTTATCAAGACTCGAACCCCCGCCACTGGGAGGCTTGAGCCCATCACTTAAGGACTTGAGCCCATCACTTAAATGGGTCATGTCCATGTTCCCATGTTTCCTGATAAGGTAAAAGCATAGAAAAAGACCTGACCTTAAAAAGATCACTTCAACTTGACTACCTATATTATGCCAATAATGTGCTACTTGCCTAGATATTTTATAACGCGTTACAGTAGCACATATGTACTATTTTGTTAAATGCATTCATAGGCAATATTTAAGATAGCGAGTTATAAAAGATATTTTACATTTGACGTTTGAAACACGACAATGGAACATGCTAGTGAAGTTTTCTACTTCATGTACTAGTCACGTTTTGTAAATGCTCTTAAAGATGCTAATGATACAATTAATGTCGGTTTGTGTAAGGTTCCAAGAGACACAGTGATACACACTGTCGTCTATCCACGTTATCCTCTGTTAGACTGGCGAAAAAAGCGTCAGCCTGGCTACACACCACCTTGGGTTGGTTTTGGTGTCGGCTACCCGGAAAAAAAAAAAAAAATTGTGTTTGAGAGTGTATTTTAAGTTTGTTTGTGTTTAAATGAGATATATGTAAATGATAATGAAATTGTCAACTACTACAAGGGTTTAGTGGTTGATTTATTAGTGTGAGTGGATATTGATGTGACGCTGATATGTCATCTGACCATAAAATAACCACACACGCTTATTACATACAGTCTAAAGTTTGCAAACTCAATCACACATCAATAGAAATAGGACAGACCTAGGATTTTCAAGAGGATGTTGCATAATTGCCATTTTGGTTAACTAAAGTTACAATATTGGAGCGAAAGTAGTAAAAAATATTTAACAAAGGTTACCCGTACAAAAAATCAATAGTTAAAAAAAATTCACTTCGTAACCTAAAATCGGGTGTAGCCCGTGCCATACCCGACATTTCAATTACCAATTAATTTTAAAATGAATCCCTTTGTATTATTCTGTAGAACTATTGAAAATATATATATATTTTTTTGAAAGGCAGAACTATTGACAATATTGAAATGGACGTTTAAGTCTTCTTGACAACGATAATATTGCTGTAATAACAGAAAGTGTAGTCGTAACAAACACAAGTTGAATAAGTAAAAACTCAAAAATCTGTTTATTTTGAATTTCCACATTGATACAAATTATTCTTGTCAGAAATTATTAGCACAAATCACCTTTTAGAAAAAGCAAAAGCTTAATGAACATTATCTATGTCAAGATAATTTATGCAAAGAGTTTAGCGTAAGTCATTCAGATCTTGGATGGTTTCCGTTAAATTTTTGGGTTTGAGTTTCTTAAAAATTATCCATGTCAAAAGTTTCTTATAAAAGTAAGTTTTTATTAAAACAAATACACTGTGTGAACGGTTTTTACAATTTACCCGATGCATTAATCCACAAATTCTGCATTTAAAATTACTAGTCTAAAATCTTATCTAGTCTATTAATGTTTGGGGTAGAGAAGGTCTTTGTACTAGTTGTATTCAAATAAAACCAAAACATTGAAAATTTAGTCTAATAAACAGAATTGATTGTTGTTTGTATTGATTGAAGAATACGAAAAATTTGTTGGGTTGATTTCATTGTTTTGGGGCCCAATAAACTCACGAAATTTTTTTCATGCCCTTTATATATTAATCATCATCTAATAATGTAAAATGTGATACTAATGCATTCATTTCATGTGAGAGAAAACACTATTGTTTTTTTACGTAATACGAAAAATAAAAACTGATTTTAAATCAATTGTTTTTCATTAAATTCTATACAAAATAAAGAATTTGAGTTTTCTAACTTAACAAGCGAAATTACAAAACATATTTTTTATGTTTTCTTTGTTTTCCATGTAACCCAGAACCTCCTTGTTTTTTTCACCCTAAAAGTCTAAAACTGTTTCATCAGAACAAGAATAAAGGATTGCTAGCTTTGGCCCTTGTTGACCGGACCCTCCCCTATTTTTTAAACTAACCATTCCTATTTAGGGAGGGTGTACCTTCAAAGGTACAAAATTGAACCTTTTTTTTTTTTTTTTTTTTTTTTTTTTTTTTTTTTTTGTAGTGTAAGGGAGTGTTTTTATTATAATAATAATTATTATTTTTTTATTTTATTTTTTTTAAGTTTGTAATGTTTAGGTATTGTATTGTAATATTATTTGTTGTGTATATTGCCTATATTACGTTATAAAAAAATATAATGTTATAAAAAAATACGACGTTAACTCATTTGCATTTATAAACTAATGTTTGTAATATTTTTGTGTTGTGTATACTTAATTAATAATTGCCTAAATTACGTTATAAAAAAATATGACGTTATAAAAAAAGATGACGTTGACTCATTTGCATTTAAAAACAACAACTATTATTATAAAATTAAACGTCAACGTTAACATATTATTTTAAAACAACAATATCTACGACATATGAAGATTATTCATTTCGGTTAAAAGATCATGGAGCCGGGCACTTGACTGACAAGCGTGATCCTCAGGATTCCTTGCCATTTCTAACTCCATTTCCAGCGCCTTTATTCTTTGCTTCAACAACTTGTTCTCATTTTTTTTTGTAGCAACGCAGTTTGAGCAATGTGTTGAAGAAGAGGCTTGACTAAAGTGCTCTGCTTAAAATTCATCTTTCCACTTGAAGTATCGACACCCATAGTCATTTGTACCTGGCTGTTACATGTTAAGAAAATAATAAGAAATGTATTTTTAACAAACAAATTTTTTACATAACTAGCAAACGTATGATTATTTACCACTGAAAGAGGACATGCATAAAACAGTCGCCCACGACTACCCTCTTGCCAGGATTTCCGTGGTACAATAAATCCTCTATTACATCGACACCAGAAAGGATTTCTTGGGCCCGCCTGACAAAAGAATTTGCATAATCAATCAATAATGTTATTTACTAATTTAAATAAATATTTAATCAATTACTATATAATACAAACAGTTATTTACAACATAAATCAATAATCATTTACAATGTTTTGTCTGTAAAATTATTCACAACATAAATCAATAATTATTTACAACATAAATCAATAATTATTTACAATGTTTTGTCTGTATAATATTTACGGCAATAGTCGATGTTGATATAAAGTTATCCATTCTTCTGCAATTGGCTCTCGGTAAACCCTCCATTGTGGGTGGTTACGCGGAAGTGGAAAAGTTGGGTCTAGCGTCGGTATAATGTAATGAGCACATGAGTCCTCCCCCACACGGGCAATCAAAAGGGGGTCGATTCCTTGTGTGTTGTTTGGCCCGGAAAAAAGCGGAAAACATGTGTTCCAACCACGCACGGATATAAATACAATCGGTCGGTTTAGCATTGAAGCGATAACCAGACCCGTCATTGGCATCACCATCCAGTAACCGTCAGGTGCACCTCCGTTGAACCAGTGTATTGTATTCCAAAGAAAGCCAAATTCTTGTTCCCCCCACATATCTATGTAAGTATTCCTATGGTAATCTAACTCTTGCAACAACCTATATCTGGCTTCGGCCCACCTATGTTCGTTTTGAAAAATAAAGTGAGCAACGCACCGAAACCCGCAATTCCCATCACCCGCAACATTACGTATACTTATTACGTATGGACGGTAAATCCGTGGAATTGCCTGAATAAAACCATTGCTCACAGTATCTCCAACATATAATTTGTGGCGTAGACTATCACCCGTGTACGAACTATGTCTTGGAGGCTCTTGCGGCAAGTTCGGGACTTTCGTAGATCTTGTATTTATACTTCTTCGGTGATCTACGATTGGTACTTCATTCAAGTCCGGAACTTTTGTAGCCTTGGACTTTTTGTCCTTTGCGCTCGGACGTCCACGGGTATTTTCCTGAACAACAGGTTGACGTGTGTCCACAGATTCAGGTTGGTATATCCCTCTTAACTTGTGCAACATATTCTTCTTGACAAACGACGGCGCTTTGCCAAAAACACTCTTGAATTGTCAAACGTCATTTTCAAACTCTCTTGTATCATCATCATCATCATCATCATCATCATCATCATCATCAAGAACAAGGTTACCGACAACGGGCCACGGTACAGACAGGGTTCTCCAAAATATATCAATGCTTTCCAATGGAATGGGCACACCTGCATTTATCAAAAGTGACTTATGTAAAACCATTTCGTGAAAGCATTCATTAAAATTGACTTTAATATACTTACCATGAATTCGATACCCCATCATTTGACAAAAGCACGAAAATCCATAAATTGATCGCAACTGATGGTTACAATCTTCTGCGGCGAACTTCGTTTGAAGGAGTTCTTTGTGCATGAGTGTAAAAGCATATTTGGAAATGTTATACCACAACTCTGAAAATATTGGTATATCACATTTATTCATTTTCTCATTTTTGCTTCTGTTAAAAGTCTCTTGTATGGCGCTCTTTTGAGAAATAAGAATCTTATCAATCAAAATCAACAATGTGTTTAAGTTGGATTGTGCTGTGCCCAAATATAATTTCAACAACGCATGCTGAGCCTCAACTCTACACGTTGTTGTCTGGCCGTAGCTTCGATATTCATCGGTAACACACGAGACAAACATGTTCCCGTAATCTCGCAGCCAGTTATCCAGATACCGAGCAATATCTGAAAAAACGATGAATTAATACAAGGTCAATCGGGTGCATATTTGTTAAATAATAAAAACACTAAATTAATAATTAAGTACCCGGTTTGTTGACCAATTTTTGTTGTAGTCGTCGATAATGTTGCTCGAATAAGGCGCGTGATTGAGCTTTAACCATCCAATCCCATGTGTGTTTGATGGACTCGTACTCATCAATCGACTCACATTTACCTCTGCAATGCTGAAGTATATTTTGGGAAATATGCCATCGACATAGTACTTTGTGAACACCAGGGAATTCTGCTCTGCATGCCCCAAGCAAGGCTAAATCCCTGTCGGTGACGATAACACGTGGATAGTACCTTTCGTCTATCACCAGCTTTACACGTTGCAATACCCATTCAAAATTAGGCCATTTTTCACTGTTTAAAAAACTAAACGCCATCGAATATGTTTTATTTGTTGATGTTACTCCGACAATTTCCAAAAATGGCAATTTAAATAGTGTGGTATTGTACGTGGAGTCTATTAGCATGATTTCAGGGAACGTACACCATAAAGCGTACGATGTAGGGTGAACAAAAAATAGTTCCTCAAGCTCATTATTAGGACTTACCCTATCGTAATATGTGTACCCTGATTGCTGCAGGTGTGAGTAAAGGACTTGAATTGGAGTTAGATTACCCATTTTGGCTTTCCGGATCTTAACTTGTGCATTATATATAGTTCTAACGCTAGACACGTTATCCGGATTACGACCCTGTATTGTCGAGAGTATTTTATGTGGTTGTACGGTATACTTTGTCAATTCTTTAACCAACTCGAACTCATCATCATTTAAGCGCATTGCATATGGCACACCATGCAGCGACTCTAACATAGGATGATTATGACTATCATCCTTCACTTTCAAAATCCAACATGATCTTCTTTTAAGATATTTCGCCACCAATTTGAATGGGCATTCGGTTTTAGAGGTACTTGTATTCCGTTTTCCAGTTCCTTCGGGTGAATAAATCCCACCCTTTGTATACCTATAATTGATTTCGTTCAAAATACCGTATTCTGATTTAGTTCTTCTTTTAACAATCACAAAACCGAGTTCCCGAGCTATATTTTGCACCCAATCCGTTAATTGCTCGTGAGAACCGAACCCCTGAAAAAACATTACGAATTCACAATACTTTTTTTTTATAAACAATACTTTTTTTTACAATACTTTTTTTTTTTTTTATAAACAATACTTTTTTTTATAAACAATATATTTTTTTTACAATACTTTTTTTTATAAACAATACATTTTTTTTATAAACAATACTTTTTTTTATAAACAATACTTTTTTTTATAAACAATATTTTTTTTATAAACAATATTTTTTTTTATAAACAATAACTTTTTTTACAATAATTTTTTTTAACAAATAACTTTTTTTACAATAACTTTTTTTTTTATAAACAATAACTTTTTTTTTACAATAACTTTTTTTAACAAATAACTTTTTTTTAACAAATAACTTTTTTACACTTATTTTTTTTAACAAATATATATATATATATATATATATATATATATATATATATATATATATATATATATGTTTACAAATTATACAAATTTTACAAAAAAAAAAAAAATTAAAACGGTACGTGGGGGGGACAGCTGTCTCACACCCACAGTACTATTATCACCACTTTGTCTCACACACACCACACACTCACAACTCTCTCTCTCTCTCTCTCTCTCTCTCTCTCTCTCTCTCTCTCTCTCTCTCTCTCTCTCTCTCTCTCTCTCTCTTCGCTCTCTTTTCCTCTCTCTAGTTTTAGATCTAAAAACGTTTTTAGATCTAAAATCAGTAATAGATCTAAAATCACTTATGTTGGTGATTTGTGAGAGAGTTTGTGAGTGTGTGGTGATGTTGTTGGTGATCTGTGTTGGGGGTTTCTCCCTGATTGGGGGGTTAATTAGGGTTTCGTACAAGTATTTCTATGGTAATCTAACTCTTAATTCTTTTATATAGATGTTAATTTATCAGATCTACAATTATTTTTTAAAAACCCTAATTTTTTAAAATTTATGGTTTCGTGGTGGCTGGTTCTGTGGGTGGGGGGGGGGGGGGGGGTTATGTGGTGGTGGTTCTGTGGTTCTATGGTGCCTAATTGTTATTTTATAGATCTTATTTGTTATTAAAAAATTAGGTTTTCAAAATATTTGGGGGTTATTTCAATCTGTGTTGATTTACTTGATAAAAAGTTATTAATTGAAAGATATAGATGTTAATTTTTCAGTACTACAATTTTTTTAAAAAAACCCTAATTTTTTAAAATTTATGGTTTCGTGGTGGCTGGTTCTGGGGGGGGGGGGGGGGGGGGGTTTCTGTGGTGCTTAATTGTTATTTTATAGATCTTAATTGTTATTAAAAAATTTGGGTTTCAAAATATTTGGGGGTTTTTTCAATCTATGTTGATTTACTTAATAAAAAGTTGTTAATTGAAAGATATAGATGTTAATTTTTCTGTGGTGGTTGTTCTGGGGTTCTGTGATGGTTAATTGGGGGATTTGGTGGTGGTTCTGTGGTGCTTAATTGTTATTTGATAGATATTAATTGTTATTAAAAAATTAGGGTTTCAAAATAATTGGGTTCTGTGGTGGTGGTTCTGTGATGGTTAATTGTCTGTTCTTATGTGATTTGTGTAGGTTAACACCTTGTTCTGTGGCTGGTTCTATGGTGCTTAGTTGGGTAAAAAGTAGGGGAGGGTCCGGTCAACATTGGCCTTTATCATATAGTGGTGGTTCTTATGTGATTTGTGTGTGAGACAACTGTGGTGATAATAGTACTGGTTCTGTGGTGCTGGTTCTTATGTGATTCTGTGGCTGTGGGTAGGTTAACACCTTGATCTGCCACCTTTTGAGTGGTATGAACACCTGCTCTGGCCTACCCCCAGTCCACAGGCTCTAGCTATAAGCATAATGAAACTGCTTAAGCAGTTTGTGATGAAACTTTATAAGCAGTTTGTTGTTTTTAAAGGATATTTGAAACTTGGTTTTTTTATAAAAAAAACCGATATACGGCAATGATGATTTAAAAAAAATGATTTTGGCGTGGCATTTCCAAATGGACGGCAATAAAAACTTTGCAACATTTGAAGTTGCAGCCATATCTATTATGTCAAACTGCTTATAATCTGAGCCAATTGATATCTTTATGTAATATTGAAAAGGCGTAAAGCTTATTAGTACCTCTTGTGTGTAGAATGGTGAACTAGACATTTCGGCAATGTTGACCGGACCCTCCCCTATTTTTTAACCAAACCCTCCCTAAATGGGATGGTGTACCTTCAAGGTACAATTTTTGTGATACTCTGCTTCTTTGTGAGACGTTGGTTGCTCCAATATGGTTACCTTCTTGTGATACTCTGCTTCTTTTGTGAGACTTGTGTAGCTCAGAATTGGTTACCTTGTGATGATTATTTGTTTCTTTGGTTGGTGGTTATGTGGTATAGTGTTTGCTGATTTTAGTGTTTGCTGTAATAGTTATATCAATGCTTTCCAATGTGAGACTTGTGTAGCTATTGGTTACCTTGTGATGATTCTCTGTTTCTTTTGTTGGTGGTTATGTGGTATAGTGTTTGCTGTAATAGTTGTGTTTGTTGTGGTATAGTGTTTGCTGTAATGGTTGTGTTTCTTTGGTTAGTGGTTATGTGGTATACTGGTTGGTTGATTGAGCTTTGTTTATAATCCACCAAAGCTGCAATTGTGGAATATTACTGTTGAGCTTTGCAGTTTGTGGAATCGTTACTGTTTGGGCTTGTGACATGCCTGTTTTTGACAGCCTTGTTGTGGGTTGGTTTTGACCACACCCTCCCCTGCTTTCTGGTGATACTTTTGAGCTGTTGAGCTTTGCAGTTTGTGGAATTCTTACTGTTGAGCTTGTGATATTGTGGAATCTGTTGAGCTTGTGACATTCCTGTTGAGCTTGTGACATTCCTGTTCTAGTGATATTGTGGTTTTTAAAACCAAAGGCGATGACGAATGGTTTTTAAAACCGAATGGTATGGCGGAGTGATATTTTTATCACTTTCGCAACCTTCACATCCGAGCCTTCTAAAAATCTGAGCCTATAAGGCGATGACGAATCTGCAGTTGTGTTAGTTTGTGTTTGTGTGGTGTTTGTTTGTGTTTGCAGTTTGGACTTTGTTGTGGTTGTGCACTTTTGTGTTAGTTTGGACTTAAATCATTTTGGACAAAAAAAAAGGACTTAGGCGATGACGAGAACCATTATCCGAGCCTGTAGTTTGTGTTAGTTTGTTTGTGTTTGCAGTTGTGCACTTTTGTGTTAGTTTGTGTTTTTGTTTGTTTGTTTGTGTTTGCGGTTTTGGACTTGGTTCTGGTTGTGCACTTTTTTGTTAGTTTGGACTTGAATATTTTGGACAAAAAAAGAGGACTTGTGGACAAAAAAAAATGACTTAGTGCACTTTTGTGTTAGTTTTGGACTTGAATAATTTGGACAAAATAAGTGGACAGAAAAGGAGATAAAAAGAAATAAAAAAAAAATAAAAAAAAAATGACAATTGTACTATGTGGGCCCTACCACTAGGGAGGGTTCGCCAGAACCTCCCTCTTTTGTTCACCCTAAAAGTCTAAAACTGTTTCATCAGAACAAGAATAAAGGATTGCTAGCTTTAAGTTCGCCCGAACACTCTCATGTTTTCCAAATTCATAACATTCTATGTTTAAGAGGTTAGATCTTTTAAAAATTTTAATATAACAATGTTCAAGTTTTACACAATTATAAGACAATGTTCAATTTTTATCTAGTATCATAGTTTTTCAGAAAGTCATATATTCGTACATCAATGTACCACTTATGCCATCTCATGCATATCTTAACTGCTACTTGAATCCAAATCCTATGTATAATGTTGTATACTTGTATTATTACAGACTTCTAGCTATAAGCAACAATCTCTCTTTACAACTCGTACGTACGATCAGGAACCTAGCTCGTCAGCAGTCTTGTCGGCTTACTTCAAGTCGACCCAAACTTGCATGCCCTACCCAACTTAACCTCTTTAAAGTGTCGATCCCGTTCTTATCTCCACCTATAGATGGTACCACTTTTTAGCCTCTCTTGATGAGGTAGTTTGTTTGTATTAGCTGAATGATTAAAAAGAAAACGAAAAAAAAAAATAAAAAATAAAAATAAATAAATAAAAGGCCTTAACACCCCTAAACAAAAGCAGATTATTATAGCTTTTGATAATTCTTTTCTTTCTATTACGAACTAAGAAATATACATGCCCCTCAAAACTTAGAAAACCGCATATATCCCCATAGAACTGTCTTCAATTTAATTATTAGCATGACCAAAAAGGCTTGTAGCCTAACGGCACCCGTGTGGTGTGTGATTGCTCTCCAACAAAATGGTTATGTGTTAAAGTACCAACTAGGACATATGTATGATATTATTTGTGATGTATATAGTATGAGATTGTTAGTCTAACTCACGAAAAACAATGAAATTAGCATGTTATGCGAATGAACAATTGCATATGTATGCCTTTCCAAGTTTTGAAGGGATATATGAAACCAACGTACCAAGAAATAGCAACAAATGTTTACTTACGATTGGCTGATCAATCGTCGAAGGAAAGAAAAGATTACATGTTTTGACTAGTTTACAAACTAGTTATGCAGATCATGACTCTCATCTGCATGACCTAATTAGTCTGTTTGTAGCCTATAATTTGGGTTAACACTGATGGGATATATACTTTAAATTTGGATATACCTAAGAAGTCCTTGAATTTGTAAAAATATTAAAGACACAGATGTGACTACACATAACCAATGACCCTTCATGGTTTCTTTGAATATTCATTTCCATGCACATGCAGATGTTACTTACACATACAAGCACATAACAAATGACAAGATTTGGCATCTCATTTACTAGCCTATAAAAGCATGCAAACATGGTGAAGATGTAGAATGCAAAACATATAGCAAACTAGCAAAGTGCAGTGTTTGATCAAAAAGTGAAAATATACAAAAAGGTAGAATGGGAAAGCTAAAAAGACAAAGTCTAGCCAAGAAAAACATTGACATTTTCAAGCTTAAGTTGGTTGTAGAGAAGCTGCAAAAGAGTCTTTCACAAGCTAAGAAATGGGGCCCGAAGCACACGAGTTTAGGGCCGGGCCAAGAAACGGTTCCGGAAGATGTGAAAGAAGGGCATTTTGCCGTTATTGCAGCTGATGATGACGAAGAAAAAAGATTTGTGGTTCCTTTAGTCTACCTTGGTCATCCATCGTTTCAAAGATTGTTGGAACGAGCGGCTGAGGAGTATGGGTTCAATCACGAGGGTGCACTTACGGTACCATGTAGGCCAAGTGAGCTCGAGTGTATGTTGACTCAGAGAGGTTCTAGTGTAGGAGATGATGCCAGTTGGAGTTCGTTTAAAACCATGGTGGACAGTTATTGAGTCCGAGTTTATATATCTTGATCAGTTTAATGCTAATAGATATTTAACGACCCAATATTTCTTTTTGCTTCGTTTACATTTCGGAAAGACCATTGATGAATGTGTAGTCTCTTCAAAGCAAAGTTTAATGGATCATTTGGTGGTCTAATCGATTTACCTATTGGTATTTAGGATATTAGGCCTAATGACAAAAAAATAAAAAATAAAAAATAAAGAGATGCTTTAGTGATCTAAGTAAGGGGGTGTTTCTTTCAATTTTACCCTTTGCTAAAGGGAATGATCAAAAAAAACATTTAATAGTATTTCTTTTTTAAGTAGCTAGGATCCACTTACTTCTCTTACTTCCTCTATATCCCAAAGTCAAGAAATGTTAACTCCTCGCCAATAAGTGATTCTAATAGACGTGGATCCTACATATATATATATAAGCCTCTTGGTCTACGAAAAAAAAGAAACACTCCAAGAACAATTAATAAACCTACTTCTAAACGTATACTTTCCAAATAATTCAGTTGCCATGAACAAATCCATAACACTCTCTATGCCAGTTGAAACAAGTAATTAAGCTAATAGCCTTAAATGAAAAGTACCAAACTTAATTTGCCGAAGAAAAGCAAAATGAATCAACATCTCAGTGTATGTTTTGTGTATCTAATAAGTAATGCAAGCAAATTCATGTAGCTCGGGATCGCATTTTTCCAATGTCGATCAGAGTACTTGATGTGCATGACCATAATACCTATTTGTGAATGTATCCTGCAAGATATTTTATGTTTATGTTTGAAACATGACAACGAAAATTTGCTAGTGAAGTTTTGTACTTCATGTACTAGTCACGTTTTGTAAATGCTCTTAATGGTGCTAATGATACAGTGTCGGTTTGTGTAACGTTCCAAGAGATAGATTGATACACATTGTCAGCCTAACCCTGTTATTAGACCAGGCGTAAAAAGCCTCCTAACCACACGTGAAGAGCCACCAACAACGCATCAACCTTGCTAGACACCACCTTGTTCACGCGTGAAGAGCCAAAAGTGTCAACTTCACCAAACCGAATAATGGACTTTTATATTTGTGTGAGTGTATTATTGGGTGTGTTTAAATGAGATATATGTAAATGATAATGAAGTTGTTAACTACCGCAAGGGTTTAATGACTGATTTGTTGGTGTGAGTGGATGTTGATGCGACGCTCCACTGCACCAGATGCTGGTTATAGGGACTACATTTGTAATCACTATAAGCCCAAAAAACGGTAGCTAAAAGCTTTAGCGACCATGCGTAGTCGCTTTATCTTTGGTCATTTTTTGCTCCGACACTAAAAGGTTTTAGGCTTTTAGCAACCGCATTTTTTTCTTATAGCGACTACATGTTTAACTTGACTTTTTGACCAACGACTAAATTTTTGTGATGCCTACTTTTAGGGACCACACGTGGTCGGTAAAAGTAAGTTGACTATTTGACAAAAGTAAATGACGCTTGCCTTTAGCGACCACAAGTTGTGTGGTCGCTAAATGTATACCTATAACGACTACATGCATGGTGACCTATAGCGACCACATGTAGTTGCTATAAGTGGCTGTAACCTAAAGGCGTCGTCACCTTTAGCGATTACATGTAGTCCCAAAAGGTGATTGCACACAATCAAATAAACGCAGATTATTTATTTGAATGTGTTAATTATTGTTTAAACGTTTATGAATTCGTATGTTTTAGTTATTTGTTGTGCTTTAACAATAATCGATTTAGTTTTCCTTTCATCTCGACTCATCCGAAAAGCGCTAACAGAAAGAAAAGCGCTAATAGAGTGAAAAACGCTAACAAAACGAAAATGGCTAACATTTTTAACAAACGTTGTTGTGGTTTAAGCCAGTTCGATTTACTTACGGTTTTTTAATTAAATCATTTTTAATAGATTAAAATAATTTAAATTTTTGGTCACCTTTAGCGACTACATGTGGATTTTAGCGACTAATGTAGTCGCTAAAGGTTTAGCACCAAACCTTCCCGCCAATGATAATGTAAAAAATGTTAATAAACAAAATTTTTCTTAGTCGCCTTACTTCTAGCGACTACGTTTAAGTCTTCTTAACAATGATAGCATCATTAAATCTTAATAAACAACAGTTTTATAAGACATGTGTCAATCTCTAAGGTAATCTTCATTCTCCAATATTTTATCATTTACCCTAAACAGTTATCCCATACCTAAGGTGTTGTTTCGGCTTATATAGCTGGTTGATAGCTTATTTGATTTTGGTGTGTCCAATGTATAACATCGCCTCATGGAATATAAGGGGTTTGAACCGCACCCCTAAACAAACGGAGGTTCATCAAGTAATGAATGAAAATTGTTTGAATGTGTGTGCTATATTGGAGTCTCACGTGGATATTGGTAAGCTAGAAAATGTGTGTTCGAAGGTATGTAACAAGTGGAAATGGATGTCGAATAGTAGTTTTTGTTCGAAAGGGTCTCGCATTATCCTCGGTTGGAATGATGATGTTGTCGATGTTATGTTATTGTCATGTTCTAGCCAAGCAATGCATACCCAAGTCATGTTAAAATCTGATCGCAACGCCTTGTATTGTACATTTGTTTATGCGTTTAATTCATATGATACTCGTTGTCAATTGTGGCAAAGTCTTGAAGTTCATAAGCGTTTTGTCCATGATAGGCCTTGGGTTATCTTGGGAGATTTTAATTCGGCTCGTTTTATTGAAGACACGTATGTTGGTTCTAAAGACATTAATGTGTCTATGCATGAATTTAATGTGTGCATTTCCAGCATTGAAGTAGAAGATGTAGACTCCATTCGTTTGCATTATACTTGGAATCAAAAGCCAAGAGCGGAGCGGGGAGTATTGAAGAAGATAGACCGTGTAATGGGTAACATTGGTTTCAACACCGAATATCCAGGGTCATATGCTATTTTCCAGCCTTATCGAATATCGAATAACGCTCCTGCTATATTAAAGATTCATAGAGTAACAAAGGATAAACCAAAGCCATTTAAATTCCTTAACATCCTCGTGTATAAACCTGAATTTATGGACATGGTGAATGAACATTGGGGGTATGAATGTAAGTGGCTATAATATGTTCAAACTTGTCAAAAAGTTGCGCTTTCTAAAGAAACCATTTCGTAAGTTGCTTCGTTCTCAAGGTAATCTCCATTATAAGGTTATTAGACTTCGTCATGAGCTTGATGAAGTACAAAAGGCTCTTGATAAGGATCCTTCTTCCCTCACTCTTTGTGATGAAGAAGCGGTATACTTATCGGCTTTTACTCAAGCCCATTGGATGAAGAGAGATTTCTAAAACAAAAGTCGAAGATTGAATGACTTCGAGTGGGGGACACTAATTTTGCTTATTTTCACCGTTCAGTTAAGGCTAGAACAAGTCACAGTAGAATTGATTGTGTGATGGATCAACATAATGTTTTGCATGAGGGAACTTTGGTTCCTAATATACTCGTTGAACATTATAGGAAGTTTCTTGGGGGTGGAATGTCCTATTTTACAATTTACCTTTGAATCATGAGGGCTTATTTGTTCAAAAATAACCAAATACGGCTGCTAATATGATTCGAGATGTTACCGACAAAGAGATCAGTGATACTATGTTTTCGATTGGAAATAATAAAGCTACGGGTCGAGATGGGTTTACTTCGGTGTTCTTTAAGGAAGCTTGGGATGTAGTGGGGAATGATGTTTGTAGTGCGGTTCAGGACTTCTTTTCTAATGGTAAGCTTTTACAAGAGGTTAACCACACTATTCTTGCTTTGCTTCCTAAGGTTTCTACCCCTTCTCATGTTAATGATTATTGTCCTATTTCGTGTTGTAACGTTATCTATAAATGTATTAGCAAAATAATTATGAACATGATTAAGGATGGTCTTGATGATGTTGTTAGTCAAAATCAATGTGCTTTTGTGCCTAGGCGTTTTATAATCGAATAATATCCTTCTTACCTAAGAGCTTATGCACACGTATCATCTATATAAAGGTGAGTTGCTTCTAATATGAGTTATGCATTACAAACCAAAGTAAAGGATGCCGACCTTGCTTATGCATTACCCAAGAGCTTATGCACACGTATCATAGAAGTTATTGGGATGTCGACCTTGCTTCTAATGTGAGTTAGAGATGGCGTAAGTTATTGCAAATCCGTCCTCTTGTTCGATCCCATATTTGGTATAAGCTTGGAAATGGTGAGAAAACTTCGGTGTGGTTCCACAAATGGGAGGAATCAGGCCTGTTGATGAATCATTTATCGTATAGAGCCATTGCTAATACGGGTTATACATTACAAGCCAAAGTAAAGGATGTGGTGCTTAATGAAGCGTGGACATGGCTTGATACTTGGTTTGCTTCATTTCATGTGTTAAATAATATTAATGTTCCATTATTAATTGATGATCAGGATGATATTTTACAATGGAGGAAGAATGATGGATCATTTGTTACGATTTTGGTTTGAGATGCTTGGAATAGTGTACGTGAGCATGCCAATGATGTTGACTGGTTTCATTTGGTTTGGCCTCGTTATTGTATTCCTCGACATGCTGTTCATTTATGGTTAGTTATGAGAAGAAGGCTTAAGACGCATGATCGTATGAGGCAATGGGATGTTGATAGTGATATCGATTTAAACATGCTTCGATGCTCTTTATGCAAGAGACAACCTGATACGCACGAACGTTTATTATTCGAGTGCCCATACTCATCACGTGTTTGGTTTCAAGTCTTACGTAAGGCAGATATTCAGTTTGCTTCGTCGAAATGGTGTGACATTATTGCTTGGTTATTGCCAATCTCTAAACAAAATAATGTTTTGAGTATTGTGGGTTAGTTAATTGTTGCTGCGGTATCTTATTTGATAGGCAAGAGCGAAATAATAGAGTGCATGTAAAAGGCGAGAGGAACCACGAGCAACTAGTGAAGATTATTGTTGATGTTGTTCGGCTCAAGCTTGCAACAATTCGGTTCAAGAAAAAGCTCGGGTGGACAAGAAGCGCAGTACATGGAAGATTGCGAATTTACTTACCGATGGAGGTTGAGTTCGCATAGTTTGTAGCTAGGAGTCGATGTGTTCTCTCATGTCTCATTTTTTGATTGATTGCTAGCTTGTGTTTTTCTGGTAGTTGTGTGTTGAGCATGTTCAAAACACATAGGTTTTTTAGAGTGACTCATTAATTACCACCCTTTACCAAAAAAAAGAAAAAAAAAAAAAAAAAAAGTTTCAAAATAAGCCACAAATGGCGAGCTTATGAAACATAAGCCCAAAACCAAATAAGCCATAATCCATCACCATCCTCCATCAACCATCACTTCTCTGTAATTATCTTTGTTGTACGAGTTTCTTTTATTCGCTTTTAGCACCATATTCCAATTGGCGCTTCTCTACCTTTTTTCTCCATACCATTCCCCTTACCATCGCCAATCTATCACATCAATGGCGAAGAATATTTAGCTACATTTACATCGAATCTGTTAATGGTTCGAGAGAAAATATTAAAATGAACGTCTCAGTTATAAGACTTTGGATGAAATCTTGTCTTCATAATCAAATTGTTATCGAAGATGGCAAATGAAAAACCTACAATCTAAAAGTACCGATGTGGAGTCATAAGTTATAACTGGAAACTGAATGGAGATCGTCTTTTTTCTTATGTAAGGCACTCTACGTTGGCACCCCATCATGATTCATTACTTTTCACCTTATTTTCCAGTTATGATTTACAATTGCTATCTTTAATATTATGTGAGACATTTATAAGAGTATAAGACCATTATTAACTAATCATACATTACTGTAATCAAGTTTTTATTTGATCTTTACTAAATCTTCCAAAATTTCATCAAGATTTATTTCAGTGAATTATGTTTCCCGTGTACTATCTATGTCAAGATAATTTATGCAAAGAGTTTAGCGGAAATCGTTCATATCTTGGATGGTTTCCGTTAGATTTTTGGGTTTGAGTTTCTTAAGAATTATTCGCGTCAAAAGTTTTTATAAAAGCAAGTTTTTGTTAAAATAAACAAACTGTGTGAACAGCTTTAATTTTTACAATTTACTCGATGCCTTGATCCAAAAATTCCGCACTTAAGATTACTAATAATTTTTTTTTTATCTAGTCTATTGATGTTTGGTGCAGAGAAGGTCTTTGTACTAGTTGTACTCTTTATCGACAGTAAAACCAAAAAATTAAAAATTTATCTAGTCTATTAAATAGGCGTCTTCATCGGTTCAGTTATCAATTTGTTCGGTTAAATTTGTTTCTGAGTAAAATCGAACCGAACCAAATTCAAATTGGATTAAACTGAACCGAATAACAAAAAACCGAATAACCCGAATTACATCATTTTAACTATTTACTTATTTAATTATATAGATTTTTTGCACCAAAAAATATTTCAAGCTTAAACTTTATATTTATACTATAAAAGAGTTTTAATGTTTTTTTTAAATATAATTTATAAAAAATTATATATTTATGTGAATTCGATTTTCAGTTCGGTTCGGTTTTCACTTTGTCAAAACCATAATAAAACCGAAAACGGTCGGTACAAATTTGATTTGATTTTTTTGGATTCGGTTTTGATTTCTTGTTTTTTGGTTCAAACCCGAATTCTGCACATCGTACTATTAAACATAATTGATTGTTTCTTGTATTGATTGAAGAAAACGAAAAAGGGATGTTTGGTTGAATTCATTGTTATTGTTATGGGGTCAGTAAGGGTGTTGGCAACACTTGTTGCACTCTCTCTCCCGTCACTCACTTTCAACCAACTCCTTATGTCATATCATTCACCCACTTTTTCCATCATTTACTCATATTTTTGTTTGCAACACATCACTCACTACATCCCTTCACTCACCTCATTTTATTTTAAATTCCATTAAAATTAAATAAATAAATAAATAACTACTAAAGTTGTATAAAAAAAACCAAAACATATAGAGCATTAAAACTCCACTAAAACTCCCCTTAGACTCTACCTTCTCCTTGCTTCACTTCTTTCTCTCACAAAGAGTGATCAAAGTACACTCCACCTCAAAGATTCAATCTTCATAATTTATTCAAAAATCACACTTTTTCTATTTTTCTTTATTTTTCAGCCAAAAATATGGAAATGGATTTCTGGGGTTCAAGAAATCACACACCAAAACACCATCACTTTCTCGTTTTTTTTTTTTTTTTTTTTTTTTTCAAATTCTCTATTGATGTATGTCCACCCGTTTGTACTTTCCAACGTTTAAAAAAAGTGCACAACGGTCGAATTTTCTAGCCCTTCACGTGCGTGAAAGTTTCCCGTGTGGGAAGGATCCCATGCGGTACCGCATGGCCGGCGGCGATCTTCCCGCACGGGATGGATCCCGTCTGGTGCCTTGCCGTGACCACGGCCAACACCCTAAACTCGCAATAATTTAGGGAGTTTTCACTTTTCAGGCCCTTTATATACTATTCATCATTTAATATTGCAAAATGCAAATTTATAGAGGGAAAACACTTTTGTTTTTTTTCCAAAATATTTTGTATACAAAACAAGAAAAATAAAGATTGCATTTAAATCAATTATTTTTCATTAAATTCTGTACAAAATAAAAGTTTGCATTTTATAACTTTACAAGGGAAACTACAAAACATATATATATATTTTTTTTATATTTTCTTTGTTTTCCTTGTAACCCAAAACTTTTTATTTTATTTTTTTTACTTTATTTTAGCAAAATAGAAAACTATTTGATTTGAACGCAAATTTTTATGTTTTATGAGTTAAATCCCTTATTTTTTTCACAAACTAAATATAAAAATTAAGATTTTTTTTTTCAACTAAAGGCACCGTAAAAGTCTAAAACTGATTCCTTATAACAAGAATAAAGGATTGCTAGCTTTAAGTTCAATGAAACACTCATATATTTCTAAATTAAGATCTTTTAAAAAATGTAATAGGGTTTTAAAAGATCTTAAAACTCTATGTTTAATAGGGTTTTAAGATCTTTTAAAAAAATGTAATATAACAATGTTTAATTTTTACAAAATTATAAGACAATGTTCTATTTTTATCTAGTATCAGAGTTGTATGTGAAGGTGTGTGAAATGTGTTATCGTACAGAGCCTAAAATCTTTAAAAGCCTCAAAATGTACATTGTTATATACTGAGGTCTCAAAACTACTTTGAGACAAAAAAAATGTTAATGTAATACAATTTTATGTTGTAAATATGTGTTAAATTTGAAGCTAGATCATCAAAATACTATAATTTTTATTTCAAAATTTAGTATAATAAATCTATGATCGTTATCTTTAATCCGTTAGCTTAGCTACGACACTGTCTAGTATCATAGATTTTTAGCAAGCCATATATTCACAGAGAATATATACTAGCAGGGTACTCATGCGTTGCGGCGACAAGTACCCTGAAATATATATTTCTGATGAACCATGATTTTTAATTTAGTACGTTATTTCTGAAAATAAATTGACGGATGTCAAATTTCATGTCATATATTTCAACTCTTTTACCAATGAAAATATTTTTCAATTTACAATAGTGATAATAAAATAATAAAATTTTCAGTGAGCAATGTTTTTTTCTTGCACAAATAACTATTTGATTTATGAAAGTTAAGCTTTATGGGTATGGGTGTTTAAAAAACTGTGAAACTGCTTGATGTATTTTACATCACTTCATAGCATGTTAATTACGCATTGTTGCATTGTTATTCGTTGTTATACATGTACTTTGAGGGTGTTTTGTGATTATGTAGGTTATGCGTAAAAAAAGTTAAGACGGTGATTTTACAAGAGAAGATTGAAGAATGAAGGATATATGGCTTATAGCTATGAAAACTAGAAGGATTAGAAGACGCACAAAATTAGTACCGATACTAAGTTATTTAGTAGAGGTGTTATATCTCTCCAGGGAGTTACATGGAATACAACCCAGAGCTAACAAGAATAGTACCAATACTAAGTCATTTAGTAGCGGACTATATTTTTCTAGAAGATTGCTTAAAGGAGCGTGTAGAAGAAGAACTAAAAATAGTACTAGTACTAAATAATTAGTAGGAGTACTATATTTCTCCAGGGTAAAACCAACAATAGTAGTGGTACTAAATTATTTAGTAGAGCTACTATATTTTTCAAGGGAAGAAAACCTGGACAACTAAAAAACACGCCCGAAAAACCTACGGCAATATTGTTTCCCTGGCAATTAATTTTGTAACCCTACTTCTATCCTTATAAATAGATCGCCCCTTTCATTCAAGAAGGATCCCATCATCCCTCCTCCACTAGTCGCCAAGGGACGACTAAAGGCTTAATTAATCACCCACTTCACCAAAACTCTAGCCGCCATTAATTCTTCAATCATCTCTTCACCAACCATTAATCCTCCCAAGATCTTGAAGATGCCATCAATGACAAAAATGACTTCAACAACATAAGTGGAAGGCTAAACCTCTTGTAATCTTTCCCGGTAAAAGATATTTGGTTTGATCATAGTTATGGATTTTACTTTGTTTGTCAAACATTGATTCATACGATTTTAGTGCATATATTTTATTTGATTTCAATGTATTAATATAACAAGCAAAGTTGCCCGCGCGTTGCTGCGGTGCGGTTTTTTTTGGTTAAATTTCATGTGGTCGACATTGTTATTGATGTCGGGTTAAGATGATTAAAAAACATAGCATGTAATAAGTATTCTATAACAAAACTTGGTATAAGATATGCAAACAAATGAGGCCAACTGTAATTTTTTTTGGTAACTTTGTATTACTATATATTAAAAGAAAACTTATATGTTTATGGTAAAGAGTAACAAATACAGATACATGCTTATTCAGACATCTTGAATCCGGAAACAACAATGCAAATCGAACATATAGTAGCAAATGAAAACAACCAAAACAACAATCTCTTCCTTCCAACTTTATTCACATGGTCACTGCTACGATCAGAACCAACTTTATTCATATATGAACCGAAAATAATCCTCTTCTTTCTGGTAAAACAAATTGGATTGAAAGGCCAATGCAAAAGATATGCAATCTCCTCACCATAACTGCATACACATATTGACATAAGCATTACAGTCAAATAGGTTGATGAAAATTGGAGTGTTTCTATATGGTACATGTAATAACTATGTTACGAAACACCGTATATAAATAAAATAATTCGAACATGTTTGTAGCTACTCAACTCTCTTTCACACACAAATTTTATAAGACAATGTACAATGCTAAAGTTTGGGTCAGTTTAGTAGTTTCGCCGTAAAAGATTTGAAATCCCAATAAGAAATTTCAGTCAAAAAAAATATACCGTGTAAAATATGCAGTAAAAACAATGCACAGAATAGACCAGGTAATAACATTTTATGAGAATATGTGATCAACAATGCTCCTATGTGTCATGATAACTTAAGTTCTCGTACCACAAAATCAATTTTCATTTCTTGTTGAAAAAGAGTCTTAAGTATCTTAAAAGGCACGGTAATTACAATAGAAAAAATCATCTTCTATGTTTTTTGTTGATTGATGATAGACAAAAAAGGTGGTCATCACAATAGCTACTTATGGGGCAAAATCAGGATGAACAGGCAGATTTCTTCTACCTTACTGAAAGGATATTTCTTGGGTTAGCCCAACCGGACCCATGAAAAAAATACCCATTTTTACCCATACCCAATCTTGAACATGTTAATAATTTTCTGTTGTTAATTCATAATTATAGCAAGATGTACATACCTGGTGTAAGTTGTTCTTCTAGAACTTTTAGCCGAAAGTGCAGGAAGTTACCATTTTCAACTTCACATTTATAAATCTGGAATCATTTTGGGCTATCAAAGTATGCCTAGCCTAGCCTAAATTGACCCATTTGGAAGATAAGTCTATTGACTTTAACCCGTTCACCTAACCCACCCATTTTACCATACCTGAGCAATATAGATTGTTGTGAGTGTACTGATCCGAAAAAAACCCTGGGAACGATTGAATACACAAACCCCCTCTTTGCACCTCCAACCCCTCCCCTTGAATCCATGTCCTACCACTTTAATCATTGCATGTACACCAGTGTTGCTGGCATCATATCATAGCATATTACTTGAAAAAACGTTATTGGATCGTCGTCAATTTCAGAACTGGAATCACAACCTCGGGTTATTATACACTACATTCTTGATGTTAGGCTTTCTAGTATAGGCTCAGATAGTGTACCAATTCAGAAAAAGCTGATACACCTGCCATGGCTGCAACCGTAACAGGTTGCCTTGCCAAGATATGTGCACTATCAGCTTTAACTGGACTCGTTCAAACTCATCACAGCCTAAATGTAGCCTAGCATAGGCAAAATATCAACAAACCAAACATCAGAGCAGGCACACAATCTACAAAACTACAAAAATCATAAACCAATTCAGTTAATCCTACGAATCACCAACTCAACACCTAACCATTATAATCAAACAAAGTTTTGTAAGGCCTAAAAGATAAGAGGCGATCCAACTCTCCATGGCCTAAAAGATAAGAGGCGATCCAACTCTCCATGGCTGCAGACACCACTCACGTGATGCTGCCCTGCCAAAATACGGGTGGCTTGCACCTGTCATGACCTGATCTTCTCCACTACACTCAACACTCACACTTTGTCTGAGTTTAGGTGTTTAATCCGGTTGGTTATATCAGTTGTTTTTAATCTTAACCCAATCGAAGCGAATGAAACATATGAAAAAATTCCACCACTTTACGCATCCTAAGGATAGTTACAAAATATAAGCAACCGAATCTCATAACTGCAAATACATAATGAATAACAAACACACCACAACTTATTATCACGGCTTATTACAACTGATAAAGAAGCATAAGCAGAAAGTATAAGCAATTCTGGACCATAAATCATAATTCTAAGTAGAAACATCAAAGGCTCAGTTAAAAAAAATAAAATACTGAAAATGTGGATTAATAATAACCCGCTATGGCTGCAAAGTTAGTAACTTGCCTCGCCAAGATGTGGATAATATCAGCTTTGTATATCTGTCAGTAATTAATCATCGGAGCCTCGTTTGTCTCAGATTAAAGCTTAATGTTCTGAAGAATTAGAAGTGCATGATGGTTGGAAACCTAGTAGGTTACCTAGCCAAGTTACAGACCTAAGACTTAAGTTGTTTATATTCATCATAGCCTCATCAAACACCCAATTATTAAGATTAGTTGACGCTCTGCCTGCGCACGTAGAGGTTGCCGAGTCGAGTATTTTTCACAGTCTACCATCCTTCCTACATCCGCAGCAAGACGACATAGGTAAACGATCATCACAGCTAACTGAAACATGCAATCGAGAAGCAAATCATCTATATCTATTAAAACCAATGCTAATTGCAATTAGAGCTTATACACTTAGAATTCTTAATGGTTAATTAATCCTTTAAGTTGCCATACTATCGGTGTAGGAGTGTCATTAAGGGTCTTTATAAGCCCATTTGATAATACCAAACAACCTTGGCACACTTTCATTGGCCCAACGTAGTTTTAGGATTTACTGTGCACATACGGAATACACTTAATCACTTGTTAATACTCTTTCAAATGACCCTTTTGACCTATTTCAAACCTAATGCATGTACTTTACAATCTTAGCCATACAAATGTATACCAAGAATGTGGTGAATGATAAAAATAAGCGTAAACAGTCATGAGCATGTAAAACGGTTTTCAGAATCCTAATTTAGTATAACGGTCATGAGTAGGTAAAACGGTTTCTGAGGTATCTCCAATAGGATGTTCACTTTCAAAAACATGTAAAATCAGACAAAAATGTTTTTGAGGCTCAGACAGGGTCGGAATCCAAATAAGCGTAAACATCTACAATGGTTGCAAATCTAGTGATTTGCCCTGCCAATGTGTAGACGATGACAACTTTAGTCAAAATTGAATAGATAATCAGTAATGCCACCACCATTCTCATTATACATAACATCATTAGTGGAGCGGAACCATGAGGTAGAAAGAATACATCCGCCATGGCTGCAACTTGAGTAAGTTGTCACGCCAAGATGCAAACGAACTCATCATTAGTCCTCCCCACCCCTATAGTCATCATTGCCTCATGTATCCTCATATCAAATTGACAAAAAGTGTCATCGTTTGTAATATAACACAACACATACATTGCTTAATAGATATAAATAAAGGAAAAATAAGCTCAGATTGCTTGACACCTTTCCTGTGCACGTGGAGGTTGCTGAGCCGACCATTTGTCACACTCTACCATCCTTCCAACGTCCGTAGCAAGACGACATAGTTAAATGATCATCACAGCTAAGTGAAACACACAACCGAGCACGAAATCATCCATATCTATTAAAAACAATGCTAACTGAAATCACAGGTTATACACAACTTGTGATGACAGTTTATAATGATATTTGTGAGCGTGAGTTATCGCGGCATATAAAATCACTTTCTGATACCAAACAGTCGCCATGGCTGCAACCACAATCCTTGTATGGTTGCCCTGCCAAGATACGTGTTGCGGTAAAGAACCTATAAGCACAATATATAAGTGATCCCAAATAAAAAATACCCATTTTCTAGAATACCATTAGCATCTTTAACATCAATGTTGGTCATATATCTGTCTCAATATGTCTATGGGCACCAACACAGTCAGACATCATGTTTTGAGAATCACATTAGTGATACTGTTATATGTAATATTTATCTCTATGCACAGCAACATTAGGTTAAATTTATCAAAACCCAAAATTAGATCCAACCAATTCACACAATCAAAACCCCATATAATAACCCATACCTGAAATTCAATATTTAACCAAACCTACAATCCAACTTTACCAATAATCACATAATGAAATAATTAACTCATCAATCTTTTTATTAAAATTATATAAAGTAAAAATACCTGTGATTTAACGTGCGCAAGTGTCCTTCTGATCCGTTTGTGAAGTGTATTCCCTCATCCCCCAAGTCGAATCTAAACAAAAATAAGCATTCACAAAAATTAAATTAGGCTTACTTGTAATTTAACCCTAATTTCATCAAAACCTCACAAATCAAAATAAAACCAATCAATTGCTTATATTTTCCCCTAACTTACAAAATCGAAATAAAAATAAAAGACACCTAAACCCTGATTTCATGGAAAGACTACACATATACAAATAGTTACATGAGCATACCTATGTTACCAGGATCAATTGTTGAAGCTGCAAGTTGTTCTACTTTGGTCAAAGTTGATCTTCTATGTGTGTTTTTTTCTCACATTTTTTTGGGTTCAATGTATGTCTGCAATTCTATTTTTGATGTTGAAAATTTGTACCAACTCTCTTCAAGAAACTTCTTAGTTACTGTAAACCATACCTCAAAATACTGTGGAGGCCACATGGCTGGCTTACATTCAGTTGTACAAAGTATTAGGTTGCTGACCCTCGTGGGTTTGAAAAGATTGTCACGTTTGGTGTGTTAGCACTTAGCATAGCGATTTGGATAATAACCCATGAACAGTTTAACTTCAAATGTTTGCTGGCCAATGGGCTTCTGCCAGGCCAACGCCCCAGCACTGCTGGTCCATCAAAATTGCAGAATTACAAAGTTAATGACTAACTCCAGCCAATAGGTACCAACTTAAAGATTAAAAAAATTATAATGAAACACAATTAGTGTCACATCAAATTCACCTATTATATTATATTATAATTAGTTGATTGAATTATCGTAAGACAAGTTATTGCGAGTCAACGATTTGTGTTGAGTCCAATTAGTATAGGGGTTAAGACGGTCGTATGGTAAACGTAATTTGTATCAAATTGTTCATTTGGGTAATTATAAAATTATTTGGTTGGATTATTGTAAGACATGGTATTGCTAGTCAATGAGTCATACCGATTCCAACTAGTTTAGGGATTAAGACGATTTGTGTGGTAAACATAACTTGTGCCCAAATTGCCCGTTTCAAATAATACAAACTATTTGTATGTGGTTTGAAGGCTTACATTAGTAACGATCCGTAACTTGGTCATATCAATATATTTGGAGCCGGGAGGGATTGCTTTTCACCCAATTGTTTACAAATCCTACTTTTATTTGCTTATTTACTTTTTATTCCTTATTTACTTTCTAGTTAATTAGTATTGCAGTTATTAAGTTATTAAACCAAACAATCAATCAACCATTTATTTCGTTAAACTTTGTTATAACAACATACTCCTCGTGGATACGATATCTGCTTGCCCTATCTATTATAAGGTGTTGAGGCAACATGATCAAGATCTCTTTATGTTTTAATGATGACAAATAAATCATCGAAAGACATAAAATAACAAACGTTAGCTCAAAATCGCCGGAGCCCATGTCTGCTCCTGGCGCGCTGCCCGCGCGTCAACGCGCGGGTGACGTGCCAGGATACTGTATGGTTCCGGGCGAATTTTGAAAGTCGGCTTTCCCCCTACCCGAAAAATGTGGATCTTTCAATACAGGTATAAATATGTTATGTGCTTAATTGAGAACACTCGAAACGAGTTTTGAGACTTGAGAGATCCTACTTTTAAAACACCCATTTACGGGAAAACAGCAACTCATGTTTTATAACTATCGCCTCTAGCCAAGGCTTTTCTAAACTTAGGGAGCTTATATATTTCACGTGACATCGTGTTGAAGCATCCATATGCTCATATCCCGTGCTTACGTCTTCTCTAGTTACGTAACGGGTTTACTCCCTTATTGGACAAACTAAGTCAAAGGTCACTTTGCGTAAACGCATCCTTTCCCACTAGGGTTATGCTTTACATCAAGGCAAAACACTTAACTTGTTTGAACCAAGGTATTAGTTGAGAACGTTGAGTCGTGGAAAGTCACAAGATATGAACATATGGATTCTCGACATTGTGTTACTTGAACTTATAAGTAACTTATGATTTTCTCAACTCATAATCTTAATTGTCTAAACCATTTCTTCTTAATAACAATTAGATTACTTCTTAATCTTCTCTTAATCTCATTCTTACAAAAGACAAATCCAATCATATCTAAATAAAATATTCTCTTACACAATCTCTTACACTCTTACATATTCCCTTACACACTTTACATCTCAACCATCCATTCCCTTACAACACATATTAACCCTTCATTTTCAACACATGTGAATTGTTTAAATTCCAAAGGATGCTCCTTTGATCCTAACCATTGAATTCAAATTACAAGACCATCTCAACCATTGATTCACCCTTTCCCCCCAAGCAAAGCATATTCTTTTGGAATATCCCTCCTTAACCGAACTCTCTACATCTCAACCATTCATTTCAAATAAACACATCTCAACCCTCCATATTCCCCACATGCCAAATAATTTGAAAACCAAGGGAGGCTCTCTTTGATCCTAGCCATCCAATTCAAACCCTCTCATCTCAACCCTCCATCTCATTCTTCCCCCAAGCATTGGAATATACCTTGGCATATTCTTTCTCTCTTTTCTATGCCATGTGACGAATAACACTTCTACCCCTTCCAAATTACCCTAACCCTTGGTAATTTGGTTTTCTCATAAACACTTCACAAAATATTTTCTAATTGGCTATTTGAGTTGGTAAACCTTAGATTGATTAATGTTAAGGTTTAGTGTGAAGTACAATTAGGGGTTTAGCAAAGATAGGCATTTATAAGATCCAAACACCCAACACTTGGGAAAGTTTATAGAAGCCTGGCGCGCTGCCCGCGCGCTGACGCGCGGGTGACGAGCCGGCCTCGGTAAAAATTACCAAGTTTGGGTTCTTGGCCTATAAATACCACCCCTTGCCTCTTTATAAACACTCTTAAATCTCCCTATCTCTAATCTTGTGTTCTTGATTATCACTCTAACAACTTTGAAAGAACACATCTACTTGCAAGGGAAGAATCACAAGAACCTAATCCACTCTTGTGATTGTGTCGAGGGTCGTCTTTCTTATACCCTTTCTATTACAATCGAGTCTCTAGGTTAGGTTAGGGCTTGGTTGATAAAACAAACTTTTATTCATTCATTTGTTTATAAGGGAAGTCTTGTGTCTTGGTGACCAAGCCTAGATCATTGGGGATCTAGTTGAGGTTTGATACTTCTGGTGGGAAGTCTTGGTAGTGGTCTTGGTGACCCTTAGGTGAAGTCGAATCGCGAGATTGTTTTGGGTGGTTTCCGAGGGCGGAATACCGTGGGAGTAACTCCTTCTTTGTGAGCATCAATATTGGTGAATATTGGTGGAGTGAATTGTAACGGTTTGTAGTCCACCGAAAGGATTATACTAGTGAATAATATCGGAGTCGCGAATTCGCAACTGGACGTACGGATGGTATAAACCCCCCATCCCGAACCAGTATATATCGTTGTGTTCTTTACTTGTTTTATATACTTTGGTTGTGTTAGTGGTTGTTGGATTATTGTACAACCACTTGGTGTTATCTTTGGCTTAATGTTTTTAAACATCCAAAAAGCCGAAGAATCCGTATTCACCCCCCCCCCCTCTACGGTTTTACAATTGGTATTAGAGCGGTATACTCAAGTTTTTGAGCGTTAAAACCATCCCGAGAAGTCGTTTTAAGTCAAAAACTTCTTTCCCAAAAATCTAAAATCCTAACTAAGATTTTTGGTAAAGTAGAGTATAGATCCATGGCTCTAGAGAACTATGTTGAGGGGTGCTCTATTCTAAGACCACCTTTGCTAGAGACCAATGGGTTTTGTTTTTGGAAAACCCGGTTTGAGACCTATATCAGGTCAAAAGATCTTGATTTATGGGAAATTATTAAAAATGGCAACTTTGTGTTCATGGTTGAAGACCCCGAAACAAAGTTGTTAGTGGAAAAGCCCAACTCGGATCTAAAAGATGATGAGAGGAGAAAGCTTGGTAAGAATGATGAAGCCAAGATGTTAATCTACAATGCTCTACCTAGAAGGGAGTTCGATAGAGTTCATATATGCAAGACCGCCAAGGAGATTTGGTATTCACTCATCATTACACATCAAGGTAACTCACAAGTCAAAGATTGCAAGATCGACTTACTCATCCAACAATATGAGAAGTTTGCGATCTCGGATGAAGAGATCATTGACAATGGTTACACACGGTTCAATGCTATTATCACAAGCCTCACGGCTCTAGATCCTAGCTTTTACAACAAGAACCATGTGAGAAAGTTTCTTCGAGCTCTTCCGGTTAAGTGGAGGCCAAAAGTGACGGCTATTGAAGAAGCCAAGAACTTGGCGGAACTTCCTCTCGACGAGCTAATCGGGAACCTCAAAGTGTATGAAATGATTTTAGAAAACGACAAGGTTGTTTCTAAAGAAAAGAAGAAAGAGGTTAAGTCACTAGCCCTCAAAGCTAAAGTCACTAGGGAACAAACTAGTGATGATGATGATGATGAAGGAAGTGATGAGGATCACGAAGAGTACAATTTGATGGCTAAGAACTTTAGGAAGTTCCTTAGAAGAGGCGGCAACTTTAGGCGCAGTAATAGAATTGGAAACCAAGGGAATGATGGAAGGAACAACTTTGGTAGAAGTCGAGGTGGTGACAACAAAATTGGTGAGAGCTCTAGATGCACACAAGGATGCTACAATTGCAGAGAAAAAGGTCACTTCATAAATGAATGCCCTATGCCTAGAATGAACAAGGCATTTGTTGGAGGTGTGTGGAGTGATAGTGAAGATGAAGATCAACCAACAAAGGAAGCTACTTGTCTCCTGGCTCAAGAAAAGCTTGAGGTACCCCTAAACTATTCTTCCTTTAATAATTTAGATATCAATGATTTGCAAGAGGAGAGTGAGAATTTTAGAAAAACACTTGAGAAAACTCTTAATGAAAAACACATCATTGAACAAGAATATAGTAAACTCAATAAGAAAGTTTATGAGCTTGAAAAGGAAGTCAAGAAACTAAATCATTGTAAAGAGGTAATTGAACCATGTAAAAGTTGTAAGTCAGTCACACTTGAGGTTGACTCTTTAAATGATAAAGTATCTAAACTTCAAAAGGAGTCTCTAGAATTTTCAAAATTTAGGAAAAGTGCAAATGATTTAGAAGAAATTATTGGTAGTCAAAAGAGGTTCCAAGATAAGGAAGGTCTTGGATTTTCAAAACAAGGAGAAATCACTTCCGAAAGCCTGACGAAACCAATAAAATTTGTAAAGACTAAAGAAAACGAGATTCCAAAATTTTTCGAGGGTGACGCGCTGCACGACGCGTCAACGTGCCAGAAGCACGCCAGTCCTCTGAGGGAAATTGGAGAATTGTCTAAAACCTTTATCAAACCAATTACTCCTCAAGCTCCTCTTGCAAACACTCGAGGTAACCAAGTTTCTGGTACAAAAAGAGAAAACCCAAAACAACTTTACAAGTCGAAATATCAAAATGGTCGTGGCTATACACAACCTCGAGTTAATACTAGACCATTTTTGCCTACACCCATTATTAGATCTACTAATACATATAACCAAAGATCTTCACTCCAAAATTATCAAAGAAGAAATTTTTATCTAAGGACATCTCACTACCAATACAACAACTATCAAAGGAGAGACAACTCTTACCCAAACCAAACCTTCTTTAGACCTCAAGGATATAATAACTATAGATCAAGTTATCAAAGTCAAAATAATTTTCAAAATAATCCTTGGTCCGCTTTTTCAAGTTTTGGTATTGAGAAATTGTGTGTCTTACTTCAAGACCCAAGAATGTTCAACTTGGGTAACTCATATGCTAACCAAAATGGACCCAAGAAATAATGGGTACCAAAATTATGAGTTGTATTTTTGTTGTAGGTTTGTCTCAAAAGTGATCTACAACCGGATGAGTGGATAGTGGATAGTGGTTGCACTAAACACATGACCGGGAATAGAAGATTGTTCACATCATACACGGCGTATAATGGGAATCATGTCACTTTTGGGAGCGAACTTAACGGCAAAATTGTCGGCAAAGGTAATGTCCTTCATGACTCCATTGTAATTACCAACGTTGAGCATGTTAGAGGTCTAAACTTTAATTTTATTAGTGTAAGTCAACTTAGTAATGATGATTGTGAGGTAAAATTTACTAAAGTAGATTGCTCTATTAGTAAAAATGGTGTTGTATTAGCTAAAGGTCGTAGGCGAAACAACTTGTACACCTTTTAATCATAGATTATTTGTAACACTATATGCATCTCAAATATGGTAAATAACCCAATGCCTCGGCTTAGGAAGTTAGGTCTTGCTGACAAGCTAGTAAGTAATTTACCATTGTTGAGTTTTGAAAGGCATTATTGGGATACATGTCTAGGGAGTCAAGGACAAACTAATAATAGGAATTAAAAGAAAGTGACAACTAATAAGGTTTTAGAGTTGATTCATTTGGATTTTTATGGTCTATCTCCGATCCAAAGTTGTGGAGGAAACTTCTACACTTTACTGATCATAGATGATTATTCAAATTACACTTGGATATTATTATTAGATAACAAGGATGGAGTCTTGAATAAACTTAACATTTTAAGAAAGAAACTTGAAAACCTACTTGATTGTTCAATTGTCTCAATTAAAACAAACATTAGTAGTGAATTTGATAAAATGAAATTTGGAACCTTTTGTGAACAACATGGAATATCTTATAACTTATCGGGCCCGTTCACTTCTCAATCGCTTGAGATTGTTGAAAGAACACATCGTGAGTTAAGAAAGATGAGTCGTGCAATGCTTGATAAGCAATCCATCCCATAAAAGTTTTGGTGTCACGCCCTAGATATCGCATGTTACATCTTTAATAGAGTTCATATAAGAAAGGTCGTTAATAAAACTTGAATAAAAGGACTCTTAGATCACAAAACAAACAAGATTAGGTTTTTGGCATGACATTTTTCAAGTGTCCAAATTGCTTTGGGATAGGTTTTGATGTTAAAACATGCATCTTAGGAGAACAATCTTTAAGTCAAAGTAAAATGTCTTTGTGTTGTTTGCAAGCCTTTTAGGTGCTATTAGAGCTTATGTGTTTACATGATTAAGGCGTATATGGAGGCATGGAGGGAAGCTTAATAAATGTCTTCCAAGAGAAAAGATATGCATCAACTCATTATTCAAACTATGATTGATAATATCCAAGATTCTACATGTCTATACAATGTGCATTGAACAAGGAAATTTGACACAATTTATCTTGCTTAATCTCGATAATATTAATTTTGTCATAGCTTCCAAGATTAGATATGATATTCATCACAACTCACACTTGTGTTGAAGATTTTATATCTAGCTCTTCTTGTTCACCTTATGAGATAAATACATGTTGCATACCTAAACTTAATTGAATAATGCTTCATTGCTTAAAATTTGATGCATAGCTTAACAACTTATAGTACATGCTTGAAAAATAATGGTAGGTAGCATGTGTATTTTGTCCACATATCACAACTTTAGATCAACTAAAACACTCATTGCTCTTTGAATAACTCTTCTCATGATCATAGCACATTTACCTTTCCTATATATTCTCTTCCTCTTGATCTTCACAACTTGTACACCTAATAAGGAATCTTAGTACTAATTGCCTTAATACCCGTTGGATAATAGGAGTGATTACCCATATCTAAACCTCACTCTACTATTATTTAAGGATTAGAGATCTCGTCTAAGCATTACACCTAAAATCTCAATCTAAGTTAAAAATGAATAACCAACCACTTTCTCCGAACAATGTTCTTGACAATTTCATCCTCCAAAGTAGTGACACCAATTCCTTGAGTGCAAACAATGGAAGTGAAGAAATTGCTAACAACAATGTTGTCCCTCAAGCTACAACCAAGTGTGATGGGATGGGAAATGGGTGGTTTATGCAAAACAACCAACAACAAAATCCTAGGATCAACCTTGAAAAACTAATGCAAGATGATGTTTGGAGCAATCCACAAAATGTTCAAGTCACATCACCCCTAACTAGGGGAATTGGTGATGAAGAAGTTTGGGAAAAGATAAGGAAGCCCTTAATCCCAAAACTTCGTGAAGGCAACCAGGCAATTTGTTGCGAAAACATAATTGACATGCTTAATGCTATTAAAGATCATAGAGAAGAAACCCGTAAAATGCTCAAATCTCTCCATGACGGAGTTAAAATGCTTCAAGCATTGGCCTCAAACATAACATGCATTGTGCATCAAGAAAGGGGTGTTGACACTTGTGAGGACAATCTTGTAGATCACAAGAAATAGTTTCCTTATAACATGTATTGTTTAAGTGTGTTTGTTAGATGCTTTTTGCGTATTTTGTGTTACTTGGATCTCTTGGTACCATGATCTAGTTGTAACTCTAGCTTTCAAGCTTTATAATAATAATAAATACACTTTCCTCAACCTTGTCATGCTCAACAAATGGTTATTGGAGTCATATGTGACAAATATATATACATTATTATGTGAACTAACCCATGTTGCAAGTTTCCTAATGGTAACCTAACCCATTTTTGAAAGTTTCACATGTGAGGATTTCTTGTTTGTTGCATGTTGTGATTTCTATGTGTAGCTAGGCCACCCCAAAGGTGAGGCTCTTGACCCATGGATCCCCGCCTTGAAACAAGGGGGAGGAACGATCTATGGGGAGCTATGTTCAAGGGGGAGCACATTCGGGTGCACTTACAAGCTAGCTCATTTATCCCACAGGCCCAAGTTCGAAACCTGGCTTGATTGGAAGTCCCGCCTTTTTGATTCGATAAAAGGGGGAGAAAGAAAGCAAGAGCGTGAAGATCATTCAAGAAATGTTAACGGCTTCACCAAATTACAAGGCAAAGGTCAAGACGCAAGCTACACCAAAGGCGCGCTTTGACTTCGCTAAGTTTTGTAATTTTATTTGCTTTCGGTTTTTATTTGTCATCATCAAAAAGGGAGAGATTGTTGAGGCAACATGATTAAGATCTCTTCATGTTTTAATGATGACAAATAAATCATCGAAACACATAAAATAACAAACGTTAGCTCAAAATCGCCAGAGCCCATGTCTGCTCCTGGCGCGTTGGCCGCGCGTCAACGCGCGGGTGACGAGCCATGACACTGTATGGTTCCGGGCGAATTTTGAAAGTCGGCTTTCCCCTTACCCGACAAATGTGGATCTTTCAATACATGTATGAATATGTTATGTGCTTAATTAAGAACACTTGAAACGAGTTTTGAGACTTGAGAGATCCTACTTTTAAAACACCCATTTACAGGAAAACACCAACTCATGTTTTATAACTATCGCCTCTAGCCAAGGCTTTTCTAAACTTAGGGAGCTTATATATTTCACGTGGCATCGTGTTGAAGCATCCATATGCTCATATCCCGTGCTTACGTCTTCTCTAATTACGTAACGGGTTTACTCCCTTATTGGACAAACTAAGTCAAAGGTCACTTTGCGTAAACGCATCCTTTCCCACTTGGGTTATGCTTTACATCAAGGCAAAACACTTAACTTGTTTGAACCAAGGTATTAGTTGAGAACGTCGAGTCGTGGAAAGTCACGAGATATGAACCTATGGATTCTCGACGTTGTGTTACTTGAACTTATAAGTAACTTATGATTTTCTCAACTCATAATCTTAATTGTCTAAACCATTTCTTCTTAATGACAATTAGATTACTTCTTAATCTTCTCTTAATCTC
Organism: Artemisia argyi; assembly: GCA_030686995.1. Taxonomy (NCBI): domain Eukaryota; kingdom Viridiplantae; phylum Streptophyta; class Magnoliopsida; order Asterales; family Asteraceae; genus Artemisia; species Artemisia argyi. The sequence goes on from CM060695.1 coordinate 27,966,304, forward strand.
ATTCTTACGAAAGACAAATCCAATCATAAGGTAATTAGGTTTATTTTTTATTGGCACTTCGACATCGATCAAATTTTGGCGCCACTGCCGGGGAGTTAGTGCGCTTATAGTTTAAGTTTTGTAAATATTTCTTTAAATTATTTTAAAAAAATCCAAAAATATTTTATTTTCTACTTTTTTTTTATTGTTACACTTTAAATTATCTACCGAGTTACAGTTCATCTTCGCATTGGACTTGTAGAAATGTATGTCATTCAAAGGAAAACTGTTAGAAGGAATACAAGAGAAAACCAATCGAGCATTATCAAAGTCATCCTGGGTATGAACCATATTCAAATACATATGACCCTTACCCTTATTCAAACACATATGACCCTTACCCTTATAATACATCACAACGTGAGTACAATTCTAAATGGTGTAGGGAATACAAATTAACAAATAGAGTATAATAATTCAAATTCATTCTATCCACCTCAAGAACCATCACATCAACAACAATATCAAAATCAGGGCCAAGGACAGGGTGATAACCATCTCTCGTATCTTGACCAGAAATTAGATAAGCTTATGACAATGATAGAATCAACAGAGAGGCAAATCAAAGATACGCTACTATTGCAACTCTTGAGACACATGTTGATCCGTTGGTAGATGAATTCAATAGGCAAGAAAAATATGAATCTCAAGGCGTCACCATGCTATATTCTGATGAGGAAAATGGAGATGAAGAGCAAAATGAAGAATTCACGATTCATTCTATAAATACCATGGAATGGTCAACAATTGGTTCTCGTAAAGATGAAGAAGATGAATATAATTCTAATGCCGATAACAATTCATTTGACGACCTCATTTTTCAGGTTAAAGATCATCGTGAAAAATTGGTTCCTCCCAAAGTTGGGGAGGATGTTGTGGATTCTACTACCACTTACCTTCCCACATTCTCTCAAGAACCGACCTTTTCACCAATCATGGATTCAAAATCACAAGATTACGAGGACATTTTGTTCTTTCAAGAGAGGACGAAGAGTGTTTAGCTTGGTTTGGAGAATTATTATCTTATACTGAGCAAGATGTTGAAGTCACCCATATCAATCTAAATCTACCTCAATTGCCATGGGTCGTGATCAATCAAGTTGGGGAAGGAGTTGTGGAGACTAATACCACACTTTATCTCCAAACTTTAAATGAACCAACATTTTTATCAACTGAGGATACCAAATCAAAAGAAGATGAGGACTTTTTGGCTCCCTCGCTATATGAAGATGGTGTTCAAATTCATTGGAAGAACAACAATATCTTAGAAAGGAAGAAGTTGAAGTCACCTATATCGACCCAAAACTTTCACAAGTGCCTCAAGTATTAATCAAGAAAGTTGGTGTGGGTGACTCAACTTATACAAAGGGGAAAACACAAGTGAAGGTGTTACTAATAGAAAATCCTTATGTTGTTGAGCGGTGTAACAAGAACTATAACAAGGCACTCATTCATAGTATTCTTGAGCAAGTTCATAGGAAAGCACGAGTAGGAGTTTGTGAATCGGGACAACTTATGTGTAAATAAAGAAGAAGTTTCGTGCAGTGTCAAATTATGATAAGTTGATTAAGGTTGCAAGCAAGAAGCTCCATGTAAAACAAGTTCGTAATGCATCAATTCGAAGAAAAAGGAAAAGACGAGTATGGGTTTCGAAGCATAAACACTTCTTCTGCATAAGGGAAACTAATATTCATAAAGTCTTTGAAAAGAGGGATATGGCATGCACCCGTAAAGTCGGACTACGTCTAGGTAACTCGTTTGGTAAATGCTCCATCAGACCACCGTGAAACTAATACAAGGTATCGTCGGGCTAATAACGTTAAACTTAGCTACTCGGGAGGCAACCCATGTTTGTTTTCTTTATTTTTGTCATTTTTTTTTTAATTTTGTTGAACATTGTGGGTGTGTTCACTATAAACCCTCACGAGACTACAACTCGTCCACTCGGGCTACCAAGGGGTTTAAAGGCTTGTTGGATGCGCTAAATGCAACCGTGATTCCTACAAAAGTGAGTTTTAGAAAAATTATGTTTATTGTCATTTTTTAAGTCATTAAAATTTTAACCAAATTTCAGCTTGAAGTTTGCATTGGGGACAATGCATTGCTTTAAGTTGGGGAGGGGGGGGGGGGGGGTACTATAATATGTTAATTGGAAATTGTGGTTAAAAAATTGCGAAATTTTGAAAATTAAAAAAAAATGGTCACATGGTTAAAGAGTCATGTGCTAATTTGGACGTGAGAAGTCTCTTCTACACATATTTGTTAAGTTTTGCATATTTTGGAGATGGAGTTTTTGATCATGCGATATCGCGAGTTAAGGATCCAACCATAAGTACTTAATCAGATTATGAAGATTAGCTTGTGAATGACTTATTGGAGCAAACTAGAAGATGCAACCATGATTATAAGGTGCACCCGATTCAGTGTATAATTTGGTTATAAAATTGTTTTGATGGTTTGCATGTAGTTAGGCATATGTATAATTAGTAGATTATCAAACCATACCCAATTGAATTTCTCTATTTACTTTTGCTTAGAACGGGAAGAAAGTAAAATAATATAATATGAAATATAATAATGTAATAGTTGGGTTATGACACTTAAATTGATCTTATCCGGCTTGTCACCCGCGCAAGGTGGCCATATAAAAAAGTTGGAGAACTGTCATAATTATTGGTGGTAGTCATATGCGGGGCTTTCCTATCTGATTCGTCACTCGTGGAAGGTGATATTTTAGTTGTTAGCATCGGTCAAACACCAATTCTTATGATAGATAGCATTGCACTTAGCTGAGATAATTTTATCTGAAATAACCCAATCCTTGTATTGTTGTTAATGAAAGTAGGAAGGTTGGTTTAAGTTAGTTCATTGATTAATTATACTATGTGGTAGATAACTCCATCATATGATATACCAGTAGGCACGAAGCATATCTATTCCAATTTAATTAAAATGGACTAAATTAACCGATTCATGTGTGCCGATGTGTCTTAGTATGCACCTATAGGATAGATGTTCATACTTCCGAATGATTGGTCTTTATATCAACCTTAAAAAGGAGTGTATAAAGCATTCGAGATGACTTGTATAAGAAACAGTTCCGGATGGCTAGAAAAGGAGCTTATGTATGTTATGAGCCAAAATGCTTGAAATATGAAGTAAAATTCATGTGCAAAAACTGAGCAAAAAGTGAAAATATGTAAGCTAATGTATAATGACTTATGTGCTCTCAAAAAGTTTGCTCCTATGGTATAAAAACTTCGGTATTATAAAAGGTGTAAGGTATTCTCACCTCTTGTTTTGAATCTATGTTTAGATTGATTATAGGAGTGTACTAAGTATGTTTGGCACATGGTTAATTATATGAAACATAAATTAAATGGAACTAATGGGAGCAGTTATGTTAATTGTTTAAAAAGGACAAAAATATAGTTAATCATTATGGATATTGGTCATATAGGATGGTTATTAGTATACTAGGTTGAATTTGATCTTTTTGATGGAATTTCAATGGTATGATTAAAAACTGTGTAATTAACATGCTAAGATATAGTAGATTTCTTCCTCAGGACAAATAAGGTTTAAGTTGGGGAGGTTTGATTGGTGTATTTTACATACACCTCATAGCATGTTAATTACACATTGTTGCATTGTTATTCGTTGTTATACATGTACTTTGAGGGTGTTTTTTGATTACGTAGGTTATGCGTAAAAAGAGTTAAGATGGTGATTTTACAAGAGAAGATTGAAAAACGAATGATATATGGCTTATAGTTGTGAAAACTAGAAGGATTAGAAGATGCACAAAAATAGTACCGATACTAAGTTACTTAGTAGAGGTGCTATATCTCTCCAGGGAGTTACAATGAATGCAACCCAGAGCTACCCAAGAATAGTACCAATACTAAGTCATTCAGTAGCGGTACTATATTTTTCTAGAAGATTGCTTAAAGGAGCATGTAGAAGAAAAATTAAAAATAGTACTTGTACTAAATAATTAGTAGGAGTACTATATTTCTCCAGGGAAGTGATTGAAGACTAAAATCAACAATAGTAATTGATTCGTGTGAAAACCAATTATATAATATATAATATAGTATCGAAGTGATCCGCGTAAAATACGGATCACCCGAGTCGTTTCCCAGTGAAGGCGAATGGAATCGAGAATATCGATTCGTGAAACCGTGAATTGAAAAGTGAAAAAGTGAAAATAGCAATCAATGTATTCAAGTAATCACAAACAATTATGAAATATGCAAAGAGTACAAGCTAATAATGCACCAAAATCAAAAACGTAAAAACAGAAATGCAAACGCGTTATTTAAAACGCGACGTTTATTGAAAAATGATCCTATGAATGTAAAACAATTTTCTAAAAATCTTAAACTAATAACATGAATTTTTAGAAAAAGAAATTTTTTTTTTACTTTTCTTTTATTTTCTATGAATTAATATTGATTTTTGGAATTTAAAATGAATTAAAAAATAAAGAAAAATAGAAAATTAAAGTGGAAAAATGAAAATTTAATTCCAAAAATTCTAAAATATTATAAAAGAATTTCTAAAAATGTTTTTGTATTTTTCACAACCTTTTCTGAATTTTTATTTATTTTTGGTAATTAAAAACTATTTAAAATTGAATAAAATCAAAAGAAAATTAAGAAAAATACTAAAAAGGCTTAGAAAAATCTGGAAAAATTTCAGAAAATCTAAAATATTAAAATAAACTCAGAGAAAAATTTTGAAATCAAGATGAATAGTGAAAGTTCTTATTCTGACTAATTCAGTTTATCTCAAGTGCTTATTTATAAGCACTACTTGACCCAGTTGACCAAAACTTTGACCAATATGATTTTATACTCAGAAAAGCTCAAATGAACAGATTTTAGGCCAAAAGTTACACAGGAACACAGAAAAGTACTAGAACAAGTCCAATAAGCAATATGAAATAAGCAATAAGCAATATGAAATAAGCAATAAGCATAAGCAGTCAAGCAATAGGCCAAATACCAAATGGAACAGTTACTATAAGCACTATGGAGCTCAGATGAACAATCAAACTCAGAGTATGAACAATAACAAGCACTTGCAGCCCTATATTTGAAAACAGATACTTTAAAGAACCAACCAACTGATAAGCCAAACAAGCTGAGCAAATAAGCTCAGAAGTGAAAGCTTATGGGGGCAAAATACTCACTAACAATCTGAGATAACAAAATCACCCAGAAAACAAACTCTAGATCTAATTTGTTACCCTAAATGAAACCTAGAAAAATGGTCAAGAGCTGAAGTGCAATGCACTAGTTTGCCCAAACAGTCAACTTCAAAGGTCTTTTTCAATAAGCTAATAAATTCCAAATTTGAAATTTCTTTTTGATGTGTATTGTCTGAGTGCTAAATTCCACAAAACAACTAGCCAAATGTATTTCCAATCAAATATGAATTCTACAAAAGCTCACAAAGTTTAGACTAAAAACTGAGGTTCAAATATTTTTGATTTTTTTGATGAAACAGAAACTTTGACCAAAATGGATTTTGATTATCCTTAATTGATTACTGAAATAGTAATAAGCTATATTATGAATTGAATAAGCTACAACTAATATTTATGCAACTACTTTAGGCTAAAATGCAACTAACTCACCCTATATACTAACTGTGTGAATGATGAAAAGGTATTTTGACTTTTTAATATTGTGCCTCTAGTTTTTATGATGAATACAGCTTAACTCTAACCTATGTGATGAAATTTAACCAAGCACAAACTCTGAAACAATACCTATATCAGCAAATCACATTATGCCAAACACCACTTATATAACTGTCTCAACCAAAAGTTCACCACAGATCTGTCCCAATGAAATCCAAACTCAACCTTAGTTCTAAATATGATCCAATAACACCAATGAAACACAGAAAATAGATCTTAGATGCAATACTACTCAGAAAAACAGATCCACAGATGATATGAATGAAACAGTTACACTAGTGAAATATCATACTTACATATAACCAGTTGATTCCAAAAACACAGTTATATACTATGAGTTATAGCAGATGTAACAGATTATAAATCCTAGCAAAAACAGTTACTCAAAGCTACTTACTACTCAAAGTATCAACAGTTATTATCAAATAGCAATGTAACAACTCAGAACTACAAACTAACAGATCCAGCAAAACAAGTAATATAAATATCAATCAAACTAAAATATCACTTCTACACTAATATATCATTTATATGAACTAAAACAAAAGATCAAAACAGATGAATACTATTGATTATTTATCTAAACAGTACAAGTATTTGGAAAATAGAACTTACAAAGCTTCTCTCCCTCAGCTAGAACAGAGGGAGATTCACTATGCTTGCCTATCTTTAAAGATAGGCAGGTCCTTCCCTCTTTGACCTAGCTATCCAATAGCACCTCAACAACCTCTGAATCAAAAGCTTCTTTGAATAGAACAGTAACAATACACACCAAGCTATATGAGCTTGTATATATTGTTAATAAGCTGAGTACAGCTTATTGGAAACCTAAACAACTATGATTTGAAACATTTTTATATTTTCTACAATTTTCTGATTTTTTTTATTTATTTTTCTTCTTTGCAAATGAAAAGAGTTTAACTGGTTATAAAGGAATTAAACTAAAAACAAATTGAATAAAAGCTATATTTAACCAGATTCAAAAACAGAAATAGTAATAAGGAGAATTGATTAAACTAAAGAAAATATAACAATGAACTGAAATACTTTTTGTTAAAAACTAATTAAAAAATTACAATAGCTAAACTAGTTACAACAAAATTTTAACAGCATTTTCCTACTCTAGAAATTACACACCGATTAAGCTAAAATTGAGACCTATATATAGGAGAGGAGTGAGTGAGGGGGTCTCAATGCCAGGTTGGCAATCCTGGTGCATCTGTGCTTTGTGTTTCAATCATCTTATTGCCCTCAGATTCAATTTGTGTTTCTTCAAATCAACAAGAGCCCTTGGATCATAATCTGTGAGGTGGCTTGGCCAATAGTATGCTTCCATCTGCCCCCCCCCCCCCCCCCCCCCCGTGTGCAACACTCTCTGACTTGTCAGCAGAATCTAAGGCAAGAGTATGACGCATCTCACCCAATAGAACCATGCCATGTGTACTCTTGACATCTCATACTCTCTCTGACATGTGCCTGGCATGTGAAACCTTCTAGAAGTACTAAATTATTAGCTCATGATGGTTAATTTGGTGGGTATGAGCCAATTGAGCCTTGGCTCAATTTCTAGGGTTCATGGTTGGGGGTGGTGTTCTAGGAATTTGGGGGAAAAGGGAAAACGGGTGTATTTGTTTTTTTATTATATGATTTGACCCGTTATTGACCAAGGGTGTAGATGTGGGTCGGGTAATATTTTTGATAGTGTGGGCTTGGGATTTTGAATTGTGGACTTGGGCTTTTGAATTGTTTGGACCAGGAATTGTGAATATTATTCACAATATGTATTGTAAGAATCCAAGGACTATTTTTGTGACTTGTCAAAACTTCAAGGACTAAATATGCCATTTTCTCAAAATAACTTCCAAGGACTAATTTTGCAAATCTTGAATGAGTGAAGGACTGATGTTGACTTTTAAATCCCATCTTTGACTTTCTGACCGTCTTTCACTCTCGTGCCCGTTTTTCCGGTATTTGTATGATTTTTCGTCTTTTTATGACAAATTCGTGCCTGCATAATCACAAACATAAAACATGCATTTCTTTGGCATTTGTTAGTTTATTTAGTCAATTTGGGTCGGTATTTGGCCATAAAATGGTATGTGAATTAACACATACCAGTAGTGGTACTAAATTATTTAGTAGAGCTACTATATTTTTCAAGGGAAGAAAACTTGGAGAACAAAAAACACGCCCAAAACCTACGGGCCATATTGTTTCCCAGGAAATTAATTTTGTAACCCTACTTTTATCCTTATAAATAGATAGCCCATTTCTATCTCTCAGTCTCATTACATTGAGAAGGTGTTGAAGAAATTTAATTACTTTGAGTGTACTCCAGTGAGTACTCCTATGGATACAAGTGAGAAACTAATGCCTAATACTGGCAAAGCTGTATCTCAACTTGAGTATTCTAGGGTGATTGGCTGCTTGATGTATGCCATGACTTGTACAAGACCTGACATTGCTTTTGCTGCGGGTAAACTGAGCAGGTATACTAGTAATCCTAGTGCTCATCACTGGCAAGCAATTCAGAGGGTCTTTAAGTATTTGAAGAGAACTATGGATTATAGTCTCTCATATACTGCTTATCCTTCAGTATTAGAAGGATACACTGATGCAAGTTGGATCAGTAACACTGAAGATAATTCGTCTACTAGTGGCTGGGTATTCCTACTTGGTGGAGGTGCAATTTCTTGGGCATCCAAGAAACAAACTTGCATCACCAGTTCAACCATATAATCTGAATTTGTGGCTTTAGCAGCTGCTGGCAAAGAAGCTGAATGGTTGAAAAACTTGCTTCTTTAGATTTCATTGTGGCCTAAACCTATAGCACCTATTTCTATCCGTTGTGATAGTGCTGCTACATTGGCAAAGGCTTATAGCCAGATGTACAATGGGAAGTCTAGACACTTAGGTGTCAGGTATAGCATGATTCGTGAGCTTATCATGAATGGGGTGATATCTATAGAGTTTGTTAAATCTCAACAAAACTTAGATGATCACTTGACGAAGGGTTTGGCTAGAGACTTGGTTTTGAAGTCTGCTAAAGGGATGGGTTTAACTCCAACTTAGTCACTGAATGCTAAGACACTCAACTCCCTCCTGAGGAAACTTGGGAGCTGAGTTCAATGTGGAAAGCTGAACATTTAGTGGACTGGAGCACATGTTTATTGTCATCCCAAGGTTGTGCTCAGAACCTGCTAGAAAAGGAGGATGAAGTCTTAACTTCTCAATGGTTAATTTTCTTTGAAAAAGTGCTAAGTAGGAGCATGAGTAAAGAGGAACCACCTATGTAAATGTTGAAGTTTTGCTGCTTCAGGAAGCTTTGGACTTTTAGCTCTTACAACATTTATAAATTGGATATGGACACATGGCTTGTATAGTGTCATGTTTATTTAAGTGTTTGAAAATGTATGTGTATTTTATCTTCAGGTATTCAAATGGGTTGAAGGGTTCAATTTTTAGAACACCCTGATTCTCGAATATTTGAACGTGTAATGTACTAAGATGAGAATTCAATCTTCAAGATATTTTCATTTATGCATATATTTTGTTTTTTGTTTAATTTTCATGCAAAAGAAGTGAACTAAATTTGGGGAGGATTGTTGGAAAATTTAGTGAACTTGAGGCTGGTAATGGGTTTGGAGGTACGGAGTGTACACCCATTTGGTCACTAAATCCCCTAACTCAATAGTGGTTATGTATTGATTCTACTGATAGCATGAATTTGTTTTTGCTGATAGTGTGATTCTACTGACAGTGGATTCTGCTGCTAGTTTCCACTGCTAGTGTTATTGTTTCCACTAATGTGTTAACATTAGCACTGCAAGTGTTATTGTTTCCACTGATAGTGTTAACATTACCACTGCTAGTGATATTGTTACCACTGATAACCACTGATTCCTACTATTATGGAAAGTATTATGATATAATTAATGGGCCGTTAATTATACATAATTCCATGGGCTAGGGTTTGAGTATTCTCTATTATAAATAGAGGTCATAACATTCTGTATGAGGACGATTATCAACACAAACCCTAAACACTTGAATAAAATTTTGTTCTTGATTTGTGCCTAAAATAAGAACTTCACTTGGTCTTATCCCATAGAGATATTCGTGTAACCCAGGCATAGGGTCAAATAGTTTCTATTGAAAAGTGAAAACACGATTTCAAGTGAATATCCGGTACTCATTGATTATCTTAACCCTAATCTGGGAATACTCAAACATATAACAACCAACATTTTTAGACAATTTTCCATATTTATCAACGTTTACATATGTTCAATTATCCTAAAGATCGAACATGACTAGCAAATAAAATTTGTGACAACATAAATACATAGTGTTGACAAGAAACCACACAGAAAGTGCAAGGAATATAAAGGGTAAATTGCAAAAATGGTCCTTAACGTTCCACAAAATTGCAAAAATGGGACCGAGACAAAAAGTAGCGCAAAAAAGCCACCCACGTTCCACATTTTCGCAAAACCGCCACTGAGAGTCATTTTTTGTTAATTTTCTCGTTAAGTGCCACGTAGTTGAGGGTAGTATCGTCATTTCACGGTTCCCGCGTAAAACAATATTAGACCCACCGAACAAGCACATTAATCCCCTGATCCAAACACTCCCTTGCCCAAAGTCAATCGCATTTTTTGCCCTAAAGTTTCCAATTACGATTTCCGTACGGGGAAAAATTGAAGAAGATGGTTAGTTTATTTGGGAAAAACCGAGAACGATCGTCCCCGATCCCTAATCTTCAACAACTTTACGGTATGTTTTGGGCATTGTTAATTGTATCGATTTTTTTTATCTACAGTGATATGTGATTGTAATGAACAGTACGAATAGGATGTGGATTATACATTAAGTTGATTTTTCATGTTGTTAGTGTGTGTGTGTGTGTTGATGTTTATTGTTTGCATACAACATCAAAGCCGACCTACTTCACTCTGAAAGTAACCCACGGTGGAAAATTTACGCCACTACCAGGAAGGATGTATGTTGATCCAGTTATTTCGTGGTATGATTGTGTGGATTATGACTTGTTTAGCTTTTACGCCTTTGAAGAGTTGGTAGCTGAAATATGTGTGAAAGGTGGGGTTGTAGGCTATTATTATAGGATACCAGGCGAGACGTTGGATGTTGGGTTGTACCCGTTGGAGTCTGATGAGGATGTGATGGATATGTTGGATTTGATTCCAACGCATAGAGAGATTGAGGTGTATGTTTAGTTGAAACGCAGAGGACCCAAAAGAGGACGAAAATGTAAAATAACGGATGAAGTACGGGTGGAGCCTTCAAATGATCCTACCATCGATCCAGAACAAGCTGAGACTTCAATTGATGGTACCAATGGTCAATCACCTGTGCCTATGATTGCTGGTCAAGAACAACAAGCTGAAGATAATGTTGGTGTGGGAGACGATTTGATTACAGACACTCCTTCTGCGCAACCACATGTAAGCCGAGTTGTTGGTGACACAGACACTCATGCTGCGCAACAACCTGTAAGTGGCGTTGATGGCCCAGAACAAGTTGATGGCCTAGAACAAGTTGAGCAACAATCTCTACATAAAGATGAGGACTTGTACCAGTTTGCCAGTCCTGGAGATAATGTTGGTGTGGGAGACGACTTGATTACAGACATGGTTGCAGAACTTGACCAGAGTGAGGATGTGGTTTTAGCGCTCAACAAAAACTATGTTGATTTAGAAGAAGTAGTGGAAAGGGATGATGTGGAAAGGGATGATGTTGAAATCGATGATGTTGAAAGGGATGATGTGGGCACCTCAACACAGCAGATAAACGAGGAAGAACATGTTGTATATGTGTCTGAGTTTGAAGATAAAGAGGATGATGTGACAGCCCCTATTGAGCCACAAGTGGAAATGACGGACTTTAAGTTTGATTTTGATCCCCACTTTGAGAATGTATCAAAGTTAGCTGATGAGTCTATGGCGGATTATACGGATCATGATAGTGGCTATAACTTTGATGATGATTTTCATAGTGATGAAGAAGGCAATAATAACAAATTTGTCACCCTACGCAAGATAAGGTTAAAAGAAATAAGGAAGGAGTATGAGGGTAGGGCGAATGTCAAGAAGGGAGAGTTTTTTGTAACAGAAACATTTAAACACCCCAAGGACATCAAAGATAAGCTCAGAATCTATGCGTTGGAGTCCCGAAGAGATATTAGGATTGAAAAGTGTGACCAAGAAAGGATTCGAGCGATGTGTAGAGGGACTGTTGTGGGTTATGGCCGAAATGATACAGGAAGTTGTCAACCATCAGCTTCTTCTTCGCAGTCAAAGGGCAAATTTGCAAGTACCAAAACCTACTAAAAAAAAGCAAGCCCATGTGCGAATGGTCCCTACATGTGTCAAAAGTGGGTGATGAAAGGAGTTGGAGTGTCAAAACATTAAATGATGAACATAAATGCCTACAAACAAGAAAAATTAAATTGTTGACTGCACGATTCCTTTCATCCGAGGTTGCTACAATTCTTGTTAGGGACCGGACAGCGCCGACAGCTGCAATAGCAATGGAAATAAATGAAAAATTGCATCTTGATGTCCCGACCACAAAGATATCAAGAGCAAGGGAATTTGCTCAGAAACAAATTGACGGCGACCATGAAGAACAATATGCCAATCTTAGGGATTACACTTTGGAATTGAAAAATAGAAACCCAGATACAACTGTGAAGATTCAAGTTGAAGCAAACCCTGATTCAAGTGTTTCTTCAAGGGTATTTAGACGGATCTATGTTTGTATTGGTGCATTGAAAAAAGGTTACAAAGCAGGCAGAAGGGACATACTAGGGCTGGATGGGGCATTTATCAAAGGACATCACACTGGTCAAGTCTTAACTGCTGTTGGTGTCGATAGCAATAATGGCCTCTATCCAGTTGCTTATGCAGTGGTTGAAACTGAGTCCAAGAGTTCATGGTTATGGTTCCTTAGAAATCTTGGAGATGACCTTGATTTGCAACCAAATTCAAACTTCACCTTTATATCCGACAGACAAAAGGTATAAACATTGTGTAAATTCAATTAGTTGATTTCCAATCCAATTCAATCCTTATTACCATAGTAAGTTTTGTACCAATCTATAGGGAATATTACCAGCTATTGCAGAACTATTTCCTGCTGCTGAACATCGCTTCTGTGTGCGACACATATATGACAACATGAAGCAGTTATTTAAGGGGGAGAGTATCAAGGAGCTTGTTTGGAGGTGTGCTAGAGCATCAACAATCCCTGAGTTTAATAGAGGAATGGAAGAGCTAAAATCAATCAACTCTAAAGCTTATGACTGGTTAAGGAAGATACCAACATCATCATGGTCAAGGTCACGTTTTTCAGGTACACGATACACATATTATGACTTTCATCTGTACTATTAATAATATTGAAAATGATTTTGATATTATGATTGTCATCTGTAATGTTAATAAGATTAAAAGTGATGTTGATATTATGACTGTCATCTGTAATATTAATAAGTTTAAAAGTGATGTTGATATTGATATATTGGTTACAGGGAGAGCTAAATGTGACATCCTTCTTAACAACTTATGTGAATCGTTCAATAGCAAGTTAGTGGGCGGCAGAGATCAACCAATCATTGGTTGTTTGGAGTACATCAGGCAGTATCTTGTGAAGAGAAGTGTTAGTGTGCAGCATGTAATAGACAGATGTGAAGGTCTCTTAACCCCAACAACAACTAAAATTTTAGAAACCATCAAGGAGGAAGCAAATGAGTATAAGGTTTTATTGAGTGGGGGGATACATACCAGTGTGCGGGAGGTTGGGGTGACCAATGTGTTGTGAATATGCCGAAAATGGAATGCACATGTAGGAGATGGGAACTCACTGGTATTCCATGTAAGCATGCTGTTGTGGCTATCAACGACATGGCTAAACACATCAAGGAATCAACTGACAACATGGTTGTGATCCCAGAGGATTATGTGCACCAATGCTATTGGTTAACCACATGGAGGGCGATGTATCAACACAAGATTGAAGGAATTGCTCGTCGACACTTTTGGCCCAATTGCCCTATCCCTAGTGAACTAAAGCCACCTCACTACCATGTTCCAATTGGGAGACCACGGAAGAAGAGAAGAGTGTCAAGGGATGAGATTGCTGAACAGGTTATGAAAAAATCAATGGTGAAGAATGGGAAGCTGTCAAAAAGGGGCAAGACTGTCAAATGTGGTGCATGTGGTGGGCAGGGTCATAATAAGAGAGCTTGTACGGGACGAAGAGGCAACCAAGGGACAAGAAGAAGGGAAGGAGTACCAGATGAGGTACTAGAAAGATCAACTCAGCCAGTGGGATCTTCTGCAACAGAGGTGAGAGCAGGGCCAAGTCAGCCAGTTGGAACACAAGCAAGTGAGGTAGCAGGAGGGCCAAGTCATCAAGTTGGAACACAAGCAAGTCATGTATCACAATCTACTGGGAATGGTGGAGGTCAAAGGAAGAATAGGATCAAGAGAAAAGCCAAAATCGCCAAGTGAGTCAACACAATTGTGATGGTGCAATAACCTTTGGTTGGTTATTTGTTTATGTGTTTTAACACAATGAGTGTATGGATTGTGTAACTGAGTTTCTGTCTTCTAGACAATAATTTGTACGTGATTTGTTTTTTAGACTTGATTAATCAGGAATGGTATTTGTTTTCATTTTGGTTTACCATCATTATTTGCTGCATAATGCTGTGCACAATTTGTGGTTTGCCATCAGCATATACTTATTTGTTGTATTATGTTGTGCACAATTTGTGGTTTGCCATCATCATATACTTACGTATATTGAATGACCCAACATGCCCACTACATAAGTATACCGAATGACCCAAACTTGTTTTGACTTTTTGTAAGTCAAAGTTGATAAGGAACCAGAAACCAAGTTTACTGCATATTGATTCTGTAATATTGACTACATTTGTCTTTTTATAATAACAAAGACAACCAAAACAACGATGATCCCACTATACTGCTAAAATCAAACACTTTTTATTAACATGAATGTCAATAAAAACCAGGGATGACCTTATACCCTGTGATGATACAACCCAGAAAGATGTCAACACACCTAAAGCAACTTAATGGCAATGAAAAAAAAGAGCCAACTAAAAATAAGAAACTTGTTGAGCTTCTTAATCCGCTGATCCTTCTCCCTCATCAACCTCACCTGCTCCTCCAACTCTTCTTCAAGCTCGTTCCTCGCCCTCAACAGGCCAGGAATCACAGCAACTGCTCGGCAACACATTGGAGGATCCGTCCATCCAATAAACCCACATGAAGGACAACAGTAGAATCGTCGTCCTGGGTTCCTGTTTGTCCAGCTTGTTTTGATTGTTGCTTGTCACAGATCAAGACCATATTTTTTGCCGGATTTCAGAAAGTGTGAAACTTTGATGTGCTGCAACGTTCATATTTAACTGGGACTGGATATTGTACCGTTTGTAAAAAAGGCAAACAATCGCTTGCAAATTTAGTCCCTCAAGCTACAGTGTCACTAGCTTAGTACCCGATGAACACTAAAATGACGATACTACCCTCAACTACGTGGCACTTAACGGGAAAATTAACGGAAAATGGCTCTCAGTGACGATTTTGCGAAAATGTGGAACGTGGGTGGCTTTTTTGGGCTACTTTTTGTCTCGGTCCCGTTTTTGCAATTTTGTGAAACGTTAAGGACCATTTTTGCAATTTACCCGAATATAAATGAAATTGGTCACGTCCATGTTCCCATGTTTCCTAATAAGGTGAAAGTATAGAAACAGACTTGACCTTAAAATGCCACCTCAACTTGACTACCTATATTATGCCAATAAATGTACTACTTGCCTAGATATTTTATAACGCGTTACAGTAGCACACATGTACTATTTTGTCAAATGTATTCATAGACAATATTTAAGATAGCGAGTTATAAAAGAGTTTTACATTTGACGTTTGAAACATGATAATGGAACATGCTAGTGAAGTTTTCTACTTCATGTACTAGTCACGTTTTGTAAATGCTCTTAAAGATGCTAATGATAAGGTTCCAAGAGACATAGTGATACACACTGTCAGTCTTGTCTATCAGTGTTATTCTATGTTAGACTGGGCGTAAGAAGCGTCAACCTAGCTACACACCACCTTGGGTTGGTTTGGGTGTTAGCTTTACCAAACCAAAAAAGAAAAACGGATTCTTGCGTGTGTGTGAGAGTGTATTTTAGGTTTGTTTATGTTTTAATGAGACTAGCAGGGTACCCGCTCGTTGCAGTGGCGGGTACTCTGAAATTAAATTTTCTGGTGAATCATGTATTTTAGTTTATTATGTTCTTTTTGACAATAAATTTAAGGATATCAAGAATTTCGTTTAGGCCGTGTCCGTTCGGGCTCGAGCCTGTTTGGCCCGCACCCGTTCGGGCTCAAGCCCATTTGGCCCATTGCCCGTTCGGGCCTGAATATTTGTATAATGTGTTTTATTATTTGTATTAGTGACATTTAATTAGGAATTGTGTGTAATTTGGTTGTACAATATGCTTGATAATTTGTATTTGTGATGTAAGGGGTGTTTTAATAATTGTATTTATTGACCAATTAATTAATTGACTACCTTAAATATCATTAATGTGGTGTTTTTTTTCAATATGTGCATTAAAGTGGTGTACACTATGCTTCTTGTCTTGTAAATCTGAAAATTATGTGCATTAAAGTGATGTACATGCATATTTCCTATTAAAGAAATGTTTTTGGTTTTAAACATTTTAAGACTTCTAAATATAGATGTCCTAAATACATTATAAGGTAGTATAGATATATATAATTTTAATGAAATTGTCAACTACTACGAGGGTTTAGCAGTTGATTTATTAGTGTGAGTGGATGTTGATGTGTCATCCGAACGATTTGCCAACTCTCGTGTCTTGGGCTAATATGGAAACAACAGTGATGCCAAATCTTGTCTCGATTTGGATATTCAAACAACAAACTGGGTCATTTGGAGATATAGAAATCGTATTTGCTTTGATTTAAAACATCCAAGAAAATATACTCACTTAGAAGAAATCAATGTGTTATTTCATTCGTGGATCCTTCACCGGAATAAAAAAGTTAACCCGGATTGGTTTGTATGGATAAGTGATCATATAACTTTCCTGTACTAATATGTTGTAATCCATTTATCTAGCTTTTTGCTAGTTTTTTAATATAATTTGCCGTTCAAAAAAAAAAAAAAAAAAAAAAAAAAGTTTGTCCCTGAATATATAATAATAAAACTAGCATATATAGATTTGATGTGTTACATTTTCACTAACCAATTAATTTTAAAATAAACCCCTTTATTTTATTATGTAGAACTATTGAAAATACTGAAATGGATGTTAAGTCTTCTTGAAAACAATAGTATTGCTGTAATAACAAAAAGTGTATTCGTAGCAAACACAAGTTGAATAAGTGAAAACTCGAAAATCTGTTTATTTTGATTGTCCATATTGATACAAATTAGTCATGTCTGATTTTATTAGCACAAATCACCTTTTTAAAAAAGCAAAAGCTTAATGAATATTATCTATGTCAGGATAATTTATGCAAAGAGTTTAGTGTAAGTCATCCAGATCTTAGATGGTTTCCGTTAAATTTTTTAGTTTGAGTTTCTTAAAAAATATTCATGTCAAAATATTTTTATAAAAGTAAGTTTTATTAAAATAAATAGACTGTGTGAACGGTTTTTACAATTTACTCAGTGTGTTAATCCAAATATTCTGCACTTAAAATTGCTAGTCTAAAATGGGAGTTGCTATAGCAACACTTTCTCTAGGACACCATACAAACCGCTATGCATAAATTAGTACAACACCGCTGTGCACATAGTACAACCCAATTATGTATAAAAAGGTGTGTATATAAGAGATTTGGGGTGTTTGTATAGTCCAACCCGTCTAAAATCTTATCTAGTCTATTAATGTTTGGTAGAGAAAGTCTTTGTACTAGTTGTACTCTTTGTCGCAAATAAAACCAAAACATTGAAAATTTATCTAGTCTATTAAACATAATTGATTGTTGTTTGTATTGATTCAAGAATTGATTGTTGTTTGTATGCTCACAATAATTTCGGGGGTTTACAGGTCCATTAATCATTATAATGCAAAATTTGTCACTTTTTTTCTTTTTTTTATAGGGTTTACAGGTTCATTAATCATTTTATTAGCACAAATCACCTTTTTAAAAAAGCAAAAGCTTAATGAATATTATCTATGTCAATACAATTTATGCAAAGAGTTTAGCGCAAGTCATCCAAATCTTGGATGGTTTCCGTTAAATTTTTGGGTTTGAGTTTCTTGAGAAATATTCATGTCAAAAGATTTTTATAAAAGTAAGTTTTATTAAAATAAATAGATTGTGTGAATGGTTTTTACAATTTACTTGATGTGCGAATCCAAAAATTCTACACTTAAAAAATAAAATTGCTAGTTTAAAATCTTATCTAGTCTATTAATGTTTGGGGTAGACTGTCGAGAAGGTCTTTGTACTCGTTGTACTATTTGTCTATTAAAGAAAATTGATTGTTGTTTGTATTGATTGAAGAATACGAAAAGTCCTGATGGGTTGAATTCATAGTTATGGGGCCGAGTAAGCTCACAAGAATCTAGGGAGGCCTTTTATATATTAATCATCATCTAATCTATACTATTTATAAAGAGTAAATGGTCAAAAAGTCAAGAAGTGAAAAGTGAAAAACTTAAATTAATGTTTTGTCTAAATTACCCTTAATTAATACATTTAACACTCCTTAATTCCTCTTATTTAAAACTTAATCAAAACTTAAATGAAAACATGAAAACTTACATTACACATTCAATTTTTTTGTCAACTTAAAAACATGGAAAGTTAAATAAATAATATAAAAATGTAAAATTGTTTTGTCAACTTAAGAATGAATACACACGTATATAAAAATAAATTTTTAAATACTACTCGTAGACAATGTTCTGAAAGGCTCAAGGCGCACTAAGGCGCGAAGAGGGTCAAAGAGCCTTGAGTCGAGGCGCAAACCAAGGCGCGGGATTCCTAAATACGAGGCGCACTATACATTTAGGTTTTTTTATAATATATGTGACAACTTATGCAGCTGAAATAATACAAAAATATCAATATTCAATGCATAATGCCACTTAATGGTTATTAAATCTAACAAAGCTTGCATTTAAACCCAAAATATCAAGCAAGCAACATACCAGAATCCATAAACCACCCTAAATCCCTGAATATACATTACAATATATGAGTTTATGACTTATAAAATTTAACAAATTACCATGTATCTCTGTCAACTATAAATAGCGAAAATCTATAGTTGTTTAGTAACACTTAACACTATAGAAACAACATTTGTATCTGTTAATAAGCTACTATTCTTAGACATTAGATTACAAAAAATATATATTTCTTTGTTTATTGTGTGTTTTAGTTATTTTGTAAATATTATGGTTATTAGATACTTTATAACTTAAAAGGCCCAATGTATATAATATGTAAGCCCAAAATGTATCTTACTATTAAGAAAAAAAGGTCAAAACCCTGTTACATCTTCTAGGCGCAAAAATCCCTAAGGCGCAAAAGCGCAATAATCCCCAAGGCGCTACGATTTTTACGGGATTCATGGATGTCGTGAGCCTCGATCTGAAAAAATCCCAAAGGATGGAGCCTCATGGGATTTAGGGAGTAGGCGCGCCTTAGGCGCGCTTTTTAAAACATTGCTCGTAGCTGAGTAGCCGTACATACAAACGGAATTTTATAGCGGCAGATAGTTATAGTGATATTTTGGTTACACAAAACGTTACACAAACCACTTAACCAAAATATCATTATAATTAAATGCCGCTATAAAATCCCGTTGCTATGCACGAGTACTCGTCTAGTAATGCAAAATGCGCAATTTTAATTATTTTTTTTATCTACTACTATTTGATTTGAACACATTTTTTATGTTTTGTGAAAAATTAAATCTTCTCCTTTTTCTACAAACTAAACACAGGAAATCTAAAATCTAAAAAAAAAAAAAAAAAAAAAAAAAAAAAAAAAAAAAAAAAAAAAATCTCCAACTTAACGACAACAATTCACTATCCAAAACTGTTTCCTTAGAACAAGAATAAATTAGGATTGCTAGCTTTAAGTTGCCCAGACACTCGCATGTTTTCCAAATTCACAACACTTTACGTTTAAGAGGTTATTAAGCTTTTTTACAGAATGTAATTAATATAACAATGTTCAAGTTTTACACAATTATAAGACAATGTTCAATTTTTTTCTAGTATCATACAGTAGGTTTTTAGAAATTATAAGTCATATATTCACACATCAATATACCACTTATGCTATCTCATGCACGCCTTAACTGCTACTTGAATCTCATTTACCAGGGTAAAAACCCTTTACCCAAAAAAAACTGCTACTTGAATCCACATCATATGTATAATGTTGTATACTTGTCAGCAGTCTTGTCCGCTTACTTCAAGTCGACCCAAACATGCATGCCCTACCCAACTTAACCTCTTTAATTAAAGTGTTGATCCCGTTCTTATCTCCACCTATAGATGGTACCACTTTTCAGCCTCTCCTGATGAGGTAGTTTGCATGTTTGTATGTGTATAACATGTTTGTATTTGTTAAGTTGAATGATTGAAAACAAAACGGAAAGAAAAAAAAGCCTTAGCACCCCTAAAAAAGGCCGATTATTATAGCTTTTGATAATTCTTTTCTTTCTTAAATTAAAAATCTTAAAGTTTTAAGCATTTCTGTTAAGAACTAAGAAATATACATGCCTTTCACAACTCAGAAAATGGCATATATCCCCAAAGAACAAGTATTCAATGTACAACGATATTAGCATGACCAAAAAGGCTTGTAGTGGAGCTGGAATGAAGAGTTTATATGAGCCTTGGAAAGATGATTATGATGAGAACCCATATGACATATGATGAAGATGAGCGCGAAGATTTAACGGAAGATCAATTAGCTTTCTGTGACGCTATTTATATAAGACTTCGTGGTCAATAATCTAGCAAGATGTTAGCAGTTCCTATATAGTAGTCTCATAAGTTTCCTATATAGTAGTCTCATAAGTTTGGTATGTCTTTCTTATGATAGGTCGGGTTTGAAGCACAAATAGTGCATTTGTTTTTGCCTATCTAACGGGCTTAGATGTTAGATTCACTCACATCCTATGTACTTAAACGCTTTTTTAGAGTAAACTATTTATCGTGTGCAACAACCTTTTCCAAAAAAAAAAAAAAAAAAAAAAGGCTTGTGGCCTAACGACACCCATGTAGTGTGTGTGCTTTCCAACAAAATGGTTGTGTTGCAAGTACCAACAAGGACATATGTATGATATCATTTGTGGTGTATAGACTGTTAGTTTGACTCACGAAAAACAATGAAATTAGCATGTTATCGGAATGAATAATTGCATATACGTGCCTTTCCAAGTATGAAGGGATATATGATACTAAGTTACTAACTTGCAAAGAAATAGCAACAATTGTTTACTTACGATGGCTGAATCATCGAAAGAAAGAAAAGATTACAAGTTTCGACTAGTTAACGAATTAGTTATGCAGATCATGATTGTAATCTGCATGACTTAATTAGTCTGTTTGCAGCCTCTAATTCGGGTTAACACTGATGGAACATATAATTTAAATTTGAATATACCTAAGAAGTCATTTAATTTGTAGAAATAATAATAGACACAGATGTGACTACACATAAACAATGACCCTTCATGGTTTCTTTGAATCTTCATTTCCATGCACATGCAGATGTTACTTACATACACAAACACATAACAAATGATAAGATTTGTCATCTCATTTAGTAGTCTATAAAAGCACGCAAACTTGGTGAAGATGCAGAATGCAAAACATATAACAAACTAGCAAAGTGTTTGATCAAAAAGTGAGAATATACAAAAGGTAGAATGGGAAAGCTAAAAAGACAAAGTCTAGCCAAGAAAAACATTGGCATTTTCAAGCTTAAGTTGGTTGTAGAGATGGTGCAAAAGAGTCTTTTACAAGCTAAGAAATGGGGCCCAAAGCACGCGAGTTTAGTGCCGAGCCAAGAAATGGTTCCGGAATATGTGAAAGAAGGGCATTTTTCCGTAATTGCAGCTGATGACGACGAAGAACAAAGATTTGTGGTTCCTTTAGTCTACCTTGGTCATCCATCGTTTCAAAGATTGTTGGAACGAGCAGCTGAGGAGTATGGGTTCCACCACGAGGGTGCACTTATGGTACCGTGTAGGCCAAGTGAGCTCGAGTGTATGTTGGCTCATAGAGGTTCTAGTTTAGGAGATGATGTCGGTTGTAGTTCGTTTAAAACCATGGTGGAGAGTTATTGAGTCAGAGTCTATATATCTTGATCAGTTTAACGCTACTAGATATTTAACGACCCAATCTTTCTTTTTGCTTCATTTACTTTTCTGAAAGACCATTGATGAATGTGTAGTCTCTTCAAAGCAACGTTTAAAGGATCATTTGGTGGTCTAATTGATTCATTTTCTTTCATCAATTTAAAAATATTTACTATGGTAAACTAAACTGTTTTAGAGCTTGGGACTGAGCCCTAATGCTCAATGACTTTTATGTATTGGTATTTAGGATATTAGGCCTAATGACAAAAATAAGTAAACAGATGCTTTAGTGGTTTAAGTAAGAATTGAACTAATCCGTAACACTATCTATATATATTTTTTTGAACGGCAAAATTGAATAAACACTAGCAAGAAGCTAGAAAAGAGATTACAAAATAGCAAAGATTTGGGTCTTTCATCCAAGTTATCCAATTGAATTTGGATTTACAACGATTAGAACACCAATCATAAGATTGCGACACAATATCATCAAAAACTATCGCCTTTCTAGGAATACTAAAACCAAATAATAGTTGATTCCGAAAGCTCCAAATCTTCCACCACATCACGTAAAAGATACCCTCTAACACATTCTTCACTTTCCTACATAAACGAAGATCCGTAAACCATAAAAGCCACTCTTAGTACAATTGAAAATCCGGTGATGAAATGCCCCACCATCTTCTAACCTTAATTAACACATCGCGAGCCAAGGAACAAGAAAATAGGAGGTGTGCCACAGATTCAACGCCTACTCCACAAATAGGACATAAGATAGACCGGATATCTATACATGCCCGAGACAGATTCAATCGCGAAGGCAACTTATCCAATTGGACTCTCCATGCAAAAACGTTTGTTTTAATAGGAACTTCCTTCACCCATCTCGTAGGACGCATATTAGAGCTTAACAAAGAGTCGTACACGAGTTGTGAACCGACTTGACCGAGAAAACTCCATCACCTGTAAGAGACCATGACCACCTATCATTCATTTGGGCCAATTGGACAAGAGATAAACGACTTCCTAACTCTTCATACTGTTCGCGTACCCCCCACCTCATGGCACACGACGAAAAGATGAATCGACAGAATCATACCTAAGTTTGTCCGCGATAGAGATTTGTTTAACCGTTTTCCAACGCATATAACCTTGGATACTGGTACTTCAATGGCAACTCCCCCATCCAAACTTCATCCCAGAATAAAGTATCAACACCATTCCCCACCTTCTTGGTACAAAATCCCATGAGATCTATACATTTGGATTTAAGCGATTCAACTTCTTTAATGATATCTAACCACGGGGATTTACGAGGCGCATTCCTCCTAGGCCTATCCGAAATCCCCGAATACCATGAAAAGCTTGAATGCACCTCGACCACAATGAAGCATCTTTAGAAATGAAGCGCCACACCCATTTGAACAAAAGAGCCCGGTTTAACGCGAAATAACTTGACACCCCAAGCCCTCCTTTTTGCTTCGAAACCAACACTTTATCCCAAGATACCCAAGTCATTTTCCTATCCGAACCTTCTGTACCATTGAAAAACTTACTACGAATAGATTCCATCTTTTTTAGCACACCCTTGGGAACTTTAAAGAGAGACATGTAGTATAAAGGAATAGAACCAAGGACCGATTTAAGAAGGGTCAATCTACCTCCAATAGAGAGTGTTTTAAGTTTCCAGCGAGTCAAGCGTGACGATATTTTACGGATAACTTCATCCCATGATTGAATTCTCGATGTACAATCTCCTACTTTCACTCCTAGGTATGAAAATGGCATAGAAGAAGTAGAACAACCAAAACTATTAGCTGCTCTTGCCACATCTTGCGTATCAACTCCTATACCCATTAGCTTCCTTTTAAGCATATTAATCTTAAGACCTGATGCAAGAAAAAACACTTAAGAACATGGACAATAGTAGAAAGATTAGATTCAGTCCAATCCCCTACAAAGACTGCATCGTCGACAAAAAATAAGTGAGATAATTTCAACAAATCTCCGATAGAGACTCCTGTAAAAAGACCAGCTTCCATAACACGACTAAAGGATATATGTAAGCTCTCCATATTCAAAATGAATAGGAACGGGGATAAAGGATCTCCTTGTTTTAAACCTTTGAAAAACTGAAATTCTGAAGAGGGGCTACCGTTTACTAGAACTGAACCCATCGAGGAGTGAAGACAACCTTTAATCCACATACGCTATTTATCTCCAAAACCAAACTTATGAAGGATATCCTCCAAGTAATCCCACCTAACTGAGTCTTAGGCCTTCTCGAAGTCCACCTTAAAAATTAAAGCCTTGTACTTACTAGATTTATGTAACACCCCCAATTTTAAAATATTTGCAGCGGAATAAAGATTGGGTGTTACTTCACAACTCACAGTTTTTCAGTAGAAAATGATTTTTAATTTAGTCATTTTAAAACATTTATCATTCGAAATTTTATAAATATCAGAGTTTTCAAAATGAGGTCTCAGAGGTTTCAAAGTTTGTAAAATAAGTTTTCGAATGATAGTAAAATTTATAGCCTTTGTAAGAATTTGTGCTCCTCCGTCTCATCCTTGCTCGTTATAGACCTGAGATAAACATGCTAAAAATCAACAAAAGTTGAGTGATATTTATAGGTTTAAGTTTGATAGTTGAACACAAGTTATAAGTGATAATTGCACCGTCATACAATTATAAGTTAAAAATAGTTGTTATTGCATTAAGCTCATGACACTCATCCGATTAACAGATCTCATCATAAATGATGGATTATAGTAACAATGGCCCTCGGGATAGGTTCTTGCCAGTAACCTATTAGATTTCAAATAAAGTGCGTTTGGTAGTTTTCTCGAACGACCAAACGGGGATTGTCAATCCCTAATAGATCTATCCATAATTATTTACGTTCACCCTACGAGTGACTAAGGCTCATGATATGAGGGACTTTTAGCAATAAGGTACTTAAGCAATAACGATATAAAGCATACCAAGAAAAATACTTGTGTTCAGTTTTGTAAAAACTAGCATGTATCCCCCTCGCGAGGTTTATAAAACATTTAAATAAGTAAAGGCGAGGCTATGAACTCACCTTAGTGGTATAGTGGTAAAAATATCGATACTCAGTTTGCAATAAGGAAACGGCTCCACACACGACCTAGATAATATATGGCAAGTTTTAGTGTTTGATAGTCTTAATGGTTTAATCGCGAGTAGTTTTTGAATACGTGAGTTGTTGATTTAACGATAGTAAAAACTTGTGGTTTGATTAAACATCGTAAGTTTAGTTAAGTTATATATATATATATATATATATATATATATATATATATATATATATATATATATATATATATATATATATATATATAAGGCAAAGTTTAATAAAAATAATAATAGTTTGAAATAAATGTAAACGTCGTGACGTGAAGTCGTAAAATAGAAAGTAAAGATGAAAATATTAAGTATATTATACGGCCCTTGTCTTTTCCAGATTTTTACACTTTTTACCCTAACGGCGTTAGCGTTACACCGTTAGTCCAAACTTAAATATTTTTACGTTTTACGTCCAAAACTTTATAATTTTTACACTTTTCATCCAAAAGTTTATAAAATTAGTTTTTCATCTTCAAGTTTGTGAAATGATAGTTTTTACCTAAACTTTATAGAAGTGACACTTTTAACCCGAAAGTTAATAATTTTGCAAACTTAGTCCAAAATTTACCAAATTCGAAACTTAACATTTTTATTTCTTAATTAAGCTAAAAACAGCTTATTTAACTTTTTAAAACTGCTTATTTGTCAGGAAAAAAAAAAAAAAAAAAAAAAAAAAAAAAAAAAAAAAAAAAAAAGCTGATTCGTGGCTTATTGGGCTTTTTAACGAAAATGGACTAGGCCCGTTAAGCTTTTTAAATCCATTGGGCTTATAAGGGTTTTGGGCTTATCTTAGGACACTAAAACATTTCGAGACAGCTTATTAGACTGCTTATCTCGTTAGCTTATTTTTCAAAGGATTGGGCCTTAAGACCCAATTGATATGTATTAGTTTTTGAAAAAGTTTTCATGTCATGATGCTTTGCTTTATTTAAAGGGTCGAGACGTGATTTTTAACACAAGGTCTTTTTATGAAAATGATTGTTAGTTAGTTTGCCTAATAGATTGTGAAATAAAAGAGTAGGCTTGTTACGTAAAATGTAAAGATATGCGTTTGTTTCATAGGTTGCATGGGTCGAATTTTTAAGAAAAAGACTTAGAAATATTTTTAAGGATTTTACAACTTGTTGTTATACGTTAGAAAGGTATCTAAAAATAGTTTGTACGTAACTTTTGAGGTTCAAATCTTTATATAACTTGGTTATTAAGGTAGTAAATATGTAGACGAGATAATAATACGTAAGTGTTGTGTATATAGATTGCGAGTAATAAGGTGTAAGTGAAAGTGATTTATACGTAAAAATCAATGAATACGTTTTAAGTAAGAATAGAAAAAGTTTGTGTGAGACTTACTACACCAAAATGGTGGGGTAAAACGAGACGTAGAGTCGAGGGGAGAGTAGTACGAGAGTGTAGTGTGAGTGTTGGCTCGACCAAGGTTCACAAACAACGATTTGTTCCTCCTAAACACCACACGAAGGACTTGTGCTATTGTCAAAGTGAATCGGACTAGAAACGAGGACTAAGAAACTTAGAGTATTTGATATTTGCTTTGCATGTGGGAGTACGAGTGCATGCATGCATGGTGGCTTATATACGAGATTTGGAGTAACCTAGTGACTAACATTTATGAGATGGGATGTTAACGTGTATTCCTAAAGTCTTGAAAGTGTAAGACGCAGCATGTCCTTCTCGTTTGTTTCTAGCTTGTCGACATCTTATCTAATTCAAAAGAAACGTGTGGTTTCAATTTTTAAAATGGTTTGTACTTTGTAGTTTTCTTTTAAAAATGAGCTAGTACTTTGCCTAATGTTATAAAATATGCATTGTGTGAGCATGAAATGTGGAGGTACAATCTTTGTATTTGAATTGATATGTCGACAACCATTTTATTACGTAAACGATCTGAGATCTTGGCTAGGATTGGTGGTGATTGATCAAAGGTAATATTTAGACACGAGTTTGAGTTTAGAAATGGTTTTAGGACTTTATAGAAACAAACTAGAGCAAAAATGGTTTAGTTTTGGATTATTTATAAATCGGGTGGCTTTGTTTTTGGTCGACTTACTTTGCCTCTAAAAACATAGGAAGACTCGACATGGGGAGTTGAAACTTGACATACTTGAAGTCGACTAGGTGAGGAATGAGGTAGTGTAAAAATGTGTAGGTGTCGTTTGTGAGAATGAGGCGTACGAGGTGCGTTTGTGGCATGGTCTAGTCGAGTTTTACTAAAATAATTATAAGGGTTTTGGGCTCAAAATTTGTGTGGGCCGTGAATAGTAACAGGCCGGTTTAAATTTTGGGCTTAGTATAAAATTAAGGGTCCGTTTAGATGTAAATTAGGATTAGTAAAAATTTAATTTGTGATTAGTGAAAGTTTAGTTAATATTTAGTGAAACGTTTACGTGAATCCGGGGGTTGTCGAATGTGTTTTGTTAAAATTCGTTACGTAAGTTTGTAAATGGTAAGAGTTTAATATTCTCGCGATTTAAGACTATAATGGTACATGTGTGAGCATCGTTCCTAGCAAAAAAAAAAAAGATCATGAATATCGTAGTGATTTTAAGTAACATAGCATATTTGATAAAAAAAAATTGTTATTTGTAAAAACGTTGTTAATTAACGTAATGATATATTAGTCTTTGATTTACTTTTACTATTCATAGGGAAATTTTACGGGAGTTTACAATTTACAGCACGAGACGACTTCGTTTAAAATGAAGGGTCCATCAAGAATCTGACAGTCAGCAACGAAGGCTGATTGAACGTCGCTAATAAGATTTGAAATCACCTGACTCAATCTATTAGCCAATATCTTCATGATTATTTTATAAACGCTACCCACCAAAGTAATCGGCCGAAAATCTTTTACAAGTTTAGCATCATGAATCTTGGGAATAAGAGTGATAAAAGATGAGTTACAACCCCTTGAGCGAACCAGTAATGAAAAAGCATTTAACAGCTTCGATGACATCTTGGGCTAACATCCTCCAGTACCTACGAAAGAATTCGAATGTGTAATCATCAGGACCTGGTGATTTTTTTTCACCACAATCCAACACCGCCTTCTTAACTTCTTTATAAGTAACCTCTCTTTCCAGCTCTTCTGCTTGATCCATAGACAACACCGTTGGAAACTGAGAATCTAAATGAATACGAAACTGTT
The DNA here is from genome assembly GCA_030686995.1 of Artemisia argyi. Taxonomy (NCBI): domain Eukaryota; kingdom Viridiplantae; phylum Streptophyta; class Magnoliopsida; order Asterales; family Asteraceae; genus Artemisia; species Artemisia argyi. The sequence goes on from CM060695.1 coordinate 27,994,791, forward strand.
GGCTTTTGTCAAAGCGGTTAGCAAAGTGGGCGAAAAAAGCATTCTTCACGTTAATTGGATCAACAACCCATTCCCCATCAACAAGCACACCCCTAATAGATAATTGAGATCTTTTATTATTAAGAATACCATGAAAGTATTTTGTATTCTTGTCATCTTCTATAGACCATCTCACTTTATCTTTTTGAGCTGCTTCTATAGCTTCGAGAGAACTTAATTCATTTAAAGACTTCATAAGATCCATCCTATTATTGAGCATCTCAGTATTAACACATCCTTGATCAAGCAATATATCAATTTCTGTTAGCTTTCTCTGAGTGTGAACTTTCACAATATTACTTCTAGATTTTTCTTTCTTAATCCAAATACAAATCTTCTGTTTTAACAATTGCAACTTTTTCTTCAAGCGAATAAGACCGTTACTATCAGTTATTCTCATATTCTTCTAAGTTTCCTCCACCATGTTATCAAAACCGTCCATTCGAAACCATGAATGAAATAAGCGAAACGGAATAGCACCATAATCTACAAACACCTCTTTCATTAGAATAGGACGATGATCGGATAGGTACCGTTCCAAACATATAGCAGAAAGGTGGGGGAATATCGTCAACAAACCTTCAAAAATTAAGAATCTATCTAACTTACTCATGTGGTGGAGGTTTGATCCTTTCCCAAGCCTATGGTAATCTATTTTGCTATGACAGGTAGTGAGAGATGTTTTCCATTTCCATATTGTGATATATACTTTATTACACCCGAGAGATGTGAGTATCTAAACACTATTTGTGAGGTGCTAGTGTATGACCTCCGTGTTTGTCTTTGGTCTTTAGTGGAACGATTATTTGTTGTAATTACTTTTATATTAGTGTTAAATGACCCCTAACTTGTATTTTGACTAGAATAAAAGCGCATTTGCTTGAGGACAAGCAAATCTCAAGTGTAAGGGTATATGATGAGGCGAAAAATGAACCATTTTTAGGGGGTCATTTAAGCCGGAATTGAAATTTATTTGATCAAATATTGCCCTAAATCGTTCTTTTTGTGATTTTAGGTACTTTGAGAGTGAATTCTGAAAAAGGAAGCATTTTGGACATTTTTGGAGCATAAAAGTGAAGAAAACGGCAAAGACTTAATTTTCCATGCTGGGAACAGTACCTGACGGCGTCAAGAAGGAAAATTTGACGGCGTCAGGAGCAAAATGCGTGACGACCCAGAGAAAACGTGACGGCATCAGAAGTAGGGCGTCAAGAGTTATTTTGGTGACGGCCTGAAGATGGATTACACATGACGGCGTCAAACCCAGATCTAGGCAGTCCGAGAACTTTATTGGCGGCGAGATGACAACGTCAGAAATTTACTCTTGACGCCGTCACTTCACAAAATTTATATATACTTTTCTATTTTTCATTCATAAAAAGAGGAACTTGTGTGGAGAATACTAGGGTCGAACTTAATAAACCCTAGGTCGTTTGTAACAGTATTTTCAAGGGTTTTCACCCCTTGAAACCTTTCATGTTCAATTAAGATAAGTCCTCTTTCAATTCAGTCAATATGTCTATGTGTTGTTTGAATATATCTTATGCTTGTCTTGATTATAACATGCTAGGCTAGATCTTTTGTGTGTTTGCTTAGATGTAATGAAACCTAGATGTTAATTATAGGTTGATTTCTTGTTTATAGTTGTAATGGATGAATGATTTCAATGTTAGGCTTAAGAAAACTGGCAGATCTCCATTGTGTAACTTGCTTGAACGTCTTAAGAAATATGAACCGATGTGTACTAGGTTTTTATGATTGTATTTAATGCATGAGCGAATTCTATTGATCCCATGTTAGGAGCTTCTTAGCCGGCTCGACATAGGAGTGAAGTAGGAGCTTATAGAATTGGGGAAGTAAGTACGTGATGCGTGGGAATCGCAACAGGCTTTACCTCTCGAGGGATCTCGAGAAGCTTACAACCCCCACCAGGCAGTGTACCTGATCGTTGTAGTATAGTATAGTGACAAGTACCGGGGGATTGATCGTTCAGCTTAGGAATAGTGTCGCTAGGATTAGAAAGCCTAAATACTAGTTCTAAAGGTGAGGGATGATTATTTTCGTATTTTTATATTTTTATGAAAGCAAGTAAAATCTCGGGTTTTTGGAAGAGTGGGCGGAATTAGTTGCTATTCAACTAACCCAATACTAAAATGCAATCAAAATAAAATACTAAAAATGAAAATAAGCTAAATTATACTAAAGTTGTGAGCAGTAATTGGAGAAAATGTGTTTACTTAGATTTCACTACTCCCTAGACATCTTTTACACGTTAATTACTTGTTATAATTGCATGGATGACGGATCGTATTCCTTAATACCATTCATGGGGTGGCACACATAACTCTCCAATTCTATGAGCTCTTATCTCCTCCTACACCATGCCCAACACAACTATAGGGATTGTAAACAGTGGCTCATGCATTAAATACAACTAATAAAGACCTAGTGCGCCTCGGTTCATGTTTCTTAAGACGTTCAAGCATGTTACCATTTGGAGATCTGCCAGTTTTCTTAAGCCTAACATATAAATCATTCATCCAAGACAAGAATAAACAAGTAATCAACACATAATCAATATCTAGGTTTCATTAGATCTAAGCAAACACAAGATAGATCTAGCCTAGCATGATAGAATTAAGACAAGAACATGATATAGACAACCAACACATAGACATATTGATTGAATTAGAAGAACACTTATCTTGATTAATCATGCAAGGTATCAAGGGGTTGGAACCCTTGAAAAACCTGTAAAGTTACACCAAAATCGTACTTAGGGTTTCTCCCAAAACTTCTCTCTCTAATGTGTGAAAATTAGAAAACTATATATAGAAAAACAGGTCTGACGGCGTCAAGACAAACAATGTGACGCCGTCACCTCGCCGCCAAAACTCTCCTCGGATTGCCTAGATCCACTTCTGACGCCGTCAAGACATATATACTTCCAGGCCGTCACGACTCTTTTACTCTTGACGCCCTTCCTACGTGACGCCGTCAAATCCGTTCTGGGTCGTCATGGAAATTCATGAAATTTGCTCTTGACGCCGTCAAGGTTTTGCTCTTGACGCCGTCACCTACTGTTCCCAGCATGGAAAATTAAGACTTTGGCGTTTTCTTCACTTTTATGCTCCAAAAACGTCCGAATTGCTTCCTTTTCCAGATTTCTCTCCCAAAGTACCTAAAATCACAAAAGGAACGATTTAGGGCAATATTTGATCAAATAAATTCGGATTCGGGCTTAAATGACCCCCTAAAAGTGGTTCATTTTTCGCTTCATCATATACCCTTACACTTGAGATTTGCTTGTCCTCAAGCAAATGCGCTTTTATTCTACTCAAAAGACAAGTTAGGGGTCATTTAAAACTAATATAAAAGTAATTACAACCAATAATCGTTCCACTAAAGACCAATAGACAAGCACGGAGATCATACACAAGCACCTCACAAATAGTGTTTAGATACTCACATCTCTCGGGTGTAATAAAGTATAGATTACAATATGGAAACGGAAGATATCTCTCACTACCTGTCATAGCAAAATAGATTACCATAGGCTTGGGAAAAGATCAAACCTCCACCACATGGCGTAAGCACCTAGGATAAACTATCAAAGAGGTCTTTTAAAGGGTTGTAACGTTAGGTGTACGGATATGAAATACACGGTTTTGTTGGATAAAGGAAGTTTTACTGGTGGCGAGTTAACAATCTTGGTCAATTACATGTACAATGTGGCATTGCTAAGCCAAGACTAGACTCGACTTAAGCTAATAAATGAAAAATAATAAAAACATAAAATAAACATAGAATAAAAAGGGATGGTAGTCCGTATGTTTTTTTTTTTTTTTTTTTTTTTTTTTTTTTTTTTTTTTTTTTTGCATACACTCTTACCCTACCATCCAAAATAATACATCATAGGGGATGAGAATTCCCCTTACACTTGAATCTTTACATACTTTACATCAAAACACTTGGAGCACTTTTAAGATTAACGTACATATGGGGGTAATAAATGATGTTCTTCCCCATTACTCCATAAAATAAGTACTTTACCCATGAGTCCCAATCGTCCCAAAACAATATGTACAAGGATATGACTCGACTTAGCAACCATGTAATCAATTAGAAAGTTAACTTAGGGTTTAACAAATAACAGTAATACACTAAAAATGAGCGCATACACGGAAGGCTAAGGTGATTTTGGTGTACATTTAAGTGGGGTGTAACAAATTCTTCCTTTAAGTTAGAAACGAAAAGATAGGCTCGGAGGGGGGTACTAGGGGTTTCGTGTACTAAAAATGAGTACAACGCTAAGGGTGTGGGAAAAGTTAGTTGACTTAACTAGCCAAGTAATATGACTTAAATGGTCAAGTAATTATAATACGGGTTTAACACAAGGGTAATCCTAATGCCTCTTATCATGTAGTAAATCCTACCACACGAATGTAGTCTCACTAGCGGTCTCGGGATGCATCACTAACGCAAGTTCTAGAATCTAAATGCTACCGGTACACTCATAAGCACTAATAATGAATGCTTTTCCTATCAAATCTAAAGGCGAACCTCACATATTTGGGTGGAAAATTTTTCTGAATATACGGTTTTGTGCTATTCATACAATCTCCTATCCATGAGACGCCTGCTATGGCTAAAGTTTCACTCCTAAATGTTGTAAAAAATTTTAAATTTGGCGCTAAAATTGCACTAACAAGTATTTCTCATAGTTTTATTACACATCTACCATCAAACAAAGCAAACTCAAGCGAAAGTGCATATGTAAGGTATCATCTTTTTACCCTCCCCTTACACTTAAGATGAACATTGTCCCCAATGTTCAAGTAAAGAATGTAAAAGTGAAAAAGTAAAGAGAATGAAATCAAATACTCCCCTGATTCGCTCGGTATGGATAATAGGATGGCCAGGTTAAATCTTCCTCCAAGAAAACGAACAATCAAAGCTTCCCTTCCAGAATATAAATTATTTTCTTGTCATACATAACCTGTAAAACCTGACAAAATAGACAAGACAACCTCGCGTAAAATCGGCGGCATTCTATATAAGTTACTAAATCCTAGAAAACAAGATAAGATATAATGCTTGTGGAATGAAGTTTGCAGATTCCCTGGAGATTATAAAACTTAATAATTCACAAAAACCATAAGACTCCGTTAGAAAAACAAAACCGGTAAAATTTCTAGATTTTTAACTCCTGACGCAGTCAAGAGTAAACCCCTGACGCCGTCAGAATTGACCTGCAGAAATCCTTATGTTAAGTTTCTGGAAAATTTCTGGAAAAACTTGGTCCTACTTCCTGGAAAATCCTGCAAAACTTCACTATGACTTAATACAAGCATTTGACTCTAACAAATATGAATACACATGTTCATTTAATATTGTGGAGAATCATGATCGGTTTGTTTCTTGAAAACATATTTGGGGTTTCCCCTTACACTTATCTTTTGCAAAAATACTTTTAGGTGGAGTTAAGACTAGGCCAAAACAACAAAGTAAAGTATTTCCACTTTTTAGTTTAGAAACATGATCTACCAACAATAAAAATAAAGCATGCATACGGAAGCAAATAACAAACAAACAAAATAAAATCACACAAATAAAAACACACAAATAAATAAAGCTTGGGTTGCCTCCCAATAAGCGCATGTTTTTGTTCGAGTCACGAGCCTGACTCTACCCTTATTTTACGGATAAATGTGAGGTTTTCCCTACACTTAGGATTAAGTGCGGGTGATAGTAGCGATACACACCATCTCGGTGGAAGTATGCCACATGAGGAAAGAATGGTGGATGAATTATATGCTCAAAGGGGTGTGCTCCTATCATCATAACCTTACCTAGTTCACTTTGGTCAATGGGTGAGTTGAGATTTTCTCCTAGAAAGGGATCATTTTCAATCAACTTCGAGAGATTCCTAGTTGGGAATCCATCTTGACCCAATAGACCTGGTTTAAACCCATAATATTTCTTATGATCAATCATGAATGGGTGATGTAATTATGTAAGGTCATTTTCCACTCCTATATTTGCTTCCTCTCTACAAGGCTTAGAGTCCACTACCTTTGTCCTAAGACTACCCGGACTATATGGTTTGATGGGTGGATCGGAACCTATTTCAATTCCTAAATTTTCATCCAAGGATGGAAGATTAGGTAACGGTTTTGGTTGAGGCTCCGGTTCATCAAAACTAGGAACTTCCCTAGAACTAAGAGTAAGGTTATCATTATAAGTATTCAAACCTATATCCTCTAGTTGTGTTTGGTTCAAAGGTTCTACCTCTATTGGGGTTCCTAAAGTCTCTTCTACTTCTTCCGGGTAAGTCACAGGTGGGGGTGTATTCCTCAAATGATGGCAGGACTTGTGGGGTACTTAGTGAGCTTATGTTATTTACTTCATCATTCCCTATGTCACGATCACCTATATCCTCAACATGTATTTTATTATAATCTAAGCCTAACATTTTCCCAAGTATCTCACGTGCTTCTCTAGGCATCTCAACTTCTATATCCGAATCATAAGGATCATCCTCAATATTATGACTACTATATACAAATTGCCCAAAAGATTCATCGTCTGTTTCTTGAGATTCATCATCATCGATCATAAAACTTAGGTCTTTTTTATCAATGTCATCATGTTTGGCTACATCCTCCATCACATCAAGGTCACCTATGTGTTCATCCTGTATTGTGGTAGGGCCTAACCATGACATGCAACTAGGTGGCTCATACGAAACTATCCTAGGTGAAGGCTCATATGGCGCATAGGTTTCACTAAGTGAGGCATTTTGAGGGGTTGATGGAGCTCCTAAGGAAAATTCTTAAAAAGTCTTATGCACTTGGTCTCTTTTCTCAAGGTACTCAATAAAATCAATATAAGATCCTGTCCGCCTCATTTCATTCGTCCATCTTGGTATATACAAACTGGTGTAATTATATTTTTTCTGGTAAAACTCTAGTGTCGGACTTGGTGGATTCGCGTTCTCCATAATGGCTAACGGAATAGTCAATGGAAAGGTTTTTACAAACAAAGACACAAAGAAAAGATAGACTAAAGAGAACCTAAAAATAAAAATAAAATCTTACTAGAAAGGAATCTAGCAAGTAGACCTAATAAAAAGAAATTCTAACCTAGACAATAACTATTCCCCGGGCTGCGGCGCCAAAAACTTGATGCGTGGGAATCGCAACAGGCTTTACCTCTCGAGGGATCTCGAGAAGCTTACAACCCCCACCAGGCAGTGTACCTGATCGTTGCAGTATAGTATAGTGACAAGTACCGGGGGATTGATCGTTCAGCTTAGGAATAGTGTCGCTAGGATTAGAAAGCCTAAATACTAGTTCTAAAGGTGAGGGATGATTATTTTTGTATTTTTATATTTTTATGAAAGCAAGTAAAATCTCGGGTTTTTGGAAGAGTGGGCGGAATTAGTTGCTATTCAACTAACCCAATACTAAAATGCAATCAAAATAAAATACTAAAAATGAAAATAAGCTAAATTATACTAAAGTTGTGAGCAGTAATTGGAGAAAATGTGTTTACTTAGATTTCACTACTCCCTAGACATCTTTTACACGTTAATTACTTGTTATAATTGCATGGATGACGGATCGTATTCCTTAATACCATTCATGGGGTGGCACACATAACTCCCCAATTCTATGAGCTCTTATCTCCTCCTACACCATGCCCAGCACAACTATAGGGATTGTAAACAGTGGCTCATGCATTAAATACAACCAATAAAGACCTAGTGCGCCTCGGTTCATGTTTCTTAAGACGTTCAAGCATGTTACCATTTGGAGATCTGCCAGTTTTCTTAAGCCTAACATATAAATCATTCATCCAAGACAAGAATAAACAAGTAATCAACACATAATCAATATCTAGGTTTTATTAGATCTAAGCAAACACAAGATAGATCTAGCCTAGCATGATAGAATTAAGACAAGAACATGATATAGACAACCAATACATAGACATATTGATTGAATTAGAAGAACACTTATCTTGATTAATCATGCAAGGTATCAAGGGGTTGGAACCCTTGAAAAACCTGTAAAGTTACACCAAAATCGTACTTAGGGTTTCTCCCAAAACTTCTCTCTCTAATGTGTGAAAATTAGAAAACTATATATAGAAAAACAGGTCTGACGGCGTCAAGACAAACAATGTGACGCCGTCACCTCGCCGCCAAAACTCTCCTCGGATTGCCTAGATCCACTTCTGACGCCGTCAAGACATATATACTTCCAGGCCGTCACGACTCTTTTACTCTTGACGCCCTTCCTACGTGACGCCGTCAAATCCGTTCTGGGTCGTCATGGAAATTCATGAGATTTGCTCTTGACGCCGTCAAGGTTTTGCTCTTGACGCCGTCACCTACTGTTCCCAGCATGGAAAATTAAGACTTTGGCGTTTTCTTCACTTTTATGCTCCAAAAACGTCCGAATTGCTTCCTTTTCCAGATTTCTCTCCCAAAGTACCTAAAATCACAAAAGGAACGATTTAGGGCAATATTTGATCAAATAAATTCGGATTCGGGATTAAATGACCCCCTAAAAGTGGTTCATTTTTTGCCTCATCAGTACGCCACCCCATGAATGGTATTAAGGAATACAATCCGTCATCCACGCAACTATAACAAGTAATTAACCTGTAAAATATATCTAGGGAGTAGTGAAATCTAAGTAAACACCATTTCCCACATATTGCTCACACCACTAGTTTAATTTAGTTTATTTTCATTTTTATTATTTTATTTTGATTGCATCTTTAGTTATTGGGTTAGTTGACTAGCAACTAATTCCGCCCACTCTTCCAAAACCCGAGATTTTACTTGCTTTTATAAAAACATAAAAAATACAAAAAGAATCACCCCTCTCCTCTAGACCTTGTTTTTAGGCTTTCTAATCCTAGCGACACTTTTCCTGAGTTGAACGATCAATCTCCCGGTACTTGTCACTATACTATACTACAACGATCAGGTACACTGCCTGGTGGGGGTTGTAAGCTTCTCGAGATCCCTCGAGAGGTATAGCCTGGTGCAATTCCCACGCATCAAGTTTTTGGCGCCGCAACTCGGGGAATAGTTATTGTCTAGGTTAGAATTTCTTTTTATTAGGTCTACTTGCTAGATTCCTTTATAGTAAGATTTTATTTTTTATTTTTAGGTTTTCTTTAGTCTATCTTTTCTTTGTGTCTTTGTTTGTAAAAACCTTTCCATTGACTATTCCGTTAGCCATTATGGAGAACGCGAATCCACCATACTACCAACCACGAAATTCACCCACTCCAAATGACATCTTGATGTTTAAACAACATGAGGATGAGCCTATCTATAATGCATTGGCTCATTTTAAATATTTATTCCGAAACGTCCCTCATCATAATTTCGATCTGTGGTCCCAAATTGAAATATTTTACCATCGTGTCGACCACTATACCAAAATGGACATTGACCATGCCGCAGATGGAGACCTTTGGGGATTAAGTGTTGATGAAGCATGGGAAACCATAGAGAATTGTGCCATACTTGCCAAAAAAATTGACAACCCAACAAACGTTGTTACGGATCAATTGATAGCAAGTTTAAGGGAACAAGCAAGAAGATTGTTTGGGGATAAGCCTATAGATGAGATAACTGGGTGCACGGGGTGGTTTGATTTCACCACAATACAAGCTGAGCACATTGGTAATCTTGATAAGATGGAGGATAGAGTTGAAAATTTAAGCCCACCAAGTACCCCACAAGTCCTACCATCATCTGAAGCATACACACCGCCTGTGACTTATTCGGAAGAAGTAGAAGAAACTTTAGGAATCCCAATGGAGGTAGAACCCTTGGACCAAGCACCACTAGAGGATATAGGTTTGAATACTTATAGTGATAACCTTACTCTTAGTTCTAGGGAAGTTCCTAGTTTTGATGAACCGGAGCCTCAACCAAAACCGTTACCTAATCTTCCATCCTTGGATGAAAATTTAGGAATTGAAATAGGTTCCGATCCACCCATCAAACCATATAGTCCGGGTAGTCTTAAGACAAAGGTAGTGGACTCTAAGCCTTGTAGAGAGGAGGCCAATATAGGAGTGGAAAATGACCTTACATGCTTACATCACCCATTTATGATTGATCACAGGAAACATTATGGGTTTAAACCGGTTTTATTAGGTCAAGATGAATTCCCAACTAGGAGTCTCTTGAAGTTGATTGAAAATGATCCCTTTCTAGGAGAAAATCTTAATCCACCCATTAACCCGATTGAATTAGGTAAGGTTATGATGATAGGAGCACACCCCTTTGAGCATATAATTCATCCACCACTCTTTCCCCACGAGGCATATTTCCACCCTAAGAGTGTGTATCGCTAGTTTCACCCGCACTTAATCCTAAGTGTAGGGAAAACCTCCCCTATTTCCGTTAAATAAGGGTAGAGTCAGGCTCGTGACTCGAACAAAAACAAGCGCTTCTTGGGAGGCAACCCATGATTTGTGTGATTTTTATTTTGTTTGATTGTTATTTGTTTCCGTATGCATGCTTTATTTCTATTGTTGGTAGATCATGTTTCAAAACTAAAATGGTGAAAATACTTTATTTTGTTGTTTGGCTTAGTCTTAACGTCATCCAAAGGTATTTCGCAAAAGATAAGTGTAAGGGGAAACCCCAAATACGTTTTTAAGAAACAAAACCGATCATGATTCTCCACAATATTAAATGAACATGTATATTCGTATTTGTTAGAGTCAAATGCTTGTATCGAGTCATAATGGTGTTTTGCAGGATTTTCCAGGAAGTAGGACCAAGTTTTTCCAGAAATTTTCCGGAAACTTAACATAAGAATTTCTGCAGATCACTTCTGACGGCGTCAGGAAGAAACTTCTGACGGCGTCACGTGTAAAATTCTGGAAATTTTACCAGTTTTGTTTTTCTAACGGAGTCTTAAAGTTTTTGCTAATTCTTTAGTTTTATAATCTCCAGGAAATCTGCAAACATCATTCCACAAGCATTATATTTTACTTTGCTTTCTAGGATTTGTTAGCATATATAGATTGCCGCCGATTTTACGCGAGGTTGCCTTGCCTGTTTTCTCAGGTTTAACAGGTTATGTTTGACAAGAAGATGATGAATATTCTGGAAGGGAATCTTTGATTGTTCATTTTCTTGGAGGAAGATCTAACTTTGATACCTTATTATCCATACCGAGCGAATCAGGGGAGTATTTAATTTCATTTTTTTTACTTATTTCACTTTTACATTCTTTACTTGAACATTGGGGACAATGTTCATCCTAAGTGTAAGGGGAGGGTAAAATGATGATACCTCATAGATACACTTTCGCTTGAGTTTGTCTGTTTGAAGGTAGATGTGTAATAAAACTATGAGAAATACTTGTTAGTGTAATTTTAGCGCCAAATTTAAAATTTTTTACAACATTTAGGAGTGAAACTTTGGTCATAGCAACCGTCTCATGGATAGGAGTCGTATAACTAGCACAAAACCGTACCATTCAGAAAAATTTTCCACCCAAATATGTGAGGTTCGCCTTTAGATTTGATAGGAAAAGCATTCATTATTAGTGCTTATGAGTGTACCGGTAGCATTTAGATTCTAGAACTTGCATTAGTGATGCATCCCGAGACCGCTAGTGAGACTACATTCGTGTAGTAGGATTTACTACATGATAAGAGGCATTAGGATCACCATTGTGTTAAACCCGTATCATAATTACTTGACCATTTAAGTCATATTACTTGGCTAGTAAAGTCAATTGATTTTTCCCACACCTTAGCGTTGTACTTATTTTTAGTACACGAAACCCCTATTACACCCCTCCGAGCCTATCTTTTCGTTTCTAACTTTAAGCATCTTACTTAAAGGAAGAATTTGTTACAACCCACTTAAATGTACAACCAAATCGCCTTAGCCTTCCGTGTATGCACTCATCTTTAGTGCATTATTGTTATTTGTTTAAACCCTTAGTTAATTATCTAATTGATTACATGGTTGCTAAGTCGAGTCATATCCTTGTACATATTGTTTTGGGACGATTGAGACTCATGGGTAAAGTACTTATGTTATGGAGTAATGGGGAAGAACATCATATTATTACCTCCATATGTACGTTAATCTTAAAAGTACTCCAAATGTGTTGATTTTCTTGATTCGAGTTATTAGATTAGTTTATTATAAAGTATGTAAAAATTCAAGTGTAAGGGGAATGTACATTCCCTATTATGTATTATTTTGGATGGTAGGGTAAAAGTGTATGCAAAAAAAAAATAAAAAAAAAATAAAATAAAAAAATCGAAAAATTAAGAAAAAGAAATAAAAATAGAAAAAGAAAAGAGAAAAAACATACGGGCTACCATCAAATTTCATTCTATGTTTGTTTTATGTTTTTGTTATTTTTTATTTATTAGCTTAAGTCGAGTTTAGTCTTGGCTTAGCAACGCCATATTGTACATGTAATTAACCAAGATTATTAACTCGCCACCAGTAAAGACTGCCTATATCCAACAAAACCGTGTTTTCCATATCCCTACACCTAACATTATAACCCTTTAAAAGACCTCTTTGATAGTTTATCCTAGGTGCTTACGCCATGTGGTGGAGGTTTGATCCTTTACCAAGCCTATGGTAATCTATTTTTCTATGACAGGTAGTGAGAGATGCTTTCCATTTCCATATTGTGATATATACTTTATTACACCCGAGAGATGTGAGTATCTAAACACTATTTGTGAGGTGCTAGTGTATGACACTCTTTGGTCTTTAGTGGAACGATTATTTGTTGTAATTACTTTTATATTAGTGTTAAATGACCCCTAACTTATATTTTGACTAGAATAAAAGCACATTTGCTTGAGGACAAGCAAATCTCAAGTGTAAGGGTATATGATGAGGCAAAAAATGAACCGTTTTTAGGGGGTCATTTAAGCCGGAATTGAAATTTATTTGATCAAATATTGCCTTCCTTTTGTGATTTTAGGTACTTTGGGAGTGAATTCTGGAAAAGGAAGCATTTTGGACGTTTTTGGAGCATAAAAGTGAAGAAAACGGCAAAGACTTAATTTTCCATGCTGGGAACAGTACCTGACGGCGTCAAGAAGGAAAATTTGACGGCGTCAGGAGCAAAATGCGTGACGACCCAGAGAAAACGTGACGGCGTCAGAAGTAGGGCGTCAAGAGTTATTTTGGTGACGGCCTGAAGATGGATTACACATGACGGCGTCAAACCCAGATCTAGGCAGTCGAGAACTTTATTGGCGACGAGATGACGGCGTCAGAAATTTACTCTTGACGCCGTCACCTCACAAAATCTATATATACTTTTCTATTTTTCATTCATAAAAAGAGGAACTTGTGTGGAGAATACTAGGATTGAACCTAATAAACCCTAGGTCGTTTGTAACAGTATTTTCAAGGGTTTTCACCCCTTGAAACCTTTCATGTTCAATTAAGATAAGTCCTCTTTCAATTCATTCAATATGTCTATGTGTTGTTTGAATATATCTTATGCTTGTCTTGATTATAACATGCTAGGCTAGATCATTTGTGTGTTTGTTAGATGTAATGAAACCTAGATGTTAATTATAGGTTGATTTCTTGTTTATAGTTGTAATGGATGAATGATTTCAATGTTAGGCTTAAGAAAACTGGCAGATCTGCATTGTGTAACTTGCTTGAATGTCTTAAGAAACATTAACCGATGTGTACTAGGTTTTTATGATTGTATTTAATGCATGAGTGAATTCTAGTGATCCCATGTTAGGAGCTTCTTAGCCGGCTCGACATAGGAGTGAAGTAGGAGCTTATAGAATTGGGGAAGTAAGTATGCAACCCCATGAATGGTATTAAGGAATACAATCCGTCATCCACACAACTATAACAAGTAATTAACCTGTAAAAGATATCTAGGGAGTAGTGAAATCTAAGTAAACACCATTTTCCCACATATTGCTCACACCACTAGTTTAATTTAGTTTATTTTCATTTTTATTATTTTATTTTGATTGCATCTTTAGTTATTGGGTTAGTTGAATAGCAACTAATTCCGCCCACTCTTCCAAAACCCGAGATTTTACTTGCTTTTATAAAAACATAAAAAAATACAAAAAGAATGATCCCTCTCCTCTAGACCTAGTTTTTAGGCTTTCTAATCCTAGCGACACTATTCCTGAGTTGAACGATCAATCCCCCTGTACTTGTCACTATACTATACTACAACGATCAGGTACACTGCCTGGTGGGGGTTGTAAGCTTCTCGAGATCCCTCGAGAGGTAAAGCCTAGTGCAATTCACACGCATCAATGTGCATGACTATAATACCTATGAGAAAAGTTCAATACGAAACAAAAGTTATCTAAAGAACAAACCCTTTAATCTCAACCACTCATCATCGTAACATCTGATGGTGGAGATTAATTGGTATTTTAATTTAATTAATTATTGAAGGTCATATTTGTAATTACACAATAAAGAATAATACACCACGTTACATCCCATTTCATTTCTCTCTCTCTCTCTCTCTCTCTCTCTCCAACCACTTTTCCCATTCCCCCAATCAAACTTTAACTTTTTTTTCTATCAAAATCAACAACCCAAAAATCTTTATGTTGAGGTGGAGAATGACAAAATACCACCGCCGCGCCACCGATCTGTTTTTCGGCGAGTTCTATTTTCCGATGATTGTGTGTGTGTGTCGGAGGTGCGGGCAGGGTGACGGGATCCGTGGTAGCCGGACCTGTGGCGGCCGGATCTGTGGTTAATTATCTTGGTTTGGTACAGTGGTTGGTTCATGGGAGTGCAGTAAGTGCTTTAAAATGCTCAGTAAGGTGACAGTGCCTTGGCCATCATCTTTTTTTTTTTCTTTGCTGTTTTTTCTTTGGCTATCAAATATTCAAGTGAAAAATCTCAATTGTTTAAGGCTTGGTTCATGCTTTTTGGATGCAAATCATTTGCAACAAAGTTTGGTCAACATTTTTCGTCTGCAAGTGTGTGCTACAAAGCTTATTTAAAGATTGCATATGTGAGATCAAGATTTTTTTAATGGAAATATCATGTGATAGTGACTGTGTTTAGTACCATGTTTCAAGTAGCATTATGTGTCAGTTTAGTGTTCTAGTTTCATAGTTTCAAAAGTTTGACTATGAGAACTTGCTCGTGTAATCACTAAAAACATATTGCAACTTATTTTTAAGTTTACATGCAGTTGCTTTATTTTGCGTGCATTAAGCTCAATACATATGTACACATGGTTGCAACTTTTTTTTATTAGGTAGTAATATTTGTTTAGTTTTTTTTAATGTTGTATATATTTTTTTGGAGACAATTTGTCATATGTACTAAAATACTAAAAAAAATCCATGTGATGCACCAAAAAATCTCATGAGATTCGCAATGAATCCCTTGATATTCATACTGAATCCCATGTGATTCACAATGAATCCCTTGAGATTCATACAGAATACCATGCGATTTATACAGAATCCCATAGGATTTATACAGAATACCATGGGATTTATACAAAATCCTATATGATTTATATATATATTTTTATAATGTCCTTTGTAGTAATTTTGAGCTGTGTTAGGACTTAGGAATGGTTGATTGTTTTGTTGTCTATCTATTATAAAGTTTTAAAGACTCTCTTTTAGTAGTATTGAAAAAAAAAATCATAGACTATTTATTAATGCTTTTGATTTACAATGAATCCTTTGAGATTCATACTGAATCCCATGGGATTCACAATGAATCCCTTAAGATTCATACATAATCCCATGGGATTTCATAAAAGTTAAAACAATGATTTACTCATTTTTACAAATCACTTGTGATTTTTTAAAAATAACAAATCACACGTGATTGTTTTGCGAATCCCGTGTGATTTTTCTGGACGGAAATTTTGAAAAAAAAATCATCTTTTTACGAATCCCGTGGGATTTCTTTACGAATCCCGTGAGATTTTTCTGGACGGAAATTAAAAAAAAAATCGTCCTTTTACGAATCCCATGGGATTTTTTACGAATCCCGTGCGATTTTTCTAGACGGAAATTTTGAAAAAAAAAAGTTCGTCGAAAGTATATAATAATGCATATCTATAGAAAGATGATTTAAATCTCGTCGCGATGATGTATTTTTCGTAGCTTGAAGATTTACCATTTGTAAGATATGTTGTTTTTTTTTAAAATGTGGAAAGTGGGTTTTTATATTAAATGAGCTAAAATGCCAATTTTTCCATCATTTTATTATTTTTTGGTTTGATCTTAGCCATTAGATGAAAGGTCTATGGATGGTTGAGATTGGCTTATTTGTTGTTTAAAGGATACATGTTTTGTAAGGATCTCACCTCTAATACCTGTTTGTGAATGTAGCCTGCAAGATATTTTATGTTTACGTTTGAAACATGACAATGAAACATGCTAATGAAGTTTTGT
Organism: Artemisia argyi; assembly: GCA_030686995.1. Classification (NCBI taxonomy): domain Eukaryota; kingdom Viridiplantae; phylum Streptophyta; class Magnoliopsida; order Asterales; family Asteraceae; genus Artemisia; species Artemisia argyi. The sequence continues at coordinate 28,011,285 of CM060695.1, forward strand.
ACTTCATGTACTAGTCACGTTTTGTAAATGCTCTTAAAGGTGCTAATGATACAGTGTCGGTTTGTGTAGTGTTCCAAGAGATACATTGATACACATCGTCAGTCTATCCATGTTATTAGATTGGGCGTAAAAAGCCATCTAGCCACACGTCAAGAGCCCCCAACAATGCATCAACCTTGCCAAACACCACCTTTTTCACGAGTGAAGTTCCAGAACATTGGATTAGTTTGGGTGTGAGCGTCACCAAACCGAATAATGGACTTTTATGTGTGTGTGTGAGTGTATTATTGGTATGTTTGTGTTTAAATGAGATATATGTAAATGATAATGAATTTATTAACTACTACGAAGGTTTAGGGTGTGGTAGGTATGTAGCCATGAATCACAATGAGTATGAGTTTGGATATAAGGTAGGGCTCTCATGTATGAAATTCCCATATTCAAAATATGCATATCTTAACCAAACATTTGCAATCATATCCAATATCATTCCCTCATTTCGATTCTCCCTACCAAACACAACCTTATTGACTAATTTGTTGGTGTGAGTGGATGTTGATGTGACGCTGATGTGGCATCCGATCACACAACAACGACTACATGCATTCTTAAGTTTGTAAACTCAATCACACATCAATAGAAATATAACACTAAAGTTAACATATAAATTTGATGTGGTGCATTTTCAGTTTCCCATTAATTTTAAGATTAATTGCCAGAGATTGTATCTAACATATCATTCTTATAGTTCCATACTTCCATGTATTGAACTTTTCTTTTCCTATTAAAACACAAAAATTTTGATTTCGTGTTTTTCTATGTATTTTGCTCGTGAAAATAACCATTTTACCCCTCAGTATCAATATAGTTGTTAACAAATATATTGATACCCACGGTAAAATGATCATAGGATACACAAAAAGCAAAAATTCAAAACTTTGTGTTTTAATAAAAGGTCCACTACACAAAACTACAAAAAAGACAAAAATACACCGTTGGTCCCTAAACTTTCCACGAAACATCACAGGGCACCTTAACATTTTTTTTATAGTCGTCAAGTGTCCAAAACTTGAGATTTTGAGTCTGAATGCATCCCTCAACCATAATTTACTGTTTTGTTTTGTTTTTAGTGAAGGGCATAACGGTCATTTCATATATTTGAATTATTACTCATATAATTCTCCTCCTCTACTCGTCTTCTTCCTCTACTCTTAGAAATACATTTCGGGTAAGTTAAAGCCACTGTTTCATGATATATCGGAATCCCCAATGGATGGTTTTGGTGGGAATTATGGAAAGTTCAAAACGAAGTCATGCTTAGAAAGCTGAGTCGTGTATCATACTGAATCAACTCTCCTTGTCAACTAAAGTGAAATATGTGTGCCATATATACGAGGTTTAACATCGAATCCAACTCTACAAAAAAAGGCACGAAAAAGCTTATATAAAGATTTGTATACTTGAAGGATGTCGAGGCAGATGGTACCATACTGGTAAACATTGGGATGGAAGCACGACGTTTCATACTTAACTTGAGGGGGCTTGAAAGGATAGTCGAGAGGGAAGCGTAAAGAGAGTTTATAGGATAAACCCTCATACATAGTTCCTTTCCCACCCTCAATAGTACCAATCCAAGTAAATATATTCTCCCCCTATGGAAATGCCGATACTCCAATATCTCCACTCAGCTATACACATCAGCAATCAAATTTGTCATTCAAGAAATACTCCATATACAAATAGCCATGCAGCCCATCTCAAGTTGTCAACAGTAACGATAGTAAGGTAAATAGAACGAAATACTAGGGACAAAAGAAAATGTTGTCCTAGAAGGTGAATTCAACAAATCCTACAAGATAATTTTACAACTTCACTGAAAATAACTCATAATCCCCTTTTGATATTCATATTATTTTATAAGCAGCAAGATGTAAGTTTATATCAGATACTAGACTTGTATTCTATGTATTACATCATGTTCGTACACACCCAACGCTAAACGACTATGATAAACAACATGCTGGCTAGCAATGTTTCCTGTTTATAACAAACGTTCCCAATACAATCACAAAAGACCTTAATTGTTAAATAAATATGTTCGTATGCAGTAAAAATGGTACCACCTGATACAACTTAGTACTAACATCGAATCCAACTCTACAAAAAAAGGCATGTACGTATTGGCATATCACAATTCATCCCCTGCTGCCAGGAAGGCATCAGCCTCGAGTGCTGCCCTACCACCACCATCGTCATCCATGGAGCTCAAGTCGTCACAACCCAAGACAACAACTATCCATCCAACATGGTTTTCTTCCAGGCGCAACAATCACCGTGATTCACCACTTCACACCCACCCTAATATATTCTCAAACATCTTATCGTATGAGAGTTCCACTTTTAGCCTCTTGATAATGTAAACGTCTTCTTGTTAAATTGTTGTGTTATATATATCTTTACAGGTCTTGTAGCATACGTAAAACGATATTAGTTGAATTTCTAAGAGTAGAGGAAGAAGAAGAGTAGAGGAGGAGAATTATATGAGTAATAATTCAAATATATGAAATGACTAAAAACAAAACAAAACAGTAAATTATGGCTGAGGGACGCATTCAGAATCAAAAAAAAAAAAAAGTTAAGGTGCCATGTGATGTTTCGTGGAAAGTTTAGGGACCAACGGTGTATTTTTGTCTACAAAAAATGATAAGTTAATATACTTCCAGATAATTAACCTCTAATTTTAAAATGGACCACTATGTATTATTATGTAGAACTATTGAAAATATTGAAATGGACGTTTAAGTCTTCTTGACAACGATAGTATTGTTGTAATAACTGAAAATGTAGTCGCAACAAACACAAATTGAGTAAGGGAAAAATAGAAAATCTGTTCATATTGATACAAATTATTTATGTCAGAAATTATTTACACAAATCACCTTTTTAAAATGCAAATGCTTAACAAATATTATCTATGTCAAGATAATATACGCAAGGAGTTTAGCGGAAGTCATCCATATCTCGGATGGTTTAGGTTAGATTTTTGAGTTTGAGTTTCTTAAGAATTATTCACGTCAAAGTTTTTTGTTTTTTGTTTTTTTTTAATTTACACAATGCATTAATATAAAGATTCATCACTTAAAATTTCTAATCTAAAATTTTATCTAGTCTTTGAACTAGTTGTACTCTTTGTGGAAAGTAAAATCAAAACATTAAAATTTTATATAGTCTTTTAAACATTAAGAATTCATCTAGTCTATTAAAAATTCGAGTCAAGAAGAATCTTTCCTTTTTTAGTTTTTTGTATTCTAAACTCAAGATCAGTAACTAAAGGTGAATGAATATATTTTCTCTTAAATGTTTTTCAAGATATAAAATGTTTTAAAATGATTTATAATCGTTTTAATACTATATAAAGATCGTTAGGAACATATTATTCTTGACAAAGTCAAATTTCAAGGTACAAAAATGCATCTGCACCAATTTATGACCTCACTTCCACTTCATGTCTAATAATGCATTCACTAAATAATCATTTTCCTGACTAATCATAATGCCTAAATCTATATTGTTGCATCCTGTTAGTAATAGTAGAAGGACTCACTTCTTCACAAACAAATAAATCAGTGTCACATGCATGTAGACACAAATTAGCTACACATTTAGATCTCTCAATCATTTTCTTCACGATCAGAATTAGAAAATCAGCTGTGAAAAATGGACGGCAATACATGAATGTGTTTTTGTTACACCAATGTCATAGTTTAGGGTACAAGTACACTCACATCCGAGCCATCTTTACAATTGCTTCTAATTTTCAATTGTCGATAATCAGGCATAAAATTGCTAGGATATATTATTTCTCAATGTAATGTTAAACTGCTTGAAAACAATCAGTATTTATCAACGTTTACATATGTTCGATTATCCTAAAGAACATGACTTGCAAATAAAATTTGTGACAACATAAATACATAGTGTTCACAAGAAACCAAACAGAAAGTGCAAGGAATATAAATGAAATTGGTCACGTCCATGTTCCCATGTTTCCAAACAAGGTGAAAGTATAGAAATAGACTTGACCTTTAAAAGCCATCTCAACTTGACTACCTATATTATGCTAACTAGCAGGGTACCCGCGCGTTGCAGCGGCGGGTACTCTAAATTAAAATTTTCCGGTGAATCGTGTAATTTTAGTTTATTATGTTCTTTTTGACAATAAATTTACGAATATCAAAATTTCGTTTAGCTCGTGTCCGTTCGGGCTCGAGCTCGTTGGCTCGTGTCCGTTCAGGCTCGAGCCTGTTTGGCCCATGCCCGTTCGGGCTCGAGCCCATTTGACCCGTTGCCCGTTCGGACTTGAATATTTGTATAATGTGCTTTATTATTTGTATTAGTGACATTTAATGCAGGAATTGTGTATAAGTTGATTGTACAATATGCTTGATAATTTGTATTTCTTATGTAAGTGGTGTTTTAATAAGTGCATTAATTGTATTTATTGACCGGTTAATTAATTGTATTTAATGTACATAATGTTTTATTTATTATATTTAATGTTAGTATTAATGGTATGTTAGAATTAAATGAGGGGAAAATTGGTGTGTACTTTAAGCTTATTAATTTGTAAATGTCTAATTATATTTTCATCACTTGTACTTTAAGCTTATTAATTTGTAAGGCTTAAAATTAAGCATGCTAAAATTAGAAAGCATTCCTCCTTTATAATATAGTAAGATAAGATAAATGTACTACTTGCCTAGATATTTTATAACGCGTTACAGTAGCACATATGTACTATTTTGTCAAATGTATTAAGACAATATTTAAGATAGCGAGTTATATATAAGAGTTTTACATTTGACATTTGAAACACGACAATGGAACATGCTAGTGAAGTTTTCTACTTCATGTACCAGTCACGTTTTGTAAGAGCATCCCCAATGCACAAAGCTTGAATAGCTTTTTATTATTTCAATAAGTTTTTTGAAAGACTTTATGTGCATTGGATACATAGCTTTTTGAAAAGCTTTTTAGAATGACTTATTAAATTAAAAGCCTTTCTTCAAAGTGGTATGCATTTAAGGCATTAAATGCAAAAAGCTATCAAAGCTTTTTTGCATTGCTCATGCTCTAAAATGCTAATGATAGAGTGTCGGTCTGTGTAAGGTTCCAAGAGACACAATTATACTCACTGTCAATCTATCCATGTTATCTTATGTTAGACTGTGCATAAAAAGCATCAACCTAGCTACACACAACCTTGGGTTGGTTTAGGTGTCAGTTTCACCAAAACAAAAGAGAAAAATGGTTCTTGTGTGTGTGAGAGTATTTTAGTTTTTTTTTTTTTTTTTTTTAAATGAGATATATGTAAATTATAATGAAATTGTCGACCACTATGAGGGTTTAGCGGTTGATTTTATTAGTGTGAGTGGATGTTGATTTGACATTAATGTGTCATCCAACCATACAACAACCAAACACGCTTATTACATACAGTTTAATTTGAAGCTTGCAAACTCAATCACACATCAATAAAAATAGGACGGACCTAAGATTTTCAAGAGGATGTTGCACAATTACCATTTTAATTAACTAAAGTTACAATATTAGAGCGAAAATAGTAAAAAAAGATTTATCAAAGGTTGCCTACACCAAAAATCAATATTTTTTTAAAAAATTGCACTTCGTGACCTAAAATCGGCTGTAGCCGTGTCACACCTGGCACCATTATAGGGTTGTCCCTGAATATATAATAATAAAAATAGCATATATATATTTGATGTGCTACATTTCCACTTATCAATTAATTTTAAAATGAACCCCTTTGTTTTATTCTGTAGAACTATTGAAAATATTGAAATGGACGTTAAGTCTTCTTGACAACTATAGTATTGTTGTAATAACAGAAAGTGTAGTCGTAACAAACACAAGTTGAATAAGTGAAAACTCGAAATTCTGTTTATTTTGATTGTCCATATTGATACAAATTATTCATTTAAAAAATTATTAGCACAAATCACCTTTTTAAAAAGCAAAAGCTTAATGAATATTATCTATGTCAAGATAATTTATGCAAAGAGTTTAGCGTAAGTCATCCAAATCTTGGATGGTTTCTGTTAAATTTTTGGGTTCGAGTTTCTTGAGAAATATTCATGTCAAAAGATTTTTATAAAAGTAAGTTTTATTAAAATAAATAGACTGTGTGAATGGTTTGCGAATCCAAAAATTCTACACTTAAAATTGCTAGTTTAAAATCTTATCTAGTCTATTAATGTTTGGGGTAGAGAAGGTCTTTGTACTCGTTGTACTATTTGTCTATTAAAGAAAATTGATTGTTGTTTGTATTGATTGAAGAATACGAAAAAGTTCTGTTGGGTTGAATTCATAGTTATGGCCTTATGAGGACTAGTAAGCTCACAAAAATTTAGGGGGTTTTAAGGCCCTTTGTATATTTTCATCATCTAATAATGCAAAATGCGTCATTTTTTCCCCTGCAATTTATTTGAACACATTTACAGTGTTATATTTTGTGAAAAATTAATATTCTACTTTTTCTACAAACTAAACACACGAAATTAAAAAAAAAAAATTGCACCAACTAAACGACAACAATTCACTATCCAAAATTGTTTCCTTAGAACAAGAACAAAGGATTGCTAGCTTTAAGTTTGCCCAGACACTTACATGTTTCACACATAATATATACTAGCATGGTACTCGTTCATTGCGGTGATAGATATACTGAAATAAATATTTCTGATGAAACATGCTTTTTAATCTAATACGTTATTTCTGACAATAAATTTACGCCTGTCAAAATTTCAGGTCATATATTTTAACTCTTTAACAAATAACAACTTTATTATTATACAATTGTAGTGATAAAAAAATTCAGTGAGCATTGTTTTTTCCATGCACAAATAACTATTAATTATTATGCTTTAAGATGATCAGTCTTCTTTTTTAAAAATTTGGCGCGCAAAAAAAGTTGCGTGCACACCAAAATGGCCAAAATCTCAAATAAGTAAATACGACCATTTATCTAAATCACACATTTAATTATGCACAAGATTTTATTTGTGCTAATATTAAAATTCTTTGTGATCTTTCTTTTTCCTCAAGTCTTCTATTTAGTCGACTTGTGTTTAAGTATATACTCGCTTGGCAACTTGACATTACAAACCAGAAGAAAGTACTATGCTAAAGAATTAAAGAGTGTAACTGATACGACCCGGTTAGGGGTTGTATCGGGATAAGCCAGTACTTTTAGCGTGTGCGAACTCATTAAAAAAATAAAGAGAATAATTAGAGATTTGTTTATCCTAAACTTTAATTGATTGATTATAATAAATGATTACAATAGTATTTATAAGACAAAGTAAGGTAAAACCTTAAGACTTAAATAGGCCATGGGCTCGGGCTCAGACGTATCATTCCTCACTCCTTCGAAACCACCTTGCCCTCAAGGTGTTGTCTTAAAACATTTTTAATTGATTTTCCTAAATAAACATGAAAACAGTCCTAAACAAATACATATAAATAAAGATAGATTATATGACATAATGTTTATGTCATACGTTTGGACTTCTTGAGTCGTTTAGGCAGTCCGTCCTCTTGCAACATTGGTGTAATCCGGGATCCCATAATTTTCTTTGAATTGCAGCCTTCATCTTTTTCTTCTTTCATATTCCTTTGCCTTGGACATAATACAACACCATTTTTCTGTCTTCCACTACCCATGCCATAACACTCTCCACTCCTTCAAAAATCACCTTGCCCTCAAGGTGATACGTAGAATATGCAGATTGAGAGTTCGCTAATTCTTTACTTAAATTCAAATTTATTTCATCCAAACGACTATCAAATTCACCACCTCCATCCTTAAGTGTCGATATCACTTTATTCAACTTATCCTCACCAACCTTAAGTGCTTCGCCACCACCTACAACCTCTTCAACTCAAATATATTCATCAGCATTCAATGACCCTTCAGCCTTAGGTGAAACAAATCACCCTCGAATGGTAGAATGACATCTATTTTCTTTTCGACGATGTGCTCTTTCTCTTTCTTTGCAATTGTCTCAAAACGAACCTCGGTGATACTAGCTTGGAAGAAATATTATCCCAAAGTTAAAGGATTGGACCTCAAAAATTCCCAAATATCTAGGTTACGAAGCATGTTTTCGCTGCACGGGTCAATGAAAATACTTCGTTTAGAGTTTTGGGATTTGACCGTAAGAGTAAACATGGGAGATCCAGTTTAAGTCCAGAGATATAACACGATGTAAATAAATATTCAGAGATCCCTGTTACTTGATTTGCAAGTACCACAAACTCACTCTCATATTCGGCCACTGTACCCATTTGCAAAAGCTTATAGAATGCGTATTCCGTGTCCTGATCTCTGCCGCCTGATGCCATGAATAATACTCAAGCAATTAATAAATCAATTTTTTTTTTTTTTTTTTTTTTTTTTTTTTTTTTTTTTTTTATAATTTGTTTTCTTTCTTTCTTTTTTTTGGAACCCTAATCCTAATCTCTCTCAACGAGAGCTCTCAATGAAAGCACCAATTGATACGACCCGGTTAGGGGTTGTATCGGGATAAGACACCACTTTTAACGTGTGTGAGCTCTTTAAGAAAATAGAGAGAAAACTAGAGATTTGTTTACGTTAAACTTTGATTGATTGATTATAATAAATGATTATAAGAGTATTTATAAAATAAAGTAGGGTAAAACCCTAAGACCTAAATAGGCCATGACTCGGGCCCAGGTGTATCAGTAACTATACATTACGAGGATCATTCAAAAAATGTCAATGGTTCACCGATTCCTTAACAAAATGAAAATTGTTACATTAAGATATGATTTTAAGATATAAAAGAGGGGTAGGGATCCAGTGAGAAGAAAACTTATAATGAGAAGGATGAGAAATAATAATAACCACATATTTGAGATACGTCGACTTGAATTAGATGCATCTCTACTCATAGATGCATCCCAATTAGTTTCAAAAGTGATTTTGAAGTGAACACGATGCAAAGTAGTACTTGTAACAAATTTGCCCGCAGAGGACGAAAAATACAAAGCATTTGGCTAACTTGCTAAAATGCACCTAATATATGTATATGCATATAATTTTTAGATAAAAAATATATTATGGCGCATTTAAAAGATTCGAGATCCATCTAATACAAGTCGATGCATCTCTAATGTGTGGTTATAGTTATTTCTCATCCTTCTTATTTTAAGATTTCTTCTCATTTGATACTAAGTCTATAAAAGAGTTCTCCATTACATTAAGATATGATAAGAAGTATAGATACCACTTTGTTCAAACAAAAAATAATATATATATATATATATATATATATATATATATATATATATATATATATATATATACCACTTATGCCATCTCATGCATATCTAACTGCTACTTGAATCCACATCCTGTGACCTGTGTATAATGTTGTATTGTTACAGACTTCTATCTATAAGCCACAATCTCTCTTTACAACTCGTACAACTAGAAACCCCCCATCACCAGCCTTGTCGGCTTATTTGAATCAGCCCCAGCTTGCATGTCCTACCCAACTAACCTCTTTAGACCTTCAATCCCGTTCTTATCTCCTCCTATAGATATATGGTACCACTTTCCAGTGTCTTTTTTTTTTTTTTTTTTTTTTAATTGTAAAGGTGAAAATATTGTAGATACTCACAACAAGGACAAAGTCTTAAACACTTCTCATAAACATTCTCATGAAAGATTTAAAGACTTCTAAAACCACAGTAATGCTATACCAAAATAATAGCATTCAAACTTCATACAACTGAAGAAATTAATATTGTCTATACTACCATTCCATTATTCTTTTATCCTATTCAGCCTGATATTCCACTTCCTCTCCATAGTTCTCACTGCCATTGATTTTCTCACCTGAAAACTCACGATCTTCAACTTGATAGTATCTGTTGTGACTTGAATTAGCTCTATCAGTTAGATGGTTTGCTTGTATGTGTGTATAACAATTGTATAAGTAAATGATTGTAAATGGAAAGGAAAGAAAAAACCCTTAACACCCAAAAACAAAAACTGATTTTTAATAGTTTTTGATGATTCTTTTCTTTCTAAACCTAGAAATCTTAAAGTTTTAAGCATTTCTAGTGAACCTTTATAGGTTATAGTCAAAGTCAAATATTTCATATGGACTTCTTTTGTCAAAGTCAAAAATTTCAAATTGACACGACATAGCGACGACATGTGATCGCTAAAGGTTTTGGTCGAAGACTGGGCCACGAAACTGACATTTTTGTCGTGTAGTGGACCTTTATCGACGACATGCGTGGTCGCTAAAGGTCTCCCGTCGCTAGAAGTGGAAATTGGTGTAGTGTTAAAACTTACAAAATTGTTCATGTCCTCAAAGAACAAGTTTTCGTTGTACAATGATATTGGCATGACCAAAGTCCAAAGGGCTTGTAGCCTAACGACACACATGTGGTGTGTGATTGCTATCCAACCACTTTATCTTTTCAAATACCAACTAACACACACACACACACACATATATATATATATATATATATATATATATATATATATATATATATATACACACGTGATATATTTGTGGTGTATATAGTGTGAAATTAATTGTTAGTTTGAATTAAGAAAACAATGATATTATCATCCATATGCGTTTTTTCCAACTTATGAGGGGATTTATAAAACTGACATACAAAAACATAGCAAAAGATGTTTACTTACGATTGGCTGATATTCGTCGAAAGAAATTAAATAAAAAAATTACAGGTTTTGACTTGCTAACGAATTACTGTTATAATGTAGATCTTGATTCTAATCAGCATGACCTAATTAGTCTGTTTGTAGCCTCTAATTTGGGTTAACACTGATGGGATATATACTCTAAATTTGGATATAACTAAGAAGTCAATAAATTTGTAGAAATATTAATAGACACAGATGTGACTACACAATTACACATAAACAATGACCCTTCATGGTTTCTTTGAATCTTCATTTCCATGCACATGCAGATGTTACTTACATACACAAACACATAACAAATGATAAGATTTGTCACACTAGTACACAAAATCATGTTTTGGAACGTTTAAAAGGGCTTTTTGGAACGTTTAAAAATACGTTCCCTATGCGACTGTTCCAAAAGATAAAAACCTTTCTGGAGCGTCCTAATAACCGTTCCTAAAGTGAGACTTTTTGGAACACTTTTTGTATCAACCGTTCCACAAAGCTAATTCATACATATTGAAATATCTGATATTTTGGAACGCTTTTCACCAAGGCTGATACAAAAGTCTGGGAACGGTTTTATTGTAATAGTTCCTAATAATTAAAAGTTTTTAACTTTCGGAAACACTTTTTGACAAAAACGTTCCTAATAATCGAAATATTTTGGCGCACCAAACAAATAAATGGCGCTTTGTTTCGAAAGTCATGAATTATTTGAGCGAAAATAAAATTTAGAACAGTTTTTAAGAAAGTGTTCCAAAAGGTATGAATTATTTGAAACACTTTTAGGGAGAACCGTTCCCAAAAAATATTTTGGAACACCTTATTAACAAACGTTCCAAATAGTTATCTTTAGGAACGTTTCGTAGTAGCTGTGGGTGATAGACGTTCTTTTGGAAACGCTTTATACAATAATCGTTCTTAAAGGTCATGAAAATGAAATTTTCTGTAGTAGTGTCATCTCATTTAATAGTCTATAAAAGCACGCAAACTTGGTGAAGATGCAAAATGCAAAACATATAACAAACTAGCAAAGTGTTTGATCAAAAAGTGAGAATATACAAAAGGTAGAATGGGAAAGCTAAAAAGACAAAGTCTAACCAAGAAAAACATTTGCATTTTCAAGCTTAAGTTGGTTGTAGAGATAGTGCAAAAGAGTCTTTTACAAGCTAAGAAATGGGGCCCGAAGCACACGAGTTTAGTGCTGAGCCAAGAAATGGTTCCGGAATATGTGAAAGAAGGGCATTTTGCCGTAATTGCAGCTGATGACAACGAAGAAAAAAGATTTGTGGTTCCTTTAGTCTACCTTGGTCATCCATCGTTTCAAAGATTGTTGGAACGAGCGGCTGAGGAGTATGGGTTCCACCACGAGGGTGCACTTATGGTACCATGTAGGCCAAGTGAGCTCGAGTGTATGTTGGCTCATAGAGGTTCTAGTTTAGGAGATGATGTCGGTTGGAGTTCGTTTAAAACCATGGTGGAGAGTTATTGAGCCCGAGTCTATATATCTTGATCAGTTTAACGCTACTAGATATTTAACGACCCAATCTTTCTTTTTGCTTCATTTATTTTTCGGAAAGACCATTGATGAATGTGCAGTCTCTTCAAAGCACAGTTTAAAGGATCATTTGGTGGTCTAATTGATTCATTTTCTTTCATCAATTAAAAAGTATTTACTATGGTAAACTAAACTGTTTTAGAGCTTGGGACTGAGCCCTAATGCTCAATGACTTTTATGTATTGGTATTTAGGATATTAGGCCTAATGACAAAAATAAGTAAACAGATGCTTTAGGGATCTAAGTAAGAATTGAACTAATCCATAACACTATCTATATATGCTAGTTCAGTTTAATTGATAAACCTACTTCCAAACGTATACTTTCCAAATAGTTCAGTTGCCATGAACTAATCCATAACACTATCTATATATGCCAGTTGAAACAAGTAAGCTAATATCCTTAAATGAAAAGTACGAAACTTAATTTGCCAATGAAAAGCAAAATGAATAAACATCGCAATGTATGTTTTGTGCATCTAAGAAGTAATGCAAGCAGATTCATGTATCTTAGCTCGGGGTCACATTTTCCAATGTCGATCAGAGTACTTGATGTGCATGACCATAATACCTATTTCTGAATGTAGCCTGCATGATACGGAGTATTTTATTTTTACGTTTGAAACATGACAATGAACATGCTAGTGAAGTTTTGTACTTCATGTACTAGTCACGTTTTGTAAATGCTCATAAAGGTGCTAATGTTACAGTGTCGGTTTGTGTAGTGTTCCAAGAGATACATTGATACCCATCGTCAGTCTATCCATGTTATTAGACTGGGCGTAAAAGCCTTCTAACTACACGTGAAGAGTCCCCCAACAACGCATCAACCTTGCCAGACACCACCTTTTTCACGCGTGAAGAGCCAAAACATTGGGTTAGTTTGGGTGTCAGCGTCACCTAACCGAATAATGGACTTTTATGTGTGTGTGTGAGTGTATTATTGGTATCTTTGTGTTTAAATGAGATATATGTAAATGACAATGAATTTGTTAACTACTACGAAGGTTTAGGGTGCGGTTGGTATGTAGCCATGATTCACAATGGGTATGAGTTTGGATATAAGGTAGGGCCCTAATGTATGAAAGTTTCATACCTTGCCCTTGTGACAACTATGGAGTATGGATAATATATATTTTTCATTCCCATATCTAAAAGATGCATATCTTAACCAACCATTTGCAATCATATCCAATATCATTCCCTTATTCCGATTCCCCCTACCAAACGCACCCTTAATGACTGATTTGTTGGTGTGAGTGGATGTTCATGTGACGCTGACGTGGCATCCGATCACACAACAATGACACACACTTTTTATTACATGCATTCTTAAGTTTGCAAACTCAATCACACATCAACAGAAATATAACACTAAAGTTAACATATAAATTTGATGTGGTACATTTTCAATTACCCATTAATTTTAGGGTTAATTGCCTGAGAATGTATCTAACATATCATTCTTATAGTTCCATGTATTAGACTTTTCTTTTCCTATTAAAACACAAAAAATTTGATTTCGTGTTTTTCTATGTATTTTGCTCGTGAAAATAACCATTTTACCTCTCAGTATCAATATAAGGGTGAGCAAACGGACCGGATGGACCGGACCGACCGACAAAACCGACCGGACCGGACCGGACCGACCACATTCGGTCCCCGGTCCTCGGTCTAGTCTTTTTGGCTTGGTCGGTCCTCGGTCCGGTCGGTCCGGTCCGAACCGACCAAAAAACCGAAAAAACGTGCCAAAATATGTCTAATTGGACCGGACCGACCGAAGACCGGACCGAGACCGGACCGACCACATTCAGTCCGGTCTCGGTCTATGGTTTTTCCGGTTCTCGGTCGGTCGGTCCGGTCGGTCCGGTCCGGTCCGGTCCGGTTTTCGGACCATGCTCACCCTTATATCAATATAGTTGTTAACAAATATTTTGATACCGAGAGTAAAATGATCGTAGGATACAGAAAAAGCCAAAATTCAAAATTTTGTGTTTTAATAGGAAAAAAGGTCCACTACACAAAATTATAAAAAGTGATAAGTTAAATATACTTCGAGGCAATTAACCTCTAATTTTAAAATGAACCACTATGTATTATTTTGTAGAACTATTGAAAATATTGAAATGGATGTTTAGGTCTTCTTGACAACGATAGTATTGTTGTAATAACTTGAAATGTGTTTGCAACAAACACAAATTGACTAAGTGAAAACTAGAAAATATGTTCATATTGATACAAATTATTTATGTCAAAAATTATTAACACAAATCACCTTTTTAAAAAGCAAATGCTTAACAAATATTATCTATGTCAAGATAATATACGCAAAGAGTTTAGCGTAAGTCATCCATATCTTGGATGGATTCCGTTAGATTTTTGAGTTTGAGTTTCTTAAGAATTATTCACGTCAAAGTTTTTTTTTTTTTTTTTTTTTTTTTTTTTTTTTTTTTTTTTTTTTTTTACAAGTAAGTTAATTTTTGTTAAAATAAATAAACTGTGTGAAAAGTTTTTTACAATTTACACAATGCATTAATATAAAAATTCGGCACTTAAAATTTCTAATCTAAATTTTTATCTAATTAATGTTTGGGGTGGAGAAGGTCTTTGAATTACTCTTTGTCGAAAGTAAAATCAAAACATTAAAAATTTATCTAGTCTTTTAAACATTAAGAAGTTATCTAGTCTATTAAAAATTCGTGTCAAGAAGAATCTTTCAATTTTTAGTTTTCAGTGTTGTAAACTCAAGATCAGTAACTAAATATGAATGAATATATGTTCTCTTGTCTGTTTTTCAAGATATAAAAAGCTTTAAAATGCTTTATAACCGTTTTAGTACTATCAAAAGATCGTTAGGAACATACTGTTCTTGACAAAGTCAAATTTCAAGGTACAAAAATGCATCCGCGCCAATTTATGACCTCCCTTCCACTTCATGACTAATAATGCATTCGCTAAATAATCATTTTCTAAGTCTATATTGTAGCATCCTCTTTGTGATACCAGAAGGACTCACTTCTTCACAAACAAATAAATCAGTAGCACATGCATGTAGACACAAAATTAGTCGCACATTTAGGCCTCTCAATCATTTTCTTCCCGTTCAGAATTAGAAATCAGCTGTGAAAAATGGACGGCAATACTTGAATGTGTTTTTGTTACACCAATGTCATAGTTTTAGGGTACAAGTACACTCATATCCGAGCCATCTTTACAATAGCTTCGAATTTCCAATTGTCGATAATCAGGCATAAAATTGCTAGGATATATTATTTCTCAATGTGATGTTAAACTGCTTGAAAACAATCAATATTTATCAACGTCTCGATTATCCTAAAAAGCATGACTTGCAAATAAAATTTGTAACAACATAAATACATAGTGTTGACAAGAAACCACACAGAAAGTGCTTGGAATATAAATGAAATTGGTCACATCCATGTTCCTATGTTTCGTAATAAGGTGAAAGTATAGAAAAAGACTTGACCTTAAAAAGCCACCTCAACTTGACTACCTATATTATGCCAATAAATGTACTACTTGCCTAGATCTTTTATAACGCGTTACAGTAGCATATATATGTACTATTTTGTCAAATGTATCATAGACAATATTTAAGATAGCGAGTTAAAAAAGATATTTTACATTTTACATTTGAAACACGACAATGGAACATGCTAGTGAAGTTTCTAATTCATGTACTAGTCACGTTTTGTAAATGCTCTTAAAGATGCCAATGATACAGTGTCGGTTTGTGTAAGGTTCCAAGAGACACAGTGATACACACTGTCTGTCTATCCGTGTTATCCTCCATTAGACTAGGCATAAAAAGCGTCAACCTAGCTACACGGGTTGGTTTGGGTGTTAGCTTCACCAAACCAAAAAAGAAAAAGGGATTCTTGCGTGTTTGAGAGTATATTTTAGGTTTGTTTGTGTTTAAATGAGATTTACGTAAATGATAATGAAATTGTCAACTACTACAAGGGTTCAGCGGTTTATTTATGTAACACTCCCAAAATTTGATACAGCGGAAGACTCAACAAGCTTTCGGGGTGCTACGGGGATTGGTATTCATTCAAAGTCATGAAAGAACGAGATAAAGTAAACATAAGAAAAACACAACCAAAACGGGTTTTAAAGTTTACATTTATCCCAAGAATTATCCAAAGTAAGGCCCAAGAGAAATAAACATAGGTCCACAATAGTTTATCAGAGTTTTAGAAAATAGATCCATAACCGGGTGCCATTGCCAAGCCTCCAATCCAAGCATCCAAAGGGCATCACTTAATTACCTGAGAAAACGTGCTAAAAGTCAGCTTTCGCTGGTGAGATCACAGGTTTAAATTCATAATTCAATATAGTGGACATATACGCAAAACGCTTGCTAGCTAGACTAGGCCTCAATCATCCAATCCAAAATATCCAACCAAATCAAATCAACCCTATAGGTGCACGCTATAGCTCAAATCAAATCCTATCAATAGCTTACCTAGCTCAAGTCTAGGTCTCGCTCTATAATCAATCCAATAGCTTACCTAGTTCGGGACTAGGCCTCGCTCATAGATCAAATCAATAGCTTACCTAGTTCGGGACTAGGCCTCGCTTAATCCTACCTAGTTCTATAAGCATAGCAAGTTTTAAAAATAAATAAAGCGATAATAGTCCACATAAAACATTTGCACGTTTCTCACCCCAAGTATTGAAAACAAAGTTCAAGAGTAAAAGTGGGGCTATGACTCACCTCAAGTCCAGCAAATCCTCAAAAGAAAACGATATAAGAAAGACGTAAGTAAACTCAAGCAACTCACGTAACGGCAACTACAGACTCGGCACTTCCTAACAATATCAAACTCGTTCAAAAATCATTTCCTCAAAAATCAAATATTCCCATTCCCGAACGTATTCCATTTTACTTTTCAAAAATATCCATTTCTCGAATTAACTTCATATATATTTGAAATTCAACGTTTGGTATCCATATGGGAGAAGGGTCGACTCAACTCAAACCAAAAAGCCACAACGAATGAAATAATAAACCATCTATAGGTCTAATATTAGCCTAACATATTATTTAAATAAATCATCAAAGTTTATCAAATCCGTCGATTTGGTAATCCCCAATATTTATTTACGTAATATATCGTTCCAAAATTATACCCAATCTAAAGCACATAGCACAAAGAATTCTATTTGGTATATATCGTAGTCTAATAAATTCCCTATATATATCGTCAAATCGGCCAAATTCCACGAGATACATAGTAATTTATTATCCTAAAACATATACCACAACCTATGGGCGTCGTGGGATACGATGCCAATTAATATACTCATTTTATATAGCCAAATAACTCGATCTAATCCGTCGATTAAATAAGTCACTTGTTATAGAAAATGTTTATATTAATAGTCATATATCCGTGACAACACAAAAGTTACATAATAAAGCCCACTTGGACTTTAAATAACCACAACTCGTATAACTCGATAAGTTTTTCTAAATTTATAAAAATCATCATGTTTTTATTTATTAGTCACTCGACTTATTAGTTCTCGATATTATTTCAAGTTATTTATTTATAACAATATTCCGACATTTATTGCACTATTTGCATATTATAATAATTATCGTTATATTATTATAATGTTTACTCGTGATCTTTTTATTATTAATATACGCATATATATATATATATATATATATATATATATATATATATATATATATATATATATATATATATATATATATATATACGTTTATCACGTCTATATACATATATAAACGATTTATTATCAATAATATTATTACGAGTATTATTTTTAATGTTTGATTTTTAAATATTTATCGAGTCATAGAATTTGGTCACATGTCCGAGGCATAACTCTCGGCTCATAGTCCAAGTCCAAAAATAATAATCAAGCCAAAATAAATAAATCAACTCCGTCCAAATCAATCCCATATCCACATGCTACAACATGAGGGTCCGACTACGGCACCCAACTAACCTATCTCCATCATCTAATGACCGTCTCACAATCGGTCCCCAAATCCACACTCGTCAACACAACTCCATAAACCAAATCACAAGTATACCAAGTCGAGACCACAAAGTGTCTCGACCTATCCAAAAGCTTCGGTCCAAGATATGCCAAAACAATAATAATAACACAATATAAACAACAACAATATATATACCATACATACGGGTCGACTTACCAAGTCAAACCCGGGTCAAAAATGAAACCAAAAATACTCATATTATGGTCACGCCCGAGACCCTTAGGTCTCGGCATTGCTCTAACGAGCCAAGTAGAACCAAACGGACTCATGGGGTCGTCGGCCACAAACCACGACAACAACAACAATACCAAACAATCACAACTCATCCAACACTCCAAATACCAAGAATCAAAAACCAAGAACCCAAATGATATCGGACCAACAATCATCCTAGACTCCTAAACGAGTCAAGGAAGGGTCACATCGAGACCTAGTGTCTCGGCCATGCTCCATACGAGCCAACAATCCAAACCAAACGCGACCCAAAGTACAAACCGAGTATCAAACTCACGTCACACCCAAAACCCAAGATACCAAACGGATTTTTAATGACAAAACATCATTTCCCCATCATTTTAATCAAGATTTCATCAAAACCCAACAAAAAAACGTCCATATACCCACGATTTGGGTACGAATCGGGGCACACGAATGAGATTCGTGGCCACTCACCTTCAATAAAGCTCCAAAACTCGATTTCTTCAAAAAACCCAAAAAGAAAAGATGATAAAGGTTGTGTTAACGTGGTGATATTAATTCGTATAGGGTGTTAGGGTGGTCCAAAACGCGCGTGGTTTATACCAATAGATAGATCGGGAAAAGATGGTTAAGATGGTGGTGTTATTTTTGGTGTGAGGGTGGCGGTGGTGGTGCGATTGGGGGGTTTAAGGTGGCGGTGATGGTTGTGTTTAAAAGAAGAGAGAGAGAGTGATAATGTTGGTGAGGGTGTTGTGTTGTTGTGTTATCACAGATCCACAAGGACGATTTGTGGTTTACTCTTTAAAAAAAAGACTTTTTAATTATAATAATAATAATATTGAGGGGTGTAGTGGGTTAAGTAGCCCAGTGTAAACACACGGACCAAACCCGAAACCTTAAATAACCAATCAACTTTCTCAAACCGAACTCGTTCCAAAATAATCAAAACCTCGCGATACGTTCCAAAAATATAAATATCCGAACCGAATTTTAAAATAATTAAAATTGTTAGGTTATCCTAGTGTCGGAGTCAATGTAGTGCCAAAATAATGATCTCAAAATAAATCATCACGAATGAACCAAACCAAACCATAAATAAATAATCGAATCCCATAAATAACGTACGATAAAAATCACATTCCAATGTTCATAAAATATCTCGTCACAATAAACTTTTCAAATATTCCAAAATTATAATTTTTAAAGTAATGCGGGTTTTAAAAACGGCTCCCTAATTTGTCAGTTGTCACATCCTCCCAGCCTCAGAAGAAACCCGTCCCGGGTTTCTCTCGGAACAAACCATCTACGAAGTAAAAAGCTTCGGATATCTCTTTCGAAACTCATCCTCACGTTCCCACGTGAATTCCGGTACATGCCGCGAATTCCAACAAACTTTGATGAGCGGAATACGACTTCTCTTAAGTCGTTTAATCTCTCTATCCAGTATCTCAATCGGCTCTTCCACAAAATTCAAACTCTCATCCACACGAATATCCTTAATTGATATAACTGGCGTTTTCTCCGAAAGACACTTCTTCAAATTGCTAACATGAAACACATCATGAACTTTACTCAATTCCGTTGGTAATTCTAACCGATAAGCCACGGGCCCAATTCTTTCCAAAATAAGAAATGGTCCAATGTAGCGGGGATTAAGCTTCCCACATTTCCCAAAACGTATCACACCCTTCCAAGGCGAGACTTTCAGCATCACTTTGTCTCAAACCTGGAATTCTAGGGGTTTACGTCTCTGATCGGCGTAACTTTTCTGCCTATCTCTAGCTGCTTGCAATCGATCTCGAATTTGCGTTACTTTCTCAGTAGTTTCCAAAATAAGTTCAGGGCCTGTGAGTTGGCTATCTCCAACTTCTGCCCATCCAATAGGCGAACGACATTTACGACCATATAAAGCTTCAAATGGTGCAGCTTTAAGACTTGTTTGGTAGCTATTGTTGTAGGAGAACTCCGCAAGGGGTATATATTTCTCCCAGCCTTTACCAAAGTCTATTATGCATGCACGAAGCATATCCTCCAAAGTCTGAATAGTTCTCTCACTTTGACCATCGGTTTGGGGGTGATATGCAGTACTCATATCAAGTCTCGTCCCCAAAGTAGTTTGAAGTGATCGCCACAACGCTGACGTAAAGCGGCTATCGCGGTCAGAAATAATCGATATCGGAACTCCATGCCGAGAAACAATCTCCTTCACATACAACCTCGCAAGTTTGTCAACACTATCATCTTCACTAATCGCCAGGAAATGAGCAGACTTAGTCAATCGATCCACAATTACCCAGATAGCGTCACAACCGCTAGCTGTCTTTGATAATTTGGTAATAAAGTCCATCGTAATCCTCTCCCATTTCCAAACCGGAGGTTCTGGCTGCGTCAATAATCCTGACGGTCTTTGATGTTCTGCCTTAACCTTAGAGCAAGTCAAATACTTACTAACATACAACGCTATATCTGCCTTCATATTTGGCCACCAATATAACTTTTTCAAATCCTGGTACATCTTGTCAGATCCAGGATGAATAGAGTATCTTGACTTATGCGACTCGTGCATAATCAACTCTCAAATTCCTCCATACAATGGTATCCAACTTCGCTCTCCAAAACGTAATACTCCATCAGAACGCTTAACAAATCCCTTCTCATTTTCTGCCATCCCAAATATGTTCTCAGCAGATCGATTTTCTGCTTTCAGCGCTTCCATTTGAGCTTCTAATATTTGAGACGGTAATGGCGACACGATAGTCATTCCTAATGACGTAACTCGTAACGGTGGAATTCTCTCCTTTCGACTAAGAGCATCAGCAACAACGTTTGCTTTACCAGGATGGTAGCGAATTTCACAATCATAATCGCTTAGCAACTCAATCCAACGTCGCTGTCTCATGTTAAGCTCTTTTGGGTTCAAAATGTGTTGCAGACTTTTGTGGTCAGTAAACACTACACACTTGGTTCCATACAAGTAATATCTCCATATCCTCAAAGCAAAAACCACAACACCTAACTCCAAATCATGGGTGGTGTAGTTCTTCTCGTGCTTCTTGAGCTGTCGGGAAGCATAAGCTATCACTTTCTCTCGTTGCATTAACACAGCTCCCAAACCTTTATGAGAAGCGTCACAATAGACGACGAAATCCTCGTTACCTTCAGGTAACGCCAAGATAGGAGCACTACACAACATCTCCTTAAGTAACTGAAATGCTTCCTCTTCCTTATCTCCCCATTCGTACTTAACACTCTTTTAAGTCAATTTAGTCAACGATTTTGCTATCTTCGAAAATCCCTCAATGAATATTCGGTAATAACCGGCTAATCCCAAAAATTGACGAACTTCTGTTGGGGTCGTCGGTGCAACCCAAATTTTAATCGCTTCAATCTTAGCAGGATCTACATGAACTCCTTGTCTATCAATCACATGTCCCAAAAATTGTACCGTCGGAATCCAAAATTCACATTTAGAAAACTTGGCATACAGTTTCTCTTTCTTGAGCAATTCTAAGATAAGTCTTAGATGCTCCTCATGCTCCTTTTCATTCTTCGAATAGATTAGAATGTCATCGATGAACACAATCACGAACTTATCTAAATAAGGCTTACACACCCGATTCATGAGGTCCATGAATACCGCCGGTGCGTTAGTCAACCCAAACGGCATCACCTGAAACTCGTAATGCCCGTAACGGGTTCTGAAATCCGTTTTCAGAATATCTTCCTCGCGAACTCGAAGCTGATGATACCCCAATCTCAAATCGATCTTCGAATACACACTCGATCCTTGAAGCTGATCGAACAAATCGTCGATCCTCTGTAACGGGTATCTATTCTTCACTGTTAACTTGTTCAACTCTCGATAATCAATACATATGCGAAACGATCCATCCTTCTTCTTCACAAATAAGACCGGGGCTCCCAAGGCGAAGAACTTGGTCTTATAAATCCTTTTTCGGCTAACTCCGCTAATTGTTTCGACAACTCTTCAAGTTCAGTAGGTGCAAGACGATAAGGCGCTCGTGCCACGGGTGCAGCACCAGGTATCAACTCAATCTGAAACTCTTCTTGTCTAGTAGGCGGAATTCCCGACAATTCATCAGGAAACACATCCGAAAAATCACGAACTATAGGCACATCTCCAACGCACATTTCCTTCTTCTCCTTCCCTCCTTTCTCAGAAATTTGAGCTAAGAAAAGGCAACATCCTTTTTCCATTAGCTTTGGCAATTTAGTGCAAGATATGACCGCTAATCTAGATGGGCCTTTCAAATCCTTTCGATCTCCTGGTATGTTCAGAATCTCCTTGCCATAAGGCACACGCACGATCTTCTCATCGCAAAGTATATGAGCACGATACTTCGACAACCAATCCATACCAATAATGACATCAAAACTTCCTAACGTGACGGGTAGAAGATCTATGTTGAAAGGACGATTCAGAAAGTTTAACGTGCAACCGCGAATGATAGTCCTAATCCTCTCTATGTTCCCATTAGCTAACTCTACATCATAACCAATTCCTAAGGCCATCGGGGGTTTCTCTAGTAAGGGTGCAAACTTAGTGGACACAAAACTCTTATCGGCACCAGTATCAAATAGTATGGAAGCATAACGATTATTGAGAAGGAACGTACCAGTAACGACGTTCGAATCTTCTCCTCTCTCGTTTCCAAGTGCATACACTCTCCCATGAGCAGTTCCAGCTTCCACACGTTGGTCCCCATTATCTTGTCTTCCACGGTTTCCTCCAGCTCCACGGTTTCCATTATTGTACCCATTACCACCCGATCCTTGATTTCCTTGGTTCCACGATTCCCTACACTCATTCCTATAATGTCCCTTCTTTCCACATACATAACAAGTAACATTTGCCTTACTCATAGTTTCAGGAGTAGCTTGAACCATAGCAAGCGGTCGAGCTCTACAGTCCTTAGCTATGTGTCCCATCTTAGAGCAATTTCTGCACATCACAGTACATCGTCCATAATGATTCTTATAACATCGATTACACTTGGGTGCATCTCCATTGTGGTTCTTCTTATCTCCATCTCCCATAGCATAAGCTCTAGTAGTTGTTTGTCGCTTGTTTCGATGACCATTACCCTTAGAGTGATTATCCCTCTTCCTCTTTCCATTCTTATCTTTCTCACCTTCTTCCAATGCCAACGAGTCCATTAATTGTTGAGCGATAGTGATAGCCTCATGAATGTTTGCAGGCTTAGCAGAAATCACATCGTTCCTTGTAGCTACCGGCAACCCATCGGTATACCTCTCAATCCTTTGAGTCTCAGTCCTAACCATATCGGGACAAAGTAAGGCTAACTCTCGATAACGGCGATTGTAAATTGCCATATCGGTACCTTTCACCTTATGGTTCCAGAACTCAATCTCCAGCTTCTTAATCTCATTCCTTGGGCAGTAAGTCTGAATCAGCAAAGACTTAAATTGCTCCCAAGTCATAGCATAAGCCACATCACTCCCAACCGAGTTACGGTAATTGTTCCACCAAGTTAAAGCTTCATCCTTGAAAGTAAAAGAGGCAAACTTTACCTTCGCATTCTCCGCACAACCACTGACATTAAACACTGACTCAGTCTTCTCCATCCACCTGACCAAGTAGACCACTCCTTCAGTTCCACCAAATTCAACGGGTCCACAAATTTTAAACTCTTTGTAGTTACATCCATTAGCACGAACAGGTGGAAATGTTCCAGCAGAATTGTTGGAATGATTTGAGTCAGCTAGTAGCTCAGCAACTCGTTGCTCCACAAGTTGATTGATCATTGCTTGATCCACAGTAGGTGCGTTGAGTGGAACATGATCATTGTCTCCCTGAACATCAACATTTTGATTCCTGTTGTTGTGATTAGTAGCGTCCAGGTTATCAGGAGTAGGGGTTTCAACCTTTAGAGTAGGACGGCGTCCTCGGCGACCAGGGGTAGTCGCTGCAGGACCAGTTCTGGTAGCTCTAACAGTGTTTCGTCGTACAGCCATTGATCGAAGTCACAATACAAGATTCATAAGTCTCCAATAACACGTACCATAATGTTCAACAAGAATCCGATTGGTGAAAGTCGAAATACGAACATAATACCAACACAATATCAACCATGCAGATAGGAACACAATTCTCCGTGTACACCAAAAACCGTAGAATATCATACGAGATCACCATCGCCCATACAAGTAGCAATCGATACTTCGCTCCAAAATGCCAAAAGACATAATAAATACTAATCGTTCCATACGAGGCGAACATACATTCCGAATAACATGACTTCAGGGATAGAATAACCAGCTCTCCTAACCAAGTACTCCCTCGCTTAGGAAGCAACATAACAACACAAATCCAAATCGATCTAGCCATGATGCTGGCGCAGACTCCTCAACTCCGATCCCAAACCATCCAAATTCCTCAATAACTATCCCAGCTCAACACTATGTGTATTTCTATCCCTCTTGAGGTCCGCAACCTCCTTTTCTAACTCTGTGTTCCTCTGCCACAACTTGCGATCTCCCTCGCGAGCCTTGAGGAAACCTCTCTGCAGACTCTCTATCTGCTCATGTGTCTCCATCATACCTCTCCTAATCGCTGTCGTCCTGCCCATGACAGTAGTCAAATCAACTCTCAACTCAACAACAAACTCAGCAATAATCATCTCAAGTCGGTCAGACATCCGCGAGATCCTCTCGCCCTGTGCAGTAATCCAAGTCCACATCCTACCAGTCTCACCCAACTCTGCATGATCAGCAGAAACCTCAGAAGGTGCATCCGACTCAACGGGACTACCAGGTGGCAACTCAAACAAAAATGGATGATCAGGTGAAACAGGCTCAATCGGATGTATAGGTGAATCAGGCTCCTCAGCCTGAGCTAGCGGCACTAACAAATCATCATCATCAGACATTTCCTCCTCTTGAGGGTCATCCTCCTCCTCAGGGTCATCATCATCACCCTACTCAGCCTCCTGAGGGTCATCAGCCTCATCCTCACCCTCGTACTCCTCCTCCTCCTCATAGGAAGAGTACATCATCAATCGTCGTCTCCTAACAGGTGAACCATGTGGTGAAGGAGTAGGTGATCTAGGACGACGACGCAATGATGCAGGTGGTGCATCTGACAGGAGAGAGTGAGCATCCAACAGTAAAGGTGGTGAAGTAGGGCGTACCGACATACGTGCCGTACCTCGGTGGGCAAAACGCGGAGCCACATGAGCCAAAGCCTGATGAAGAGTAAGCTGCCTCGATGTACTAGGGAGCCCTAGAGAAGATGAGGGTCCCTGCGTAGATGCAGCAGGCGGTGCTGAAGTAGAAGCTGTCGGTGACACAGTAGCTGAATGCATGGCAACCCTGTAAGGATCATCAGGAGCCATGGTGATCTGTGCTGGGTGTACAGGTGCAGTAAGAATATCCTCAACAACGTCAAACATACGGGAGGCCATAGTCTGTGACAACGGCGCAGGGTAGGTGTAAGTGTTTCAAAACAACTAAACCGCGAACTCAAAATACCATATCAAAAATCATCATATAATTCCCAATCATATATAATCAAGAAAGATTTAAAATACTGCATTACTAAAATCATTTGTAAAACAATTAAGCCATATAATTCCTCAAAACGCATATAATTCCCCAAAACGCCATCATATCACTAAATCAATAAACCTCAAATCCTCAAATCATCTCAAGAATCCCAAATCTAATAATCATCTCAATATACCTCAATAATAATAATGATGCTTCGGCTTGGCGGGCTGGCGGGCAATGGTCGAGGATCGTTTTCTATAAAAATCGGTTATAGTTTAGGTGTCTATTTACCTAGTTCTCTATAACCTTGGCTCTGATACCAATCTGTAACACCCCCAAATTTTGATACAGCGGAAGACTCAACAAGCTTTCGGGGTGCTACGGGGATTGGTATCCATTCAAAGTCAAGAAAGAACGAGATAAAGTAAACATAAGAAAAACACAACCAAAACGGGTTTTAAAGTTTACATTTATCCCAAGAATTATCCAAAGTAAGGCCTAAGAGAAATAAACATAGGTCCACAATAGTTTATCAGAGTTTTAGAAAATAGATCCATAACCGGGTGCCTTTGTCAAGCCTCCAATCCAAGCATCCAAAGGGCATCACTTAATTATCTGAGAAAACGTGCTAAAAGTCAGCTTTCGCTGGTGAGATCATAGGTTTAAATTCATAATTCAATATAGTGGACATATACGCAAAACGCTTGCTAGCTAGACTAGGCCTTAATCATCCAATCCAAAATATCCAACCAAAATAATCCAACGAAATCAAATCAACCCTATAGGTTCACGCTATAGCTCAAATCAAATCCAATCAATAGCTTACCTAGCTCAAGTCTAGGCCTCGCTCTATAATCAATCCAATAGCTTACCTAGTTCGGGACTAGGCCTTGCTCATAGACCAAATCAATAGCTTACCTAGTTCGGGACTAGGCCTCGCTTAATCCTACCTAGTTCTATAAGCATAGCAACTTTTAAAAATAAATAAAGCGATAATAGTCGACATAAAACATTTGCACGTTTCTCACCCCAAGTATTGAAAACAAAGTTCAAGAGTAAAAGTGGGGCTATGACTCACCTCAAGTCCAGCAAATCCTCAAAAGAAAACGATATAAGAAAGACGTAAGTAAACTCAAGCAACTCACGTAACGGCAACTACAGACTCGGCACTTCCTAACAATATCAAACTCTTTCAGAAATCATTTCCTCAAAAATCAAATATTCCCATTCCCGAACGTATTCCATTTTACATTCCAAAAATATCCATTTCTCGAATTAACTTCATATATATTTGAAATTCAACATTTGGTATCCATATGGGTGAAGGGTTGACTCAACTCAAACCAAAAAGCCACAACGAACAAAATAATAAACCATCTATATGTCTAATATTATTTATCAAATCCGTCGATTTGGTAATCCCCAATATTTATTTACGTAATATATCGTTCCAAAATTATACCCATTCTAAAGCACATAGCACAAAGAATTCTATTTGGTATATATCGTAGTCTAATAAATTCCCTATATATATCGTCAAATCGGCCAAATTCCACGAGATACATAGTAATTTATTATCCTAAAACATATACCACAACCTATGGGTGTCGTGGGATACGATGCCCATTAATATACTCATTTTATATAACCAAATAAATCGATCTAATCCGTCGATTAAATAAGTCACTTGTTATAGAAAATGTTTATATTAATCGTCATATATCCGTGACAACACAAAAGTCACATAATAAAGCCCACTTAGACTTTAAATAACCACAACTCGTATAACTCGATAAGTTTTTCTAAATTTATTAAAATCATCATGTTTTCATTTATTAGTCACCCGACTTATTAGTTCTCGATATTATTTCAAGTTATTTATTTATAACAATATTCCGACATTTATTGCACTATTTGCGTAGTATAATAATTATCGTTATATTATTATAACGTTTACTCGTGATCGTTTTATTATTAATATACGCATTTATATATATATATATATATATATATATATATATATATATATATATATATATATATATATATATATATATATATATATATATATATATATATATACACGTTTATCACGTCTATATATGTATATAAACGATTATATTATCAATAATATTATTACGAGTATTATTTTTAATGT
This sequence comes from Artemisia argyi, assembly GCA_030686995.1. NCBI lineage: Eukaryota > Viridiplantae > Streptophyta > Magnoliopsida > Asterales > Asteraceae > Artemisia > Artemisia argyi. The sequence continues at coordinate 28,039,569 of CM060695.1, forward strand.
TTGATTTTTAAATATTTATCGAGTCATAGAATTTGGTCACATGTCCGAGTCATCACTCTCGGCTCATAGTCTAAGTCCAAAAATAATAATCAAGCCAAAATAAATAAATCAACTCTGTCCAAATCAATCCCTTATCCACATGCTACAACATGAGGGTCCGACTACGGCACCCAACTAACCTATCACCGTCATCTAATGACCGTCTCACAATCGGTCCCCAAATCCACACTCGTCAACACAACTCCATAAACCAAATCACAAGTATACCAAGTCGAGACCACAAAGTGTCTCGACCCATCCAAAATCTTCGGTCCAAGATATGCCATAACAATAATAATAACACAATAAAAACAACAACAACAACATATATACCATACATACGGGTCGACTTACCAAGTCAAACCCGGGTAAAAAATGAAACCAAAAATACTCATATTATGGTCACGCCCGAGACCCTTAGGTCTCGGCATTGCTCTAACGAGCCAAGTAGAACCAAACGGACCCATGGGGTCGTCGACCACAAACCACGACAACAACAACAATACCAAACAATCACAACTCATCCAACACTCCAAATACCAAGAATCAAAAACCAAGAATGCAAATGATATCGGACCGACAATCATCCTAGACTCCCAAACGAGTCAAGGAAGGGTCACATCGAGACCTAGTGTCTCGGCCATGCTCCATACGAGCCAACAATCCAAACCAAACGCGACCCAAAGTACAAACCGAGTATCAAACTCGCGTCACACCCAAAACCCAAGATACCAAACGGATTTTTAATGACAAAACATCATTTCCCCATCATTTTAATCAAGATTTCATCAAAACCCAACAAGAAAACGTCCATATACCCACGATTTGGGTACGAATCAGGGCGCACGAATGAGATTCGTGGCCACTCACCTTCAATAAAGCTCCAAAACTCGATTTCTTCAAAAACCCAAAAAGAAAAGATGATAAAGGTGGTGTTAACGTGGTGATATTAATTCGTATAGGGTGTTAGGGTGGTCTAAAACGCGTGTGGTTTATACCAATAGATAGATCGGGAAAAGATGGTTAAGATGGTGGTGTTATTTTTGGTGTGAGGGTGGCGGTGGTGGTGCGATTGGGGGGTTTAAGGTGGCGGTGATGGTTGTGTTTAAAAGAAGAGAGAGAGAGAGTGATAATGTTGGTGAGGGTGTTGTGTTGTTGTGTTATCACAGATCCACAAGGACGATTTGTGGTTTACTCTTTAAAAAAAAAGACTTTTTAATAATAATAATAATAATATTGAGGGGTGTAGTGGGTTAAGTAGCCCAGTGTAAACACACGGACCAAACCCGAAACCTTAAATAACCAATCAACTTTCTCAAACCGAACTCGTTCCAAAATAATCAAAACCTCGCGATACGTTCCAAAAATATAAATATCCGAACCGAATTTTAAAATAATTAAAATTGTTAGGTTATCCTAGTGCTGGAGTCAATGTAGTGCCAAAATAATGATCTCAAAATAAATCATCACGAATGAACCAAACCAAACCATAAATAAATAATCGAATCCAATAAATAACGTACGATAAAAATCACGTTCCAATGTTCATAAAATATCTCGTCACAATAAACTTTTCAAATATTCCAAAATTATAATTTTTAAAGTAATGCGGGTTTTAAAAACGGCTCCTTAATTTGCCAGTTGTCACAATTTATTAGTGTGAGTGGATGTTGATGTGACGCTAATGTGTCATCCGACCACACAACAACTGCACACGCTAATTACATACAGTCTGAAGTTTGCAAACTCAATCACACATCAATAGAAATAGGACGGACATAGGATTTTCAGGAGGATGTTGCACAATTGCTATTTTGATTAACTAAAGTTATAATATTGGAGCGAAGGTAGTAAAAAAGATTTATCGAGGATTGTGTAAGATAACAAGAATCGTACTATTGAAATTGCCAAATTATGTTTGGTACATCACAATATATAATACACAATATGGGCCAAATACTCTAATACCAAACTAATCGTCTAACAGATTGCCCGTACCAAAAATCGATAATTTAAAAAATATTGCATTTCATGACCTAAAATCGGGTATAGTCCGTGCCACACCTGGCACCATTGTACGTTTGTCCCTGAATATATAATAATAAAACTAGCATATATAGATATGATGTGCTACATTTTCAATTACCAATTAATTTTAAAATGAACTCATTTGTTTTATTCTGTAGAACTGTTGAAAATATTGAAAGTATTGCTGAAATAACAGAAAGTGTAGTCGTAATAAATACAAGTTGAATAATTGAAAACTTGAAAATTTGTTTATTTTGATTATCCATATTGATACAAATTATTCATGTCGGAAATTATTAGCACAAATCACCTTTTTTAAAAGAGCAAAAGCTTAAAGAATATTATCTATATCAAGATTAATTATGCAAAGAGTTTAGCGTAAGTCATCCGGATCTTGGATGGTTTCTGTTAAATTTTTGGGTTTGAGTTTCTTAAGAAATATTCATGTCAAAAGAGTTTTATAAAAGTAATTTTTATTAAAATAAATAGACTGTGTGAACGGCTTTTACAATTTACTCGATGCATTAATCTAAAAATTCTGCACTTAAAAGTGCTAGTCTGTATCTTATCTAGTCTATTAATGTTTGGGGTAGAGAAGGTCTTTGTACTAGTTGTACTCTTTGTCGAAAATAAAACCAAAACATTGAAAATTTATCTAGTCTATTAAACAGAATTGATTGTTGTTTGTATTGATTCAAGAATTGATTGTTGTTTGTATGCTCACAATAATTTAGGGGGTTTACAGGTCCATTAATCATTATAATGCAAAATTTGTCACTCTTTTTCTTTTTTTTTTCCCTACAATTTGATTTGAACGCATTTTTTTATGTTTTTGTGAAAAATTAAATCTTCTCCTTTTTCTACAAACTAAACATAGGAAACTAAAAAAAATAAAAATAAATAAATAAATTAATAAATAAATAAATAAAAATAAAAATATATAAAAAATAAAACAAAAAACATTGCTCTTACTAAAGACAACAATTCACTATCCAAAAATGTTTCCTTAGAACAAGAATAAAGGATTGCTAGCTTTAACTTCGCCCAAACACTCACATGTTTTCCAAATTACTCTATTATATATTAGGCGTGAGAACGACGCCGTTTAAAGGAAAAAAGAAATGAGACGGTGTAGTTTTTTGGTTCCAAATGTCTTTTTATTGGTGTTACCGTGCCATTTAATGAAATAAAGTGGTGCAAAGTTTTTTTTATTTTTTATTTTTTATTTTTATTTTTATTTTATTATTATTTTTTTTTGGTACTCCAAGATGTCGTTTAGTAAAATGTATCGTCTGAAAAAAAAAACGAAATATTTACAAAACAACCCCTAAACTATACAACAAGTTACGAAATAATTCTATATTTAAGAGGTTTTTAAGATCCTTAAAAGAATATATGTAATATAAAAATATTCATTTTTATACACAATTATAAGACAATGTTCAATTTTTATCTAGTATATCAATTTTTATCTAGTATATACTTTTTTAGAAAGTCACATATTCATACATCAATATGCCACTCATACCATCTCATGCATGTCTTAACTGCTACTTGAATCCACATTCTATGTATAATGCTGTATTATTACAGACTTCTATATCTATACGCCACAATCTCTCTTTAAAACTCGTACAACTAGAAGCCCCCAATCACCAGCCTTGTCGGCTTATTTGAAGTCAACCGCAACTTGCATGTCCTACCCAACTTAACCTCTTTTGACCTTCGATCTCGTTCTTATCTCCTCTTATTGATGTTACCAATTTCCAGGGTTTCTTGATAAGTTAGATGATGCTTGTATAATCAGTGGTGGCTCAAAAATAAAGTTACTAAAGTCATTGCTTTAGGCTCCGAATATTTAAGACCCCCAAATTTTTAACGCCCTCTATGGATATATAATTGGTCACATTTTTTTGACATCATTTTGCTGTCTCGATATATATATATATATATATATATAAGGGCCTATTAGTAAAACTTCTAAATTATTAAAGATGTTTGCTTATTTCTTGTTTAGTTTTTAAATTCATACCACTAAATCCTTATTTCAGTTTAAGAATCTTATTATTATTAAAAAATGATGAATTGAGCTCATTTAATGCTATAAACTTTAGTTGCTTTTAGCCGATACTGTAAAAAATTAAACATTTCAAGAATCATCCATGCATGTGTCTTAATTGTGAACGAATAAGAATAACTTATTTTTCAACGAACAAACATGAACACCAATGTCCGTTCATTTAAGTGTTAGTGTTTGTTCGGTTAACCAAAACTAACAAACATGAACAAGCCTCATTTGTGTTGGTTTGGTTCTTTAGACCTACTTATAACTTATAGATTATCAAGTTTAGTTTTTTCTCTTTCGTATATTATTTTTGTCTATCTTCAATAAACTCTTAGATTCTAGTTGCGTTCTATTTTGATAATTTTATTTTCTATAATATCCAATGAATCCAAAAGCTAAATTAGGCAAAGAAAAAATAGAAAAAATGATTACTTACAATTGGCTGAAATTCGTTGAAAGAAATAAAAAAGATTACAGGTTTTGACTTGTTAATGAATTAGTTCTGTAGATCATGATTAATCTGCATGACCTAATTAGTCTGATTGCAGCCTCTATTTTGGGTTAACACTGATCGGATATATACGTTAAATTTGGATATACCTATAGAAGTCAATAAATTTGTAGAAATATAAATAGACACAGATGTGACTACAAATAAACAATCACGTACACTTCATGGTTTCTTTGAATCTTCATATATTCCATGCACATGCAAATGTTACTTACACACACACACATAACAAATGATAAGATTGTCATCTCATTTACTAGTCTATAAAAGCATGCAAACATGATGAAGATGTAGAATGCAAAACATATAGCAAACTAGCAAAGTGTTTGATCAACAAGTGAAAATATAGAAAAAGATAGAATGGGAAAGCAACGACAAAGTCTAGCCAAGAAAAACATTGGCATTTTCAAGCTTAAGTTGGTTGTAGAGAAGGTGCAAAAGAATCTTTTACAAGCTAAGAAATGGGGCCCAAAGCACACGAGTTTAGGACCTGGCCAAGAAATGGTTGCGGAAGATGTGAAAGAAGGGCATTTTGCTGTAATTGCAGCTGATGACGACGAAGAAAAAAGATTTGTGGTTCCTTTAGTCTACCTTGGTCATCCATCATTTCAAAAATTGTTGGAACGAGCGGCTGAGGAGTATGGGTTCACCCACGAGCAGTGGCGCAGCTTCTAAGGGGCGGGGAGGGGCGGCCGACCCCCCGAAATTTTTTTTGCGATGTAGGGGTATATAGTTTTCGTGTAGAAAAATTTCGGTATTTTCGGTTTCGCCCCCCCAATTTAATTCGGTTTCGACCCCTCATAGTGTTAGGAAAAAAAAATTTTAGATCCCGACCCCCCACTCGAAATTTTCAAGCTTCGCCCCTGACCACGAGGGTGCACTTATGGTACCATGTAGGCCAAGTGAGCTCGAGGGTATGTTGGCTCAAAGAGGTTCTAGTCTAGGAGAAGATGTCAGTTGGAGTTCGTTTAAAACCATAGTGGAAAGTTATTGAGTCCGAGTCTATCTTGATCGATCAGCTTAACTTTAATAGATGTTTAACGACCCGATCTTTTTTTTTTTCTTCATTTACTTTTTGGAAAGACCATTAAGGAATGTGTAGTTTCTTCAGAGCAAAGTTTAAAGGATCGTTTGGTGGTCTAATTTGATTTATTTTCTTTCATCAAATATAAAGTATTTATTGTGGTAAACTAATTAAACTGTTTTACAGCTTGGGACTGAGCCCAAATGGGCAATGACTGTATATTGGTATTAGGCCTGATTACAAAAATATAAAAAAATAATAATAATAAACAGATGCTTGAAACTTGAAAGATTTAACCAAATCATTGATTGATAAACCTACATCCAAGTATATTTTCTTAGAAACTCAGTAGCCACGAACTAACCTGGAACAATCTGTTATACCAGTTGAAACAAAAGCTAAAATCCTTGCCTTTCTAAAAAAAAAAGCTAAAATCCTTAAGACAAAAAGTACCACACTTATGTTGCTAAAGAAAAGCAAAATGAAACAACATAACTAAGTATGTTGTGTGTATCTAAGAAGTAATGCAAGCAAATTCATGTAGCTCAGGGTTGCATTTTCCATTTTCGATCAGAGTACTTGATGTGCATGACCATAATGCCTATTTATGAAAGTAGACTGCAAGAAAAACATATGTGGTTAACCAGATGGTCTTGAATATTCTTCAAAAGTTAGAATTGCAACATTTGAACCAAATGTCTAAAATACTGTTAAATATTGAATCTTTTGATGATCTTAGTTTGAAACAAATTATTATTCCTTGGAGTTTCACACAAAGTTGCAATTGATGTAGGCTGGAGACTGTTACTAGAATGAAGAGGTGAAGAAATGGGAATGTTCGCTTGGTAATAGGTCAAACAGGTACTTTTTAATATAAAACAATGGGTCGGGTTAGGCCAACCATAACACTACTCCATTGTATTAAAAATAACATTTGAAAACATATTTTTTTTAGAACTATAGTGATAATCTAATTTTTGTATTAAAACATTGAAAGTTTCATGCATTTTTAGTACACTTCGGGCGACTTTTAACCCATTTCAGTCTTAGCTATTTTCTCAAATTTTACTCATTGACCATTAGTGACAATGTAAAAATCTAAATCTCACATGTTTATCCTTAAACGGGTCAAATTTGCTACCTCTATTAAAATGACAAGTTCACCCATCGAAAAAAATGTAAAAACAAGGATTTTTAATAATCAATGAAAAATAATCATACCTTGAAGTTCGAGACATCTGGAGTGTCCTGTGTGGCAACCGGATAAAATTTATAAAACCTCATGTTCTTAAATGCAGCAATTTCCTCCTGATTCAGTTTCTGTTGAGCTTCCTTCCGCTTTTCCCTTACCTATAAAATGTCAAAATACAATACTAGAACCAAAAACGAGTAGCTTATAAACTAACAGCGGTAAAATGGGGTGATCGGGTGAGTTGGTTAGCTCGTTCTGCATCCTATCAGATTGACCCTAAACACTATTTGTTGAACTTATAAAAAAAAATAATTATATTATATAACTATATTTCAACAGTAATCTATATATACTTTTGAAAGAAATAACTATTTATGAATTCTATGGACTAAGAAATACACTCTGGTAAGCTTCATCCCATTTAGCCGAATAACAAACAACATTTAAAAATACAATAGAACATCTAATTTGGCTAGATCATTTGTGTGTTTGTTAGATGTAATGAAACTTAGATGTTAATTATAGGTTGATTTCTTGTTTATAGTTGTAATGGATGAATGATTTCAATGTTAGGCTTAAGAAAACTGGCAGATCTGCATTGTGTAACTTGCTTGAATGTCTTAAGAAACATTAACCGATGTGTACTAGGTTTTTATGATTGTATTTAATGCATGAGTGAATTCTAGTGATCCCATGTTAGGAGCTTCTTAGCCGGCTCGACATAGGAGTGAAGTAGGAGCTTATAGAATTGGGGAAGTAAGTATGCAACCCCATGAATGGTATTAAGGAATACAATCCGTCATCCACACAACTATAACAAGTAATTAACCTGTAAAAGATATCTAGGGAGTAGTGAAATCTAAGTAAACACCATTTTCTCACATATTGCTCACACCACTAGTTTAATTTAGTTTATTTTCATTTTTATTATTTTATTTTGATTGCATCTTTAGTTATTGGGTTAGTTGAATAGCAACTAATTCCGCCCACTCTTCCAAAACCCGAGATTTTACTTGCTTTTATAAAAACATAAAAAAAATACAAAAAGAATGATCCCTCTCCTCTAGACCTAGTTTTTAGGCTTTCTAATCCTAGCGACACTATTCCTGAGTTGAACGATCAATCCCCCTGTACTTGTCACTATACTATACTACAACGATCAGGTACACTGCCTGGTGGGGGTTGTAAGCTTCTCGAGATCCCTCGAGAGGTAAAGCCTAGTGCAATTCACACGCATCAATGTGCATGACTATAATACCTATGAAAAAAGTTCAATACGAAACAAAAGTTATCTAAAGAACAAACCCTTTAATCTCAACCACTCATCATCGTAACATCTGATGGTGGAGATTAATTGGTATTTTAATTTAATTAATTATTGAAGGTCATATTTGTAATTACACAATAAAGAATAATACACCACGTTACATCCCATTTCATTTCTCTCTCTCTCTCTCTCTCTCTCTCTCTCTCTCTCTCCAACCACTTTTCCCATTCCCCCGATCAAACTCTAACTTTTTTTTTCTATCAAAATCAACAACCCAAAAATCTTTATGTTGAGGTGGAGAATGACAAAATACCACCGCCGCGCCACCGATCTGTTTTTCGGCGAGTTCTATTTTCCGATGATTGTATGTGTGTGTGTCGGAGGTGCGGGCGGGGTGACGGGATCCGTGGTAGCCGGACCTGTGGCGGCCGGATCTGTGGTTAATTATCTTGGTTTGGTACAGTGGTTGGTTCATGGGAGTGCAGTAAGTGCTTTAAAATGCTCAGTAAGGTGACAGTGCCTTGGCCATCATCTTTTTTTTTTTTTTTTTTTTTTTTTTTCTTTGCTGTTTTTTCTTTGGTTATCAAATATTCAAGTGAAAAATCTCAATTGTTTAAGGCTTGGTTCATGCTTTTTGGATGCAAATCATTTGCAACAAAGTTTGGTCAACATTTTTCGTCTGCAAGTGTGTGCTACAAAGCTTATTTAAAGATTGCATATGTGAGATCAAGATTTTTTTAATGGAAATATCATGTGATAGTGACTGTGTTTAATACCATGTTTCAAGTAGCATTATGTGTCAGTTTAGTGTTCTAGTTTCATAGTTTCAAAAGTTTGACTATGAGAACTTGCTCGTGTAATCACTAAAAACATATTGCAACTTATTTTTAAGTTTACATGCAGTTGCTTTATTTTGCGTGCATTAAGCTCAATACATATGTACACATGGTTGCAACTTTTTTTTATTAGGTAGTAATATTTGTTTAGTTTTTTTTAATGTTGTATATATTTTTTTGGAGACAATTTGTCATATATACTAAAATACTAAAAAAAATCCATGTGATGCACCAAAAAATCTCATGAGATTCGCAATGAATCCCTTGATATTCATACTGAATCCCATGTGATTCACAATGAATCCCTTGAGATTCATACAGAATACCATGCGATTTATACAGAATCCCATAGGTTTTATACAGAATACCATGGGATTTATACAAAATCCTATATGATTTATATATATTTTTTATAATGTCCTTTGTAGTAATTTTGAGCTGTGTTAGGACTTAGGAATGGTTGATTGTTTTGTTGTCTATTTATTATAAAGTTTTAAAGACTCTCTTTTAGTAGTATTGAAAAAAAAAATCATAGACTATTTATTAATGCTTTTGATTTACAATGAATCCTTTGAGATTCATACTGAATCCCATGGGATTCACAATGAATCCCTTAAGATTCATACAGAATCCCATGGGATTTATACATAATCACATGGGATTTCATAAAAGTTAAAACAATGATTTACTCATTTTTACAAATCACTTGTGATTTTTTAAAAATAACAAATCACACGTGATTTTTTTGCGAATCCCGTGTGATTTTTCTGGACGGAAATTTTGAAAAAAAAAATCATCTTTTTACGAATCCCGTGGGATTTCTTTACGAATCCCGTGAGATTTTTCTGGATGGAAATAAAAAAAAAATCGTCCTTTTACGAATCCCATGGGATTTTTTACGAATCCCGTGGGATTTTTCTAGACGGAAATTTTGAAAAAAAAAGTTCGTCGAAAGTATATAACAATGCATATCTATAGAAAGATGATTTAAATCTCGTCGCGATGATGTATTTTTCGTAGCTTGAAGATTTACCATTTGTAAGATGTGTTGTTTTTTAAAAAAATGTGGAAAGTGGGTTTTTATATTAAATGAGCTAAAATGCCAATTTTTCCATCCTTTTATTATTTTTTTGTTTGATCTTAGCCATTAGATGAAAGGTCTATGGATGGTTGAGATTGGCTTATTTGTTGTTTAAAGGATACATGTTTTGTAAGGATCTCACCTCTAATACCTGTTTGTGAATGTAGCCTGCAAGATATTTTATGTTTACGTTTGAAACATGACAATGAAACATGCTAATGAAGTTTTGTACTTCATGTACTAGTCACGTTTTGTAAATGCTCTTAAAGGTGCTAATGATACAGTGTCGGTTTGTGTAGTGTTCCAAGAGATACATTGATACACATCGTCAGTCTATCCATGTTATTAGATTGGGCGTAAAAAGCCATCTAGCCACACGTCAAGAGCCCCCAACAATGCATCAACCTTGCCAAACACCACCTTTTTCACGAGTGAAGTTCCAGAACATTGGATTAGTTTGGGTGTGAGCGTCACCAAACCGAATAATGGACTTTTATGTGTGTGTGTGAGTGTATTATTGGTATGTTTGTGTTTAAATGAGATATATGTAAATGATAATGAATTTATTAACTACTACGAAGGTTTAGGGTGTGGTAGGTATGTAGCCATGAATCACAATGAGTATGAGTTTGGATATAAGGTAGGGCTCTCATGTATGAAATTCCCATATTCAAAATATGCATATCTTAACCAAACATTTGCAATCATATCCAATATCATTCCCTCATTTCGATTCTCCCTACCAAACACAACCTTATTGACTAAATTGTTGGTGTGAGTGGATGTTGATGTGACGCTGATGTGGCATCCGATCACACAACAACGACTACATGCATTCTTAAGTTTGTAAACTCAATCACACATCAATAGAAATATAACACTAAAGTTAACATATAAATTTGATGTGGTGCATTTTCAGTTTCCCATTAATTTTAAGATTAATTGCCAGAGATTGTATCTAACATATCATTCTTATAGTTCCATACTTCCATGTATTGGACTTTTCTTTTCCTATTAAAACACAAAAAATTTGATTTCGTGTTTTTCTATGTATTTTGCTCGTGAAAATAACCATTTTACCCCTCAGTATCAATATAGTTGTTAACAAATATATTGATACCCAGGGTAAAATGATCATAGGATACACAAAAAGCAAAAATTCAAAACTTTGTGTTTTAATAAAAGGTCCACTACACAAAACTACAAAAAAGACAAAAATACACCGTTGGTCCCTAAACTTTCCACGAAACATCACAGGGCACCTTAACATTTTTTTTATAGTCGTCAAGTGTCCAAAACTTGAGATTTTGAGTCTGAATGCATCCCTCAACCATAATTTACTGTTTTGTTTTGTTTTTAGTGAAGGGCATAACGGTCATTTCATATATTTGAATTATTACTCATATAATTCTCCTCCTCTACTCGTCTTCTTCCTCTACTCTTAGAAATACATTTCGGGTAAGTTAAAGCCACTGTTTCATGATATATCGGAATCCCCAATGGATGGTTTTGGTGGGAATTATGGAAAGTTCAAAACGAAGTCATGCTTAGAAAGCTGAGTCGTGTATCATACTGAATCAGCTCTCCTTGTCAACTAAAGTGAAATATGTGTGCCATATATACGAGGTTTAACATCGAATCCAACTCTACAAAAAAAGGCACAAAAAAGCTTATATAAAGATTTGTATACTTGAAGGATGTCGAGGCAGATGGTACCATACTGGTAAACATTGGGATGGAAGCACGACGTTTCATACTTAACTTGAGGGGGCTTGAAAGGATAGTCGAGAAGGAAGCGTAAAGAGAGTTTATAGGATAAACCCTCATACATAGTTCCTTTCCCACCCTCAATAGTACCAATCCAAGTAAATATATTCTCCCCCTATGGAAATGCCGATACTCCAATATCTCCACTCAGCTATACACATCAGCAATCAAATTTGTCATTCAAGAAATACTCCATATACAAATAGCCATGCAGCCCATCTCAAGTTGTCAACAGTAACGATAGTAAGGTAAATAGAACGAAATACTAGGGACAAAAGAAAATGTTGTCCTAGAAGGTGAATTCAACAAATCCTACAAGATAATTTTACAACTTCACTGAAAATAACTCATAATCCCCTTTTGATATTCATATTATTTTATAAGCAGCAAGATGTAAGTTTATATCAGATACTAGACTTGTATTCTATGTATTACATCATGTTTTTTTTTTTTTTGGGTAAAAGGTCAAAAGACCTGGTAAATATATTACTCCAAAAAACATTTAAGAACAACGGATATGAGTGAATCCCATATCTCAGCCCGTTACATAGGCGAAAAGCTTACATAACAAGATATTTCCTATTTTCTAGACTAGAAAACAAACCACTACCACATCATATAGAAAAAAACTCGGACAAAAATAACTACTTCCTACGACCTTGGAGATTAAAGCCATAAATGGCATTAAGAGCATCCAATTCCCCTGGAAGATCATGAATTTGCTTCGAGTAATCATCATAGTCATCAAACTCATCTTCACGCTCTTGACTTCTACCAAAAAGATTCGCAGATTCGTCGAACGTGTTAAGAACCTCCTCCTCCTCACTATCAGAAACCACAACCTCACCCACCTTGGAAAATGGGTTAGCCCTCTTAGTGACAGAGGCAGACGGAACAGGATGACCATCATCATCCACAAGAGTACCTTTCCCATCAATAAGAAGTTTTTCAAACTTACTAATTTTATCAACTAAAGGAGTAGAACCAACTTCCTTAGTTCCCATTGAATCACTCACAAGTGGTTCTTGTGATGTAGCACCAGTCTTAACCGACATATCCACATTAACTTCCATTGTACTTCCAGTATCCACATCCATGCTGGTGTCATAAGTAGGAATACCAAACGTAACCGTATCATCCATATTAAGTGCATCAAATTGGTTAGATGTAGAGATCGTTGTTCCACTCGTACTAGCCACATCAGAAGTCTTCTTCTTACTATCATTAACTTTCTTGGGTACAGTAGGAGTCTTCTTTGGCTGATATTCAAAATGCTTACCCACAACAGGTTTAGTAAAACCTCCGCGACCCGTATTCGAGGCAGCTTGCTTACCCTTCTTCTTATTGTTAACAGTCTGAAAACCATCATTAACATTCGTAGAAGGTTGAGCAGTCGGTATCACACCCTTAGGACAATCCACCAAAACATGTCCAAACACCTTGCATTTATCACAGCGAGGCGGTTTCCACTCATATTCCACACGGATCTTCTCAATAGTCGAACCCGAACCGTCAAGTAAAGGAATCTCAACAGTAAGGCTGTCCCTAAGTACCTCATCCGACTTCACTTCAATCATACATCTAGCAAAACTACTCCTACCCCAAGATTCTTTGCACATCTGACTAGTAAAGGCATCCAATCTCTTGGGAGTCCCAATCAAAGTAGCAAGCAAACTAAGCCCATCATCAGAAAACATCGCTAAAGGAACATCATGAAATTTAACCCACACCGGAATGTGAGTTAAATCCTCTTTCAACAAATTGGTATTCAAAGTCCAAGGTTTAAGAATAATAGGAACATTACGGATCAACCATGGACCATTATCAAGCACATCATCAACACCTTTCTTCGAAGTAAACTTGAAGAAGAAGAACCCCTTAGCGTTCATCATTACCTTTTGTAACCCATACTTAGCCCACGCATTGCGAACATAATAATCCACGACAGGAAAAGCAAGACGCTGACCAAGGAAATATCCATAGAGAGTATTTTCAAACCGCGTGTTCACCTCTTCCACTACCTTCATTGGGACTGAAAGGTCAACATTATCCTTCTTATTGCTGCTTTCTAATCTCCGAAAATTAGACACGTGTTTCTGAGAATCATTAGAAGCAACACCCACATAAGAAACCGACTTCACTCCACTAGTAGTATCCTTCTTAGAAGCATTTGGACCAGAATTATGCCCAATACCACTTGAAGAGGAAGCCTTATTAGCGACAATTTCCCGTTGAATATCAGTCATGGCATCATCAAAATTCTTATGTGCATTAGATAGCAAGTGCTGCACATCAGCACTTGTAACCGGCTCCAAGTCGTCACCATGAGATGCATCATTCATAAGTGGAATCGGCTCCACTTCCTGAGTACCACAATCAGGAGCATCATCTACCTTCAAACTAACATTACTAGGGTTCATCGTTGAGGGTGTACTCAACTCACCAAAACTAGTAGTGACCGATTGAATGTTACCAAGTGAAACCGGCTCCACTTGAGAAACATTCAACACGTTACCGGATTGGAGACCACGAGCAACACTTCCATTAATATCATATTTGGCAGCGCTTGTGTTAAGAAACCCTTTATTCATCTTCTCTCAAAACCCCACGTACAATAAAGAACAAGAAAAAAACACAGCCACTAGTAAAGATTAAACCCTAACCGAAGTTAGGGTTTACAACGAAATCAATAACAACGAACTAACCACCAGCCATAATACAATCGACCAAGGACAATCGATTGTAATACAAAGTGATGTCAAAAGCCACAGACAACTCCAACCCACGTTAAGAAATCTATAATATAAAACCCAGCACAAAGCGTGAAAGATTTAATATTAAAAAATCGTAAAAGTGTAAAACGTAGTAAGGAGTTGATAGGATAAGGGAATCGCTAAAAACCAAAAGCGAATAACATAAGAATAGTCTCAAAAACGTATTACATCATGTTCGTACACACCCAACGCTAAACGACTATGATAAACAACATGCTGGCTAGCAATGTTTCCTGTTTATAACAAACGTTCCCAATACAATCACAAAAGACCTTAATTGTTAAATCAATATGTTCGTATGCAGTAAAAATGGTACCACCTGATACAACTTAGTACTAACATCGAATCCAACTCTACAAAAAAAAAAAAGGCATGTACGTATTGGCATATCACAATTCATCCCCTGCTGCCAGGAAGGCATCAGCCTCGAGTGCTGCCCTACCACCACCATCGTCATCCATGGAGCTCAAGTCGTCACAACCCAAGACAACAACTATCCATCCAACATGGTTTTCTTCCAGGCGCAACAATCACCGTGATTCACCACTTCACACCCACCCTAATATATTCTCAAACATCTTATCGTATGAGAGTTCCACTTTTAGCCTCTTGATAATGTAAACGTCTTCTTGTTAAATTGTTGTGTTATATATATCTTTACAGGTCTTGTAGCATACGTAAAACGATATTAGTTGAATTTCTAAGAGTGGAGGAAGAAGAAGAGTAGAGGAGGAGAATTATATGAGTAATAATTCAAATATATGAAATGACTAAAAACAAAACAAAACAGTAAATTATGGCTGAGGGACGCATTCAGAATCAAAAAAAAAAAAAAAAAAAAAAAAAAAAAAAAAAAAAAAAAGTTAAGGTGCCATGTGATGTTTCGTGGAAAGTTTAGGGACCAACGGTGTATTTTTGTCTACAAAAAATGATAAGTTAATATACTTCCAGATAATTAACCTCTAATTTTAAAATGGACCACTATGTATTATTATGTAGAACTATTGAAAATATTGAAATGGACGTTTAAGTCTTCTTGACAACGATAGTATTGTTGTAATAACTGAAAATGTAGTCGCAACAAACACAAATTGAGTAAGGGAAAAATAGAAAATCTGTTCATATTGATACAAATTATTTATGTCAGAAATTATTTACACAAATCACCTTTTTAAAATGCAAATGCTTAACAAATATTATCTATGTCAAGATAATATACGCAAGGAGTTTAGCGGAAGTCATCCATATCTCGGATGGTTTAGGTTAGATTTTTGAGTTTGAGTTTCTTAAGAATTATTCACGTCAAAGTTTTTTGTTTTTTGTTTTTTTTTTTAATTTACACAATGCATTAATATAAAGATTCATCACTTAAAATTTCTAATCTAAAATTTTATCTAGTCTTTGAACTAGTTGTACTCTTTGTGGAAAGTAAAATCAAAACATTAAAATTTTATATAGTCTTTTAAACATTAAGAATTCATCTAGTCTATTAAAAATTCGAGTCAAGAAGAATCTTTCCTTTTTTAGTTTTTTGTATTCTAAACTCAAGATCAGTAACTAAAGGTGAATGAATATATTTTCTCTTAAATGTTTTTCAAGATATAAAATGTTTTAAAATGATTTATAATCGTTTTAATACTATATAAAGATCGTTAGGAACATATTATTCTTGACAAAGTCAAATTTCAAGGTACAAAAATGCATCTGCACCAATTTATGACCTCACTTCCACTTCATGTCTAATAATGCATTCACTAAATAATCATTTTCCTGACTAATCATAATGCCTAAATCTATATTGTTGCATCCTGTTAGTAATAGTAGAAGGACTCACTTCTTCACAAACAAATAAATCAGTGTCACATGCATGTAGACACAAATTAGCTACACATTTAGATCTCTCAATCATTTTCTTCACGATCAGAATTAGAAAATCAGCTGTGAAAAATGGACGGCAATACATGAATGTGTTTTTGTTACACCAATGTCATAGTTTAGGGTACAAGTACACTCACATCCGAGCCATCTTTACAATTGCTTCTAATTTTCAATTGTCGATAATCAGGCATAAAATTGCTAGGATATATTATTTCTCAATGTAATGTTAAACTGCTTGAAAACAATCAGTATTTATCAACGTTTACATATGTTCGATTATCCTAAAGAACATGACTTGCAAATAAAATTTGTGACAACATAAATACATAGTGTTCACAAGAAACCAAACAGAAAGTGCAAGGAATATAAATGAAATTGGTCACGTCCATGTTCCCATGTTTCCAAACAAGGTGAAAGTATAGAAATAGACTTGACCTTTAAAAGCCATCTCAACTTGACTACCTATATTATGGCAACTAGCAGGGTACCCGCGCGTTGCAGCGGCGGGTACTCTAAATTAAAATTTTCCGGTGAATCGTGTAATTTTAGTTTATTATGTTCTTTTTGACAATAAATTTATGAATATCAAAATTTCGTTTAACTCGTATCCGTTCGGGCTCGAGCTCGTTGGCTCGTGTCCATTCAGGCTCGAGCCTGTTTGGCCCATGCCCGTTCGGGCTCGAGCCCATTTGACCCGTTGCCCGTTCGGACTTGAATATTTGTATAATGTGCTTTATTATTTGTATTAGTGACATTTAATGCAGGAATTGTGTATAAGTTGATTGTACAATATGCATGATAATTTGTATTTCTTATGTAAGGGGTATTTTAATAAGTGCATTAATTGTATTTATTGACCGGTTAATTAATTGTATTTAATGTACATAATATTTTATTTATTATATTTAATGTTAGTATTAATGGTATGTTAGAATTAAATGAGGGGAAAATTGGTGTGTACTTTAAGCTTATTAACTTGTAAATGTCTAATTATATTTTCATCACTTGTACTTTAAGCTTATTAATTTGTAAGGCTTAAAATTAAGCATGCTAAAATTAAAAGGCATTCCTCCTTTATAATATAGTAAGATAAGATAAATGTACTAGTTGCCTAGATATTTTATAACGCGTTACAGTAGCACATATGTACTATTTTGTCAAATGTATTAAGACAATATTTAAGATAGCGAGTTATATATAAGAGTTTTACATTTGACATTTGAAACACGACAATGGAACATGCTAGTGAAGTTTTCTACTTCATGTACCAGTCACGTTTTGTAAGAGCATCCCCAATGCACATAGCTTAAATAGCTTTTTATTATTTCAATAAGTTTTTTGAAAGACTTTATGTGCATTGGATACATAGCTTTTTGAAAAGCTTTTTAAAATGACTTAATAAACTAAAAGCCTTTCTTCAAAGTGGTATGCATTTAAGGCATTAAATGCAAAAAGCTATCAAAGCTTTTTTGCATTGCTCATGCTCTAAATGCTTTTAAAGATGCTAATGATAGAGTGTCGGTCTGTGTAAGGTTCCAAGAGACACAATTATACTCACTGTCAATCTATCCATGTTATCTTATGTTAGACTGTGCATAAAAAGCATCAACCTAGCTACACACAACCTTGGGTTGGTTTAGGTGTCAGTTTCACCAAAACAAAAGAGAAAAATGGTTCTTGTGTGTGTGAGAGTATTTTAGTTTTTTTTTTTTTTTTTTTTTTTTTTTAAATGAGATATATGTAAATTATAATGAAATTGTCGACCACTATGAGGGTTTAGCGGTTGATTTTATTAGTGTGAGTGGATGTTGATTTGACATTAATGTGTCATCCGACCATACAACAACCAAACACGCTTATTAGATACAGTTTAATTTGAAGCTTGCAAACTCAATCACACATCAATAAAAATAGGACGGACCTAAGATTTTCAAGAGGATGTTGCACAATTACCATTTTAATTAACTAAAGTTACAATATTAGAGCGAAAATAGTAAAAAAAGATTTATCAAAGGTTGCCTACACCAAAAATCAATATTTTTTTAAAAAATTGCACTTCGTGACCTAAAATCGGCTGTAGCCGTGTCACACCTGGCACCATTATAGGGTTGTCCCTGAATATATAATAATAAAAATAGCATATATATATTTGATGTGCTACATTTCCACTTATCAATTAATTTTAAAATGAACCCCTTTGTTTTATTCTGTAGAACTATTGAAAATATTGAAATGGACGTTAAGTCTTCTTGACAACTATAGTATTGTTGTAATAACAGAAAGTGTAGTCGTAACAAACACAAGTTGAATAAGTGAAAACTCGAAATTCTGTTTATTTTGATTGTCCATATTGATACAAATTATTCATTTAAAAAATTATTAGTACAAATCACCTTTTTAAAAAGCAAAAGCTTAATGAATATTATCTATGTCAAGATAATTTATGCAAAGAGTTTAGCGTAAGTCATCCAAATCTTGGATGGTTTCTGTTAAATTTTTGGGTTTGAGTTTCTTGAGAAATATTCATGTCAAAAGATTTTTATAAAAGTAAGTTTTATTAAAATAAATAGACTGTGTGAATGGTTTGCGAATCCAAAAATTCTACACTTAAAATTGCTAGTTTAAAATCTTATCTGGTCTATTAATGTTTGGGGTAGAGAAGGTCTTTGTACTCGTTGTACTATTTGTCTATTAAAGAAAATTGATTGTTGTTTGTATTGATTGAAGAATACGAAAAAGTTCTGTTGGGTTGAATTCATAGTTATGGCCTTATGAGGACTAGTAAGCTCACAAAAATTTAGGGGGTTTTAAGGCCCTTTGTATATTTTCATCATCTAATAATGCAAAATGCGTCATTTTTTCCCCTGCAATTTATTTGAACACATTTACAGTATTATATTTTGTGAAAAATTAATATTCTACTTTTTCTACAAACTAAACACACGAAATTAAAAAAAAAAATTGCACCAACTAAACGACAACAATTCACTATCCAAAATTGTTTCCTTAGAACAAGAACAAAGGATTGCTAGCTTTAAGTTTGCCCAGACACTTACATGTTTCACACATAATATATACTAGCATGGTACTCGTTCATTGCGGTGATAGATATACTGAAATAAATATTTCTGATGAAACATGCTTTTTAATCTAATACGTTATTTCTGACAATAAATTTACGCCTGTCAAAATTTCAGGTCATATATTTTAACTCTTTAACAAATAACAACTTTATTATTATACAATTGTAGTGATAAAAAAATTCAGTGAGCATTGTTTTTTCCATGCACAAATAACTATTAATTATTATGCTTTAAGATGATCAGTCTTCTTTTTTAAAAATTTGGCGCGCAAAAAAAGTTGCGTGCACACCAAAATGGCCAAAATCTCAAATAAGTAAATACGACCATTTATCTAAATCACATATTTGAGATACGTCGACTTGAATTAGATGCATCTCTACTCATTTAGATGCATCCCAATTAGTTTCAAAAGTGATTTTGAAGTGAACACGATGCAAAGTAGTACTTGTAACAAATTTGCCCGCAGAGGACGAAAAATACAAAGCATTTGGCTAACTTGCTAAAATGCACCTAATATATGTATATGCATATAATTTTTAGATAAAAAATATATTATGGCGCATCTAAAAGATTCGAGATCCATCTAATACAAGTCGATGCATCTCTAATGTGTGGTTATCGTTATTTCTCATCCTTCTTATTTTAAGATTTCTTCTCATTTGATCCTAAGTCTATAAAAGAGTTCTCCATTACATTAAGATATGATAAGAAGTATAGATACCACTTTGTTCAAACAAAAAATAATATATATATATATATATATATATATATATATATATATATATATATATATATATATATATATATATATATATATATATATATATACCACTTATGCCATCTCATGCATATCTAACTGCTACTTGAATCCACATCCTGTGTATAATGTTGTATTGTTACAGACTTCTATCTATAAGCCACAATCTCTCCTTACAACTCGTACAACTAGAAACCCCCCATCACCAGCCTTGTCGGCTTATTTGAATCAGCCCCAGCTTGCATGTCCTACCCAACTAACCTCTTTAGACCTTCAATCCAGTTCTTATCTCCTCCTATAGATATATGGTACCACTTTCCAGTGTCTTTTTTTTTTTTTTTTTTTTAATTGTAAAGGTGAAAATATTGTAGATACTCACAACAAGGACAAAGTCTTAAACACTTCTCATAAACATTCTCATGAAAGATTTAAAGACTTCTAAAACCACAGTAATGCTATACCAAAATAATAGCATTCAAACTTCATACAACTGAAGAAATTAATATTGTCTATACTACCATTCCATTATTCTTTTATCCTATTCAGCCTGATATTCCACTTCCTCTCCATAGTTCTCACTGCCATTGATTTTCTCACCTGAAAACTCACGATCTTCAACTTGATAGTATCTGTTATGACTTGAATTAGCTCTATCAGTTAGATGGTTTGCTTGTATGTGTGTATAACAATTGTATAAGTAAATGATTGTAAATGGAAAGGAAAGAAAAAACCCTTAACACCCAAAAACAAAAACTGATTTTTAATAGTTTTTGATGATTCTTTTCTTTCTAAACCTAGAAATCTTAAAGTTTTAAGCATTTCTAGTGAACCTTTATAGGTTATAGTCAAAGTCAAATATTTCATATGGACTTCTTTTGTCAAAGTCAAAAATTTCAAATGGACACGACATAGCGACGACATGTGATCGCTAAAGGTTTTGGTCGAAGACTGGGCCACGAAACTGACATTTTTGTCGTGTAGTGGACCTTTATCGACGACATGCGTGGTCGCTAAAGGTCTCCCGTCGCTAGAAGTGGAAATTGGTGTAGTGTTAAAACTTACAAAATTGTTCATGTCCTCAAAGAACAAGTTTTCGTTGTACAATGATATTGGCATGACCAAAGTCCAAAGGGCTTGTAGCCTAACGACACACATGTGGTGTGTGATTGCTATCCAACCACTTTATCTTTTCAAATACCAACTAACACACACACACACACATATATATATATATATATATATATATATATATATATATATATATATATATATATATATATATATATATACACGTGATATATTTGTGGTGTATATAGTGTGAAATTAATTGTTAGTTTGAATTAAGAAAACAATGATATTATCATCCATATGCGTTTTTTCCAACTTATGAGGGGATTTATAAAACTGACATACAAAAACATAGCAAAAGATGTTTACTTACGATTGGCTGATATTCGTCGAAAGAAATTAAATAAAAAAATTACAGGTTTTGACTTGCTAACGAATTACTGTTATAATGTAGATCTTGATTCTAATCAGCATGACCTAATTAGTCTGTTTGTAGCCTCTAATTTGGGTTAACACTGATGGGATATATACTCTAAATTTGGATATAACTAAGAAGTCAATAAATTTGTAGAAATATTAATAGACACAGATGTGACTACACAATTACACATAAACAATGACCCTTCATGGTTTCTTTGAATCTTCATTTCCATGCACATGCAGATGTTACTTACATACACAAACACATAACAAATGATAAGATTTGTCATCTCATTTAATAGTCTATAAAAGCACGCAAACTTGGTGAAGATGCAAAATGCAAAACATATAACAAACTAGCAAAGTGTTTGATCAAAAAGTGAGAATATACAAAAGGTAGAATGGGAAAGCTAAAAAGACAAAGTCTAACCAAGAAAAACATTAGCATTTTCAAGCTTAAGTTGGTTGTAGAGATAGTGCAAAAGAGTCTTTTACAAGCTAAGAAATGGGGCCCGAAGCACACGAGTTTAGTGCTGAGCCAAGAAATGGTTCCGGAATATGTGAAAGAAGGGCATTTTGCCGTAATTGCAGCTGATGACGACGAAGAAAAAAGATTTGTGGTTCCTTTAGTCTACCTTGGTCATCCATCGTTTCAAAGATTGTTGGAACGAGCGGCTGAGGAGTATGGGTTCCACCACGAGGGTGCACTTATGGTACCATGTAGGCCAAGTGAGCTCGAGTGTATGTTGGCTCATAGAGGTTCTAGTTTAGGAGATGATGTCGGTTGGAGTTCGTTTAAAACCATGGTGGAGAGTTATTGAGTCCGAGTCTATATATCTTGATCAGTTTAACGCTACTAGATATTTAACGACCCAATCTTTCTTTTTGCTTCATTTATTTTTCGGAAAGACCATTGATGAATGTGCAGTCTCTTCAAAGCACAGTTTAAAGGATCATTTGGTGGTCTAATTGATTCATTTTCTTTCATCAATTAAAAAGTATTTACTATGGTAAACTAAACTGTTTTAGAGCTTGGGACTGAGCCCTAATGCTCAATGACTTTTATGTATTGGTATTTAGGATATTAGGCCTAATGACAAAAATAAGTAAACAGATGCTTTAGGGATCTAAGTAAGAATTGAACTAATCCATAACACTATCTATATATGCTAGTTCAGTTTAATTGATAAACCTACTTCCAAACGTATACTTTCCAAATAGTTCAGTTGCCATGAACTAATCCATAACACTATCTATATATGCCAGTTGAAACAAGTAAGCTAATATCCTTAAATGAAAAGTACGAAACTTAATTTGCCAATGAAAAGCAAAATGAATAAACATCGCAATGTATGTTTTGTGCATCTAAGAAGTAATGCAAGCAGATTCATGTATCTTAGCTCGGGGTCACATTTTCCAATGTCGATCAGAGTACTTGATGTGCATGACCATAATACCTATTTCTGAATGTAGCCTGCATGATACGGAGTATTTTATTTTTACGTTTGAAACATGACAATGAACATGCTAGTGAAGTTTTGTACTTCATGTACTAGTCACGTTTTGTAAATGCTCATAAAGGTGCTAATGTTACAGTGTCGGTTTGTGTAGTGTTCCAAGAGATACATTGATACCCATCGTCAGTCTATCCATGTTATTAGACTGGGCGTAAAAGCCTTCTAACTACACGTGAAGAGTCCCCCAACAACGCATCAACCTTGCCAGACACCACCTTTTTCACGCGTGAAGAGCCAAAACATTGGGTTAGTTTGGGTGTCAGCGTCACCTAACCGAATAATGGACTTTTATGTGTGTGTGTGTGAGTGTATTATTGGTATCTTTGTGTTTAAATGAGATATATGTAAATGACAATGAATTTGTTAACTACTACGAAGGTTTAGGGTGCGGTTGGTATGTAGCCATGATTCACAATGGGTATGAGTTTGGATATAAGGTAGGGCCCTAATGTATGAAAGTTTCATACCTTGCCCTTGTGACAACTATGGAGTATGGATAATATATATTTTTCATTCCCATATCTAAAAGATGCATATCTTAACCAACCATTT
Source organism: Artemisia argyi (assembly GCA_030686995.1). Taxonomy (NCBI): domain Eukaryota; kingdom Viridiplantae; phylum Streptophyta; class Magnoliopsida; order Asterales; family Asteraceae; genus Artemisia; species Artemisia argyi. Next base: position 28,063,428 of record CM060695.1, read on the forward strand.
GCAATCATATCCAATATCATTCCCTTATTCCGATTCCCCCTACCAAACGCACCCTTAATGACTGATTTGTTGGTGTGAGTGGATGTTCATGTGACGCTGACGTGGCATCCGATCACACAACAATGACACACACTTTTTATTACATGCATTCTTAAGTTTGCAAACTCAATCACACATCAACAGAAATATAACACTAAAGTTAACATATAAATTTGATGTGGTACATTTTCAATTACCCATTAATTTTAGGGTTAATTGCCTGAGAATGTATCTAACATATCATTCTTATAGTTCCATGTATTAGACTTTTCTTTTCCTATTAAAACACAAAAAATTTGATTTCGTGTTTTTCTATGTATTTTGCTCGTGAAAATAACCATTTTACCTCTCAGTATCAATATAGTTGTTAACAAATATTTTGATACCGAGAGTAAAATGATCGTAGGATACAGAAAAAGCCAAAATTCAAAATTTTGTGTTTTAATATGAAAAAAGGTCCACTACACAAAATTATAAAAAGTGATAAGTTAAATATACTTCGAGGCAATTAACCTCTAATTTTAAAATGAACCACTATGTATTATTTTGTAGAACTATTGAAAATATTGAAATGGACGTTTAGGTCTTCTTGACAACGATAGTATTGTTGTAATAACTTGAAATGTGTTTGCAACAAACACAAATTGACTAAGTGAAAACTAGAAAATATGTTCATATTGATACAAATTATTTATGTCAGAAATTATTAACACAAATCACCTTTTTAAAAAGCAAATGCTTAACAAATATTATCTATGTCAAGATAATATACGCAAAGAGTTTAGCGTAAGTCATCCATATCTTGGATGGATTCCGTTAGATTTTCGAGTTTGAGTTTCTTAAGAATTATTCACGTCAAAGTTTTTTTTTTTTTTTTTTTTTTTTTTTTTTTTTTTTTTTTTTACAAGTAAGTTAATTTTTGTTAAAATAAATAAACTGTGTGAAAAGTTTTTTACAATTTACACAATGCATTAATATAAAAATTCGGCACTTAAAATTTCTAATCTAAATTTTTATCTAATTAATGTTTGGGGTGGAGAAGGTCTTTGAATTACTCTTTGTCGAAAGTAAAATCAAAACATTAAAAATTTATCTAGTCTTTTAAACATTAAGAATATATCTAGTCTATTAAAAATTCGTGTCAAGAAGAATCTTTCAATTTTTAGTTTTCAGTGTTGTAAACTCAAGATCAGTAACTAAATATGAATGAATATATGTTCTCTTGTCTGTTTTTCAAGATATAAAAAGCTTTAAAATGCTTTATAACCGTTTTAGTACTATCAAAAGATCGTTAGGAACATACTGTTCTTGACAAAGTCAAATTTCAAGGTACAAAAATGCATTCGCGCCAATTTATGACCTCCCTTCCACTTCATGACTAATAATGCATTCGCTAAATAATCATTTTCTAAGTCTATATTGTAGCATCCTCTTTGTGATACCAGAAGGACTCACTTCTTCACAAACAAATAAATCAGTAGCACATGCATGTAGACACAAAATTAGTCGCACATTTAGGCCTCTCAATCATTTTCTTCCCGTTCAGAATTAGAAATCAGCTGTGAAAAATGGACGGCAATACTTGAATGTGTTTTTGTTACACCAATGTCATAGTTTTAGGGTACAAGTACACTCATATCCGAGCCATCTTTACAATAGCTTCGAATTTCCAATTGTCGATAATCAGGCATAAAATTGCTAGGATATATTATTTCTCAATGTGATGTTAAACTGCTTGAAAACAATCAATATTTATCAACGTCTCGATTATCCTAAAAAGCATGACTTGCAAATAAAATTTGTAACAACATAAATACATAGTGTTGACAAGAAACCACACAGAAAGTGCTTGGAATATAAATGAAATTGGTCACATCCATGTTCATATGTTTCGTAATAAGGTGAAAGTATAGAAAAAGACTTGACCTTAAAAAGCCACCTCAACTTGACTACCTATATTATGCCAATAAATGTACTACTTGCCTAGATCTTTTATAACGCGTTACAGTAGCATATATATGTACTATTTTGTCAAATGTATCATAGACAATATTTAAGATAGCGAGTTAAAAAAGATATTTTACATTTTACATTTGAAACACGACAATGGAACATGCTAGTGAAGTTTCTAATTCATGTACTAGTCACGTTTTGTAAATGCTCTTAAAGATGCCAATGATACAGTGTCGGTTTGTGTAAGGTTCCAAGAGACACAGTGATACACACTGTCTGTCTATCCGTGTTATCCTCCATTAGACTAGGCATAAAAAGCGTCAACCTAGCTACACGGGTTGGTTTGGGTGTTAGCTTCACCAAACCAAAAAAGAAAAAGGGATTCTTGCGTGTTTGAGAGTATATTTTAGGTTTGTTTGTGTTTAAATGAGATTTACGTAAATGATAATGAAATTGTCAACTACTACAAGGGTTCAGCGGTTTATTTATGTAACACTCCCAAAATTTGATACAGCGGAAGACTCAACAAGCTTTCGGGGTTTTACGGGGATTGGTATTTATTCAAAGTCATGAAAGAACGAGATAAAGTAAACATAAGAAAAACACAACCAAAACGGGTTTTAAAGTTTACATTTATCCCAAGAATTATCCAAAGTAAGGCCCAAGAGAAATAAACATAGGTCCACAATAGTTTATCAGAGTTTTAGAAAATAGATCCATAACCGGGTGCCATTGCCAAGCCTCCAATCCAAGCATCCAAAGGGCATCACTTAATTACCTGAGAAAACGTGCTAAAAGTCAGCTTTCGCTGGTGAGATCACAGGTTTAAATTCATAATTCAATATAGTGGACATATACGCAAAACGCTGGCTAGCTAGACTAGGCCTCAATCATCCAATCCAAAATATTCAACCAAAATAATCCAACCAAATCAAATCAACCCTATAGGTGCACGCTATAGCTCAAATCAAATCCTATCAATAGCTTACCTAGCTCAAGTCTAGGTCTCGCCCTATAATCAATCCAATAGCTTACCTAGTTCGGGACTAGGCCTCGCTCACAGATCAAATCAATAGCTTACCTAGTTCGGGACTAGGCCTCGCTTAATCCTACCTAGTTCTATAAGCATAGCAAGTTTTAAAAATAAATAAAGCGATAATAGTCCACATAAAACATTTGCACGTTTCTCACCCTAAGTATTGAAAACAAAGTTCAAGAGTAAAAGTGGGGCTATGAGTCACCTCAAGTCCAGCAAATCCTCAAAAGAAAACGATATAAGAAAGACGTAAGTAAACTCAAGCAACTCACGTAACGGAAACTACAGACTCGGCACTTCCTAACAATATCAAACTCGTTCAGAAATCATTTCCTCAAAAATCAAATATTCCCATTCCCGAACGTATTCCATTTTACTTTCCAAAAATATCCATTTCTCGAATTAACTTCATATATATTTGAAATTCAACGTTTGGTATCCATATGGGTGAAGGGTCGACTCAACTCAAACCAAAAAGCCACAACGAACGAAATAATAAACTATCTATAGGTCTAATATTAGCCTAACATATTATTTAAATAAATCATCAAAGTTTATCAAATCCGTCGATTTGGTAATCCCCAATATTTATTTACGTAATATATCGTTCCAAAATTATACCCAATCTAAAGCACATAGCACAAAGAATTCTATTTGGTATATATCGTAGTCTAATAAATTCCCTATATATATCGTCAAATCGGCCAAATTCCACGAGATACATAGTAATTTATTATCCTAAAACATATACCACAACCTATGGGCGTCGTGGGATACGATGCCCATTAATATACTCATTTTATATAGCCAAATAACTCGATCTAATCCGTCGATTAAATAAGTCACTTGTTATAGAAAATGTTTATATTAATAGTCATATATCCGTGACAACACAAAAGTCACATAATAAAGCCCACTTGGACTTTAAATAACCACAACTCGTATAACTTGATAAGTTTTTCTAAATTTATAAAAATCATCATGTTTTTATTTATTAGTCACCCGACTTATTAGTTCTCGATATTATTTCAAGTTATTTATTTATAACAATATTCCGACATTTATTGCACTATTTGCATATTATAATAATTATCGTTATATTATTATAATGTTTACTCGTGATCGTTTTATTATTAATATACGCATTTATATATATATATATATATATATATATATATATATATATATATATATATATATATATATATATATATATATATATATATATATATATATATATATACGTTTATCACGTCTATATACATATATAAACGATTTATTATCAATAATATTATTACGAGTATTATTTTTAATGTTTGATTTTTAAATATTTATCGAGTCATAGAATTTGGTCACATGTCCGAGTCATCACTCTCGGCTCATAGTCCAAGTCCAAAAATAATAATCAAGCCAAAATAAATAAATCAACTCCGTCCAAATCAATCCCATATCCACATGCTACAACATGAGGGTCCGACTACGGCACCCAACTAACCTATCTCCATCATCTAATGACCGTCTCACAATCGGTCCCCAAATCCACACTCGTCAACACAACTCCATAAACCAAATCACAAGTATACCAAGTCGAGACCACAAAGTGTCTCGACCTATCCAAAAGCTTCGGTCCAAGATATGCCATAACAATAATAATAACACAATATAAACAACAACAATATATATACCATACATACGGGTCGACTTACCAAGTCAAACCCGGGTCAAAAATGAAACCAAAAATACTCATATTATGGTCACGCCCGAGACACTTAGGTCTCGGCATTGCTCTAACGAGCCAAGTAGAACCAAACGGACCCATGGGGTCGTCGGCCACAAACCACGACAACAACAACAATACCAAACAATCACAACTCATCCAACACTCCAAATACCAAGAATCAAAAACCAAGAACCCAAATGATATCGGACCAACAATCATCCTAGACTCCCAAACGAGTCAAGGAAGGGTCACATCGAGACCTAGTGTCTCGGCCATGCTCCATACGAGCCAACAATCCAAACCAAATGCGACCCAAAGTACAAACCGAGTATCAAACTCACGTCACACCCAAAACCCAAGATACCAAACGGATTTTTAATGACAAAACATCATTTCCCCATCATTTTAATCAAGATTTCATCAAAACCCAACAAAAAAACGTCCATATACCCACGATTTGGGTACGAATCGGGGCACACGAATGAGATTCGTGGCCACTCACCTTCAAAAAAGCTCTAAAACTCGATTTCTTCAAAAACCCAAAAAGAAAAGATGATAAAGGTGGTGTTAACGTGGTGATATTAATTCGTATAGGGTATTAGGGTGGTCCAAAACGCGCGTGGTTTATACCAATAGATAGATCGGGAAAAGATGGTTAAGATGGTGGTGTTATTTTTGGTGTGAGGGTGGCGGTGGTGGTGCGATTGGGGGGTTTAAGGTGGCGGTGATGGTTGTGTTTAAAAGAAGAGAGAGAGAGTGATAATAATAATAATAGTGTGTTGTTGTGTTATCACAGATCCACAAGGACGATTTGTGGTTTACTCTTTTAAAAAAAGACTTTTTAATAATAATAATAATAATATTGAGGGGTGTAGTGGGTTAAGTAGCCCAGTGTAAACACACGGACCAAACCCGAAACCTTAAATAACCAATCAACTTTCTCAAACCGAACTCGTTCCAAAATAATCAAAACCTCGCGATACGTTCCAAAAATATAAATATCCGAACCGAATTTTAAATTAATTAAAATTGTTAGGTTATCCTAGTGCCGGAGTCAATGTAGTGCCAAAATAATGATCTCAAAATAAATCATCACGAATGAACCAAACCAAACCATAAATAAATAATCGAATCCCATAAATAACGTACGATAAAAATCACATTCCAATGTTCATAAAATATCTCGTCACAATAAACTTTTCAAATATTCCAAAATTATAATTTTTAAAGTAATGCGGGTTTTAAAAAAGGCTCCCTAATTTGTCAGTTGTCACATCCTCCCAGCCTCAGAAGAAACCCGTCCCGGGTTTCTCTCGGAACAAACCATCTACGAAGTAAAAAGCCTCGGATATCTCTTTCGAAACTCATCCTCACGTTCCCACGTGAATTCCGGTACATGCCGCGAATTCCAACGAACTTTGATGAGCGGAATACGACTTCTCTTAAGTCGTTTAATCTCTCTATCCAGTATCTCAATCGGCTCTTTCACAAAATTTAAACTCTTATCCACACGAATATCCTTAATTGGTATAACTGGCATTTTCTCCGAAAGACACTTCTTCAAATTGCTAACATGAAACACATCATGAACTTTACTCAATTCCGTTGGTAATTCTAACCGATAAGCCACGGGCCCAATTCTTTCCAAAATAAGAAATGGTCCAATGTAGCGGGGATTAAGCTTCCCACATTTCCCAAAACGTATCACACCCTTCCAAGGCGAGACTTTCAGCATCACTTTGTCTCCAACCTGGAATTCTAGGGGTTTACGTCTCTGATCGGCGTAACTTTTCTGCCTATCTCTAGCTGCTTGCAATCGATCTCGAATTTGCGTTACTTTCTCAGTAGTTTCCAAAATAAGTTCAGGGCCTGTGAGTTGGCTATCTCCAACTTCTGCCCATCCAATAGGCGAACGACATTTACGACCATATAAAGCTTCAAATGGTGCAGCTTTAAGACTTGTTTGGTAGCTATTGTTGTAGGAGAACTCCGCAAGGGGTATATATTTCTCCCAGCCTTTACCAAAGTCTATTATGCATGCACGAAGCATATCCTCCAAAGTCTGAATAGTTCTCTCACTTTGACCATCGGTTTGGGGGTGATATGCAGTACTCATATCAAGTCTCGTCCCCAAAGCAGTTTGAAGTGATCGCCACAAAGCTGACGTAAAGCGGCTATCGCGGTCAGAAATAATCGATATCGGAACTCCATGCCGAGAAACAATCTCCTTCACATACAACCTCGCAAGTTTGTCAACACTATCATCTTCACTAATCGCCAGGAAATGAGCAGACTTAGTCAATCGATCCACAATTACCCAGATAGCGTCACAACCGCTAGCTGTCTTTGATAATTTGGTAATAAAGTCCATCGTAATCCGCTCCCATTTCCAAACCGGAGGTTCTGGCTGCGTCAATAATCCTGACGGTCTTTGATGTTCTGCCTTAACCTTAGAGCAAGTCAAATACTTACTAACATACAACGCTATATCTGCCTTCATATTTGGCCACCAATATAACTTTTTCAAATCCTGGTACATCTTGTCAGACCCAGGATGAATAGAGTATCTTGACTTATGCGACTCGTGCATAATCAACTCTCAAATTCCTCCATACAATGGTATCCAACTTCGCTCTCCAAAACATAATACTCCATCAGAACGCTTAACAAATCCCTTCTCATTTTCTGCCATCCCAAATATGTTCTCAGCAGATCGATTTTCTGCTTTCAGCGCTTCCATTTGAGCTTCTAATATTTGAGACGGTAATGGCGACACGATAGTCATTCCTAATGACCTAACTCGTAACGGTGGAATTCTCTCCTTTCGACTCAGAGCATCAGCAACAACGTTTGCTTTACCAGGATGGTAGCGAATTTCACAATCATAATCGCTTAGCAACTCAATCCAACGTCGCTGTCTCATGTTAAGCACTTTTGGGTTCAAAATGTGTTGCAGACTTTTGTGGTCAGTAAACACTACACACTTGGTTCCATACAAGTAATATCTCCATATCCTCAAAGCAAAAACCACAACACCTAACTCCAAATCATGGGTGGTGTAGTTCTTCTCGTGTTTCTTGAGCTATCGGGAAGCATAAGCTATCACTTTCTCTCGTTGCATTAACACAGCTCCCAAACCTTTATGAGAAGCGTCACAATAGACGACGAAATCCTCGTTACCTTCAGGTTACGCCAAGATAGGAGCACTACACAACATCTCCTTAAGTAACTGAAATGCTTCCTCTTCCTTATCTCCCCATTCGTACTTAACACTCTTTTGAGTCAATTTAGTCAACGATTTTGCTATCTTCGAAAATCCCTCAATGAATATTCGGTAATAACCGGCTAATCCCAAAAATTGACGAACTTCTGTTGGGGTCGTCGGTGCAGCCCAAATTTTAATCGCTTCAATCTTAGCAGGATCTACATGAACTCCTTGTCTATCAATCACATGTCCCAAAAATTGTACCGTCGGAATCCAAAATTCACATTTAGAAAACTTGGCATACAGTTTCTCTTTCCTGAGCAATTCTAAGATAAGTCTTAGACGCTCCTCATGCTCCTTTTCATTCTTCGAATAGATTAGAATGTCATCGATGAACACAATCACGAACTTATCTAAATAAGGCTTACACACCCGATTCATGAGGTCCATGAATACCGCCGGTGCGTTAGTCAACCCAAACGACATCACCTGAAACTCGTAATGCCCGTAACGGGTTCTGAAAGCCGTTTTCGGAATATCTTCCTCGCGAACTCGAAGCTGATGATATCCCGATCTCAAATCGATCTTCGAATACACACTCGATCCTTGAAGCTGATCGAACAAATCGTCGATCCTCTGTAACGGGTATCTATTCTTCACTGTTAACTTGTTCAACTCTCGATAATCAATACACATGCGAAACGATCCATCCTTCTTCTTCACAAATAAGACCGGGGCTCCCAAGGCGAAGAACTTGGTCTTATAAATCCTTTTTCGGCTAACTCCGCTAATTGTTTCGACAACTCTTCAAGTTCAGTAGGTACAAGACGATAAGGCGCTCGTGCCACGGGTGCAGCACCAGGTATCAACTCAATCTGAAACTCTTCTTGTCTAGTAGGCGGAATTCCCGACAATTCATCAGGAAACACATCCGAAAAATCACGAACTATAGGCACATCTCCAACGCACCTTTCCTTCTTTTCCTTCCCTCCTTTCTCAGAAATTTGAGCTAAGAAAAGGCAACATCCTTTTTCCATTAGCTTCGGCAATTTAGTGCAAGATATGACCGCTAATCTAGATGGGCCTCTCAAATCCTTTCGATCTCCTGGTATGTTCAGAATCTCCTTGCCATAAGGCACACGCACGATCTTCTCATCGCAAAGTATATGAGCAAGATACTTCGACAACCAATCCATACCAATAATGACATCAAAACTTCCTAACGTGACGGGTAGAAGATCTATGTTGAAAGGACGATTCAGAAAGTTTAACGTGCAACCGCGAATGATAGTCCTAATCCTCTCTATGTTCCCATTAGCTAACTCTACATCATAACCAATTCCTAAGGCCATCGGGGGTTTCTCTAGTAAGGGTGCAAACTTAGTGGACACAAAACTCTTATCGGCACCAGTATCAAATAGTATGGAAGCATAACGATTATTGAGAAGGAACGTACCAGTAACGACGTTCGAATCTTCTCCTCTCTCGTTTCCATGTGCATACACTCTCCCATGAGCAGTTCCAGCTTCCACACGTTGGTCCCCATTATCTTGTCTTCCACGGTTTCCTCCAGCTCCACGGTTTCCATTATTGTACCCATTACCACCCGATCCTTGATTTCCTTGGTTCCACGATTCCCTACACTCATTCCTATAATGTCCTTTCTTTCCACATCCATAACAAGTAACATTTGCCTTACTCATAGTTTCAGGAGTAGCTTGAACCATAGCAAGCGGTCGAGCTCTACAGTCCTTAGCTATGTGTCCCATCTTAGAGCAATTTCTGCACATCACAGTACATCGTTCATAATGATTCTTATAACATCGATTACACTTGGGTGCATCTCCATTGTGGTTCTTCTTATCTCCATCTCCCATAGCATAAGCTCTAGTAGTTGTTTGTCGCTTGTTTCGATGACCATTACCCTTAGAGTGATTATCCCTCTTCCTCTTTCCATTCTTATCTTTCTCACCTTCTTCCAATGCCAACGAGTCCATTAATTGTTGAGCGATAGTGATAGCCTCATGAATGTTTGCAGGCTTAGCAGAAATCACATCGTTCCTTGTAGCTACCGGCAACCCATCGGTATACCTCTCAATCCTTTGAGTCTCAGTCCTAACCATATCGGGACAAAGTAAGGCTAACTCTCGATAACGGCGATTGTAAATTGCCATATCGGTACCTTTCACCTTATGGTTCCAGAACTCAATCTCCAGCTTCTTAATCTCATTCCTTGGGCAGTAAGTCTGAATCAGCAAAGACTTAAATTGCTCCCAAGTCATAGCATAAGCCACATCACTCCCAACCGAGTTACGGTAATTGTTCCACCAAGTTAAAGCTTCATCCTTGAAAGTAAAAGAGGCAAACTTTACCTTCGCATTCTCCGCACAACCACTGACATTAAACACTGACTCAGTCTTCTCCATCCACCTGACCAAGTAGACCACTCCTTCAGTTCCACCAAACTCAACGGGTCCACAAATTTTAAACTCTTTGTAGTTACATCCATTAGCACGAACAGGTGGAAATGTTCCAGCAGAATTGTTGGAATGATTTGACTCAGCTAGTAGCTCAGCAACTCGTTGCTCCACAAGTTGATTGATCATTGCTTGATCCACAGTAGGTGCGTTGAGTGGAACATGATCATTGTCTCCCTGAACATCAACATTTTGATTCCTGTTGTTGTGATTAGTAGCGTCCAGGTTATCAGGAGTAGGGGTTTCAACCTTTAGAGTAGGACGGCGTCCTCGGCGACCAGGGGTAGTCGCTGCAGGACCAGTTCTGGTAGCTCTAACAGTGTTTCGTCGTACAGCCATTGATCAAAGTCACAATACAAGATTCATAAGTCTCCAATAACACGTACCATAATGTTCAACAAGAATCCGATTGGTGAAAGTCGAAATACGAACATAATACCAACACAATATCAACCATGCAGATAGGAACACAATTCTCCATGTACACCAAAAACCGTAGAATATCATACGAGATCACCATCGCCCATACAAGTAGCAATCGATACTTCGCTCCAAAATGCCAAAAGACATAATAAATACTAATCGTTCCATACGAGGCGAACATACATTCCGAATAACATGACTTCAGGGATAGAATAACCAGCTCTCCTAACCAAGTACTCCCTCGCTTAGGAAGCAACATAACAACACAAATCCAAATCGATCTAGCCATGATGCTGGCGCAGACTCCTTAACTCCGATCCCAAACCATCCAAATTCCTCAATAACTATCCCAGCTCAACACTATGTGTATCTCTATCCCTCTTGAGGTCCGCAACCTCCTTTTCTAACTCTGTGTTCCTCTGCCACAGCTTGCGATCTCCCTCGCGAGCCTTGAGGAAACCTCTCTGCAGACTCTCTATCTGCTCATGTGTCTCCATCATACCTCTCCTAATCGCTGTCGTCCTGCCCATGACAGTAGTCAAATCAACTCTCAACTCAACAACAAACTCAGCAATAAACTCAGCAATAATCATCTCAAGTCGGTCAGACATCCGCGAGATCCTCTCGCCCTGTGCAGTAATCCAAGTCCACATCCTACCAGTCTCACCCAACTCTGCATGATCAGCAGAAACCTCAGAAGGTGCATCCGACTCAACGGGACTACCAGGTGGCAACTCAAACAAAAATAGATGATCAGGTGAAACAGGCTCAATCGGATGTATAGGTGAATCAGGCTCCTCAGCCTGAGCTAGCGGCACTAACAAATCATCATCATCAGGCATTTCCTCCTCTTGAGGGTCATCCTCCTCCTCAGGGTCATCAACATCACCCTGCTCAGCCTCCTGAGGGTCATCAGCCTCATCCTCACCCTCGTACTCCTCCTCCTCCTCATAGGAAGAGTACATCATCAATCGTCGTCTCCTAACAGGTGAACCATGTGGTGAAGGAGTAGGTGATCTAGGACGACGACGCAATGATGCAGGTGGTGCATCTGAAAGGAGAGAGTGAGCATCCAACTGTAAAGGTGGTGAAGTAGGGCGTACCGACATACGTGCCATACCTCGGTGGGCAAAACGCGGAGCCACATGAGCCAAAGCCTGATGAAGAGTAAGCTGCCTCGATGTACTAGGGAGCCCTAGAGAAGATGAGGGTCCCTGTGTAGATGCAGCAGGCGGTGCTGAAGTAGAAGCTGTCGGTGACACAGTAGCTGAATGCATGGCAACCCTGTAAGGATCATCAGGAGCCATGGTGATCTGTGCTGGGTGTACAGGTGCAGTAAGAATATCCTCAACAACGTCAAACATACGGGAGGCCATAGTCTGTGACAACGGCGCAGGGTAGGTGTAAGTGTTTCAAAACAACTAAACCGCGAACTCAAAATACCATATCAAAAATCATCATATAATTCCCAATCATATATAATCAAGAAAGATTTAAAATACCGCATTACTAAAATCATTTGTAAAACAATTAAGCCATATAATTCCTCAAAACGCATATAATTCCCCAAAACGCCATCATATCACTAAATCAATAAACCTCAAATCCTCAAATCATCTCAAGAATCCCAAATCTAATAATCATCTCAATATACCTCAATAATAATAATGATGCTTCGGCTTGGCGGGCTGGCGGGCAATGGTCGAGGATCGTTTTCTATAAAAATCGGTTATAGTTTAGGTGTCTATTTACCTAGTTCTCTATAACCTTGGCTCTGATACCAATCTGTAACACCCCCAAATTTTGATACAGCGGAAGACTCAACAAGCTTTCGGGGTGCTACGGGGATTGGTATCCATTCAAAGTCATGAAAGAACGAGATAAAGTAAACATAAGAAAAACACAACCAAAACGGGTTTTAAAGTTTACATTTATCCCAAGAATTATCCAAAGTAAGGCCTAAGAGAAATAAACATAGGTCCACAATAGTTTATCAGAGTTTTAGAAAATAGATCCATAACCGGGTGCCATTGCCAAGCCTCCAATCCAAGCATCCAAAGGGCATCACTTAATTATCTGAGAAAACGTGCTAAAAGTCAGCTTTCGCTGGTGAGATCATAGGTTTAAATTCATAATTCAATATAGTGGACATATACGCAAAACGCTTGCTAGCTAGACTAGGCCTTAATCATCCAATCCAAAATATCCAACCAAAATAATCCAACGAAATCAAATCAACCCTATAGGTTCACGCTATAGCTCAAATCAAATCCAATCAATAGCTTACCTAGCTCAAGTCTAGGCCTCGCTCTATAATCAATCCAATAGCTTACCTAGTTCGGGACTAGGCCTTGCTTATAGACCAAATCAATAGCTTACCTAGTTCGGGACTAGGCCTCGCTTAATCCTACCTAGTTCTATAAGCATAGCAAGTTTTAAAAATAAATAAAGCGATAATAGTCGACATAAAACATTTGCACGTTTCTCACCCCAAGTATTGAAAACAAAGTTCAAGAGTAAAAGTGGGGCTATGACTCACCTCAAGTCCAGCAAATCCTCAAAAGAAAACGATATAAGAAAGACGTAAGTAAACTCAAGCAACTCACGTAACGGCAACTACAGACTCGGCACTTCCTAACAATATCAAACTCTTTCAGAAATCATTTCCTCAAAAATCAAATATTCCCATTCCCGAACGTATTCCATTTTACATTCCAAAAATATCCATTTCTCGAATTAAATTCATTTATATTTGAAAATCAACATTTGATATCCATATGGGTGAAGGGTTGACTCAACTCAAACCAAAAAGCCACAACGAACAAAATAATAAACCATCTATATGTCTAATATTATTTATCAAATCCGTCGATTTGGTAATCCCCAATATTTATTTACGTAATATATCGTTCCAAAATTATACCCAATCTAAAGCACATAGCACAAAGAATTCTATTTGGTATATATCGTAGTCTAATAAATTCCCTATATATATCGTCAAATCGGCCAAATTCCACGAGATACATAGTAATTTATTATCCTAAAACATATACCACAACCTATGGGTGTCGTGGGATACGATGCCCATTAATATACTCATTTTATATAACCAAATAACTCGATCTAATCCGTCGATTAAATAAGTCACTTGTTATAGAAAATGTTTATATTAATCGTCATATATCCGTGACAACACAAAAGTCACATAATAAAGCCCACTTAGACTTTAAATAACCACAACTCGTATAACTCGATAAGTTTTTCTAAATTTATTAAAATCATCATGTTTTTATTTATTAGTCACCCGACTTATTAGTTCTCGATATTATTTCAAGTTATTTATTTATAACAATATTCCGACATTTATTGCACTATTTGCATAGTATAATAATTATCGTTATATTATTATAACGTTTACTCGTGATCGTTTTATTATTAATATACGCATTTAATATATATATACACGTTTATCACGTCTATATACGTATATAAACGATTATATTATCAATAATATTATTACGAGTATTATTTTTAATGTTTGATTTTTAAATATTTATCGAGTCATAGAATTTGGTCACATGTCCGAGTCATCACTCTCGGCTCATAGTCTAAGTCCAAAAATAATAATCAAGCCAAAATAAATAAATCAACTCTGTCCAAATCAATCCCATATCCACATGCTACAACATGAGGGTCCGACTACGGCACCCAACTAACCTATCACCGTCATCTAATGACCGTCTCACAATCGGTCCCCAAATCCACACTCGTCAACACAACTCCATAAACCAAATCACAAGTATACCAAGTCGAGACCATAAAGTGTCTCGACCCATCCAAAATCTTCGGTCCAAAATATGCCATAACAATAATAATAACACAATAAAAACAACAACAACAACATATATACCATACATACGGGTCTACTTACCAAGTCAAACCCGGGTAAAAAATGAAACCAAAAATACTCATATTATGGTCACGCCCGAGACCCTTAGGTCTCGGCATTGCTCTAACGAGCCAAGTAGAACCAAACGGACCCATGGGGTCGTCGGCCACAAACCACGACAACAACAACAATACCAAACAATCACAACTCATCCAACACTCCAAATACCAAGAATCAAAAACCAAGAACGCAAATGATATCGGACCAACAATCATCCTAGACTCCCAAACGAGTCAAGGAAGGGTCACATCGAGACCTAGTGTCTCGGCCATGCTCCATACGAGCCAACAATCCAAACCAAACGCGACCCAAAGTACAAACCGAGTATCAAACTCGCGTCACACCCAAAACCCAAGATACCAAACGGATTTTTAATGACAAAACATCATTTCCCCATCATTTTAATCAAGATTTCATCAAAACCCAACAAGAAAACGTCCATATACCCACGATTTGGGTACGAATCAGGGCGCACGAATGAGATTCGTGGCCACTCACCTTCAATAAAGCTCCAAAACTCGATTTCTTCAAAAACCCAAAAAGAAAAGATGATAAAGGTGGTGTTAACGTGGTGATATTAATTCGTATAGGGTGTTAGGGTGGTCTAAAACGCGCGTGGTTTATACCAATAGATAGATCGGGAAAAGATGGTTAAGATGGTGGTGTTATTTTTGGTGTGAGGGTGGCGGTGGTGGTGCGATTGGGGGGTTTAAGGTGGCGGTGATGGTTGTGTTTAAAAGAAGAGAGAGAGAGTGATAATGTTGGTGAGGGTGTTGTGTTGTTGTGTTATCACAGATCCACAAGGACGATTTGTGGTTTACTCTTTAAAAAAAGACTTTTTAATAATAATAATAATAATAATAATAATATTGAGGGGTGTAGTGGGTTAAGTAGCCCAGTGTAAACACACGGACCAAACCCGAAACCTTAAATAACCAATCAACTTTCTCAAACCGAACTCGTTCCAAAATAATCAAAACCTCGCGATACGTTCCAAAAATATAAATATCCGAACCGAATTTTAAAATAATTAAAATTGTTAGGTTATCCTAGTGCTGGAGTCAATGTAGTGCCAAAATAATGATCTCAAAATAAATCATCACGAATGAACCAAACCAAACCATAAATAAATAATCGAATCCCATAAATAACGTACGATAAAAATCACATTCCAATGTTCATAAAATATCTCGTCACAATAAACTTTTCAAATATTCCAAAATTATAATTTTTAAAGTAATGCGGGTTTTAAAAACGGCTCCCTAATTTGCCAGTTGTCACAATTTATTAGTGTGAGTGGATGTTGATGTGACGCTAATGTGTCATCCGACCACACAACAACTGCACACGCTAATTACATACAGTCTGAAGTTTGCAAACTCAATCACACATCAATAGAAATAGGACGGACATAGGATTTTCAGGAGGATGTTGCACAATTGCTATTTTGATTAACTAAAGTTATAATATTGGAGCGAAGGTAGTAAAAAAGATTTATCGAGGATTGTGTAAGATAACAGGAATCGTACTATTGAAATTGCCAAATTATGTTTGGTACATCACAATATATAATACACAATATGGGCCAAATACTCTAATACCAAACTAATCGTCTAACAGATTGCCCGTACCAAAAATCGATAATTTAAAAAATATTGCATTTCATGACCTAAAATCGGGTATAGTCCGTGCCACACCTGGCACCATTGTACGTTTGTCCCTGAATATATAATAATAAAACTAGCATATATAGATATGATGTGCTACATTTTCAATTACCAATTAATTTTAAAATGAACTCATTTGTTTTATTCTGTAGAACTGTTGAAAATATTGAAAGTATTGCTGAAATAACAGAAAGTGTAGTCGTAATAAATACAAGTTGAATAATTGAAAACTTGAAAATTTGTTTATTTTGATTATCCATATTGATACAAATTATTCATGTCGGAAATTATTAGCACAAATCACCTTTTTTAAAAGAGCAAAAGCTTAAAGAATATTATCTATATCAAGATTAATTATGCAAAGAGTTTAGCGTAAGTCATCCGGATCTTGGATGGTTTCTGTTAAATTTTTGGGTTTGAGTTTCTTAAGAAATATTCATGTCAAAAGAGTTTTATAAAAGTAATTTTTATTAAAATAAATAGACTGTGTGAACGGCTTTTACAATTTACTCGATGCATTAATCTAAAAATTCTGCACTTAAAAGTGCTAGTCTGTATCTTATCTAGTCTATTAATGTTTGGGGTAGAGAAGGTCTTTGTACTAGTTGTACTCTTTGTCGAAAATAAAACCAAAACATTGAAAATTTATCTAGTCTATTAAACAGAATTGATTGTTGTTTGTATTGATTCAAGAATTGATTGTTGTTTGTATGCTCACAATAATTTAGGGGGTTTACAGGTCCATTAATCATTATAATGCAAAATTTGTCACTTTTTTTCTTTTTTTTCCCTACAATTTGATTTGAACGCATTTTTTTATGTTTTTGTGAAAAATTAAATCTTCTCCTTTTTCTACAAACTAAACATAGGAAACTAAAAAAAATAAAAAATAAATAAATAAATTAATAAATAAATAAATAAAAATAAAAATATATAAAAAATAAAACAAAAAACATTGCTCTTACTAAAGACAACAATTCACTATCCAAAAATGTTTCCTTAGAACAAGAATAAAGGATTGCTAGCTTTAACTTCGCCCAAACACTCACATGTTTTCCAAATTACTCTATTATATATTAGGCGTGAGAACGACGCCGTTTAAAGGAAAAAAGAAATGAGACGGTGTAGTTTTTTGGTTCCAAATGTCTTTTTATTGGTGTTACCGTGCCATTTAATGAAATAAAGTGGTGCAAAGTTTTTTTTATTTTTTATTTTTTATTTTTTATTTTTATTTTTATTTTATTATTATTTTTTTTTGGTACTCCAAGATGTCGTTTAGTAAAATGTATCGTCTGAAAAAAAACGAAATATTTACAAAACAACCCCTAAACTATACAACAAGTTACGAAATAATTCTATATTTAAGAGGTTTTTAAGATCCTTAAAAGAATATATGTAATATAAAAATATTCATTTTAATTTATACACAATTGTAAGACAATGTTCAATTTTTATCTAGTATATCAATTTTTATCTAGTATATACTTTTTTAGAAAGTCACATATTCATACATCAATATGCCACTCATACCATCTCATGCATGTCTTAACTGCTACTTGAATCCACATTCTATGTATAATGCTGTATTATTACAGACTTCTATATCTATACGCCACAATCTCTCTTTAAAACTCGTACAACTGGAAGCCCCCCATCACCAGCCTTGTCGGCTTATTTGAAGTCAACCGCAACTTGCATGTCCTACCCAACTTAACCTCTTTAGACCTTCGATCTCGTTCTTATCTCCTCTTATTGATGTTACCAATTTCCAGGGTTTCTTGATAAGTTAGATGATGCTTGTATAATCAGTGGTGGCTCAAAAATAAAGTTACTAAAGTCATTGCTTTATGCTCCGAATATTTAAGACCCCCAAATTTTTAACGCCCTCTATGGATATATAATTGGTCACATTTTTTTGACATCATTTTGCTGTCTCGATATATATATATATATATATATATATATATATATATATATATATATATATATATATATATATATATATATATATATATATATATATATATATATATATAAGGGCCTATTAGTAAAACTTCTAAATTATTAAAGATGTTTGCTTATTTCTTGTTTAGTTTTTAAATTCATACCACTAAATCCTTATTTCAGTTTAAGAATCTTATTATTATTAAAAAATGATGAATTGAGCTCATTTAATGCTATAAACTTTAGTTGCTTTTAGCCGATACTGTAAAAAATTAAACATTTCAAGAATCATCCATGCATGTGTCTTAATTGTGAACGAATACGAATAACTTATTTTTCAACGAACAAACATGAACACCAATGTCCGTTCATTTAAGTGTTAGTGTTTGTTCGGTTAACCAAAACTAACAAACATGAACAAGCCTCATTTGTGTTGGTTTGGTTCTTTAGACCTACTTATAACTTATAGATTATCAAGTTTAGTTTTTTCTCTTTCGTATATTATTTTTGTCTATCTTCAATAAACTCTTAGATTCTAGTTGCGTTCTATTTTGATAATTTTATTTTCTATAATATCCAATGAATCCAAAAGCTAAATTAGGCAAAGAAAAAATAGAAAAAATGATTACTTACAATTGGCTGAAATTCGTTGAAAGAAATAAAAAAGATTACAGGTTTTGACTTGTTAATGAATTAGTTCTGTAGATCATGATTAATCTGCATGACCTAATTAGTCTGATTGCAGCCTCTATTTTGGGTTAACACTGATCGGATATATACGTTAAATTTGGATATACCTATAGAAGTCAATAAATTTGTAGAAATATAAATAGACACAGATGTGACTACAAATAAACAATCACGTACACTTCATGGTTTCTTTGAATCTTCATATATTCCATGCACATGCAAATGTTACTTACACACACACACATAACAAATGATAAGATTGTCATCTCATTTACTAGTCTATAAAAGCGTGCAAACATGATGAAGATGTAGAATGCAAAACATATAGCAAACTAGCAAAGTGTTTGATCAACAAGTGAAAATATAGAAAAAGATAGAATGGGAAAGCAACGACAAAGTCTAGCCAAGAAAAACATTGGCATTTTCAAGCTTAAGTTGGTTGTAGAGAAGGTGCAAAAGAATCTTTTACAAGCTAAGAAATGGGGCCCAAAGCACACGAGTTTAGGACCTGGCCAAGAAATGGTTGCGGAAGATGTGAAAGAAGGGCATTTTGCTGTAATTGCAGCTGATGACGACGAAGAAAAAAGATTTGTGGTTCCTTTAGTCTACCTTGGTCATCCATCATTTCAAAAATTGTTGGAACGAGCGGCTGAGGAGTATGGGTTCAACCACGAGGGTGCACTTATGGTACCATGTAGGCCAAGTGAGCTCGAGGGTATGTTGGCTCAAAGAGGTTCTAGTCTAGGAGAAGATGTCAGTTGGAGTTCGTTTAAAACCATAGTGGAAAGTTATTGAGTCCGAGTCTATCTTGATCGATCAGCTTAACTTTAATAGATGTTTAACGACCCGATCTTTTTTTTTTTTCTTCATTTACTTTTTGGAAAGACCATTAAGGAATGTGTAGTTTCTTCAGAGCAAAGTTTAAAGGATCGTTTGGTGGTCTAATTTGATTTATTTTCTTTCATCAAATATAAAGTATTTATTGTGGTAAACTAATTAAACTGTTTTACAGCTTGGGACTGAGCCCAAATGGGCAATGACTGTATATTGGTATTAGGCCTGATTACAAAAATATAAAAAAATAATAATAATAATAAACAGATGCTTGAAACTTGAAAGATTTAACCAAATCATTGATTGATAAACCTACATCCAAGTATATTTTCTTAGAAACTCAGTAGCCACGAACTAACCTGGAACAATCTGTTATACCAGTTGAAACAAAAGCTAAAATCCTTGCCTTTCTAAAAAAAAAAAAGCTAAAATCCTTAAGACAAAAAGTACCACACTTATGTTGCTAAAGAAAAGCAAAATGAAACAACATAACTAAGTATGTTGTGTGTATCTAAGAAGTAATGCAAGCAAATTCATGTAGCTCAGGGTTGCATTTTCCATTTTCGATCAGAGTACTTGATGTGCATGACCATAATGCCTATTTATGAAAGTAGACTGCAAGAAAAACATATGTGGTTAACCAGATGGTCTTGAATATTCTTCAAAAGTTAGAATTGCAACATTTGAACCAAATGTCTAAAATACTGTTAAATATTGAATCTTTTGATGATCTTAGTTTGAAACAAATTATTATTCCTTGGAGTTTCACACAAAGTTGCAATTGATGTAGGCTGGAGACTGTTACTAGAATGAAGAGGTGAAGAAATGGGAATGTTCGCTTGGTAATAGGTCAAACAGGTACTTTTTAATATAAAACAATGGGTCGGGTTAGGCCAACCATAACACTACTCCATTGTATTAAAAATAACATTTGAAAACATATTTTTTTTAGAACTATAGTGATAATCTAATTTTTGTATTAAAACATTGAAAGTTTCATGCATTTTTAGTACACTTCGGGCGACTTTTAACCCATTTCAGTCTTAGCTATTTTCCCAAATTTTACTCATTGACCATTAGTGACAATGTAAAAATCTAAATCTCACATGTTTATCCTTAAACGGGTCAAATTTGCTACCTCTATTAAAATGACAAGTTCACCCATCGAAAAAAAATGTAAAAACAAGGATTTTTAATAATCAATGAAAAATAATCATACCTTGAAGTTCGAGACATCTGGAGTGTCCTGTGTGGCAACCGGATAAAATTTATAAAACCTCATGTTCTTAAATGCAGCAATTTCCTCCTGATTCAGTTTCTGTTGAGCTTTCTTCCGCTTTTCCCTTACCTATAAAATGTCAAAATACAATATTAGAACCAAAAACGAGTAGCTTATAAACTAACAGCGGTAAAATGGGGTGATCGGGTGAGTTGGGTAGCTCGTTCTGCATCCTATCAGATTGACCCTAAACACTATTTGTTGAACTTATAAAAAAAATGAATTATATTATATAACTATACATTATACTATTTCAACAGTAATCTATATATACTTTTGAAAGAAATAACTATTTATGAATTTCTATGGACTAATAAATACACTCTGGTAAGCTTCATCCCATTTAGCTGAATAAGAAACAACATTTAAAAATACAATAGAACATCTAATTTGACAAAGTTACCTGAAGCCTAGCTCTCGTTCCTTCTCGAACCTTTTCCTTGACAAATTCCTAATTAGAAAGAGAATATTATTTGATAAATACTATACATAAATAAAATGAAAGAAATGCGTAGTTTGACTAGTCGAGTAAGTCTACCTTAAATGCATCCTTGTGATCTTCAGGCAATTCCTTTTTATCGATGCGCTCTTTGGTGAAATCCTATAAAGATAGATGTCAAAATGGGTAGGGCAAATAACTGTTCAAAATGGGTACCTTTTGGGTTGATCCGCTAAACACTCTTTTGTGGATAGCAAAAAAAAGTTAGAAAACAAAAGGATTATGGCTCACCTCAAGCTCATCCAACTCCCAATCATACTCACAGACAACCTAAAACAGGATTGAAAAAAAAAAAAAAATTAAAAATAAAAAACAAATTAGTGCTAACACAGGTAGGTACTTAGGATATGATAATGATATTTCAGATATCAAGATTACAGTTATGTAATTTTTGCGCTATTGAACAAATGAAAATACATGAACCACTCACCGTTTTCTTATCGAGTTTAGCTCTTTGGTTTATCATCTTTCTCATTTTCCTACATAAAGCATACAGAAGGTCCAAAAAGCAACTTATGTGCTTTGGTTCAATTGTATACGTGATATCAACTGTAGTGCTTTGTTCTATCTCGTCTTCCTTGAATGGATTGTAAACGTCTGCAAAAGAAAGAAAAAAATTCCAAGTTCATTCCACCATTCGAATTCTGATGATGAAAGCGAAACTAGGGGCAGCAACATTTGACTTAACCAAAACGTCGACTGGCATGTTGTATGTACGTAAATTGATAGTCAGCAACATTTAGCTACTAATTTACTTACATGGCAAGTAGTATTCACTTTTTTTGACGTCATCGGGATTCATATGTCTCAAACCATCACTGTTCCAAAATCAAATAGTCAACAACATAAACTACAGATATACATCAGCATTAAAACAGAATATTTAGAACGAGTACCTGTTTTTGACACAACTTAGTATAAAGATTTGAGATTTAAGTGTTTCAACTGAAGAGCCCCTATAAAAAATGGAAATCATAAATGTAATCACCAATACAAATATAAAATTTTTGTTTGAAACTATTGAATATATAAAACAAAAACGAGTACCGTTTTCCTAGTGGAATATAGGGAACCCATTCCAAATTCATCTTCTTCATGTCAAGAATTTCTTCACGCTCTCGTTGTATAGAGTTAATTCCAATCTTATCAGAAGGTGGAATCGGAGATACAATCTGTGACCAACAGTACACAAAAAATATGCAAGATATAATTATAAAAATCAAGCTTTCACCATCTATTACACGATAATGTCACTACTCATAACACTAGAGGTGTCAAGATAGGTGAGTTGGGTAAATAGTCGAGACCGGCTATTTCTAGTATGCATCTTTGTTAAACTTTTAATTTTTTGAATATATAATTGATGTACGTATTACATTACCGTAATAAGACACGATTTAGAAGCTTTTATGCAGTAATTATAGAGTTTGGGTGAGTTTATACATCTAAGCTAAAGTAACTAGAACTGAACTAAGTTTATCTAACTTACCGCAACCACCACAGGTATGCTTGTGATTACTGATTTATCATGAAAATAGACCAATTGTGCTGCAACAAGAAAACAAAAGGTCAAGTAAAGCACTACAAAATCCACGGCGAGTACGAAGCATGCTATAACACTACAAAGTTTGCGGCATTTACATTGAAAGAAGATATGAAAAAATGGAATTGATGGTCACATATAACTTCTTGTACGTGTTAAAAGAATAAAGGTGATCCGAGAAACTTTCTGTCCAAAAACTGTAACTTGCTCAATAAAGTAATTCCGCAGCATAAGCAATATTTAGGCGAGTTTTAATTTGTTTAAGTGCAATTAGTTTCCTTAGTGTTAAGCCACTTTTTTTGTTTAAGTTGTCCCGTTAGAGATAAAACATAACTTGAATAGATTAGTGTACAGATTCAAAATTTCACTGTAAGAATGTATGAGATCGATCGACTATAAATTACTTACGCTCTGAACTAGCGAATAGATAGACGTTTTTCTCGTGTAGCACCCCATCTTCCTTTTCAAATGCATCCTAATCAACAATTTAAAACTTAGTTAGTCTTAACTCCTTACAAAATCCTACTACATTGACTTTGAGAAACCAAATAAAAAGTAATCTAATACTCACTTGTAGATTTGAGAAGTTCCAATTGTATTCAGAATCAAACTGGTTCCACTGTGTTCATGAAACTTAACGTCATACACCATGCACAATATAACAAAACTAACTAACATAGACAGTAGCAGAAAAAAATTAAATCTTTTTTTTATACTCATGAAAATATAGAAAATAAAACAGACATCATCTTTTGACAAAAAACAAATACATGGACAGCAAATAACTCATTCAACCTATTTTTTTTCAACAGCAAAGTTAAAACATCAAAACACCTACAAAGAAATTCCCCAAAGATAACTCAATGCTCATTCAATTCAACATATTAAACCCTAATGCCCATTAAATATCCAAGTCTCAAAAACTTTTGTGCAATAAAAACCTAGTATGTAACAAAATTAAAAGATGTAATCGGTTAACCACAAATAATATTACCAAGTCACGATTCTCGTTGAAAAACTCCATTGAAAGTAGTTTCCTAGTGATGATAAGTCGATAACTAAAATCTATAGACAAATCTACAGATAACTTGGTTGGCTTAAATAAGAAGTTAATGAACTTTAGATTGCTTATATCTCAAGTTTGGAAATATATATCAAGGGAATAAAATTATTGACTTAGAGGTTAAATAGTTACTATATATATTCCGGTACACATGCATATAAGATATAACTATATATGGTTTGGATTTTGTGTTCTTTTACTTTTTTTGAACGTAATTTCATACTTTAGACTACTTGTAATCTTGAAATTTAAATAGAGTTATGAGATAAGTCTGTAACCGTAAGAAATCAAAAGAGATCGTCTCTGGTCACAAGCCTAGCAGTCGGCCAGTTAAGAAGCAGAAAAAATTTACTCCCACAATCACAATGTCAGCCAACACCACAACTGTAAGCTGTTTGAGTTAATATATTTCGTAACCTTTTTTAGATTATTCTTGCAGTAGGGTTTACGATGATCATGCATGATTTTTATTACCAGGTTGTGACAAAAATTTTACTAGAGTATGCACACAATGGCTTTACGAACGGAAATTTTGTTTGCTCACCGTTATCACTTGATATCATATTGGGAATGCTGGCTGCTGGAGCTGAAGGTGAAACTTTAAAACAGTTATTGGTGTTTCTTGGACATGAAAGCATTGACAAATTCCTAGCTCATTCGCCAAGTTCCGAACTTTTTAAAAAGATTTTATTGAACCCAAGAACAGGTCTTGACTGCAGTTTAGCAAATGGTGTTTGGATAGATAAAAGGGTTGAACCTGTTCAATCTAACTACCAAAAGGTTCTTGAAACTGTTTACAGAACAGAAGCCAGATCTGTCAACTTTGGAAACAAGGTAAATCAATACTCGTATAGTCGTATATGAGTATTAAGTTTTCTTTCTTTGAATTTATATAGTTTAAATATGGGTTAATTATGTACAAACGTACTATACTTGTCAAGAAAATCACTTTTGTGCATCAAACTAAAAAAAATCTTCTTTTGTACACTAATATTGACTTTTGTCTTTATTTAGGTATTATGACCCTTTTACCCTTTCAAATTACATAAATGATCCCTGGCAGTTTAAGAAAATTGCATCCACCGTTCCTAGACTAAATTACATAAATGGTCATGTCGTTAGGAGAAAATTGTGTCCACCGTCTCTATTTTTTTCAAAATTTCCTTTTCAAATTTTATTTTTTCGAAATACTTTTTTATTTTGAAATTTCTTTTTCCAATTTTTTTAAAATATTTTTTATTAGAAATTTTTCTGAAAAAAAATATTTTCGAAAAAAAAATGTTTTCGTTACATTTCAAAAAGATTTGGAAAAAATTAATTTCGAAAAAAAATGTTTTCGTGACATTTTCAAAAATATTTGGAAAAGAAATTATTTTCAAAAATAAAAAATTTTGTGACATTTTAAAAAATATTTGGACAAAAAAAATATTTTCAAAAAGAAAAATATTTTCGTGAAATGTAACGGTAGGGACCATTTATGTAATTTAGCATAGGTACGGTGGATGCAATTTTTAAAAATTGAAGGCTAAAATGGTCATCATAATATATATATTTTTTTTGTCTTTGTTACTCACATAGTCACATGAAGACAAAAAGTGTCAACATTAGTGTACAAAAGAAGATTTTTTTTAGTTCGCTACGCAAAAATAATTTTCTTCGCAAGTATAGTACGTTTTCACATAATTAACCCTTTAAATATAGTCTTATCAATCAGATTTGTTTATGCATAGGTGAAATGTTATGAAGCAGTTGAAAAAATAAATTTATATGACTTCGATGAAAATAGTGTAATGGTCATTACGAATGCCTTGTATTTTAAAGGAACGTGGTCTAAACCATTTCATGCGAATAAGACAAAAGATAAAGACTTCCTTCTCATAAATGGGGAGAAAGTTTCAGTCCCTTTCATGACTAGTACACAAAAATTCGATTATGGTTCAAAAAGGGTTACAAGATGATTAAAATTCCATATGAAAGTAAAGGCGAATTGAATCACTTCTCAATGTATATCTTTCTCCCAGATAGAAAAGATGGATTGAAGAATCTGCGTCAATTGTTCCATTCTAACGATGCTTTATTTCATGGAGAATTTAAGCTTAAACGAGTTAGTTTTGATATGCTATGGATACCTAAGTTCGAATTTTCTTGTAAATTTGAACCTCTAGATGTTTTGAAACAAAGGGGATTGACATTGCCTTTTGAGGTGACGAATAAAGAGCTTAGCGGGATAATATATATATAGAGCCAAGACATCTCTATGACAATATGCTTTATGTGTCGAAAATACTTCAGAAATCTTCATGATAAGAGAAGACTCTTCCCAAGCTGTTCTATTCATCGGAGTTGTTCTCAACCCTCTTGTTAACTAGATGCTATCCTTACTTCTTAACCTAAACGAATTTAATGTCTGGATTTTATTATTTTAGTTAAATTTGAAAATTTTGTTTTCGTATTGAATATCACTGAAGCAATACTTGAATAATGCATACTTTGTCCTGGATTCGTGATTTCATTGCTGATCATTTGTCTGTTCTTCTTTGTTCCCAGTCTCATGATTCCATGAGAAGTATAGAAATTATAGGTTTGTTGATAAATATTTTGCTTTTGATAATGAGTAGGGTTACAATTATGTATTTATTGTTAAATCTCGATCAAGAACATGAATAATGATCGTTTCCTTGTTTAGAAGCCTCGTAGTTTTTTATCTTATTATTACACCACCACGTCTCCGGCTGTCATTGAGGTGATGGTTCGGAGGACTCCCCCACACCCTTCTCGTATGTACATACTTTTTTTTTAACGGCAATTTTTTTCAAACCCTATACCACTCACAACCTCTAGATTGGTGGACAATTCACATACTACTAGACTAAAGGCCTCGGCACTACAAAAAAAGTGGGACGGGAGACGGGGTTTTGGCGAGGACCACTAAATGGAAAAAGAAAAAAAAAATCATTTTAGACTTTGACTGGGAAGAAAGTGGAGGAAATTTCTACTAAAATCTTTGGGCGAGGACATGTACTCACGTAACAGTACTAACTAACATTGATAGTAACAGAAAAAAAACTAATATCCTTGTTATTACTCGTGAGGACATAAAAAAATAAAACAGAAATCATGTTTTGACACAATGCAAAACTCAACAAGAATATAAACACTTCCTTAAACATATTGATGTAACCATATTTATAAAAAGGGACAACAGGAGGTAAATCAAGATTTCAGTTTTCTCATATAAACCACCCATTAATAGCGCCCAAAATGTGTGTTTGTCTTTGTTTATATCGATTTCGGCAAAGTTTATGCCTGCAAAACAATAAAACGGAGTTAAGGAGCCTAAATCTTACTACATATTTAAGCAACACGAATGAAATATTAAGTATGCGCTGTAATTTCACACCTATGTTTTTACCCGTATCACTTTAATACATTAGTGTTAAGTTTATTCTATCTGCTGAATAGTTATCCGACATAAATATAGCCGGACTTGGCATAAGTAAAAACAAAAAAGTTTGTTCAATACATAATTTACCATTATCCCTATTAAGAATTATATTAAACCCTAATATATATGCACATTCACTATCTAAATCTTCATTAAAAAAAAAAAAAAACGACCTTGATCCAGGCTTGAAAAAAGCTGGTATATAACAAATAGGTTTGTCCAAAGTACGCCCTCGTAACACTAGTTTAGATGAATAAAAAAGAAACTATAAGTTTATTAAATTAAAAACCCCATGTAAATAAGGTAATTTATAAGTTTAATTAGTTTGTATTAAATGCATTTTTCAACTTAAAAAGAAAGTTTAAGCTCTTTTAAAAATTTCTAACCAACGTACTAGATCATCCGTTAAACAAACCCATATAACAAAAAGATAACTTGGTAAGCTTCACAAATAAGTCATTTAACTTTAGGCTTCCCACAGTGGTGACCTGCAGACGACCTGTCATATCAGTTTTCTCTCTTCGACGACATGATGACGACCAAGTTGTCACAGTGGCGACCATGTTTTTTTTTTTTTTTTTTTTTTTTTTTTTTTTTTTTTTTTTTTAATTCAAATATTTTAAACAACAAATTTAAACTTCATTAATAATAAAAACATTACATAAATTATTCAAATAAACATTAAAAACATTACAAAAAATTTTCATCGTCACTTGCGTCTTCGTCTTCACTCTCTTGATTGACTTGATTTCCACGATTTCTCCAAACGTGTTCGATCAAATCAGATTTTAAATGTAGATGAGTTGTTGGGTCCATTATCTTCAGAGTAACTACTAACGATTCTTCATACGATCTTAAGGGATCATGATCACGGTGGGCGCCATCTTCGAACCATGTAGGTCATATCGCCTGCTCCTTGTGTCGAATGATCATATTATTTAATATGATACATGTGTACACAATATCTTAGAGATCCTGTTTAAACAGCCCTCAGATCGAACTTTAAGCATTTTTTATGAGGCGAAAAATGAACCATTTTTAAGGGGTCATTTAAGCCCGAATTCGAATTTATTTGATCAAATATTGCTCTAAATCGGTCCTTTTGTCATTTTAGGTACTTTTGGAGTGAAATCTGGAAAAGGAAGCATTTTGGACGTTTTTGAAGCATAAAAGTGAAGAAAACGGTAAAGTCTTAATTTTCCTTGCTGGGAACAGTACCTGACGGCGTCACAAGATTCCTACATGACGGCGTCAAGAGTAATACAAGAGGTGGAAGTGGATGATACACGTGACGATCCAGAAAGTTTTGTACATAGGAGATGACGGCGTCACCCAAGGCCGTCATGGTCCAAGTATTAGTGACGGCCCAGAATAAAATCACACATGACGGCGTCAAAAGTGGATCTAGGCAATCCGATTTCATTATGGGCGGCGAGTTGACGGCGTCACATGTTTACACATGACGCCATCACCCTGTATTATCTGTATATAGTTTTCCAAATTTCATTCATTAGTGTGCAACTTTGAGGGAAAAACCGTAGGACGAATTTTACCAGCTTTTTCAAGGGTTTCAACCCTTTGAACTTTTCATGTCAATTTGAGATAAGTACTCTTTCAATTCAATCAATATGTCTATGTGTTGCTTGAATATATCTTACACTTGTCTTCAATTTAACATGCTCTGCTAGATCTTTTTTGTGTTTGCTTAGATGTAGTGAAACCTAGATGTTAATTATGGGTTGATTGTTTGTTTATAGTTGTTATGGATGATTGTATTCGATGTTAGGCTTAAGAAAACTGGCAAACTTCCATTGATAACATGCTTGAACGATCAATCCCTCGGTACTTGTCACTATACTATACTACAATGATCAGGTGCACTGCCTGGTGGGGGTTGTAAGCTTCTCGAGATCTCTCGAGAGGTAAAGCCTAGTGTGATTCCCACGTATCAATTTTCGACTTCTTGTTCAGCACACCAAAAGCTCATTCCACATCTTTCCTTGTGCTTCATGCTTCCTTTTATACAATGTAAAACGTTTGTGTCGTTATTCATCCTGGAGACACCAAAGAACGCATGACAAATTCATAAATCTTGGGAGGTGAGCGCTTCCAATAAAATGAATGGATGTGGCCCGTGATCACCCCTAGCAAATTGACCTCTCAAACTATTTGGGCAATTCTCCCACTCCCAACTTGTATAATCAATGCTTCTCATCATCCCAGGAAACCCATGCTTATGCTCGTGATGAACATAGATTCTTTCAAGGTCAGAATACATGGGCTTTCACAAAAACTCGGCACCATATAACTCCATGATAGCCTTGCAAAACTTACGAAGACATTCACGGGCTATTGTTGCAGCCACTTGCAGATACTCGTCAAGAGAATCAGGAACGGCCTCGTATCCCAATTGATGAATTGCCACGGTACACTTGACCAATGGGGAAATACCAGGTATGCCCCTACAATCAAGAGTTTGTTGAAAATAAGGAGAATAATCGGTAACCTCTTGGACAATTTGTGTGAATAGTTCTTGGCTCATTCGGAACCGCCGACGGAATGTTCTTTCGTCTTACACAGGGTTTTCGGAGAAGTATGCCACCACTAAACGATTATGAGCACCCTCATGATCCCTATATACGTAGTTTCGTCGAACTTTTGGCAGTGACGCTTGGTACTCGTTCTAAGCAAACTGCGTAAACTCCGCAAACTCGCTCATAACTTCTTCATCATCGTTGAAAGACGTATAACCAATAAATAGCTCCTAAGACATAATTAAGAGAATGTGTTTGAAGGTGTTGAGAGAATTGTTGTTTGAACTGTGTTTGAAATTGTGTGTTTAGAAGTGTGTTTGAGGTTGTTATTTATAAGGTTGTAAAGTGATAACGTTTTTTATTTTATTTTTTTAATTGCAAACGGTACAAATTGTGCGTATCAAAATTCGGTCGGATTTACGAACTAGTTCGCCCATTTTGTGAACGAAGACCGACCACGACCGATCCCCCACATTGGGGACGACCGAGGTCGACCTATCATGACCCACAAGTGATGAACGATCACTGCTAGAAGCCTTAGATTGCTTATATATGCTAGATGTATATCTATACATAGCAACAAGATTTTATAGCGACAAGCTTTTATAGTTACGCGTGATTATTCATTTTCATCAACTATGAACTAACTTAATAATAAAAAGGAAGTTATAATATGGTGTCTTATAATAGATTTTGTGGATGAAGTTTTAGAAATTGTCAGTGTTGAGAATTAAAAAAAAAAAAAAAAAAAAAAAAAAAAAAAAAAAAAAAAAAACTCTTTTTTTAGAAACTGCATTAGTAAAAGTTGTCATGCATTTTTTTGAAATTTTGAGAATTGTTAAGGCAACTAGTTAATCAAGGAAAAATTGTTAAGTTTCAAAAAATAATAATAATAAAAATAAAAAATAATGCATGCTTTATATTTACTATAAATATCTCAACTCCTTTCCCTTTGCATCTTAACTTTTTTGTTCGTTTACTCTTTGTGCACCTAAATTCAACCTCTTTAAGCTACATATAATTAATCATGAAATTTAAATAGAATGAGATTTTTTTGGCCTAATAGCGAATCATTAGAAGCAAAAAAACCGTTAGAAAATTAATTAATTTCATTATTTTTCGAGAAATTATAATTAGAACAAGAAATTCTTTTGGACAGAATTTTCCTTAATTACTTTCCCAAAACAATGGATTTAAATTTAAATAGAATGAGATTTTTTTGGCCTAATAGCGAATCATTAGAAGCAAAAAAACCGTTAGAAAATTAATTAATTTCATTATTTTTCGAGAAATTATAATTAGAACAAGAAATTCTTTTGGACAGAATTTTCCTTAATTACTTTCCCAAAACAATGGATTTAAATTTTGTAGCCGTTACAAGCAGAATTTTGATATAAAATCCCAAGATCAAAGCCAAATCTTCCAGTAGATTTTCAAGATCTTAAAAGTAGATTGTCATTTTAATTTGTTAAGATTTTCATATATATTTCACTACATTTGATCAAATGACCTCAACACGATGTGCCGTTTGCAAGTATTTTAGATGAAGATGTCCTCCGGAGTGCATTTTTGCACCACATTTTCCTGCGGATAACCCACAAAAATTTGCCTATGTTCATCGATTCTATGGTGCCAGCAACATCAGCAAAATGCTTGAGGTACATCATATATCTAATCTTGTTTTATACGATCTTAATCTTTAGCTAAAGAAACTAGCTTTTTTTTATACTCCGGTTGTGGATGATCTAATATAGGAATTGCCGGTGCACCTAAGAGCAAATGCAATAGAGTCATTGTGTTACGAGGCCAAATGTAGAATGCGAGATCCAGTTTATGGATGTGTTAGAATAATATCGTCATTGCATCAAGAACTTCATATAGCACAAAGCCAACTACTCAACTAGCGAAAACTCAAGCTGAAGTTGCACTTCTCAATGCATGTGTTGGAGTAGTTGAACCCACACCAAGCTCGAGTGAGTTATTGGTTCAACAAAATGGCATTGATCATGCTCTAGATAACGCTTCTGATGTTTGGTTTTACAAGAAATCGTTGTTAGGGCATCCACTATAGTGGGTTTATGAAAAGGTTTAAGAAAGATGAAGAGGTTTATGTTTATTTCAACCATAGTGGACACTCATTTCATGTCTATGTGGCATGAAGAGGTCCTAATTCTTGAACCTCTTTATGAATTCAACACATTTAATGCATTTGTTAAAAAAGACATTTTATGAACTTGCAAAGGTTTATACTATAGTGAATGTAGGTTTATAAAACCAAAAGGTCTAAAATTAATTGATGTATTAATGTATAGACCTTTGTAAAAGGTTTATCATAGTGGATGCTCTTAGTTTTGAAATCTAGAATTTAGTCAGCAACATGTTTTTCTAATAGTATGTTACGTTATATATGTTATGGAATTGAATGAGAAGTTTGGATATCATACAATAAAAGTATAAAGGCATGCAAATTGATAGCTGACAAGATCAAAAGTAACAAACTTAATATGAATAATATCAAACCCAAATGCTCTAAAATATCCTTCAAACAAGGACTTTAGATGATTAATATCAAGGGCAGATAGGTAATCTCCTACTGAGGGACAAAATAGAGAATGTTACTGCATCCTAAGAATTTCGAAATGTGAGTCATTTGAACCGTTAAAGATAAAGTAAAACCTCGAATCGACCTGCTTGTATAAACTGGACTGGTCAAAACTGCTACCTCAATCAATTTGCAGTATAACAAAACTTGCAATTATCCATAGCCCAAGACCTCTCGCTGAATGTCATATCTCCTGATTGCCATATATCGTATCTGTAAAAATGGTATCAAAACTACTAACACAAGGTGTAATCACCCAACCAACCACCCCTTGGTGAACTTTTATTATAACAATATACACAAGAAGACTTGTCCCCAACACGGATTCAAGCCAAGAACAATACAACTGAAAACTAGTAGTCCCTCTATTAGGTGCTACTTACAAAACTCACTCACTAAACCAAACCCAGTAAACCAAACTGTATCAAAGATATAAACCCACAATCAAGAAGGTCTTGATGTATAACTAAACCAAACTACTACTAAACCCAGATGCTAAATAATAGTTGAGAGAGTAAGACTGTGTGAGAGATCAGAGAAACGAATGAGCAAAGATAATGAAACCCTAGCTCCATCTCAATCTTTATATAGCCCAATGTTACACATAAGTCCCTGCACATACAAAACTAACAGAACTAACACCTAAGTTAAGTATTAGAAAAATAAGACTAAGAAACTTTTCATATTAAACCCTCAAGTTTAATAAGTTTGACATAAGATATTTTCCAATACCCTCCCTCAAACTTATTAAACAAACAAGTTTAACATGCCAAGTTTTTTAACCAAAACAGAGTGCTGTGCAGAACCAAGAGCCTTAGTGAAAATGTCAGCAATTTGACTTTTAGAGTCAACATGCACATTTTTTATAAGACCAGAAGCAACCTTTTCTCTAACCAAGTGAACATCAATATCAAAATGTTTAGTTTTCTTATGCATCACAGGATTAGCAGCAATTTGAATAGCAGATTTATTATCACACAACAACTCAACTGGAAGTAACTCAGTTACACCCAGGTCTTCTAAAACTTTTAACATCCACATAACCTCACAAGTAACAGAGGCCATACTTCTATATTCTGCTTCAGCAGAAGATTTAGAAAGTGTGGCTTGCTTCTTGCTTTTCCAAGAAACCAAGTTATCATTAACAAACACACAATATCCTGAAACAGATTTCCTTGTTATAGGACACTTAGCCCAATCTGAATCAGAATAAGCAACCATTTTGAACCCATAGCTACATTTATCAAAACCAATTCCATTTCCAGGAGCAAGTTTCAAGTATTTAAGAACTCTTAAACCAAGATTTAGATGAGATTGTAAAGGAGCATGCATATGTTGACTCAAATAGTAAACAGCATAAGATATATCAGGTCTGGTTAAAGTGAGATAAATAAGTTTTCCTACCAGTTTTTGATAACTAGTAATATTTTTCAAAAACTTATTATCACTAGACTCTTTATGTTCTAAAACAATGTTTTCAGGCAAAGGAGTCAACACAGGTCTGCAAGCTAACAATCCAAACTCATTTAACAATTCAAGACAATATTTTCTTTAATTTAAACACAATCCAGTTTTAGTTCTTAGAACTTCAATTCCAAGAAAATATTTAAGCTCTCCCAAAGCTTTAATTTTAAACTTGGTTTTTAAAAACTGTTTAACATTTTCAATTTCAATATCACAATCACCAGTAATAACCAAATCATCAACATAAACAAGTAAGAAAACAACAGTCTTGTCATTCCTCTTAATAAACAAGGAATGATCATTCTTAGACTGTACAAACCCAGCTTCAAACAAAGCTTCAGACAACTTATGGTTCCATTGTCTAGGAGCTTGTTTAAGCCCATATAAAGACTTTTTCAATCTCAGAACCTTGTTATTTTCTTCTTTAAAATACCCTGGTGGAGGAAGCATATATACTTCCTCTTTTAGGTCACCGTACAAAAAAGCATTATTCACATCCATTTGAAAAAGTTTCCAACACTTTTGAACAGCTAAACTAATTAAACGTCTAACTGTTCCCATTTTAACCACAGGACTAAATGTTTCCTCATAATCTATTCCTTCTTTTTGTCCATAACCTTTAGCTACCACTCTAGCTTTGTACCTTTCAATTTCACCATTAGATTTTAACTTGATTTTCCAAACCCACTTGCTACCAATTGGTTTTCTACCAGCTGGTAACTCTGTTTCTTCCCAAGTATCATTTTCAAGTAAAGCATGAACTTCCTCATTCATAGCATTAATCCACCTAGGATTTTTGCTATCCTCATTATAACTACTTGGTTCAACAGATTTATTCAGATTAGATACAAAACAACAATTCTCAGCACTCAATAAAGTATGATTTGCATACTTGTTTAAACCATATCTAACCTTAGTATCAAGCACATAATCATTCAACTTAGCAGGCAAATTTGAAGTTCTTTTAGACCTTCTATGACTAACTTCCTCATTATTTTCAAAAACATTTTCAGAACCAACATTTCCCTCAGATCTTATATTTTCACCTAAGGGAGTTGCAGGGTGTGTCTCATCATATCCAGATGACTGTGAGTCATTCTCAGAATCTGGAAAATGTATCTGTTCAACCATTCCAGGTGACTGAGTAATCACAGTCTCCTCTGGGTGATGATCCCTACCTTCTCTACCAACAGATGTATTTCCTTCTCTATTATTATCATCATTGGGAGGATCAGGAATAGAAGTTTTAGGTGTAGTTTCAGACTCAACATTATCAAAAAAGTTTAAACTTGAAATCTCAGATTCACATTCAGAAACAATATTTTTACTTACTTTATAAGGAAACACAGTCTCATAAAACTTAACATCTCTAGAATATAAAACATTTCTGTTTTCAAGACTCAAAAGTTTATATGCCTTTTTACCACTAGCATATCCAATTAAAACACATTTTTCAGACCTTGAAGAAAACTTATCAGATGTTTTTAAAATGGTAACAAAACACAAACACCCAAAACTTCTAAGATGGGACAGATTAGGTTCTCTTTTATAAACCATATAGAAAGGAGATTTGCCATTTAGAACAGAGGAAGGAAGCCTGTTAATCAAATATGTAGAATTTAGAATACACTCAGGCCAAAACACAAGAGGAATCCCTCCCTGAAACATAAGACTTCTAGCAACATTTAATAGATGTCTATGTTTTCTTTCAGCTATACCATTCTGTTGTGGTGTGTATGCACAAGAAGTTTGATGAATAATACCCATAGTATTAACAAAATCAGTCATTTTATGATTTATAAACTCAGTTCCATTATCAGATCTGATCATTTTAATTTTCTTATCAAACTGTGTTAAAACCAGGTTATAAAAATTAACAAACATTCCAAACACCTCATCTTTAGTTTTAAGCATATACACCCATACAGACCTGCTATGGTCATCAACTATAGTAAGAAAATACTTAAAACCCTCCCTGCTAATCACTTTGTATGGACCCCATACATCAAGATGTATAAGTTGTCCAAAAACAATAGACTTAGTTTCACTTAAAGGAAAAGGATCCCTGCTTTGTTTTGCCTTATGACAAACCTCACAAGGACCTTCATGATTCACATTAGTCAAGTTTAAAGAAGATTTTAAGAGTTTCAAAACCTGATTAGCAGGATGCCCAAGCCTATTATGCCAAACTTCCTTAGACACATAGCATATAAAAAACTCACTCTTATTCATAACAGCAGAACTAACACATTCATTGTCAAACATGTAAAGACCACCAAATTCACTACCAGTCCCCAGAACTTTCTCCTTTTTCAAATCCTGAATGTAACATTTAGTTTCATCAAAACCAACACACAGCTTACTATCTTTAATCATTTTATGAACAGATAGAAGACTAACAGAATATTCAGGAACAACTAACACATCAAACAACACAACATTATTATTTAATCTTAAATTTCCCACATGGGTAATTTTGGCCAAAGTACCATTAGGGTGTCCAACAGTCATGTTTAAGTCAGATATATCAACAACCCCAAACATTTTATCAATATTATTAGTCATATGTTGGTTAGCACCAGAATCAATAATCCAACCCAAATGATAACTCACACCATTAACTTTTAAATTGGCACAAAAGAACCTATAGAAATTTTGATTAAAAAACACATTGCAATTAAAAAAGGAACAAGAAGCACTACCTGCCATATTGGCATGTGCAGAGGTACTGGTTTTGTCATTCAAAAG
The DNA here is from genome assembly GCA_030686995.1 of Artemisia argyi. Classification (NCBI taxonomy): domain Eukaryota; kingdom Viridiplantae; phylum Streptophyta; class Magnoliopsida; order Asterales; family Asteraceae; genus Artemisia; species Artemisia argyi. The sequence goes on from CM060695.1 coordinate 28,100,542, forward strand.
ACTCATCAACTTTAACACCTGTTCATTAGTGAAGGACAGAGTACTAGCATTTTTACCATCACTATTAACATCAACATTATTGCTTTTATTAAACCCATTAACTGGTTTCAAGTTAGGATTCTTTTTGAACCCAGGTGGATAACCAATTAGCTCAAAACATCTGTCAATATTGTGACCTTTTAAACCACAATGCTTAAAAATCAAATTATCATAATTTCCTCTATTACCATTCACATTGTTACTAGGCCAATTGTTATTAAAATTTCTCTTATTATTCCCATTTGGTCTAGACACAAAAGCAGAAACCCGAGGCTTCTCAGATTTCATAGAGGTACTAGGAATCCCTCTATGAGATTCTTCTCTAGAAATTATGACAAAAGCATCTTTAACTTCAGAAAGAACTTCCCTAGTTAAAAGACTACTTCTTATAGGTTGATAAATGTCATCAAGACCCATAAGAAATTGCATAAGTTTTAACAATTTAGCATGATCAATTAACTCAACTCTAGCCTCACAAACACAATCAGGTAACTTGGTGAGAATATCAAATTCTCTCCATAAAGAATTCAATTTGTGATAATACTCAGAAACAGGTAAACCACCTTGTTTAAAGTTGTTAATCTTTTGAAGCAAATTAAACACAACAGAACCATCAATTCTATCATAAGTATCTTTCAAATCTTTCCAAACAACAGAAGCATTATCAAAAAACACATGACCAAGATACATATCTTGAGATAAAGAAGTTAATATCCAACTTAACACAACAGCATTACACCTATCCCATTGAGCTTCTAACTAAGGACTAGCAACATAAGCAGACCTAAGACAAGTACCATCAAGAAACCCCATTTTATTCTTAATTTGTATGGCCAATTTAATAGCACTAGCCCAGATCCTATAATTCTCAACTCCAGTCAATTTAACAGTCACTATAGAAGCACAATTAGAATCATTTGGATGAAGATGCAGAGGATTACTCTGATCCATACTACTAATCATAATAGCCATGATGAACAAACAAAACAAGAACAGATAACCACAAACAAACAGAAACAAAACCAAACAAATAACCAATAAGGAAAAGAAAACCTCTAAACTAAACACACACCCAAGAACTAACTTAGGCCTAGCCAAGTGAACTAGAGCTGACCAGAGCAGGTATTCACACCATTCAATGATGGCAGATCAAGATGTTAGTCAACTCGTTTGCACCCACTTAACTAAAACCTAGTTAATCTTAAGAGAAGAAACCAAAAAAACTTATAGTGCTATACGGAAAATGCAGCGGAGAACCAATCAATCACTCTAGATTCACTTAGTCTAGAGTAATTGATCCAAGAATCAACCTAGAATCAATCAACCAACAAGATTTCAAAAAACCCCCAAATTCTAAATTAGGGTTTTGTGAAATCAAACCCAAGAATCAACAATAAACAGTTGATTCTCCAAGAAACCACCACCAATTGCTTCCAATTAATCCAAGAACCAAAAACCCCCAAAAAATTAGGGTTTCAAGAAAAAACCCTAAAATCGATAAAATCAAGAACCACTCAGAACCCAATCCAGATCAGAACCTAGGGCTCTGATACCATGTAAAAATGGTATCAAAACTACTAACACAAGGTGTAATCACCCAACCAACCACCCCTTGGTGAACTTTTATTATAACAATATACACAAGAAGACTTGTCCCCAACACGGATTCAAGCCAAGAACAATACAACTGAAAACTAGTAGTCCCTCTATTAGGTGCTACTTACAAAACTCACTCGCTAAACCAAACCCAGTAAACCAAACTGTATCAAAGATATAAACCCACAATCAAGAAGATCTTGATGTATAACTAAACCAAACTACTACTAAACCCAGATGCTAAACAATAGTTGAGAGAGTAAGACTGCGTGAGAGATCAGAGAAACGAATGAGCAAAGATAATGAAACCCTAGCTCCATCTCAATCTTTATATAGACCAATGTTACACATAAGTCCCTGCACATACAAAACTAACAGAACTAACACCAAAGTTAAGTATTAGTAAAATAAGACTAAGAAACTTTTCATATTAAACCCTCAAGTTTAATAAGTTTGACATAAGATATTTTCCAATAGTATCCAAATTGGAGACATGCCATCAGAAACCAAACCATCAGAAACCAAACCAATGAACCATCAAACATCCGTTAGTTTCAAAGTGTAGAGATTCAGGTGTTGAGCTTATGGTTATTAGTTATTTAGCTGTGTATGTATTATCTAGTCAATAACTACAACTGCATAAAAAGCTCCCCTTATTCATGTAATTTCCTAAATTGAGTTGCAGAAAACCATGTTTGATTTTGAGATGAAATGATCCAGTACATGTCGAACATGTAGAGACTACAAGGTTTTATTACAGTGCCAAACCAGATCTAACTCGATACGCAAATAGAACTTCCCATTCAATTTAGTTGGCAAAATATGGCCCACAGACAAACTTACGAGATCTGTTGCTCCAATGAGCCAAGATCCAACCATACCTACCCCGACTAACATAAACGTAAGCCTAAAAAATATGCACAACCAACAGTAAGGTGATTAATATGATAGTGTGGTCACTGTCATTGTGATCCAGTAGGTGTTTTCTCTTGGTTCTTTTAGCATCCGCTAGGGTGTTTGTAGCGTTTTACCTCTCAATCGCCATCTTAGAATGCTTATTCCGTTCATGATAGCTTGAAAGATTGGGTGTATGTAATGGTGGCAGTGTTCATTGCAACATTGCAAAGGGTTGCACGTTTATAGTCTTATATGTTTCAAGTTTCTTTCTTTAGCACTAAGAACATAGGGTAACATGCCCATGAGTTATTCCATAACTCACTGTCACGTCAGCATCACATCAGCTTTAACTTTTTAACCTTAACTCATCACTTTCCAATTTCCATCATGGTACCATAACTCACTAACTCACCTTAACTTACATTCATCTCAATTATTTTCAATTTCAACCCCAAACTTTGACTAATACTTCATTTATTTAAAACATAACATTAATTCGAGCAACACATTACAATACGAAATTTAAAAAAAAAATGCTAATAAAAAAAGTACGAAATAAATAAAACACAACATCACACAATTATTCATTCTTCACGAGGAGGCAACCCAAGTTTCTTGATGATTCGGTCCTTTTCCATATTAACCAACGCCACATACTGTGGATCTTTGCTGGTAGTGTCGAGCATCAAAAATTCAAGCTCCCTCAACCTCTGTTATGTGGCTTGGTTTTCCGTCGTCGCCTGATACGCCCTGGCCGCATGTTCACATTTTGCCCGATACTCTTCGCGCATAATGTCTCCGAAATTGAACGAAGAAAAGGAACCTCCGGTGCTAGCCGTGCCTCCGGTGCTTGTCGTTGTCTCAGATTTTTGTTTCTTCGAAGCGTGCTTTCTTCCAATAGGCTGTGGTATTTCATCATGATCAAACAACGCCTCGTTTGTTTGGCTTGGGATGTCACCGGTTAAATCAATCGGCTCCGGCGAGTTCCATTTGGAATGTTTACGGAAAACGTTCCTAGAATCTTCATTCGAGAATGATGTATTGCCGCTTTCTTCACGATACTAGCGGTTAGCCCGTTGTAGGATATCAATTTCACTTTCTCCACTTTTTTGGTCGCGTTGTGCCCATTTGTAAGCAGCGTTGAACTTAGTGCAATCACGGTTCAACATTTTCCACTTGGATTGTAGCATATCTTTGTTGCGGGGTCTTGAATTCACTCTATTGAACTCAGATTTTATACGTTGCCATAACGTATCGCGAGTTTGGGAACGGCCGACACACGGATCCTCTGAACATACCACCCAACATCGGCAAGTAATTTTTTCTCACATGGCGTCCAACGTTGCTTCAACTTTTCAGCTTGTTCTTCATTGCCCTCGTCTTCTACAGGTTCTTTGATTTTTTTTGCCTTTCGTTTACCACGGCTTTTCGGTTTCATTGGAGAACTAGGTGTTTCCGGATTTTCATTAGTTTCCATTTGGGATTGTTGTGATGGTTGAGTGAATTGAAGATTCTGAAAATTGGAGTTTAGGGTGTTTTGTTGGCTTTCTTGCCAATATTGATATTCTTGATGTTGTTGGAAAACTTCTTGACTCTACATACCCAATTCGTTTGGGTTATTCCAATTCGGATTTGACGACGAACCCATATTTGGGTTATTCCAATTCGGATTTGAGGAAGAACCAGCGTATGGGTTATTCCACCCACCCCCGTGAAAATTCGTAAACGAGTCGTCGTTGTTGTTATTGCCGCCCCACATTTTTTTTTTGCTAATTGAAGTGTATTGTAGATTATAAAGAGTAGTGGAAGTCTGAAAAAAAAATTATGTGGGTGAACGGGTATTTATAGTTGTGATAAAATGGGTTTGAATAAGTGTTTCTTTTTTTCTTTTTTTTAGCCGTTTTAAACGGTAATATAAACGTTAGGGACCAAAATGCAAATTTTTTTAATCTAATGGTCATGTACACATTTTAGGGACCAATGTGCAAACTTTTTTTTTTTTTCAATATACGAACGTTTAACGCAACGTTAAACGCATAACCCACTGCGTTAACGTGCGTTTGACTTCTACACCCGGTAACGTTTAATGTGGGTAATATAAGGCACGTTATAAGTTAATGTAGGGGGCACGGTATGTTACCGTTTGCTCTAATAGTTGTCTGCTTTGTATGTGCTTTCCCTATACTGATTATTGTTCTTATTATGTTGGCAGAGATAATGTATTGTAATAGGTGTAAATTTGAGAGTGGCACAGTCGCTCAGAGGTGTGGGTTTTTCTAGACCCACTTTGATTGGTTTCTTGAAATGGCTCGAGCAACTAGCGACCTTAACAAAAATGGCAAGTGCCTAATCATTGCGTGTAAGGCACAAGTAGGGCTCTTTTTGAGCTACTTATCACTAGCGACTTGTAAAAGTTTGAGCGACTTCTAATAAAATCATTTTAATATTTTTTTCCTTTCCCAACACTTACCATCACCACCACCCTCTACCACCACCCTCCACCACCACCACCATCCTATACCACTACACATATTATTAAATTGGTTAGTGGGTTTTGTTAATACATCTATGCTTAACATATTTCTAACAAGCAATCATACCCAGAAATGTGATTGAATGATTTTCGAATTATAAGTGCTTATAGGTCGATTTGGGTTTTGACATGAATGATTGTTTGAGTTCAATTAACCATAGGGGTTTTGTTTAGATGGATTAGTAGAACATTCGCTCTAAATTAATTGAACTAACATGAAATGATGATTGATCTTCGAATTTTAGGGTTCTTGGTTCGAATTTGCGTATTTTTTATTATGATTGCTTGAATCTAATTAACCAAAGGGGTTTTGCTTAGAATGTATCATAGAACACTCTGTAACACCCCAACCCGATAAGGGTAGAAGTATTACATTACAGTGACATATCAGAACAAACACAAGCATATGATTCATACATACAACGAAATTCAGGGTTACAAATGAAAATCTGAAACTACAAGGTTACAAAACCATAAATACTATGTCTAATAAAGTGAAACTTCATCTAATCGTCTCTAGTCCAAAGCATAGTCTTCTAAGTCCAGTCACGCTCTCTTCCCATAACCCAGCTTCCTACTAAAACCTGCCGCAGGAAAAGGAAATGCGGCTGAGCTTAAAAAGCCCAGTGAACAGATACATATACAAAGCAATGATAATGAAACAGAACTGAAATATAGTGCATTGGGGAAAATAGAATAAGGAATAGATAAAAGAGTAATAGAATATAAAGAAGAAAGGATAGTCATCTACCACGAGCCCAGAAACATATCATATCATATAAGCCGTCAATACCATAATTCTTCATAATCATATAGAGGGGAGTCCTCTCAGATAATCAGATAATATGAGGGGTGTCCTCATTCTTCAAATGGGTGGAGTAGCGAACTCCCAGAAATTGTGAAAGGCATGTATAGCACACAGTACCAGTCACCAGACATATATCATAATCATAATCATAGTTAAATCCACTAAACAGAACAGATCTAGGATGCATCCATACGCCCCCGCAGAAATCATAGTGGCCATAACAAATCATATCATAAAGCGCGCATATCATATAACAGAAAGGGGACGGTGTAGCCAAATCACTAGGGCCACACACTAGTCATGCCAGTGGTGCATCACAGACACGCCTATGGTACCTCCATAGGTAGGGAAAACAGAAATGGCTCGGGTATCAAACTAAGAGTCAGGTCTCATATCATACAAAAGGTCATATAGCAAAGGTGTATCTCAGAATCATATCAAAGGTTCATAATAGCAGTTCATAACAAAGGGTTCATATCAGAAATAGTATTCAAGGTCCAATCAGAGTTTATCAGGTCAAGGTTCATATTCAAAAATCAATTCATGGTTCAGTTCAAAAGTCCGTTTCAAAAGTTTCTATTAAAAGTCCAATTTAAATAATCTTTTAAAACAGTTTTCATAAAAATGGTCTTTCAAAATATAGTGTTCATGAAAGTTAAATAACCTTTCTTTTAAAAAGAAATTTAGCATCATTTATAAACATCTTTTCAAATCGGTTCTTCTCAAAACATTTCCATGGTATCATTAAGAAGGTTTTCATAGCATAGGTTCATAACGGAGGTCATATCAAGTGGGATCAACAGAGAAGGTTCAAGTAAAGGGGATCATAGCAATGGCATCAATTCGGGAACTAACGGATCAGAATATGAAAGAGATCATGAGAAACCTTTTGAGAAAGGTCAGAATATCTGTACCTTAACCGCAAGTGAAAACACATCATAAAGATTGGAAGTTACTCCTTCTTCAGCGAATCTACACGAATTAATGATCGGCTTATTATTAATAACTTGTTTTAAATCAGATTCTTATTTTAGTCGGCTTTCCATTTTTTAGTAACTTTCCAAATTTTTTTTAGCATGTTTCTCAAATTAGTAAGTTGAGCTTAATATAATTTCAATTAACAATTAATTATGTTAAAATATTCAAAAGTGATTATTATTATAGATTAGGTTTAATTATGACTATTTCGGATAGTTTAGGGTGAATGGTGTCAATATTACAAAGTTGAGGGTTTACAAGTGTAAATTTATATAAATACCCATAAAGTTTCATTATTTTATGAACAACACTCGTGACAAAATAAATCCGCCATGCACCTCTATATTTTCATTTCCATTTCGAAGCTAAACACAACAGATGCATGCATTCTTTTATTTATTTTTTTATTAATTCGAATCAAAATGACACCAAGTTACATGCATGCATTCTTTATATTTTCCGCATCAAATAAACTCTAGTTAATTTCCATGTCGCGACACCCTTTTGATTTATTTAGAAACGAAACAAACAAAACTCTGGCTCGTATTAATTTTCATGTCGCGGCACCATGGTTAACTCGAATCGCAAAACAGGTTGTGACACCATATCGCGACATAGAACTAAGTCATAAATCCTTTCCTTTTATATTGATTCGAATTAAATATGTTAACCGAGATGTGCATGCATGAATTCTTATATTACTGTATCTTAGCTTGAAAAAAAATAATAAGATATCATATATATATCAAAAGTAGAACAGACCAAATAGAAACCTTCAAGAGTCGAAGCAGATCTATACATATCGAATAAAGTAGATTTCAAGATCGTGATTTTGTATGTGTACTAGATGTAATTTCATGTGACTCTATGTATGATTTTATGTGTGATCGAGCATCATTTCATGTAAGTTCTTACGATAAGAAGCCTTATTTCTTATAGCCGATTCATATTATTGTTCATAACTATGTTGTACGTGTTGTAGAAAATCAAAATGAAGAAAGGATGATACGATGTACCATGATGACCAGAAGAAAATACGCGGTGCCTAAGACTCCATAACCAGTCCGAATACTCAGCAAGGCCACACCCTATTCGAACCAACAAACCCCATGTCTACAGCTCCACCTTTCGAACCATCAAAGTCACGACCAAACATCCTCTCGTGCCAGAAAATAACCCTTGATCGAGACACCTTCGATCACGTTTAAACACTAATAATCGACCCTCTTTTATACATTTCTTGAATCGAACAGGATGGAAGAAAGAAAAAATATATATATATATATATATAGCCGCCACTTGTGTTTATTTGTTAGGGTTTTGTTTGTGAAATGTGAAAGTATAATCGGTGGTACAAAATGAGATGGGTAGGGAGTTAAAAGGGGTGTTCCAGCCGAGTATATTGGGATTGACCAAGACCAAATCTTTTCTAAAATAAAATAATGTATTTAGACATACCTTAAAGTAGTAATTGTTGTGTACAAGTTTAATCATAACCGGCCCATGGGTAAACATGTGAACGTGTGATGTTTAGTGTACAAGAACAATGTTGTGTCAATTTTAATCATGTACAAATTAATTCTCCATAAATTTTATATTCGCATAACTTTTATTTGTTCAAATATCAACGAATTAAATACTTAGGTTAAAATCGGAATGTAATGTCTTAAATATTTAAACGTCTTTTATAAGTTCAAAATCAAAGGGTATTTTGAGTATTTTACGTGTTCAGAAATTTTGGGTTTTACAGCTCTTCCCCTCTAAAAAGAAAATTTTCGTCCTCGAAAATTGAAGACACAAAGATAGATGGAGACGTAGCAAATCACAAAAGAATGTCACAATTAACCTCACGCTCGGGGAGGTTCTTCCCAAAAGAATCTTCACAATGGAATAGTTTGTTCCTCATGACTCGATCCAAACAAAATATAGCTTCGGTTTTCTCAAATAGACAAATCGGGTTGAATCTAGTTAAAAAGGGTAAATGCAACATATAACATATGGTAGGTGAATCTTCTTAGAACAACATACGGAAACACAAACAGAAATCAGATTGAATGACGATATCAAACAGTAGGAAGCTCTACAAAGAAACTGAAGGTTCTAAACAGATGCACAAAAGTCATCAAAATGCACGTCGTGGACTTAACTCATCCAGATATCTAACGAATGAAGGTAAAGCAGATGCATAGTTAGAATGAACCTAAAGTGTCACTAATCACGGATAATCTTCATCAAAGGTCAGATGCTAAACTTCTTAGGCACTTCTTAAGATATCCTATGCCCACAATAAGTGCACGTTATATGATGTAAGTATTATTACGTTGATCAAGCGTAATAATACCAACATCACATAATATGCCCCCATGATGGTCATCCTTTATCTCAAGTCGTGAATACACAAACTTATCTAAATCCACCTAGTCCACCTATAGTCTCAGAGGTCACCAAAATCAAACAACATAACTAAGAGAACGAAATTACTCGAAGAGTAACGGAGATCCGAGAATGTCATTCAAAATTAAGGTACGTCATCAGTAACGTCAATTCTTTACAGCATCATCTCGTCTAAACACAATGTCCGCTTCAAAATCCGTCCACTCATTTACAAATTTCAAAATTTCTTCCAAGTTGGGGTAGTCTGTTTATTCTTGTCCCTCTTACCTCATGATTAAGAGAATTTAAAATTCGAGTCTGGTTCCTCAAGCCTTCAGCAACTCTTCTTGGTACTGTGGCGTCGTAGCGGCAGTCTCTGACACGATCACTGTGCATCCCTCCATCCGCAGGTCTGCTTCTGCTCTCAATTCATCTTAGTACAACTAAAATGAATAGAGAAACAAGACTGCGTTTCTTCGACAGGTCTTCTAACATAGCTCCAGGTTTTAAGGTACATGATGTTGTTGTTGACTCCAGGTTGTGTGTTGAATGGTTCGTCTTCTTTGGTCTGGTTGTCTTGGTGCCCAAACTGAAATCTTCACGTGTTGCGTGATGCATGATTTGAGCACTATCCTAGTTCCTCACTTCTTCTTGTATGCTTCTTCCATGGTAATGCTTGTCGCAACCATCTTCTACGACTCTTCCACCAAGTTTCTAACTCCGATAACGATCTTCGATCTTGGTCCTTCTTGTGAAAGCTCTGTCTTTACATTATACAGGGTAGTGTTGTCTATTATGCTTTCTGAACGTCAATCAAATTTCTCTTCCGGAACAAAGGGTCGTCTCACCAATAATCTCTATGTTCTTCTTTCGTTTTAGAACACAACACAATGTCATACTATGACAATTTGTCCAAAACACGCGAAAAACATGATTATTCTAGCCAACACCATTGGCATCATTCAAGTTCATAAATGTTATAACGAGTGCAAAGGCAACTTCAGAAATCATCTCAGGGAATTTTCACATCGCCTTCTTTCTTCTTCAGGAACTGAAATACTTCCCAAAGGTTACTCTCGGTTAGTTAACCCCCTTCTTAGAAGTTTTTGTGGTTGCTTCTTCAGTCCTTCAAATCTAAAATGATGCAATCAGACGCGGAGTTTCAAAGGAAGACCAAATTAATTATTGATACGTGGAAACAGATAATGATTAGTGATAGTGGTACGTTTAAGTTCACGATAGTCGATACGTCATCGCATACTTCTCTCGTTCTTCTTCATAAACAAACAAGAGCATCTAAAGAGAATCACCAAGGTTAAAAATCATATTCCATCAGCTCCTTCAATCTCTCAACTTCTATGGCACCATGGTTTCTTCACTGATATCAGTTCAATGTCCACTCTACTTCTTAACCAGGAAGGAGTACCAAAAGGTTCATCAGAGAATACCGGAAAATCTTCGTATGACAAAATATTTCCCAATAGTAGAACTTTCCAAGGGTTGATAATAATGGTTTTCAGGACAACTTGGTAATGAGTAGGTGTTTCCATAGTGACAGAAATTTTAGCAGATGTAGAGAGTCATCATAATGGAATAGGGTGAAGCAGATTTTTTTTTAAGGTCACATTTCAGATATGGTAGTCTATGGTATCTTCACGAATAGCCATTCGGTCCAAAAGACCGTACGATCAGACATCTCAAAGTCAAAGGATTCATAGAATGAATACAGTCGTCAAATCATACAGATAGTTCATATATCAGAGTCAAGTACATGGTTCAACAAAAATGTTGGGATGGATAAACGAACAGTTCAATGTGTGGGAATTTCGTTTAGCTTCTTAGCATAAGTAGCAGGTAGGATGTGTATCATTGGTAATACGAATATCGTATAATCGTCAATTGTGAGAGGTACAGAATCTCAGTTATCAGCATCATCATGCTTAGTTAACAAATCCATATAGAGATAGTATTTACATCATACCCTTCCAAAGGAAACGGTTGGCAGAACAAGGTTCATCATTCAAAGAGAGGAAACAAAACTTCTCATATTCGTGGTTCATAATTACCAAAATTCTCATAGGAGTAATAATGGATCATACAGAGTTAAGTAGTATCCGATGATACATTCATACCCAGCATGAGTAATGAATTTACAGAATGTGTCGAACACATTGTGGTTGAATGACCTACGATGTGGTCGAAAAGGTGTCAACAGCTTATCAAACAAATCGGAGGCGGAGATCAAAATCTGAAGGTGAAACTTAAATGTGTAAGGTATCCAGGTAGCCTTCCGAGGTATTCCAAACTTACTTGGTTACTAAGCTTAAGTTGCAAAACTTCTAACTTCTGAAACAAAGGTCCTTATAAGGCTTATCTAAGAGCAAAGGCACGATTAGAGTGATACGAAACAAATGATACTTACATAAATGTCTTAGTCTACCCATTCCTCACTGGTAATAACTTAGGTTCCTATGGGGAATCCTAATGTAAAGTTTCAAAGGTTGTCTTATGAGCGCCTACAGTGGAAACTTAGGGGTCCAAACTTCACAGGTCAAGGGTAAATGTATTACGAATCGCAGCCTGGTCTCTGATACCATAATTGTAACACCCCAACCCGATAAGGGTAGAAGTATTACATTACAGTGACATATCAGAACAAACACAAGCATATGATTCATACATACAACGAAATTCAGGGTTACAAATGAAAATCTGAAACTACAAGGTTACAAAACCATAAATACTATGTCTAATAAAGTGAAACTTCATCTAATCGTCTCTAGTCCAAAGCATAGTCTTCTAAGTCCAGTCACGCTCTCTTCCCATAACCCAGCTTCCTACTAAAACCTGCCGCAGGAAAAGGAAATGCGGCTGAGCTTAAAAAGCCCAGTGAACAGATACATATACAAAGCAATGATAATGAAACAGAACTGAAATATAGTGCATTGGGGAAAATAGAATAAGGAATAGATAAAAGAGTAATAGAATATAAAGAAGAAAGGATAGTCATCTACCACGAGCCCAGAAACATATCATATCATATAAGCCGTCAATACCATAATTCTTCATAATCATATAGAGGGGAGTCCTCTCAGATAATCAGATAATATGAGGGGTGTCCTCATTCTTCAAATGGGTGGAGTAGCGAACTCCCAGAAATTGTGAAAGGCATGTATAGCACACAGTACCAGTCACCAGACATATATCATAATCATAATCATAGTTAAATCCACTAAACAGAACAGATCTAGGATGCATCCATACGCCCCCGCAGAAATCATAGTGGCCATAACAAATCATATCATAAAGCGCGCATATCATATAACAGAAAGGGGACGGTGTAGCCAAATCACTAGGGCCACACACTAGTCATGCCAGTGGTGCATCACAGACACGCCTATGGTACCTCCATAGGTAGGGAAAACAGAAATGGCTCGGGTATCAAACTAAGAGTCAGGTCTCATATCATACAAAAGGTCATATAGCAAAGGTGTATCTCAGAATCATATCAAAGGTTCATAATAGCAGTTCATAACAAAGGGTTCATATCAGAAATAGTATTCAAGGTCCAATCAGAGTTTATCAGGTCAAGGTTCATATTCAAAAATCAATTCATGGTTCAGTTCAAAAGTCCGTTTCAAAAGTTTCTATTAAAAGTCCAATTTAAATAATCTTTTAAAACAGTTTTCATAAAAATGGTCTTTCAAAATATAGTGTTCATGAAAGTTAAATAACCTTTCTTTTAAAAAGAAATTTAGCATCATTTATAAACATCTTTTCAAATCGGTTCTTCTCAAAACATTTCCATGGTATCATTAAGAAGGTTTTCATAGCATAGGTTCATAACGGAGGTCATATCAAGTGGGATCAACAGAGAAGGTTCAAGTAAAGGGGATCATAGCAATGGCATCAATTCGGGAACTAACGGATCAGAATATGAAAGAGATCATGAGAAACCTTTTGAGAAAGGTCAGAATATCTGTACCTTAACCGCAAGTGAAAACACATCATAAAGATTGGAAGTTACTCCTTCTTCAGCGAATCTACACGAATTAATGATCGGCTTATTATTAATAACTTGTTTTAAATCAGATTCTTATTTTAGTCGGCTTTCCATTTTTTAGTAACTTTCCAAATTTTTTTTAGCATGTTTCTCAAATTAGTAAGTTGAGCTTAATATAATTTCAATTAACAATTAATTATGTTAAAATATTCAAAAGTGATTATTATTATAGATTAGGTTTAATTATGACTATTTCGGATAGTTTAGGGTAAATGGTGTCAATATTACAAAGTTGAGGGTTTACAAGTGTAAATTTATATAAATACCCATAAAGTTTCATTATTTTATGAACAACACTCGTGACAAAATAAATCCGCCATGCACCTCTATATTTTCATTTCCATTTCGAAGCTAAACACAACAGATGCATGCATTCTTTTATTTATTTTTTTATTAATTCGAATCAAAATGACACCAAGTTACATGCATGCATTCTTTATATTTTCCGCATCAAATAAACTCTAGTTAATTTCCATGTCGCGACACCCTTTTGATTTATTTAGAACCGAAACAAACAAAACTCTGGCTCGTATTAATTTTCATGTCGCGGCACCATGGTTAACTCGAATCGCAAAACAGGTTGTGACACCATATCGCGACATAGAACTAAGTCATAAATCCTTTCCTTTTATATTGATTCGAATTAAATATGTTAACCGAGATGTGCATGCATGAATTCTTATATTACTGTATCTTAGCTTGAAAAAAAATAATAAGATATCATATATATATCAAAAGTAGAACAGACCAAATAGAAACCTTCAAGAGTCGAAGCAGATCTATACATATCGAATAAAGTAGATTTCAAGATCGTGATTTTGTATGTGTACTAGATGTAATTTCATGTGACTCTATGTATGATTTTATGTGTGATCGAGCATCATTTCATGTAAGTTCTTACGATAAGAAGCCTTATTTCTTATAGCCGATTCATATTATTGTTCATAACTATGTTGTACGTGTTGTAGAAAATCAAAATGAAGAAAGGATGATACGATGTACCATGATGACCAGAAGAAAATACGCGGTGCCTAAGACTCCATAACCAGTCCGAATACTCAGCAAGGCCACACCCTATTCGAACCAACAAACCCCATGTCTACAGCTCCACCTTTCGAACCATCAAAGTCACGACCAAACATCCTCTCGTGCCAGAAAATAACCCTTGATCGAGACACCTTCGATCACGTTTAAACACTAATAATCGACCCTCTTTTATACATTTCTTGAATCGAACAGGATGGAAGAAAGAAAAAATATATATATATATATATAGCCGCCACTTGTGTTTATTTGTTAGGGTTTTGTTTGTGAAATGTGAAAGTATAATCGGTGGTACAAAATGAGATGGGTAGGGAGTTAAAAGGGGTGTTCCAGCCGAGTATATTGGGATTGACCAAGACCAAATCTTTTCTAAAATAAAATAATGTATTTAGACATACCTTAAAGTAGTAATTGTTGTGTACAAGTTTAATCATAACCGGCCCATGGGTAAACATGTGAACGTGTGATGTTTAGTGTACAAGAACAATGTTGTGTCAATTTTAATCATGTACAAATTAATTCTCCATAAATTTTATATTCGCATAACTTTTATTTGTTCAAATATCAACGAATTAAATACTTAGGTTAAAATCGGAATGTAATGTCTTAAATATTTAAACGTCTTTTATAAGTTCAAAATCAAAGGGTATTTTGAGTATTTTACGTGTTCAGAAATTTTGGGTTTTACACACTCGCCCTTAATGAATTGTTACAACAAAACAGACCACTTGAATAACAAAGCTACGCTAGAGAATTTAGATTAAGTAATTAACATTACCAAATTTGTCTCTATGTCACCAATCGTTACGTGTGTTTGACTTGTTTGCTGGGTCATAAATTTTACCTATATTGTAATACAGTAAGATAAAGAAAAAATGAAATGTAATATTCAATATGTAATTTATCTTTCTTATGAACTACTAGTACTGATTTGAGATAAAAGGTAAGAAGCTGCATGTTTACCCCTTACATGACAGTATGACACTAAAAACCCCTTTGGTTAATTAGATTCTAAGCAAATATGTTAAGCATAGATGTATTAAAAAAATCCACTAACCAATTTAATAATATGTGTGGTGGTAGAGGTTGGTGGTGGTGGTGGAGGGTGGTGGTGATGGTTGTGTGGTGCTGATGGTAAGTATTGGGAAAGGGAAAAAAGATTAAAATAATTTTATTAGAAGTTGCTCAAACTTTTACAAGTCGCTAGTGATAAGTAGCTCCAAAGAAGCCCTACTTGTGCCTTACACACAATGATTAGGCACTTGCCATTTTTGTTAAGGTCGCTAGTCGCTCGGGCCATTTCAAGAAACCAAAGGACTTAGGTACAAAAAAGCCCGCACACCTGAGCGACTGGACCATTTGTAGAATTGCCCCATTGTAATATCATGCTTCACACTTATACTTGTACTGGGCTTTTTAAGGCCCCATTATTAATAAAAGTCCCCTGTTGTTGTTGACGATCAGCACAAGTGTGATGATAACAAATATACTAATAAAAGAGGGCTTGAGTTATCCGAACCCTCCTATAGAGAGGGTTTGCCAATGATTGGACGCATCCCTTGGTTGTATGGTATGCATCAACGGTTGCATGGTTTGACTAAAAGCTTATGATGTGACACCATAGAGAGGGTTGAGATAACACATCCCCGAGGGCTTAAAATAATGAATCCTGCAAACAGCTTTTTTTTTTTTTGCTAAAAGTCCATTGTTGTATTGATTAAAGTTTGAATGGTTGATGAGCCACCTTGACAGTAATTAATTGTCAGAAACAATCATTGAATGGTAAAAAAGTTGGACGTTGAAGTTGGGATTCAAATTAATGAGATTTTCATCGATAATTTCTAAGTTAAACAAAATTCAATATTCGAGCTAAGTTACTTTTGTATACATGCAAGCAACAAATTCAATATTCGAGCTAAGTTACTTTTTAGATGATGGTCTTATGTCGATTGGTTAAGTCAAGTGATGAGCTAAGTTACTTTTGCTGTTTATGTAAATAAAACAGTGAAAGGAGCTGAGTCATGTTTATTGAATAATGGCAAGGGGCTGCACAAATATAGTTGTTTGCATTCCATTCTTCTCTTTAACCCTTTCTTTTTTTAGCCTGTTTAATTCTTGTATCTATATAATGTATAACCACTAATATTGATATGTGTAACAGAGTTATTCTGCTGTGTGCAGCTACCTTTATAGCAATTCGGTGACCTATTACCGACCTTTATTTTGACTCCAAACACACACCCATACAGAGTCGAGCTTGACTTAAATATAAGACACGTGTGGCACAACTACAAAGTACAAACTTGCTGAAATTATAAGACTCGGACTCTTTAGAGTGTGCTTATTACCTAAATAATACAAGTCTATTTTCAGTTATTTCCTATGCAATGTTAGTTCGATTGCATTAATCAAAACAAATCAAACTCGTGCATAAATAAAAATGTCTTGCGAATGAATTTTCATCTTAGTTGTATGCTACACATTTCAAATATTCGAGAATCGCGGGGTCGTAACGATTGAACCCGTCAACCCATTTGAATATCCGAAGATAATATACACACGAGTTTCTATTGGAAGAAAGGACTCATCTGTCATCTGGTAAAAACCTAAAGGACTAACTTTGTATGCTTTGTCTTTTCAGTCTTAGTCCTTTTGGTGCTTCTTGGGTTCATGAGTAACTTTGGAGGGTGTGTTTGGTCTGTTCTTCAAAGATATATGGAGGTCTCATAAAGATGCAAACATGGAGGGGCTTGAAGTCATTTTGGTTCTGGATATACATCGTTGAGATTGTCTCATTTGTGTCGACTTCATATTAGCCGTTTCCTTGGTCTCACTCAAGAAAACGACTAATCATGTCTTTGATCTACATATATCTCCTACTCTCTCATGTGTTGGATCATCTAGAAAATATACTTATTTCATTTCTATGTTTCATTGTTATTCACTTGATTGAGATCAAGTTATTGTTATTGTGTGAGAACAGTTTGGTTGTAATCGTTTGGTTGTTCTTGAGTAATAAAATCATTTGACTACGTTTTTCTACATGGTATCAGAGCCAGGTTTCTAAAAAACTTGTTCTGACTATCAATCAAAATTTTTAGGGTTTCAAAGAAATTTGGGGGTTTTCTTCAATAACATTATTACAACCAAATTAAACATTGTTAATTGAGAAATTGATCCTTTCTTACTCAGATCTAAAGATCTTTTATAAAACGCCTAATTTTTGGGAAGTTAGGGTTTGGTATTTTTGGGGCTTTTGAGTCTCAAAGGTTCGTGATAACAATTGAGTGTGCTTATTCCATCCTGGTGGTGCCGATTCAGTGATTGGAGGTGCTAGTTTGGATTTGTCCTTATCTCTAAAATTAGGGTTTGGTGATTCTTGGATCTGGGTTCTGGGCTGGTGCTTTGCTCCTGCTATATCTCTAGACTAAGTGAATCTAGAGTATAGTAGGGTTGTTATTCCGCTGCTATTAGTGCTCTGTAAGACCTCTCACACTTTCTCTCTTTACTTTCTGTCTGCTTTATTTATTTTTTTGTTTAGTGAAGGGGAGTAGGATGTGAGGGATTGTTTGAAGTTGATTATTGCTTGTGTTGGTTTTTTATTTGCTTCTGTCTTGTCCTTTATTATTAGTAGATAAAGCCCTTGACCTGCCACCTTGAGTGGTTAGGAAGCCTGGGAACTACTTCTTTCCTTTACCTTGTGTGATTGATTTCTTTGAATCATGTCTGTTCATGGATATACTGATGATGAAGTTGATGTTAATGATAATAATGTTAATCTAATCAGTAAATTGGACTTAAGCCACCCTTTACATTTACACCCTAATGGCTCTGCTTCTTTAACTGTTGTCTCTATAAAACTTAAAGCAACTGAGAATTACAATGTTTGGTCATGTGCTATGCTTTTAGCTCTTGAGGGCAAAAACAAAACTGGTTTCATTGATGGCACATGTAGGAGATCACACACTGATGAAATTTTGGGGAAACAATGGGACAGGGTTAATGATGTTGTGTTGGGGTGGATTTTGAACTCCATCTCAGAAGAACTGTTTCTTGGGCAAATTTTTTCAAAAAATGCTAGTGATGTTTGGAATGAGTTAAAAGAGACTTTTGATAGAGTTGATGGATCTGTGACTTTCAATTTGCACCATAAAATACAATCCTTAACTCAAAATGGTTCTAGTGTGTCTGAGTATTTTAACAAATTAAGTACTCTTTGGAAACAGTTTGATGCTATGGTTAAACTTCCTAGATGCACTTGTCATGCTGCTGATGACTTTAAAAGGCATAACCAAATGATGAAACTTATGCAATTTCTAATGGGTCTTGATGATACTTACATGCAAATTAGGAGTAATATTCTATCTAGAGACCCTTTTCCTGATGTGAAAGGTGCTTATGCTATTATCAGTAGTGAGGAATCTCAAAGGAGTGTTGTTGCTGGAAGTTCCAGCAGAGCCCATAACTCTGCTTTCTCTTCCAGAACTCTGAATAAACCTAACCTTTCCAGTGTAGTCTCTTCAAATCAGACTAATAATGCTTCTGCTAATTTTAATAGAGTTTCTGACTACAGGAGAAACCCCAACACTAGTTCTGGTTCCACTATTACTTGTGAAAATTGTGGGTATAGTGGTCATACCAAAGAAAGATGTTTTAAATTGATTGGGTATCCTCCCAATTTTGCAAAAAGGAGTAACACCTACAAACCTCAGAACAACAAAAAATTTACTAACAACAATTCTGTTGCTTCGGGTTCTGGTTCATCCTCTAGTTCTGGTTCTTCTGGTTTCACTGAAGAACGGCTTTCTACTCTCATTTCTCTCATCAAAGAAAATTCCATTTCTGGAAAGAATGTGCAGGCCAATATGGCAGGTACTGTATATAATAACAGCAAGGTTTTTAATCAAAATTTTCATAAATTTTTCTGTTCTAATAATAATGCTCATTCAAAATTGGTTTTTAATAGCAAAGTCATTGATTCTGGTGCCAACCAACACATGACATATTCAGATAAAGAATTGGTTAATGTCATTGATGTTTCACATCTTAAAATAAAGGTGGGACATCCCAATGGGACTGAAGCCTTTATTTCAAAGATTGGAAACCTCAAATTATCCAATTCTTTAACTCTTTTTGATGTGCTGGTTATACCAGAATATTGCATCACCTTGATCTTTTTTCACAAACTTGCTAAAGACAATAAAGTTTTAGTAGCATTTGATGAGAGTAAATGCTATTTTTTGAATCAGGATTTGAATCAGCTAAGAGTTCTGGGGACTGGTAACCAGTGTGATGGTTTGTATTATTTCAATAATCAAGGTATTCAATCTAATTCTGCTATTACTTCCTGCTTGTCTCAACATGACTGGCACTGCAGGCTTGGTCATCCTACAGAACCAGTCATGAACATCTTAAAAGGCTCTTTAAAATTTGACTCTAAAAAGGATGTGATGTGTGAAATCTGTCATAGAGCTAAACAGACCAGAAAACCTTTCTCACTCAGTGATCATATCTCTAGTGCTTTATGTGAGTTGGTTCACTTAGATTTATGGGGATCATATAAAGTTCCTAGCTCTGAAGGATATAAGTATTTTTTGACCATTGTGGATGATTACACTAGGGCTGTTTAGGTTTATCTCATTAAAACTAAGGATGAAGTGCCTTATTACATAAATATGTTTTACAATTTGATTGAAAAATAGTTCAACAAGAAAATCAAGGCCTTTAGAAGTGATAATGGAACAGAATTTACCAATCAATCTGTTAATAAACTTTGTGTTGATAAAGGGATAACCCGTCAGACCTCTTGTGCTTATACTCCACAGCAAAATGGCATTGTTGAAAGAAAGCATAGGCATCTTTTAAATGTTGCTAGGTCTCTTATGTTTCAAGGAGGAATTGCTTTGAAAATGTGGTCCGAATGTGTTCTAACTGCTACTTATTTGATTAACAGACTCCCCTCTTCTGTGTTTAAAGGGAAATCTCCTTATGAGATGATATATAATGAGAAACCTATACTTGATCACTTGAGAGTGTTTGGTTGTCTTTGTTTTGCTACTATCTTGAGCAATTCTAATAAAATGAGTAGCAGATCTGAGAAATGTGTTTTGATAGGGTATTCTAATGTTAAAAAAGGATATAAGTTATATAGTCTTGATAAGCATCATGTCATATTCTCTAGGGATGTTCAATTCTATGAAAATGTGTTTCCCATTAAAGGGGTTAACGCTGATAAAACCGATTCTACTTCTGAGAATGTTTTTCAAGACTTAAACCACTTAAACTTTTTTGACATGGAATATCCTGAGATACCCAGTGATGAAGAGAGTAGCCTGAATCGTGATTTCCAATCACGATGTGAAGGTAGCTGCTCTCCTCTTCCGGGCAGCAATGGAAACACTGTGGACCCCTCATTCTATAATGAGGATGATGTTCAAAATGGTGAACACATTGTTGTTGGAGAGGATGAGGTGGCTGCTACACTTGAAGAAAACAACAATGATTCTGAGGGTAGTTTGGATAAAAATCCAAACACTTCATCACAGGATATTCCACCTTTGAGAAGGTCTTCTAGAACTTCTGTGTTTCCTAAGAACTACAATGAATTTGTTGTTGATTCTAAAGTCAAATATGGGCTTGAAAAATATGTCAATTATTCCAAATTAAGCCCTGAAAATTTTTGTTTTACTACCCAACTTAATAAAATCAGTGAACCAAATTCTTTCGTTGAAGCATCTAAATATCCCCATTGGGTTGATGCTATGAATGATGAAATGGAAGCTCTAAATAAAAACGATACTTATGAGATCACTGAGTTACCACCTGGCAGGAAGGCCATAGGTAATAAATGGGTTTGGAAAATTAAATTTAAGTCTAATGGAGAAGTGGATAGATATAAGGCTAGACTTGTTGTCAAAGGTTGTAATCAAAAGGAAGGAGTTGACTTTGATGAAACTTTCTCCCCTGTTGTTAAAATGGTCACCATTAGATGTTTACTTGTTGTTGCTATTCACAATAACTGGCCTGTGTTTCAACTAGATGTTAATAATGCCTTCCTTTATGGTGATCTAGAGGAAACTGTTTACATGAAATTACCTGAGGGTTATTTTTCTAAAGATGATACTAGGATTTGCAGACTTAAAAAGTCTCTGTATGGCTTAAAGCAAGCCCCTAGGCAATGGGGAATGCTAAATTAACAGCTGCTCTCATTGAAAATGGTTTTAGCCAAAGTAAATCTGATTACTCTCTTTACACTAAATTTGATAATGGTATCTTTCTTGCTTTGCTTGTTTATGTTGATGATATCATTATTACGGGTAATAGTGTCACTGAGATTGAGAAATTCAAGGCCTTTCTCAGGTCTAAATTCATGATAAAGGACTTGGGAAAGTTAAAATACTTTCTTGGAATTGAAGTTAATGACATTGAAAATGGTATCTGTTTAAATCAAAGAAAGTATTGTCTTGATTTGTTATCTGAGTATGGTATGTTGGCTTGCAAACCTGCTAAAACTCCTTTACCATCTAAACTTGCCTTGACTATTGAGCCCACTGATAATGATCTTGTTCTTAATAACATCACTGATTATCAAAAACTTATGGGTAAATTGATTTACTTGACTCACATAAGGCCTGATATTTCATATGTTGTTCACTGTTTAAGTCAGTTTATGCATTCTCCTCTTCAGTCCCATCTCAAAACTGCTTTTAAAATTTTGAGATACCTCAAAGGATCTCCAGGTATGGGAATTCAGATCACTAAAGAATCAGGTATGTCTCTTGAGGCCTATTCTGATGCTGACTGGGCAAAATGCATTGTTACAAGGAGGTCTGTTACTGGTTACTGTGTTTTCTTGAATAAATCTCTTGTCTCTTGGAAAAGCAAAAAACAACCTACTCTCTCAAAGTCTTCAACTGAGGCAGAGTATAGAGCTCTTTCCTCAGCTACAAGTGAAGTGATTTGGATTTTAGAGATTCTAAGGGATTTAAAGTTTGAAAATTTTCTTCCTATTCCACTTCACTGTGATAGTAATTCTGCAATTAAGATTGCATCCAACCCAGTTTTTCATGAAAGGACCAAACACCTCGAAATTGATTTACATTTTGTTAGAGAAAAAATTCTAAGAGGTGTAATTAAAACGGTTAAGGTGGACTCTGCAAATCAAATTGCAGATGTCCTCACTAAAGGGTTGGACACAGATCAGCACAATGCTTTGATTAAAAAACTTGGGTTAATTGACATTTACCAGATATCAGATGAAGGGGGGATATTGGAAGAAAGGACTCATCTGTCATCTGGTAAAAACCTAAAGGACTAACTTTGTATGCTTTGTCTTTTCAGTCTTAGTCCTTTTGGTGCTTCTTGGGTTCATGAGTAACTTTGGAGGGTGTGTTTGGTCTATTCTTCAAAGATATATGGAGGTCTCATAAAGATGCAAACATGGAGGGGCTTGAAGTCATTTTGGTTCTGGATATACACCGTTGAGATTGTCTCATTTGTGCTGACTTCACATTAGCCGTTTCCTTGGTCTCACTCAAGAAAACGACTAATCATGTCTTTGATCTACATATATCTCCTACTCTCTCATGTGTTGGATCATCCAGAAAATATACTTATTTCATTTCTATGTTTCATTGTTATTCACTTGATTGAGATCAAGTTATTGTTACTGTGTGAGAACAGTTTGGTTGTAATCGTTTGGTTGTTCTTGAGTAATAAAATCATTTGACTACGTTTTTCTACAGTTTCTATATTTCTCTGATGTTTATACTTGACGTTTTACAAGCCATGCGTCATTCATGAGTATATAGGAAGTCAAGTCCAAGATTTCAAATTAACATAGGAATTTAAAATAATATGACACTTTTTAAAATTTTCATTATGCATTTGTAGCCACGTTTTGTTAAACTATTAGGATTAATATAATAATATCAACATGAATACATGATTTCACATGCTCCGTATCAGACCCAATATATTTTGTTTCAGACCCAATATATTTCCAGACCCAACTTGTACACCATACTCTCGCATCCACATGAATACATGATTTCACATGCTCCTTATCTTGTTTCAGACCCAATATATTTCCAGACCCAACTTGTACACCATACTCTGACATCCACACTGATTTGCGATGTAGTATTTTGTTTTGGTGATCGTACGTAACTATTTTCAAAACATGTTCATATATTATTTCGATCATTGTGTTGGCCACCAACGATACTAAAACTTAGCAAATTAAAACATATAAATTCATGAGTAACAGTTACATCAGACACATATTTAAAACATAGGAATTTGAATTACAACATCAAACAAATATTCATAGCCATGCATGTGTTTGCAGAAGGAAATAAACATGCTCCAAGGTTATGCTTAAACCTTTTTATTTATAGCGAAAAGGCGATAGTATCAGCATAAGAAACCAAGTTCGTGCATTTTTTCAAATGAGTCGATCAAAGTCTTCTCCAGTGACATATAGTTCCATCCGAGATTCATTATCTTCGCATAACTGTACTTCGATTCTTTACTTGAAACACGGAGACTGTCATACAAATCATATGAGTGTAGCACGATTAATAATTTGATATGATTAAAAATAGAAAAAGGTAAATTACTTAATTTTGATTAAAAAAAATGTAAATATTACTTGGTAGGATAGTTGTAATGTGGAAACAAACTCTTAAGCATTTCCACCAAAGCCTTTGTCCTCAACACATGTGCAAAACAAAGATACCTCCCCTCTGATTCAGGCTTCTCATATGCTAGGAGCAATGCTTTGGCACAATCACGAACATCCACAATTGGAATATCAATATCTTCTTCGGCGTTTTCAAGCTCAATGAGATTAAAAGTGTTTTCCCCTTTGAATAAGTTCAATAGAATGATGTTAGTGGTACATAGAGTCGATTGGAGCATTGGCCCGAATACTACTGATGGACAAACTGACACAACATTGAGGTTGTTCCTTTTTCCGAATTCCAGAGCTTCACGCTCGGATATACTCTTGCCGGCGCAGTACCACTTTTCAGCTTTCATGCAATAATCAGCATCACTCCAACAATTCTCATCCATTGCTTTATCTTTGGGCCAACTAGGGTTTTCAGCAATAGCAAGTATAGATGAAACAACCACGACCTTCTTTACTTTATTCATCGAACATGCTTTCATTACATTTCGTGTTCCTGTTATGGCAGGTTCAAGCATTTCTACCTGTTTGACATCAAGAAATATGTGAATCAAGAAACTTGATTTAGCAAAGTAAATCCTCACTTTTTCTGTCTCTCTAGTTGTTCAAATAAACCTAATAGACATAAGTTCAGCAGTTGAGATGTTTGACAAAGAACAGCCCCACAATACTTGTAAAATCGGTCTTAATTATATATTCCAACAGACCAAAATTCTTTTATAAAGGGAGGAGTGTTTTGACGTGTTTGTATAATTAAAGTACCACTTGTAAGCTATATTTACTGGGTTATATACCAAAAAAGTATCACTTGTATAAGCGTCTTAATTAATTATAAGTGTTTTCTGATGCATTATAAATAGTAAAATACGTAAACCCGCTGCATATATGGCCATATATAAGGACGCTAGTTTAAAAATTTTAACATGTTTACATTGAGTAAGCCAGAAACTTGCCTGGGCATCGGCTACCTTTCCAGGAGGAACAGGTGTAGCAACATGAATAACCCCGGTGCATCCACCAACGGCGGTGCAAAGATCTTCATAGTCTAGCAAGTTTGCCTTGAAGAGATGCAGTCTCTCCTTAGCATGCTCCAATTTCTTAAGGTGGCCATTCTTCTTCTCATCATCTGAGACATAAGATATTAAACTTTCAGAAATAACTGATTCTATCCAAGATCAAATATTTCGTATGTAACTCGACTGAGACATATATAGTAAACCAAAAGTATATAAGACTCATGTCAACGTGTATATATTTTATACTATTATATAATGTCTGTATGTCTACAGATTACATAACTTTAACTAGATAAAAGAACTGCAAATCAAACCAATTACATGGATTAAAATAAATATATACCAGGGTTTCTAACAGTTCCGTGAACAACGTAACCTTTGGCCAATAATTCCTTCACTACCCATGAAGCAACAAAGCCTCCTGCACCTGTCACACATACACTCTCCATCCCTCTTCCTATCAGTTTTTCAAACAATGTACTCTTATAAAGCAATAAGGATAAAGTATTTTAGTATAAAATACTATAAATTAAAGGGATTTTTTAAGTTGTGTCATGGTGGGGTATATATAGAGGAGTTAAATGAAATCAATTTATCATATTTAGATGTTAGTTAATTGACATCAATAATTTTTTAAAGAGTAAAATACACCGTTCGTCCCGGAACTTTTACAAAACCATCATGATGTCACCAAGATCCTTTTTCCATTTTTTTATATCACCTAAGTCCTGTTGACCGCTATCTCTCGGTCAACCTTCGTTATGTACTGTCGCATTTATTTTTAGCCTGAGGGCATAAGGTCATTTCATAAATTAATTAACGTTGAGTAAATGTAAACACGTCTACCACTTGACTGCTACACTGTATCTTCTCCCCTATTAATAGTCACCTTCTTCTTATCACCACTCATCCCTAAGCTTTCTGCTCTCCAAAAATCTTATCTTTTACCTTTTCTTATCATCAAATCTGAATATAGTTCAGTGCAGTTGCTCGAGACTAGTCATTGTAAAAACTTTCCGTAACAATGTGAACCCTAGGCGTAGGTTCTGCGCGTGTCCAGGATAGGTTAGGACATTTGAATTATATATATATATATATATATATATATATATATATATATATATATATGTATGGGTTAAAATAAAAAGGGCCTTATAATAAAAAGTGTAGGAAGGATTGTGAGGGCGACATGTGTCACCCCTATGCCACATCATATGACACATGTCACCACCCCCACCCCCCACCCCCCCCCCCCCCCCCACCCGCAAAAAAAAAAAAAAAATCCCGCCAAAAAAATTTTTTTTGGGGCAAAAAAATTTTTTTTTCCCGCCAAAAATTTTTAGTGCATCACAGTTATAAAGTTACTGCATCACAATTATAAAAGTTACTGCATCACAGTTTTAAATTTTAGTGCATTAAGGTTATAAGTTACTGCAACATAGCTGATGCACTAAACTATTAAATATGATGCAGTAACTCATAATAAAGATGCACCAAAACTTAAAAAAGAATCGTATTTTAATTGTGATGCAGTACATACATATATGATGCATAAAACTTATGATAATTCAGTTTCTTTATAACCATGATGCAGTAACTTTATAACCATGATGCAGTAACATTAAAACCTTGAATGCAGTAACCGTGATGCAGTAAAATCATAATTGTGATGCAGTAAACGTGATGCAGTAACTTTATAACCGTGATGCAGTAACTTTATAACTGTGATGCACTAAAAAATTTTGGCGGGAAAAAAAAATTGTCCAAAAAAAAAATTTTTTTTTGGCAAAAAAAAATTTTTTTTTGGCGGGAAAATTTTTTTTTTCGGTGGGGGGGGGGGGGGGGGTGGTTGGGGGTGGGGTGACACGTGTCATATGATGTGGCAAGGGGGTGACACATGTCAATCCCACAATCCTTCCTACACTTTTTATTATAAAACCCTTTTTAGAATAACTCCACCATATATATATATATATATATATATATATATATATATATATATATATATATATATATATATATATATATATATATATATATATATATATATATATATATATATATATATAACTTATAAGTTTCATGTTCTTTAACGGCTCTTTGTAAAAAGTAACATTGGTGGTTTAAGTTTCTGTGTAAATTTAAGTGGTAAGTTATGTATAGTAACAATGGTGGTTATCTTTAGTTGCTAACTTTTTATTTTTACGTTAAAGGTTCAACATGTCCGTTCCTTGGGTGGTACAATCCACCCATGTGTCCAAGGTCCAGGGTTGTGATACCATTTTTGCAGAGATGCACCAACTAGAGTCGCATTATAACAATGACAAGCCGACCTCATTGCTGAGACAGGCCGAGCAATAAGCTCGGCCAACGAGCGCGAGGCTGCTCGCCAAGCGTGCCAAGCTGACCTCCTCTTGAGAAGGAGAAAGTTTGCTGGTTGAAGAACTTGCGTGTTTTCTCTTGTAGTGTTATCATCTTTGTTTTTGTATGGTTTATCTAGTGGGTTTAGAAACTCATTTTTTGCGTTTTGGGTTGTAGTTGGTAAGGCTTGTTTAGGAAGATGTAAGTGTTACTTCTAGGTTGACTCTATTGTATTCTTTTTTTAGTTAGGTCCTTGTTCAATTGTTCTATTATATATTCCTTTTTTAGTTTGGTCCTTGTACAGTTGTACCATTTATTCCTTTATAAGTTTGTTCCTTGTACATAAAATATGTTAAATACATCTGTAAATAGTCTAACATGATCCAAGTCAAAACACAGATCCAAGTAATATACATAGAAAATGAAAGAAGATGCGTAAATAGACTAACATGAGATGATTTCATAGATAATGCAAATAGATATATTTCCAAATGCATAAATTTTTTAGTCTACAAAGTACACAAACAAACATTGTTTAAAGAGTAAATATATTGTATAGGAAATACATATTAGATAAGAAACATTATCTTTGAAATACTTTACACGTATGACCTATCGTGAGGCTATTCTTGTTGCTAAAATCTTCTTCTTAGTCCACATTGGTTTTGAAGTCACACATGAACCAGAACCAGCATGCACTTGACTTTCAAATTGAGACTAAGCCACATTTGCTTGAACTACACTATGACATAGAGAATTAGATGGAACCAGATTTGCTTGAACATGGCTTTCATATTGGTCACTAGTCACTTTAATATGACTTTCAGATTGACCACCAGTTGCTTGCACGTGACTTTGAGATTAAGCATGAGTTTGACCTTGAGATTCTTTATTTGCTACAACCTTCTTACTTTTAACATGTGTCTTCTTCTTTGATGCAACAGTTGGCTTGGAACATGAACTTGTTTGCTGAGACTGACATTCACTACCTCGACTACTAGTTACACCTCTTTTCCCAAGACATGTTTTCTTGTTGTGTCCAAGATTGGCACAAACACAACAAACCACACTCCTAAAAGACTGTGACAACTTACTATCTGTATCATTATCATCAGTTTAGTTTCAGTAGCTTCCCTAGTTGTTTTTTGTCTTGGTCTACCCTTTGGTTTATGATGTTTAGGTGGAAGAATGCTTGTCATCACATTTGACTTTTTCCAATGTCGATAACCACTTATGGGTTGGATGGTGTGTTTGTAAGTTTCCTGCCAAGTCTTAAGCAAGTAACATGGATGAACCCATAATTCTACAGATCCTACTTGCTTTCCATTCAATGCCATATACTGATTGGTAGCAACATCATATTTACATGGCATACGTTTAATCTCCTATCTTCTATAAGTATAATCCCTAGCTACAACATTCATACTACACTTATCTCCCCCATCTACTAACCTGATACTTATCTCCTTCAATCCCTAAGATAGTGTACTTATAAGCCTCTTTCTTAATCAAGTCTAATATTTGTGTTGCCATTGGTGTTAATTCCCCAACACTCTTATCAATTACATTCACAACATTGATTATTCTATTCATATAATATTCTCTAATATATTCTAAAACAGTTATAATGGGTTGGTGCCTACCTCCCATTAGTTTCTCATTAAACACTTCACATATGTTATTAACACACCAAAATGAGCTCTCCCTATACAAGTATAAAAGATGTTTTAGTAATACAAACAACAATGTTAAAACATAAAAGATGTGTAGTTAGACAGATATTTAGTACCTTAAAAATGTGGCCTTCACCAATGGATTGGTGGTATCTTACTTAACCAAGCATAGGTATATTTGCTAAAACTCTTAGAATGAAAGCATAGATGACTCAAATAGTTTGACGGTTGTTGCTATTGCACATCTCCACAAATGATCCTTGTAGGCTCTAACATTCAATTTCATTTTCATATTATCATGGATGTGCCTAAAACAAAATTTGTATTGTGCACTAGAAAAGACTACTGCTAAAACTGGAATGATACCTTGCACAAAGGAACATAAATTCATTACTAAGTACAAAAGCATCCTTTATCAATAATATATTAGAATATAATCAATGATGCGTAGGGATTGCACCAGACTTTACCTCTCGAGGGATCTCGAGAAGCTTACAACCTCCACCAGGCAGTGTACCTGATCGTTGTAGTATAGTATAGTGACAAGTACCGGGGGATTGATCGTTCAACTTGGGAATAGTGTCGCTAAGATTAGAAAACCTAAAGACTAGGTCTAGAGATGAGGGATGATTATTTTTGTATTTTTAGGTTTTTATTAAAAGCAAGTAAAATCTCGGTTTTTAGAGGAGTGGGCGGAATTAGTTGCTAGTCAACTAACCCAAAGAACTAAAGATGCAATCAAAATAAAATAACAAAAATGAAAATAAACTAAATTAAGATAGTGGTGTGAGCAATATATGGGAGAATTGTTTTTACTTAGATTTCACTACTCCCTAGATATCTTTTACATGTTAATTTCTTGTTACAGTTGCGTGGATCATGGATTGTATTCCTTAATACCATTCATGGGGTGGCGTACTTACTTCCCCAATCCTATAAGCTCCTACTTCACTCCTATGTCGAGCCGGCTAAGAAGCTCCTAACATGGGATCATTAGAATTCGCTCATGCATTAAATACAACCAATAAAACCTAGTACACATCGGTTCATGTTTCTTAAGACGTTCAAGCAAGTTACACAATGGAGATCTGCTAGTTTTCTTAAGCCTAACATTAATATCATTCATCCATTACAACTATAAACAAGCAATCAACCTATAATTAACATCTAGGTTTCATTACATCTAAGCAAACACATGATAGATCTAGCCTAGCATGTTGAAATCAGGACAAGCATAAGATATATTCAAACAACACATAGACATATTGAATGAATTGAAAGAGGACTTATCTTAATTGAACATGAAAGGTTTCAAGGGGTGAAAACCCTTGAAAATACTGTTACAAACGACCTAGGGTTTATTAGGTTCGACCCTAGTATTCTCCACACAAGTTCCTCTCTTAATGAATGAAAAATAGAAAAGTATCTATAGATTTTGTGAGGTGACGGCGTCAAGAGTAAATTTCTGACGCCGTCATCTCGCCGCCAAATTAATTCTCGGACTGCCTAGATCTGGGTTTGAGGCCGTCACGTGTATTCCTTTTGCAGGCCGTCACTAAAATTGCTCTTAACGCCCTTCTCTTGACGCCTTCAGGTTTTCTCTGGGTCGTCATGGATTTTACTCCTGACACCGTCAAAATTTCCTTCTTGACGCCGTCAGGTATTGTTCTCAGCATGGAAAATTAAGTCTTTGCCATTTTCTTCACTTTTATGCTCCAAAAACGTCCAAAATGCTTCCTTTTCCAGAATTCACTCCCAAAGTACCTAAAATCACAAAAGAAACGATTTAGGGCAATATTTGATCAAATAAATTCAATTCCGAGCTTAAATGACCCCCCTAAAAAGGGTTCATTTTTCGCCTCATCATATACCCTTACACTTGAGATTTGCTTGTCCTCAAGCAAATGCGCTTTTATTCTAGTCAAAATACAAGTTAGGGGTCATTTAACACTAAAATTAAAAGTAATTACAACAAATAATCGTTCCACTAAAGACCAAAGACAAGCACGGAGGTCATATACTAGCACCTCACAAATAGTGTTTAGATACTCACATCTCTCGGGCTTGGGAAACATCTCTCACTACCTGTCATAGCAAAATAGATTACCATAGGCTTGGAAAAGGATCAAACCTCCACCACATGGCGTAAGCACCTAGGATAAACTATCAAAGAGGTCTTTTAAAGGGTTGTAACGTTAGGTGTAGGGATATGGAATACACGGTTTTGTTGGATATAGGCAGTCTTTACTGGTGGCGAGTTAATCATCTTGGTTAATTACATGTACAATATGGCGTTGGTAAGCCAAGACTAGACTCGACTTAAGCTAATAAATGAAAAATAACAAAAACATAAAATGAACATAGAATGAAAAGGGGTGGTAGTCCGTATGTTTTTTTCTTTTTCTTTTTCTTTTTCTATTTTTTTTCTTACACTCTTACCCTACCATCCAAAATAATACATCATAGGGAATGAATATTCCCCTTACACTTGAATTTTTACATAGTTTTACAATAAACTAATCTAATGACTCGAATCAAGATAATCAAAACACTTGGAGTACTTTTAAGATTAACGCACATATGGGGGTAATAATATGATGTTCTTCCCCATTACTCCATAACATTAGTACTTTACCCATGAGTCCCAATCGTCCCAAAACAATATGTACAAGGATATGACTCGACTTAGCAACCATGTAATCAATTAGATAATTAACTAAGGGTTTAAACAAATAACAATAATGCACTAAAGATGAGTGCATACACGGAAGGCTAAGGCGATTTGGTTGTACATTTAAGTGGGGTGTAACAAATTCTTCCTTTAAGTAAGATGCTTAAAGTTAGAAACAAAAAGATAGGCTCGGAGGGGTGTACTAGGGGTTTCGTGTACTAAAAATGAGTACAACGCTAATGGTGTGGGAAAAATTAATTGACTTAACTAGCCAAGTAATATGACTTAAATGGTCAAGTAATTATGATACGGGTTTAACACAAGGGTGATCCTAATGCCTCTTATCATGTAATAAATCCTACTACACGAATGTAGTCTCACTAGCGGTCTCGGGATGCATCACTAACGCAAGTTCTAGAATCTAAATGCTACCGGTACACTCATAAGCACTAATAGTAAATGCTTTTCCTATCAAATCTAAAGGCGAACCTCACATATTTGGGTGGAAAATTTTTCTGAATGGTACGGTTTTGTGCTAGTCATACAATCTCCTATCCATGAGACGCTTGCTATGGCTAATGTTTCACTCCTAAATGTTGTAAAAAATTTTAAATTTCGCGCTAAAATTACACTAACAAGTATTTCTCATAGTTTTATTACACATCTACCATCAAACAAACAAACTCAAGCGAAAGTGTATCTGTAAGGTATCATCATTTTACCCTCCCCTTACACTTAAGATGAACATTGTCCCCAATGTTCAAGTAAAGAATGTAAAAGTGAAAGAAGTAAAAAGAAAGAAATCAAATACTCTCCTGATTCGCTCGGTATGGATAATAAGGTGGCCAGGTTAGATCTTCCTCCAAGAAAATGAACAATCAAAGCTTCCCTTCCAGAATATAAATCATCTTCTTGTCATACATAACCTGTAAAACCTTAGAAAACAGACAAGGCAACCTCGCGTAAAATCGGCGGCAATCTATATATGCTAACAAATCCTAAATAGCAAAGTAATATATAATGCTTGTGGAATGATGTTTGCGTATTTCCTGGAGATTATAAAACTAAAGATTCAACAAAAACTTCAAGACTCCGTTAGAAAAACAAAACTGGTAAAATTTCCAAATTTTTACATGTGACGCCGTCAGGAATTTTTTCCTGACGCCATCAGAAGTGACCTACAGAAATTCTTATGTTAAGTTTCCGGAAAATTTCTGGAAAAACTTCGTCCTACTTCCTTGAAAATCCTGCAAAACATCATTATGACTCGATACAAGCATTTGACTCTAACAAATACGAATATACATGTTCACTTAATATTGTGGGGATTCATGATTGAGTTTGTTTCTTAAAAACATATTTGGGGTTTCCCCTTACACTTATCTTTTGCGAAATACCTTTGGATGAAGTTAAGACTAAGCCAAACAACAAAATAAAGTATTTTCACCATTTTAGTTTGAAACATGATCTACCAACAATAAAAATAAAGCATGCATACGGAAGCAAATAACAAATAAACAAAATAAAAATCACACAAAGCATGGGTTGCCTCCCAAGAAGCGCTTTTCTTTATTTACGAGTCTTGTAGCTAGACTCAAGGTTATGGGTTACGTTTTCCTTTCCCACTTTTGTGTTGACTCAAAACATCTAATCCAATTCTCATCACGCTTGTACTCAGGGCCTAAAGTCGTGCAACCTGAATAATATGTTCGCCTCCTCTCACAATAAACATCGTCATCAATTCCCTCTTCCTTAACCTCATAAGGTCGAATCTCATTAATTTGTAGATTCTTGATGCCTTTTAATTCTTCCTTCATGTGAGGCATCATAAAAGTAATCTTTTCTATCCCATCAGTAAACTAAACTATTCCCTTCTCATGATCACAGTACATCTTAGTCTTCTCAACAAAAGGTTGTCCTAGAACTATTTCTTCTAGGTGTGGATCTATAATGCCTCTAACATCTTCTAGGATTACAAAGTCGCATTGATAAGTAAAATTTCCTATAAAGATGTGTACCTCTTTAACCCTCCTGACGAAATTACATAGCCTATTAGAGTTGTAGGGGTCTTTTCTAGGGCTTAACCTTTCATTCATTATCCAGTTGTAGTAGAGCCTAGACATAATATTCATGGGTGCTTTTAAGTCAATGTATGTATGCTCTCTAGACATGTATCCAATCATGCAAGGAATTTTTATGTTCCTAGAGTTATGCCTCCTAATCCATGGTATCTTTCTATACTTTGAGGGGCAGGGGTGTTGTAAAAGAAATCTATGGTAACTCAATTCATCAGGGGTTGGAGCGAAGTCCGTAAACTCAAATTTCATTTGGAGAGGCTTAATGAATTCCTTAAATGTGTTGACCTCTCTCTTCCTTCTTTTGTGTGCTATAAGCCTCTTGCTAACTTCTAAACGGCGACTCTCTAAATCCATAAAGACCAAACTAGTACAAACAAAGACACGAAGAAATAAGATAGACTAAAGAAAACCTAAAAAATAAAAATAAAATCTTACTAGAAAAGAATCTAGCAAGTAGACCTAATAAAAAGAAATCCTAACCTAGACAATAACTATTCCCCAGGCTGCGGCGCCAAAAACTTGATGCGTAGGGATTGCACCAGGCTTTACCTCTTGAGGGATCTCGAGAAGCTTACAACCCCCACCAGGCAGTGTACCTGATCGTTGTAGTATAGTATAGTGACAAGTACCGGGGGATTGATCGTTCAACTTGGGAATAGTGTCGCTAGGATTAGAAAACCTGAAGACTAGGTCTAGAGATGAGGGATGATTATTTTTGTATTTTTAGGTTTTTATTAAAAGCAAGTAAAATCTTGGTTTTTAGAGTAGTTTGCGGAATTAGTTGCTAGTCAACTAACCCAAAGAACTAAAGATGCAATCAAAATAAAATAACAAAAATGAAAATAAACTAAATTAAAATAGTGGTGTGAGCAATATATGAGAGAATTGTGTTTACTTAGATTTCACTACTCCCTAGATATCTTTTACAGGTTAATTACTTGTTACAGTTGCGTGGATGACGGATTGTATTCCTTAATACCATTCATGGGGTGGCGTACTTACTTCCCCAATCCTATAAGCTCCTACTTCACTCCTATGTCGAGCCGGCTAAGAAGCTCCTAACATGGGATCATTAGAATTTGCTCATGCACTAAATACAACCAATAAAACCTAGTACACATCGGTTCATGTTTCTTAAGACGTTCAAGCAAGTTACACAATGGAGATCTGCCAGTTTTCTTAAGCCTAACATTGAAATCATTCATCCATTACAACTATAAACAAGCAATCAACCTATAATTAACATCTAGGTTTCATTACATCTAAGCAAACACATGATAGATCTAGCCTAGCATGTTGAAATCAAGACAAGCATAAGATATATTCAAACAACACATAGACATATTGAATGAATTGAAAGAGGACTTATCTTAATTGAACATGAAAGGTTTCAAGGGGTGAAAACCCTTGGAAATACTGTTACAAACGACCTAGGGTTTATTAGGTTCGACCCTAGTATTCTCCACACAAGTTCCTCTCTTAATGAATGAAAAATAGAAAAGTATATATAGATTTTGTGAGGTGACGGCGTTAAGAGTAAATTTCTGACGCCGTCATCTTGCCGCCAAATAAATTCTCGGACTGCCTAGATCTGAGTTTGACGCCGTCTCGTGTATTCCTTTTGCAGGCCGTCACCAAAATTGCTCTTGACGCCTTCAGGTTTTCTCTGGATTGTCATGGATTTTACTCCTGACGCTGTCAAAATTTCTTTCTTGACGCCGTCAGGTACTGTTCTCAGCATAGAAAATTAAGTCTTTGCCGTTTTCTTCACTTTTATGCTCCAAAAACGCCCAAAATGCTTCCTTTTCCAGAATTCACTCCTAAAGTACCTAAAATCACAAAAGGAACGATTTAGGGCAATATTTGATCAAATAAATTCAATTCCGGGCTTAAATGACCCCCTAAAAACGGTTCATTTTTCGCCTCATCAATCAACTATACATTCACATTACCTTTTGTCTGTCACTAATAAAAGTGTAGTTTAAATTTGTCTGCAAGTCAAAATCATTTGCTAGGGACATTGAAGAAACCAAGTCCATGAATCTTTGTTTTCAGCTTCAGCAACAACATAGGCTTATCGGTATATTCCGTTGTTGCTATCAATGGCAACAGCTATAAGAAGCTGACCAGGAAAAGGAACCCTCATAAAAGCACCATATAATCCCGACAACTCTCTTTGAAAAACTTTATATCCTACCTTCAAAACACCTAATCATACATACATTCTTTTGAAAACTCTTGTTGGACTAGAGGGGTATGTGCAGTTTGTACACATATCCTAACTATTGTATTAGGGTTTGTTTTCTACAACTCTAAAATATAGTCTCTCAAAATGGTGTATGGTAGCTTATGATCACCCCTAATCTCAATTTATGCCTTATTTTTTCCCTTAATTCCTTTTGTATAGAGACTTGATCTTGAAACTGTTTATAGAGTTGATCATGAACAACCCTAATTGGAATATGTGGATTGACTTGAACTTGGTCTAATATTTGCTTTGAGAGAAACTTGTAGTCACAAGCTTTGATCTCTCTTAATTGCAAACATTTGTGTTCATCCCTGAAAGTTCTAACAGTCCATAAATCTTTAGCTTTATATGGTGCTACATACAACAACCATGGGCACTCTTTTGGTTCCTTAGTGCATGCTCCCAAAGATTCCTTCCTTTTGCTGCCTCTAATTAATGGAGCCTATTTTTTCTTTAGGGTTGTACCTAGCCCAACACCTTTAGTTGGACCACAAACTGGTATCGTACCCACACACCTAGCCCTAACTCTTTCTTGTCATTCTTTATCAATTACAATTTTCTCCTAGTTTGTATTAACGCAAGTTGTCGTTGTTCTTTGAAAAATGGCAACAGGTTGCACCTATATAGTTGTTTGTACTTCATTCTGCTTTTTTACTTGTTGAATTCTAGTATTTATGTTGTTTTCAACTACTTAATGTTGTGCTTACAAGGCCACAATTATTTTGTATTCTAGCATCTATGTAAATAAGCAGGAGATCTATATTTCTGGGTGGAAAACTATCTCTATTCTAACATGTTGAATTCCATTTCTAACCACTAAGGGCCGTTTGGTTTTTATACCAAACGGATTAATGAAAACCACACAGTTTTTTCTATAGAATTCTTCGTTATATTATTTGTTTGGGTTAGGAATCTATATTTTCATTCCAATTTCTAACTTGAAACTCTTGAATAGAGTATAGTTGTGTCACAACTCGTAATTTCCGGTCATTTTCCAAACCTCGACAATTTACTATTCACAAGTTACTATTCATCATTTACTATTCATCGATCACTATTCATCGTTTTCGAGGTCAATTTGATATTCTGAGAAGCGTTCAGAAATTTTACTATTCACTTGACACTATTCATTTCCGGAAGAAAATCACTATTCACGTGCATTACTCATGTCATCGTAAATTTAGTCTACGAGTATTCAAATTCGCGTAACCGTATTGGTTCAGGAGCGAATCCATGCATTATCATTTGGGACATTTCATGCAGGCTAGAAATAGTCTGCATATCATCTTTATGGCACTTGCATACTATTCCACTCGTAGGATATTCAAATTATATTTTTAATATAATTAACGATTTACGTATGTTTATTTTAAATAAACACTAATACGCGAACTATAAATGAAACTAACACGTCCGACACTTCCGACTATTATCCCAATATATTTTTATATTCATTTTAATAATATAAAAATTATAATATTAATTTACCCGGTATTTTGGAAACTTATTTATTACGTATCGTACGTCTAACTTAATAACGACGGTTTTCACCAAAATTAAACGATAATCACCCTAACTCTCCGTACTTGTACCCGACTTATTTTTACAATTTTTATAACTCTATTACGTCCCGAATAACTTCAACAAAACTTATTTCTAACAAACCCGGTACCCGATTAAACCTTAAACCTAAACCTAACCTAACTACACTTAACTACTAATACTAATTTTTCTAATTAATCACAAAACATATCCCCCCATTTCCCTCCCCTAGAACCGGCCACCCCCCCCCCCCCCTAAAGTCTTCAAACATTAAAAATCTCACCAACACTCTTAAATGTACACCAAACTTTTGTCCCAAGTATATAATAAACTTTTCATCCATTTTTGTTACTAGAAATCATTTTTACTAAACACAAGCAAACTTTTTCTCTCTTTTCTCTTGAAGTTGGTTCGAATTAGGGTGATCAAGGAGCAAGGAGGATAATTTTTACAAGATCTTGTCATAAACTAGTTAATATAATCATCCTTGTTAGAGTTTTGAAATAAAAACTCAAGGATTAGTAGGCTTTTTATCATCTAAACTCTCTAAACCATCAAGTAAGTAAACAAACTCATTTTTATGATTTTTACAAGTTATTATTATGTTCATATAATTTTCTTACAAGATCTTATACATGCATCAACTTGTACCACTCCATTTTTGTATATATTAACTTTGAAGCCCTAGAAATGGAAACATATGAAACCCTTGTTAGACCTAGTGGAGTGATGATGTTTAAGGACCCATGACACCCTAAGAAGGTGTATGGTAGGATTAGATTAGCCTTGTGGTGTTTGAAAGTGGATTGATGGATGATGGAACTAGTTTAGAGACTTGAAAATGGTTTTTGAAACTTTTGATATACCTACTGTCCCTATTTTAAATTCGTGGGAAAATCAGTAGATGGTGACTAATTTTTGACCAAAGATTTAGAAAATACATTCAAAAACGAAACCTTAGGCGAAAGAACGGATTAAAACGAGTTTATAACGAAGGAGATATGATTTTTGCAAATTTAACGACGAAAACTACTTTTCCAAAAACTGCTTGCTGATTGGCAGAATACGACGGGTATTTTGAAGCATTAAACGTAACCTAAAAGAGCCGAGTTATCTAAAATATACTAGTATATACAAAGACGAATCCGTGGACATAAAGAACAAGGAAAACGAGCCTAAAACGACAAAGTTATACCCATTCTAACATCGTCAAACTATATATATATATATATATATAGACACAAATAAAAATAATAACGTACGCGCTAAACGGTATATTTTCTAGTAAATATTACTAAGGACTATTTTCTTATCAAACGAATACGTATGACCCGAGAGAATACTTATACAACTTAACGACGTATTTCAAGGTTTTCAATACAAGGAATTTAACGCTAACACTTTTTAACGAGATAGTACGACAAGTTATATACTCCTATATAGGGATATATTTTCCTAAGTATGGAATCTATTTTACTACGACGATAACTAGTATTTTCAAATTACGAGTGGTATGAGTATCAGGTGCATGTGCATTCATTTCAATTCGGCTTGATCTAAGTTAGATCATGGTTATTCATTTAGGTTGCGGCTAGTACTCGCGCCTCATTGTCCTGACTACTTTTACCTCATTGCACCATCTTTGTACCATCACTTCGAGGTGAGTTTCATAGCCCCGTTTTAATTCTATATTTTGATTTCAAATCCCACGGGGGAGAATACATTGCATTACTTGTTTTTGTGTACATGCCTAAGTATAAAATTTCATACATTGCTTAAGTTGTCTTATTTACCACGTCTTGACAAGTCCCCTTTATTATCATGGACCGTTAATTTCTAGTACTAAGCGGGAGTGAGTGGATAGATCTATCGAGGGTGACGCCTCCATTCGTGTTTGGGTTGCTCCAAATGGGACGAATGCATTTCATGTCTTTATTATTAGAGTGTCTGGTAAACACTCATTGGGGCCAAGTATCGTCTAGCTTCGGGGTCATGAGCTTAAGAGCCAATGTATATATTTTCCGGACATCCTATTTCTTGGCTTTACTTATGGCATATGTACACTAGATTTTACTTATAAATCTATGATTATTCACCAACTTTATGTTGACCGTTTTTCGCAATGTATTTCTCAGGTTGTTAAGGTAGCTCATGTGCATACATTTGGACCTTCATGGAGTCGCGGAGTCGACGCGTCTCACTATATTTTCTGCACTTATGAAACGTTTGATCTTGTTGAACTTATTCTAACTGTTTTGGCAAACTCTTTTGGGACCTAAGCTTTGTAAACTCTGAATGTTTTAATGATCAAACGCTGTATTTTCTAAACGACACTTTAGGTCGTTCAATATAACTGTAAGTATGGTGCTATGACAGTCACCCCAGGTATTCCATTCCGCTGCCATTCAGGTATTTTCGGGGTGTGACAGATTGGCATCAGAGCTAAGGTTATAGCGAACTAGGATGTATCTTAGACCCTAGACTATAACCACATCATCATAGCATCTCATCATTTCATCATAGGTGCATATTCACTATACATGTTGCTTTACGCACACACTGTACGAGTTATTCATACCCATACTCATATATATATATATGATTATATTGACCTGGTTCACAAGTGACACGTCTTCAGATACCCACGCCGTTATCCTTTCGTCGGATTCCGACGTTGAAGATGCCTTGCCATCTTCCACTACCATTATACCACCAGCTGTACTCACACCACCGTTAGCACTATTGAATTGTCATAAGAGCGAGGTTCTCATTCAGCCTATACATAGAATGCCGTTTGGTAGAGTATTCAGACTTAATTTTAATGGACTTATTTGGATGCTTATTACAAGGGAGATAGCATGTTTTATTTCCTTCACTAGTAGGACGCTTACTACTTAGGTACTACCACCACAGTGGGTTACTTATTACACTATTGGTCGTCCCATAGTGCGTACTTCAACTTTACCTCTTGGATATCGCGAGATAGCGCGAAAGAGGGTAGTATCCCATTCACTATTATCACCATTATCTCCTAACTCATCACTAGGATCTCATTGTCATCAATGTTATCCTCATCCTTTAGAATACCACCATTGTCAGTTTCCTTTTCCATTTTCACTTGCCATGAATTAGATAACACCTTGTGGATAATACCAAGATTACGGACTCAACAGGAACATCCGCAGGTTCCTCAAGAATGGTTTAGAACCTACGCTATCTAGGACTTGATCGATGCACAATTTCAGACACTACTTCAGGACTATCTCGACCTTATGATGCCATAAACCTGATTTCACCTAGAAGGACTACAGGAAGTCTTTAGACTAGACTTATATCTTTACTAGCTGTTACTATTTTCCTAGCCACGAGAGGTATGGCATAGTTCGAAGAAACTTGTAGTATTTTGATTGATGTACGAACGGAATCACCAAGTATTGACTCTACTATAGGGGAATGGTTGTGCTATCTATGATATTGGCCCATATAGACCGAAACCTTCATGTATTATATTCATGTGTTATGAATATGATGATTGTTATTACCGATAAATTCTCATGGACTCTCATGATTTGATGGAAATAGATTTAAGCAAACCACTCCAAGCATGATGCAAGCCGTTGTTGGACAATTCATTGCCAGGAACGCAACTACCGCCCTCACCAAGGAACTTACTCACGTGGAATTTATGGGTTGTAATCCCCCCTTCTTTAGCGGAAATGTAGACACAAAAGAATTTCTCAAATGGTTCGAAGAATTAGAAACAATCTTTCAAAGTGGTGACTGTCGTAAGGAAGACAAGGTTAAGTTCGCCACTTGCACTTTTCAGAAGCATGCCCAGAAATGGTGGACTAAGTATGTCCAGGTAGTAGGAGTTGATGCTGCTTACTCACACTCTTGGGAGAAACTAAAAAGGATGATGAGTTTGAAGTTCTGTGTGGAAAGCGAATTACAAGCAATTGAACAAGAAACACTAAACCTTACCATGGAAGGAGATGATGTTGTCAAGTATACTGCTTATTTTTATGATTTTGCTCGACTAGGCTCTGCAATGGATGAACCGGAAAGCAAGAAACTCGAAAGGTACATCGGAGGACTTTCTCCTGAAATTCGTAGGATGGTCATCGCATGTGAACCCAATACCATGTCTGAAGCTATCCAGATGGCAATCGAAACAAAGGAACTCATAGTTCGCGACAAGACATCGGGAGACAATAATAACAACAAGAGAAAATGGG
Source organism: Artemisia argyi (assembly GCA_030686995.1). Classification (NCBI taxonomy): domain Eukaryota; kingdom Viridiplantae; phylum Streptophyta; class Magnoliopsida; order Asterales; family Asteraceae; genus Artemisia; species Artemisia argyi. The sequence goes on from CM060695.1 coordinate 28,142,388, forward strand.
TCGGTAATCAGGATACTAATGCTACTCAACGACCATTTAAGATACAACAAGTGGTGGAGACCTTTACTGCTGGGTCAAGCCAAAAGAAAGGATATGTAGGTAAATTACCCGAGTGCAACAGGTGTCAGTTTCATCACAAAGGACGTTGCCCGGAACCATGTGGCAACTGTAAGAAGATCGGACACAAAGCCAAGGATTGCAAGACTCCCACCCTCACAAAGCATTAGGAACTCACGGTAATCTGCCGTGAATGTGGAGTAGTGGGACACTTCAAGAGTGAATGCCCGGTGTTGAGAGACCGGAACTGGAGGAGGCAGTTCATGTTTTAAAACCATAGTTCGAGCCCTCTAGGGTTGTACTTTCTTTTGGTACTTTCCATAAGTACGTTGATGTAACCTAGTTGTATTAAGCACTTTCCTATCCAATGTAATGACTATCTTTTGTTACCTCTATGATAACCATAACTTTCGTTTACTCCGCTTTCTATCCCAATCATTCAACTTTCAATCGTTTCGTAACATTATGTCATTGCCTTATTAGAGATTAGGCCGATTTAGTATTTGACGGACTAGTAGATTATTACCATTCCGTGGTATTTACCCATGTATCCAATAAACCATTCCACGAGTTTTATTTCAAACTATTTTACTACCTTATGGAGAAATTGTTTTTATCAAATTTCTAAAATAAGCCGTTTTGTTACCATACTATAAACTGATTTTTCCGATACTACGCCAAATATTTACTATTGTTACGCGAAACAATTTTTATATTACTTTGAAAGGGAATATTTAGTATACCATTTTTAATAACAACGCGTTGAACACCATCTAAAGCTTTTGAGAAAAATAATATTACTTTGATTAAATCAAGCATCGCATCATTAGTCCTCAACTATACATAGCCTGATCACCTATGTATACTTCAGGAAAGATTATGCCATGAAGGAAATAGTTACTTTATAAAGTATTGTTAATAACAATCTTCATCCAAAAGCGTTTTAAACAAATAAACTCTTTTATGAATATTTCTTTCTGACAAATTTTCTCTGGATACTTACCCCACCTGTCACACACTTAGTCATTAAGTTAGACTTTCCATTGACTTCTTTAGGAGAGACTTCCCATATCAAGTACTAGGAGGATTCCTTGATACAAGAAAAACAATAAAAGGGTTACGAAAACTACTAACCTAGAATAGAAGTATACACCAAGGCAATTTATAGCTCAATAACAGTTCTAAGATGCCACTGGACCATCCGACCCACCATCTCTGACCTAGTTGTCCGATTTTATTATTCAAAGGTACTAGCTAGACTGAGCTACGGGATCAAACACATTGTGAAGGTACGCTAAGCAACACCATGGGAATAAACCAAGCCTCCTAACCGATACTGTAAAGTGTTTTGAGTTAACATGGTCTCATCCATACGCAAACTTCCCTGCAGTGAGTTTACGACAAGAATGATTGATTCGAATTATGGATATCGATATAGATTCCCCTAAAGCATTATGTTCTTTAGAACTTCTGGATAACCTCACCTATACATCGAGAAAGGCATCAGACTCAAGAATATCTCCTCAGCTACATGTGAAGACAATACGGAAATTCATCGACATGGTATCAATTGAAACCCTCATATTGCCAACATGATAACAATTTCAACGATAAACCATCTCAGGACTTAAGTTGGTTGAATACCTAGACTTGTAGTTTTGTCGAATAATCGCCAATAGGCATTTTCTAATGTCAGGAACCGAATGTTAGACACCTATGCATTTATGCGAATATTTCCGATCCTACTATTTTATCCTTGTTAGTATTTTTACTTTTAAATAAAGTGGATTTCAAAATTTTGTCCATACAAATCACATTTCTCGTGGAAAATAATTTTGAATTGCCTATTTTGAATAAATACGACCCTTTTTAGCCAGTATTTACTTGAACCATTATACAATGAGAAATGTTTAAACATCAAACTTTGGTAAATAGTTCTATTCACAACATGTTTGAAAACCGCGTCACATTTCATAACTATTAAATTTTGAATCATCAATAAAGCTAATATTGAGTATACCATTTGTTCCATTTTCTAAAATTGTTTATTCAGAAAAAGATTTCGACCAAAAACTCGAAAATCGCGAGATAAATTTGGAAACAAATCACCATACCATATCGCTTGTGCATTTAGGGCTTTGTGACTTGACAATAAGGAATATTGGAATAGGTGATGAAGGAAATTAGGAGGAACATCATAGAACGATTACAAACGTCAGTAATGGAGACCAAGCACAGTAGGCAAAGAACGACACATGTCTTAGCAATCCATTAGACCAAAACCCAAAGAATCAAATATTGTTAACCGTATTCTATCTTCTTCGTATAACGCCGTGTTCGAGAGACGTAACGTTGTGGAATTAGTCACAAGATTTATCGTACCGTTTCAATTATTCCTGATAAAGGTGATTGAATCACCTTGGACTTCTAGCAATCATTTTAAGATTTCCTTCGGAACCTCATAAAGATGTGAACACCGCCTATCATCCTCAGATCGATGGCCATAACAGGAGAACGATTCAAACATAGGAAAGCTATACTCAGAATATGAGTGATTGACTCTAGAAATGGTTGGACTAACCATTTACCATAAATTGGATTCTTTTACAACCATAGTTATCGCGCGAGCATAGAGACTACACCATTTGAGGCACTTTATGGTCGAAGTACCAATTACCCGTTTACAAACTGAAATCGGAAAGTTAAAAATTCACTGATCTAGAACTAAACCATGGAACAACAAAGGAAATTTCACAAGACAAGAATCGGTTACAAGCAACGAGAAACTGGTAGGAGTTATGTTGGTACATGACGCACATCATACGGATTGGGTATCCTTGAACAAGCAAATTTACTAGATTCACGTGAAAGAACGAACTAAATTGAAAGCTTTGCCTTGGAGAGGCATGATACGATTTTGGTAACACGAGAGATTGAACTTTTAAGTATATTGGACCATTTCAGATTCATGATAGAATCGACCAGCTGACATATAAGATTTGAGTTCTGACAGAGTTCAGCAACATATATTACCCATATTACATTATAAACCTGAAGAGACACTGATCATCTATTGACGAACCAAACTCGGAAAAAGCCAAACTCACTATTCCAATAGGCATTCATGAAATAACCAGAAATTTCCTACAAGTCGAGAATCAATTACAAATTCTATAAGTTGTAAACCCTTAAAACTTCAAGTTGGTAGCCAGATCACGTTGAAAGTTCTGCCTAGGAAAGGCATGATATTATTCGGAAAGATTTGGAAAGATAAAACCGATATACACTGGACCATGTAATAATTCAGACAGAGTAGGCCTAGTAGCCTTCAGACTTGAGCCTTGTTAAAGAACAGCCGGATTACACAACTATGTTTCACCTAATCAAATCCAGGAAATGACTTTCAGATTAGTCAATCATAATCCCATTTGGAAGGGAATCCAACCTTGAGACAAACGTAAAGTGGGTAAGAAAAGACTTACTGGGGCAGAACAGAGACAGTTTTTTGATGCAAATCCAAACAGTCCAGAAAATGGGAAATGTGAATTATGCATATGAAATAATGAAAAGACTTACTGGTTTGCATCCCAAAATTGACATTGGATCCATCTGCACTCGTAATATAACAGCCATATTTGCTCACTTCATCACTTGTAATAGATTATTTTGTGCAAGTGTATGGACAGTTTTGCCACTTCTTACATCCAATAGCATGTAATTGACCATTTTAGAATAAAAAAGTTAATTATCTTGAATTACTCAGGCCAACTCATTACTTTATTTTACATAACATCATCAAGAACTCACTATTGAGAACATATAATATTTATAGATTTTTAAGTTTTTGACTGTGGTGAACACCTGGTTAACGATAGTTATAGATAACACAATATCCATGTGGTTATAATTGTGCATCAAGTGCAGACTATTGAGAACATATAATATTTATAAATTTTTAAGTTTATGAATGTGGTAAACACCAGGTTAATGATAGTTATAGATAACACAAAATCCATGTAGTTATAATTGTGCATCAGGTGCTGCCAAAGGTGGATCTATGTGGTCACTTGGTTATGCAGGTGCATTACAACACCAAAAGTTGTTTTTGTCGTACATAGCGACAAAATGTTTTGTAATTTGGGAAGCATATAAAGGTTATAAAATATGAGTATGCTATAGTACGTTTCTTATAAGTAGAGCCGACAATATACACAGGTCGAGTAACCGGACAAAACGGGAAAACACTTTTTGTCCAAATTTGTTAGGATATATTAGATTTATTTAAGTGTGTAAAACATGAATACAAAATCATATAGCAATACTCTAAAATTATGAACCAAACTGACTTGGAGCACTTCAAGCATTATTGATACACTTTGGCAGACTTTTTACCCATTTGAACCGGTTCCTTATTAACTAACTATTTTACTTAACCCGTTAAAAATAATACACAGATTTAATCAATGTGTGAAAAACATTTGCCTCTTTTTACACTAAATACTTGGTGACGGCTAATTATCTAAGATATTGATTGACAATTCACGGGATTTTCGGAGTAAGCATTTATCAAATTAGGCTAAAAGAAAAGGTACATGTTATGTCTCTTATGTCAGGCACTTTGCAACTGGTACAAAACGGAAAACAGTAACCACGAATTCAACCTATTTTTAGGAACTCAAAATAATTAGTACCTTAATCCATTCGTCATGACCTGCAACCGTGAATATTGATATCACATTCAAACTGCACAGCTACGCACCCCTTGAATCCAATTTGAGAAAGTCACATTATTAATTTCAAAATAGTTTGGTTATTAGAAGTATGTGGATCATGTCTTGAAAATCCTAAGAATTTAGCAACATCAACCTGTAATATATCAAACACGTGTGATTATTATCTTGATAAATGATTTAAAGTCAAACATATTAAACATCATCAATAAGAACCGGTTCTCATAATGACCTATGTATGCCCAAGAAAATCAGTTTATCTTGCATAATTCTTAAATAATTCTAATAATTCTAATAAGTAACAACTTAAATAATTCTAATAAGCAATCCCAAATAGCCTCTGATTAGGTTTCAATAGGTAATTCTTGAAACCACTATAAGCAGTTTAAATAAGTAACTTTAAACAACCTTTAAAATGGCGTTTAAACAACCCTTAAAAATAGTCTTATATATAGGTTTCATTTGGCATTTTAACATCTTTTTAAGCTGCTATTTATTAGAGAATGTAGATGGACCCATGGTGTTTTTGGACATGTTGTTTGCTGTGATAAAATGGCGTTTGGACATGCTGGTTGATGTCATAAAAGGGTATTTGACATGCTTTTTGCTATCATAAAAGGGGTCTTGAAAAATGTGCCCAGCAACTAAAGCCCGACTCGTTCTGAACCCGTTAAAAAAACATTATGTCCCATATCTTATCCCTATATCTTACGACAACATGCGATTAACCAAACCCGTTTTGACCTGTGTGTACCAAAATTACATATAACTTCTAATTTCTGTGTACATGCATCATTGCTAATAAATATGGATCTAAAGGGAAGATGAGTAACGTACTCGCTTAAGTACATCCCACAAACAACCGTTTTTGACCCATACTCAACCCATCTAGTTTTTTACCTAAAAATAATGAATCTTCAGCATACCTGCAACATTCCAAATTAATATGGGAACATTGAAAGTAGGTTACCAATTTACCACTCAAGATCGGATTTGCATTCCATCTCTACCACATACCTCCTCTTCTTGGTTTTTTTATCCTATACACAACATTACAATACATTACCATGCACGTAAAAATTAGAAATTAAGGAAGTGTAAACAAAAAGACAGTTGTATGTACCTCGGCTTTAGCTTTGCAATGTTGCCTCTCAAGATCGTTATTCATTTTCTCTCGCTCTTTCATGAGATTATCATATGTCCTACAATGTTTCACAATTTTTTATGCACTGCGGTCAATTTATATACCATACGAAATAAGATCAAGATGCTTTATTCTTGAAGTGTATAAGGATGTTTAGAGTTTTAGACTAAACTGCACATGTGTTACAGGCATGCATAAAACTGAAATTGCATTCAAAACATATACCTGGTGTTTAATATAAACCTGGACAACAACTTCAAAGTTAAGATCTTGGGTCTCCCTGAACATCTTGTTACTGCATTAAGATCAAATTACAAAAATTATAAGAAATAGGGGAAAGCATCAAAGCTACACTAAAAGCTGATAATAAAACAAAATTGTCATTGAGAAAATACGGATAAAAAATCAGATAAGTTTATCAATGACAATTATCAACAAACAAAAAGTTATACACACAGCAAAATAGAATCATAACAAATTACATTGCTTAAAAAACCATCACGATAACAAAGATCGTGTAAAATACTCGATCACGATAACCGAAAGCCTTTCACAACACCAAAGTTAAAATAAATCAAATCTTTGCATACCATCGAAAGAAACACTACTTGTCTTTGATAAGCTTAAATTCATTGCAGTTCATCAAACATTGCATTTCCATCTGTAAGAAAAACAAAGTTATGAAATTAGCATGAGAACAACTTTGCATAAAATCAATCAAGATGAGCATATAGTTTGCATAAAATCATTTTATTACTAACAAAATATTTAAAAAACGCAATTCACTTTTATAAAATTATAATGATAATGATTTTCCCCAAAAACTAACATTATTAGGGTTTCATAAAAATCAATATAAATCGAATCAAATACAAATGGTGGAATTATTTTAGGATATGATTGATGATTGATGAGGAGCGTTTTCACAAAGATGTAACTGAATCAAATAATGGAGAGAAACCTGTATTTATCGCCCTTTACTACTTTCCCATCTAAGATTCAAAACGTATACTGACTTTCTCCAATTGATTGTGACCAACAATTGCATAAACCTCTTGTACATCCGATCTAAATAAGGAAGAACACGTAATAACATTAAACGGATTTTTAAAAACATTGTCATCAACAGCATGAATGATGAGAACAGTAAATCATTTGTCTCCAATAAGCTTAGCCAAACATCCCTTTCTTTAAGATAAAAAATACATTTACATAAAAAGCAATACTTTAATGGCCTTAATTCATTTAATTTATGAAAACAATAAGAAGATGGAATTTTCGTACATCAAATACCTCATAATGGAAATGAATCTCATCGTCTCTTGAAAAGAATTTGGAACCTGAAAAAGATATAAGCTTCCACAACAACAAAAGCGGCCAAAATATTCATACTCCACCGGTGCACCTGCAAACATAGAACCAAATGGGTGACCACCTAAAACACCTAAAATAATGAAGAGATAATTGTAGAAAGAAAGGGCTGATGATATTTAAAACAGAACCTCTACGACGCATAGGAGGTACTGAATCATTCGAAGGTGTTGGCTGTGAATTTCGTTCATATGATTTAGCTACAGATGTAGAAAACATAAGATACATGAGGACAACAAACATATAACAAAATACATTGGACGAAAATACATTAGACGAAAAAGCATACTGGAGCATCGCATATTATTGGAAATAATTAAGTCAATGATTGTATTACGTGTGCACCTGCAGTATCGCCGAGTAGTTATAACACTGGGTTGAAATTCATTGTCAGCTACTACATAAACTGCAAAAACAATGAAAAACGAGGAAATTGAAACAGTGTGCAATTACGTAGCAAGCACGATTGTCTAAAAATATGTACATACAACCCAAGTAATACACTTGTTGATACGTACCTTCACCTGTTGTTGACAGTCCAGATGTCATGCCTACCGGGCTAATAACCGGCCGATCATGTTGGCAGTCCATATGTCATGCCTGCCGGGCTACTAACCGGCCGATCATGTGAGATGATGCCTTGAGAAAAGTCCCAATTATTTGGACCAGCTGTGTCTTTCAAACTCTGTAAATGCAACATAAATCTGTAAATGATTTATCAGAATGCATACCATACTTCGGTCAATGAAAAGAGTATTTACCTGAGTAATGCAAATCTTCATTCCTCTAGTACTTTGCACAACCGATACTTCAGTCACTCCACCAATACAAAACAACTTGACATTTGAAAAACCATTAGAATTAAAAACATCTTAATTTAAAAATACAATTTCAAACGAAAAATCAGTATAAATAAATCCACCTATACCTGAAGTTGTGTCTTTCTTCACAAATAAATCTGCTTCATATATTAGGTTCAATAAGTGAACTCGCCACCCTAAAACAATTAAAAAAAACAAATTTAGCTTCACACGCATTTCATCAAACACGTGGTGTGCATACAATACCGTGGTTAATTCATTTCAAATCCAACTCAAAACTGCATCCCAAATGAAACATAAAAGCAGTTCATTCAACCAAAAGCACTATACGCACAAAAGCCCCAAATTCACAAAAGCAATTTTCTCCAATTTTTTTAGGGTTTTGATACAATAATGAGTAAATAAGTAATCAATCACATCAAGTATATAAAATCTATATCAGATACAAATAAACATTAAAATAAGCAAATCATATCTGTTGAGGAGAGGATGTCAACGAAACTGATGTGTGGTGTTTTTGAATTGGCCATACCATTGTGTAAAAGCTGGTTTGTGATCGATTTTCATCCTCAAATCTTGATATGAAACTGATACACTGAATGCTATTTATTCATTTACAAAAATAACTGACTTTCCCATCTTAGATTAAGAAATTCTGCTGACTTTCTCCTATTGATTGTGAACAAACCATTGCATGAACCTCTTGTACTCTCGATCTAAATAAGAAAGTACACATCAGATTATTAAACACAATGAGTCCAAAACTATTCATTATATCTATTAACCAAACGCATCCTAAAATAGTGCATTCCTAATATCAAGTTGTAAGTGAAGGCCTAGGTCTTTGATCAGCTCCACTTGGTCTCGCCTCAAGCTTCGGCGAAATTGCGTATTGTTGTTGTTGTCCAAAATTTTGATCAAATTTTTTTATCATGATCGAATTTAACTCGAGTTGTACTTTCCTTTTTGTGAGTTTTGTGGCGCTTGCTCAAGAACTAATTATATTTTGTTTTGAGTAATTAAGATTACTTATGGTGCTTTGGTATATAGATTTATGAGGGTTTGGGTTGAAAGATTGATAAAATTATTTGTTTGGTAGGTCGTCACTTTGGGTTGAACCTATCATTAAACCTTACGGTAAGGGTGTAACTAAAATCCTTATGTTGGGGGGGGGGGGGGGGGGGGGGGAATGAAACAAATACCTCTCTTGAACTTTGTGTAGTACTCCTTTTACCATACTTTTTTTTCATTCATTTTACTGCTCACCACATATTCTATAGTGGCCCTTTATTGCAAAATCTTTTCAATTTTTAAATAGTACCAATTTTATCCTAATTTTCGCTCTTACATTTAAATTTCTTTATACATTTTTACTAAATCCTAAACTAAATCCAAATCCTAGACCAAATCCAAATCTAAACCCACAAACAAACCAAACGGACCCTTATAGTCTACATCTTTTAGTATTGGTTTTGGTTTAGCAATTGGGCCCATTAGTTTGCTTTTGATTTATGTCACATGTATTGAGAGAGAAAAGCATCACAAGATAGAAAAGATGTTTGATAACTATCACTTTTAAAGACTTTTAAGTCTTCTGACGTCTAATTTGAGGATGTAATTTTATTTCTTCATCATTTTCCACAAAACATGAAAAATGTACTTTTTGTATTTTTGAACAACGAAATAATAAGACTAATATGGGACCATCTAGTTTAAATTGGCTAGACATATTGCATCAATCAGTTTCTATCGATTATCTAACAAGACCTTGGATTAGTTGTATGCAAAGAGTGTTCTGATATCTATTTTCAACTAAGTATTACAATGAAAATAATATAATTAGATCATCACTATGTATTTAAAATAAAGTATAAAATAGTTGTTCAACGATTTAATTGCGCCAAAGCATGTATTGTTTGTTACCAAATATATAATATGGGCCAAGCTGAGTATGTAAGAACTAAGCCGGTCCAATTTTCTGTTGATACAAAATGAACTAATAACTATTGATCAAATCTAAACCATGTCCACAACAAACACAAATTAAACATAAGCTAAACAACTTATATTAGCTTAAATAGTTACTCAAATGCAGTAGAAATTCCAATGACCAATTAATTTACCTATGCATATTATTCTTGAAATCAAAATTTTCATATAAGGAAAACTTGTAAACTTGACGTTTCTAACATTTAGCCGAGTTATTTTATCAAACATGTTGTGGGTCATAAGAAAACTAAAGATTTATACAGCCTTATAAGCAATAAAAGAATATCCATGTACGAATAAGTTTATACATGAAGACATTACTTTAATCTCATAATTGGGTCAAGTGGCATCAAGTATATCAAAAAAAGTATTAAACTTCCGAGTTACTATAATCATCTCTATGACATCAATCACTTCTTTAGATTAAGATATATAAAACTGAATTTTTAATTGATCCATTCAATTAGGGGTGTTCATCGTTTCGGTTATCAGGTTGTTCTATTTGTTCGGTCCGGTTAAAAAAAATTGTGTAAAATAGAAAACCGAACTTAAATTATGTTCATTTTTTTATTGACCCGAAAAACCCAAAATACATAAGTTATATTTTTTGAAAACTTAATCATATTGATTTTTGGGGGAAAAATAAAAAACTTTCAGCTTAAAAAGTGTTTAATTTATACCAAGAAATTTTTTTAATGGTCTTTTCATGTATTATAGAAAATATAAATGTTTATATGAACTAGGTTTTCGGTTCAATGCGGTTATTATTTTGTTAAATCCATAACTGAAACCCAAATATCTAATTCGGTTCAATACGATTTTGACATATTCGGTTTGGTTTTTTCGGTTTTCAATTCTTGTTGATATTATCCAAATTGTGAACACCGCTACATTCAACCCATTCTAATTACACACCGAGCCATTCTTTTAACTAAAACATGTTTTAAAAGGCCCTCTCGACCCCATTTTATTTTTATCAAAATCTCAAATGACCTAAATTTTGTAAATAACGAGGAATTAAATTGTCGTGTGTTTCTCGATGGGACCGATTTAAGCATGATATTTTTTCCAAAATTATTTTTAGTTACTTTTAAGGGTCTGAAAATTCCTTAAATTTACTTGCATTTGTGCAAGCTACTTTTCATAAGTGGCTTTTTTTTAGTGTATTTGGTAATATTAATAAATTAATTTAGTATATTTGTTAGCTTTCGTTTTAAAGCTCATTGGTTATGTATATATGATAAAGCCCGCTGGTTAAGTATTTTTATGGTATCGTAAGCATGTTTTGTGTAAAGCCCATTAGGTGCCAATAAGTCGTGTATTAATGGCAACGTTGGGTTTCATGGCAATGATGATATCGTTGATGCATGAAAGGTTGGGATTTCAGGCTTTCGTCTTTTGGTTTGCTCCCGTCTAATTATGAGGTTCCTGATGCTCCTATTTAATCAGTTCATCATCACCCACTTTAACGAACCTTTAACAAAGAGAAAAGAACATATAGTAAATAAAAATCATAATGTTTCCTCGTCTTGCAGTTGATGCGATAAAGAAAGAGTTTAAAAGGGCTAAGGAGCTGAGGGCGTTTTGTTGGGAGGTTCACAAAAGTATTGTGGATAGGGAGGAAATACAAAGAGTGCGTTTAGTTGGAGAAAAATTCTCTTGTTTTCTATCTCTAGTTTTGTAAAAAAATTAGAAGGCAAATTTATCTCCACAAAATACTTGAAATTATAGAAAACACGTTTAGTTGATGTTTGTATTTTCTATTTTAAAGAAAGGGAAGGAAGGTTGTGGGTTTCAAAGAAAAATAACTAAAATTTGTTTTGTAATTTTTCTTGTTAAGTTAGGAAATAGGGGATTTTGTATTTTACACACAAATAATAATAATAATAATAATAATAATAATAATAATAATAATAATAATAATAATAATAATAATAATAATAATAATAATAATAATAAAATCTTGGAAAACGCTAATTTGAATGTGATCTCTATTTTCCTTATTTTCCACAAAACATTTTATGAAAAACAATGGTGTTTTCCCCTAACTAAACGCACTCTAAGTATGTGCTATAATTCTACGAATGAAAGAGTTTAAACAGAGTTAAAGAACCTAAATATTGCATATATTTAAGCAACATGAATGGAATACTGGGTGTGCGCTATAATTTCGCGTCGTTGTTTTTATCTGTATCACTTTAATACATTAGTGATAAATTTATTATTTCAGTTCAATAGCTATCCGACATAATTGATAAGGACAGGAGTAAGGCTATTTCTAAATCAAACTGAGGTTACTGGTAGTAGGAGTAATCCTTCTGTGACTTAAACTGAGGTTACTTGTGGTTTACAAGTAACCTTACTTCTCAACAAGTAACATTACTTCTGTTTTGGGTCGTAAGTTTACTAAAGTAATGGGTCTATGTTTAAGTCGTGACTTTTATTTTTTAGTTTCGTTATTTTTATTTATTCTAGAATAATTAAATTGTCTTGTTTTAGCATATTAGTTTTCCTATAAATTTAGGGCTCTTATAAGTGTAATTGATATCTTTTGATCATTGATTATCAATAAAATTTGTCTTTAGAGTATTTATTTTTGTTTGGGTTTTATTCCCGCAAGATGCACCTTGGTTATTTACCCTTAAATTAGGGTTTATCTAAATACGCTTCCGCGCATCATGCGTCAAAAATATAACCGGACTTGGTATAAGTAAAAACAAAAAAGTTTGTTCGATACATAATTTATCATTATCCCTAGGAACAGCTACATTAAACCAGGAGGGGGTATCCGTCCTATTGCTGTTGGGACTGTTTGGAGGCGTTTAGTTTCCAAAGTATGCGCATCTATGATTGGCCACTCTTCAGATGATTATTTTGCCAACTTACAATTGGGTGTTGGAGTTTCCGGCGGTGGGGAAGCTATTCTTCATGCGGTGAATCGGTTGGTTGAGGATCGGGGGGGTGATGTTGGTCTTTCTATGTTGTTGGTCGACTTTAAAAACGCCTTCAACATGGTTGATCGGGCTGCTATGCTACATGAGGTTCGGCTTCATTTTCCGGCTATTTCGAGGTGGGTGGAATTCTGCTACTCTTGTCCTGCCAGGTTATATTATGGTGAGCACACTCTTTGGTCTCATCAGGGTGTGCAACAAGGTGATCCTCTTGGGCCTCTTCTTTTTGCTTTAGCGTTACATCCCTTGGCTTGTAAGATTAGGGACTCTTTTAACCTTTCCTTTCAAGCTTGGTATCTGGATGATGGCACTATTATTGGAGATACTTTGGTTGTGGGTAGGGTTTTGGAGTTGATTATGAAGGATGGACCTAGTCGTGGCCTACACCTCAATGTTGATAAAACCGAGATTTTTTGGCCAACAGAGGACCCCAGGAGCAGATTGGATGGTGTTTTTCCTCCCAACATTTCTCGCCCTTTACATGGTGTTAAATTATTGGGTGGCCCTGTTAGTGTGGATGTTAATTTTGGTAGCAAGCTTGTTTTGAAAAGGGTGGCGAAAACCATTGATCTTATGGATGCTGTTGCCAAACTTAATGATCCTCAATGTGAGTTGTTGTTACTTCGTACATGTGCTGGTATTTCCAAGTTGTATTTTTCTATGCGCACATGTTCTCCTCGGGTATTTGAGTGTGCTCAGGTTTCTTTTGATGCGGCACTTCGTTCTTCTTTGGAGCGTATTGTTACTGCCTCTGGGCCTGGTTTTGGTGATTGGCAATGGAGACTCGCCACTCTACCTTTTGCTTTTGGGGGGCTTGGTGTGTATGCTGCAGGTGATGTCTTACAATATGCTTTCATAGCTTCTAGACTTCAATCTTCTAGCTTACAGACTAAGCTTCTCTGTAGTTCTGGTATTGTTACTGCGGGTCCTTCTTTTGATGATGCCCTATGCACTTTTAATGGGAATATGGATATTGACTTGTTGAGTAACCCTAACGAGGTCGCTGCCCCCAAACTTATGAAGAAACTGGCAGATATATACTTTGATCGGGTTACCCAAACGGTTGAATCCACTTTTCATCTATCTCCTCGACAGATGGCTTTATGGAGTTCACTAAAGGAGGATCATACGTCGGATTGGCTTCGGGTGGCTCCGATTTCGGGACTGGGACAGACTATGAACGCCAGGACATATCGTTGTGTGTTGTGTTACAGGTTGGGTGTTCCTCTTTTCACCACTCAGGTGCCGTGTTCAGCTTGTTCTAGGGTGTTTAATGGGGATATTTATGGGGATCATGCTGTTTCATGTGCGGGTATTGTGGGCATCAAACATCGGCATAACATTGTGCGTGATGTCCTTGTTGATATTTGTTCTCGATCCGGAATCTCGGCTCGTAAGGAGGTGGATATTGGGCTTTATGGAGATACGGACAGATCCTTGAGACCGGCTGATATATTGCTATATTCTTGGGAGGATGGACGTGATGTATGTGTTGATCTTACTGGATCGTCGCCCTTGACGCAATCCGGGATGATTGATTTTTTGCCAGGGCGGGCGGTTACTGACGCTGCACAGCGTAAGCGTGTCAAATACGATGCCAAATGTGTTGATATCGGGTATGGTTTCCTCCCATTCTCCTTTTCTTCCCTTGGAGAACTTGAGAAAGATGCTGTAACCCTTCTGAAGCGCATTAGAAGATTCTCCATGACTCAAGACATTGGGGCGCGTGCAGCTGCTTATATTTTTAATAGGATCGGTTTTAGTATTGCTAGAGGTGTGGGAGCCCAGTTGGTTTCTCGGCTTCCCACCAATTTCTTGTAAATCCTTTGAGTTTTTAATAAATCGAAGTTTATAATAAAAAAAAAAAAAAAAAAAAAAAAAAAAATAATAATAATAATAATAATAATAATAATAATAATCCAGGCTTACAAAAACTAGTACGTAAAAAATGGGTTTTGTGCCCTCATTGCATTGGTTTAGATGAACAAAAAAAGAAACACTAAGTTTATTACAGCGGCAGGTATGAAGGCGCCGTCCCTTGCGTTTTCACCACCAGCCGAAAAAGTACGATGGCACATCGTACCGTGGGTGGCACCACGGTCGCATGCGCAATGGTGGCCATTTTTTATTTTATTTTATTTTTTTTGGAATTATAATGGCTAGTAGGGAAAAAAAGGTGAGTTTTTCAAATTTATACATGATTGAGGCTAAACAGTCAGATATAATTGACCAAGGTCAACTAGTCAAAAACAGCTTATCCCAATGCTCCGTGGATAGTATAGTGTGTCCCCGGGTCGTTAAAGTCCCAGCGAGATTGAAATGGTGTCGTTTGAAATTGTTTATGAGTGAGTGGCACTGAGGACAGTAGCCCAGATGATGTGGAATTGAATTTGCTACTGTTATTTTGGTATTTGTACACAGATATAATATTCACAAAAATCAGATATACAAGAATATGCACAAATTCACAATTAAGATCACGTAACATACTGGAAAAGTGGGATTTGGTGAATTACAAACTACAGGGGTGCTTTTGAAACTTTTGAAACTTGAAATTTAAAAAGAAATTAGAAAATGAAAATGAAATTGTAAAAGTGATTATTTTAATATTTAAATATTATTTAATTAATTAAACTAATTAAAATCTAATTTAAATTAACTAATAATTATAAATGTTACAAATTATCCTAAAAACTTGCAAAAATAATTTCTAAACTTAAATTAGAACTTGAAGAAAGTATAAAAAAATAAAAATAAGTATTTTTGTCTTTTTATGGATTTTTTTAGTAATTAAAAACTATTTAACTTAATTAAGCTAATTAAACTAATTTAAATTACAATTAATACTAAATTAACTTAGAAAATTATAAGAAAATTTATAAAATTACTTAACCATCACAGGAATCCTAAAAAATTATAAAAACCTCTAAAAATTATGTTTAAGGTTAATCCACTAATTAATTACCTTTTAATTAACTTAAATCTAATTTAAATAATTAAAATAAGAAAAATGGAAAATGAACAGTAGAAATTAAAAATATATTTTCTAAAAGTCTATTATACTATATTAGAGCTAGGAAAAATATAAAAACAAGGTTATGCTTTATAAAAACTAAATATGCTATTTAAAACTTAATATTGATTAATAATTAAGAAAAATAATATTAAATCTAATAATTACTAAATGACAAAATAAAAATCTAGAAAAATTACTGAATTTACTTTAATATAAGAGGTAATTAATAAAAATATAAAAATACTAAGTACTTAATAAAAATCTAAAAATGAAAAATAAAATTTAAATTAAATTAAATAGAAACTATCACTTAATATTAAATTGGCTTTTATTGGATTTTCTTTTATAAACTTACTTTACTACTGAAAATAGAAAAC
Organism: Artemisia argyi; assembly: GCA_030686995.1. NCBI lineage: Eukaryota > Viridiplantae > Streptophyta > Magnoliopsida > Asterales > Asteraceae > Artemisia > Artemisia argyi. The sequence goes on from CM060695.1 coordinate 28,158,844, forward strand.
TTTTGTGAAAACACTTTTGAAATGACTTATAAATAAGCTGTGTGCACCCCCTAAACCAAAACAGTTGACCTATGTTGACTAAATGGACAAATGAACTCAAATGAGTATAGGTGGGGTCCACAATGTCAAAACTTGATACAAATAAGCTAAACAAACTTGAATAAGCTAAAAACAACAAGAATTGATCACAAATAAGCTGATTAGAACCAAATAAGCACTTAAGCAAACTGAGTTTCACTAAGAAATGGGACAGACTTTGGGGTAGAATTCAGGTGGGGTCCACTTAATCCTAGGTCAAACCAATGGTCAATCCTTATTCCCTGGTAGGAGGGGGTTGGGAAAAACCAATTTGAACCACTGGGGCCCACTGGGTTTGCAAGAAATCACCATCAAAGTGGTGGTGGTGAAATGGTTCTGCTGGTGCAGGGGAAGGGTTCTTCCCTGCAACTATGTTCCAGGGCTTGTGGAGCCCACAAAAAAATTCACAAAATTCTAACAACTATGAGACTTCAAAGTAGAGCTGATAGACTACCAATCTTAGGAATTTCAAGTCCTAGATCTTTGCTCAAAAATCAAAACAATTCACACCTTTTTTGCAAAAACTGAGACAATGCACTTTTGACTTTTCACCTTTTTGTTACTTGGTTGACTAATGTGAGATTTATTCTTTCTTAACTGATTAACTGTGACTTAACAAGCTAAAAGGAAACTACAATTGTTGATGGTGATCACTAATGAGCTAGTACACAAAGATTTGAGTGCCAAATCCCTCACAGTTAACTGTGAGGGCAAAAGGAATTGGATTTTGACTTTCTTGCTCTATTACACCAAATGTTAGGTTTGGTTTGAACTAGTTTGATACTGAGAAGTATTTTTCACCCAAAGTTACCCAACAAAATCCTCAAGATCACAATGAAATTACTAAATCCAAACACCCTTTAATACACAGTTATGAAAGACTTTTAATGAGTTTCACTTATTTATCCTACAAATCTGTTTCCAAACTTTTTAATATGATTCACTAAGATGATTTAAACTCAGAAACACAGGTTGCATAGACTAACTTACAAGAAAACAAGATAAAGCTAATTAAGCAGTTAAAACAAGGATTATGATTAACAAAAGATAACTGATTATAAGCTACTAAATTTAACACACAATCTTACTAAATAACAACTAATAGACACAAATCTCATAAACTAGCAAGCAAACACAGAAATCAATAGATATTAAGTTTGAGAGAAAATTCAAATCAAGCAATCTTACAAACTATCCCTAGCATGAACAAGGGATTTTCCACAGTTGCCTATCTTTAGATAGGCCCAAGTTCACTTCCAAGCTTTGCCTTTTTCACCTCAGAACCCTGCAATCAAACTCAATAACACACAAAGTTGACTAATGTTGACTTTTTTTATATTTTTGATTTTCTTTATCTAAGCAGTATTTTAAGAGTCTCTAAAAGCTTGAATAAGCTTTAGGGGAGCTTATATGGCCTAAGAATCCATAAAGATAACCACAAGAGATACCAAATGAAGCTTGAAATTGATTGCTTAAAAACTTGAAATTACATTAAAACAAACTAGTACAGTGCTTAAAAGCTTAAGAAACCAATAGAAATTTAAATTACACTTAATTCGACATTAAAAACTACTAATTAACTAACTTTTTTCTTCCTTGCACTCTTCTGCTTTATATAGCCCTCTCCTAGGGTTTCTTCACTTCTCTGAGCATATCCCACAACTTATCTGAGCCATTGGATCATTGGAAGCCCTTTGATTTGATGCCACGTATTTGGCGGGAAACTATTGTTTGGACTGATTCAGGCAAGGGGTGGCAGCATTTATTGTGGATGTGAGGGTTGGTGCAGAGGGTGTGGGTGTGTGATGATGATATTGCAAGTGGTGGTGGTGGAGCAATACCAGGGGTGGATTGGTGGTTTTGTGGTTTGGCTGAGGGAGAGGGAAAAAGGGGAAAGGGATGGTGTTTGACCGGTTTTGACCAAGGCCAACCCTTTGACCCTGGTATTAGTAGTTTAGGTGTTTGGTGGGCTGTGTTTTGGGCCAAGATAAAAAGGAAAAGGGATGGGCTTGTTTATTGGATTGGGTTTGGTTTTAGAGTAATAATAAGGAGTCCGGTTTGGTTTGAAGTTACACAAGGACCATTTTTGTAATTTAACGAAAGTTGAGGGTTGGGTTTTGGCACTCTTTCAAAATATTTCAAAGGGTCTATTATGCCAATCTATGAATAGTATAAGGTCCTGGGTTGACTTTTCCAATTTATTTTCACCAGGGACTAAAACTGCCAAACTTGCAAAATTCAGGGACCATTTGTGTAATTTTCACCAAACTTTCCACCAAGGACCAATCCTGCCATAAAAGATTAGTGCAAGGACAAAATTTGTTTTTCTCAAAGTTTTTAATATCCCAGGGACCATTTTTGACAATTTTCAAAGTTCAGGGACTAAACTTGACATTTTGTGAAACTTTTCACCAAAGGACTAAATGTGTAACTTTTTTATTTAAACGGACCTTTGGTGACTTTTTCAAGTTTTTAGAATAACCAGGGACTAGATTTGACAACTTTTGAAAGTTGAGGGACTGAAACAGCCAATTATGCAAACTTTGTGCGTTTTCATTTGTCTTTGATATTTTTGCATTTGAAACATGTAAAACACTTTCCTGGGATATTTTCACTATTTTGGTTCAATATTGAGTGTTTTTAGATGTTTTGGCAGCTCAAAAATGGTAAAAATGATGAGTATTTACACACTCATCAATCCCCCACACTAAAACATTGCTAGTCCCTAGCAATCTTTTGAGAAAAACCTGATGGATTTGAAATTCTCTTTACCAAAAGCCATCACTTCTTGAGTAGCCAGGTGTAAGAACTGTGGCGCACCTGATAACCGTGTGATTTTGAGCAACCCACCAGCTGTCAACGGATTTGATTAGTCTTTACCAAAAGCCGTTTGCTTCTGGACTAGCCAGCATCTTGATGGACTAAGTCAACATCTTGGTGAGCTGATTACCAATTATGGATTTTCCACGACCTTTACCACAAGCCATAATCTTGCGGGCTAGCCAACTCATTTGCTTTATGGGATATGGGGAGTTGAGGAACCATACAATTTTTGGCAAATTGCAAGCCATCAACGGGTTTGAGATGTCTTTACCAAGAGCCGTTTGCTCCTGGACTAGCCAATCCATTTGTCATTTAGACTTTGGCGGCCTGATTACCACAAAAAATTTTGAAATAAAGTGAAAATTTTTTGAAAAATTTAGGCCTAAAAATGGGGGTACTTAGAAAGTTTTGTGATAAAATTCGTAAGAATTCCCCCCCCCCCCCCACACTAGAATTGAATATTGTCCTCAATATTCAAAGTCCCGGCTATTATGCCGAATCTCTGAACGGAAAAAGCTAATATTCGATGCTAACTGTGGAAATATCGATTTTATTTTTCACTTTATTTATATGTACATACAATTACACTTTTTTTTTTGAATTTTATATACATATTTACTTTTCAAGAGGTGGGGGATGGCGACTCCCCCACACTAGGGTGGTAGAAAGTAGAAAGAAGTCAGAAATACGGGTGAAAACCCATATATGTTGCTAATTTTTGTTCACCGAGTCACTAGCTTGACTCGATCCCCGAATTTATTGGTCCATGGGGAAAGTTTGGAGATCTGGGACAACCATGGGTGGTATGTCCTCTCCAAAATAATGTTTCAATCGATGACCATTCACTTTGAAGTTGGGACCTTCGGGTTGAGATAACTCAACAGTCCCGTATGGATATACTTTAGCAATAGTGAATGGTCCAGTCCATCGGGTTGTTAATTTCCCCGAGAAGATCTTCAATCTTGAGTTGAAAAGAAGGACTCTGTCACCGATGTTGAAAACGCGGTTCTTAATCTTAGAGTCGTGAATTTTCTTTGTCTTTTCTTTGTAGATCAAAGAGTTCTCGTAGGCTTGATCACGAAGTTCGTTTAATTCATTGAGTTGAACCTTACGGTGATCACTCACTTTATGAAGGTCGTAGTTTGCATGTTTCAAGGCCCAGTAGGCTTTGTGCTCGAGCTCGATCGGTAAATGACACACCTTCCCGTATACAAGCTTGTATAGAGTACACCCGATGGGTGTTTTGTAAGCTGTACGGAAGGCCCAGAGTGCATCATCTAATTTATCCGACCAGGATGCACGGTTTTCACCTACTGTCCTTTCAAGAATCCGTTTTATACTACGGTTGGAAACCTCCACCTGCCCACTTGTTTGGGGGTGATACGCGGTAGAAATACGATGAGTAACACCGTACTTAAGCATGACTTTTGCAAATTGATCATTGCAAACGTGAGTACCGCGATCACTAATGATGGCACGTGGAGTTCCAAAACGAGCAAAGAGGGATTTCAAGAATTTCACAACAACTCGGGCATCGTTAGTGGGTAAGGCCTTAGCCTCAACCCATTTTGACAAATAGTCAACAGCCACGAGAATATACTTGTTTCCACGAGAAGATGGGAATGGCCCCATAAAATCAATGCCCCAGACGTCAAAGATTTCACAAACTTGAATGGCATTTTGTGGCATTTCGTTCTTTTGTGAAATATTCCCGTGACGCTGACAAGCATTACAAGCTTTGACTAACTCGTGGGCATCCTTATAGATCGTGGGCCAATAGAAACCGGAATCAAACACCTTTTTGGAGGTGTAGTTAGGACTATGGTGGCCCCGGTGGGTCCAGCATGGCAAGCCTTGAGAATATCAGCGGCTTCCTGTCCGTATACACATCGCCTGATGACTTGATCGGCACAGATTTTGAAGAGAAAGGGGTCGTCCCAGAAGTAATGTTTAACGTCTTTGAAGAATTTATTTTTCTGTTGGGACGTCAACCCCTTAACGATTAAGTTACCCGCATGGTAATTTGCAAAGTCGGCAAACCATGGGGTAGTAGAGTCACCACGAAAAGCAACCGCATTGAGTGTTTCGAGAGGAAATGTTTCATTTATTTCCTTTTTCACGAACACATCCTGATGAGGGTTTTCTAATCGTGAGAGATGATCAGCAGCAAGGTTCTCAGCTCCTTTTTTATCACGGATAATGATATCAAATTCCTGAAGGAGGAGAACCCAACGGAGAAGCCTCGGCTTTGCATCTTGCTTTGCAAATAGGTACTTCAAAGCCGAGTGATCTGTATACACCACGCATTTGGTCAGGATCAAGTATGGCCGGAATTTCTCGAAGGCATACACCACAGCTAGGAGTTCTTTTTTAGTGGTGGTGTAATGACCTTGAGCCTCGGTCATAGTTTTGCTTGCGTAGTGTATAGGCTGAAAGTATTTTGCTTTACGTTGCCCCAAGACCAAACCTATGGAAAAATCACTAGCATCGCACATAAGCTCAAAAGATAGGTCCCAATCAGGGGAAACAAGAATCGGTGCCTCGGTAAGCTTTTTCTTTAATGTTTCAAAAGCTTCGATGCACTCAGGAGAGAAGATGAAAGGAGCATCCTTCTCGAGGAGATGGGTCATAGGCCGGGCAATCTTAGAAAAATCTTGGATAAACCTACGGTAGAAGCCGGCATGACCCAAAAAGCTCCTAACACCTTTTACGGTGGTGGGATGAGGTAATTTAGCGATGACATCAATTTTGGCTCTGTCAACCTCAATCCCGTTTTTTGAAATTTTATGGCCAAGGACAATGCCCTCCTTGACCATAAAGTGGCTCTTCTCCCAGTTGAGACTTAGATTCGTTTCTTTGCAACGTTTAAGCATCTGTTCCAAGTGGGAGAGGCAAGACTCGAATGAATCCCTGATGACTGAAAAGTCATCCATGAATACCTCCATGGTTTTCCCGATCATTTCGGAAAAGATAGACATCATGCACCTCTGGAACGTGCCTGCCTGCCTGGTGCATTACATAAGCCGAAAGGCATACGTCTGTAAGCAAAAGTTCCGTAGGGGCATATGAAGGTAGTCTTCTCTTGATCCTGGGGATCAATGGGGATTTGGAAGTAACCCGAAAAACCATCGAGGAAGCAGTAATATTCATTCCCCGCAAGTCTTTCAAGCATCTGGTCCATAAAAGGGAGAGGAAAATGGTCTTTACGGGTGGCTTCATTCAACTTTCGATAGTCAATACATACTCGCCAACCCGTGACCAACCGAGTTGGAATCAACTCGTTATCCTCGTTGGTGACAACGGTAATGCCACCCTTTTTAGGGACACAATGAATTGGGCTAACCCAAGGACTGTCAGATATAGGATAAATCAATCCCGCATCAAGAAGTTTAAGAACTTCTTGTTTGATAACTTCGTGGATTTTTGGATTTACCCTTCTCTGTTGTTGCACTGCTGGTTTAAAGTCATCCTTCATTAAGATTTTGTGTGTACAAAAGTCCGGGCTTATGCCCTTAATGTCGGAGAGTTTCCAAGCAATTGCTTGCTTGTTTGCTTTAAGAACCTTCAGGAGTGTTGCCTTTTCCTCATCTTTTAAGTCTTTAGCAATAATGACAGGCAATTTATTATCACCCTCCAGAAATGCATATTCCAGATGAGGAGGCAAGTCCTTGAGCTCAACCTCGGGAAAGTCTTCAGTTATTTCAACATTTTTGACTTCCGCTTTATGAAGTATTTTTGGAGACGGAGAGGGTGAAGGATCGTCGTTTAACAATCTTTCAAGGAGAAGAATGTCCCCCTCCGGGTCAAGATAGTTTTCATCAACCCCACTTGGGATTGAGCTATCTTGAGCAAGAAAAGCCTCGACCTCTTCCAGAAGGAAATCACTTCCCTCAAACGGAGTGAGGGAAGGGGAAGGGTCGGAAATGATAGGGTCAGTAGAAAGACTGCCACTAGATGAGAAACCAAGGACTTCTTGAGAATACTCCTCAGACGCAACATCGATGATATCAATTCGGTTAACCGTTTCAGCGTCATAGTTGGAGGAGTATCTTGAAGTTTGATCAAGATTGAATGTGATGGCTTCGCCACCAACACGTAGAGTGATTTCTTCTTCGAATACATCGATTAAAGCTCGACCCGTTCTTAAGAATCCCCTCCCGAGAATGAGAGGAACTCTTGGGTCAGCATCGAAATCAACAATCACGAAATCTGCCAGAAAATGGAACTTTCCTACTTTCACGAATATATCTTCGGCAATGCCGAGAGGACGGGATATAGTACGGTCTGCAAGCTCGAGTGTCATGCAGGTCGGAGTGAGAGCAGGAAGAGAGAGTCTTTTCCAGACTGTGTAAGGCATGAGGTTAATGCTTGCGCCAAGATCGGCCAAGGCAAAGCATTCAACCATCCCAGGGAAAATACAAGGAATGAGAAATTTCCCGGGATCTCCAAGTTTTTCGGGAAGCTTTTTCAAGAGCACTGATGAGCAATGCTCATTAAGAGGAGTTTTTGCCATCTCACAGAGTTTTTCTTTGTTGCTTATCAGATTTTTGATTGTCGAAGCAAACTTAGGCATGAGAAGAAGAGCGTCCGCGAAGCTAATATCAAAGTGTAATTCTTGGAAATTTTGATAAAATTTTTCCATCTAATGGTTAGCTTTTTCGCGGTTCTTTTGATCATTCAAACGTGAAGGATATGGAATTGAAGGCTTAGGATCATTCTTTGGGATTTCATCAGAACTCACAGGGGGATCAAATACAACTTTCGGCTTACGAGCCGGGACCGGGACAACTTGAGGGTGGACGTTGTTGATACCTCCGTTATTAGTAGGAAGTACCGTGTCCGTGGTAACCTCAGGTCCACGTTCCGCTACCTTAATAGGAGGAGAAGAAGAGGTAGAAGGAATCGAGGGTCCATTGTATGATACCCCACTTCGGGTGGTGATCACTTTGACATCGCCCCTCGGGTTAGCGATCGTGTTGCTCGGTAGTGTACCCGGGCCCCGAGGGTCGATCATTTAAAGACTTCTGAAGCTCAGAGATCTTGCTGATCAATAACCGATTCGTTTCCTCTTGTGCTTTCATGAATTGTTTTAGCACTTCATCGGAGGAAGACGAGGGTGGAACAACGTTTTGAGGAGGATTTTGAACACGATTGTTTTGAAAATTCCCTTGATTTTGATTGTTGTTACCCTGAAAAGTGTTTCTCTGATTGAAATTACCCTGATTGTAATTTCCTTGATTTTGGTTTCTTTGAAAATTTCCTTGAAAACCTTGGTTTTGATTGCCATTTTGAAAATTGTTTTGATTAAACTGGCCTTGATTTTGGTTCGGGTTTTGGAAATTTGAGTTTTGACCTTGGTTAAAATTCTGATTCGAGTTACGGTTTTGATTTTGGTTAAAACCGGGAGGTCCGAGAAAATTGTTGGAACGATAGCTTAAGAGATTACGGTCCCCTTGCGGTTGGTAAGAATTACCCCCCGTATTGTAGGAACCGTGAGCAGCATACACGTTCTCTTGAGGAAAGCCAGCAGTAGCTGGACACTCGGAATAAAGATGTGGGCCCCCACAAGTTTCACAACTTCGGGCCACGACTTTCACTTGTTGATTTTGAACCTGATTTTGCATCGTTTGGTTCATTCTCAACACAGCCGTAGAAATATCATCCATCTTTTTTGTAAGAGCAATTATTTCAGGAGATGATGATGAAGGAGTAATGGAATTACATGACGCATCCCTCTCTGCAGAGGAATCCCAAAAGTTATGGTGGGCAGTCATGTTCTCAATTAAATCATAGCACTCCTCGGGACGCCTTTTCATAAAGGTCCCACCAGCAGCAGCATTTAGAATATCTCGGTGCCTCAATGTCAGACCATTATAGAAGGTATCTATGATGGTAACTTGCAACATATTGTGGTTAAGGCACCGATCAATAGCTAGCTTATAACGTTGCCAAGCCTCAAAAAGAGACTCATCGGGACGTTGCCGGAAGTTGCTGATATCATTTCGTAACTTGGTAACCATGGAGGGTGGAAAATATTTTGCTAAAAACTTGGTTACCATTTCATCAAAGGTGTGAATAGAATTATTTGAGAGTCGGTCAAACCATGCAGTGGCATGATGAGTGAGAGAATAGGGGAAGAGGTACAGCCGGAGGGCATCATCGGTGACACCATGCTGTTTCATGCTTTGGGTGACCGTGAGATATTTGTCAAGATGCTTATTGGCATCGTCACCCAGTAATCCGTGAAATTGACACGAATTCTGGACTTGTTGGATCATGTGGTGCTTGAGGCCAAAGTCCGTAGCCTCAATAGTGAGTGGTGCAATAGGCCCACCCCGCCCTTGCATGGTAGGCTGGCACAGCTCCTCCATCGTTCGGAGATCAGGAGCTGGCACATACCTGGTAGGGTCAGGGGGTGGTAAAGGTGGTGGTCGCCCAGCGGCCATTTCGGTCTTTAGTTCTTGTGTGTCAGAACGTAGCTCGGGTACGTTTTTCTGATGTTTACGTTTTGTTTGTGACCGAGTGCGCATGCACTAAAAACAATTTTTCAAAACAAGATCGAGGCAAAACCACAGTGAACTTAAACCAATTATCACAAGTGAATGGCTTCTTTAAAAAAGGTACACCACTCACAGGGATATAAAGGCAAGTTTTTATCTTAAGTTTGGGAACTTATTATGTCCACACCCCCAGTTGGTAGGTGTTCAGCCTTGGTTTGCGGTGGTAAGATTTTATGTATTTATTACTTTGAAAAACTGCTTTAGGCTTATGGGTGTGTGTGCAGAAAACTTGGGAAATATTTTTGGAACTGATTCGTTAACCGAAATCGTTTTTTTAAGATTACTCGCAGGCTGGCGGGAGGAAGTAAATAGGTTTCCTCTTCAGTTCGCAATTTAATGTCAGAACTTACCTTAAACCAACAGTTTCAGGTTGTAATCTTAAAGAAAACGAAGTAATTTAACTTCACAGTTTGTTTAGTTGTTTTTTATTTTTTTTTGGTGTTTTTAACACTTTAGGGAAAATGTTAATGAACTTTTTTGATATGATTATATTTTTACAAAAACTTTTTACAAATTTGTGTGATATTTGTACAGGGAGGGTTTTAAAAACCACTAAACTTAAAACGATTTTTTTTAAAACACGCAACAACCTCCCCGGCAGCGGCGCCAAATTTTGATTGAGGCTAAACCGTCAGATATAATTGACCAAGGTCAACTAGTCAAAAACAGCTTATCCCAATGCTCCGTGGATAGTATAGTGTGTCCCCGGGTCGTTAAAGTCCCAGCGAGATTGAAATGGTGTCGTTTGAAATTGTTTATGAGTGAGTGGCACTGAGGACAGTAGCCCAGATGATGTGGAATTGAATTTGCTACTGTTATTTTGGTATTTGTACACAGATATAATATTCAAAAAAATCAGATATACAAGAATATGCACAAATTCACAATTAAGATCACGTAACAGACTGGAAAAGTGGGATTTGGTGAATTACAAACTACAGGGGGTGCTTTTGAAACTTTTGAAACTTGAAATTTAAAAAGAAATTAGAAATTGAAAATGAAATTGTAAAAGTGATTATTTTAATATTTAAATATTATTTAATTAATTAAACTAATTTAAATCTAATTTAAATTAACTAATAATTATAAATGTTACAAATTATCCTAAAAACTTGAAAAAATAATTTCTAAACTTAAATTAGAACTTGAAGAAAGTATAAAAAAATAAAAATAAGTATTTTTGTCTTTTTATGGATTTTTTTAGTAATTAAAAACAATTTAACTTAATTAAGCTAATTAAACTAATTTAAATTACAATTAATACTAAATTAACTTAGAAAATTATAAGAAAATTTATTAAATTACTTAACCATCACAGGAATCCTACAAAATTATAAAAACCTCTAAAAATTATGTTTAAGGTTAATCCACTAATTAATTACCTTTTAATTAACTTAAATCTAATTTAAATAATTAAAATAAGAAAAATGGAAAATGAACAGTAGAAATTAAAAATATATTTTATAAAAGTCTATTATACTATATTAGAGCTAGGAAAAATATAAAAACAAGGTTATGCTTTATAAAAACTAAATATGCTATTTAAAACTTAATATTGATTAATAATTAAGAAAACTAATATTAAATCTAATAATTACTAAATGACAAAATAAAAATCTAGAAAAATTTCTGAATTTACTTTAATATAAGAGGTAATTAATAAAAATATAAAAATACTAAGTACTTAATAAAAATCTAAAAATGAAAAATAAAATTTAAATTAAATTAAATAGAAACTATCACTTCATATTAAATTGGTTTTTCTTGGATTTTCTTTTACAAACTTACTTTACTACTGAAAATAGAAAACTTTTGTGAAAACACTTTTGAAATGACTTATAAATAATCTGTGTGCACCCCCTAAACCAAAACAGTTGACTTATGTTGACTGAATGGACAAATGAACTCAAATGAGTATAGGTGGGGTCCACAATGTCAAAACTTGATACAAATAAGCTAAACAAACTTGAATAAGCTAAAAACAACAAGAATTAATCACAAATAAGCTGATTAGGACCAAATAAGCACTTAAGCAAACTGAGTTTCACTAAGAAATGGGACAGAATTTGGGGTGGAATTCAGGTGGGGTCCACTTAATCCTAGGTCAAACCAATGGTCAATCCTTATTCCCTGGTAGGAGGGGGGTTGGGAAAAACCAATTTGAACCACTGGGGCCCACTGGGTTTGCAAGAAATCACCACCAAAGTGGTGGTGGTGAAATGGTTCTGCTAGTGCAGGGGAAGGGTTCTTCCCTGCAACTGTGTTCCAGGGCTTGTGGAGCCCACACAAAAATTCACAAAATTCTAACAACTATGAGACTTCAAAGTAGAGCTGATAGACTACCAATCTTAGGAATTTCAATTCCTAGATCTTTGCTCAAAAATCAAAACAATTCACACCTTTTTTGCAAAAACTGAGACAATGCACTTTTGACTTTTCACCTTTTTGTTACTTGGTTGACTAATGTGAGATTTATTCTTTCTTAACTGATTAATTTTGACTTAACAATCTAAAAGGAAACTACAATTGTTGATGGTGATCACTAATGAGCTAGTACACAAAGATTTGAGTGCCAAATCCCTCACAGTTAACTGTGACGGCAAAAGGAATTGGATTTTGACTTTCTTGCTCTATTACACCAAATGTTAGGTTTGGTTTGAACTAGTTTGATACTGAGAAGTATTTTTTACCCAAAGTTACCCAACAAAATCCTCAAGATCACAATGAAATTACTAAATCCAAACACCCTTTAATACACAGTTATGAAAGACTTTTAATGAGTTTCACTTATTTATCCTACAAATCTGTTTCCAAACTTTTTAATATGATTCACTAAGATGATTTAAACTCAGAAACACAGGTTGCATAGACTAACTTACAAGAAAACAAGATAAAGCTAATTAAGCAGTTAAAACAAGGATTATGATTAACAAAAGATAACTGATTATAAGCTACTAAATTTAACACACAATCTTACTAAATAACAACTAATAGACACAAATCTCATAAACTAGCAAGCAAACACAGAAATCAATAGATATTAAGTTTGAGAGAAAATTCAAATCAAGCAATCTTACAAACTATCCCTAGCATGAACAAGGGATTTTCCACAGTTGCCTATCTTTAGATAGGCCCAAGTTCACTTCCAAGCTTTGCCTTTTTCACCTCAGAACCCTGCAATCAAACTCAATAACACACAAAGTTGACTAATGTTGACTTTTTTTATATTTTTGATTTTCTTTATCTAAGCAGTATTTTAAGAGTCTCTAAAAGCTTGAATAAGCTTTAGGGGAGCTTGTATGGCCTAAGAATCCATAAAGATAACCACAACTCAGTACACTAAGAAACTCAAAATGAAATTGAAAATGGCACAATCTGAGATACCAAATGAAGCTTGAAATTGATTGCTTAAAAACTTGAAATTACATTAAAACAAACTAGTACAGTGCTTAAAAGCTTAAGAAACCAATAGAAATTTAAATTACACTTAATTCGACATTAAAAACTACTAATTAACTAACTTTTTTCTTCCTTGCACTCTTCTGCTTTATATAGCCCTCTCCTAGGGTTTCTTCACTTCTCTGAGCATATCCCACAACTTATCTGAGCCACTGGATCTTTGGAAGCCCTTTGATTTGATGCCACGTATTTGGCGGGAAACTATTGTTTGGACTGATTCAGGCAAGGGGGGTGGCAGCATTTATTGTGGATATGAGGGTTGGTGCAGAGGGTGTGGGTGTGTGATGATTATATTGCAAGTGGTGGTGGTGGAGCAATACCAGGGGTGGATTGGTGGTTTTGTGGTTTGGCTGAGGGAGAGGGAAAAAGGGGAAAGGGATGGTGTTTGACCGGTTTTGACCAAGGCCAACCCTTTGACCCTGGTATTAGTAGTTTAGGTGTTGGGTGGGCTGTGTTTTGGGTCAAGATAAAAAGGAAAAGGGATGGGCTTGTTTATTGGATTGGGTTTGGTTTTAGAGTAATAATAAGGAGTCCGGTTTGGTTTTAAGTTACACAAGGACCATTTTTGTAATTTAACGAAAGTTTAGGGTTGGGTTTTGGCACTCTTTAAAAATATTTCAAAGGGTCTATTATGCCAATCTATGAATAGTATAAGGTCCTGGGTTGACTTTTCCAATTTATTTTCACCAAGGACTAAAACTGCCAAACTTGCAAAATTCAGGGACCATTTGTGTAATTTTCACCAAACTTTCAACCAAGGACCAATCCTGCCATAAAAGATTAGTGCAAGGACAAAATTTGTTTTTCTCAATGTTTTTAATATCTCAGGGACCATTTTTGACAATTTTTAAAGTTCAGGGACTAAACTTGACATTTTGTGAAACTTTTCACCAAAGGACTAAATGTGTAACTTTTTGATTTAAAAGGACCTTTGGTGACTTTTTCAAGTTTTTAGAATAACCAGGGACTAGATTTGACAACTTTTGAAAGTTGAGGGACTGAAACTGCCAATTATGCAAACTTTGTGCGTTTTTCATCTGTTTTTGATTTTTTTGCATTTGAAACATGTAAAACACTTTCCTGGGATATTTTCACTATTTTGGTTCAATATTGAGTGTTTTTAGATGTTTTGGCAGCTCAAAAATGGTAAAAATGATGAGTATTTACACACTCATCAATACACTATAAATTTTAATTTTAACCCTCTAAAAACCTTATAAATACCCCTTATTATTTCATACTTTATGACCCGATCAACCGGCAAACAATCCACCAAAAAAATTTGGGTTGACTGATGAAGAATCCTAGAGCAAGATCTCCAAGTCTTGAGAGAGTATGAAGAAGCCGAAGAACGTGAGGCAGCTGCTCGTAGGGCTCGGGAAGATGCTCATACGGAGCGGGCAAACATAGAATGTTGGGAATTATAAATTTGATGATAACAAAACAGGAAGGACTAATATTGATAAAGAGAGAAAGCTTCAAAGATATCAAAGATATAAGAAATCAAATTACTTTATTATGAAAATTTCTTAATATCCATTCTTATCTCTTTGTGTAAACCCTATCTCTCTAGTATATAAAGAGAGGTAGGCGTCTGGTTTTTAATATCAAGAAAACATAGAACCCTCTCAATGAGAGTCTGGACACACCAAAGAAAGCGTGTGTATAGTAGTTAGATTATTAGTTGGTTATGTATTAGTATTTGATATAGTGAATAGAAGAGAACCTTGAAGTAACTTTGATTTTTGTGTTATTATTCCGCTGTGCAAATCATCATTACAATATCCTAGATGAGCTTAAACGATCTTTAACAGTTGGTATCAGAGCGGGTGGCTCTCGATATCTAGGATTTACAAGGTTTTCTAGTCGAATATAACAGTTATGAAGAAGCACATGGAAGCAGGATACCTCGTATTATAATTATGTTGTGTAGGGGTGCTCACGGTCCAAAAACCGGACTGGACCGAGACCGAATCCGGCAAAAAACCTAGACCAAGACTGGACTGAATGTGGTCAGTCCGGTCTCGATCCAAATAGGCTAAATGTCCGGTTTTTAAGTCGGACCGGACCGATCCGGACCGAGACCGAAATTAAGAAAATCCCTAGACCGAACCGAATGTGGTCGGTCCTGTCCGGTCGGTTTTGTCGGTCGGTCCGGTCCATCCGGTCCGTTTGCTCACCCTTAATGTTGTGAATTGAATATTGCAAGTGGTGTATTTAATCTTCGTCTCAGAATAATAATTCATATTTCCTTTTTAGGATGTTTTAAAATAATTGTTCATTTTCCTTTTTAAATATGGGTTTTTCTAACTTGTGCCCTAAGGGTACAAGTTAAGAACAATAAAAGTACATAAAAGTACTCAGGAACCCACACAAAAGTACATACAAGTGTACTTTGGTGTGAATTCTTATCTCCTTTTTCGTGGGTCCCATGATACTTTTTGTGTGCTTAACATGTGCCCTAGGGCACAAGTTAGAAAAACCCTTTAAATAAAAACTAGTGAATGTAGTGGATGTATATTTTTTGAGACGAAAAAGGTATCTTTTACAAGAAATATGATGAAGGTAAATTATTTAAGAGTTATATCCTTTACACACCATGGTTGTACTATCTAGCAAGACCACTTTATTAATGTTAAGACTTGTTGTCAGCTTTATCAAAAAGATAAATAAAATACTTCGAATAAATAAAAAAAGTTTCTCTCACACGTATTTTTAATATTCTCTCACACACAATCACAAGTTACAGTGTCTTTCTCTCCCATAAGACAATCCTTTCTCTCGCTAACATTAACCACTAAAAATTAAAAGTTAAACACCACCGAACAACAATCGCATAGCACGTCAGATTCTGGTTCGTATTCCGGTGTGTCGGATTCCGGTTGATATTCCGAACAACAATCGTATAGCACGGTTCTAAGTAAAAGACAATTGTGTTCCTTTTAATTCTGGCGTTTTTCTCTCTTCCGTTCATATTCCGGTGTGTCAGATTCCGGCTGCGGTAAAGACAAATTTTTGCTGTGGTTCATATTCCGGCCGAAGTTGTTCTAGCACGTCATCAGTTTTCTGGCCACCGTCATCAGACATAGACGGGCGTGTCAGATTCCGGCTGTTGTGGTCATATTGATGGTGAAGTGGTGATGAGGCGAAAAGTGTACCGCTGTTAAGGGAATTATTTGATCAATTATTGCCCTAAATCGTTCCTTTTGTCATTTTAGGTACTTTTGAGGAGAAATCTGGAAAAGGAAGTGTTTTGGACGTTTTAGGAGCATAAAAGTGAAGAAAACGGCAAAGTCTCAAATTCCTTGCTGGGAACAGTACCTGACGACGTCAAGCCTTAACACATGACGGCGTCAAGAGTGACAAAAGAGGTGGAAGTGGAAATTACAACGTGATGGCCCAGAATATTTTCAATGTAATTGGCCTGACGGCGTCACCAAGGCCGTCGGGTCCAAATACAAGTGACGGCCCAGTGGAGATTTACACATGAAGGCGTCAAGACTGGATCTAGGCAATACGAATTTCAACTTGGCAGCGAGTTGACGGTGTCAGAAGCCATACATGACGCCGTCAGGATGCTATGTCTATATATATTTTTCTAATTTTTCATTGTAAAGTGTGGAACAAGTTGTGGAATACTAAACACAAACCCTAGGTAAAATTTCCTGCATATTGAAGGGGTTTCAAACCCTTCTTTCTTCCATGTTTGAATAAAGATAAGTTCTCCAATAATCATTCAATATGTCTATGTATTGTTTGATTCTATCTTACGCTTGTCTTTCTTTTAACATGTTAGGCTAGATTTTCATTGTGTTTGCTTAGATGTACTGAAACCTAGATGTTGATTATTAGTTGATTGTTTGTTTATAATTGTTACGGATGATTGTATTCAATGTTAGGCTTAAAAAAACTTGCAGACTTCCATTGGTAACTTGCTTGAACGTCTTAAGAAACATGATCGGAGGTGTACTACGATTTTTGGTTGTATTTAATGCATAAGTGAATTCTAATGGTCCCATGTTAGGAGCTTTTAGTCGGCTCGACATAGGAGTAAAGTAGGATCTTATAAAGTTAGGAAAGATTGTACACGGCCCTACGACTAGTATTAAGGAATATAACCCGTCATCCATGCAATTGTAACAAGCTAATCAACCGATAAAAGATATCTAGGGAGTAATGAAATCTAAGTAAACACAACTTTTCTCATTATTGTTTCCACCACATTAGTTTAATTTTCATGTCTTTTATTTTATTTTGATTGCATCTTAGTTAATTGGGTTAGTTGGCTAGAAACTAATTCCGCCCACTCCTTCAAAACCCGAGATTTTACTTGCTTTCATAAAATATAAAAAATATAAAAAGAATCATCCCTCACCTCTAGACCTAGTTTAGTAGGCTTTCTAATCCTAGCGACACTATTCCTGAGTTGAACGATCAATCCCCAGGTACTTGTCACTATACTATACTACAACGATCAGGTACACAGCCTGGTGGGGGTTGCAAGCTTCTCAATATCCCTTGAGAGGTAAAACCTGTTGTGAGGGCGCAATCCCCCGTATCAAGTTTTTGACGCCGCAGCCCGGGGTCTAGGTTAGAATTTATTTTTATTAGGTCTACTTGCTAGATTCCTTTCTAGTAAGATTTTTATTTTTATTTTAAGGTTTCCTTTAGTCTATCTTATTTCTTTGTTCCTTTGTTCATAAACTATTTCGATGGATAACAATAGCATTGATCGTTTGATTCATGTTACTCGTGTTTTTCGTCGTAGGATTTTCCAAATACCCGCCCCAATCCCTTTAGTGGAAAATGAGAACCCACCTAACCTCTCGCCTGACCATCACTTTGACATTAATTCTGAGATGGAGGAGTCTGACCATGATAATGACCATAGGGCTAGTCCTTTTTACTATTCGGACTCCGATGAGGACCTAGATGATTGTGATGTAATTAATGAGGATAGGATGGAAGATGAGGTGGACCCTCTTAGGTATGTCGACCCTAGAACAAGGATTGAGAATGGCAGTTTATTTAAAATAAAGTTTCCTTGTAAGATCGGATTTAGGAGCTTTGATGCCTACCTTAACTCATCTCTACCAATGAACATAATCTCGCGTAGTGAATACAATAAAATTATGGTAGATGAGTTATAATACAAAGGAGATAATATTGTTGCTAGGGGCAATGACATTGCATGTGTTTGTGGGAAGCTTTGTTTATCTAGTTGAGTTTATGGTTATGAAGAATCTAGGAGAATTTATCAATAGTAACTTAACCCAAGTTGTGTTTGGAAAACCCTTCAAAAGGTTAACCAACCTAGATGAAAACTTATGGAAGGGTTAATTACATTCTCAGATGAGGATGAAGATTTTGTCTACCAAATGCCCCGTGCACACCCTAAGTTCAAGGATTTTTCTATGGAGAAATGTAATAGGTATCCACCCCTTGAAATTCTAAGTGGGAATGATAAAAGGAAAGGGCTTAAATATCCTCATGAAAAGAATAAAAGGTATTATCGCGGATTTTTAGAGCTAAGTGATATTTATAAGAAAGATCGGGCGACTATTAGATGGCTCACACTAGGGTATGTGAGCATAAGCGATACACGATAGCCCATGACCTTGAGTCTAGCTATAAGACTTGTAAATAAAGAAAAGCGCTTCTTGGGAGGCAACCCATGTTTTGTGTGTTTTTATTTGTTTGATTTTTGTTTGTTTGATTTTATTTGTTTCCGTATGCATGTTTTATTTTTATTGTTGGAAAATCATGTTTCAAAGTAAATTGTGAAAATGCTTTATTTTGTTTTTAACTTCGTCTTAATTACATATAAAGGTATTTTGCAAAAGCTAAGTGTAAGGGAAATCCAAATTTGTTTATAAGAACGAAAATGATCATGATTCGCCACAATATTAAATGAGCATGTATATTAGTATTTGTTAGAGTCAAATGCTTGTATCGAGTCATGATGATGTTTTGCAGGATTTTCCAGGAAATAAGGCAAAAGTTTTTCCAGAAATTTTTCGGAAACTTAACTTAAGATTTTTCCAGGAACATTCTGACGACGTCAGGAATTACAACCTGACGGCGTCAGGTACCAAAATTCTGAAAAATTTTGCGAGTTTTGTTTAAACCGGAGTTTTAAAGTTTTTGTTAATTCTTTAGTTTTATAAACTCCATTAAATCTGCAAACATTCATTCCACAAGCATTATATCTTAAATTAATTTCTATGATTTGTTAGTATATATATAGATTGCCGCCGATTTTACGCGGGGTTGCCTTGATTGTTTTCTCAGGTTTAACAGGTTTATATGACAAGAAGATGATTTATATTTCTGGAGGGAAGCTTTCAACGTTCATTTTCTTGGAGGAAGATCTAACCTTGTTGACACACTATCCATACCGAACAAATCAGGGGAGTATTTGTTTTCATTCTTTTACCTGCTATACTTTTACATTCTTTAATTGAACATTGGGGACAATGTTCATCCTAAGTGTAAGGGGAGGGTAAATGATGATACCTTATAGGATACAATTGCACTTGAGTTTGTTTGTTTGATAAAACTAAGAGAAATACTTGTTAGTGCAATTTTAGCGCCAAATTTAAAATTTTTTACAACATTTAGGAGTGAAACTTTAGCCTTAACAAGCGTCTCATGGATAGGAGTTGTATAACTAGCACAAAAACCGTACCAATCAGAAAAATTTTCCACCCAAATATGTGAGGTTCGCCTTTAGATTTGATAGGAAAAGCATTCATTATTAGTACTTATGAGTATACCGGTAGCATTTAGATTCTAGAACTTGCGTTAGCGATACACCCCGAGACCGCTAGTGATACTACATTCGTGTAGTAGGATTTACTACATGATAAGAGGCATTAGGATCACCCTTGTGTTTAAACCCGTATCATAATTACTTGACCATTTAAGTCATATTACTTGACTAACAAAGTCAATTAATTTTCCCACACCTTTGCTTTGTACTCATTTTTAGTACACGATACCCCTATGATGAGTGTGTAAATACTCATCATTTTTATCGTATCTGAACTGCCAAAATATTCAAAACACTCAGAAATGCATCAAAATACTGAAAATATTCCAAAATTGTGTTTTATATGTTTTAGATGCAAAATGTTTAAAAACAAATGAAAAACGAACAAAGTTTGCATAATTAGCAGTTTCAGTCCCTCAAGTTTCAAAAATTCACAAAACTAGTCCCTAAAGGTTTAAAGTGAAAGAAAAGTCAACTTTGGTCCTTCGAAAGTCAAACATGTTCAATATTAATCCCTGGATGAAAGTTTTCACAAACTAGCAACTTTTACCCTTTAAAATCCAAAAATGACATAAAAGGTCCCTAAACTTTCAGAAATTGTCAAAATTAGTCCCTGGTATTCAAAATGTGGAAATTATCAACAAAGGTCCTTTGGAAAGCAAGAGTTATCATAATTGGTCCTTGGTGGTAAAGTTTGGAAAAATTGCAAGTTTGGTCCTTTAACTTTGAAAACTGGCAAAATTGGTCCCTGAGAAATTTAAATTTGGAAAAATACCTTTTTGGAATCAAAAGATGGCAAGAAGGAACCTTGGAATATGATTGGGAAGTTTACAATATTGGTCCTCATTTTCAGAAAATTGCATATTTGGTCCTTGTAATTTAATACTTAACCAAATGGACCCTAGGTTTAATAAACTACCTAACAACAAAAATAACCCAAGCAAACCTGATCCAATACCACAACCACCAGGCCCAACCCCTCCAAGCCCACTCCCCGTTTTAAATAACCCCCACCAGGTTTGACCTGGTCAACCTCCACCTCAAAACCACTTCCCCCCAATAATACCACCTTATCCCTGCCCTAGCCTGCAACCTTCATCATCACCTCACCACTAATACCTCTGTCACACTCCACCCCCTCCTACTCACCTCAAAACAACAACTAAACAACAAATTCCCTCCCCCCTGCCAAGTCAAAACTACCCCAGCTTGTTTGTGTCTGTTTTCCCGCCAAAAACAAATAGAAGGCTCAGATCAAATTAACTCATCCAACGACCTAGCATTGAAGTGGGAAAAAGCCAAGGAGCAATTTTGAAGCTATAAATAAAGAAAGAAGAGCAGGGAGCAAGGAGTTAGTTAATAGAGTTGTCATAGTGTAGTCGTAGTTAATGTAGTAGCTTAATTTTCACTTTACAGTTGTAACCAAGAGTTGTAATCAACATTGCTATTGTAATTTTAACTTTCTTGAAGCTCAATCTCACGTCTTGTTATTTAAATTTTAAATTTGCAATTTTTACATAAAAGTCTCAGTTCACTTTTAAGTGGTTAAAAGTTGTTGTAACTAGTTATTTAAGCTCATTAAACTTCACAAGAAAGCTTTTAAAAGTTCCTAAGCCTCTTATTCAGTTGTATTTAAAAAGACCAAAAAAGAAAGGAAAAATACATGGAAAATGCAAAAATCAATGGAGAGGTTGATTGAAGCAGGAAAGAAGGCTGAATTTTGGAAAAGCATGGTTTAGAGCTTTGGGAAGCATTAGGATTGTTTAGAAACTAATTTGGAGGTTGAACCTTTGCCCTTGTTTGTAAGTTAATTTTACCATTTTGCTTAATTTTTTTTTTACCAAACTGCTTATTTGTTCAAAACTGTTTATTTCTGTACTTGTTTGTTCCATTTCAGTTTATTGCACCTACTTGTATTGATTTAGTGCTCAGTTACTTGTTTTCCATTACTTGTCCTAATATTAGCTTGATTTTGCA
Source organism: Artemisia argyi (assembly GCA_030686995.1). Classification (NCBI taxonomy): domain Eukaryota; kingdom Viridiplantae; phylum Streptophyta; class Magnoliopsida; order Asterales; family Asteraceae; genus Artemisia; species Artemisia argyi. The sequence goes on from CM060695.1 coordinate 28,180,513, forward strand.
TTTCATGGTCAAATTTAGCATAACTATTTTTAGCTTAATTTTTCACTTAAATCTCAGTCACTATAGCTTCACTACAGTTCACATAGCAGAATTAATAAGTTTGCATTAGTAGGTTAGCTTAAATCAACCTGAATTAATCCAAATCCTTAACAGCTTAGGTTTAAGGGAGTGTTTGGCTCGGAAGGTTTTGGAGTGTTCTAGTTAATATTTATTCTGATCTTTGTTTGTAATATCTCATATTAGGTCCTTATAACATGTTTATGGTCAAAAATCCAGGCCTCATTTGTTTAAAAGTCAAATTGCTCTTCAATATGTCCTAACAGCTCACTGTTTGGATTTTTGGGTTCTTGGTCATCATTGTTAGCTTCATACTTGTTAAGCTTGCCTTATCTAGGTCCTTTGTAGCTTGAAATATCATTTTTAGTTAGTATAAGCTAATCAAAAGTTCATAAAAGTCAAACAAGTAGTTTTAGTAAAAAGTCAAAAGTGCCAATATAACCTGAAACAGGTTGATTTTTCATTTACTCATTGTTATGAGTTTTGGCTTGAAACTTTTTGTGATTTTCTCTTTGCCAGCCTGTGATCTCAGATACATTTTTGTTGGAATTTTATGAATTTTCTTTGATAGTTTTTGAATAGCCCAAAGTGGGTCTGTTGAACATAAGCTCCCCTGCACCATCAGAATTGACCAACTTCCTTGTGGCAATAACTTGGTCATTAATTGACCATCAAGTTTACTTTTTAGTTATTTGTGGAGCCTGCTAGGCTGTTTTGATTAATCCATGCTTGATTTGGCCTTGCTAGCTTATTTCATTGGGTTATTTAAGCTCCCAAATTGCTTGTTTGGGCACTATTGCTGCTGATTCATCAGTGTCTGACTGAGCTTTTTGCTTTTATGGTTCTTGTTTGATTCTAGGTTAATAATGCTAGTTAGTTGAGTGTTGTTTGTAACTGTGTATGTTTGTTTCTGCCTTTGGATTGTGCATATGCTTATTTGGTTGACTGCTCATTTCATAAAAAGCTCATTTGAACCCTCAAAGGTGATTCTCACCACTGTTGCATCCATAAGCTTGTATAAGCTTGTGGATTCATGATCTGAACTTGATTATCTGTTTTAAGGTTTCTTTTTAGCTTGTGCTCTGAATTTCATGCTTACCTATGTTTCATATAAGTTTTTGAGCTCTTGGGCTTGACTGCTTATCCATTCACTTGGGTGCCTCACTAGCCAACTTCACAAGCCCCTAGCTCCTTCACTACTTGAGCTTAGACTGAGTTTGTGGATTCTTTGGAAAGCCCCTCAGGTCCCCTTTCTATATTTCCATTTTGATGGATCTAAACACCTTGAACTTGTGTTAGATTGATACTTTGAGTTATATCACTAAGTATGCGGAATCTACTTAGTAACACTTAGAAGTTCGATTATGAGTAAGACAGTTGTATATGAACAAGAACAATGTATGTAAACAAACTATTAGCTCCAATATTATTAATGATAATAATACGAGTGATCTTGATATCACTAGGTTACACCTTGAAGCTTTAGAAAAACGTATATAAAACCTTTAACCTAGGATCTCCTTTTATAGCACAAGGAGTCCTCTTCTACAAGATAAGTATAAAGCTAATAGAATAAGATATACACAAGATCTATTCAATATTTATCTAAACACGTTTCCTAACAGTTATCTAATAAGCAGTGGTAAAATATGTCCTTGCAGTGGTAATGAGTTTCCACTGCAAGTACAATCTTCTGCAGTTGTAACATCTTCACTTAGCCGTGATAACTGTTAGTATAATTCCCAACAATCCTCCCCTAACTTATGATTTATACATAAATCAATAAGTTTCTCCAAGTATTCAGTAAACATGAGGATATGGGAATTCTTCCAAACACTTATCTTCTTCTTCTTAATTCTTTATCAGCTCTCACACTTTGATCATAAATCCTTTGTAGCAAGTCATCTATGACTTCAGTTCTTTCCCAGCACCTAAGCTTAACTGTTCTCATCACATCCAATACTCCAGCTCTCAATGGATATTCTTTCTCAGCCAGCATAAAGACATCAACTCCATCTTGAGTAGAAACATGATGCACAGAACTTGAATCATAGAATTTCCACAAGGTTCTTTGATCATGAGCTTCAAATCTCCAATATCTATCACTTGGGTCAGGTTCATATAATCTTCTGAAGTGAACCCATAACTCCATAGCCTTGACATCAACAAGTTCATCCTTTTTAAACTGATCTTGAACAATCCTCCACAAAGTATCCAAATCTTCTCTATCACAATATCTAACAATGTCTTCAAAATCTCTGCAAATGCTTGTGACACTTCCAGTTCTGATGATCTTCCAAGCTACACCAAAACTATCAGAAAAGATCTCCCAACCAACAACTGGATATTTTGCTTGTAAAGGTTCAATATTTAGTACATCAGTCTCTATGAACAACATCTTTGTAACTTGTTCTTCTGTCAACTTGCTAGGACCCTCTTCTGCTTGAGATGACTCTTGAGTCTTCAACTTCTTTGCATCTTTTGATCCAAGACTCACTCCAGACCTTTTTGTCTTCATAACTATAGGTTCTTGATCCATTGGAATGAATTTACTATCTTGTCTTTTAATTCTGTAGTAAATACCTTCAATTTGATCATGTGACATTCCTTTGAATTGACCCATCTTCATATTACCAACATGGCAACAAAAAGTCTTCATCTCAGCAATGATTTGTGCCTTTGTAAGCTTTCTTGGCTTCTTTTGACCTTTTCTAGCATCCCCAATGATTTCATCAAGAGCCTGCTGATTCTTCATTAGAATGAAATCTTTAAGTTGATCAGACTTTTGTTCTTCATTCAAGGTTGTATTTGCAATAAGTTCAATGGCCTTCTTTCTGATTATTTGATCATTGTTAATCAAATAGTCAATCTCTTCTTCTATAGGCACATAAGTGAATAATGGAGGTTTCTCATGTAAGACAGTTGGTGAGACACTTGAAATTGGTTCTGCCATAACAGCTTCAAGTTTATCCAACCTCTTTGCTTCCATAAAACTAGCAACTTCATCTTCCTCTAACTTTCTCTTTCTTTCATTCTCTTCTGCTTGTTGTTGCTCTGCCAATCTTGCATCAAAATTAATTTAAGCTTGTTCTTTCTCAGAAATCTTTCTAGTAAGCTCTTGTTCTGAACCAGTCATAATAGCTTTTCCTTTGACTGATCTTATTCTGGCAGCTTCTTCCTCTGCAGTGGTAATTTCTTGAGTAGCAGTGGGAACTTGTTCACTTGCAGTGGTAATTGGTTGATCAGTGGGAACTTGTTTTGCTTCAGTGGAAATTGGTTGAGCAGTTCCAACTAAATCATCAAAATTAAAACCAGCATCAGCATCCATATCTTCAAAATCCAATTTCCTCCCCTTAGTCTCAGCTACATCATCTTTTGCTTGAGCATTATCAGAATCAGTGAGCTCAGCAAACTCATTTTCAAAATTTTTACTCCTCCCCTTAAGCTCTGCATCTGTTTTCCTCCCCTGTTTGGAAGAATCTCTCAAAGCTTTAGTAGAACTTGCAGAAAACTCATCATGAGGTGAAGATGATGAAGATAACACAATTTTAGATCTTTTCTACTTGAGATTCTCAACTTCATTCTGCAATCTTTGAATCTCAGCCTTCAATTGATTCAGCTCTGTGGCATGTTGTTCTTTGGTCTGTGCCAGATCTTTCTTCAGAGCTTGAACCTGTTTGACTAACTTGGTACAAATTTCCATCAATTCAGGTAGTGGCACACTGCCTTCATCACTTCCAACTGTGTAACCTGTTGGGAGAGGTGAATCATGAGGCATTGATTCAGGCTCTTCCCTAGTTAAACTAGGATGAAGCCTTGAACCACCACTGCTTATTCCTAAACAAAAAGGTTTAGCAACATGCAATGTTGAGATGAGAGAATTTGGTTGTTTAGACCTTCTCTCATAAGTGTGAGTAACAGCAGGGGTATGGTGAATTGGTGGAACAACAATATTGGGTGTGTTATGAGATACAACTGGGATGGTTGCATCTTCACCCTGGACTTAAGCAATTTTAGCAAGCATTTAAGGTAAAAGTGGATGAACCTCCCCATTCCAAAGATCTGAAGCCTTACACATGTTTTGAAAAACTTTTGGCTTAAGAGTGGAAGGTTCATAAATTCTATTGTGAGGATGCAGTTGAAACTCATTTAACACTGCTTGCACAAACCTTGGATACATCAGAAATTTATATTGACTCTTTACATTGCCTTTCATATTATTGAAAATAAACCTTAGAGCATCCACAGATTCTTGTGTGTCTCCCTGTTCAAGAGTTATGGACTCCACAGTGTTCCAGAACTGTTTGATATGAGAGACATAGATTGTGGGATTAATAGTTAAGGCATACCTTATATGAGTTGTGTTTAGAAAATCTACAATCTGATGAAAAACAGGGCCACTCTTCTCGTTTGACTTTTGTAAGTAGGCCACTTGGTTGTGCTCCTCGACAAATTTTAGAATCTCCATGATATTTGTGAAAAAGAGAATAAAAGTGTTAGTAATCAAGATAAAAAGCAAGCCGTATGATGATCAATTTATACTAATAAGGTTTGAGGAGGTTGCGCAATGTGAATTATCTTTAGAAAGAATTATCTTTGGAAAAAGAATAATTTATAATAAGTAAGTAGATAATTCACAAAAGATTTAACCCTATTAATAAGGAAAGACGGTTATTTTACAACGGCTAGTAAAAAATAGATTACTGACACAACAGTTGTAACGGCTAGTTCATCAGTGGAAAAATTACTCTTGCAGTGGTAACTAATGAACTAGCAGTGGTAAAATTTTCACAACATATCAAAGAGCAGTGGTAAATAAAACATTAAAATTTGCTGCTCTTATCATAGTTTTTAGCAAACTACCAACTATCAACGGATTTGATATGTCTTTACCATGAGCCGTTTGCTATGGACTAGCCAACTCTTGATCACTTGGATGTATGGTGAGTTGATAACCTAGTTTTTGGTAAACTATCAACCATAAACGGATTTGTTAAGTCTTTACCAGTAGTCGTTTGCTCTGGACTAGTCGATTCTTTTGTGGATTAGACATGATGAATCAATAACCATTTGTTGTGTGTCTATGATACACACCTTATTACTCCAATAACTCCAATAATATGGGTTGTAAGCTACAAACCAAAGTAACTTTCAACTTAACCCATAATTATTAACCCAAAGTAACTTTTTAACCAAGTTACTATTCACAAAAATATCTTCCAAAAGTCAACCCGATAATAACCAAATTTACTCCTCCAACCTACCAAAACAGGTAAGAGTAAATATTCTTCATTAATTAGAATTCGACCTTGACTTTGCTTATAAAAGGGGGCTCAAAACTTTTATCTCTCATCAACAAATAACTTCAATAACACAAACCCTAAGCATCATCATGAGTTGGTTTCCTTTAATCTACATCTCTTCTGATGACTCTTCAGATGAGGAAATCGGTTATTGTTCAAACTCAGAGGATCTTTCAACAGGATGGAGTGATTGCTTTCCACCAAGTGCAACCACTTCCACAGCTTCCAACAAGCCAACCAAAAAGGCTGAAGCTTCTCCTGCTCCATCTTTGGAGTTCTATTCTGGTTCTTCCTCTGATGATGACAATGATCCAACCTTTGATCTTTCCAAGGAGCTTCCAAAGGCCCTCGCCACAGTATTGACAACTGCTATAAACAACATGAAGTGGCCAGCTGTTGAAAAGTCTACTCAAGCACCAAGGCCTCCCAAGCAAGTTCTGGGACTTGCTTGTCCAAGGAAACAACTTTCTTTTTATGACAAGAGAAAGAAGACTTCCAAGGGCAAGCATCAGTATGAAGGAAAAGGAAAGAAACCTATGGAGTAGGTGTTAGGTTGTAGGTTCATGTCTTGTGTGATGGTTTTCTGTTTTGGTGACAATGTTTTCTTGATGGTTATAATGTACTCTTCTTAAGATCAATAAAAGTACTTCTTTCTTCTTGCTTTTATCACCAAACTTTCCACTATTGTAGGATTCTTTCCACTGTGCTCTTGATAACTCTGCATACAAATTAGTAGAAAACCATACATACAATACAAACAATACTAGTACCTAAAAACTATCCTGCAACACTGAAAAGTATTAGACATCAAAGTTTATGGATTTAGCATTCCAATACCTGTTACCAAGTATTGAAACCTACCCACATCAAGCCCTTTTGTTAATAAATCAGCATAATTGTCATCAGTGTGTATTTTGACAACATTAATAAGCTTTTTTTCAAAACAATCTCTAATAAAGTGATGTCTAATTTCAATATGTTTAGTTTTAGTGTGTTGCACAGGATTTTTAATAATGCAAATGGTACTACTATTGTCTATATAGATAGTGGTGTTCATGAAATTGTACCCATAATCCAATAATTGATTTTGAAGCCAAAGGATCTGAGCACAACAACTAGCAGCTGCAACATATTCTGCTTCAGTGGTTGAAGTAGCAACCATAGTTTGCTTCTTGCACTGCCATGACACCAATCTACATCCAAGAAATTGACATCCTCCAGTAGTTGATCTTCTATCCAAACTTGCACCAGCATAGTCATTATCTGAGTATGTGATCAATTCCATTGGAGAGTCTCTTGGATACCATAATCCTAGATTAGGATAAGTCTTCAAGTACCTAAAAATCTTTTCCACTGCTGTCATATGTGATGTCTTTGGAGTCACTTGAAATCTTGCACAAGCACATACAGCAAACATAATGTTTGGCCTTGATGAAGTGAGATACATCAAAAAACCAATCATAGATCTGTAAGTGTGAACATCAACATTAGCACCACTAGCATTCTTCAACAATATGTGAGTGGTCTTGTCAGCAGGGGTATTTGAAGATTTTGCATCAGTAAACTTGAACTTCTTAATGATCTCAGCCACATATTTGTCTTGACTGATAAATATGCCTTCCTTACTTTGTTGTACTTGCAGCCCCAAAAAGAATGTAAGTTCTCCCATAGAACTCATTTGAAATTCATCTTTCATCAGCTTCTCAAACTCTTTGCACATCTCTGGTTTATTAGACCCAAAGATAATATCATCAACATATACTTGAACAAGTAGAATATCACCTTTGTCTTTCTTGATGAACAAAGTTTGATCAATCTTGCCTCTATGAAACCCATTATTCAATAAAAGTAGCTAAGGTTTCATACCACTTCCTAGGAGCCTGATGTAAGCCATAAAGAGCCTTAACCACTTTATATACTTTATTTGGGTGTTGAGGATCTTCAAAGCCTGGAGGTTGAGAGACATATACCTCCTCATCAATAGTACCATACAGAAAGGCACTCTTAACATCCATTTGATAGACTGTAAAGCCCATAAATGATGCATAGGCTAAAAACAATCTAATAGCCTCAATCCTTGCAACAGGAGCAAACACTTCTTCATAATCAATACCCTCCTCTTGAGTGTATCCTTGAGCAACCAATCTAGCTTTGTTCCTGATTACAATACCTCTTTCATCTTTCTTGTTTCTGAAAACCCATTTAGTACCAATGACCTTCATACCATCAGGCAAGTCACAAAGAACCCAAACCTTTTGAAGTTTAAACTGCAGCAACTCTTCTTGCATAGCTTCAACCCAGCTAGATTCTCCTAGAGCCATATACACATTCTTAGGCTCCACCTGTGAGAGAAAACAGAAAAACAGACACTCATTCTTCTTACTATGTTTCTTGGACTCATACACTTCACTTATGAACCCATGAATATAATTTTTCTTTGTCTGTCTTCTAGTCTTCACACCTGATTGAAGTTCACCAATAACATTATCAAGAGGATGCACTTTGTGAATTGAAGACTGTGATGTGCTAGTAATATCATATGTTGTAGGCATGTTTGAGATCTCTACATCATCACTTGGTGATTCCTGAGAAGTATGTTCCACATTTGGGCTGACAGTGGAAACTTCAGTGGGAATGGAGTTACCACTGCTAGTAGGAATATCTTTATTAACATCAAAATTCACACCATCTGCATCACTTGTCTTTTCAGAATTATCAACAAAGTCCCAAAGTGGCATAACAATTTGATTTTATTCATCTTTACAATCTTCATCTTCATCAATGAATTCTTCTGAATCTTCAAGCTCTTTGTCTCCAGTGCTTGAAGTGAGAGGAACATAATTCATTGTATTTGATAATGTTTCAAGATCAAATAGCCAATCTGGTCCTGAACCTGCCATGTTTGCTTTATTTTCAAGAAACTGAACATGCAAGTTCTCTTCAATCTTCTTTGTTCTTAAGTTATATACTCTAAAAGCCTTGCTAACCATAGAGTAACCAACAAAGAAGCCTTCATCATACTTTTCTTCAAATTTACCCAGATAATCAATGGTATTGAGAATAGTAACATGACACCCAAATGGCCTCATAAACTCCAAAGTAGGAGGCCTTCCTCTGAACAACTCATAAGGTGTCTTGTTCTTTGTTTTGACCACTAAAACTCTGTTTTGAATGTAACAAGCAGTGTTAACTGCTTCAGCCCAAAAAGTCACTGGAAGCTTTGAATCAGCTAACATGGTTCTAGCAGCCTCAATTAGTGTTCTGTTTCTTCTTTCTGCAACTCCATTTTGTTGAGGAGTTCTGGCAACACTAAATTCTCTTTTAATACCTTTGTCTCTGCAAAAATCATTCATAACTTTATTCTTGAACTCTGTCCCATTGTCACACCTGATGATCTTGATTTTCTTTTCATATTGATTTTCAACTTCAGTGATAAATGTCTTAAGGATGCCAGTGGTTTCATCCTTGGTTCTTAAAAAGAAAACCCATGTGAATCTACTCAAATCATCAGTCATAACAAGACAATACTTCTTCAAATTTATGCTGCTCACAGAAGTAGGACCAAACAAGTCCATATGCAGCATAAAGAGTGGATGATCAATAGAATTGAATGCTTTGGTCATGCATGAAGCTCTGTGTTGCTTTCCTTTGAGACAGGCAACATGATGTGTGGGAATCGCAACAGGCTTTACCTCTCGAGGGATCTCGAGAAGCTTACAACCCCCACTAGGCAGTGTACCTGATCGTTGTAGTATAGTATAGTGACAAGTACCGGGGGATTGATCGTTCAGCTTAGGAATAGTGTCGCTAGGATTAGAAAACCTAAATACTAGTTCTAAAGGTGAGGGATGATTATTTTTGTATTTTTATGTTTTATGAAAAGCAATTAAAAATCTCGGGTTTGAAAGATTTGGGTGGAATTAGTTGCTAATCAACTAACCCAATACTAAAGATGCAATCAAAATAAAATACTAAAAATGAAAATAAACTAAATTATACTAAAGTTGTGAGCAATAAATGGAGAAAATGTGTTTACTTAGATTTCACTACTCCCTAGACATCTTTTACACGTTAATTACTTGTTATAATTGCATGGATGACGGATCGTATTCCTTAATACCATTCATGGGGTGGCACACTTAACTCCCCAATTCTATGAGCTCTTATCTCCTCCTACACCATGCCCAGCACAACTATAGGGATTGTAAACAGTGGCTCATGCATTAAATACAACCAATAAAGACCTAGTGCACGTCGGGTCAGGTTTCTTAAGACATTCAAGCATGTTACCAATTGGAGATCTGCCAGTTTTCTTAAGCCTAACATATAAATCATTCATCCAAGACAAGTATAAACAAGTAATCAACACATAATTAACATCTAGGTTTCATTAGATCTAAGCAAACACAAGATAGATCTAGCCTAGCATGATGGAATTAAGACAAGAACAAGATATAGACAACCAACACATAGACATATTGATTGAATTAAAAGAACACTTATCTCAATTACACATGAAAGGTATCAAGGGCTTGGAACCCTTGAAAAACCTGTAAAATTCGCACCAAAATCGTACTTAGGGTTTCTCCAAAACTTCTCTCCTTTTAATGTGAAAATTAGAAAACTATATATAGGAAAAGGGGTCTGACGGCGTCAAGACCAAGCTTGTGACGCCATCACCTCGCCGCCAAAACTATTCTCGGACTGCCTTGATCTACATTTGACGCCGTCAAGACTTAATCATTTCCACGCCGTCATGACTTTAACTCTTGACGCCCTACCTTCGTGACGCCATCAAATCTCTACTGGATCGTCATGGAATTTTGCTCTTGACGCCGTCAGGGAGTTACTCTTGACGCCGTCACCTACTGTTCCCAGCATGGAAAATTAAGACTTTGGCGTTTTCTTCACTTTTATGCTCCAAAAACGTCCGAATTGCTTCCTTTTCCAGATTTCTCTCCCAAAGTACCTAAAATCACAAAAGGAACGATTTAGGGCAATATTTGATCAAATAAATTCGAATTCGGGCTTAAATGACCCCCTAAAAACGGATCATTTTTCGCCTCATCATATACCCTTACACTTGAGATTTGCTTGTCCTCAAGCAAATGCGCTTTTATTCTACTCAAAAGACAAGTTAGGGGTCATTTAACACTAATATAAAAGTAATTGCAACAAATAATCGTTCCACTAAAGACCAATAGACAAGCACGGAGGTCATACACAAGCACCTCACAAATAGTGTTTAGATACTCACATCTCTCGGGTGTAATAAAATATAAATTACAATATGGAAACGGAAGATATCTCTCACTACCTGTCATAGCAAAATAGATTACCATAGGCTTGGGAAAGGATCAAACCTCCACCACATGGCGTAAGCACCTAGGATAAACTATCAAAGAGGTCTTTTAAAGGGTTGTAATGTTAGGTGTAGGGATATGAAATACACGGTTTTGTTGGATAAAGGAAGTTTTACTGGTGGCGAGTTAACAATCTTGGTTAATTACATGTACAATGTGGCGTTGCTAAGCCAAGACTAGACTCGACTTAAGCTAATAAATGAAAAATAACAAAAACATAAAATGAACATAGAATAAAAAGGGATGGTAGTCCGTATGTTTTTTTCTCTTTTTCCTTTTTCTATTTTTTTTTCTTTTTCTTGATTTTTTCGATTTTTTTTTTATTTTTTTTTATTATTTTTTTTTTGCATACACTCTTACCCTACCATCCAAAATAATACATCATAGGGGATGAATATTCCCCTGACACTTGAATCTTTACATACTTGACATTAAACTAATCTAATGACTCGAATTAAGAAAATCAAAACACTTTGAGTACTTTTAAGATTAACGTACATATGAGGGTAATAAATTATGTTCTTCCCCATTACTCCATAAAATAAGTACTTACCCATGAGTCCCAATCGTCCCAAAACAATATGTACAAGGATATGACTCGACTTAGCAACCATGTAATCAATTAGATAGTTAACTTAGGGTTTAACAAATAACAATAATGCACTAAAAATGAGCGCATACACGGAAGGCTAAGGCGATTTGGTTGTACATTTAAGTGGGGTGTAACAAATTCTTCCTTTAAGTAAGATGCTTAAAGTTAGAAACGAAAAGATAGGCTCGGAGGGGTGTACTTAGGGGTTTCGTGTACTAAAAATGAGTACAACGCTAAGGGTGTGGGAAAAATTAGTTGCCTTAACTAGCCAAGTAATATGACATAAATGGTCAAGTAATTATAATACGGGTTTAACACAAGGGTAATCCTAATGCCTCTTATCATGTAGTAAATCCTACCACACGAATGTAGTCTCACTAGCGGTCTCGGGATGCATCACTAGCGCAAGTTCTAGAATCTAAATGCTACCGGTACACTCATAAGCACTAATAATAAATGCTTTTCCTATCAAATCTAAAGGCGAACCTCACATATTTGGGTGGAAAATTTTTCTGAATATACGGTTATGTGCTAGTCATACAATCTCCTATCCATGAGACGCTTGCTATGGCTAAAGTTTCACTCCTAAATGTTGTAAAAAATTTTAAATTTGTCGCTAAAATTGCACTAACAAGTATTTCTCATAGTTTTATTACACATCTACCATCAAACAAAACAAACTCAAGCGAAAGTGCATATGTAAGGTATCATCTTTTTACCCTCCCCTTACACTTAAGATGAACATTGTCCCCAATGTTCAAGTAAAGAATGTAAAAGTGAAATAAGTAAAAAGAATGAAATGAAATACTCCCCTGATTCGCTCGGTATGGATAATAAGGTGACCAGGTTAAATCTTCCTCCAAGAAAATGAACAATCAAAGCTTCCCTTCCAGAATATAAATCATCTTCTTGTCATACATAACCTGTAAAACCTGATAAAATAGACAAGACAACCTCGCGTAAAATCGGCGGCATCCTATATAAGTTACTAAATCCTAGAAAACAAGATAAGATATAATGCTTGTGGAATGAAGTTTGCAGATCTCCTGGAGATTATAAAACTTAATAATTCACAAAAACCATAAGACTCCGTTAGAAAAACAAAACCGGTAAAATTTCCAGATTTTTACACTTGACGCCGTCAAGAGTAAACTCTTGACGCCGTCAGAAGTGACCTGCAGAAATTCTTATGTTAAGTTTCCAGAAAATTTCTGGAAAAACTTGGTCCTACTTCCTGGAAAATCCTGCAAAACTTCATTATGACTCAATACAAGCATTCGACTCTAACAAATACGAATATACATGTTCATTTAATATCGTGGAGAATCATGATCGGTTTGTTTCTTGAAAACATATTTGGGGTTTCCCCTTACACTTATCTTTTGCAAAAATACTTTTAGGTGGAGTTAAGTCTAGGCCAAAACAACAAAGTAAAGTATTTCCACTATTTAGTTTAGAAACCTGATCTACCAACAATAAAAATTAAGCATGCATACGGAAGCTAATAACAAACAAACAAATAAAATCACACAAAACATTGGTTGCCTCCAAAGAGCGCTTTTCTTTATTTACGAGTCTTGTAGCTAGACTCAAGGTCATGGGTTACTACGTGACACCATCATTGGTTCCACTCTCTGATTGTAGATATTCCTTGTAGAAACCAATCACCTTTTTTTCAACCGCCCCCATAATCATTTGGGCAAATTCTTTATCGACTTTATACCTTGGTCCAAGGGCCAAGCAATCTTTGTAATAAAGACTCCTTTTTTCCCATACATAATCCATGCCCTTTTTCTTATCCTCCTCTTTAGTATCCTCAAAAGCACCAACGTTGTCCTTATCAAAACGGGATATAAATCGAAATTCTTTCATCCTATTAGGCATCCTATAAGTGATACTATCGGTGTTACATGCAAATCGGATCGTTCCTTCTATCTCATCATATTCCAACTTAGACTCCTCAACAAATGGTTTGCCAAACACAACATTAGATAATCGACAATCAATAACATTAGCAAGATCCTCCACAATCATAAAGTCGGTGACAAAAGTGAAATTACCAACAAAGACATGTAAACCTTTAACTCTCCCGACAAAGTTACAAACTCCACCGGGGTATTTGGGATCCCTTCTAGGTTCAAGTCTTGTTTTCACTATATCATTATAAACAGTTGAGGACATAATGTTGATTGGAGATTTAAAGTCAATGTAAGCATTGCTAATGTGCCTATATCCAATCATACATGGTATCTTAGCATTCTTAGGATCGCCTCTCTTGATCTTAGGTTCAATTATGGTGAAAGGAGATCGCGGGTTATCAATAAGATTATTATAATATGCAATCTCCTCTTTAGTGGGGTATAGATTAAAATAGTCATTAATCTTCGGATCTATTTCCCCCTCTTCAAGTCCCTCAATAACATTCACAAAGTCATTAGGCCCTAGGTCCTCATTTGAATACAAGGCGGTCTCTAGGTCACTAAATGCATGTTCGAGCTCAACCTTGATCAAACTATTAAGCTCCCTAAGTTCCCTAATCTCACTCTCAATTTGTTCACGTAACAAAGCCACTTCTCTAGGGGAAAGGGGTGGATTCGCGTTTTCCATAATGGTCAACGGAATAGTCAATGAATTTGATTTACTAACAAAGGCATAAAGAAAAAGATAGACTAAAGAAAACCTAAAAATAAAAATAAAATCTTACTAGAAAGGAATCTAGCAAGTAGACCTAATAAAAAGAAATTCTAACCTAGACAATAACTATTCCCCGGGCTGCGGCGCCAAAAACTTGATGCGTGGGAATCGCAACAAGCTTTACCTCTCGAGGGATCTCGAGAAGCTTACAACCCCCACCAGGCAGTGTACCTGACCGTTGTAGTATAGTATAGTGACAAGTACCGGGGGATTGATCGTTCAGCTTAAGAATAGTGTCGCTAGGATTAGAAAACCTAAATACTAGTTCTAAAGGTGAGGGATGATTATTTTTGTATTTTTATGTTTTATGAAAAGCAATTAAAAATCTCGGGTTTGAAAGATTTGGGCGGAATTAGTTGCTAATCAACTAACCCAATACTAAAGATGCAATCAAAATAAAATACTAAAAATGAAAATAAACTAAATTATACTAAAGTTGTGAGCAATAAATGGAGAAAATGTGTTTACTTAGATTTCACTACTCCCTAGACATCTTTTACACGTTAATTACTTGTTATAATTGCATGGATGACGGATCGTATTCCTTAATACCATTCATGGGGTGGCACACTTAACTCCCCAATTCTATGAGCTCTTATCTCCTCCTACACCATGCCCAGCACAACTATAGGGATTGTAAACAGTGGCTCATGCATTAAATACAACCAATAAAGACCTAGTGCGCGTCGGTTCATGTTTCTTAAAACGTTCAAGCATGTTACCAATTGGAGATCTGCCAGTTTTCTTAAGCCTAACATATAAATCATTCATCCAAGACAAGTATAAACAAGTAATCAACACATAATTAACATCTAGGTTTCATTAGATCCAAGCAAACACAAGATAGATCTAGCCTAGCATGATGGAATTAAGACAAGAACAAGATATAGACAACCAACACATAGACATATTGATTGAATTAAAAGAACACTTATCTCAATTACACATGAAAGGTATCAAGGGCTTGGAACCCTTGAAAAACCTGTAAAATTCGCACCAAAATCGTACTTAGGGTTCCTCCAAAACTTCTCTCCTTTTAATGTGAAAATTAGAAAACTATATATAGGAAAAGGGGTCTGACGGCGTCAACACCAAGCTTGTGACGCCGTCACCTCGCCGCCAAAACTATTCTCGGACTGCCTTGATCTACATTTGACGCCATCAAGACTTAATCATTTCCAGGCCGTCATGACTTTAACTCTTGACGCCCTACCTTCGTGACGCCGTCAAATCTCTACTGGATCGTCATGGAATTTTGCTCTTGACGCCGTCACCTACTGTTCCCAGCATGGAAAATTAAGATTTTGGCGTTTTCTTACTTTTATGCTCCAAAAACGTCCGAATTGCTTCCTTTTCCATATTTCTCTCCCAAAGTACCTAAAATCACAAAATGAACGATTTAGGGCAATATTTGATCAAATAAATTCGAATTCGGGCTTAAATGACCCCCTAAAAACGGATCATTTTTTGCCTCATCACAACACAAGTTTGGTCATTTTCAAATCTTTTCTCTGATAGACCTCTGACAAGTCCATCTTTGACAATCTTGTTGATGGTCTTAAAGTTGACATGACCAAGTCTTCTATGCCTAAGCATTGATTCATCCAAAGTGGCTTTAGCAAGCAAGCAAGTAACATCATTATTAGCCACTATGTTCTTCATGTCAATGCTATACAGATTACCTTTTCTAGGGATTTTAAGCAAAATGTCACAATCATCAGGAAGCTTATAATCCTTAGATAAGATATAGCATTCATCTTCTGTGAATAGAACTCTATGCTTCTTGTCACACATCTGTGACACACTAAAGAGGTTGTACTTGAGTTCTTTCACATACTGCACATCTTCAAAGTCAATGTTTCCAGCCTTGATTGTTCCTTTGCCAGAAACTTTGCCACCAATTCCTCCTCCAAAGCTGACAAATTGTCCATCATAAGGTTGAAAGTCTGAAAGATAGGACATATTGCCAGTCATGTGCCTGGAACATCCACTGTCTGAGTATCCTTGATCATTAGTAGTCTTTGAATGTCCCTACACACAAAATAAAGTAATTAGTTCCTTTTGGGGACCCAAGCCACAAATGACTTGGATCTGCCTCGTGTATCAATATAATTATATCTATCAAAGGTCATTGATACACCATTGGGATTGTTTGAGGTGATGGTTCCTTTTGGTTTCCATTCCCAACGTGCTGAGGCCTTAACAGCATTTCCCATATTTACCCTTTTCTTGTTAACAGACCCACCAGTGGTAACCTTTGGCCTTGCAGTGGTAACTGCTGGCTTAGCAGTGGAAACTGCTTGTTTTGAAACTTTGGGTACCCACTTCTGATTATTGTTAACTTTCTTTTCAAAATTGGTCTTTTTCCCTGTTTTAGTAGATTTAACAAAAGTAGCAACAGGGGACTTAGGGTAAACTCTGTTTTTATTTCTGGCAGTGGCAACTGCTGGTCTAGCAGTGGAAACTGCTGGTCTAGCAGTGGAAATCGGTTTAATGCCAGAATGAAGCAAAACAGACTTGGGAATCATCTTGCTAAGTGGATTTGGGTGAGTTAAGTTATTAGAATTTTGTCCATTCACCCTAGTATTCCCAAACACTTCCCTTCTTCCCAAATGGTAGGTACAACTATAAGACAAATGGTCAAAGCTACCACATATATGACAGGGTTTGTTATTGAACACAAAATCACTACCAAATTGCCTAGATTTAACATGATTCCAACTCCTCATATTACCCCTAGGAGTTGGTGACCTACTTCTGTACATCTCTGCATATCTAGTAGTGGGCCTAGTGAAATTGGGTTGTGACCTAGGCTTTTCTCAGGAACACTAGGTTTAGACTCAACATTTAAATTTTCATCTTTAAGAGATGAGTCACTAGCACTATCAAATATATCCACCTCAACCTGAACCTTTTCAATTTCAACTGGTTTAACAAACTTTGGTCCATAGGTCATAGGTAGTTCCTGGAATTCTTCTAATCATGTGTGAGCTAAGTCAATGCCAGGAGGTGATGGAACACCTCTTAGAGGTGGTGGAACAGTTTTGTATCCAATTCCTGATTTGGCTTTGCTCACAACTTGGGCTTCCCAAATTTTGTCAATACACTTGGATTGATGATCCAGTGTTTGCTTAGTTATCATTATATTCTCACTAGCCATCTTGACCTTTTCTAGTTCTTCTCTAAGAACTTTATTAACAGCAACCTGATAATCTAAGTCTCTTCTTAATACTACAATATCATCATTGAACTTAGATTCATTTGCCCTATAATGCTCTAATTGAGTTTCTAAAACACCTAGGCCTCTTTTATGATTTGCTAAGTTATAATTAGTATGAGTTAACTCTAGGCATTGTTCATTAAATTGTGCTTTAATTTTCTCATACTCTTTTAAGGCCTTACAAGATTTAGAACAAGCATTATCAATTTGTACCTCAGAGTCTGAAAAAGCCATTAGTGCAAGCTCAGTAGCAACCATTGCAGACTCTGAATCATCTTCCTCATCCTTAGTCATAAAGCTACAATCAAAGCTCACTCCATCAATAGCCAATAGCCCCTTTGGCTCATCAGTAGTAGGTTCCTTCTTCTTGTCCTGCTTATACCAAGTTGACCTGTTGTCAGATTTCCTTGGCTTCCTGCATTCCCTGGCAAAGTGCCCCTTCTTATGACAATTATAGCACTCCACCTTCTTTTTGTCAAAACCTACTGTTTCATTGCCACTGATGTTGATCTTTCTTCCAGTCTTCTTCCAAAACTTCTTTGTCCTTAAGCTTAGTAAAGCTACTTGCCATTTGATGTCCATCTCCTCCATATCATCCTCATCAATTTGATCCAAATCCTCATGATTGAGAATTGAACCACCCACTTGACTTGATATAAAGGCATAAAAAGTAGTATCACTAAGTCCTGCAATTTGTCTCTTTGAGCTACCAGTGGAAACACTTTCACTACCAGTGGAAACAACAATGTTAGCACTGTCATCATCACTATCACTTTCATCATCTGAACTATCATCAAGAGTTGACGATATAAGTGCTACACTTCCTGAACTTGAGCTTATTTTGCCAGCTTTCTTCAATCTTTGTTCGATAACCTTGAAGTTATTGTACAAATCATTAAGTTTCATGGCCTCCAACTCTGGCTTATCTTCCCACACAACAACATTGGTTCCAAACTCAGAGGGTAAGCTTCTTAAGAACTTTAGATTAAGGTCTTCCCTTTCCACCTCAATCCCAAAAACAGTGAGTTGAGTAACAATCTTTTGTAGCCTTGTGAAGATGCTATCAAGAGATTCATTACTTGTTGAACCAAAGTTTTCATAAGTCTGCTTCAGCAAGGTCTTTTGAGTCTTCTTGGTGGAATCATTACCACCAAAAACTTCACAGATCTCATCAAAAAGAGTCTTTGCAGTCTTGTACTTGCTGAATGCAAGAACTTGGTCTCTGGGAAGTGTCATCAACAACAAACCTCTGGCTTTAAGATCATTCTTCAACTGAAGTCTTTCATCATTATTAACAGGTCCAGTGTTGACCTTAATTACTTCCTTGCCACCAACCATCTCTGAAGTAGAGCTTGGTTTGAAAGAATTTCCAACCATAATGATCTCCCAAAGTGTGTAGTTTTGGACCATAAAGAATTGTTCGATCATCAGCCTCCACATCTCAAAGTCATTCAACTTAAGCTTTGGAAGCTTAGCAGCAATGTTTGAGTTACTGGTTTCTGTCTCCATTGATTCTTCTGAGTGAACAAGAGTCTTCTAAATCAAAGTACCAAAGCCTGGCTCTGATACCACTTGATGGATCTAAATACCTTGAACTTGTGTTAGATTGATACTTTGAGTTATATCACTAAGTATGCGGAATCTACTTAGTAACACTTAGAAGTTTGATTGTGAGTAAGACAGTTGTATATGAACAAGAACAATGTATGTAAACAAACTATTAGCTCCAATATTATTAATGATAATAATACGAGTGATCTTGATATCACTAGGGTTACACCTTGAAGCTCTAGAAAAACGTATATAAAACCTTTAACCTAGGATCTCCTTTTATAGCACAAGGAGTCCTCTTCTACAAGATAAGTATAAAGCTAATAGAATAAGATATACACAAGATCTATTCTATATTTATCTAAACACGTTTCCTAACAGTTATCTAATAAGCAGTGGTAAAATATTTCCTTGCAGTGGTAATGAGTTTTCACTGCAAGTACAATCTTCTGCAGTTGTAACATCTTCACTTAGCCGTGATAACTGTTAGTATAATTCCCAACACATTTGGTTTGGACCCTAAGTCACCCCTGTGGGCCCCACCAAGGGCTGCAATTAAGCCTTTGAGGCCTGTTTGGCTAAGTTTAGATTAGTAATTGCTTATTTGAGATTTTAAGGTTATTCTGTAGGTTTTTCTGGTTGTTCTGGCTTATTCTCAGTATACTTAACTTGTTGGAATCTTAATTCATCCTTGGTTCTGTCCCTAGCTCACTTAGTAGCTCATTGCACTCAAAAATCTCAATCAAGCTCATAACTCACTGTTTGGCTTATTGATAAGCACAGGGCTTATTTTTTAGCCTTGGCAAAAGTCCCTTCACAAAAAGTGCCTATTTTTAGTGTTAAATTAGTTGTGTAAAAGTAAATTAAGAAAAAGACAAATTTAAATAAAGTGATAGCTTCTATTTAAGCCATTTGGCTTATTTTTCTGCTTATTTATAAGCACTTTTCATTTTTAAATTTTTCTCAGTTTCCTTTTTAGTTAAAATAATTTTAGGAATTTTTTCAGATTTTTCCTTGGTCATTTAGTATTTTTTATAATTAAATTTATTTTAAATTAATTAAATAATTAGTTTTAATTAATAATTAATAATTAAAAAGTAGAAAAATTAAGTTTTCTGTTTTAAAATTAGTTTTATAATATTTTAGATTTTTCTAAATTTAATTTTCATTTTTCTAGTTAATTTTCATAATTAATTAATAATTAGTGTAATTTAAATAATATAAAGTAAGTAGGAAATTAGTAATTAATTAATAATAAATAATTAAATAGTGTAAAAATTATTTTTCTTTTTCTAAAAATTTTCTTTTATCATTAGGATTGTAAAAATGTAATTTTCATGTTCGTAGGTATTTTATTTTACAAAAACTCGCGTTTTATTTCGTACGTTAACGTAAATTTAAATCAAACGTACGCGTTTTTAGACTTAGCTCACGTTTTTAGTGTATCTGATCATCAGTGACTGTTTGTATAGTGTTTCTAAGTTATTTTGATTCCTCATTTCTTAGTTTAATCATATCACTCACTCAAATCCTTATTCCTGTCCAAATTCACCCGATCACAAACCCGTTTCGATTACCATCACACCTCGTCGGGACATAACGACCCGGGGAAACCCTATATTCCGCGGAGATTGACTCTAGGCAGTTTGACCTAGTTGACCATCACCTGGTCAATTTAGGTTGACCATTTTGGGACCAATCACCCTAAGACACACCTCCGAGCCTATCTTTTTCGTTTCTAACTTTAAGCATTTTACTTAAAGGAAGAATTTGTTACAACCCACCCAAATGTGCAACCAAAATCGCCTTAGCCTTCCGTGTATGCACTCATCTTTAGTGCATTATTGTTACATGTTTAAACCCTTAGTTAATTATCTAATTGATTACATGGTTGCTAAGTCGAGTCATATCTTGTACATATTGTTTTGAGACGATTGGGACTCATGGGTAAAGTACTAGTGTTATGGAGTAATGGGGAAGAACATCAATTATTACCCCCATATGTGCGTTAATCTTAAAAAGTACTCCAAATATTTTGATTATCTTGATTCGAGTCATTAGAGTAGTTTATTGTAAAGTATGTAAAAATTCAAGTGTAAGGGGAATGTACATTCTCTATGATGTATTATTTTGAATGGTAGGATAAAAGTGTATGTAAAAAAAATCAAAAAAAAGAAAAAAAATAGAAAAAAAAGAAAAGAGAAAAAACATACGGACTACCATCCCGTTTCATTCTATGTTTGTTTTAAGTTTTTGTTATTTTTTATTTCTTAGCTTAAGTCGAGTCGAGTCTTTGCTTAGCAACGCCATATTGTACATGTAATTAACCAAGGTGATTAACTCGCCACCAGTAAATATTGCCTTTATCTAACAAAACTGTGTTTTCCATATCCCTACACCTAACGTTATAACCCTTTAAAAGACCTCTTTGTTAGTTTATTCTAGGTGCTTACGCCAAGTGGTGAAGGTTTGATCCTTTCCCAAGCCTATGGTAATCTATTTGCTATGACAGGTAGTGAGAGATGTTTTCCATTTCCATATTGTGATATATACTTTATTACACCCGAGAGATGTGAGTATCGAAACACTATTTGTGAGTGAAGTAGGATCTTATAGAGTTAAGGAATATTGTACACGGCCCTACGACTAGTATTAAGGAATATAACCCGTCATCCATGCAATTGTAACAAGCTAATCAACCGGTAAAAGATATCTAGGGAGTAATGAAATCTAAGTAAACACAACTTTTCTCATTATTGTTTCCACCACATTAGTTTAATTTTCATTTCTTTTATTTTATTTTGATTGCATCTTAGTTAATTGGGTTAGTTGGCTAGCAACTAATTCCGCCCACTCCTTCAAAACCCGAGATTTTACTTGCTTTCATAAAATATAAAAAAATACAGAAAGAATCATCCCTCATCTCTAGACCTAGTTTAGTAGGCTTTCTAATCCTATCGACACTATTCCTGAGTTGAACGATCAATCTCCCGTTACTTGTCACTATAATATACTACAACGATCAGGTACACTGCCTGGTGGAGGTTGCAAGCTTCTCAAGATCCCTTGAGAGGTAAAACCTGTTGCGAGGGCGCAATCCCCCGTATCAAGTGGGTAAAAAAGATAGCCTTAAGACGGAGAAAACATATAAGAGGAAGTTATGAATTTTTGGGTTTTTGATGATGTTAAAGTGAAGAGGTATCTAGTGTGTAAGATAGAGGGAAAAAATATAATTTTCAAGATAAATAATGAAAGTAAAAGTGTGCTGATGTGTAAGATAATACTACCTCCGTCTCAAAAATATTATTCATATTTCTATTTTTGGTTGTCTCAAAATAATTGTTCATTTCCCTTTTAAGTAAAAACTAGAGAATATAGTAAGAGAATAGTCTCTTTGTGTGGTTGAAAACTAAAGTAGCCCTACTTTTATTAAACTTTGTAATTCTTGTCTCCTAACAATTATTTTGAGATGGATGGAGTAAAAGTAAAAGTGTACTCGTGTGTAAGATGGTGTTTATATACCAATTTGACAGTGTGTAAAAGCGAAATGCCTTATTTAAATATACCTTGTACTGTCAGAGATTCAAGAATTTATATTGAATGGTATCTCGATTTTATTGATGGGGTTGATTTGCTATGATTCTTTTGTGGGTCAGTAAAGGATTTCATTGTTTTATTTGGTCACATGATTGGTTCTTGTCAAGGTGCAATTAATTCACTCAAGTGGGACGGTGGTAAATTATTAATGTGATTGGTGGTCAGTTGTTAATGTCAGTAGACATGAATTTTTGTTTAGAGCTAATTCTTTGTTTTCCCCAAAGGTACACATGTGTGTATCTCATATGCCTCAAAAAAATTCAACTTCCCCAAGTACCTCATGGGTGACTCTCTCCTAAAAATTCTTGAGCAACTCTCTCATAATTGCGACACGTGTCCCTGGGTAGGTAGGATTTTTTTAAGTAAATTACATATATAACCCTACACATGATTTTGTACATATTGTCTTGAAACTTGTACATTAATCTATAACTACAAAGTGAATGTTTTTCTCTTTTGCGATCAATATTTCTTATTCTTCAAAGAAGTAGACTAACCATCACCTCGACCGCCACCAAATCGGCAGCCACCACCACCGGCCGACTAACCATCACCTCCACCGCCGTCCACATCTACCGTCCCCATCACCAGCCAAACTCCCAAACCACGTTATCCACCACAAACCCCCACTACCAAACACCATACCGCCACCAAAACCGACCACCGCCACCTACCTCCACCACTACCGCGCCACAGCCTTCCAAACCCCCACCAAACACTAATCCTTCAACAAAAATTTTTAATTCAAACAAAACCCAGTTAGTTATCTCCTTTTCTTTGAAGTTGGCTTCAAGATCTTTTCCAAAGGTCTCGGGTAGGTTCTTGTTTGTTTTGGTTTTCGTTTAAGGATCGATGATGGATTTTTGGTATAGATCTATAAAGATTTTTTCTTGAAGTTTAAATCATGGCCTGAGATCTTTTGTTCTTTTTCTTTTTGTTTCGAGTCTTGTTGTGGTTGTGATGGAGCTGTTAAGTGTTGGTTGTGTTTGACGGGGTAGATCTTGATGTTGTTGTTTGAGGAGGAGACTAAAAAAGTAGCACCCATTTATATCCTATATTGTATCTTTTTGGTTTGTTCAAGGTTTCATATGTACCTAAATGGTTTTTATTTTCTGAATAATTGATTGTCTTGCAAATTATATAGTATTCACAACTACAGTAGGCAAGATATAGATTAGGTGATAACTAAACTTATCGTTACTAATGTGTTAAAAGGATATAGATATCAATATGATAGAAGATTCATTAATGAACTACTGTAATTAAATAAAATGGTCCATTATCAAAAGTATGGTCGGAGTAGGTGGTGGTGGCCGGAATAATTGGGTGTCACCGGAATAATTAGATAGATCATAAAGTTTTGAAAAAACTTAGATAGATCATAAAGTTGGTGTTTGGAAAAAAAATGTTGGCCGGAATAATTGGGTGTCGCCGGAATATATGGGTGGTGGGGGTGGTGGCCGGAGTTGTTGGTGGTGGCCGGAGTAAGTGGTAGTGGCTGGAGTGGGTACAATAATCAAAATGTACAAGTTTTAAAGCTATAAATACAAAAGAAAGTGTGAGTGAGGTTATATATATAATTTACGCTAATATAAAAAATATGAGACCTAGTTGCCCAAGAATTTACAAGAGTAGGACCCAGTCGCCCAAAAAATGTGTACTAATAAATAATATAAAAAAACTATTTTTTAACTAAAAGACAAAAAACTTAAGCCGCTCAAGAAAGTAGGTCCCAGTTGACCAAGAAATTAGTGGGGTTAGTTGTACTTTGCAAGTACAAAGTGGAGACAACCAAATGGACACTTGTCAAAATTCTGAGAGGGTTGCCCAAGATTTCTTGGGAGAGAGTCGCCCATGGGGTATTTGGGAAAGTTGGAAATTTTTGGGGCATATGGGGTACACATGTGTACCTTTGGGGTATTTAAAGAATTTTCTCTTTTGTTTATTAGCTGCCTCGAAAACTACTTGGTTTATGCAGCTGTCACTGAATCTTTATACTGCTTTGGACGAAGGATATTGAAAGAGGTCGTTTTTCCTTCAAAAATAATTTATAAGAAATGAAAAGACTATACGAACCTTAATAAAAGTATTTTTGTAAGTATTGATCTCTTGAGTATCGTTTCGAAGAAGTGGTGAATTGAAATACGTTGGTTAAGTTTTGTTTGATGCTTAGTTGTCACAAATTTGGTTTTAAAAATATAAACTAACGCAACTAAGTTATCTAAAGGAAAGCTAAAAACTAAACTAAACTTATATTAAGAAATATGTTTGTCTAGAAACAAAGGTTAAAATATTATGATTAATCTTAGAAGTCCTTTGGTGAACTAAAAACTCGAATAAGGGTCAAAATTATCCATACGAGACGCGTATTTCTAACTTAGCCCCTTATTCGTACACTTTAAACCTATTAGTTGATAATTTAGGTTAAAATATTGACTACTAGAAAGTTTTCTCCTTTTCAACGGCTTTTGCCCGTTTAATTAGATAAAAACATTCTAAGCATACCATAAGTTCGATGTCTCCCTTTAATGGTATACTAAACTAAGGTAGGCGTTTTTGATAAATGGATAACCGCGTGGATTATATGTGCACCTTACTAACCTTATTTTGAGATAGAGTTGTCTAGTCAAGAGTAAGGTCCTAAAATCGAAAAGGCCGGAGCGTTCACGATTTTAGTCAAGAATCACTTTTAAACCACAAAATCTATCCGTTTACTAAAAACGACTAACCTAATCTCTAGTCAATCTATTAACCTCAACTAACAACTAATATCACCAACAACAACTTCCTCAAAATAATCACAATATCCTAGCCACCCATCTCTAAACAAACATATATCTAAACTATTTGCGCATAATAAAATCTACACTACAAGCAACAAATAAAGTAACAATAATAACTAGTAAGCTAAACATGGCAAATATAAATATAAATAATCACAATATCCTAGCCACCCATCTTTAAACAAACATATATCTAAACTATTTGCGCATAATAAAATCTACACTACAAGCAACAAATAAAGTAACAATAATAACTAGTAAGCTAAACATGGCAAATATAAATATAATAAAAATAAAGAGATAAAAAGATAAAGATAACTAAATGAGAATAAAGATGTGAAGAAAATGAGATGCTACAAACTTCATAAGCTCCAAAACCCGTATCCTTAAACTCCATGATTAACCCCCACTAATTACTCATTAACTAACTACATTTAAATACGTACTACTTACTAGATTTGAATCAAGATTTTAAGACTAAAAAAATGATTTTCTTTTAAATTTTCAATGACTAAAACCCTTGATTAATAAAACGTTGACAAAAGATTTTAAGGCAAAGTACTAGATTCTTTCACATGGATTTTAAAACTATAAAAATAAATTGAAACACAAACTTTCATTGAAATAATGTAGATTCGTATGAGATATGAAAATAACATTAAAAAAATAAAATAAAAAAAAATAAAAAAATTGAATTGATAATAAATGCTAGTAACTACAAAGTAAAAACAAAGGATTGAACATTTAATGAGGTACATAAAATTGAAAAGAAAAACTAAGGTAGATTACGGCTGAATTCTGTGATGTTGTTGGACCGACACCCAAATAGGGTGCGTCGGCTGCTACTCCTCTTTTTTTCTCCGCTGTAGCTTTTGGGTTTTTTTTTTTTTTTTTTTTTTTTTTTTTTTTTTTTAATTGAACTAGGCTGGGTCGTGCGTTTCGAAATTGGGCCAAGAGAGTTTGTTTTAAAAAAAAAATGAGATAGCAGGTGTGGACGAGGGAGTGCATACATTCATCATTTTTTTTAGTTAATTTAATTAGAAGCTAAATAAGGGTAGCAAAGTGGCTTCGGCTTGAGTTAATAACGCGCTTGAGTCGGGTCTATTTCTTCCGGCTTTTCTTCCGGCTTCAATAATCTTCGATAAATGCTTAAAATCTCTTACTTTTGCTCCAAATTTCTCATTCTGTACCTACAATAATAAATAACACATTTAAACGATAAATGCACTTATATAGACATTTTGGTTATTTATTTAACCGTAAATGAGGGTATATTAGCACTAAAATAATAATAATTACACATTTATTAGATATTTGTGCTGCTCATTCTTCAATTAATGCTGCTCCTCATGGTAACTTAATACTGCTTGTTCATGCTTACTACTGCTCATCGTCATTAGTACTGCTCGGTTTGATTTAATGCTGCTTGTTTCAAGTTTCTACTGTTCGACAAATTTTAGTACTGCTTGTGAAAAGTTTTAGTGCTGTTTGGATAGTTAGTGTTGCTATGAAGTTCGTTGATGCTGCTAGTTAATCAGTTGGTGTTGCTTACCATTCTTGGTTTGTGAGTTAGTACTGTATTAGGTGAAGGGATGTTGGACGGCAGTTGGTTGATTAAAAGATCTCGGACAGAACTGAATTTCTTTCAGTTTATACTTATTGATTTTATGGCTCGTTTTGAAGATTATTTGAAGATGTGATTACGAAGACAATTGAATATTGCTTATTTGATGTTGTAGTTGAGTTTCACAGGTGCGTGTTCTTATCATATCTCAAATGGCTTACAACATTTGGAAATAACTTGTTCGTGCGTTAATGATGTGACAAAGACTTGATTAATCTAGCAAAGGTGTGTGATCTACAAACTAATGGTGCTTAATGCTCACATTTGTTATCACTTAAAGGAGTTACGTTGTAGTGCTCAGTATCTCATGTAGTTGAGGATTTGTCAAGAGGTTGTGGTCTACTTATACTTTTTGTGGGAGTATGAGTTTGGAGTCACATGGATAGTACAATATATAAGATGCAAGTTTGGGAAATTTAACTTCTTCATCATATTCGTTATACTCAGTTTTCTTCATCAGTAATCATTACATAGAGCCTACAGAGTTCGTGATTCAAGAGATGGTAAACATATTGGTTTCAGGGGAAGCTTATTGATTAAATGTTTAACCATCTACATGCACCACTTGAGAGGAAGTATTATTCAAGTTGCATATCTACAGAAGACCCCTATTGGATGATTACAAAAGGGGGAAGAAGATTACAGGTTTGCAGCTTATTATGTATGGTGACATGCTCAAGAATATCTTAATTCAAAGGGAAGCATTAAAGAGTGTTTTGTAATATTAAATAGGGGAAGATTGTTGGGAATTATAAATTTGTTGATTACAAAACAAGAAGGACTAATATTGACAAAGAGAGAAAGCTTCAAAGATATCAAGATACAGGAAATCAATTTAGATATCAAGATACAGGAAATCAATTTACTTTATTATGAAGATTTCTTAATATTCATTCTTATCTCTTTGTGTAAACCCTATCTCTCTAGTATATAAATAAGTATTTGATATAGTGAATAGAAGAGAACCTTGAAGTAACTTTGATTTTTGTGTTATTATTCCGCAGTGCAAATCATTGTTACAATATCCTAGATGGGCTTAAACGATCTTTAACATAGAAGCACAATACTGATGGGCCATGGGGTTAGGCCCTATTCAATCAGAGTCTTCGACTTCGAGTGACAAGGGCTATGTCTCAGATTATTCATTTTATTAATTCGTAGTTTTATTATCATTACCGTATCATAGTTTAATGTTTTAAATTGTAGTTTGTATTAATGTAATGTGTTTTTTTAATTAATGAAGTTTATTTTAGTTAATAATGTGTATGTTTTATTTTATGAAAAAATAAATAAAAAAGATTGGACGACGGCACCACATTTTCTGATGCCAATGGTTACAGCCAAAATATGGTGCCGTGGTATTTCTGGTACCGTGGAGACTTTTGCTAACGTGACAACACTTTTTTCCCACAGCACCAGAACGATGACACGAGCGTACCCAATGATCTTAATGTAAGATAATTTATAAGTTTAATTATTGTGTATTAAATGCATTTTACAACTTGTAAGAAAAGTTTGAATTCAATTACTATAAACTCTACCTAATGTATGAGGAGGGCAACTGTTGAAACAAAACCATATTAACAAAAAGGTAGCTCGGTAAGTGGGGTGGCAACGTAGTCGGTGTGAGGGTCGGCAAGCATCGGCATGGATCGGCGAAACAAAACCACTTGATCGGCGAGACATGCGGTATAGATTACCGAATCGGTGTGAAGGAGAAGCAACTAATTTTCAACCGTTACCATGCATTTACTATTCGACCGTTTGATGCAAAAAAAAAAAAAAAAAAAAAAAAAAAAAAAAAAAAAAAAAAAAAAACTTTAAATACTAAACCATTTTCCTTTTCATTTTCACATCTAAACTAATATCAAATCACACATACAATTTACATTCTAAAACCATGTCATCATCGGGTTCATCCTCAAACGACATAATTATTCCACCCGACTCATCCGAAGAATGGTTATCCGGTAGTACAATCGAAACCTTTTTAGCCGCGTACGAAGCTCTTGAAGACACGGGAAGCTCTACCTTCATTCGTGGTTATGTAAAACGTTTTCGTGATAAAGCTTTAGAAAATTTAATGAATGACTATTTCATTGAACAACCAAAGTTTAACGAAGATGTTTTTCGTGATCGTTTTCGTATGAGTAAAAGATTGTATTTACAAATTGTAAATGACATTGAAGCGCAATTTGAATGGTTTCAAGAGGGTCAAGACGCGTATGGAAAGACTAGTTTCACGGCGTTACAGAAATGCACATCGGCAATAAGGCAACTCGCAACAGGTGAACCTCCGGATAGATTCGATGACTATTTAAACATGGCACGAAGAACTTCAGGTTAGTAATAATTTTTTTTTCGTTAGTATTTTTTTTTTTTTTTTTTTTGTTATTTATTATATTTATTCGTTTGTCATTTTTTTTTTGTTATTTATTATTTTTTTTAGTCGTTATTCATTTTTTTTTTGTTACTTATTAATTTTTTTGTTATTTTTTGTAACTCGTTAGTAATTTTTTTTACAATATATATATTTTTTTTATAAAATAATATTTTGTTTTGTATAGGTGAATGTCTTGATAAATTTTGTAATGCGATTATAAAGTTATACGGCCGAGAGTTCTTACGTAGGCCGACAACCCATGACATTGCTCGGTTATTCGAGGTACATGAAGAAAAACATCACATTCCTGGAATGCTTGGTAGCATTGATTGTACACATTTCACTTGGCGAAATTGTCCTAAATATTTGAAAGGACAATATAAGAGAGGTGATCACCAATACCCAACAATTATGCTTGAAGCGACGGCTTCATATGATTTGTGGATTTGGCATTCGTTTTTTGGTCCGCCCGGCTCAAACAACGATATCAATGTTTTGAATCAGTCTCCATTATATGTTAACGAGCGAAATGGTACGGAGCCAAACAGTTCTTTTTATTTACGTGGACGTCTCTACAAACGTGAATATTATCTTGCCGATGGAATATATCCTAAATATTCAACTCTTGTTAAAGCATATCCGTATCCCACTGACCCGAAGGAAAAGAAGTTCAAGAAACTACAAGAGTCTGCAAGAAGGATGTTGAGCGAGCTTTTGATCGTTTGAAGGGAAAATGGTTTATTCTGAGTCGTCCTCTACGACCTATGACCGTCGCAAAGATTCGACAAATTGTTTATACGTGTATTATATTGGGCAATATGATTTTAAAAGACGATGGTGTGGCAATATCACCGGTTCATATAATGGATCAGCCGATTACGCCAGTTTATGACGATAGTGTGCTAGAAGAGTTACTGGACGAAGATATTCATAACCATCTTCAATATGATCTTACGGAGCACGTAGCGGCGAAAGACTTACCATACCTCGATGAGTAGTGATTTCCTTTTTTTAATTTTTGTTTTGTTTTTATTTTCCTAAAGTATTATGTAACTTTTATTTGAATTATTAATGGAATTTGATGTTTTAAATTAAATTGTTAAATATAATTAAAAAAAAAAAAAAAAAAAAAAATAGGCATGGTTAGGCATCACATTGCTACTAAAATTATTGATTTAGGCATCCAAATGCATGAAATGAGTTGGTTGAATATTAGTGGCTAATTACAATTACTTTCTAGGTATGCTTAGGCATGTGACACCCCCTAAGGTTAACAAATATCTCAACCCCTTTGCATCCTTAACTTTTGTGTTCGTTTACTCTTTTGTGCACCTAAATTCAACCTCTTTAAACTACATACAATTAATCATGAAATTTAAATAAAGTAATGAGATTTTTTTGGCCTAATAGCGAATCATGAGAAGCAAAAATAACCGTTAGAAAATTAATTAATTTCATTATTTTTCGAGAAATTATAATTAGAACAAGAAATTCCTTTGGAAAGAATTTTCCTTAATTACTTTCCCAAAACAATGGATTTAAAATATGTAGCCGTTACAAGTAGAATTTTGATACAAAATTCCAAGATCAAAACCAAATCATCCAATAGATTTTTCAAGATCTTAAGAGTAGATTTTCATTTTGATAAGATTTTCATATATATTTCACCACATTGATAAAATGACCTCTACTCGATGTGCCGTTTGCAAGTATTTTAGACGAAGATGTCCTCCGGAGTGCATTTTTGCACCATATTTTCCTGCGGATAACCCACAAAAATTTGCTTATGTTCATCGATTCTATGGTGCCAGCAACATCAGCAAGATGCTTGAGGTACATCATATATCTAATCTTGTTTTATATGATCTTTAGCTAAAGAAACTAGCTTTTTTTATATACATATTGATTGTCATCTTCTAACCGGTTGTGGATGATCTAATATAGGAATTGCCGGTGCACCTAAGGGCAAACGCAATAGAGTCATTGTGTTACGAGGCCACATGTAGAATGCAAGATCCAGTTTATGGATGTGTTAGAATAATATCGTCATTGCATCAAGCACTTCATATAGCACAAAGCCAACTAGCGAAAACTCAAGCTGAAATTGCACTTCTCGATGCATGTGTTGGAGTAGTTGAACCCACACCAAGCTCGAGTGAGTCATTGGTTCAACAAAATGGCATTGATCATGCTCTAGATAACGCTTTTGATGTTTGGTTTTACTAGAAATCATTGTTAGTTTTGAAATCTAGAATTCAATCAACAACAAACATGTTTTTCTCATAGTACTAACTAGCTGTGTTACAATGTTATATATGTTATGGAATGAGATGTTTGGATATTATACCATAGAAACATGCACATTGATAGCAAACCCATTAAAGATGAAGTAAAACCTCGAATTGACCTGCTTGTATAAACCGTACGGGTCAAAACTGCTACATACCTCAATCAATTCGCCTAATAACAAAACTTAGTTTCCATAGCCGAAGAC
Organism: Artemisia argyi; assembly: GCA_030686995.1. NCBI lineage: Eukaryota > Viridiplantae > Streptophyta > Magnoliopsida > Asterales > Asteraceae > Artemisia > Artemisia argyi. Next base: position 28,212,174 of record CM060695.1, read on the forward strand.
CTCTTGCTGAATGTCATGTCTCCTGATTGCCTTATATTTTAGATCCAAATTGGAGACATGCCATCAGTAACCAAACCAATGAACCATCAAACATCGGTCAGTTTCAAAGTGTATAGATTAAGGTATTGAGCTTATATTAGTTGTGTAACTCAATTCGCTTTATAAATTTAGTTGCATAAAACCATGTTTGATTTTGAGATGACATGATCCAGTACATGTCGAAAATGTAGAGGCTACAAGGTTTAATTTGGCTTTGCCTTTCAGTGCCAAACCAGATTTAACTCGACACCCAAACAGAACTTCCCATTCAATTTACTTGGCAAAATATAGCCCACAGACAAACTTACGAGATCTGTTGCTCCACTGGGCCAAGATCCAACCATACGGACCCCCCAATAACATAAATGTAAGACTAAAAATTATGCACAACCAACAGTATGGTGATTAATAAGATAGTGTTGTCACTGCCATTGTGATGCAGTAGGTGTTTTCTCTTTGTTCTTTTAGCATCCGCTCGGGTGTTTGAGAATGGTTTGTCTTGTATTTTTTTTTTCCTGTTTGTATTCTTGTATCCTGTTGTTTGTTTGTTCTTAGAAATTATCGATGCCTTTTCTAAAAGAAAATTTCTCATGATGGGTCTGACCTGAACCCATTCTGACCCGTTTTAACCCATGGCCCAACCTGATCCGAACCGCCCGTTTTGACACATTTAAGAAGCTTGTATTTCATTATTGACAACTACTATATTAGCCATTTCAAGCAAAAATTACAGTCTGCATAAATATTCTCTTCATGGGGTGAAAATTTGTCATGGTGGGTCAGACCCGAACCCATTCTGACCCTGACCATTCTAACCCATTTTGACCTGTGACCCCAACCCGATCTGAGCCACCAGTTTTGACAACTCTATGAAGCTTGTGTTTCATCAATGACCTTGATGTGGCAGCTACCCATTTTTTAAGCATTCGCACACTCTTAGTACACTGAATCCACCAGGGAGATAATTGGCTGAAATGGGTTGAGACCCACCATGGAAAATTTACCCAAACAACATTCGCCAATTCACACCCTCGCAAAAAGAGGTCTATGTTTAGGCAGCGCTTCAAGATATTTCCTACTAGATGAACTACAGTGGGCATGAGCGCATGAGTATATTTGACCTTGCCCTTGTCTGTTTTGATTCGTTATTCAAACTATTGTTGAATTTTTCGTTTTAGTACAAGTTATGGTTTTTTAGGTGTTGAGTTGCAACAACACTATTTAGTTTCAATTCAAGACGTTCAAGGTTTGAGTTTAAACAAAGAAATTCTCATTATTGTTTCTGCAAATAATATTTGGTGCAAATTTATTATTTGATCAGTAATAATACTTATAAAAAGATATTGATTAGATTTTATAGTCAATAACTTTTCTACTTTTTTTCTTGTAAAAAAGCATCGAAAGTGTTGGCTATGAATAACTGAATAAGGGATTTATACTAAATTAGATCTCAGATCAAACAGGAAGAGGAAAATCTGCAACACAGAAACAAAATTTAAACAAAATGCTTTTTCGTTATAACAATAATATCCGATAGATAACATTGAACGATCGTATGATGTCAATCATTGAGGTCTTAGATATCAACAATAACTTTTACAAAACTAAATGATTCAAATATGTTCACATTTTCTTTAATTTTTTCAGACATTTTTTGGTACCCAGAAATTCGAGAAACTTGCATTTGACAAGATCCCGTCTTTCAATATCTGTCATCTCACTGAACCCAAACGACCGAGTCCAAGTACTAACCTTGTCTGGAGACGCAGGCAGCACAATCCTCTCAACCCCCAATCCTCTTAGCATTCTTTCGACCTTACCCATCAAAACCCGACACATCCCTAATCCCCTGTACCTGAATGTTGTGGCAACAAATGGAATTTCCGCCACTTTAGAGCCGTGAATCCGCAGTGTAACAACTGTTACGATCTCATCATTTTTCTCCAAAACAGCGGTGTAAAACCCTTCAAAATTTGACCTTTTTGTAGCTCTACTAAAAATCACATCTTCGATCATGTCTTTATCCGACAAAGGATGTTTCACAGGTATAAAACACTCGTGCATCACATCTAACGCCTTCAGTAACTTACTGTAACTTTTTGACAATTCGTACACGTCAGTGTCATTCTCATTGTACTTAAGCAAACTCCAACTCAGATTTCCACCCTTTAGCGAAATCACTTTCCCACGAATCTCCATAAGGCCCAAATATATTCTTTCACAATTATCCGTACAGAACCATTTAGCATCATCAACACACACTTCAAACCCCAACTTATTTATACAACTAATGTGAAAGTGATGCTCACATTGTGAGCACTTGATTAAACGATGACCTTTGCTATCTCCTTCCTTTGTTAAATTACTAGATTGACCCTGATGGCAAATCCGACACGCACAAGCAGGGCAAAACCATAAATCTGAATCAGAAACACAATCCAATCCAATACAACTGGAATGAAACGAAGATGTGCACGAATCACATAACAATAACTCACCCCCATCGTAACAAAAGGAGCAATAATCATCATTGGTACCCGTCACACAACCTGATGATTTTGTGGATTTATCATCTGTAACCACTGATTTTGTCGATTTATCATCTGCTGGTAACACGCTTTCAAGCTGTAACTGAGTCTGGCAATCTAAAATCGACCTCCCATCATCAAAAAATAAATTAGCAGCTGGTCTATGATTCGTACTTCCAGCATGAGCTTCAAATCTTGTCAGCAAAAACATCTCATCACAACAGTCACACTTAATCCCATCTTCATAAACCCGCCCTTTTGCCATAACTCTACCATCTTTTTTACTTAAATACGACACTCTTGAACCCCTCTCCACAATATTATTCTCAATCAACGACCCAAGAACACCCCGCCTTTTAATACTAGAAACCTTAGCCTTTTGTGCTACCTTCTTTCCCGTAACCATTAATCTTTTAATATCTTGAATCTGTTTCATTGGTCTATTACACGAAAACCCCTCATTCTTAACTTCAGATTTAACAACACTCGAATCTTTACCACTTTTCTGATCAAGACAGAAACTTTCCACATCTTTAATACGTATCTTTTTCTGAGGTCGATCAACACACGAAGAAGACTCCGATTCCTTCACGGGTTCTTTACATACTTGAATCTTGGGACTACCCACATTATCAAAACTCGAAAAAGACTCGCCTTTCTTCTTGGATTTCTTGAATCCATCAATCTTGGAACCACCCATCTGATCAGAACTATCAAGATTACGTTTCTTGGACCGATCTTGATTCTTGATAGCACATTCGCATGCAGTTCTCAACGAAACGTAAACTCTGCCATTAGGAGCTTTATATCTAAGTTCTCGAGTACCTCTCTTACACATGTAAAAGAACATCCACCCGATAGCCGCAAGATGATTCTTAGCTTTCATGATCAAGTTTTTAACGTGTGGATTGGTGCATCTTCCTGTTTGAACACCATGTGAATAGTAATTCATGATGGTTTGTGGGTTGTATTCATGTGGGTAGTTTACATGTGCCATGGAATCAAATACTGAAGATGCATGATGATTTGAGTTCATCATCATCATCATGAAGGTGATGATTAGGGTTTAAAGTGGGTTTATGATAATCAAGAATTGAATGAATTAATGAATGAATGGTATGAATTACTGTGGGTTTTTATTTATAAGGTTGTAAATAATGTCGGTTAAGTAAAAATTATTTACCCCCCTTAGGTTTTAGAATGTGACAAACGTTTTATTTTATGGAAACATTAGATTTTTTTTTTTTTCCATAAACAATTAATTATATGAAAGTAATAAGGTAACAACAGATATATGGCATTATGGCAAGTTAATTACTAATAGAATTTTGTTTCCAAAATAAATGTTACTTGCTACTAAATTTGAATAATATGGTTTGGTTCTTTAATTTGACTGGTTATGAATTATGATTGGTAAAACTTGAAACTTAAAGAACAAGTCTATGATATAAGGAATGTTCTCATATGAAGTGTCGCAAATTAATTATTTGATATTTGGCGTGTGAACAATGCCCGCTCGAACCCGGCTCCACAATACACCCGAGCCATCAACCTCCTTGCAACCACTCTCGAAACCGACAGATTTGCAACACTATTGGCTCCGAAGCTCCACTTCATCAAATGTTATATACGAGTATAATTTTTTTTGGCCTATGTATTGTTAGGGAGTTTGTTTAACATTTATTTTAGATTTGGCGGGTGTTGGCTTGCTTATTTTTCTTTTTTGCTTTTTAGTTTATACGGAATATGTATTTCTTTAATAATAATAATAATAATAATAATAATAATAATAATAATAATAAATAATAATAATTATTATTATTATTATTATTATTATTATTATTATTATTATTATTATTATTTATTATTATTATTATTATTATTATTATTATTATTATTATTATTATTATTATTATTATTAGGTACATCTGCCAAAAGGGGAGCAGATTGAAAAGGGTGTTTAGCTTTTAAATCTTCAAGAGTTGTACCATCATAAGCCGCAATACCCGAAAAAGAAAGAACTCTGATTAAGAGTTTCCCTTGTGGTACTTCTTGTGGACGGGATGGTCTGCGTGCCCAACACCTTTTAGACTGTTTAAATGGAGCTGCTGTTGCTATTTCTGACGAGTTAGTCGCTTCTATCACCCAGGTGGTGAACCTTTTTCTTGAGGGTAAATGCCCAAGGGTGTTGGGTGAGTATGTTGCTAGTGCCCCTCTCACGCCTTTGGTTAAACCAGGTGGAAGAATCTGTCCTATTGCTGTTGGAACTTTTTGGAGGCGATTAGTCTCCAAGGTTTGTGCTTCTATGATTGGCCATTCTTTGGATGGTTATTTTGATGGTTTGCAATTTGGCGTGGGGGTATCGGGAGGAGGGGAGGCAATTATTCATGCTGTGAACCGTTGATTAAAGACCGTGGGAGCGATGTGGGTCTATCGATGTTGTTGGTGGACTTTAAAAACGCTTTCAATATGGTGGATCGTGCGGTTATGTTACGGGAAGTTCGCCTTCGTGTTCCGGCTATTTCACGTTGGGTGGAATTCTGTTACTCCAGTCCTGCCAGATTATATTATGGTGAGCATAGTTTATGGTCGTACCAAGGGGTGCAACAGGGTGATCCGCTTGGGCCTCTTCTTTTTGCTTTAGTGTTACATCCCTTGGCATGTAAGATTAGAAACTCCTTTACCCTTTCTCTTCAAGCCTGGTATTTGGATGATGGCACTATTATTGGAGATACTGTGGTTGTGGGGAAGGTTTTAGAGTTGATTATGATGGATGGACCTAGTTGTGGTTTACACCTCAACGTTGATAAAACTGAGGTTTTTTTGCCAAAGGAAGACCCCAGGAGCAGGTATGTTGGTGTTTTTCCCCCTAATATTTCTCGACCTTCGCATGGTGTTAAATTATTATGTGGGCCCGTCAGTGTGGACTTTGAGTTTAGTAGTAAGCTTGTTATGAAAAGGGTTGTTAAAACGATTAAACTTATGGATGTTGTTGCTAAGCTTAATTATCCTCAGTGTGAGTTGTTGTTACTGCGTGCATGTGCTGGTATTTCCAAGTTGTATTTTTCTATGCGCACATGTTCTCCTCGGGTCTTTGAGGGTGCTCAGGTTTCTTTTGATGCAGCTCTTCGTTCTTCTTTGGAGCGTATTGTCACTGCTTCTGGACCTGGGTTTGGTGATTGGCAATGGAGACTTGCCACCCTACCTTTTGCTTTCGGGGGACTTGGTGTGTACGCTGCAGGTGATGTCTTGAACTATGCCTTCCTTGCTTCTAGACTTCAATCTGCCAGCTTAAAGACTAAGCTTCTTTGTAATTCTGGTATTGTGACTACTGGTCCCTCATCCGATGATGTTCTGTGTACCTTTAATGTGAATATGGATATTGACCTTTTGAGTAACCCTAGTGAGATCGCTGCCCCCAAACTTATGTAGAAATTGGTAGATATGCATTTCACACGTGTTGCCCAAACGGTTGAATCCACTTTCCATTTATCCCCTAGGCAGATGGCTTTATGGAGCTCACTAAAAGAGGATTACACGTCAGATTGGCTTAGGGTGGCACCGATATCCGGATTGGGACAAACTATGAATGCCAGGACTTACCGATGTGTGTTGTGTTATCGGTTGGGTGTTCCTCTTTTTACTGTCCAGATGCCATGTTCAGCTTGTTCTAAGGTTTTTTCTGGAGATATTTTTGGGGATCATGCTGTTTCGTGTGCAGGTGTAGTTGGTATTAAACATCGGCATAATGTTGTGCGTGATGTTCTTGTTGATATATGTTCTCGGTCTGGAATTTCAGCTCGTAAGGAGGTTGATATTGGGCTGCATGGAGAAAGGGACAAAACCTTACGTCCAACTGATATGTTACTTTACTCTTGGGATGGTGGGCTTGATGTTTGTGTTGATCTAACAGGATCGTCACCTTTGACGCGTTCGAGTATGGTTGATTTTATGCCCGGACGGGCGGTTATTGAAGCTGCACAACGTAAAAGTGTCAAGTACGAGGCTAAATGCGCTGATATCGGATATGGGTTCCTCCCCTTTTCATTCTCTTCTTTTGGAGAACTTGAAAAAGATGCAGTGACCTTATTAAAGCGTATTCGACGATTCTCTATGACTCAAGACATTGGAGCACGTGCTGCTCCACATATTTTTAGTAGAATTAGCTTTGCTATTGCCAAAGGTGTGGGGGCCCAGTTAGTCTCTCGACTCCCCACTAATTTCTTGTAAATCTTTTTGGTTTTTAATAAAGTGATGTTTTTATAAAAATAAATAAATAAATAAATAAATAAATAAATAATAATAATAATAATAATAATAATAATAATAATAATAATAACGTTGTGGGGAATCTCCTTTTATTGGTGTGGGGGCGACCTCATGGGATCCTATGGTAGCTTTGCATAATGTTGTGGTCTGTGGAGAAGAAGAAGAAGTATACGTCTAAATGTGAGGGCAATGGATACAAGTTCATACCATTTACTTTCTTTACGTTCGAGGAATTCGATACCGAAGCTCTGGAAACACTTTCACGTATCAAGTCTATTTCGATTAGCTACTCAAATAATGCTAAGAGTAGTGCTTTTATTTTTTTTAGAGTAAGCTTTTGTATTCAGAAACGATCGAGTGGGAACACAACTTGTGTCAAGACTCCCATCCAACTTAATCCAGTAAAATGTCGTCTGCAATATTAAGCCAGTAACATCCATTTCAGAGTTCAGCTTATGCCAGCTCAGTTGGTTCTTTCTGTGAGAGTGTCCAAGCAGGAGGCTCAAGTTCAATATGTTGGATGCTCATTTTTAGTTTTCTGCATATTTTGCTTGGGTGACTCCCATTCTTATTTGTGCCAGGTGTCCTTTTGTTTCGTTATTACCCTTTAGTCTTGTTCTTATTTTGGTTTCTGTATTTGGCTGTATTTGTAGCATGTGGGTTTTGGTTGTGGGGTCCTTGCTTCAAGCAGCTTGTTGTATGCAAGGATGCTCCTATTTTGTAACTTTTTGTTTGTGTTTCTTTATATATGTTGGCTTTTCTAAAAAAAATAAAATAAAAAAAAAATTAAAAATTAAAAAAAAAAAAAAAAAAAAAAAAACTCATCTAACTTTATGTAATTTTATTATGTTTCAATAATAAAATTTGGTTTATAATAAATAATAATAAGAATAATAATAAAAAAAAAAAAAAAAAAAAAAAAAGTTTCAAACGCTTTCTTATCTGCTTATTATTTGCAAAAAAACAGTTTTTAACAAAATCGTTAGATGAAAGAATTTAATTGAAATTTTCGTGAGATTAAACACTATTTAAAAAAATAGCAAATTTAAACACTAGTTTAGAAAGTACTAATTTGTTGGCAGCATATAAGATCAGCAATACACCGCTAATTGGAACTAAACGAAGCACTCAGATGAGATGAGCTTCTAGACATGTATCTACCATCAATGTTTTAACAATGCATTCAACATGATTTATTTATTTTTATTTTTTTGGGTAAAGGGTAAAGAGCTAGGGCAAGACCAAAATTTTAGCACTCTTGTCAATAGCTTCAGCATCAAATTCACCTGAAAGAGTAAAGAGGCACTTTGGGCGCCACTCGTGTTGGATGAGTGCACTTGCCTTTCCACTGCTGATGACCCGAGCCTTCATTGTGGTCAATGGATCCAACGATGTTGGGTGCCAATAGTAATTGTGCTCACATTAGTATTATGGTGATACGAAAGAGAGTGTTAGGATTGTTTGGATTATATTATGGTGATAAGAATGAAAGTGTTAGGATTGTATTTAAAGTTAGATTTGTATAATTAGATTATGATTTTTGAGTGGGTGGTTATGGAGTTATTTTAGCGGTTGTGGGTGGGGAAGAAGGAGAGTGTGGTAAGGGTTTCGTGGTGGTGGTAATGGTTTCGTGGTGGTGGCAGTAGGGAGAAGGGTTGGCGGTGGCGGTGAAGGTTTCGTGGTGGTGGCAGTAGGGATGGGGATTGGTGGTGGGTTTTGATGATGAAGGTGGGTGTTTGAAAAGCAAGAATCTTTATTCTTGATTCATGCCAAATACAATGCCATTGTCCTAAAATGTCTTTACTCTTGATTCCCGCGAGAAGCAGCAGATTCCGGCGAGCATCAGCAGATTCCGGCGAGCATCAGCAGATTCCGGCGACCACCAACAGCCCCCCACCATCACAAATGAGTGTAGAAAATGAAACAAATAAGTGTTACAATTTTGTTTTAAGGTTTTATACTTTTATATAATTGCTTGATTAATGTATATGTAATTTAGAAATTAGGATACTTGTAATTCTTTTTGTTCTTGAAACCGGATTTGGCTGAATGAATATTTGGGTAATTTGCAAATTGAATATATGTAGTATGAATTTCTTTATTAAACACAGATATTGGGTTGTATATTTAGATTTATGGATATTTAAAAATAATTGTAAATTAATAATAATAATAATAATAATAATAATAATAATAATAATAATAATAATAATAATAATATGAGGATAGTTTGGTCATTTCATCCCTTCAAACGGTCAAGCAAACAAAAAATTTGGTCAAGGGACCAAAACCGTTATGAGCCACAACTACAAGGAGATGATCTGTTGAAAAAAGTAAATGGACTATATCTGTTAAACCCGACGGACCACAGGTTCCATTTATGAAACTAACTCTAATTTCTAATAGCTTAAACCCATCTTATATTCAACAAAGTAAAAGTCAAGAAGAAGTACAAGTATGAAGAATCGATAGAAATGAAAGAGACTTTAATGTAATTGAAGTGATCTATACTACTTCCTCCGTCTTAAATTATAAGTTCATTTTCTTAGTTTTGGATGTCTCAAAATATTTGTCCATTTTTCTTTTCAACCAATCACAAGACACTTTAGTGGAGAGAGAGAAAATATTTAATTGGTGAATTGATTATTTAGTGGAAATTTATTAAACTTTATGCAAATGAAAAACGAACTTATAATTTGAGACGGAGGGAGTAGTAGTTATTGTAACCCAACCCATAACCTGATGAATAGACCATTTTGTCACATCACTGCCACATCAGTTTTTCTCTTATAGACCAAACACCCGTTATGGTAGCCTTACCGGTGACCCAACATTTTTTTTAATTTAAATTTCGTTAATAATTTAAAAACATTACAATAATAATTAAAATTAAATTAAAAATATTACAATAATCACCCGCTTCTTCGTTCAGATTCAAACAAGCTTCAGAATTGGCATGCAAGGTGCTTTTCGATGTCCGTGATTTTCTTGAAGCGGGTTTGCTCGTAAAATTTTAGCATTTCGACATATTTTCATTTTCTCTGGTCCTTCAAAGTTCTCCAACATTCGGTCGTTGTGAAGGGTGGGCGTATGGTAAATAACACGATACTCTTTTACCGTTTGATCGTAAATTGTTGTCTCACTTGCACCACTCTAGTGTCCCTTTCACAGTATCGTAAATCGAACAAAATTGAGTAATTTTAGGATGAATCCTACCTTTCCATTTGCATAAAATTGAATCGTATCCTCTTGTGGAAGCCTTCATTTCCTTCTCTAAAAATGTTAGAACTTCCGTCAAAAACCATTGTGCCTTTTAGCATTTCTGTTAAAGCTATTCTCGGACATGTGTATCCAAGCTCTACACAAGGCAACCTCTTCCTCAGGGGTCCATCGTTCAGCTCTATTATTCACCATTTTCTTGGCTTGTTAACGTCTTTTTGTAGTCTTCCTTTTGACGAGCGATGCATCTTCGACAGGGAGACTCGGTTTCAATGAGTTCGGATGGACCACCATCCGAATCTTGACCCATAGAGTAATCTTCACTACCCAAAAATGGATCAATATTATCAAGAACTATAGGGTTAATGGGATAAAATCATTGAGAAAATTGGTCCACCGAGGGTGACATTTCCGGACGATGATATTGAGATTGTTGTTGTTGGTACATCGGTTGGTTGTGGTTGGTTATACGGATAATTTGTTGTTGTTGGTTAAACAGAGGAGAAAATGGATTGTTGACATAAATAGGTTGTTGATGTTGCGATTGGAATGACAAGCTAGCGGGTCAAAAATTGATAGGTGCTGAGTGTGTGGTTAATTGAAATTGGGATCATTTGTGTTGGATCATTTTGTTGTCGTCGGGTTTTTTTGGTGTTTTAGTTTTTGGAGCATTGTGAGACATTTTTTTGAGTTGAATAATAGTAGAAGAAAATAGACGTAGAACATAGTTATAGAAGAGAATGTGTGAAAAAAAATGAAGAAAAATGTAGTATTTATAGTGAAAAAGTGGGTTTTAGAAAAATAAAATAAAATAAAATCAACTCAAACAGTCAAAACACCAATGGTTGTTTTGGTTTATGTGTATTTGGGTTGGGTTGCTCATCCGATCGAACAAGTGAAACAGTTTTTTTTTTTTTTCTTTTTTTTTTTTTTGGTGGGCGGGGGGAGGGTCGTTCTGGGTCACTTGTCGAGGGGGGGGGACGCATTGCCTAGGGGCAACCGATCGAATGTTGGGTTGGCCATAACGACCCACATAACATTCTAACCTTCTAACTATGAGAGTAAAAAACAAACTGCTGAAAACTTGAAAGTGCAGTGGATCTTACGTACGTTCTAATCAACTTCAACATCTAAACACTTTTATTACATTTTAATCATACTGCCTCTTGGCATTGCTTTTTTACTTTTTGTTAACTTATCAAACATGGTCAACTTGAGATGACGTATAAATTGTTTTTTTATTGTAGCATCTATAATTAGATAAAATTGAGAAAACTTATAAATTTTTAGCAAGCATGCTAATATCTAAATAATACTAATACTGTTCTAGTAATTCAAATAAAGTTGTACACAAGATTATCGTTTCGCTCTGTGTTCATGAAAGCTATGTACACAACGACTTACAATGTTTACATTGTTTGTTATAAGAACTTTTTTATGTTTCATCGTTTAGAAGTTTTGGAATAGATATATTTTGGGATAATTATTACAATGCACCAGTTGCCCAATGCGTTTGCTTATCTACCCCGAAATTAGAAAATTATGATATTAGACCGCACAACTAAACATCTCCACTCATATGATGACAAGTGTCCTACAGTTACCCAAAAAATACACAAGTTGCTCAAAAAAAATGTCAAAAAAGTGACACATGTCACTTACAGATTTCAGAAAAAGTAATCATAATTTTCTGATTGCGGGGGATAAGCAAACACATTAGAAAATTGGTGCATATTAGAAATTATCCCATATATTTTTAAAATAAATGAACAAGATTCCATAAAATTGAATTTATAATAGCTTATCCTATCGTAATATATTGCTTGTACAATGAGAAAGAAACTGACAAACATATACATAATACAAGGAAGTCGGCAATGGCAATATTTAATCTTAAGCAACTTATCTGTCCAATAAACGGGCAACAATAACGATATAAATCTATGAGCATACATTTGTTTGGTGAAAAGGAGAAAATTATATGTATCGAATTACATAGCTCAAAATCCGAGACTACAAAGGAGATATTCAAATTGCTAATAGTAAAACTAACAAACAAGAACATGAACCGCAATACCAAACTAATCTAAAAACTTGAACTTGATGCATGACCAAATAGCTTTGTCTTCACTCTTTTGGCATCATTTGTTAAGGCGAAGTAGTCTCATCTTTCATGACTCACTAGCCTCCATCCAAATGATACACCAACCCAGTTCCACCAATGAACTGCCAATCGAAACACCATGAGCATACTAAGTGAACTCTTTTGACTCTGCAATACTGGCATGACATGCACTCCATGATATATCCAACTGTCACTTTTTTAGTATACTTTTTTAGACATATATGAGCACACTTGTGTTATTGCTTTGTAAACGATGGTATCAAAGAAACTCCGTGAGCTTGAATTTTAGATCTTGGATTTCAACAGTTGAGATCCTTTCATGATCTGAACCAGCAATTGACCACTTATCAACACTCCCTTGCAAATCTTTTGTTCCAATACTTCTTCACGTCTGAAAGTCTGTTAGCCCTGAAATCATGGCCAAACAAATAAAATGAATTATACTCTCAGAAAGTCCAGTTACCGCATTAGACTAGATCTAAGTTCTAGTGCTGCAAATTATTACTAAAGATGGACTCACTAACACGTGTAGGTCCAACAATGCATTACCCATTCGCGTTGGCTGGTACGTTGTGGATGAAAGCTTGTAGAGGAGTTTAGTTGAGTCTCCAACTACTTACTTGTAAAAGTAGCTTCAAAACTTCCCCATAAATCAGGTGTCTCAGTCACTATTAAAACAAAATTGAACAATAATAACCATATCTAAGTCAATTCAAAACAAGTTTACTGTACAAAGAAACTATTGATATGCCGTAAATGGAAGTGAAGATAATCATTAGGCCAGTTAGGTACTTACCAGCTCGAAACTCAAGAAACACGTGTCGTTGCTTGCCAAATTCAAATCTGTAATTCATAAAAGTTCACCATATTAGTACATCCTTGACTATGCATGCTGCATAACCTCTGCCTCATTCAAAATATCAGACTCACTTTCTTGTTGACTTCAATCAATTCTAGAAATAGAAAACATGACAGTACATTGAATCATTATTCATTCAAATATAATTTAGCTTTAGGATGTGTTAATTTTAGTTAAGTCAAGTCTAAAAGATTCTGTAAATCACCATAGAGCAACCAAAATTCTCCTTTTTATCTTAAAAAAGGATGAAGATGTGGGTTATGGTCTATGGAATTAATGGATTTATAGTACTAATATCAAGTTGACGATGCAAGCTAATTAATTTTTATTGTCATTATCAATAAGTAAGGTGAACTTGATATAATAGTCAACAACTTACAAAATGAATATTAACGTCTGACAATGCAGCTCCAAAATGAATGTTTGTTGTAATTCACTTCTTTATACATTGCCTGCAATAGATAGAAGTTTGTTGTTAATACATGAAGGTGGATTTTGAAAATCAGATATAAATTTCAAGGAACATAAACCATATAACATCCGCGTACTTATATAGTAATATATTACGGAGTAGTAAATAAAAGAAGTCAAACGGAATAGAGAGAACACACCTTCGATTTTGGGGATATGGGAGATTTGGGGCCAGTAGGAGCCTCCTCTTCTGCATCTTTCTTCCAGATTTGGACATCCCGATATACACAAACGCAAAAGTGAATGCAACAATGCTACTGGTAGTTCTTTCAAATTTTGGCATTCAATAATATCCAATTTCAAAAGTGAAGGCAACAACATTTCTGGTAGATCTTTTATCTTTGGGCAACCACCAAAGAGAAGATGTTGGAGGGAGGTGAGGTGTTGGAGTCCCTCTGAAACTGTTTCCAAATTGTCAAATCTCCATATTTTAAGAGAAGTAAGAGATGAAGGAATATGAAGATGAGACAGTTGACTCCAATTAGTCGCTGCTTCACCGTCTAAGGTTAGTTGAACTAGTGTGTTCGGAAACTTCTGTGGGCCCCATTCTGAGATGGGCTTCTTCAACCGCCCAATTGTAAGGTCACGCAAGTTGGGAGGCCAAAGCCCAGCTGTTGGAACATCCATACTTGGACAATTGCTTATTGTTAACGAGGTGAGACTCGGCAATTGGAGGTCTGCAAATAACGACTCATCCGTACTTTTACAATCTTCCATTATCAAACTCGTGAGGTGAATGAAGTTACCCCCAACGTCAATGATCGATGCCACATCTGGATGATATGATATCCATACATATTCAAGCATTGGCATGCTTTTGCTGTTGATAAGTAACCTATTCTTCTCTCCTCCTTCTCCCAACTCCTTTGTTAACAGTAATAGTTTCTTACAGCCAAAAATGACAACTGACTTGAGCTTCTGCCCCCCTCCCATTGAGAAGAAGGAGACACATGTAACTGATTCACAATACGAGATATTCAACGTCTCAATGTTGTTTGGACAACTCAAATGCTTGAAATTCTCACAACTCCATACCTTTAAAGACCTAAGAGATGTTAGAAGGTTGCTCCCATAATTGTACTCCTCATCTTTCTCCCCTAAACTCACCAAATTTTTACAATTGTAGATATCCAACTTCCTTAAATTCACAGGTACCTTACTACTTGATTCCCAAAAGTATCTTATTTCATCACACCTTCTGACTTCCAATTCTTCAACTGCCTTAAGATCCAATATAACACATCCCCACACCTCATTAGTAAGCCCTGAAATATTCAATATGTTCAACTTAGTGACTGACGGAGCTGCATGCACCAGACTTCTCAACAAACCAGCACCACATCTATCTAAACTCAAATCCCTCAATGAAAGTAGTGGTGCTTTAAGTGAGACTTTAGCCAAATTTGGACAGCTTTCAATACAAAGCTCCCGAAGGCTTGGAAACACAGAATCTCCTTCAAGTGAGAATTCAACCAAATTAGGACAATATCGTATATTAAGCACTTGAAGGCGTGGAAACACAGAATCTCCTTCAAGTGAGAATTCAACCCCACTTCTATTATTGGTTGACCATACCTCCAACCCCCGCATACCTTGAAACTTTAGTGTTTCAAGTGAAGGAAATGCAAGGCCAGTACCGAAAAACTCTAAACCCACATCTTTCACATCATCAATGTCTTGGATAGATAACCCCTTAAGTGACGGTAGTTGCCCAAGTGGTGGTAGAGAAGTACACTTTTTACAGCCACGTATAGACACATTAGCCAACCGGTGAAACGAGAGATCCCCAACCCATTTTGGAAACTCTAAACCCAGATAGTTCACAATGCCTAGCCTCTTCAAACAATCATCATATGGCTTCAATGCATCAAGGACATCGTTTTCAGTTGTGTCCTTTCGGGAAGCATCTGATACGTCGCTCCATTCCACCTCTAACTCAGTAAGTCTCTTTTGTGATAAGTCTGCTTCTTGTGCTTCCGTTGCGTTTTTTACTTTTTCTAGGCCCTCTATGGAAACTTTCCCACGAAGATTTTCAAAATCTTTAAGTTGGGTTATCGAAAAGTCATTTTCTCCTCCAATAATTATTTTTGAAAGAGTTTGTAGGCTTTTCAACTTAGCAACCCCTAATGGCAATTTTTTTAACTGTGGAGTATCTCTAATGTCTAAATGCCGCAAATTCTTTAACTTTAAGAAGCTGCTAGGTAAATTAGTTAAACTATAACACCTAAAAACAATCAAGGTCTCTAAGTTATAGAGATCACAAACACTTTCAGGTAAATGTTTGATTTTAGTTCGAGATAAATTAAGATACCGCAGGTGCTTCAAACTACCAATAGACTCTGGTACCTCACTTATCTCATAACCACTCAAACTTATCACCCTTATCAGTGGTAGCCGAGGAAGTAAGTCAACTAGAACCTTATTCGACAAGTTGTCACTTTGCCACCTTTCTTTCATCCCAACAGACAAGAATGTTCTCAAACCTTTAGCACCTTCAAATACCTCAAACTTCTTGTAAGCTACATATTCCTCACAAACAAATGACATATGACGACACTTATAGAAAGCTTGTTTCCTAACATTCTTTCCCGATTCCTTCTCTAACCTAAAATAGAAATCTCCAGCAACAGAGGTGGCCAAATCATTCATCAGATCATGCATAACAAACAAAGACTCGTCATTAGGTGAGTGTTGAAAAAATGACCGTGATAACAACTCATCAAAGCATTCATTACCCAAGTGTTCTACAGTTGACTTTCTTGGACGTACTTGGTGCAAAAATCCTTCCGCCATCCAGAGGAGAACCAAATCCTGCTTGTCAAACGCATAGTCTTTTGGGAACAAGGAGCAATATGCAAAGAGCTGCTTTAAGTAGGCAGGAAGTTCACGGTAGCTTAGTCTAAGACCCGGAATAATTTTACCTCCCTCTTTTATGTCCCATATCTCATTATCCTCTATTTCCTTCCATTCTTCTTCATCTTCTTTTGTCCTCAATAGCCTTCCAAGTGCTATTAAAGCCAAAGGCAAACCATCACATTTTTTGACAATGCCTTCACCAGGTGCTTTAACTCTTGGATGTGAATCAAAGTTATTTTCACCCAATGCATGTTGAGCAAATAAACACATGGCGTCCTCATGTGAGAGACTTTGCAAATGGTTTAATTTACCACAACCCAATTCTTTGAGCAACTTCTCCTTCCTAGTTGTCATGATTATTTTACTTCCGGGAGCACATGCTCTCAAAGGGGCCACTAGTGATTCCCAATCATCACTATTTTCACTCCACACATCATCTAGCACTAATAGAAACAACTTATTTCTAAGTCGATCTCTAAGAGCTACTTGAAGGAGATTTAGATCTTCAAATTCTTTTTTTTCCCCGGTCATAGACTGAAAAATAATGTTGCTCATACTGAAGGTGTCCCACTCATCAGACACACAAACCCACGCCTTAAGCTGAAAGTGATCATTCACTTGTTCATCTTCATACAATAATTTAGCTAGAGTGGTTTTACCTACACCACCCATACCAACTATGGGCACGATGCTAAAGTTTTCCCTATTACGCGGTTCATCAACTAACAGCTTGAGAACCAATGCATCCTTATCACCTTGTCGGCCAACTATCCTAGATGGGTCTACCAAAGACGTCTGGGATTGTCTATTTTTATCTTTTGGCCTATCATCCTTTACTTGTAAACTTCCACTCTTCACAGTTAAACCAAGAGCTTCTTTTTCCTTTTCTAGATCTAGTAACTTGTTGGTGATATTATCTATCTTAGGATACAGCCTAGTACTTAGAGAGAAGTTTGTACAACAGGCTGGAATGAGCTTTCTTATCTTGCTGGTGCTGGCTCTGCTGGATTGGTCGGTGAACTCATTATGCATAGCCTCGGTTGCCAAGTCATCAAGTATGTCGTCTATCTGGTATGCCAGATGTTGGAGATCATTGAGCCATACTTTAACAGCTTCATTAGTTATTTCTTTATCCGAAGCATCGTTGAGCAGTGCTTGGATCCTGGACAAAGTCCTCCCTAGGTTCTTCAGCTCAGAATGAATTCCCTTTGCTCGAACAACTTGCTTCACAGCTTCATTGGCCAGCTTCTGAAAAACGGCTTCAATAAGGGTAGATGCAATGACTTCAGCCATGTTTTTTAGATTAATGACAGTAAACTGGAAGCTCTTAGATCTGAGTAAACTATTTGAATTGAATGAGGTTGAACAAAAAATTTTGATCTGGATT
Organism: Artemisia argyi; assembly: GCA_030686995.1. Classification (NCBI taxonomy): domain Eukaryota; kingdom Viridiplantae; phylum Streptophyta; class Magnoliopsida; order Asterales; family Asteraceae; genus Artemisia; species Artemisia argyi. The sequence goes on from CM060695.1 coordinate 28,229,927, forward strand.
TAAAGTCAAAAGGAAGCAATAGCTACAAAGTGGACCCCACAAATGTTAGAGTTAACTACATTTTTGGTCCAGATGGTTTAACACTTATTTCATTTTCAGTCCAATTTTTCAAAAAGTCTCGAATCCACTCCAAAACTTAAACACCTATTTCGGATTTAGTCTAACTTTTGTTACCGTTAGCTTAACTAGTTAAATAATGTAAAATAGCTAAACTAACCTCAGACTTGATAGTGTGAAATATATATATATATATATATATAACAAAAAAAAACGTATATTTGCACAACAGCAACATTTCCTCAACACCCTTTTTCTTCTTCAAGCACACACTCACATTTTCATATCTATTTTGTTTTGTGGTTATTAGTGGTGATGAGTTTAGAGCGAAAAAAAATCATTATCTTCATACAAAACACATGAACATAAACACTCTCACCTGAAAAACACACCACGCGGCCACCACCAAGAAACCGCAACCACGACCACAAACCCCACTGTTGCCGTTACCAAACCAACACCCTCAAACTATGCTGGGAATTAAAAAATCAGAAGAATCAGCATAAAGGTTTAAGGAAATACATCAAAGTATGTTTCTGCTGATAAAGCACAAAGCACGTTTCCACTGATGGATTCTGCTGAAGAACGTTTTCTACTGAAGGTGTTTCTGCTGATGGATTCTGGTGATGCTACTATGACTCATATAACAGCTGTGTAGATAAGTACGACATATTTTACTGACTCATATACAAGAAAAATATCTTTGTTGTAGTCATCAAATTGAACACTCCAAGTGAGTTGTAATCTTAGATACATGTTGTATCTTAATGACTGACATGATAAGTCATCAACTAGCCAGAATGAAGCTTAGTCATAAGCTAGTAAATTAGATGAGTCATATAGATTGTAAAAGATCTTTCCTTGGACTATAAAAGGAAGATCTTAGATATGTGTATAAATATGCAAGTGACGAGTGTGATAGTGATAGGCATATACATACAGAAAAACAATAGAACAAAACACAAGATTCAAGGTCTTTGTAACCCTGGTGATAGTGAAGATCACTCGTATTATTTTCAATAATATTGAATCGTTTGGTGAAATACTTTCATTGTTCTTTGTTAAATAAACACAAGCATCACAGTTCCATTTCCAATAAATATTCTAAGTGTGGTTAAGTAGATTCCGCATACTTAATCATATTCACTCAAAGTATCATATTTACACATTAAAAGGTCCAACACCTATAGTGTGTGATCAAATCAAGTGATCCTCTCAGTTGGTATCAGAGCTTCCAGGTTGATACTTTTGATTTAAAAGAAGAAATGGATACAGAATCTATTCAAACAAATGTTGCTACAAAGTTGCCAGTTCTCAAACAGAATGAGTTTGAATTGTGGAGATTAAGAATAGAACAGTTTTTCCAGGTGCAGGATTACACTCTCTGAGAAATCATTGAAGATGGAAACTCTTTCAAACCCACAACCACTTTATCAACAGTTGAAGGTAGGGAAATTTCAGTTGTTCAAACTATCCCTACAACTGCTGATGAAAGAATAAAGAAAAAGAATGACCTCAAGGCCAGAAGTATGCTGATGATGACCATTCCAAATGATCAACTTATAAACTTCAGCAAATTCAAATATGCCAAGTCATTATTTGAGGCAATTGTTGCAAGGTATGGAGGGAATGAAGCCACCAAGAAAACCCAGAAAACCCTTCTCAAGCAGCAGTTTGAAAATTTCTCATCAACCATGAATGAATCTCTTGACCACATGTTTACAAGGCTACAGAAAATTGTGAGTCAACTTGCTGTTCTTGGGGTTGATATACCTCAAGAAGATTTAAACTCAAAATTTCTGATAAGCTTACCAGAAGAGTGGGCTATGCATGTTGTTGTTTGGAAGAATAAACCAAACATAGACACTATGGATCTTATGGATTTTTATAGCAACTTTAAAATTGTGGAACAAGAAGTAAAGAAAACTGGTGTCTCTAGTTCATATACTGGGAACATGGCTTTTATGTCATCTCCTAGTATCTCAAACCCAGTTAAAGATGAAAAGGTTGATAGTGGAACTGGTACTGCTAGTTCATCAAGCAGTACTTTTGGTATATTGAATGAAAAGGCTTGTTGTGCCTTTTTCACAAGCCAGAATAATGGGTCCATGCTTACTCATGAAGATCTCTTAGAAATCAATGATGATGATTTAGAAGAGATGGACCTAAAATGGCAAATTTCTCTTCTTAGCATGAGGGCTAAGAAATTCTATCAGAGGACGGGGAAGAAACTCACTATCAGTAGCAATGAAACTGTTGGTTTTGACAAGTCAAAGATAGAATGCTATAACTGTCATATGTTGGGGCACTTCTCAAGAGAATGTAGAAGGCCAAGGCAGCAAGATAGCAAGAATAGAGGTTTTGGAAGCAAGTCCAAGACAGGGGAATCAACCAATCCGAAGGCTATGGTAGCCATTGATGGATTAGGATTTGATTGGAGCTTTACAGCTGATGAAGAAGAAGAAACTTCTCCTCAGACAGCTCTTATGGCTTTCTCTACAGAGGTACAATCTGATAAAGTTTGTTCAAATAATTGTTCTGCTCTTAAAAGTTTAGAAACCTTAACCAAACGTTATGAGAATCAAAGGAAAGAATTAATTGATACAGCTCATAGCTTAACAAATCATAAAAGAGGTATAGCTACTCTAGAGGAACAAGTCATACATTTTCGAACAAATGAATCTACCTTTACTGATGTCAAAATTCTTCTTGAAAGAGAAATAATGTTTAAAAATAATGACATTAGTAACTTGAAAGCTGAAGTAGATAGGCTTAGTAAGGCTAAAGAGAATATTCAAATGAGTGTAGAAACACTAAATTATGCATCTAAGGGTGTGACTAACTTAATTGAATGTCAAGTAATTAATAAAGCTAAGTCTGGTGTTGGATACAGATCTGTTCCTCCACCATATAGAGGTATTCCTTAACCCCCAGGAATTGACCTAGAACATACAGGATTACCTGAATTTCAACTACCTGAATTCAAATATGGAGTTCAACCAAAGACTAATTTAGTTGATAATGAACCTTTGAAAGAGAGTGAAAGTTTAAGTAAAACTTCACTTCCTAAGGACAAGGTGTGTTCTTGTAGAAAGTCAGATGGTCCAATCATTGAGGACTCAACATCTGATGATAAAAAGTTTAAACAGGTTATGTCTAAACCTGAAGTGGTTAAGAAAGCAAGAACAAGAGTTCCTAAGATAGTCAAACACAATACTGATAGGCCTAAGACAAATGAAAAACATGTTAGGCAACCAGTAAGATATTGTGAACAATATAGAACCATAAACAAGCCTAGAGGTAACCAAAGGAATTGGTATAGCCTCAAGTCTCTTCAACAAAGAGATAACAAAGTTTGTTACACATGTGGTAGTTTTGACCATCTTACTGCTTTCTGCAACCAATGGGTATATGGGTATGAAAGTAATAGAGTGAACTACAAAAGGCAAACACCTAAATCTCATTTTCACTCTAATTCTAAAAGATCAAAACCCAAAACAGTCACAAAAGCAGTTCCTGCTGATAGAGCAAAAATTGTTCCTGCTGAAAGGAAAATGGTTTCTACTGAAAAACCATATATGACTGTTTACCAAAAATCAACAATTAAGGGTGCAAAAACAACTTTCAAACATGCATCTAATATTGTTCAAAGGCCCATTCAAACAAAAGCAGTGGTCCAAAAACAAGTTTGGAGACCAAAAGATACAACTGCAAAGCCATCAGTTTCTGCTGATAGCCAAACAGTTCATATTACTGCTAAGGGAAACAGGGCAAATGCTGTTAAGGCCTCAGCATGTTGGATTCTTAAATCCAATGTTGCATCAACAATTCTCAAAAGATTACATCCCATTGATGCAAGAGGCGGATCCAAGTCAGAAATGGTTTGGATCCCAAAACAAAACTAATTCCTTTATTTATGTGCAGGGACATTCATCAGCAGATACTGAAGATCAAGGATTCTCAGACAGTGGATGTTCAAGGCACATGATAGGCAACAAGTCTTATCTCTCAAATTTTCAATCAGTAGATGGAGGCTATGTTACCTTTGGAGGAGGAATTGGAGGAAAAATTACTGGTAAAGGTACTATTAAAACCGGTAAATTAGATTTTGAAGATGTGTACTATGTGCAAGAGCTTAAGTATAATCTTTTTAGTGTCTCACAAATGTGTGACAAAAAGAAAAAAAGTTCTCTTTACTGACACTGAATGTCTTGTATTTTCTTCTGATTTTAAGATGCCTGATGAAAGTCAAGCACTTCTTAGAATTCCAAGAAAAGGCAACATGTACAGTGTTGATATGAAGAAAATTGTTCCAAAAGATTCTCTTACTTGTCTTATTGCTAAGGCCACATTGGATGAATCTATGAAATGGCATAGGAGGCTTGGTCATATTAACTTCAAAACCATAAATAAGATTGTCAAAGATGGTTTGGTAAGAGGTTTACCTCAAAAACGATTTGAAAATGATCAAACATGCATTGCTTGTCTTAAAGGCAAACAACACAAAGCCACTTGTAAGCCCAAAATTTTTAACTCTATCAATCAATCATTGTTTATGCTGCATATGGACTTATTTGGTCCTACAAATGTTAGAAGTTTGTTGCATAAGAGATATTGTCTAGTTATTACTGATGACTTTAGTAGATTTACATGGGTATTCTTTTTAGGAACTAAGGATGAGACTTCTAGCATCCTTAAGACCTTCATTACAGAGATAGAAAACCTAGTAAGCAAAAGAGTAAAAGTCATTAGATGTGATAATGGGACAGAATTTAAAAATAGAGTTATGGATGATTTCTGCAAAGAAAAAGGTATTAAAAGAGAATTTAGTGTTGCAAGAACTCCACAACAGAATGGAGTTGCTGAAAGGAAAAATAGAACACTAATAGAATCTGCTAGAACTATGTTAGCTGACTCTAAGTTGCCTATAACTTTTTGGGCAGAAGCAGTCAACACTGCTTGCTATGTTCAAAATATAGTTTTAGTTGTAAAACCTCACAATAAGACATCATATGAACTTTTTAGAGGTAGAACTCCTGAAATAGGATTTCTTAGACCTTTTGGATGTCATGTGACAATTCTGAATACCTTAGACCATCTTGGAAAGTTTGATGGTAAAGCAGATGAAGGATTCTTAGTTGGATATTCTATCAATAGCAAAGCATTCAGAGTATACAACATGAGAACTAGAAGAGTAGAAGAAAATCTACATGTGAAGTTTTTGGAAAATAAAACCAATGTAGAAGGTCAAGATCCCAAATGGCTATTTGATCTTGAATCTCTATCCAAATCAATGATTTATGTGCCTTTTGTTGCAGAAACTAATGAATTTTCAGGTTCACAAACTGCTGATGTAACAAATGGAGAAGGATTAGAGAAGGAGACAGATCAAGATTATGTGATAATGCCAATATGGACAAATACAAGTGTGGATTAAACTTCAATAAATGGTGAATCTTCTTCTGGAAATTCTAAAGAAGATGTTGAAGATGAACACAAGGAAGAAGGAGCTAAGGAACAAGAGTTTCAAGTCAGAAGTAACACTGCTGTTTCTGCTGATAAGCAAATCATTCCCGCTGATGAGCAAAATGTTTCTGCTGATGGACCATCAGAAAAAACACAAGCAAATCTCTCAGAAGATGAGGTGGATTTCAACAACCTTCCACCTGATTATCAAGTTCTTTCCACTCCACACTCAAGGATTCACAAAGTCCACTCCCTGGACAATGTAATTAGAGATGTACAATCAGGAGTGAAGACAAGACAACAATTGATGTCTTCAGATCAACAAGGGCTTCTTGATGCCCTTTATGCTTCAAAACAGCATGAGTTTTCAAACTCTTGCTTATTTGTATGTTTTCTCACACAAGATGAACCAAAGAATATTCATAAAGCCCTAGAGAATTCAAGCTGGTTGGAGGCTATGCAAGAGGAGCTTCTTCAGTTTAAGATTCAAAAGGTTTGGGTGCTAGTTGATTTACCAAGTGGTGTAAGGGTAATTGGCACTAAATGGGTTTTTAGGAATAAAAGGGATGAAAGGGGCATAGTGATAAGAAATAAAGCTAGATTAGTAGCTCAAGGGTACACACAAGAAGAAGGGATAGACTATGAAGAAGTTTTTGCTCCAGTAGCAAGGATTGAAGCCATTAGACTCTTTTTGGCTTATGCTTCATTTATGGGATTCACAGTTTATCAAATGGATGTCAAGAGTGCTTTCTTATATGGTACTATTGAAGAGGAGGTGTATGTCTCACAACCTCCTGGTTTTGTTGATCCTGACCATCCAGACAAAGTGTACAAGGTTGTTAAAGCTCTATATGGCCTACATCAGGCACCAAGAGCTTGGTATGAAACACTGGCTTCCTACTTAATTTCAAATGGATTTCAAATAGGCAAGATAGATCAGACACTTTTCACCAAGAAGCATAAGAAGGATCTTTTGCTAGTTCAAGTGTATGTGGATGATATCATCTTTGGATCTACAAGGAAGGAGATGTGTTTGGAGTTTGAGAAGCTTATGCACAATAAGTTTCAGATGAGTTCCATGGGGGAACTTACATTCTTTTTGGGTCTGCAGGTTAAACAATCAAGAGAAGGAATCTTTATTAGTCAAGACAAATATGTTGCAGAGATTCTTAGAAAGTTTCAATTTGCTGATTCCAAAACAGCAAGCACACCAATTGATCCTGAGAAGCCACTTCTTAAAGATGTAGAAGGAACTAATGTAGATGTACACACATACAGATCTATGATAGGTTCTTTGATGTATCTCACATCATCAAGACCTGATATCATGTTCTCTGTTTGTGCTTGTGCAAGATATCAAGTAACTCCTAAGGTTTCTCATTTAACAGCAGTCAAGAGAATTTTTAGATATCTCAAGGGTCAACCTAGGTTGGGTCTATGGTATTCTAAGGAGTCATCTTTTGACTTGGTAGCATACTCAGATAGTGATTACGCTGGTGCTAGCTTGGACAGAAAGTCAACAACTGGAGGATGTCAATTCCTTGGGTGTAGACTTATCTCATGGCAGTGTAAGAAGCAGACAATGGTGGCTACTTCAACAACTGAAGCTGAATATGTAGCTGCTGCAAATTGTTGTGGTCAAGTTCTATGGCTTCAAAACCAACTTCTTGATTATGGGTATAATTTCTTACATACCATTATTCATATTGATAATAGTAGTACAATTTGCATTATTAAAAATCCAGTGCAACATTCTAAAACAAAACACATTGAAATTAGACATCATTTTATTAGAGATTGCAATGAAAAGAGGTTAATTCAAGTAATGAAAATTGCTTCAGAACAAAACTTTGCAGATCTTCTTACAAAAGCTTTTGATGTTGGAAGATTTCAGTACTTGGTAACAGGTATTGGAATGCTTAATCTTTAAAAATTTTCAAAATAATGTGTTCTTGTATATAGATTTTGTTAATGCATCTAACTTTGTCATCTAAAACTACTATTACCAATTAAAAATTATTCATACAGTTAGTCCTATGCATAATTCTAATTTCAGACAAGTACTTTGTACTTTGTTCTTTTGGTTTTAGACTAACAATTTCAGGTATGAATATTTGAGCTCAAAGGCTATTTCAAGTGAAATCTGTAAGCAACAAATTTCTGATCATTGCTGCTGAAAGCTGATCATTGCTGCTGATATAATAGGTTCATGATAGAAAGAGTTTGGGATTTCAAAACTCCTTAAAACTTCTTTCTTGGAACCTGATTATGATGTTTCACATTGAATTGATAAATTAGTTGATCAGTTATTAACTGATACAACTCACTTTCTATCATTTTATACTCTCAAGTATAATGTGACTAATCTACGGATATCTGATAGAAAGAACAGCGAGCAATAGTGAATCTAACACTTGTGTTAGAGGTAACAAATGCCACGAGCTGGAAACCCTGTAAAGAAAGCCTTTTGAATAGGTTTATCTGTACACAGGCAGTTATCTATAACTGAAAACATTGGTTCTCACACAACCAGAGGTTGCTTTAAACCGAAATTTTGATTAAGTGTTAGTTACCACACTTAATCCCTTCAAAATGGTTAGCAGCAGTATGATTTTTAATCATAAAATCATGTTCATACTGCTAAGTCAAATATTTCTTAAAAAGGATTTTCAAAAAGGCTCAGAAAATCATCTAATGATGGATTATGAGTCAATGCTCAGTGATTCACCACTCATAGGAGGTTACACACCTAGAAGTGATGAGGGCAGCATTTAAACTCTTAAGGAATTGATGGCTTCATGTACAAATTGTCTGAAAACATGGAAACTGCTAGATCAGATGATGGTTATATGATATGATTGTGAGAGATCTTCCAAACAGGGGAGGAAATTGCTCAGGAGAGAAATAAATCTCAGGGGAGGTTACTAAAGCCCTTTAAAGGAAGATTAACCAAAGAAAAAGAAGGAAAAGATAAGAGCATACAAGATGATGGCATGGTTTCTACTGATAAAGAACAAGAACAGAGCTGATAGGAGAAAGTTCTATCTAGATCAAAAGATGAAAGGTTTCAAGTTCAGTTCACTACGTTTGTTCATCACTTCCAAAGACATGCTGAAAGATGATTTCTACTTCTTGGAACAAGCATCCAAGATATACAGCATCATTGTCTCTTATAATTCTTCAAGTTGAAAATTGCACCATCTTTTAGTCCAAGATTGGAGCAAAGAACAGAAGCAGATGAGTTACAGAGAAAGATATTCAATCACTCAAAAGAGAAGAAAGTTCAGATCACAGTCTGACAATGAAGTGTTTGAAAGATCTTCACAAAGTCCTCATTTAATTTAGAAAAACATGTTTGAATGTAATTCACATGTTTACGGGAGGATTGTTGGGAATTAAATAATCAGAAGAATCAGCATAAAGGTTTAAGGAAATACATCAAAGTATGTTTCTGCTGATAAAGCACAAAGCACGTTTCCACTGATGGATTCTGCTGAAGAACGTTTTCTACTGAAGGTGTTTCTGCTGATGAATTCTGCTGATGCTACTATGACTCATATAACAGCTGTGTAGATAAATACGACTTATTCTGCTGACTCATATACAAGAAAAATATCTTTGTTGTAGTCATCAAATTGAACACTCCAAGTGAGTTGTAATCTTAGATACATGTTGTATCTTAATGACTGACATGATAAGTCATTAACTAGCTAGAATGAAGCTTAGTCATAAGCTAGTAAATTAGATGAGTCATATAGATTGTAAAAGATCTTTCCTTAGACTATAAAAGGAAGATCTTAGATATGTGTATAAATATGCAAGTGACGAGTGTGATAGTGATAGACATATACATACAGAAAAACAATAGAACAAAACACAAGATTCAAGGTCTTTGTAACCCTAGTGATAGTGAAGATCACTCGTATTATTTTCAATAATATTGAATCGTTTGGTGAAATACTTTCATTGTTCTTTGTTAAATAAACACAAGCATCACAGTTCCATTTCCAATAAATATTCTAAGTGTGGTTAAGTAGATTCCGCATACTTAATCATATTCACTCAAAGTATCATATTTACACATTAAAAGGTCCAACACCTATAGTGTGTGATCAAATCAAGTGATCCTCTCAAACTATTATAAAATCTTGTGCTTTTCATTTTTTTTTTAAATTAAATTGGAAGAATTGGTTGTAAGATTTGTGTCATTTGAGTGTAAATTAGTCATTTATGACGTTTAAATTTTTTATTTGAGTTGAAGTTCTAGGGTCGGGGATTTTAATTTTTTGTAGAATTTGGGGATTTTTGGATTTTGTTTACTATATTGTATGATAAACACACATTGCAAACATTGCTTTCCATATTTAAAGAAAAAACATGAAAAATAAGTAGAAAGACTAGCGGGCAGTGGTTGCCTCTGGTTGTTGTTTGGTAGTCGTGGTTTTTGGTGGTAGAGGTGGCGGTTGGGTGGTGATGGTGATTGTTGGTGGATCATTGAGATAAGAATAGAGAAAATAATGAGAATGTAAATGGTTTAACTAAGAGAAAAGAGGTGAAGTTGTGGTTGTTTGATGCTATTGAAGCCTTTTTTTAGACAAAAATACACCGTTGGTCCCTGAACTTTCCACAAAACATCGCAAGGCACCCTAACTTTTAAAAAATGTCGCCATGCATCCAAACCTTGTGTTTTTAGGCCGATTGCATCCCTTGACCAGTTTCGGCTCGGTCAACGCACGTTTTTTGTTATAATATGAGGGGCATAATAGTCCAATCACATTATAACCATTAGTTAACCCAAGCTAAACCAGACATACAACTTGAGGGACCATCGGTGTAGTCACACATTAACTATGTAACTTTACCGTATCTTCTCTGATACGCATATTAATGTTTTCACGGGAATCAAATAAACCCACACCCAACCATTGACAGTTTAGTAAAACCCGATCATCTACCACACACATTGTCACATACAACCTCAACCCAACACAACCCTCAACAAAGTACCCATATTCTATCTTATCGAATCTCATCTAATCACACACCCATAAACAATCGAAACTTGCAAGCCTTGCAAAATCAAAAAACACACATACGAGGTAACAATATTTACTGATTTATGTTTAATTCCAACGTTATTTGTGATAATATTAATCGTTAATGCAGAAGGTATGTATGGGAATCAATTTATTTGCGCTTTGGACGATCCTGAAGAGGTTTTGGATGAGTTTATAAGTTAACACCATATATGAAATAACTGTTATATCTCTAAGAAAGTAGTTGTAAGAAATTGATAATGCTTAAAACTTAATATTGATATACAGGAACTGCATCATCATTGCGTGTTAGGAGGATCCTATCATGCGAATCGTTATATTTACTTAGTTAACTATGCGGGGACTGGATGAAGAGTTAGTGTAAGAAGAGTATCAGAATTAGTGTGTGTTGTTGAGGGAGCAAGGTGGAATGATTTTGCGATGTACAACATCGCCTGTTCGGATGTTGCTTACTTACATTTTATAGAAGAGGGTGAGGATGTGTTTTATGTAGCTACCTACAATGAGTATGGGGAGGAGTTTCATAGTTATGAACCAGTCCATGATCACTTTTGGAGAGTAATGCTTGATGTTACAGACACATCTCATCTTATCCAACCAATGCCAGAAGATTTTCTAGCATATCTGCATGGTCCAACAGCTACAGACTCGGTCATGCTTACTAGTAACACCACTGATTACCAAGTAGAGCTGGAGGTTACACAAGATTGGTATGATCAATATGTCCACACGGCCCTGTGGGGATGTGGTTGGGAGAAACTGGCCTAAGACTTGAATATGTCACCTGGTCAAAAAATGGTGTTTACTCAGGTTGTCCCAAGGGAGGAGTATAATGTCATATTGTTTGACCATGATGGAGGGGCCATCACAACAGTGGAGACATACAGCACCAACATAGCCATGAATGCCCTTTGTCACCAACCACATGACTATGGTATGTTCTAGTTTTTTAACTTTAACTACACCAAGTATCTCACAGCAATGTAACTTATTTGATTATATGTAATATTAAATTCAGATTTTGAAGCCCCTCGGATGAATTGGATGTGTAATTGGGAACACCACACAGTCCATGACCAAGAAGAAAGGGCATTCTACAGGAAGATGACTGCATCCTTCTGGAGAGATGTCCGACTTGTAAGTCTAGTGACAGAGTTGCTTAATAAGATATATGAATGTCATTTGTATCATATATTGTGTGTCTGATATAAAGATTGATGGATCATAATGTGTATTAGAAGCATCCCATGACAAACTAATGATAAGTTTTGTACATTTTTTAACAGTTCATACCATTAAGAATTGTTAAGAAGTACAAATTGTATGGGATCTCTAGAGCGGTTATGAAGTATAAAAGTATAGAGAAAGAGTTCGAAGTTCGTGAGAGGACACTTCAAGTTGGTCAACGGAAGGTCAGGAGGAAAGTGGCTATTGTTTAATCATCTAGTTTCAGGCATTTGAGGGCAGAAGCACATTTTGGTCAAGGTTCAATGGTCCGCTTCTTTCTAGGTGATGAAACTAACAGGTCACAAAGATTTTTACATTTTGATGTGTACTGATGGAGCTTTAAAGTTGGATGAATGATATTATGTAAACATATTTTGTAGTTCGTATGTATGGTGGATTTGTGGGCACAAATCAACTTAAACAATGCTTAGACAATTGTTTTGTAACTATATGTGTAGGATAAACCATATGGGTTTGTCCATACACAATTTTGCAAGTATGATGCAATATATGTATGCTTAACTTTAGGTTTTATAATAGATAATTTGTAACACTTCGTGTTGTATGTGTTGACTTTATTGGTCAAAAGGGGTTATTTGACTCATGGAATTTTAATTATGACTTTCGATAGTCAAACTTCAAATAGAAAATGCCATTTACCAATTGACTCATTAATTGAAATGTTGCTTTCTAAAGTTGTATGTATATGCTAGTTTCAACCTGTACTTTCTAATACCAAGTTGAAGTGCTATATGTAACTTTGACTTTCAAAAGTCAAATTGCCATATCCACAACACACCTACAATATTTCAAACAACACCATTTAGGGTAATTTACAAGCTAAACATTAAACAAACCATAGAATGAAACAGGAACAACAAAATACGTCATCAATTGTCATAGGGTACAAGCTAAACATTAAACAAACCATATAATAAACATAAAAAAAACTAGAAGAATTCCACTATGGCTGTGGGGGAAGCTCGGTGGAGTTTCAACAGCTTGCTAGCCAACTCCCAATTCATCACCACATTTTCAGCGTGATCATGATTCAGAGTACAAAGCTTGATATAAAGTTTCTTCAGCAAAAGGGAACAAGCAAGTACAAACTTTATTATTGTTAATTCATTAACTGATATAGGAAAAGATCGAAACACCACACTCTCGAGTTGGCCCGACCCCATTCTGTTGCTTCCTAAATGTAATGAATAACTTTCCAAAGGTAGATCACTTTCGAATGAAGCCTACAAATTGAGATAGTATTGAGATGCACAACCATGGAAATTTAGGTTGATGTGAAGCATAATACATATTGCATTCCACTTACTCTGGTTTCTAGCATTTGCAATCTTGGAGCTCCATGAATCATTTGAATGATGAATGCTACCATTGCATTGTTTCCAAAATCGACTCCGGATAGATTTAGATTCTTAAGGGATACAAATGCCACAGGTACATTCATCCATGAGCTACCTTCTGCCAATAACTACAATAGGTCAAATTTTTTGAATTTATAAAGATTGCATTTCATAAGTAGTAGCCATTACTTTAAAAATCTGTAACTTGAAGCGTGAAACCTAAATTGGTCTTACCTTGCACTCCTTAAAATCCAATGTAAGGGACTCAAGTTTGGGAAGACTTCTCAGCTGAGATATATTGCACAACTTGGGAATCTGAAGAAGTTGTATTTGTCATTCGGTCTTTTGAACCGGGTCACCACAGAATTCTTATAGATTGCATTTCATAAGTAGTAACCATTACTTTAAAAATCTATAATTTGAAGTGTGAAACTGTAACACCCCAACCCGAGAAGGGCTAAAGTGTAACATTATGGAGTCAAATCAGAACACAAGTGAAAAGGAGATACAATTCTAATACAAAGCTTATAAAGGGTTACAAGGGAAAACAAAACAAAGTAAGAGGTACAAAAGGGGCAACAATAATACTAAGCCCAAATCATAAGATACTAAACCCAACATAACTGTAACACCCCAACCCGAAAGGGCTAAAGTGTAACATTTTGGAGTCAAATCAGAACACAAGTAAACGTAAATACATTACTAATACAAAGGTTACTATGCAGTTCTGATGAAAAGATAAAGGACTAATTCTAAACATTACAACTTCCAAAACTAATAACAAGCTAAGAACCAAAAGAAAACTCTAAGTCAAAACTCTAATCCATGGAAGGGTATCAACAATGTAGTCCACTAAGAGCTCCTAAGCACTCTGCACTCAACCCAGCTTCCTTCTAAAACCTGCCGCAGGAAAAGAAATGCGGCTGAGCTTAAAAGGCCCAGTGAACAGATATAAAAAAACGAAAACCAATAACAAAAGGGAAACGAAAGTGAAAAGACATAAGTCCAAGCGAACCTGCTGAGATAGAAATCAAAGAATATGAAACATATAATAGAATATGATCAAAGGGAATGCGGGTAAGGAATATCAAATGAATCAAAGGGAAAAAAATGAATCATAAGTGTAAGCAACTGAAATAAAGCAAGCATAAGTTAATCGCAATAGAGATGACAGGATTATAAAGATCACAGAAAAGTAGAACTAATAGGAATGCCCAACAAACATATATCATAGTGTACATAGGAGCTGCAGACTCCGATATACCAAATGTGAAATGGGGTGTATTGCACACACACAAGTCCATTCACCAAATTATACTAAACAAAGTACCTAGGATGCATCCATACACCCCCTGCAAAACAAATATATATGCACAAAGCGCTAGGCTAAGTAAACATATACAATAATAAATATAGGCCTGAATAGCTAGCTTAAAGGGAACGCTGTGGACTAAAACCCACCTCCACAGATAGTGTCAATACCACTGGTGCATCAGTGGCAAGGCCATGGACTCCCCATGACTAGCTACAATTTAATCGTATAATGGGCAGCATATAAGGGCATAGGAATGCTATAAGAAATAGAATATAGCTGATTGGCTATGAACCAGTCAACTTTTATTAGTCAACCACTTGTGAATGGTCAATCGTAAAAGTCAAACTAATCAAGCCAATACTCCGTGGATAGTGTAGTGTTTCCTCGGGTCGTTAAAGTCCCAGCGAGATTGAAATGGTGCTTTGGAAATCGTTTGTGAGTGAGTGGTACTGAGGACAGTAGCCAGATGATTTTGTAATTGATACTGCTACTGTTATTTTGGTGTTGGTACACAGATATAATATTCACAAAAATCAGATACCAGATATATGCACAAATTCACAATTAAGATCACGTAACGGACTGGAAAAGTGGGGTTTTGGTTTTTTTACAAACTACAGGGGGTGCTTTTGACACTTTTTAAAACTTAAAATTAAGAATGAAAATGAAATTATGAAAATGATTAAAATACTATTTAAATATTATTTAATTAATTAAACTATTTAAAATCTAATTTAAATCTAATTTATATTTAACTAAAAATTATAACTATTACAAATTAAACTAAAAATTTGCAAAAACAATTTCTAAACTTAAAATAGAACTTGAAGAAAGTATAAAAAATTAAAATAAATATTTTTGTCTTTTTGTGGCTTTTATATTAATTAAAAACTATTTAACTTAATTAAACTAATTAAACTACTTTTAATTACTATTAATACTAAATTAACTTAGAAAATTAAGAGAAAATTTATAAAATTACTTAACCATCACAGGAATCCTACAAAATTATAAAAACTCTAAAAATTATGTTTTAAGACTAAACAACTGATTATTTACCTTTTAATTAACTTAAGTCTATTTTAAACAAATAAAATAAGAAAAATAGAAAATGAACAGTAGAATCTCAAAAGGTAATTTCTAAAAACTTATTATGCTATATTAGAACTAGGAAAATTATAAAAACTAGGTTTAACTTTATAAAAACTAAATAAACTATTTAATACTTAATATTAATTAATAATAAAGAAAACTAAGATTAAATCTAATTAACACTAGATGACAAAATAAAAATCTGAAAAAATTACCAAAATTACTTTACTATATAAGGTATTTAATAAAAATATAAAAACACTAGTGACTTAATTAAAATCTAAAAATGAAAATTAAAATTAGATTGAATTAAATAGAAACTATCACTTATTTTAAACTTGACTTTTTTGGATTTTTCTTTTACAAACTTGATTAATACCTAAAAACAACTACTTTTAATGAAAACAACTTTTTTATAAATAAAAAATAAGCACTTTGCACCCCATTTGCTTATTCAGTTGACTTTTGTTGACTGTTTGGGCAAATGGGCTTGTGTGGGTCCCACTTTGATGAAAACAGATACAAATA
The DNA here is from genome assembly GCA_030686995.1 of Artemisia argyi. NCBI lineage: Eukaryota > Viridiplantae > Streptophyta > Magnoliopsida > Asterales > Asteraceae > Artemisia > Artemisia argyi. The sequence goes on from CM060695.1 coordinate 28,246,027, forward strand.
AGTACAATGGACTAGAATAAGCCAGAAACAATAAGCACAAAGCACAAATAAGCTGAATTGATCAAAATAAGCACTTGGATTTATTAAACTAGACTGAAAAATGGGACAGAATTCAAAGCTAAATCTAAATGGGGTCCACAGGTTTCAAGGTCAAACAAAAGGTCAAAGGGGGGACTCTGGTAGGAGGGGGGTTGGGAGAACCCAAATCCTAGGTGTAGGGACCACTGTGGTGGCCACAAACCACCACCAAAGTTGTGGTGGTGGCTGTGGTATCTGCTGTACAGAGCAGATGGCTGCCCTGCAGCCCTCTTTGGAGGGTTGTGGGGCCCACTAGAAAATTGCTAAAATTATAATGGAGATGGGAACTTGGAGATGAGGTGGGGGGCTGCAATACCTCAAAAGTTCAAGCCCTAAAACCTAATCCTAAATTCTAAACAAATCCCCAAAGTTTTGGAAAAAACTGAGATGCACAATTTTGACTTTTCTTATAAACTTGAGATTTGACTTTGGTGACTTTCTAATGATGCTAATGGACTTAAAACATGATTGTAATTGAATATGAAACTGAAAATGAGACTTATAACAACTTATACTAGTGGTTTAACAGCTATAGCAGCTCCAAAATCCCAACAGTTAACTGTTGGGAGTGGAATTTGAGGAAATTGACTATTGCTTGTGGAAACCTGGAAATTGTGCTTTAAATAACCTACTTAGGACTATGGTAACCTGTTCACATCAAATCATCAACCAAATAACAACAAAGCCTCAGCATACCATGCTATTCCAAACACCCCCTAAACTAGTTGTTTCACAATTTTTAGAAGGTAATCTCACAGATGCAAACTAGAAACTCTTAAACTGACTTATACTAATCATTAAAAAGTCTAAATTAACAGAAAGGGGTGACAGAATAGGGCTTGTAAAGTAAGTTGCTAAAAATCACAAATTGAAACTTACAAAATGCTTCAAGCAGAGAACCAATGGATCCAAAACCATCACCTACACCTCCCATGAGGCTAATAATACCCAATGCATTCCATATCACACCAGTGTCCTTGCTTCTTTCCTCTTCTCTTCTGATTTTTATTTTATTTTATTTTTATTTTTACTGATTTATTTTCTATTTTTGAGGTATTATTTAATAACTTGAACCAAGCTGCTAAAAAGAACTTAGAAACTAAAAGAAAACTTTAAATAAACATGATAAAGCTTAAATGAACTGAATCAACAACTAACAAGATTCAAATGAATTTGTCACTTTCATTTGAATTTTGATAATTATCAATTTAATGAAGGAAACTGAGATTACAGGTTAAATAAAGTTTGCATTGCATAAATTAAACTGAGTACAACAAATTTTAACTTAAAATTACATTTGAGATGGAAATTAAACTACCTACGACTACCTTAAACTAAAGCTACACTAATTGCCTCTCCATGGTGCTCCTTTCTTCTCTTTTATACAACCTCTGAGCTATGTGGGACCCACTGATCATATCCCACCAATAAAAATACCACTTGGATCACTTTTGCTCTTATTTCACTTTTGGCGGGAAAGGTGGATTTGACCCTTGGCTCTGTCACAGACCTAGGGGGGTGGGATGTGATGGGTGCATTGGGGAATGTAATTGGCAGGGATAAGGGTGTGGGTGGATGGTTAAGTGGTGCAAGAGGGGGGGGGGGGGGGGTGATACCAGGTGGTATCCTGGTTTTGGAGGTAAAGGGAAGAGGATGGTGGGTTTGACCGAAGTCAAACCTGAGGGTGGACTGGGCTTGTTTTAGATGGGCTGGGGGTTAGGTTGGGCCATTGTGTTTTATTTTTGGATTTGGTTTTGTAGAAATACAAGGATCCGTTTGGTTTATCACATTTCACAAGGACTCATTTTGTAATTTCTGAAAATTGAGGGTTGTGTTTTGGCATTATTGCAAAATGTTTCATGGGGTGTAACAAGCCAATTATGAATAGTACGAGGTTAATTTTTGAGTTTTTCACTTTATAATACCCCAGGGACTAAATCTGCCAATTCACCAAACTTCAGGGACCTGACTTGTAATTTCACCAAACTTTCTACCCAGGGACCAAACCTGCCATAAGAGATTAGTATAAGGACAAAATTTGTTTTTCTCAAAGTTTTAATATCCCAGGGACCATTTTTGACAATTTTCAAAGTTCAGGGACTAAACTTGACATTTTGTGAAAGTTTGCACCAAAGGACTAATTATGTAACTTTATGATTTAAAAGGACCTTTGGTAACTTTTTCAAGTTTTTAGAACAACCAGGGACTAGATTTGACAATTTTTGAAAGTTGAGGGACTGAAACTGCCAATTATGCAAACTTTGTGCGTTTTTCATCTGTTTTTGCTTGTTTTGCATTTGAAACATATAAAACATATTCCTGGGATATTTTTACTATTTTGATACATTATTGAGTGTTTTTGGATCTTTTGGCAGCTCAGAAATGGTAAAAATGATGAGTATTTGCACACTCATCAATAGCATACAACAAATATCAAAGCAAATTATAACAGAAATGGATCGATAAAAAATGGATCATACAAAGGGATCATAGCAATGGTTCAAGTCAAATGTCCAAATAAAATATTCATATTATGAGGTTCAAATCAAAGGTTCATAATAGCAAAAAGGTCCATAGCAAAGGTTCAAAATTTGAAGGTAAATAATCAAAAGATGTTAAAGAAAGTCATGCGAAATCTTAGAGAATAAAACAGATTAAGGACTTTAGAAAATTATTTAAAACCTTTTTATCGTAAAAGTATTCTTTTAAAAACACATTTCATAAAAGTCATAAAACCTTCATATAGAACTGGCATCGTATCGTAATCACATAAATCATTTCAAAAATAGTTTTTCTCAAAAGTCATCAGGTTATATTTTTAAAAGGGTCATCATACGAAATTATACTTTCAAGTGAACCAAGGATATGAGGCGTATAAAGATCAGAAATCAAAATAGTGGCAATGGAACGGATCATGAGTCATAAGAAACCTTACTGAGAGGTTAGAATATCTGTACCTTAATGAGTATGAAAGGAAAGCAAACGAATGCATGAACACAAGGAAACAACGTCGCACCTCTTCAAATGAACTACATGAAATAGGGATCACTTAATACTTATATGTTTATTTCAATAGCTACAAATGGTTTTTAATGATTTATATATATATATATATATATATATATATATATATATATATATATATATATATATATATATATATATATATATATATATATATATATATATATATATATATATATATATATATATATATATAGTAATACTCATAACTTATTTTTAGGTTTATCTTACAAATCTGGGTCAGTTTCTCACAAATTTTAAGACACATCAAATGAACTCCAGAGTCCCAATTTTTCTTGAGGTTCCCACATAAGTTAAGTAGTTACTCAAATTTTTTCAGATTTTATTAATAAGTGTAAGTACCCTTTAAAATTTCATCTTTCCTGACCTACCCAGAAAATAACTGCACAAACACCCAGAAAGTTTGCCTTTAACAAACCCATTTCAACATTTCAGAAAAATCCACCAAAATTCCACGAAGTCCCATATAACCTAAATATTACCCCTGTAAAAGGAGAGCCCTTAACTGTAACACCCCAACCCGAGAAGGGCTAAAGTGTAACATTATGAAGTCAAATCAGAACACAAGCGAACGGAGATACATTTCTAATGCGAAGTATACAAAGGTTACAAGGAGAACTAAACAAAATACAAAAGAGTAACAACGATGAACTAAGCCCAACGTCAATTGCTTCTAATCATCTCTAAGTCCAGCCAGTAGCTAATCAGGGTGAAGTCTTCTAAATCCAAAATAAGATCACTCATCCACAAACCCAGCTTCCTACTAAACCTGCCGCAGGAAAAGAAATGCGGCTGAGCTTAAAAAGCCCAGTGAACAGATATATATAAACGAAGCAAAAGACAAGGAACAAAGAATATCATAGGGTGCATTGGGGAAACAAAAGGTATAATAAGGATGATAAGAATAAGTTAAAGGTTAGGTTATATCAGCATTCTACCACGAGCCAAACAAAACAAAACAAAGTCTTCAGCAAAGTAATCATGTACTCAAAGGGGAGACCTCAGAATACCAAATGTAGTAGGAGGGGAGTCCTCAAGTAACCACGGAGTAGCTAGCTCCCAAATATATGTGAAAGGCATGTATTGCACATAGTACTAGACACCAAACCAAATGTACTAAAGCAAATCTAGGATGCATCCATACGCCCCTACCCAAACCAAATGTAGATCAAACAAAGGGACGGTGTGGAACATCACTCGACCACACTGGAGTCATGACATTGGTGCATCAATGCCACGGTCATGTTACCTTCAAGACTAGCAAAATGCTCGGGTATAATACTGAAGGGTCAAAGGCAAATCAAATAGCAAAGTCCAAGTCAAATCAAAGTATCATAATCCAAGGTGCATAGCAAAGGTTCAGGTCAAAGGTTTACAAATGGCAGGGTTCATAATTAGAGTTCAAATCAAAGGTTCATAGCAAAGGTTCAATTCAAATGGATCAATGTCAATGGGTTAAATGGAAAGATCAAAGTCAAGGTTCCAATCCACGAGGTTCACTATTCCAAGTTCCAAAGTTCATGATCAAAGGGTCATAATAAGAGTTTTAAAAAAAAGTTCAATTTAGTAGGTTCCCATCACTTGCTTAAAAAGGTTCATAGTACAATCCCATTTAGAAAGGTTTATAACAAGGATTCATTTAGAAAAGATCTTCCAAAGATGACATTTATAAAAATTCCATAGATAAGTGATCTTAAATCATATTAAAAGTGCCGTTATAAAATAGTTTCTCCTTTAAATGTTCCCATATCATAATTAAGAAAAGAAATTTCACCTCCCGTTATATTATCCCAAAAGAACATTCAAAGTCTCACAAGGGTTTCACCTCCCGTTATAATATCCCAAAGGGTATCCAAAGTCTCACAAAGGTTCAAAGGTTAAGGTCACAAAAGGTTATCAAATGGATCATAAGAGTTCAAACGAATAACAATAGGATCGCAAATACCGGTGAAACACATCAATTATAGAGCCGAGTACGAAGGATCATAAACAAGATCAAACGGAATCATAATACGATAACAAATCAAAGACAAAGTCAAGAGAGAGGAAGTGTGCACTCTTACTGAAAGAGTACGGAATATCTGTACCTTCGTCCAAACAAAAAAAGCAAGCTCAAAATCAAAGGAGGAAGAATCACTCCTGCTTCACCGAACCTAGAAGATAGTGGATTCGAATTAAGAAGTGTTCAAATTATATAAGCTGCCCCTTTCAGTTATCTTTCCATTTTCAGAAACTTCCCATATTTAGCAGCTTTCCATTTTAGGTAACTTTCTATAATTAGTAAGTTTTCACTTTAAGTAGGTTAAGTATTTTGGAAGACTTTCTACTTTTAGTAGGTTTCCCTATTCAGAAGGTTCCCAATTTTAGAGGGTTTCCATAAATAGTACTTTTCAAAAATAGCAGGTTTCCATAAATAACAGGTTATCAAATTTTGCAAGTTTTTTTTTTCAATATAAACATGTTCTATATAGTCAGTTTATCATTTCATGAAGCTTTCGTATCGTTTCAAGTTATGGATTTCATTTTATGCACGTTTTCGAAGATTAGGGTTTCTTATGACAAGTCTTCATAATTTAGGATTAAAAGTGCCCATAATGAAAGTGAAGGGTCAAAACTGAATATAAACAATCAAATACACATATATACAGCCCATACACTTCAAGTATCACATATATACACATTACACCCTCAAGTATCATAAGTTACCAAATAAACCCTAATTAAACATAATCATCATAATTAAACAATTAATTAATAAATTTAACATTTAAGGCACATAATTATCCAAGAGTGTCAAGAGCAGCCCCTAATTCATATTTACAGCTTGTAAACCTAAAGTTTCTGTATTTACACAATTAGCCCCTCTAGTTTACAATTTTGCAATTTAAATCATATAATTACTTAATTAACTATTTAAAGCATATAACTAATCAAATGAGCACACAAGTCATCCAACAATACAAAAATGACATAAACAGCCCCTGTACTATATTTCCAGGTCGAGACATGCCAAGTATCCCATATTTACAGTTTAACCCCTTAATTATACTAAATTAATAATTAACTTCTAATAATTCCAATTTAGCACATTAACCCATCAAATACTCCATTTAGCATTTTTAGTACCTCATATTATTTATTAAATGACCAAAAACCTAACTTCCAGAATTTTACACTTTTGGTCCCTTAACTTTCATTATTTAGCAATTGAATTTAAAACATAATTAAATTACAAATTAAATACCAAAACTTATCAAATATGCATAAATGATCCCCATACTAATTTTTTTACCCAAAAGCTACTGTTTATATAAGGTTTACAAAAATAACCCACCACTTTATAGAATTACAAATCACAACCTTTCATATTTATCAATTTCTAGCCGATTTAATTATTTAAGAGAAACAAGCCCTAAATAATTTTTCCATATCATATCTGATCAATTAGGATTATTTAAGCACAAAATACAAGCCTTAGTTCAGATCCTTGGTCCATTCGATCCACTTCATAATTTATTTTCATTTATTTATTTATCCGGTTTTAATATTAAATCAAAATAATTCATCAAGGCCTCCAAAAATTCGATTACCATTTTATTTAGGTTAGTTATACATGTAAGAAACCCAGAAAATATGATCAAAATTATCACATCATAATATGGCCGATCCATAATTATTTTTAATTTTAGGGTTTAAAAAACAATCAAAATTCCATTCGGCCTAAATTGTTACAAATTAAATACCAAAACTTATAAAAATTGTTGGTTTTGATCCATGCAAAGAATATGATCAAAACCCAGAAAATATGATCAAAATTATCACATCATAATATGGCCGATCCATAATTATTTTTAATTTTAGGGTTTAAAAAACAATCAAAATTCCATTCGGCCTAAATTCTTTGCATGGATCAAAACCAACAATTTTTAAAGATCATATTTGATATGAGGAGTGTAAGGAAAATACCAGAAAGATTTGGAACGTGTAGATGAAGCAGAATGATTTTCTTGTTTCTCGGCTAGGATAATTAAATTCAAAATATCACCCAGATCTAACGATCGACCCTGGAACCCTTCCACTATTTTTCTCAGATTCCTTGGACGTGTTTTCACCTTAGAAAAATAACAAGAGGTGCCCAAAAATTGTTGATGCCGCTTTGAGTATTTTTGTGGATTTTAGGGTTTTAGATTGGTAATTAAATAAGTTAAAGGGAAAGCGTGTCTATAGATGGGGGGGGGGGGGGGGAGTGATTTTCGGCCCAAATAGTTGTAATGTAATGAATTCTCTGATTTACCCCTGTAAAAGGAGAGCCCTTAACTGTAACACCCCAACCGGAGAAGGGCTAAAGTGTAACATTATGAAGTCAAATCAGAACACAAGCGAACGGAGATACATTTCTAATACGAAGTATACAAAGGTTACAATGAGAACTAAACAAAATACAAAAGAGTAACAACGATGAACTAAGCCCAACGTCAATTGCTTCTAATCATCTCTAAGTCCAGCCAGTAGCTAATCAGGGTGAAGTCTTCTAAATCCAAAATAAGATCACTCATCCACAAACCCAGCTTCCTACTAAACCTGCCGCAGGAAAAGAAATGCGGCTGAGCTTAAAAAGCCCAGTGAACAGATATATATAAACGAAGCAAAAGACAAGGAACAAAGAATATCATAGGGTGCATTGGGGAAACAAAAGGTATAATAAGGATGATAAGAATAAGTTAAAGGTTAGGTTATATCAGTATTCTACCACGAGCCAAACAAAACAAAACAAAGTCTTCAGCAAAGTAATCATGTACTCAAAGGGGAGACCTCAGAATACCAAATGTAGTAGGAGGGGAGTCCACAAGTAACCACGGAGTAGCTAGCTCCCAAATATATGTGAAAGGCATGTATTGCACACAGTACTAGACACCAAACCAAATGTAGTAGCAAATCAAATCAAAGCAAATCTAGGATGCATCCATACGCCCCTACCCAAACCAAATGCAGATCAAACAAAGGGACGGTGTGGAACATCACTCGACCACACTGGAGTCATGACATTGGTGCATCAATGCCACGGTCATGTTACCTTCAAGACTAGGAAAATGCTCGGGTATAATACTGAAGGGTGATGAGACGAAAAATGATCCGTTTTTAGGGGGTCATTTAAGCCCGAATTCAACTTTATTTGATCAAATATTGCCCTAAATCGTTCCTTTTGTGATTTTAGGTACTTTGGGAGTGAAATCTGGAAAAGGAAGCAATTCGGACGTTTTTGGAGCATAAAAGTGAAGAAAACGCCAAAGTCTTAATTTTCCATGCTGGGAACAGTAAGTGACGGCGTCAAGAGTAATATCCTGACGGCGTCAAGAGCAAAAGTCCATGACGACCCAGAACAGATTTGACGGCGTCACGAGGGTAGGGCGTCAAGAGTAAAAGTCATGACGGCCTGGAAATGAGTTTGTCTTGACGGCGTCAAATGTAGATCAAGGCAGTCCGAGAAGAGTTTTGGCGGCGAGGTGACGGCGTCACAATGTTTGTCTTGAAGCCGTCAGACCCCTTTTCCTATATATAGTTTTCTAATTTTTCACATTTAAAGAGAGAAGTTTTGGGAGAAACCCTAAGTACGATTTTGGTGTAACTTTACAGGTTTTTCAAGGGTTCCAAACCCTTGATACCTTGCATGCTTAATCAAGATAAGTGTTCCTTTATATCAATCAATATGTCTATGTGTTGGTTGTCTATATCTTGTTCTTGTCTTAATTCCATCATGCTAGGCTAGATCTATCTTGTGTTTGCTTAGATCTAATGAAACCTAGATGTTGATTATGTGTTGATTACTTGTTTATACTTGTTTTGGATGAATGATTTATATGGTAGGCTTAAGAAAACTGGCAGATCTCCAATTGGTAACATGCTTGAACGTCTTAAGAAACATGAACCAACGCGCACTAGGTCTTTATTGGTTGTATTTAATGCATGAGCCACTGTTTACAATCCCTATAGTTGTGTTGGGCATGGTGTAGGAGGAGATAAGAGCTCATAGAATTGGGGAGTTATGTGTGCCACCCCATGAATGGTATTAAGGAATACGGTAGTTAACGTGTAAAAGATGTCTAGGGAGTAGTGAAATCTAAGTAAACACATTTTCTCCAATTATTGCTCACAACTTTAGTATAATTTAGTTTATTTTCATTTCTAGTATTTTATTTTGATTGCATCTTAGTATTGGGTTAGTTGAATAGCAACTAATTCCGCTCAAATCCTTCAAACCCGAGATTTTTAATTGCTTTTCATAAAATATAAAAATACAAAAATAATCATCCCTCACCTTTAGAACTAGTATTTAGGCTTTCTAATCCTAGCGACACTATTCCTAAGCTGAACGATCAATCTCCCGGTACTTGTCACTATACTATACTACAACGATCAGGTACACTGCCTGGTGGGGGTTGTAAGCTTCTCGAGATCCCTCGAGAGGTAAAGCCTGTTGCGATTCCCACGCATCAAGTTTTTGGCGCCGCAGCCCGGGGAATAGTTATTGTCTAGGTTAGAATTTCTTTTTATTAGGTCTACTTGCTAGATTCCTTTCTAGTAAGATTTTATTTTTATTTTTAATTTTTCTTTAGTCTATCTCATTTGTTTGTGCCTTTGTTCGTAACCACCCGACATCATGGACAACGGGAACATCTTTGAACCCGTCATCCCACCACAACAAAACCCACCATTTGAACCCCTTAGGCCCCGAACCTTACGAGAGTATTCCCGACCTAGCCATCAAGGCTACCGAAACACCATTGAGCTCACCGGAGCCAATGTGACCCCCTTGCGATCCGACACCATCCGGTTGGTGCAAAGCGGATGTGCATTCCATGGACTTCGTTCCAAAGATCCAAACCAACATCTTAAGGACTTCCTCAAAATCGTAGATTCCATAGACCTAGATGTTACAACTAGAGAGACTACCCGTTTACGCCTATTCCAATTCTCTCTACGGGATCAAGCTAGTCAATGGCTTGAGCTTTTACCCGCGGGATCCATCACCACATGGGATGATCTCACCACTCGTTTCCTTGCTCAATTTTTCCCACCGGGGAGAACTACTAAGCTTAGAAATGACATCTTGATGTTCCAACAACGTCAAAATGAATCTCTTTATGAAGCATGGACTCGTTTCAAGGACTTACTCCAAAAAGTCCCTCATCATGGCATAGATCTTTGGCTCCAAGTCCAAATTTTTTATGACCATATCGACATCTCCACGAGGCGAGCCATTGACCAATCGGCCGGTGGTAAGCTACGTGATCTTAGTGCGGAACAATCATGGGAACTCATAGAAGATCTTGCTCTCTATGACAACGAAAGTTGGAATGATCCCCGTGAATTGAACAAAACGGTCAAGGCAATATCTTTGCCTTCGAACAATTCTAGCACTCCCGACCGTATGATCATGGAACTTGAGGACCAAGTCAAGTTTCTCATGAAATCTTACGAAGCTCCTAAGCCTTCAAGCCAAGTGAACAAAATCACTTCTTCATTCGAATTATGTAGTGGTCCCCACGACACTCGTGATTGTGTGGAACTCCCCTGAACAACTTTTGCGGACTACGCATCCACGCGTACCGACGAAGCGGGAGATAAGTGGTACTCTTTCAAGCCCGAGCCAAGCACTTACGGTGATTCATACAACCCCTCTTGGAAAAATCACCCAAACCTTAGGTGGAAACAAAATCAACCCAATTCTTCCAATCCGCCTAATCGTTACCAACCAAACGGTCCACCATCTAACCGTACTTTCAACAACAATCCTTCTAACAACTATGGTAGTACCAACAATCTTAAAAGATTGATGTCTAAGTTCATGGCATCTCAAGAAGCTCGCATATCTAAGTTTGAAGCCGATTTCAAACAAAAGCAAAGCGAGATGACCACTAGAATTGACGCATTGTTGAAAGTTCTCAATGACCGAGAAATGGGAGCACTCCCAAGCGACACGGTCAAGAATCCGAAACTAAACGTTAATTCCATATCTTCAGTTTCGTCACCCACTTCGTGTCCTCAATACTACTCGATTAAATCAACGAGCACGTGTTTCAAACAAAACCAAATTCTTCAAAAGGACCAATCAAATAAAACACCCACTATAGAACCGGTCAAAAGCTTAGTTGAAACACCTCTTACGCAAGACCTTGACGATGAATTCAAAGAACTTCACCTTGAACGCCCCGTCATTGATGTCTTAGCGCGTGCTCCTTACTATAGTGCCCTCCTAGAAAAATATGAGAAGTGTAAGCTAGGTAAAAATGGGACCGCCTTCGTTCAAAACAAGTTGCCTAAAAAGCTTGATGATCCGGGTATATTTGTTTTGCCTTGTAAGATAGGAAGATCCGAAGCTTTCGACATACTAGCCGATTTAGGGTCAAGCCTCAACTTGATTCCCTTATCTTTATTCACCGCTCTTAAGCTAGGAAAGTTAGAGGAAACGGAGGTATTGATAGGGCTAGCGGATGGGAGTATTGCCCACCCGGTTGGAATGATTAAGGATGTAGTTGTTCACGTAGGAAAGTTAACTATATTAGCGGATTTTCACGTCCTAGACATGGTTAGTGACACTACATGCCCATTATTGGTAGGAAGAGGATTTTTAGCAACCGCTAGTGCCATGATAGATTGTAAGGAGTCTAAGATAGCGGTAGGTGAAGGCGATACTTGGTCGGTGTACAATGTAAAGAAGCATAGTTATGATTGTGATGATGAACCGACACCGCATTGGGTAGAGATGAATAGGAGACCGTCTAGATATGGACCTTGGATAGAAAGGAACTTTATAGGACCTCAATGCCCATTTTATCTAGAGAAAGATTTCGTTGAAAAGACACATTCGGTAGAACAACTCATAGCTAGAGATGAAGAGCTAGACCCTTTTGAGGACCCCTTGGTCTTTAGGAAGATGATTGAGTTCTTAAGCGTAATGCCTATTAACATAGAGATGAATAAGTGGAAAAGAGAGGGAGATAAGTGTAAATGGAGGTGGGACAAGCCACCTAAAGAAGGTGACGGATCATGGCATATGAGAATGACTTTGTATGATCCGGATGGAGAAAAGTTTGAAAGGTCATACCATACTAAGGAAACCGATAGGAAGTTGAAACCTAAGTTTGATCCCAAAGATGTCCTCAATGAGGAGCTCACCCGTGTCACGTAGTAACCCATGACCTTGAGTCTAGCTACAAGACTCGTAAATAAAGAAAAGCGCTTCTTGGGAGGCAACCCATGTTTTGTGTGATTTTGTTTATTTGTTTGATTGTTATTTGCTTCCGTATGCATGCTTAATTTTTATTGTTGGTAGATCATGTTTCTAAACTAAATAGTGGAAATACTTTACTTTGTTGTTTTTGCCTAGTCTTAACTCCACCTAAAAGTATTTTTGCAAAAGATGAGTGTAAGGGGAACCCCAAATATGTTTTTAAGAAACAAACCGATCATGATTCTCCACAATAATAAATGAACATGTATATTCGTATTTGTTAGAGTCAAATGCTTGTATTGAGTCATAATGAAGTTTTGCAGGATTTTCCAGGAAGTAGGACCAAGTTTTTCCAGAAATTTTTCGGAAACTTAACATAAGAATTTCTGCAAGTCAATTCTGACGGCGTCAGGAGTTTACTCTTGACGGCGTCAGGAGTAAAAATCTGGAAATTTTACCAGTTTTGTTTTTCTAATGGAGTCTTATGGTTTTTGTGAATTATTAAGTTTTATAATCTCCAGGAGATCTGCAAACTTCATTCCACAAGCATTATATCTTATCTTGTTTTCTAGGATTTAGTAACTTATATAGGATGCCGCCGATTTTACGCGAGGTTGTCTTGTCTATTTTGTCAGGTTTTACAGGTTATGTATGAGAAGAAGATGATTTATATTCTGGATGGGAAGCTTTGATTGTTCATTTTCTTGGAGGAAGATTTAACCTGGTCACCTTATTATCCATACCGAGTGAATCAGGGGAGTATTTGATTTCATTCTCTTTACTTTTTTCACTTTTACATTCTTTACTTGAACATTGGGGACAATGTTCATCTTAAGTGTAAGGGGAGGGTAAAAAGATGATACCTTACATATGCACTTTCGCTTGAGTTTGTTTTGTTTAATGGTAGATGTGTAATAAAACTATGAGAAATACTTGTTAGTGCAATTTTAGCGCCAAATTTAAAATTTTTTACAACATTTAGGAGTGAAACTTTAGCCATAGTAAGAGTCTCATGGATAGGAGATTGTATGACTAGCACATAACCGTATATTCAGAAAAATTTTCCACCCAAATATGTGAGGTTCGCCTTTAGATTTGATAGGAAAAGCATTCATTATTAGTGCTTATGAGTGTACCGGTAGCATTTAGATTCTAGAACTTGCGTTAGTGATGCATCCCGAGACCGCTAGTGAGACTACATTCGTGTGGTAGGATTTACTACATGATAAGAGGCATTAGGATCACCCTTGTGTTAAACCCGTATCATAATTACTTGACCATTTAAGTCATATTACTTGGCTAGTTAAGTCAACTAATTTTTCCCACACCCTTAGCGTTGTACTCATTTTTAGTACACGAAACCCCTAGTACACCCCTCCGAGCCTATCTTTTCGTTTCTAACTTTAAGCATTTTACTTAAAGAAAGAATTTGTTACACCCCACTTAAATGTACACCCAAATCGCCTTAGCCTTCCGTGTATGCGCTCATTTTTAGTGCATTATTGTTATTTGTTAAACCCTAAGTTAACTTTCTAATTGATTACATGGTTGCTAACTCGAGTCATATCCTTGTACATATTGTTTTGGGACAATTGGGACTCATGGGTAAGTACTTATTTTATGGAGTAATGGGGAAGAACATCACTTATTACCCCCATATGTACGATAATCTTAAAAGTGCTCCAAGTGTTTTAATTTTCTTAATTCGAGTCATTAGATTAGTTTAAATGTAAAGTATGTAAAGATTCAAGTGTAAGGGGAATGTTCATTCCCTATGATGTATTATTTCGGATGGTAGGGTAAGAGTGTATGAAAAAAAAATCGAAAAATCAAAAGAAAAGAAAAAAAAAATAGAAAAAGGAAAAAGAGAAAAAACATACGGACTACCATCCCTTTTTATTCTATGTTCATTTTATGTTTTTGTTATTTTTCATTTATTAGCTTAAGTCGAGTCTAGTCTTAGCTTAGCAACGCCATATTGTACATGTAATTGACCAAGATTGTTAACTCGCCACCAGTAAAACTTCCTTTATCCAACAAAACCGTGTATTTCATATCCCTACACCTAACGTTACAACCCTTTAAAAGACCTCTTTGATAGTTTATCCTAGGTGCTTACGCCATATGGTGGAGGTTTGATCCTTTCCCAAGCCTATGGTAATCTATTTTGCTATGACAGGTAGTGAGAGATATCTTCCGTATCCATATTGTAATTTACACTTTATTACACCCGAGAGATGTGAGTATCTAAACACTATTTGTGAGGTGCTTGTGTATAACCTCCGTGCTTGTCTATTGGTCTTTAGTGGAACGATTATTTGTTGTAATTACTTTTATATTAGTGTTAAATGACCCCTAACTTGTCTTTTGAGTAGAATAAAAGCGCATTTGCTTGAGGACAAGCAAATCTCAAGTGTAAGGGTATATGATGAGACGAAAGGCAAATCAAATATCAAAGGGTCAAAGGCAAATCAAATATCAAATATCAAAATATCGAAATATCAAAATATCGATAGGTAAAGCCTGTTGCGATTCCCACGCATCAAAGGGTCAAAGGCAAATCAAATATCAAAGTCCAAGTCAAATCAAAGTATCATAATCCAAGGTGCATAGCAAAGGTTCAGGTCAAAGGTTTACAAATGACAGGGTTCATAATCAGAGTTCAAATCAAAGGTTCATAGCAAAGGTTCAATTCAAATGGATCAATGTCAATGGGTCAAATGGAAAGATCAAAGTCAAGGTTCCAATCCACGAGGTTCACTATTCCAAGTTCCAAAGTCCCAAAGTTCATGATCAAAGGGTCATAATAAGAGTTTTAAACAAAAGTTCAATTTAGTAGGTTCTCATCACTTGCTTAAAAAGGTTCATAGTACAATCCCATTTAGAAAGGTTTATAACAAGGATTCATTTAGAAAAGATCTTCCAAAGATGACATTTATAAAAATTCCATAGATAAGTGATCTTAAATCATATTAAAAGTGCCGTTATAAAATAGTTTCTCCTTTAAATGTTCCCATATCATAATTAAGAAAAGAAATTCCACCTCCCGTTATATTATCCCAAAAGAACATTCAAAGTCTCACAAGGGTTTCACCTCCCGTTATAATATCCCAAAGGGTATCCAAAGTCTCACAAAGGTTCAAAGGTTAAGGTCACAAAAGGTTATCGAATGGATCATAAGAGTTCAAACGAATAACAATAGGATCGCAAATACCGGTGAAACACATCAATTATAGAGCCAAGTACGAAGGATCATAAACAAGATCAAACGGAATCATAATACGATAACAAATCAAAGACAAAGTCAAGAGAGAGGAAGTGTGCACTCTTACTGAAAGAGTACGGAATATCTGTACCTTCGTCCAAACAAACAAAGCAAGATCAAAATCAAAGGAGGAAGAATCACTCCCGCTTCACCGGACCTAGAAGATAGTGGATTCGAATTAAGAAGTGTTCAAATTATATAAGCTGCCCCTTTCAGTTATCTTTCCATTTTCAGAAACTTCCCATATTTAGCAGCTTTCCATTTTAGGTAACTTTCTATAATTAGTAAGTTTCCACTTTAAGTAGGTTAAGTAGTTTGGAAGACTTTCTACTTTTAGTAGGTTTCCCTATTCAGAAGGTTCCCAATTTTAGAGGGTTTCCATAAATAGTACTTTTCAAAAATAGCAGGTTTTCATAAATAACAGGTTATCAAATTTTGCAAGTTTTTTTTTTCAATATAAACATGTACTATATAGTCAGTTTATCATTTCATGAAGCTTTCGTATCGTTTCAAGTTATGGATTTCATTTTATGCACGTTTTCCAAGATTAGGGTTTCTTATGACAAGTCTTCATAATTTAGGATTAAAAGTGCCCATAATGAAAGTGAAGGGTCAAAACTGAATATAAACAATCAAATACACATATATACAGCCCATACACTTCAAGTATCACATATATACACATTACACCCTCAAGTATCATAATTTACCAAATAAACCCTAATTAAACATAATCATCATAATTAAACAATTAATTAATAAATTTAACATTTAAGGCACATAATTATCCAAGAGTGTCAAGAGCAGCCCCTAACTCATATTTACAGCTTGTAAACCTAAAGTTTCTATATTTAGACAATTAGCCCCTCTAGTTTACAATTTTGCAATTTAAATCGTATAATTACTTAATTAACTATTTAAAGCATATAACTAATCAAATGAGCACACAAGTCATCCAACAATACAAAAATGACATAAACAGCCCCTTTACTATATTTCCAGGTCGAGACATGCCAAGTATCCCATATTTACAGTTTAACCCCTTAATTATACTAAATTAATAATTAACTTCTAATAATTCCAATTTAGCACATTAACCCATCAAATACTCCATTTAGCATTTTTAGTACCTCATATTAGTTATTAAATGACCAAAAACCTAACTTCCAGAATTTTACACTTTTGGTCCCTTAACTTTCATTATTTAGCAATTGAATTTAAAACATAATTAAATTACAAATTAAATACCAAAACTTATCAAATATGCATAAATGATCCCCATACTAATTTTTTTACCCAAAAGCTACTGTTTATATAAGGTTTACAAAAATAACCCACCACTTTATAGAATTACAAAACACAGCCTTTCATATTTATCAATTTCTAGCCGATTTAATTATTTAAGAGAAACAAGCCCTAAATAATTTTTCCAAAATTTTTTCCATCTCATATCTGATCAATTAGGATTATTTAAGCACAAAATACAAGCCTTAGTTCAGATCCTTGGTCCATTCGATCCACTTCATAATTTATTTTCATTTATTTATTTATCCGGTTTTAATATTAAATCAAAATAATTCATCAAGGCCTCCAAAAATTCGATTACCATTTTATTTAGGTTAGTTATACATGTAAGAAACCCAGAAATATGATCAAAATTATCACATCATAATATGGCCGATCCATAATTATTTTTAATTTTAGGGTTTAAAAAACAATCAAAATTCCATTCGGCCTAAATTCTTTGCATGGATCAAAACCAACAATTTTTAAAGATCATATTTGATATGAGGAGTGTATGGAAAATACCAGAAATATTTTGGAACGTGTAGATAAAGCAGAATGATTTTCTTGTTTCTCGGCTAGGATAATTCAATTCAAAATATCACCCAGATCTAACGATCGACCCTGGAACCCTTCCACTATTTTTCTCAGATTCCTTGGACGTGTTTTCACCTTAGAAAAATAACCAGAGGTGCCCAAAAATTGTTGATGCCGTTTGAGTATTTTTATGGATTTTAGGGTTTTAGATTGGTAATTAAATAAGTTAAAGGGAAAGCGTGTCTATAGATGGGAGGGGGAGTGATTTTCGGTCCAAATACTTGTAATGTAATGAATTCTATGATTTTCAAAGATCTTTCCCAAAATATTTAGTATTATCCTTTTATTATTCATTTTAAATCAAATAACTATAAAATAAATACAAAGTAAGGTATTTTCGGCCAAATAAATGTGACACATATTTTTAGGGAATTAAGAATGTTAAAATTTTCATATAAAATTTATCATATATCATATGTTGCTAATTACCAAGTGTTTGAGATTTATTTGGTGCTTTATTTAAGTATTTATTTAAGTTTTAAGTTATAGGGGATTGTTTGGCAATAGAACACAATTCTTCAAAATTTCAAATTAGTGGCTATTTCGGTAATTTAAACATGTTATGAAATTGTGGGTTTTACATTAACTCTTTGTGGTTTGAAAATGAAAAATCAAAAACACCTACTGATTTTACGTTCCCAAAACTCAGGTTTGACACATGTTCCCATAAAATTTAAAAACATGCCCAAACTAACTCCAATTCACCCCAAACCAATTGGAGAACTTAAATAAGACCTTAACTTAGGTTTACAAACAAAAACTGGGAATTATTCACTTAATAAACTCAAGTAATAGTGCCCACAAATTCAGCTTATAAAGCTGTCCCATACAGAAATCCGTTTTAGGCCGTCATATAACATGTTTTAATTATTCCAACGCACACGAGTTCACAAAATCCACAAGACCTGTTTTATTCAGGTTTAGACTCACACAATGACCCACGAATCACCCTCAAAACCCTCATGAGATTAACAAGCAAAATAGTTTGTTTTCACACATAAAATCATAGTTTTTCCCAAGCCCTCGTTACACATTCAATACACGCCTAGGTTTTCTATTTTTGCACCACATTAATGATCATTCAAAGCTGGTCTTTAAGGCTTGTTTAGGTTGTGATAAGGTCGACAAAAGCTGGACAGAAACTCGACATGACAGCCTCACGCATACACGTATCAAACGCACACATCAGGTTTTCCATACAATTGAACTAGGGTTTTCTAGTTTACACCTGCCTCGTTAATGGTCATTTAAGACAGATTTTTAGGACTCATTTAAGGTGTGATTAGTGTCGACATATGGGCTGAAAAAGTGTAACAAAACTGTCCACAATAGACTCGACAAAAACAGTTGCATATAGGCGTAACCTTATGATTTCATGTGACAAAAGAAACGAAACAACAACATGCATGCATATATGATTTTGATGGTTATCTAATATGGTTTTCAAGTCATGTATACTCATAGTTATGTGTTGAATAATTGAAAGAAAACAAGGTACCAGGATACCTTTGTGTCGACTAGCAAGAAAGAAACCGATTGAATGGAAAAGGATCTAGTGCTCGTATGATTTACACAAGGACTCCAACGATGCACCCTCTTTGGTCACCAACAAGCTCTCTCCTTCTTCTTCTTTCTTGGAAGCAAAAGATGTGATTATGTGTGAGTGTTTTTTTCTGGTTGTGGGTCGATATGAAGAGGATGGAGGGAAAACATAAGGCATAAGTAGAAATAGGGCAAGGTGTGTAATAAATAAATGGTAATACCGTGTATAGTGATAGGACTAGAATACACATGCAATCTTTTATTTTATGAGAAGATCCTTGTTGTTCTTATCTTCTTACCCACGACACAAATAAGATAGATTTTTCTGTTAGGACATAGGATTTAGGATAGGAACTAGGCTTTAGGTAACTTTAAGTTATAAGTTAATTAATTTAGGATTTATTTTATATAATGTATTATTAATTTAAAATGTATAGTTACCAAAGTAGTCCCTTGACTTTAGAAAATTTTAAATTAGACCTCATTTTAGGTTTTCAAATTTTAGGGTTTTACAACTCTTCCCTTCTAAAAAGAAAATTTTCGTCCTCGAAAATTGAAGTCGTAAAAGTTAGACGGATACGTATCAAATCACGAAGAGAAATGACGACAGTTAACCTCATGCTCAGAGAGGTCCTTCCAAAGGATTTCAATGAACGGAAGTGTTTGTTTCTCATGACCCGATCCAAACAAATAGGAGAGCCTCGGGTTCTCCACAGACAACAAATCATATCAAATCTGATCCAATGAGTACGAATTGAGCATGAAACAGATGATAGTCGAAATCTCACAGAGAGATACGTGAACATCATATGAATATAGAATAAATACGGAAGTGATGCTAGATGGTAGAAATTTCACAAGTCCAATCAGGTTCTGAACGAACTAAGAACCTAGCTAACAACCAGAGAAGCATATATTGAATTATCAGACATACCGAGAGTTTCCTAAAGACGTTGGTAACCTATTCGTACTGACGATTAACTAAGCGTACATCGGAGTATCGAATCGTATCGGAATGTAAAATGGGATAGATAGGATAACCGCACGGATAAGAATGAATCTAAGAATTAACGTATCACGAACCAAATATTACATATTTGCCAAAATGTCATAACTCTTCTATACAGAACATCATATCGGACACACAAATTCCTGATTTAAAGCTTCAGAGTTTCACTTACACAATGATAACTAATCTATTAGTCATTGTAATCGACGCCGAACATCCAATAAGCAGCTTCCCGACTTAATTCAACTAGAAGGTGTTCTACATCTCCGTTCATACAAAATCTGAAGGGAAAACCCTTGTCACCTGCATCACATAATTTTTTATGAGCAAACACAACCAGACCAACCACTAGTCAAACTTCCTGCTTAACCCTTCTTCCAGGTACGAATAGTTGTTCTGCTTATCCATCAATCTGTAGATGAATAGTGTAACACCCCCAATTTTAAAATATTTGTAGCGGAATAAAGATTGGGTGTTACTTCATAGCTCACAGTTTTTCAGTAGAAAATGATTATCAATTTAGTCATTTTAAAAAAATTTATCATTCAAATTTTATAAAAATCAGAGTTTTCAAAATGAGGTCCCAGTGGTTTCAAAATTTGTTAAATAAGTTTTCGAATGATGGTAAAATTTATAGCCTTTGTAAGAAACCGTGCTCCTCTGTACCATCCTTGCTCATTATGGACCTGAGATAAACACATGCTAAAAGTGTCAACACAAAGGTTGGTGAGTTCGTAAAGTTTGTAAGTAGAGTAGTTGATTTCAAAGAATCAAAAGAGTTTGGAAAATCCATAGTAGTTAAAATAAACGATTTGTTATCAAAAACGAAGTGAAAATAAATTCCATAGTGTTTATATTTGAAAGCAGTTGATTTATCAAAATCAAAGTTAACATGTAATAGTTTGTTGGTTTGCCCAAACTGGGTCAACACCAAAATAGTTTGTTTTTGCCAAGAAATAATGATTTTCTGCTATATAGTGAACACAAATTAGTAATTTGATAAAAATAATGAGCTACGTTGTTATACGCCCATAGCACTACAACCTGATTTCCCTAAGCCTCATGACACTCATCCGATTAACAGATCTCATCATAAATGATGGATAAAAGTAACAAGGGCCCTCGGGATAGGTTCTTGCCAGTAACCTATTAGATTTCAAATAAAGTGTGTTTGGTTGTTTTCTCCAACTCCCAAACAGGGATTGTCAATCCCTAATAAATCTATCCACAATTATTTACGTTCACCCTACGGGTGACTAAGGTTCATGATATGAGGGACTTTTTGGCAATAGCAAACTTAGACAATAGAAATCAGATATAGCATACAGTTGAAAAGTTACTTGTAAACATGTCTATAGCAGTTATCTCTCCATGAGATATAAAATGTATCAAAGATGGTGGGCTATGGTCCCACAGTAATTTATAAATAGTTTGAAATACTTATGAAAGTAAAAGTAGTAGTTGAGCATGTATCTCCCCCAAAACATTTATAAAACATTTATAAAAACGGGGCTAAGAACTCACAGTAAAAAGTTTAGAGTATTTGAGAAAATAAAAGCAAGTAGTTGAGCATGTATCCCCCTCGCGAGGTTTATAAAATGTTTGAAATAAGTAAAAGCGAGGCTATGAACTCACCTTAAGTGATACTAGGAATGATGAAAGTAAGTGCGAGTGAGAGTGTGAGAATGATTTTTGGAAGCGTCCTTAGTACGGAACCTGATAAATAAATTTATCTAAGAATCTAACCAAATACTATTTGGTAAATGAATAACGATTAATGAATGACGATTAATCGTTATGATGAAAGGATGATGAATTGGTTTTGGTGGCAGAGGTGGCTTGCGTGGCAAAACGCTTAAAGTTCAACGACAAAGTTATATACTATATAACTTGTCCGTTATGTGTTACTTATTGCTTTCGTATGAGTTATTAGTTTGTTTATTCGTTAACAATATATATATATATATATATATATATATATATATATATATATATATATATATATATATATATATATATATATATATATATATATATATATCTATTTCGTGTATACAAGTTTTATAAAGTAACCTGAGCCGTTTAAAGTGTTAAAATATATTCCCAAAATATTATATGTTTATTAAAGTTGTGGTTAAATAATATATTAGGACAATTATATTATTTATAGTTTATAAAATAAGTCTTAAACATATTTATTTAGACGGACGGTGGTAAAATAACGTAAGTTTATTAGCTTATAAAAGTTTTTAGAAAAAAATGTCAAGTGAGTCAAAGTTGGAGGTTTATTAATTTAAAAATTTATATAAGTTATAAAACTTATAAAAGTCTTTTAAGAAAATTGGTAAGTGAGGCGAAGTCTAGGGGCTAAAACTGTCAATAGGCAAGAGTTGCAAAAAGTAACCAAAATGACAAAACCTGTCATGGGCAGGTTCGAACTTGGAACCCTTCGCATCATAACAAGCATGTCACCCAGTGAGCCAAAGGCTCCTTTTTGTATTGTTTTACATCCTAAACACTTTTAACTACCATTTAACTATTTAGTTTTTGTAAAATCTGATTTCGACTCAGTATATGCGTTGCATTCATGCGGCCGGTTTATATTTGTGTTTCTTTCTCAAATATGTTATGTTTGTGTATGTATATAAGCTAGTGTTTAGAATAATCACTTGACCACGAGGAGTAAACATCTCGGCTTATTATGGCTTCTCGAATTCAAGACAATTTGTAAGCCAAAAATCTTTAAACTGATTTCATGGGATTTTCCAAATGAGTTTGTGAATGTTCATGTTTCACGTAGTTTAAAAATAGTATACGTTAGAATTTTTACACTAGCGTTATAATGTGAGTTTATTTGTCTTGCATGTAGTTGAACAATATATATATACGTGTGGGTATAGTTAAATTGACAGTGGATATTCATGTACATTCTATTTAGTTTATTTGTTGAGCTTACATCATTGATTGCCACACAAAGCCTTGAGAATGCCACACTAGTTTTTAAACGTAAAGCCACATAAACGTGTATATGAGTGTATGTATGCTAAGTGTGGAGGGAGACAACGAGGTGTCACTTAGTATATCTAGTACCAAGAATATGCATGAACGAAACAAAATGAAATGAGTTTGAGAGGTGTATAAGCTCACAATGATTTGGAAGTGGATAGTTGTCGAGTGAGAGTGAGCCAAGGGACAACAACTGAGTACAACTCAAGCTTTTAATCCCGTAATCGTACTAATCCAAAAAGGAATTTTAGAACTTGAGAAATGACCCACGACTCGCTCCCTTGGTTTCTCTTCGTTGGGCAGCAGTAACACAAGCAAACGAGTCGTGTTTTGGGTTTTGTGAACGGCAGAAAACATGGAAAAGGGAGTAGTTTGCATGCATGTTGTACGTATGGAAGAAGGAAATGCATGGCATGATGTTCTTCTTCTTTCACATTTGACAGAAACAAGAGAACAAAGAGAGTGGTTTGTGTTTGTGTTCGTGGGTTTGAGGGGGATGTCGAGCAAGAAAGGAAAGGAGAAAGTAGTTTGCATGGTGGTGTGTTTATACGTTCGAAGTGAGAGTGCATTGCATGGTGTTCTTCTTCTTTCACCTCGTACAACAGAGACAAAACAAAGGAGGGTGTTTGTGATTTGCGCTCGAATGGCAGGGGAAACAAGGAAGAGGAGATGATATGAAATCTCTTGATGTTGGTTTGTCTAAGTTGTGGTGGAAAGAAAAAAAAGAAAAGATTGCAACTTGTACGAATGAATGAGGAGAAGTAGAGGCTTTTATGAGCTAGTTGAGCCACAAGTTGACAAGAATGATTTAAATGGAATAGACGAAGAGAGGTGGCGTACAAGGCAATGAAAAGACAAAAAGAGAGAGTTGAGTGTGTCAGTAAGTTTGTGTTTCCTTTGGTTTATATGAATCTACTAGGAAGAAACAAAAGATGATGGAATCGGTTGAGTGTGTAAGAGAGGAAAGACAAGAGTGTGGTGTTGATTTTGTGTAAGAGTATGTATGACAGTAACATGGTCAAGTTGGTGAAGACTTATGCATGGGATTGATTTTAATATATGGCAAGTTGACAAGTTTGTTGTCTTTGTCTTTGTCTTTGGCAAGTTGACACAACGAAAAGAAGAAAACATGGGTTGCATGTGGAGCTTGAGTGTAGTACGTATAGAATGAAAAGGAGTAGAAGACCAATGGGTTTTTATGATTGCTTGGAGTGTGTCATAGTGCTTGAGTGTGCAAGTATCTATAAGTTTTGATTGTACGTATAGTTTCAATAATGCAAGGAATAGGTTACACTATGCTTTGTCAGTAAAATAAACGGAGGTTGCTTGCTTCCCATTCATTTTAGGACTTTAAGGAAACATATGTGTGCATAAAATAATGATATATGAACATGTGATATATATACATGTTGACAACCAATTATCTCATGCACGAATGGAGAAATCGTGTAGCACTTGGCTTTCTAGTTGATGAAACATGTTTACAAACATGAAAACATGATGGAATAATTATTGGGATCACGTAGAAACAATCCGGGTTTAAAATGGTTAAGTTTTGAAATATTTGATAATCGTACGGGTTGTTTTTGGATCAAATACTTTGTCACGAAAAATTGTAGTGAGACTCGACACGGAAAGCTGAAAATTGACGTACTTGGAGTTGGCTAGGTGAGAAATGAGATAAGGTAAAAATACGTATGTGTCGTGTGTAAGATTAAGGAGTACGAGACGCGTTTTGACTATGTCTAGTCGAGTATTACAAAATAATTATAAGGATTTTGGGCTTGAAATGTGTGGGCTGATGAATAGTAACAGGCCACGATAGTATTTGGGCTTAGAAAGAAGTTAAGGGGTCCGTTTAGATGTAATTTGGATTAGGAAAAATAAATTATGATTATAAAGGTTTATTTAAGTTTTAGTGAAACGTTTACGTGAGTCCGAGAGTGAATAATGTTTTGTGAATAGTGTTTTGTGAATAGTAAAATTTTTGAAAAACATCTCAATATCACTAACTGACTCCAAAAACGATGAATAGTGAAATGATGAATAGTGTTTTGTGAATAGTAATCGGTGAATAGTAAATTTGAAAAATGTTCTGAAAATACAGGTTTGTAACGACCAATTTATATAATAAAGAAAATTTTAATTTTTCCTGTAAAAATAGTGATTAGAAGTAATGACAGAGATTAATTTATAATTTAAACGTTTTTAATTATTGGGAAAATCACGGGTTGTGATAGTACCTACCCGTTAAACTGAATCCCGTCCCGGGATTCCGGTCTAAGATTTTTGTTATCGGGAGGTTTGAATGAAAAAAAATTTCTTAGAAAGAGTTTGTGAAAACTTTGGTTTTTGTAAGGAAAACTTGTTTATTAAACTTGTTTTAAAAATGATTTTTTTTTTTGAAAATCTTACCGTTTGAATTCCAATGGTCATGTCTACCAAAATAAAGGAAAAATATTTCCAAACCCTTATAAATACTATCGGCATGCCTTGGGTTACTCACACCTACATACACACATCAACGAGAAAAGAAGAAAAGAAGAAAGAGAAAAAAAAATCAATGCCTTGCAGACTTCCACACACCCCTGAACAATTTCGATTGTTTATCAGGGCGGAAACTGAGAATAGCGACGTGGATCGCCAGAATGCGATCGTGGAGGCCATTAATCAGTTTGAGATGGCAAAACAATTAAATCAAGAACTTAGGGAACGCTACGTGAGATGCACGGACATATCGGCGGATCGGAAACAGGTGATTGACAAGTTCTTGTAGGATGAGTGTTGCAAGAACGCCGCTGTTATTGAAGCGTTGTGGGCTTGTGTCGGTCAGACCCAGGCCCAGATCTCCAATAAAATTCGTTGGAGCTTTGAAGAAAATTTTGGTGTGGTTAGGGTTGAACAACAACAACAACAACAACAACAACAACAACAACAACAAAATCCACCACCACCACCACAACAACCCCAAAATGGTGCATCAAGTTCATCCGCACCCAGAGTTGTTGAGCAACAACAACAATTGCCACATCTGGATGACTTCCAGCCAAGCTTTGAGGAAAACGTGGATGTTGGTGATGGTGGTTGGAATTCGGACATGGAGCGGAAGCTGAGCAGGTGGGAGGCTCAGATAGAGGAAGAGAGGTTGGCGATTTTTGATCCTTAAGATGAGGGTTATGACTCTGACGACTCTCAGACTTGAGATCACTCAGACTACCGTTGAAGTTTAGGTTTATGTTTGCTAGGTGTTTTAATTCAATGTCGTTTGTAAAGTTTAAGTACGTTTTTAATAATATGGTGTTTGAATGTTTATGTTGTGAACACAACTTGGAAGAGAATTCATTACGCTGTCGTGTTTTGGTATTTCTCATGAAAAAATCTGTGCGGGTAATCTACCCGTTAAACAAAGAGTTTTGTTGATACAGATTTTTACAAAGAGAATTTTGGATAGGGATATAGAGGAAAATTTGCCGGATTATCAGCCTTTGGGAATGATGAAAGTCATTTTGTCTTTGTGTAGTGAATATGGAACGTCTGGGGGTAGGATAGTAGTCTACGGCTATCGCCTTACATATCCCACTTTTTCCTCTTCACTACACACATTCCTTTCATCCAAAGATTTTAAAATGTCATGCACCTATACTTTTCTAATGATTTTGTATGTTGTTGCAGACACCTTATTGGCTTACATCCCAAAGGAAGATTTGGAGTTTTTGGATTGGATTATAGCACTTCTCGTGCTAATTGTGGTTTTGGCTGTTGGTGTGGATGAAAATATGGGGTAAGAGATAGTGTTATGATAGGAATGGTGTTTCGAACCCGTATAATAACACCAAGTATTAACGTTTATAGTGTTAATAACTTGTGTATTATTGTCGTATAGGGTATTCGAGGTGTTACACCCAGTTGTGATTCTTGATCTTGCTGGGATAGTGGTGTTTTTCATCGGCTTGGCAGGCCAACCAATTGGTTTTTCTATGCCTTACCTAGTGATATTTGTAACAATAGCATTACAAATGCTAATTGTATCGTGGTGTATCACTATACGGGGTTTCTAATGATATTTAGTGGTTCTTGGTTTCATATGCATGTTATTTCAGATATAATTGAACCTATTTATCTATATTTCGTTATTTACATAGAGAGGCGTCCCAAACCATGTAACTAAGGAAATATAGACTTATGGTTCAATGATGTACAATTTCTTGATTTGAATAAAAGGGCGTCCCAATCCATTCAAATTAAGACATTGTAAATCATCTTAAGATTCTGACTTAACATCCATACTAATCGACAAGGTAATTCATGCGCGGATTTTTGGGGAATGGAAAGAGTATGTCATACGCATCTATAAAGATGGGAGTAAGACAATTAGGAAGGGTTTGTATACTACTTGAAATAGCTAATGAGTATGTATCAATATACTAGAGTGTTGCTTGTAGCATAAATTAACTAGAAGTTCCAAAATCTTATGGCAGGTGGAAGGTACGGAGAGCGTAAAGGCTATAAAATGTTTTGTTTGTAAAAACGGTTATAGTTCAGATCTAAATTAGATCTGTTTCGCTATAACCAAAGCTCTGATGCCAATCTGTAACACCCCCAATTTTAAAATATTTGCAGCGGAATAAAGATTGGGTGTTACTTCATAGCTCACAGTTTTTCAGTAGAAAATGATTATCAATTTAGTCATTTTAAAAAAAATTATCATTCGAATTTTATAAAAATCAGAGTTTTCAAAATGAGGTCCCAGTGGTTTCAAAATTTGTTAAATAAGTTTTCGAATGATGGTAAAATTTATAGCCTTTGTAAGAAACCGTGCTCCTCTGTACCATCCTTGCTCATTATGGACCTGAGATAAACACATGCTAAAAGTGTCAACACAAAGGTTGGTGAGTTCGTAGAGTTTGTAAGTAGAGTAGTTGATTTAAAAGAATCAAAAGAGTTTGGAAAATCCATAGTAGTTAAAATAAACGATTTGTTATCAAAAACGAAATGAAAATAAATTCCATAGTGTTTATATTTGAAAGCAGTTGATTTATCAAAATCAAAGTTAACATGAAATAGTTTGTTGGTTTGCCCAAACTGGGTCAACACCAAAATAGTTTGTTTTTGCCAAGAAATAATGATTTTCTGCTATATAGTGAACACAAATTAGTAATTTGATAAAAAATAATGAGCTACATTGTTATACGCCCATAGCACTACAACCTGATTTCCCCAAGCCTCATGACACTCATCCGATTAACAGATCTCATCATAAATGATGGATAAAAGTAACAAGGGCCCTCGGGATAAGTTCTTGCCAGTAACCTAATAGATTTCAAATAAAGTGTGTTTGGTTGTTTTCTCCAACTCCCAAACGGGGATTGTCAATCCCTAATAGATCTATCCACAATTATTTACGTTCACCCTACGGGTGACTAAGGTTCATGATATGAGGGACTTTTTGGCAATAGCAAACTTAGACAATAAAATCAGATATAGCATACAGTTGAAAAGTTACTTGTAAACATGCCTATAGCAGTTATCTCTCCATGAGATATAAAATGTATCAAAAATGGTGGGCTATGGTCCCACAGTAATTTATAAATAGTTTGAAATACTTATGAAAGTAAAAGTAGTAGTTGAGCATGTATCTCCCCTAAAACATTTATAAAAACGGGGCTAAGAACTCACAGTAAAAAGTTTAGAGTATTTGAGAAAATAAAAGCAAGTAGTTGAGCATGTATCCCCCTTGCGAGGTTTATAAAATGTTTGAAATAAGTAAAAGCGAGGCTATGAACTCACCTTAAGTGATACTAGGAATGATGAAAGTAAGTGCGAGTGAGAGTGTGAGAATGATTTTTTGAAGCGTCCTTAGTACGGAACCTGATAAATAAATTTATCTAAGAATCTAACCAAATACTATTTGGTAAATGAATAACGATTAATGAATGACGATTAATCGTTATGATGAAAGGATGATGAATTGGTTTTGGTGGCAGAGGTGGCTTGCGTGGCAAAACGCTTAAAGTTCAACGACAAAGTTATATACTATATAACTTGTCCGTTATGTGTTACTTATTGCTTTCGTATGGGTTATTAGTTTGTTTATTCGTTAACAATATATATATATATATATATATATATATATATATATATATATATATATATATATATATATATATATATATATATATATTTCGTGTATACAAGTTTTATAAAGTAACCTGAGCCGTTTAAAGTGTTAAAATATATTCCCAAAATATTATATGTTTATTAAAGTTGTGGTTAAATAATATATTAGGACAATTATATTATTTATAGTTTATAAAATAAGTCTTAAACATATTTATTTAGACGGACGGTGGTAAAATAACGTAAGTTTATTAGCTTATAAAAGTTTTTAGAAAAAAATGTCAAGTGAGTCAAAGTTGGAGGTTTATTAATTTAAAAATTTATATAAGTTATAAAACTTATAAAAGTCTTTTAAGAAAATTGGTAAGTGAGGCGAAGTCTAGGGGCTAAAACTGTCAATAGGCAAGAGTTGCAAAAAGTAACCAAAATGACAAAACCTGTCATGGGCAGGTTCGAACTTGGAACCCTTCGCATCATAACAAGCATGTCACCCAGTGAGCCAAAGGCTCCTTTTTGTATTGTTTTACATCCTAAACACTTTTAACTACCATTTAACTATTTAGTTTTTGTAAAATCTGATTTCGACTCAGTATATGCGTTGCATTCATGCGGCCGGTTTATATTTGTGTTTCTTTCTCAAATATGTTATGTTTGTGTATGTATATAAGCTAGTGTTTAGAATAATCACTTGACCACGAGGAGTAAACATCTCGGCTTATTATGGCTTCTCGAATTCAAGACAATTTGTAAGCCAAAAATCTTTAAACTGATTTCATGGGATTTTCCAAATGAGTTTGTGAATGTTCATGTTTCACGTAGTTTAAAAATAGTATACGTTAGAATTTTTACACTAGCGTTATAATGTGAGTTTATTTGTCTTGCATGTAGTTGAACAATATATATATACGTGTGGGTATAGTTAAATTGACAGTGGATATTCATGTACATTCTATTTAGTTTATTTGTTGAGCTTACATCATTGATTGCCACACAAAGCCTTGAGAATGCCACACTAGTTTTTAAACGTAAAGCCACATAAACGTGTATATGAGTGTATGTATGCTAAGTGTGGAGGGAGACAACGAGGTGTCACTTAGTATATCTAGTACCAAGAATATGCATGAACGAAACAAAATGAAATGAGTTTGAGAGGTGTATAAGCTCACAATGATTTGGAAGTGGATAGTTGTCGAGTGAGAGTAAGCCAAGGGACAACAACTGAGTACAACTCAAGCTTTTAATCCCGTAATCGTACTAATCCAAAAAGGAATTTTAGAACTTGAGAAATGACCCACGACTCGCTCCCTTGGTTTCTCTTCGTTAGGCAGTAGTAACACAAGCAAACGAGTCGTGTTTTGGGTTTTGTGAACGGCAGAAAACATGGAAAAGGGAGTAGTTTGCATGCATGTTGTACGTATGGAAGAAGGAAATGCATGGCATGATGTTCTTCTTCTTTCACATTCGACAGAAACAAGAGAACAAAGAGAGTGGTTTGTGTTTGTGTTCGTGGGTTTGAGGGGGATGTCGAGCAAGAAAGGAAAGGAGAAAGTAGTTTGCATGGTGGTGTGTTTATACGTTCGAAGTGAGAGTGCATTGCATGGTGTTCTTCTTCTTTCACCTCGTACAACAGAGACAAAACAAAGGAGGGTGTTTGTGATTTGCGCTCGAATGGCAGGGGAAACAAGGAAGTAGAGGCTTTTATGAGCTAGTTGAGCCACAAGTTGACAAGAATGATTTAGATGGAATAGACGAAGAGAGGTGGCGTACAAGGCAACGGAAAGACAAAAAGAGAGAGTTGAGTGTGTCAGTAAGTTTGTGTCTCCTTTGGTTTATATGAGTCAACTAGGAAGAAATAAAAGATGATGGAATCGGTTGAGTGTGTAAGAGAGGAAAGACAAGAGTGTGGTGTTGATTTTGTGTAAGAGTATGTATGACAGTAACATGGTCAAGTTGGTGAAGACTTATGCATGGGATTGATTTTAATATATGGCAAGTTGACAAGTTTGTTGTCTTTGTCTTTGTCTTTGTCTTTGGCATGTCGACACAACGAAAAGAAGAAAACATGGGTTGCATGTGGAGCTTGAGTGTAGTACGTATAGAATGAAAAGGAGTAGAAGACCAATGGGTTTTTATGATTGCTTGGAGTGTGTCATAGTGCTTGAGTGTGCAAGTATCTATAAGTTTTGATTGTACGTATAGTTTCAATAATGCAAGGAATAGGTTACACTATGCTTTGTCAGTAAAATAAACGGAGGTTGCTTGCTTCCCATTCATTTTAGGACTTTAAGGAAACATATGTGTGCATAAAAAATGATATATGAACATGTGATATATATACATGTTGACAACCAATTATCTCATGCACGAATGGAGAAATCATGTAGCACTTGGCTTTCTAGTTGATGAAACATGTTTACAAACATGAAAACATGATGGAATAATTATTGGGATCACGTAGAAACAATCCGGGTTTAAAATGGTTAAGTTTTGAAATATTTGATAATCGTACGGGTTGTTTTTGGATCAAATACTTTGTCACGAAAAATTGTAGTGAGACTCGACACGGAAAGCTGAAAATTGACGTACTTGGAGTTGGCTAGGTGAGAAATGAGATAAGGTAAAAATACGTATGTGTCGTGTGTAAGATTAAGGAGTACGAGACGCGTTTTGACTATGTCTAGTCGAGTATTACAAAATAATTATAAGGATTTTGGGCTTGAAATGTGTGGGCTGATGAATAGTAACAGGCCACGATAGTATTTGGGCTTAGAAAGAAGTTAAGGGTCCGTTTAGATGTAATTTGGATAAGGAAAAATAAATTATGATTATAAAGGTTTATTTAAGTTTTAGTGAAACGTTTACGTGAGTCCGAGAGTGAATAATGTTTTGTGAATAGTGTTTCGTGAATAGTAAATTTTTTGAAAAACATCTCAATATCACTAACTGACTCCAAAAACGATGAATAGTGTTTCGTGAATAGTAACCGGTGAATAGTAAATTTGAAAAATGTTCTGAAAATACAGCTTTGTAACGACCAATTTATATAATAAAGAAAATTTTAATTTTTCCTGTAAAAATAGTGATTAGAAGTAATGACAGAGATTAATTTATAATTTAAATGTTTTTAATTATTGGGAAAATCACGGGTTGTGATAAATAGAATTACTATACTTGAGTCTGGTCCCTCTAGCCTTCAGTAGTCCTTCCTAGGAATATGAAGTAAAACGCAAATCTCTGACACGATCACTGCAGGTGCGCCATGTAATTGAATAATCTTCTGTCGAAGGATTTATGCCCACTTGCTAACTGAATACACATTCTAAGAGGCAAAATGAGATGACTTAATCAAACGATCCATCACCGCTCAAATTATATCATTCTTCTTAAATGTGCGAGGAGGTTTCGGTACAAGGTTCATGAAAAGTCTAATCCTACTTCTAAGTCGGAAAGTCCATAAGTTAAAGGAACTCCCTTGCATGCTGAAGTTCAATCTTGACTTGTAACATACTAAGCACATCGTCACTAATGTGATCACAACCAGTTTCATGCCATTCCTTCTAAAAATTCTGCTTAGATCCCTTATACATCTTAGTACCACTAAGAGGTATAGAGAAAGTAAAATTGTGCCTCAATCATAACAGCTTCCCTATAGTCTTCTAACACAGATCATAGTTCGCCATCTTGCTCCTGAGCTTCTAAAACTTGTAATTGGATTCAACCTTCATGTTCGCCATGACTCAACTTCCCTGAGTTCTAAGTCTCGATTTTCTTAACCTCAATCTCCAAGACAAACCGAACTTCAAATTTCTTCCTAAATGCATCCGCCACCAAATTTACCTTGTAAGATATGTCTTTCAAATCTTAAGAGCAACCACACTGCCGCCAATTCCAAGTCATGCATTGAATAATTATCCTCAAATGGTTCTAATTGTCTTGATGTGTAAGCAATAACCTTCCCGTGCTGCATAATGGCATAACCAAGTCTCTTCTTGACACGTCCCAAAATTAGTACTACCTGAAAGTATGGAAGTTGAAGCTAATTTCTATTTCAGCTTTTTCAAAACTCTGTTCTCATCCAAACTAAGCTTCTCTTCTTTACTCATAAAGTTCATCACCGGTAACGCAAGTTGTGAACATCTTCCAAACAATATCATGCTTCTAGGATATACAAATGATCCTCATGTTTCCAACATAGTACGAAAATGATTATCATGTTTCTCCTTCGTCTCTGAATGTACTAATATGTCATACTATGACCAATTTGTCTAAGTACTCACGAAAGACACGATTCATCAAATTCAATAAACAGCCAAAGCATTTTCTAGTACTATTAGCATCATTAACAGTCATAGTATCCGATACGAATACGAAATGAAAATTTTGGAATAACTTCAAGCCATAAATCCATCTAAATGAAAACTCCGCATACTAAATTTGATCAGATACATCGTCGATTCGAGGTAGGAAATAATGGGTTCAAATAGTGATACGGTTCAGCTTTTAGAAGTCCATACATAATCTTCTGCTACCATCTTTCTTCATCGCGAAAAATAAAACTGAAGCACTCCAAGGAGATACACTAAGACAACAAACCATTTCATAGATTTTTGGTTGCCACTCCTCGAGTTCTCTTAATTCGGCTGGTGCTGTTCAATATGGAATTTCAAAATCAGGCAAAACGTCGTCCTATACGGATAGGGTTCTGTCTCATCAAAGTTAACTGTTCTCAGGCACTCCTCAAAGATATCCTATGATCCCCATAAGTTCAAGTTATATGATGTAATGATTATCACGTTGGCCAGGCGTCATAATACATGCATCATATAAACATGCCTTTATTGAAATCATATTCTACCTTGAGTCGTGACTAAACATTTTCACAGTACTAAGTCAAATCAAATTCATAATCCGTGGAGAATCTTGGTGGCTCATTCAGGGATTCATTGGAAGAATTTAGATTGCAAAATGACTCTCAAAGTGAGATTCATCCCACTGGAAATAAGAATAGATGCTAGTAAAACTCCACAACCGTGAAAGTAACATACGAGTTTCTAGGGTAGTAAGGGTAACAAAAGTTTAACAATCAGAAGTCATGACAAAAAAAATAAATCGGAGTGGTTCAAAATGTCAAAGGAGAGACGTAGTGATGAGGCGAAAAATGAACCGTTTTTAGGGGGTCATTTAAGCCCGGAATTGAATTTATTTGATCAAATATTGCCCTAAATCGTTCCTTTTGTGATTTTAGGTACTTTGGGAGTGAAATCTGGAAAAGGAAGCAATTCGGACGTTTTTGGAGCATAAAAGTGAAGAAAACACCAAAGTCTTAATTTTCGTTGCTGGGAACAGTAGGTGACGGCATCAAGAGCAACATCCTGACGGCGTCAAGAGTAATTTGCATGACGGTCCAGTACAAACGTGAAGGCGTCACAAGTAGAGCGTCAAGAGTAAAAGACGTGACGGCCTGGAAGACCATAACACATGACGGCGTCAGATGAAGATTAAGGCAGTCCGAGAAGTATTTTGGCGGCGAGATGACAGCGTCACCTCTTTGGTCTTGACGCCGTCAGCCTCAGTTTTCTATATATAGTTTTCTACTTTTCATTCATTAAAAAAAGAGAAGTTTTGGAGAAACCCTAAGGCCGAACCTATTACGAATTTTACAGGTTTTTCAAGGGTTTTCAGCCCTTGAACCCTTTCATGTGTAATTAAGATAAATATTCTTTTAATTCAATCAATATGTCTATGTGTTGGTTGTCTATATCTTGTTCTTGTCTTAATTCCATCATGCTAGGCTAGATCTATCTTTTGTTTGCTTAGATCTAATGAAACCTAGATGTTAACTATGTGTTGATTACTTGTTTATGGTTGTATTGGATGAATGATTTCGATGTTAGGCTTAAGAAAACTGGCAGATCTCCAATTGGTAACATGCTTGAACGTCTTAGGAAATATGAACTGACGTGCACTAGGTTTTATTGGTTGTATTTAATGCATGAGTAAATTCTAATGATCCCATGTTAGGAGCTTCTTAGCCGGCTCGACATAGGAGTGAAGTAGGCACTCATAGGATTGGGGAATTAAGTGCGCCACCCCATGAATGGTATTAAGGAATACAATCCGTCATCCACGCAACTATAAAAAGTAATTAACGTGTAAAAGATATCTAGGGAGTAGTGAAATCTAAGTAAACACAATTTCTTCACTTATTGCTCACAACCTTAGTTTAATTTA
Organism: Artemisia argyi; assembly: GCA_030686995.1. Classification (NCBI taxonomy): domain Eukaryota; kingdom Viridiplantae; phylum Streptophyta; class Magnoliopsida; order Asterales; family Asteraceae; genus Artemisia; species Artemisia argyi. The sequence goes on from CM060695.1 coordinate 28,281,433, forward strand.
GTTTTATTTTCATTTCTAGTATTTTATTTTGATTGCATCTTTAGTATTGGGTTAGTTGACTAGCAACTAATTCCACCCAAATCCTTAAAACCCGAGATTTTTACTTGCTTTCTAAAAAATATAAAAATACAAAAATAATCATCCTTCATCTCTAGAACTAGTATTTAGGTTTTCTAATCCTAGCGACACAATTCCTAGCTGAACGATCAATCACCCGGTACTTGTCACTATACTATACTACAACGATCAGGTACACTGCCTGGTGGGGGTTGTAAGCTTCTCAAGATCCCTTGAGAGGTAAAGCCTGGTGCAATCCCTACGCATCAAGTTTTTGGCGCTGCAGCCCGGGGAATAGTTATTGTCTAGGTTAGAATATCTTTTTATTAGGTCTACTTGCTAGATTCCTTTCTAGTAAGATTTTATTTTCATTTTTAGGTTTTCTTTAGTCTATCTTATTTCTTTGTGTTTTTGTTCGTAACTCTTCACCACCCGACATCATGGACGATGGGAACATCTTTGAACCCGTCATCCTACCACAACAAAACCCACCACTAGAACCTCTTAGGCCCCGAACCTTAGGAGAGTATTCCCGACCTAGCCACCAAGGCTACCGAAACACCATTGAGCTCACCGGAGCCAATGTGACCCCCTTGCGATCTGACACCATCTGGTTGGTGCAAAGGGGATGTGCATTCCATGGACTTCGTTCCGAAGATCCAAACCAACAACTTAAGGATTTCCTAAAAATTGTAGACTCCATAGACCTAGATGTTGAAACTAGAGAGACAACCTGATTACGCCTATTCCAATTCTCTCTACGGGATCAAGCTAGTCAATGGCTTGAGCGTTTACCCGCCGGATCCATCACCACATGGGATGATCTCACCACTCATTTCCTTGCTCAATTTTTCCCACCGGAGAGAACTACTAAGCTTAGAAATGACATCTTGATGTTCCAACAACGTCAAAATGAATCTCTTTATGAAGCATGGACTCGTTTCAAGGACTTACTCCAAAAAGTCCCTCATCATGGCATAGATCTTTGGCTCCAAGTCCAAATCTTTTATGACCATATTGATCTCTCCACGAGGCGAGCCATTGACCAATCGGCCGATGGTAAGCTACGTGATCTAAGTGCGGAACAATCATGGGAACTCATACAAGATCTTGCTCTCTATGACAACGAAAGTTGGAATGATCCCCGTGATTTAAACAAAACGGTCAAGGCAATATCTTTGCCTTCGAACAACTCTAGCACTTCCGACCGTAGGATCATGGAACTTGAGGACCAAGTCAAGTTTCTCATGAAATCCTACGAAGCTCCTAAGCCTTCAAGCCAAGTGAACAAAATCACTTCTTCATGCGAATTATGCAGTGGTCCCCATGACACTCGTGATTGTGTGGAACTCCCCGAAACAGCTTTTGCGGACTACGCATCCACGCGTAACGACGAAACGGGAGATAAGTGGTACACTTTCAAGCCCGAGCCAAACCCTTACGGTGATTCATACAACCCCTCTTGGAAAAATCACCCAAACCTTAGGTGGAAACAAAATCAACCCAATTCTTCCAATCCGCCTAATCGTTACCAACCAAATGGTCCACCCTCCAACCGTACTTTAAACAACAATCCTTCTAACAACTATGGTAGTACCAACAATCTTGAAGGATTGACGTCAAAGTTCATGGCATCTCAAGAAGCTCGCATATCTAAGTTTGAAGCCGATTTCAAACAAAAGCAAAGCGAGATGACCACCAAAATTGACGCATTGTTGAAAGTTCTCAATGACCGAGAAATGGGAGCACTCCCAAGCGACACGGTCAAGAATCCGAAACTAAACGTTAATTCCATATCCTCAGTTTCGTCACCCACTTCGTGTCCGCAATACTACTCGGTTAAATCAACGAGCACGTGTTTCAAACAAAACCAAATTCTTCAAAAGGACCAATCAAGTAAAACACCCGATATAGAACCGGTCAAAAGTATAGTTGAAACACCTCCTACGCAAGACCTTGACGATGAATTCAAGGAACTTCACCTTGAACGCCCCGTCATTGATGTCTTAGCCCGTGCTCCTTACTATAGTGCCCTCCTAGAAAAATATGAGAAGTTTAAACTAGGTAAAAATGGTACCGCCTTCGTTCAAAACAAGTTGCCTAAAAAGCTTGATGATCCGGGTATATTTGTTTTCCCTTGTAAGATAGGAAGATCCGAAGCTTTCGACACACTAGCCGATTTAGGGTCAAGTCTCAACTTGATTCCCTTATCCTTATTCACCGCTCTTAAGCTAGGAAAGCTAGAGGAAACGGAGGTATTGATAGGGCTAGCGGATGGGAGTATTGCCCACCCGGTTGGAATGATTAAGGATGTAGTTGTTCACGTAGGAAGGTTAACTATAATAGCGGATTTTCACGTCCTAGACATGGTTAGTGACACTACATGCCCATTATTGGTAGGAAGAGGAATTTTAGCAACCGCTAGCTCCATGATAGATTGTAAGGAGTCTAAGATAGCGGTAGGTGAAGGCGATACTTGGTCGGTGTACGATGTAAAGAAGCATAGTTATGATTGTGATGATGAACCGACACCACATTGGGTAGAGATGAATAGGAGACCATCTAGATATGGACCTTGGATAGAAAGGAACTTTATAGGACCTCAATGCCCGTTCTATCTAGAAAAAGATTTCGTTTAAAAGACACATTCGGTGGAACAACTCATAGCTAGAGATGAAGAGCTAGATCCCTTTGAGGACCCCTTAGTCTTTAGGAAGATGATTGAGTTCTTAAGCGTAATGCTTATTAATATAGAGATGAATAAGTGGAAAAGAGAGGGAGACAAGTGTAAATGGAGGTGGGACAAGCCACCTAAAGAAGGTGACGGATCATGGCATATAAGGATGACTTTGTATGATCCGGATGGAGAAAAGTTTGAAAGGTCATACCATACTAAGGAAACCGATAGGAAGTTGAAACCTAAGTTTGATCCCAAAGATGTCCTCAATGAGGAACTCACCCGTGTCACGTAGTAACCCATGACCTTGAGTCTAGCTACAAGACGCGTAAATAAAGAAAAGCGCTTCTTGGGAGCCAACCCATGTTTTGTGTTATTTTATTTTGTTTGTTTGTTTGTTATTTGCTTCCGTATGCATGCTTTATTTTTATTGTTGGTAGATCATGTTTCTAAACTAAATAGTGGAAATACTTTACTTTGTTGTTTTGGCCTAGTCTTAACTCCACCTAAAAGTATTTTTGCAAAAGATAAGTGTAAGGGGAAACCCCAAATATGTTTTTAAGAAACAAACCGATCATGATTCTCCACAATATTAAGTGAACATGTATATTCGTATTTGTTAGAGTCAAATGCTTGTATTGAGTCATAATGAAGTTTTGCAGGATTTTCTAGGAAGTAGGACCAAGTTTTTCCAGAAATTTTCCGGAAACTTAACATAAGAATTTCTGCAGATCACTTCTGACGGCGTCACGAGATTACTCTTGACGGCGTCACGTGTAAAAATCTGGAAATTTTACCGGTTTTGTTTTTCTAACGGAGTCTTACGGTTTTTGTGAATTATTAAGTTTTATAATCTCCAGGAAATCTGCAAACTTCATTCCACAAGCATTATATCTTACTTTGTTTTCTAGGATTTAGTAACTTATATAGATTGTCGCCGATTTTATGCGAGGTTGTCTTGTTTGTTTTCTCAGGATTTACAGGTTATGTATGACAAGAAGATGATTTATATTCTGGAATGGAAGCTTTGATTGTTCATTTTCTTGGAGGATGATTTAACCTGGCCACCTTATTATCCATACCGAGCGAATCAGGGGAGTATTTGATTTCATTCTTTTTACTTATTTCACTTTTACATTCTTTACTTGAACATTGGGGACAATGTTCATCTTAAGTGTAAGGGGAGGGTAAAATGATGATACCTTACATGTACACTTTCGCTTAAGTTTGTTTTGTTTAATGGTAGATGTGTAATAAAACTATGAGAAATACTTGTTAGTGCAATTTTAGCGCCAAATTTAAAATTTTTTACAACATTTAGGAGTGAAACTTTAGCAATATCAAGCGTCTCATGGATAGGAGATTGTATGACTAGCACAAAACCGTACTATTCAGAAAAATTTTCCACCCAAATATGTGAGGTTCGCCTTTAGATTTGATAGGAAAATGTTAGGAATACGATTATTCAGTTAAAGACTCGGTCACCCCAAGTATTGCTAAGCATTACGTAGCTCGTAGAATTATCTTTATTATAGTTAGTACGTAGTTTATTAGTAGTCAAATATGTAAATAGTATTCGTAGAGTGGGTCGGGTCTTTACCCTCTGTCAGCTCACTCTACAACTCGTTTCATGGAGCACCTAGTATTATAGTATAAATACCCTCTCCCACCCAAGGGAGAGGGTTGGACCTTTCATTAGTTTCAAGCTAATACACACATTGTTTCTCTCTCAAAAAGGCTCCCACCTTTCTTTCTACATCTCTCTAATCTCTTCATCTAATTCGATCCATATAATCACAAGAAACCATACGTGTTTAAGATTATGAGTATCCTATAATTGGTATCAAGAGCCATGGTTACATCCTAGGGATTGGTTTGTGCTCGAATTTGGTGCTTGGTTTTGTGACTTTATTTGGTTCGAATGGTTCTTGGCTTGGTTTGATCTTTCTTGTGTTATTTGACATGTTAGTGATGTACTTTTATGATCATAGGTGTTAGTTGAACATTGTGTTTCAGTTGGCTATACCATATCTTTAATCTATTTGAAGTTTGGACTTGATTTTGGGCGTATTTCATAGTTGCGGTTAAGTCTACTGTTGCATTGCTTATCTGCGTTTAGTTTCTGATTTCTGCGGTTAGTTTGCTGCGATTACTATTTTGGGAATACAAACAAATCGCAAGGAAAGTGACAGATTTGGATTTTTGTATACTGCGATTAGCTCTTGCGGTTAAGTGGTCTGCGGTTAGTTCATTGTGGTTAGTTTTCTGCGGTTAAGTGGTCTGCGGTTAGTTCATTGCGGTTAGTTTTTTGCGGTTAAGTGGTCTGCGGTTAGCTCATTGTGGTTATTTTTCTGCGGTTAAGTGGTCTGCGGTTAGTTTTCTGCGGTTAAGTGGTCTGCGGTTAGCTCATTGTGGTTAGCTTTCTGCGATTAAGTGGTTTGCGGTTAGATCTTTGTGGTTATCTCTCCTGCGGTTAACTCCCTGCGGTTAGTTGCTCCCTGCGGTTAGTCACTTCCTGCGGTTATCTCACCTTGTGGTTAACTCACCTTGTGGTTACCTTACCTGCGGTTACCTTGCCAGATCCTGCGGTTAACTCTGTTTGACCATAGTTGACTTTTTACGTCGAAACTTCAAACGGTCATAACTTTTGAACCGTAACTCCGTTTTCAGCGAATTAGCTGTCAAAACGTCCGGAACAGGCTGAATATTGTGAGGTTTCACCAGAAGTTGTGAAACGAATTTTTCGAGGCCCAAATCACCTCCGGAGTGAAGTTATTGAGGTTTTAAGTTTTCAGACCAAAAACTTCACCGTAAAAACTTGCATCAACCGAACCAAGATCACAACTAAACAACATATAACCCTCTCAAAACAAACAATCACCACTCTTAACATACAATCACTGCTATGGAATCTTCGCGCTCGAATTCTAATGATAATGTGCTTCATCAGCCAATTAAATTGCCCGATAATGCAAAGAATAGTCGCATTGAATGTTTTCGATCACTCCATACACATCTCAAGGTTCTCTTTGCAAAACCTGGATACTTGGGAGGTTTCAATCGTGCATTCGCAACACTTTTTGGTCAAAATGTTGAGACCTTCACAGTCAAAATGATTCTACACTTAGATCAACTTCAACAACAACTTGATACAGGTGAATTTTCTGAAGGTAGTTCTATGGCTGCATTCTGTGTGATCAACAACCAACTCCAAGCGTTTATTGATTCACGATTCACTGAGGAGTATGATCATGAGTGTCAAATGACGAAAAAGAGCTTTGCCACTCATACGGGAATTGAAGTTGATGTGTTCAGAGTCACACTACTCCAACTCATGGGTAATGTGAAATAGTACATTATGGAAAGAGCAAAGCACGAGCACAAGTATGAAGACAAAGTGATGGCATGTCGGGGGCAACCATGTGATGGTAGTGTGGATTCGGGCAAAGCATCGAATGCTGGATCAGTTATCATCGAAGGCAGAGGATCAGAGACTGAAAAGCTTGACACAACGAACAGTTCAATGACTCTTACACGTGATGTGGATGCAGATATCAGACCGGTAAAAGAACATGTGTCATGTGCTAAGGTACTCGAACTGTGTAACATTGTTGATAAACAAAAGATTCCTAACAAAGTACAACCGACAAACAATGTCGATTCAGATGTCGTTGACATGGGAAATAGCAATGTTGACCCATGTGAACAACATATGAAACACAATGAAGTGTCTGTTGTACAATGTAGTGCATCTTCTGTTTTAAAAGATGATTGTGTCGTGCATGAGTACACTGCCTATAACCCTGATGACTCCTTGACCACTAGATTTAATATCCTTAAGGATCAAGTGGCTATGTACGAACAACGTGCTAGATTTGAACTCACTGGACGTGAGCAGAACATGGAATGGCAAATGCGTGCATATATATCTGAAAATAATCTTAAGCGAGAAACATTGAAAAAGGAGTTACAATCTTTGCAAAAACAATTGGATCAAACTGTTAAACAAAAACAAGAGATTCAAAAAGGTTTAAACACACTCAAACATGATTTCAAAGAGAAGGAAACAAAACTCCTAAATGATTTCTCTAGTCTTAAAATGCTGAAAAACAAACTTGAGGATAAGTTATACACGCAAGGTCAAACCATTCAAACTGCTCAAATGATGCATAAACATAGGAAGTTGAGTGATGATCATAGTGAGAAGGATTCTACAAAGCCAAAAGCCAATTTCCTTAGAAGCGGTATAGGTGCTCAACCGGCATTATATGATGCAAACATTATGCTTGAGCCTAATCATGCCCCACCTGATGCTACATCTGATGATGAGGGCAATGAGATAGAAGATAGAACCAGAGAAAAACTTGCTGAGAAATTAAGGGATCCCCAGTGCATAGCTAATAAAATCTTGTACAATTATGATTACTCTGAAGATAATCAATTAGCTATCTTTGTCCCACAAAAGAAATTTACTCCAGAGCAAGTCTTCTGGAACATAGACATAGAAAAATTGAAAGCTGAAAGAGTTGTAGGTAACACACGCACTATGTTTAGAATTGTTCACCCAACTGCTTACCCCCTGAACACACCTAGGCACCTTGTACCTTTCACTCTCCCCACGCAAAATAATACACTAATTGCCTTATATGTCCTTGGTCAATTATTCATTGATTTTGATAAAACATGTAAAAAGAGAATAACACCAACGGGTATTACTGAAGGGGAAAGAGGTTTTGAGCAAACAAAACAATGTTACCTAACTGAAGTCATGCCATTTTTCAAACTTCTCAAAGAACATTTTGAGGGCCTTAGAAATACCATTAATGATGATGTGACTCAAATGAAAAAGGTTTTTAATGATGTGGAAAATGAGGGTAAACAATTGGCAATTGATCTTAAATGCAGTGAAGTTGCGAGGAAAAATATTCTCATCATGAATGAGAATTTGATTACTAAATGTGTTGCTCAGGACGTATTTTATACTGCTACTAATTCTACGTTATCTGCCTGCCAATTTCATGAGATGTCTATTGCATTGACCGCTCTCCAGAATCGTGTTGTTGAGCTTGAGGGGGAGAATTTAAAATTGCGTGAGAAAATTCAAAACGATGACCATGATAACATGGTCAGACATTTGTCAAAACTAGAGGTTGATAATCTTAATTTGCAATTAAAGTATCAACATTTAGAAGAAAGTACTAAAATCTCAAATGCCAAGACATCTTCGGATGCTCCTGAATTTGATGCATATTTTGAATTAGCCAAACGTGATGAAAAGATTCAAGCTCACACTAACACGATTCGGAACCTGAGGGTCCAAATTGCCCAATTGAAGTCAAACAAGTGTGATGTGATTGGCACCCAAAAACCACAGTCTATAGATTCTCAGAATTTTCAATTTCAAGATACCATCAATAAATTGCAACATGAAAATGATTGGTTTCGTGCTGAAAATTCAAAAGTCAAACAACATTACAAAGAGTTATATGATTCAATTAAGATCACACGTGATATAAACAATGAAAAGATAACTTCTTTGCTTAAAGAGATTGAGAATCTAAAGACTCTGGCAAAAGGGAAAATGCCAATCATCAATTGTGATAATATTGTTCAAAAGGTTTCTGCTTGTAAAAAGTATGCTTGTGATGCTGTGTATATTCCTCTTCCCCTTAGGAATAATAAGTTGGTTCATAGTGACTATCTTAAACATCTTAAGGAGTGCCTTGATTTGCTTCGTGAAACCATTGAAGAGGATAGGATAGCAAAACCACTTGATGATGCTATTGTAGGTGCCTGCTTTCTCACTAATAGATCTCAGGAACTCTTAGAATATGCTATTGGTACATGTCCTAAAATTGATAGCAAGCGAGATAGGTCTACTGCATCATCATCTATGACTAAGAACAAGCATGTTACCGTTGAGGTACCCTTGGAAACTTCAGATCCCAACACATCAAAACATGTTCAGCAACCGGAAGTGAAAAAGACTAAAATTCCCATTAGTCCGTCTATAGGAGTAAATAGTAACACTAAAGCTAGAGAGTCTAAACCAAAGAGAAATAGAAGGAATTATAGGACTTCACCTGCTAAAAGTGTTCCTAAAAAGAAAGTAGACGACCACATGAGGAACATTAAGTCCAACTTGAGCAAAATGAGTCATAATTCAAAACCTAATTCACGTTGCAAAACATGTAATGAATGCATAATTTCGAGTAATCATGATAAATGTGTTGAAAAATTTCTGAAGTCGTTTAACAAAACCCCAGTTAAGAAAGTTTGGAGAGCTAAACAAAGTAAGAAAATTTGGAAAGCAACAGGTAAACTGTTTGCCAATGTTGGTTATCAATGGAAGCCCACTGGAAGGAAATTCACTTTAGGAGAACAGTGCCCTTTAACTAGGATAACTAATTCTAAAGTAGTGCCTATTAAGGAATGGAAGCCAACTGGTAGAACCTTCCCTTTGGAGACCCAATGTCCTTTAACTAGGCCCATTGCATCTACTAGTGAAATCTCCACCATTAAAACGAATGCACCTAAGGTTTCAGTGGCTCCAGAACTTGTTTGCACTAACCAATTGGAACCCAACTCAAATTGGGGATCTGACACTCCAAATTTTCTGCTCTCGTCTGTTTCCAAATGCAGATCGTACTTTTCGTCCTTTGATATTTGGACTCAGGCTGCTCTAAACATATGATTGGGGATCGCTCGGGGCTCGAGAATTTCGTGAATAAGTTTATCAGGACAGTTAGATTCGGGAACTACCATTTTGGGGTAATTATGTGTTATGAAGATTATGTTTCTGGTGACAGCTAATTTCCTGGGTATACTACGTGGAAGGACTTGAGTATAATTTGTTCTCTGTTGGTCAATATCTTGATTCCGATCTTGAATATTGCCTTCAGAAATTACACATGCGTCATCAGAGAATTGGATGGTGCTGATCTCCTTAAAGGTTTTCATGGCGCCAATTTATACACCATCTCTATTGAAGTCATGATGCGGTCCTCTTCTAGTTGCTTGTTGACTAATGCCTCAATGAACAAAACATGGCTATGGCACTGATGTTTAAGTCATTTGAACTTTGGTACCATCGATGCTCTTGCTCGCAGGAATTTGGTGCGAGGTCTACCCTGATTTATGTTCGATAAATATCATCTTTGATCGGCTTGTCAACTGAGCAAAAGCACGAAGCATACACACAAACCCAAAACTGTCAATACCATCATGGAAGTTCTTCACACCCTTTACATGGATCTATGCGGACCAATGAAAATGCAAAGTATAAATGGGAAGAAGTATGTTCTTGTAATAGACATTGACTATTCTCAATTTACATGGGTGAAGTTTTTGAGAACCAAGGACGTGACTCCAGAGGTTATCATCAAACTCATTAAACAGCTGCAAGTAAGGGATACCGAATCTCAGTTTACATGGATTCTTCGTTGGTTATGCTCCAGATTGTAAGGGATACCGAATCTACAACAAACAAACCCGATAAAACTTGGAAACCATTCACGTCACATTCGTTGAGCTGACTGAGCAGATGGCTCCTGTACACATCAGTGCAGGACCCGCGTCTAAACTTTTGTCTCCTGAACCATTCAGTTCAGGTCTTGTATAGAATCCCACTCCTGCATGTACCTTATGTACCACCTACAAGTGAGCATTTGAAGATATAGTTTGACCAAACGTTTGATGAATACTTCGAGACACCTACTGATGATTCACTTACACCACCAGCTGCCGCTGCTCCAGTTCTGTACAACTCAAATGGTCCATCAGTGTCTCTTTGAATTGATCAAGATGCTCAATCTGCAAGTTACTCACCATCATCGTCAAACCTTCAATCTCCTTCGGTACATCAAGGCACTGCAGTCGACAATTCTTTTGAAGTGAATTCATTAGCTCCTCTTGAAGATGCTCCGTACTAAAACCTGTTTGCTCATGAATCTTCTTCTGAGACATCCTCTTCAGGGAATACAAACACGGCTTCTTCATGTTCCTACCTACATCCACATGAACATCTCAGAAGATGAATATAGGATCATCCGATTGACAACATAATTGGATATCCTTCTCAAACGGTGTTCACACTAAGGATACTTACCACCCATGCCTTGTGATGCTGTTATAGTTCCATACTATCCAAATTCGAACCCAAAGATTTCAAGACTGCTATCTCTAAAGACTGTTGGGTTAATGCGATGCAAGATGAAGCTCGCACTTTCGATCGATTTGAAGTATGGGAATTGGTACTACCTCCAGACTGTGCAATGATTATAGCTCTAAGTGGATCTTCAAAGTGAAACTTGATGAGCATTATGTCATTCTGAAAACAAGGCAAGGCTTGCTGCTAAGGGATATCGTCTACAGGAAGGCATTAATATAGAGGAATCTTTCGCTCTGGTTGTTCGTATTGAAGCTATCAGAATGTTTCTCGCCAATGCTGCAAGTTAGAACATGACGGTCTATCAAATGGATATGAAAATTGCATTTCTATATGGCGAGCTGAATAAAGTTCTTTATTTCAGTCAACCGGAAAGATTTGTATATTTTGATCGTCCTAACCATGTCTATCGTCTGAAAAGGGCTCTCTTTGGCCTAAAACAGACGCCTAGGGCATGGTTTGATACACTGTCAAAGTTTCTCCTGGGAAACGGATTCTCCTAAGGTGTGGTAAAATAAGATGAGAATGGGGTAGTGGAACTTTACTTCGTGAGGACAGAATTTCGGCTGGCAAATTTCTTCACTAAGGCTCTCTCAAGAGAACGATTTCAATTTGTTCTCCAGCGCTTTGGAATTAAGAGTCCTTCGCCAGTATCTCTCAAACGTCTTCAGGAAGAAAATGAGGAGAAATGGTTTTGCTTCACATATCCTTGTATATATCTTATACCATATAGAAAATATATAAATATAAAACCTATAAAACCCATAAAAATCAGAAAAATCATAAAAATCCAAAAATATTCTTCTCTCGACATGTCTCTTGTGTAATCAATATTATGTACGTTTCTAGAAATGTCATTCAATAATGACACGGAAACATACATATGCTTGAGCAAGAGTTTTTCGGTTTCAAATAAAATTTTTTCTAAAACATGTCGTTTCTCAAAATATTCTTCAAAATTATGGCTTGTAGTCATCTCAGGCTACAACCCGGACTTCAAAAATATGGTTTGCTATTACTTCAGATAGCAACCCGGTCTTAGTATTGAGGAAAGTTCGTCGCCAATAGGACGACTGTTCCTAACAAAGGCATGAATTACTTTCTATTCGTGCTTTTCCGATCTAATGTACGTTTCAGTGCATTATTTCTTGTTTAAGAAGAGAAGTCTTCTTTTTATTTAAACAAATAATTTTCTTTCTATGATTCTTCGGAAAATTATTTGTGTGATACATGGTGGTAACGTGTTGCTTGTAAATCAATCAGTCTTAGATACTTCATAAAATTTGTCACTCAATTAATGACAATGGGTCATCAATTGAGGGGGAGAGTGATTTCTAATTTTATTTATATCATCAAACGGATTTCTTGGTTGTCTCATAATTGTTAGAAAAGGTTTTGTTGTTAATGGGGTATTAGTTGAAGAGGAACTTACTAAGCTTTATCTTAAATGGACAAATGTGTTAGTTGTTAGAAAGTTTAGGGCATTATGTGCTATTTGCGTATAGTTTCCTAGCTTTATGTAACTAGATTCTTTATGTAACTAGAAGGTCCATTTGTCTCATGTTGGTATCCTCGCTTAATCCCCTAAATACGTTAAAATCTATAATCTTAATGATGTTAGAAAACCATTGTGTTTGATGCTCTTGTTCTCTCCTCTGGCATTCGTATAATCTGATTGATTGTGTTTCGTTTGCTGTTTGCTGATGATTGTTTGAGTGTTGTTGATTATGTGTTCGTGTTCTCAGGATTTGCTTAGGTATGTAGCTATAGGGTTAGAATCTTTTTCCTTAGCTCCTGATTTGAATGTTGGAAATATGTGTGAATTACCATGTTAGTGATTGTTGTTTATGTTTGATAGAAACTTGCAATGAATGTTCATGATTGCTAGTTTCTCTTCATGCTAGATAGCATTTTGATGAGTTGCTTGAATGTTCTTTGATCATGATATGAATATGGTATTATGAGTAGGCTAGCTGCTACGTAGTAGCAATTAATTAAGAGTGAATCTGCATGTATGCATATCTTTGTTGATACTCTTATGCAGATTCCATGGCTGATGTGAATGTGCCTGCTCCTGCTCTAACCATTTGATCAGACGTTCAAACTTCATTGACTGGCTTTGATTTCACCACAACAACAACATCGGTAGCAACAACGACAACAACTCTTTCACCACCACCACCAGTTATCTTGTGCGTCATAAGTAGTGTGGTATCAAATGTTATGTGTCAGTACATGATTTTTTATTTCATGAGTTTCTCGTTAAACTTTAAATCATTTATAAACTCATCATAACTGACACTAACATTCTCCCTCATTGATTGAGGGGGAGTAATGAATTGTCTCAATATCAGAATATTTTTAATCAGACCACATCTTGCTCCCAAACTTTTAAACTTATTTAAATCACTTGGGATCACAAATCTCAAATGGTTTGAAATTTTTGATCGGGGGAGAAAATGTGATTTATATATAAAATCTGATATAAAATGTGATTGTTTTGTACTTAAACAAGCGCTCCCCTATATGTGCTAAACTCTTTCGTATATCAATGCACACATTGAGGGGGAGTAAAATGGTTTGTGTAAAAGGATCCTTGCATCTCATATGAATGCATCTCAGTCTTGACTCATGAATTGACGAAACACAACCGTCATCAATCGAAAGGACTAGTCCTGGCCTGGTAATAACTTCAAGCTGGGTTAACCAGTGATGTAAGCGTGTCTCGAAGAGGACTTGTCTGAGTAGAGTGTACCGTTTCGAGAAACCTTTGTGGACTTGACCAGGCCGGGTAATAATTTCAAGCTAGTCTAACTAGTGATGTAAGCGTGTCTCGAATGCCTGTTCATGTTTACTAAAGGTGGATCAATTCTAAAGTGCAACTCTTCCCGACATGTGCAAATTCATCATCAAAACATCGGTGCACATGTTAAGGGGGAGCATTTGAAAATGGCAAAACTCTCAATGTGTTAACAAAATGTGTTTCTTAATCATAAACACGTTGAGAGAATTTTCAATGATTTGGTGTATGGCAACGTAGGATAGTCATGAAGTTATAAGGTGGCTAAGGTTAGGAAAACCGTCCTATGATCCGCCAGAGCCGGAGGGGATCTACCCATGGACAATACCAAATAGATAGTATTAGAATGTCCGTAGGTATGATTATGAAAAAGGGAGAAATGTGAGAATGGAGAAAGAAGGGGTTGAAGAATTAAAAAGAAATGAAATGAAAAAGGGTGAAAAGAAATAGCCCTCCAATTATTCAACCTTAGGGCAGAAACCGGGTTCAACTCATAATCTACTGACTGTTGCTAAGGCGACATTGGTATTGAAGACAAGACGTCATGGACCCAGTGACGCACTGCACTAAACCTTCTAGCCACTCAAGTTCTCTTAAAAGAACTTGTTTCATTCTCACGGGGAACCGATGTAATCTATCGACATATCTCTTAGAGATGGTTGATATAGAAGCAGGAGACCTCTCCCTAATCTCCGCATAGGAAAACCAAATGCACTTATTGAGTCTAGAGCCTCGAGATACATAAAAAGATCTCATAGGAACACGTGCTACTTCTACCCTGGTTGTTCAACATTAAGGACACCAGTGGTAAACTTATGAATCCTACGCAGATCTTAGCAATCTGCCAGAACATTTATGAGGGAAGTTAATACTGTAACTCCCAGTGATTGAATGGAAATTCCTGCCAGGGACAACATCAAGCAGCCCTGAAAGCAGATCACTTAGGTAATTCCTCGAGAATTACGCTTAGTGGTCGCGATGGTTACAAACGGTCAACAGTCGTGGAGTGATCTCCAGCGACTCACCCATTCGTTGATCTACTTAGGTAGTTCGCGTAACTCCTCTCAGGGTTTACCGATTGGGAACGGTCTTGGTAAGGGTTAGAAGGAATCTTCACACTATGCTGTTGACGATCTCTAATTCCAAACCTATAAGTACCGGATGATTTGTTGCTAACTGTTTGCTTGCAGGAATTTCTGACAGTTGCGGTTGATTGCTGAAAAGATGCTGATCCATCAACACATGCTCACACTTCGACATCACAATTTTAGAAATCATGATCATTGATTGGGCCTCATCTATGCTTCCACAACTCTGATGCAGAAGATCATGATCCAGAAAAGTGTGAGCATGTCAACTTAAAGATGTTCAAATCACATGGAGACATTACTACTCAAAGATGACTTGCAGATAATCATTTGGATGATGAACACGAAGTAATGCCAAAGATCATCCAACTCACTGAACAAGTCATCTAGAGTCTGCTGCTGAATGAACAAAGACATGTTTGAAGAATCAAAGTCTACGAGCTACAAGATTTCAAAGGATGCAAGAATTCTGTACTTATCTTCTGGGGTGACCTCCCTTAGGGGGAGATTGTTAGGAATACGATTATTCAGTTAAAGACTCGGTCACCCCAAGTATTGCTAAGCATTACGTAGCTCGTAGAATTATCTTTATTATAGTTAGTACGTAGTTTATTAGTAGTTAAATATGTAAATAGTATTCGTAGAGTGGGTCGGGTCTTTACCCTCTGTCAGCTCACTCTACAACTCGTTTCATGGAGCACCTAGTATTATAGTATAAATACCCTCTCCCACCCAAGGGAGAGGGTTGGACCTTTCATTAGTTTCAAGCTAATACACACATTGTTTCTCTCTCAAAAAGGCTCCCACCTTTCTTTCTACATCTCTCTAATCTCTTCATCTAATTCGATCCATATAATCACAAGAAACCATACGTGTTTAAGATTATGAGTATCCTACAGAAAAGCATTTACAATTAGTGCTTATGAGTGTACCGGTAGCATTTAGATTCTAGAACTTGCGTTAGTGATGCATCCCGAGACCGCTAGTGAGACTACATTCGTGTGGTAGGATTTACTACATGATAAGAGGCATTAGGATCACCCTTGTGTTAAACCCGTATCATAATTACTTGACCATTTAAGTCATATTACTTGGCTAGTTAAGTCAACTAATTTTCCCACACCTTAGCGTTGTACTCATTTTTAGTACACGAAACCCCTAGTACACCCCTCCGATCATATCTTTTCGTTTCTAACTTTAAGCATCTTACTTAAAGGAAGAATTTGTTACACCCCACTTAACTGTACAACCAAATCGCCTTAGCCTTCCGTGTATGCGCTCATATTTAGTGCATTATTGTTATTTGTTAAACCCTAAGTTAACTTTCTAATTGATTACATGGTTGCTAAGTCGAGTCATATCCTTGTACATATTGTTTTGGGACGATTGGGACTCATTGGTAAAGTACTTATTTTATGGAGTAATGGGGAAGAACATCATTTATTACCCCCGTATGTGCGTTAATCTTAAAAGTACTCCAAGTGTTTTGATTTTCTTAATTCGAGTCATTAGATTAGTTTATTGTAAAGTATGTAAAGATTCAAGTGTAAGGGGAATGTTCATCCCCTATGATGTATTATTTTAGATGGTAGGGTAAGAGTGTATGCAAAAAAAAAAAAAAAAAAAAAAAAAAAAAAAAAAAAAAAAAAAAAAAAATTAAGAAAAAGAAAAAAAAAATAGAAAAAAGAAAAGAGAAAAAACATACGGACTACCATCCCGTTTCGTTCTATGTTCATTTTATGTTTTTGTTATTTTTCATTTATTAGCTTAAGTCGAGTCTAGTCTTGGCTTAGCAACGCCATATTGTACATGTAATTAACCAAGATTGTTAACTCGCCACCAGTAAAAACTTCCTTTATCCAACAAAATCGTGTATTTCATATCCCTACACCTAACGTTACAACCCTTTAAAAGACCTCTTTGATAGTTTATCTTAGGTGCTTATGCCATGTGGTGGAGGTTTGATCCTTTCCCAAGCCTATGGTAATCTATTTTGCTATGACAGGTAGTGAGAGATGTTTTCCATTTCCATATTGTAATTTATACTTTATTACACCCGAGAGATGTGAGTATCTAAACACTATTTGTGAGGTGCTAGTGTATGACCTCCGTGCTTGTCTATTGGTCTTTAGTGGAACGATTATTTGTTGTAATTACTTTTATATTAGTGTTAAATGACCCCTAACTTGTATTTTGATTAGAATAAAAGTGCATTTGCTTGAGGACAAGCAAATCTCAAGTGTAAGGGTATATGATGAGGCGAAAAATGAACCGTTTTTAGGGGGTCATTTAAGCCCAGAATTGAATTTATTTGATCAAATATTGCCCTAAATCGTTCCTTTTGTGATTTTAGGTACTTTGGGAGTGAAATCTGGAAAAGGGAGCAATTCGGACGTTTTTGGAGCATAAAAGTGAAGAAAACGCCAAAGTCTTAATTTTCCTTGCTGGGAACAGTAGGTGACGGCGTCAAGAGCAACATCCTGACGGCGTCAAGAGTAATTTGCATGACGGTCCAGTACAAACGTGAAGGCGTCACAAGTAGAGCGTCAAGAGTAAAAGACGTGACGGCCTGGAAGACCATAACACATGACGGCGTCAGATGAAGATTAAGGCAGTCCGAGAAGTATTTTGGCGGCGAGATGACAGCGTCACCTCTTTGGTCTTGACGCCGTCAGCCTCAGTTTTCTATATATAGTTTTCTAGTTTTCATTCATTAAAAAAAGAGAAGTTTTGGAGAAACCCTAAGGCCGAACCTATTACGAATTTTACAGGTTTTTCAAGGGTTTTCAGCCCTTGAACCCTTTCATGTGTAATTAAGATAAGTATTCTTTTAATTCAATCAATATGTCTATGTGTTGGTTGTCTATATCTTGTTCTTGTCTTAATTCCATCATGCTAGGCTAGATCTATCTTGTGTTTGCTTAGATCTAATGAAACCTAGATGTTAATTATGTGTTGATTACTTGTTTATGGTTGTATTGGATGAATGATTTCGATGTTAGGCTTAAGAAAACTGGCAGATCTCCAATTGGTAACATGCATGAACGTCTTAGGAAACATGAACTGACGTGCACTAGGTTTTATTGGTTGTATTTAATGCATGAGTAAATTCTAATGATCCCATGTTAGGAGCTTCTTAGCCGGCTCGACATAGGAGTGAAGTAGGCACTCATAGGATTGGGGAATTAAGTGCGCCACCCCATGAATGGTATTAAGGAATACAATCCGTCATCCACGCAACTATAAAAAGTAATTAACGTGTAAAAGATATCTAGGGAGTAGTGAAATCTAAGTAAACACAATTTCTCCACTTATTGCTCACAACCTTAGTTTAATTTAGTTTTATTTTCATTTCTAGTATTTTATTTTGGTTGCATCTTTAGTATTGGGTTAGTTGACTAGCAACTAATTCCGCCCAAATCCTTAAAACCCGAGATTTTTACTTGCTTTCTAAAAAATATAAAAATACAAAAATAATCATCCTTCATCTCTAGAACTAGTATTAAGGTTTTCTAATTCTAGCGACACTATTCCTAGCTGAACGATCAATCCCCAGGTACTTGTCACTATACTATACTACAACGATCAGGTACACTGCCTGGTGGGGGTTGTAAGCTTCTCAAGATCCCTTGAGAGGTAAAGCCTGGTGCAATCCCTACGCATCACGTAGTATGACAGTAGTTAGCATCTTGATGCTCAGTCCACCAATCAATATCAGAACGACAGTCGAACTTAAACTTTCCAAGGAAAGACAGATCAGCATAGCGAATCTTATCATTCAGAAGTGAGGAATAATATTCCTATTCTTGTGGTTGATCACAACAAGATTTCTCATAGGAATACAACTGGATAAGGCAAAAATCTAATGGTGTAGAGAAACTTAAATATGCTTATCAAAAGCAAGAGATTTCACAGAACGTGTCAAACACATCATGATCATAGAAATTCTCAGAGTGCCTGTAGAGGCATCTAAATGGTTAACAAATGAATCAGAGGTTGAAATCAAAGAAGATAAAGCTTATGTAATGTCAAACATTACCGCAAAATTCTCAACGTATTCTAAACTTACTTGGTCACTAAACTCATGTTATGCAAAATAATAGGCTTCAAATATCCAGAAGGAGAAATCTAAAAAGGCTCAACTAGAAGTAAGGCACGAATCAGAGTGATGCGGAAGCAACGATACCTAAACAAATTCCCTATGTCTACCCAATCCTCACCGGTCATAACTTAAGTTTCAGAGTGGAAATCCTAACGCAAGTTCTCAAAGGTTGTTTCATAACTCCTATGGTGCAAAACTTAGCGGGCCTAATCCTCACAGGTCATAGCCTAAGCTCTACGGGTTTGAATCCGCTGATCAAACCTGTCTCTGATACCAAAAATTGTAACACCCCAACCCGAAAGGGCTAAAGTGTAACATTTTGGAGTCAAATCAGAACACAAGTAAACGGAAATACATTACTAATACAAAGGTTACAATGCAGTTCTGATGAAAAGATAAAGGACTAATTCTAAACATTACAACTTCCAAAACTAATAACAAGCTAAGAACCAAAAGAAAACTCTAAGTCAAAACTCTAACCCATGGAAGGGTATCAACAATGTAGTCCACTAAGAGCTCCTAAGCACTTTGCACTCAACCCAACTTCCTTCTAAAACCTGCCGCAGGAAAAGAAATGCGGCTGAGCTTAAAAGGCCCAGTGAACATATATAAAAAAAACGAAAACCAATAACAAAAGCGAAACGAAGGTGAAAAGACATAAGTCCAAGCGAACCTGCTGAGATAGAAATCAAAGAATATGAAACATATAATAGAATATGATCAAAGGGAATGCCGGTAAGGAATATCAAATGATCAAATGAAAAAAATGAATCATAAGTGTAAGCAACTGAAATAGAGCAAGCATAAGTTAATCGCAATAGAGATGACAGGATTATAAAGATCACAGAAAAGTAGAACTAATAGGAATGCCCAACAAACATATATCATAATGTACATAGGAGCTGCAGACTTCGATATACCAAATGTGAAATGGGGTGTATTGCACACACACAAGTCCATTCACCAAATTATACTAAACAAAGTACCTAGGATGCATCCATACGCCCCCTGCAAAACAAATATATATGCACAAAGCTCTAGGCTAAGTAAACATATACAATAATAAATATAGGCCTGAATAGCTAGCTTAAAGGGAACGCTGTGGACTAAAACCCACCTCCACAGATAGTGTCAATACTACTGGTGCATCAGTGGCAAGGCCATGGACTCCCCATGATTGGCTACAATTTAATCATATAATGGGCAGCATATAAGGGCATAAGAATGCTATAAGAAATAGAATATAGCATACAACAAATATCAAAGCAAATTATAACAGAAATGGATCGATCAAAAATGGATCATACAAAGGGATCATAGCAATGGTTCAAGTCAAATGTCCAAATAAAATATTCATATTATGAGGTTCAAATCAAAGGTTCATAATAGCAAAAGGGTCCATAGCAAAGGTTCAAAATTTGAAGGTAAATAATCAAAAGACGTTAAAGTCATGAGAAATCTTAGAGAATAAAACAGATTAAGGACTTTAGAAAATTATTTAAAACATCGTAAAAGTATTCTTTTAAAAACACATTTCATAAAAGTCATAAAACCTTCATATAAAACTAGCATCGTATCGTAATCACATAAATCATTTCAAAAATAGTTTTTCTCAAAAGTCATCAGGTTATATTTTTAAAAGGGTCTTCATACGAAATTATACTTTCAAATGAACCAAGGATATGAGGCGTATAAAGATCAAAAATCAAAATAGTGGCAATGGAACGGATCATGAGTCATAAGAAACCTTACTGAGAGGTTAGAATATCTGTACCTTAACGAGTATGAAAGGAAAGCAAACGAATGCATGAACACAAGGAAACAATGTCGCGCCTCTTCAAATGAACTACATGAAATAGGGATCACTTAATACTTATATGTTTATTTCAATAGCTACAAATGGTTTTTAATGATCTATATATATATATATATATATATATATATATATATATATATATATATATATATATATATATATATATATATATATATATATATATATATATATATATATATATATAACTTATTTTTAGGTTTATCTTACAAATCTGGGTCAGTTTCTCAAGAATTTTAAGACACATAAATGAACTCTAGAGACTCTCCCAATTTTTCCTGAGGTTCCCACATAAGTTAAGTAGTTACTCAAATTTGTTCAGATTTTATTAATAAGTGTAAGTACCCTTTAAAATTTCATCTTTCCAGACCTACCCAGAAAATAACTGCACAAACACCCAGAAAGTTTGCCTTTAACAAACCCATTTCAACATTTCAAAAAAATCCACTAAAATTCCACGAAGTCCCAAATAACCCAGATATTACCCCTGTAAAAGGAGAGCCCTTAACTCTTTGTGGTTTGAAAATGAAAAATTAAAAACACCTACTGATTTTACGTTCCTAAAACTCAGGTTTGACACACGATCCCATAAAATTCAAAAACATGCTTAAACTAACTCCAATTCACCCCAAACCAATTGGAGAACTTAAATAAGACCTTAACTTAGGTTTACAAACAAAAACTGAGAATTATTCACTTAATAAACTCAAGTAATAGTGCCCACAAATTCAGCTTATAAAGCTGTCCCATTCAGAAATCCGTTTTAGGCCGTCATATAACATGTTTCAATTATTCCAACGCACACGAGTTCACAAAATCCACAAGACCTGTTTTATCCAGGTTTAGACTCACAATGACCCACGAATCACCCTCAAAACCCTCATGAGATTAACAAGCAAAACTGTTAGCATCGGATTTTATTTATAAAAAGTGTCGGTCATTAACGTATTGTTTTAGGTTGCTTTAGAATATCATTATGATGAAGTTTATGTGTAGTTTTCATGATTTTATAAAGTCTAAGGGCTAGTTATGTAATAAGGTCAAAGATTAGAGAAGCCCTAGACTTCAACTATAAATACTCTTGTAAACCTCATTTTAGAGGTTGGTTCTCTTAGTCATTAACAAGGTTATTATTTTCACACACTAGAGTTCCCATCCACTCTCTCTCTCTACTTACTTTCTCTCTCTAGGTTTAGGCTTGAATCATATATGAAATAGGTTGTTCTACGGTCCTACAAGTGGTATCAATCGCCTAGGGATAATATAGGTTGTTTTAGGTTTGATTTGGTTGAAAAAACATGGTATAAAAGTGGTTTTTGTGATTCGGTTACTGTTCATCAATATGGTTTCGAGTTAGAAAATTTTTTATGGTTTTCGAGTTTGGTGAAAATTTCGAGTTAGAAACATCTTTTTCGAGTTAGGTGCATAATTCTTTCGAGTTAGGAAACTTTTTCTATCGAGTTTGAGTGTTTATCGAGTTAGGAAACAAGTTTTCGAGTTTGGGTTTAAGGTGTTATCGAGTTGGGTGAGTTTTTATCGAGTTTGGTGCTCTCTTATCGAGTTAGGTATCTAAAAACTATCGAGTTAGGATTAAATAATATCGAGTTAGGTGCTTTCTTGGCTTATCGAGTTTGGACAAAAGTTGGCGAGTTAGCCTGTGTTACCTAATCGTTTATCGAGTTAGGTCTATGATTTATCGAGTTAGGGGAAACTCTGCCCAAATTTCGTGATCTTATCGAGTTTGGAACCAACTTATCGAGTTAAGAACCACCTTATCGAGTTAAGAACCAACTTATCGAGTTTGGAACCAACTTATCGAGTTAAGAACCACCATATCGAGTTAAGAACCAACTTATCGAGTTTGGAACCAACTTATCGAGTTTGAAACCCACAGAACATTTCGAGTTAGAAACTACATACTTATCGAGTTAGGCACCAAAAAAAAAAAAAAAAAAAAAAAAAAGTTTTTTGGCGGGAAATTTTGAGTAAAATTTATTTTTCACACGAGAATTAACGTTCAATTTTTACGCGAGATTTAAATTTTGGTATAACGTTGAAAATTTTGACCCGAAATTCAAATTTTTAGGCCAAAATTCGAAAAATTTCGGTAAAATTTGGCGAAAAAATTTTCAAAACTCAAATTTTTCTAGTAACCTTATAATTGGATTTTATAGTGATTTTCAAATTTTGAGAACGGAAATTTTCATACTCGATTTTTGGCGGGAAATTACGAAATCAATCAGATCAACCGAGAACGAACTTTCATCTTCACCAAAACATCTAATCTTCAACAACAACCTTTGTTATCTTTCAAAAGATCCTCAGAACAACGTTTCACTTTGAATTCATATCATGGCAACTCAACAAGACATTCATGCTGCCGGTGCCGAAAACCGACCTCCAATGCTTGAAAAAGGTGGATATCTTCCATGGACAAGCCGCATGCTTCGTTACATCAAAACAAAGCCTGATGGTAAATTAATGATCAATTCCATTACAAATGGTCCATTCAAGCCAAGACAAGTTCAAATTGAAGGTAATCCAAATGACACACCTCCTACTCAACCATTCGTGCGTGAACAAACAGAAGCAGATTACACAGAGGAAGACAAGAAGCAGATCGCTGCAGATGATATGGCAATGCATTTAATCCAACTTGGATTACCACGGGAGATCTTTGCTGCGATCGACAGCTGTGAAACTGCTCATGATATGTGGGAACGTGTTAGAAGGATATGTCATGGAACAGAGATTGGACAACAAGACGTTGAGAACAAACTTCTTACTGAATGGGAGAATTTCACATCCACTAAAGGTGAACAAATTGAATCATACTACACTAGGTTTTGCACTTTGATGAATGAGTTAATCAGAAACAAGTTGACACCTCGACCAATTGCAACAAACATCAAATTCATCAATAACCTTCCAGAAGAATGGGGTCGTTATGTTACAATTGTCAATCAAACAAAGGATTTACACAAGGTGAATTATGATCAACTCTATGACTTTTTGAAGCAAAACCAAGCTGAGGCTAATGAAGTAAGGAAAGAAAGATTGGCTAAGAATCATGATCCTCTCGCATTAATTGCTAATATACCAACACCATTACCAGTGAACACTCAACCACCATCATCATCTTTCACTCACAACTACATGCAACCATCATGCATTCTACAACCAACACCGGTCTACCAACAACAGTTCTACCCACCACAACAAGAAGTTATTCCACAACAGCAACACCCACAATTCCAAGAACCGGAATTCACTGACAATGATGAAGCTACTGCAGCATTGTCCCAAGCGTTTGCTTTTCTATCAAAGGCATTCCAAGGACGTTATTCTACACCAACAAACAACAACCAAAGGATCTCATCGAACACTCGCAACAAGCAGTTTGCTCAGCCGAATTTCAATATGGGCAATGAAGGCCAAATGGTTGGAGTTTATGGGAATCAGAAGGGATATCAGAATATGCAGAATGCAGGTCAGAATGCAGGGAATCAGAATGCAGGTCAGTTTGCAGGGAATCAGTATGGTCAGTATGCAGGGAATCAGTTGGGTCAGTTTGTTGGAAATCAGAGGGGTCAGAATGTTGGTAATCAGGCAATGGGTTATCAGAATAGGAATGTTGCAGCCCCAGTTGTTGGGAATTTGGGAAATGTGAATCAGGGTAATCCGGTAAAGTGTTTCAACTGCCAAGGTGTAGGTCATATGGCAAGGAACTGTCCTACTAAGCCGAACAAGAAAGATCTAGCGTACTTGCAGAAAGCAGTGATGTTGGCACAAAAGAAAGAGGCAGGATTTCAGTTGAACGCAGAGGAGAATGACTTTATGGCTCTTATGGATGACATGGAAGACATAGAGGATATCGATGCGAACTGCATTTTTATGGCAAATCTTCAGGAGGCAAAGTATGACACAGATTCTGACACACCTCCGGTCTATGACATCAATGCAGTCTCTGAGGTATCAAATTTCAACACATGTCACAATAATGATATATTTGATATGTCTCCTCATGAGGAACAACATTTTGAGAAGCAAGCACCCACTTATGATACATATCTGGACACGCCAAGTAGTAGCAATACTCCTTCAGCAACTCCAGCTGTGAATCATAATGGAGACTTTGTTTCACAGCATGCTGTGAATGATGAGGAAACACGTGCTTTATTTGAATCATTATTAAATAATTGTGGTATTGAAATCAAAAAAGTGAAAAAGGTCAATCGCGATGTTAAGGCCGCGAATGCTAAATTGACCGCTGAGCTTGAGAGTTACAAGGAAAACGCTAAAGCTTTTGAATTTCATAACAAAAGATTGTCTGAATTAGAAACTGGTTATCAAAATTCCGTTTCAAGGGAAAAACAATTGCAACTCAAGTTTGATACACTTGATGTTAATTCTTTCAAGAAGATAAAAGCTTTAAACGCGGAAATTTCTGATTTACAAAACCAACTTTCTAAACAAAAAACAGCTTATACCAATCTTGAAAAAGAAAGGGATGAGTTGAAAAAGGACTTTGCAAAGAAAGAAGACAAACTTTTGGCAGAAATCGTAGAGTCAGAACACATGATTGCTCATTTAGAAGAATTAGTGGTTAAGTCGGGTCAGTCAAGTCAAACAATGAAAATGATTTCAAATCAAACTAATCCGGTTTACCATACGAAACATAAAGTGGCTCTTGGTAACAACACCCCTAGTAATCTCAAGAAAGCTCAGCAAGAACAGAATGTTTTGTACAATGGTAATGTGATTTACACTAAACATGATCCTCCCGTCGTTCGGGATTCTGTGCAAACGATAGAACATGTCGAAGAGAGCATTTCTAAAATGAAACAAAAGGATTTGAAACCCATTGATTACAACAAATTGAACAAACTTTCGGGAATTACTTTTGTTCCACAAAAAGAACCATCTGTGTTTTCCATAAAACGACCATTCTCAAAAATGTTTTCTAAGAAAGTAATTGTTTCAAAATCTCTTTCAAAAATGGAACAAATGTCTTCTAACAACACTTTTAATACAAGTGAGGCTAGAAACATTCTGGATGACGTTAAAAAGAGAATTCAAGAACTTCAAAACATTGTTGCTTCTAAAACTACAATCGATATTAACAACTGGCATTCCAGTTTTCATATTGAGCAGAAAAAAGTTTTTGAAAACGAAATTACTATCCCACTGAATAACATCAGTGCGAGGGTAATCCATTTTGAAAAAGCTTTCTTAAAAGAAACGGCCGACTTTGTCAAGGACCACAAATCCCTGGTAAATGAAGCTAATGATTCTCGTGAAAACATGAATGTTTTGGAAAGGTTAAATGATTCTCTCTTCGAAGCTGTTATGACCACTGACATTATGTCCATTATTTTACAAACATATTCTGTTCAAGACGATGAAAGACTGAGAGCTGAGACCTCCGAAATTGTTTCCAAATATGAAAATGCTCTTATAAAGCTTGAAAATGAAAATGTGTCATGTTTTAAACAACTTGATCGAAAAAAGGAAGAATGCAAGTATGACAAACTGTCGTATGAGCGTGCTTTCAAGAATATGAAAGAGCAAAATGATCTTTTGAGGGCTCAGCTTGAAAGTCAGAAAAGGAAGGGTGAGGAAACTAAGTTTGCAAAACCATCGACTTCGGAGAAACCAAATGTTCCAAATATGTTTCAAAAACCAAAAATGTCGATTTCACGGTTTGCTCCAAAAGTCGATGAGAAAAAGGATTTGACAAAACCAGTCACTCCAACACCCTTGCCCAAGAAAATTGAAAAGGAAAAGATTGTTGATAAAGGAAAAGCGGTTGTCGAAACACCAAAAGTTCTAGCACCTGGCCTTTTTAGGATTAGTCCCACTAATGCGTCTGCCTCCACATCTAAGACAAATGCGTGCACAAAGGATAATTCTAAAGAGTCTAGTGATGCTAAAAAGGACAACAATATAAATTCTAATGTGTGTGCCTCAACTTCTACAGGATTAGACAGCACCTCTAGGAGCAGCAGACTAAAGCCTAGGAGCAATACAAGGAACAATAGAGTCTCGCATGCCTCTAAGAGTAGTTGCAAGAATAAAGTTGAAGAAGTAGAAGAACACCCTAGGAATTTATCGCTTTTTAATAAGAAACATGATTCATCTGAATGTAATGTTGAGAGTACTGGTTCTAATACTGTTTGTTTAATATGCAAGAAATGTTTAATTAATGATGTTCATGATGAATGTGTTTCTAAGAATGTGAATGGTACGCCAGAACAGAAGAGCGTTTCGAAAGGTCCTAGTGCTAAATCTAGATTTGTTG
Organism: Artemisia argyi; assembly: GCA_030686995.1. Lineage (NCBI taxonomy): Eukaryota > Viridiplantae > Streptophyta > Magnoliopsida > Asterales > Asteraceae > Artemisia > Artemisia argyi. The sequence goes on from CM060695.1 coordinate 28,308,459, forward strand.
GAAACCTAATCAAAAGAATTAGGAACACCACCAATAGTCGCACGCCTAGGAACTATCTTAAGTATTGTGTTTGGATTCCAACGGGTAGAGAATTTATACTCAATGATGGAAAATTTGAAATAGTTCAAGATAAACATGTAGAAACTGTCTTTGAGTGTGATTCAGAATGTACCCCTAACCCCATGGAACCAAATTCAAAACGGTTTCCAAATACAAATTCTTCTGTTATTGGCAGGTTATCGAAATATGTCTTTGGATCGTCGACTCGGGTTGCTCCAAGCACATGACCGGGAATTTAAAGCTGCTGATCAATTTCATCTGGAAATTCATGGGAACTGTACGCTTTGGAAATGATCATGTAGCAGCTATTCAGGGTTATGGAGATCTTCAGTTTGGGAATTTTTTGATCACTCGAGTTTACTATGTCGAAGGGTTGGGACACAACTTGTTTTCAGTTGGGCAGTTTTGTGATGCAGATTTAGAAGTTGCATTCAGGAGAAACACGGTTTTCATAAGAAATTTGGTTGGTGATGATCTCTTAACTGGTAATCGTGGTACAAACTTGTATGCTATCGACATCAACCAAATGGCTTCTACATCACCAATTTATCTTATGACAAGGGCAACCGAAACTAAGTCCTGGCTGTGGCATAGAAGATTATCCCATCTCAATTTCGACACTATCAACAAGTTAGCCAAAGACAACATCGTCACCGGACTTCCTAAGTTCAAATTCACCAAGGATCATCTATGTCCATCATGTGAACAAGGAAAAAGCAAAAGAGCATCATATAAACCCAAAACCGTACCTAGTTCGGAAGCAAGGTTACATTTGTTGCACATGGACTTATGTGGCCCAATGAGAGTTGAAAACATTAATGGGAAGAAGTATATTCTTGTTATTGTTGATGATTATTCAAGATACACTTGGGTAAAGTTTTTGAGATCAAAAGACGAAGCACCAGGCATCATCATCACCTTTCTGAAGCGTATTCAAGTTCTACTTCAAGCTCCAGTAAGGATTGTAAGAACAGATAATGGCACAGAATTCACAAATCAGGAGTTAAGAACCTACTTTGAAGATGTGCGAATCACTCACCAAACATCAGTTGTTAGAACTCCACAGCAGAATGGGGTAGTTGAAAGAAGAAATCGAACTCTTGTGGAAGCTGCTCGCACAATGCTGATTTATTCTAGTGCACCACTATTCTTATGGGCCGATGCTGTTGCCACTGCTTGTTTCACTCAAAACCAATCCCTAGTACATCCAAGATTCAATAAAACCCCATATGAGCTAGTGAACAATCGAAAACCTGACATCTCTTACCTTCACGTGTTTGGCGCTTTGTGCTATCCGACGAACGACAGAGAAGATCTAGGAAAGTTGAAAGCTAAGGGTGATATTGGAATCTTCATTGGATATTCAGAAAACTCGAGGGCATTCAGGGTGTATAATAGAAGAACGAAAAAGATAATGGAGACGATGAATGTGAAGTTTGACGAGATTTCACAAATGGCTTCTGAGAGATACGCTCTAGAACCCGCGCTTAATCCAATGGCTTCTGAGAGATACGCTCTAGAACCCGCGCTTAATCCAATGGCTTCTAATCAAACCAGATTAGGACCCGCACCAAACAGTCAGACTTCTGGACACATCAGTTCATGACTCGTGCCTAATGGAGCTCAGTCAACAAACACGGACAAACCTTCAAAACAAGAACTGGAAAATTTCTTCGAGTTAATGTTTGATGAATATTATGGTGGAACTTCGACAAATGCATCTCAACTACATTCCGCTGTACCCGCTCTAAACCATCAACCACCACCACCATCACAAGATGCATCTACAACAGTTGAAGCTGAAGCACCAACGACATCAACATCATCTACATCTACTCAAGCCACTCCAGTACTTGAAACTGAACTACCAAGAGTTGATGAGCAAAATCAAAACACAAATTTTCAAGAAGAACCAACAAATAATTCAAACGATGTTGCGTTAGAAGAAGGAAAAGAAGTATTTGAAAACCCGTTTGCAACAGACTCTGCTGAATCTTCTTCAAGGTTACAAGAACCATCTAACACACATTCGTTCAACCAAAGGTACCCTTCTACGTTTCAATGGACAAAAGACCATCCGTTAGTACATGTTATTGGTGATCCTTCAATGCCAGTTCAGACGAGGAGACAACTTGCCACCGATCTCGAATTGTGCATTTACATTTGCTCAATAAGCACCAAAGTACCAAAGAACATTCGAAAAGCAATGGCAGAAAACCCTTGGATTGAAGCGATGCAGGAGGAATTTCTTCAATACCTGTTACATGATAGTTGGGAACTTGTTGAACGACCACTTGATAAACGCGTTCTTGATCTCAAGTGGTTGTGGAAGAACAAACTGGATGAGGAAATGACTGTTATTCGCAACAAAGCTCGTCTCGTGGCTAAAGGATATCGACAAGAAGAAGGGATAGATTTCGAAGAATCATTCGCGCCTGTAGCTAGACTTGAAGCAGTCCGGATTTTCTTAGCCTATGCCGCTCACAAAAACATCACAGTCTATCAGATGGACATTAAGACAGCTTTCTTGAATGGAACTCTGAAAGAAGAAGTGTATGTGAGTCAGCCAGAGGGATTCATCGACAAAGATCATCCAGACTACGTCTACAAGCTTAAGAAAGCCATCTATGGTTTAAAACAAGCTCCAAGAGCGTGGTATGACGAACTATCATCTTTCTTGCTCAAAAACAATTTCACAAAAGGAACGATTGATGACACCTTGTTTATCAAAAAATTCAAAGATGACATTTTGATCGTTCAAATTTACGTGGACGACATAATTTTTGGATCAACCAATCCTAACCATTCAAAACATTTTGAAAATCTCATGAAAAGCAAATTTGAAATGTCCATGATGGGGGAACTAAAATTCTTTCTTGGTTTACAAATACATCAATCCCCTCGTGGCATTTTTATCAATCAAGCTAAATATACAATCGAGATTTTGAAAAAACATGGAATGGAAAACTGTGATTCTGTTGGTACTCCAATGGTCACTTCACCAAAAATAGGTGCTGATTTGTGTGGGAAACCCATCGATCCGAAGAAATATCGGAGCATGATCGGTTCTCTCATGTACTTAACTGCTAGTCGACCCGATATTCAATTTGTTGTTTGTTTGTTAGCACGGTTTCAGGCTAAGCCTACCGAACTTCACCTCAAAGAGGTTAAAAGGATCTTTCGGTACCTACGAAGCACCATTAACATGGGACTTTGGTATCCGAAGGATTCGGAGTTTAATCTAACAGCATTTTCAGATGCAGATCATGCCGGTGATCAAGTTACAGCAAAGAGTACATCAGGTGGAGCACAATTTTTGGGTGAAAAGCTAGTATGCTGGTCGTCAAAGAAACAGGATTGTACTGCGCTATCAACCGCCGAAGCCGAGTATGTGTCTCTATCTGCGTGTTGTGCCCAAGTTCTTTGGATGAGGACACAGCTCACAGATTATGGCTTTACTTTTGACAGAATACCTATGTATTGTGACTCAAAAAGTGCCATAGCCATCTCGTGCAATCCCGTACATCACTCTAAGACGAAGCATATCAAAGTCCGCTACCATTTCATCAAAGAACACGTGGAAGAGGGTACTGTTGAATTATTTTTCGTTAAGACTGATTACCAACTCGCCGATCTATTTACTAAAGCCCTTCCAAAAGAAAAGTTTGACTATTTAGTTCGACGAATTGGCATGCGAAGCCTAACTCCTGAGGAGCTAGAACGTCTTCTCGAATCTTCTTGAAAAATGTTTTCAAAATCGCTTCGCTGTAAATATTTTTGAAAAAAACAAAATACAAAATTTGAAAAACCAACAAAAACAAAATACAAAAATATAAAATTTTCAAAAAATACAAAAACAATATAAAATCAAAAAATCCAAAAATATTCTTCTCACGACATGCCTCTCGTATAAATCAATATTCTGTACGTCTCTAGAAATATCATTCAACAATGATACGGACATGTACAGATGCTTGAGCGGGAGTTCTTTTTAATGTTTTTCTAAAACATGTCGTTTCTCAAAAGTTTCTTCACTATGGCTTTCGTATACTTCAGTACGAAACCCGGACCCGAATGATGACTTCTGATTATTTCAAATCAAGGACTCGCATTTTCAAGGACGAAATCTTTTTCAAAAAGTTCGAGTCTAAACAAACGAAAAAGACTTCAAACAAAAACTCGTTTTCAAAATAGTAATCTTGAGCACTTTTTCCAGATTCATCAAAAGATTTTTCAAAATCTTTCAAATGAGTGCTCAAGATAACTCCCTCTAAACCCTTAATTGATTTTCAAATGTGCTATCATTAAGGGGGAGTACAAAAACAAAATTGTTCCGAATTCATGCAAAATGAAATCTGTCTTTCTCTCCAAAAAGCTTTTTCTTAATCTGTTGATATCAAAAATATCACGATATGCTATTTTTGAGGGGGAGAAGACATGACTAAAAAGTGATCAAAGATGTTTAAAGTTTGTGACTGAATCTCAGAAGAGCTCGACTCAGAATGTACCAATGAATTGACGAAGCTTAAAATGTCAGTAATCGAAAAGACTTGTCCTGGACGGGTAATAATTTCAAGCTAGTCTAACTAGTGATGTAAGCGTGTCTCGAATAGGACTTGTCTGAGTAGAATGTACCGTATCGAGAGACTTTCTTTGGACTTAACCAGGACGGGTAATAACTTCAAGCTAGTCTAACTAGTGATGTAAGTGTGTCTCGAATCGGTCATGTTCACTGAAAGTGGATCAATTCAAAAAGTGCAAACTCCTCACGCATGTGCAAATTTCTTAAAAAATTCATGAGCACATGTGAAGGGGGAGTCCTTCAAAAGAAACAAAAACTCTCAAAGTGTCAACAAAAATGTGTTTATATTCATAAACACTTTGAGAGATTTTCAATCAAAGGTTTTCATGGAAATTATAGGATTCATGGAGTTATAAGGTGTCTAAGGTTAGGGAAAACCGTCCTGTGATCCGCCAGAGCCGGAGGGATCTACCCAAGGACAATTCCAATAGATTAGAATTAGAAGTCCTTAGGTATGATTGAAAAAAGGAGAAAATGAGAAAGGAGAAAGAAGGGGTTGAAGAATTAAAAAGAAAAGTTATGAAAAAGGGTGAAAAGAAATAGCCCTCCATATGTTCAACCTTAGGGCAGACACCGGGTTCAACTCATATGCTACTGGTTGTTACTAAGGTGACACCGGTATTGAAGACAAAGACGTCATGGACCCAGTGACGCGTTGCACTAAACCTTCTAGCCACTCAAGTTCTCTTAAAAGAGCTTGTTTCATTCTCACGGGGAACCGGCATAATCTATCGACCTGTCTCTTAGAGATGGTTGATATTGAAGCAGGAGACCTCTCCCTAATCTCCGCATAGGAAACCAAATGTGCACTTATCGAGTCTAGAGCCCCGAGATTCATCAAAAGATCTCATAGGAACACATGATATTTCTACACTGGTTGTTCATCATTAAAGACACCAGATGTAAACTTTAGAGTCCTACGCAGATCTTAGCAATCTGCCAGAACATTTATGAGAGGATTCACGCTTGTGATTCTCAATGATTGAATGGAAATTCCTGCCAGGGTCAACATCAAACAGCCCTGACAGCAGGTCACTTCGGTAATTCTTTATGGGTTACGCTTAGTGTTCGCGGTGGTTTCAAACGGTCTACAGTCGTGGAGTGATCCCCAGCGACTCACCCAGTCATTGAGCTACTTAGTAGGTCTCGTAAGCTCTTTCGAGAGTATCTGACATGGGAACGGCCATGGTAAGGGTTAGAAGGAGTCTTCACACTATGCTGTTGACGATCTCTAATTCCTTATCTGTAAGTACCGGTTGATTTATTGCTAACTGTTTACCTGCAGATATACATCATCTCCATGGCGAAAGATTCCACATGCTCATACAAGCATCACAAAGTCAAAGGAAAGTTCTCACAAAGATCAAAGGATAGCAACAGTCAAAGAAAGATTCTACGCCAAAAAGAAGAATCTACAAAGTAAAGTGACAAAGATCTAAGTGAAAGAACGGAAACAACAAATGCATGTATCACAAAGACTTAAGACGTATGAGCATGTTGGAATGGCAGACAACCACCACAAACACAGAAGTGACGAAAGGCAGATGACATCATCGGATCACTTCAACAACATTGAAGCATGATGAACTGGAACTATGATTCATCTAATGATTCTTAAAGACGTCAAGAGCTATGAATGATAAAGTCTAAAGACAAAGATGACGACGTCGCGCAACCTCAATGACCAACACTTAGGGGGAGATTGTTAGCATCGTATTTTATTTATAAAAAGTGTCGGTCATTAACGTATTGTTTTAGGTTGCTTTAGAATATCATTATGATGAAGTTTATGTGTAGTTTTCATGATTTTATAAAGTCTAAGGGCTAGTTATGTAATAAGGTCAAAGATTAGAGAAGCCCTAGACTTCAACTATAAATACTCTTGTAAACCTCATTTTAGAGGTTGGTTCTCTTAGTCATTAACAAGGTTATTATTTTCACACACTAGAGTTCCCATCCACTCTCTCTCTCTACTTACTTTCTCTCTCTAGGTTTAGGCTTGAATCATATGTGAAATAGGTTGTTCTACGGTCCTACAAAAACAGTTTATTTTCACACATAAAATCATAGTTTTTCCCAAGCCCTCGTTACACATTCAATACACGCCTAGGTTTTCTATTTTTGCACCACATTAATGCTCATTCAAAGCTGGTATTTAGGGCTTGTTTAGGTTGTGATAAGGTCGACAAAAGCTGGACAGAAACTCGACATGACAGCCTCACGCATACACCTATCAAACGCACACATCAGGTTTTCCATACAATTTAACTAGGGTTTTCTAGTTTACACCTGCCTCGTTAATGGTCATTTAAGACAGACTTTTAGGACTCATTTAAGGTGTGATTAGTGTCGACATATGGGCTGAAAAAGTGTAACAAAACTGTCCACACTAGACTTGACAAAAACAGTTGCATATAGGCGTAACCTTATGATTTCATGTGACAAAAGAAACGAAACAACAACATGCATGCATATATGATTTTAATGGTTATCTAATATGGTTTTCAAATAGTTATGTGCTGAATAATTGAAAGAAAACAAGGTACCAGGATACCTTTGTGTCGATTAGCAAGAAAGAAACTGATTGAATGGAAAAGGATCTAGTGCTCGTATGATTTACACAAGGACTCCAACGATGCACCCTCTTTGGTCACCAATAATCTCTCTCCTTCTTCTTCTTTCTTGGAAGCAAAAGATGTGATTATGTGTGAGTGTTTTTTTCTGGTTGTGGGTCGATATGAAGAGGATGGAGGGAAAACATACGGCATAAGTAGAAATAGGGCAAGGCGTGTACTAAATAAGTGGTAATACCGTGTATAGTGATAGGACTAGAATACACATGCAATCTTCTATTTTATGAGAAGATCCTTGTTGTTCTTATCTTCTTACCCACGACACAAATAAGATAGATTTTTCTGTTCGGACATAGGATTTAGGATAGGAGCTTGGCTTTAGGTAACTTTAAGTTATAAGTTAATTAATTTAGGATTTATTTTATATAATGTATTATTAATTTAAAATGTATAGTTACCAAAGTAGTCCCTTGACTTTAGAAAATTTTAAATTAGACCTCATTTTAGGTTTTCAAATTTCAGGGTTTTACAATAACAGCTTCTAAACATCTCTAAGTCCAGCCAGTAGCTAATCAGGGTGAAGTCTTCTAAGCCCAAAATAAGATCTCTCATCCATAAACCCAGCTTCCTACTAAACCTGCCGCATGAGAAAGAAAGCGGCTGAGCATAAAAAAGCTCAGTGAACAGATATCAACAAATAACAAAGCGATACAATCAGGGACGGAGCCAGAAAGAAATATGACCGGGTGCACAAATCTTTTTTAACCGTAATATAATAGAGTTAAAAAATGGATTAAAACGAAGATTTCATTAAAACGATAAATAGATGAACATGTTACCTTCTAATTAGTGATTCTACGATCTCCCATAATAATAATAATAAAATAAAATAAACACTTACGTGCACCCTCATTTTTAATATTAATAAGTTCTTATTTTTCTATAGCACAAGTTAAAGCGTCGTTAATATCACTCATCCGATTACGCAAATCAGTTTTACTGAGCTTCCTTTTAGAAAAACATCTTTCAACCGTAGCAGTAGCAACAGGCAAGACTAAAACCAACTTCATTTAAGCACTACTTTTCATATATATTGTAAATACGACAACAATAAAAATGCCTCATGACAACACAATTGGGGTACTATTCATATTCTAATATATTGCTGACTATCACTTAAACTTGTTATCCTTATTTGTCTTAATAGAAATTGCATAGTTATTCACTTATTCTTATTGCCCTAAGCCCTTATTGATGATGATAGACTATACGGAACCAACAATTAGTCAAGATTTCATACAACCACTCAAAACATGAAAACTTTAAAAGACATAATAAACAAATGAAAGATATATGTTATGACTTACGAACTTGTTTCATCTTTGTAGTGTTGGTTCAATTTTGGATTTTGTAAATTGTTAGAATGATGAATAAACTTGTTCCATTAAAAAACCTATTTCATGCGCTTTTATGCTTTAATTTATTAAACTAGTTTCATCTTTGGGCTTTTACAAAACTTTATATTTATTTTTTATTTGTAAGTATATGCACTAAATAATACTAGAGACACATTTTAACGCACCGAGTGCATTTAAGATACATTTAGAAAAAATCGATAATTTTTTTTTTAAATTAACACTATATCGAAAAAATCCATGGGGTGCACGGGCACCCCCTTAGCTCCGTCCCTGGATACAATATAGTTAGGAATAATCAAAGGAATATGAAGATGGATCACATATGGTGTCAAATGGGTAATCAAAAGATGTCAAGGTTAAGTGTAAGATGTAGAATCAGTATTTTACCCCAGGCCCAATCAATATACAATCCAATCCAATAGTAACCCAATATGGAGTGATCAACTCCCAATATGTGAGGGGTTGCAATACACGCACCCAGTCACCAAACAAATGTAGCATGTAGTCAATATCGTAGTCTCAATCAAACAATCAATCAATCAACTCTAGGATGCATCCATACGCCCCTGCAAACAAATCATAATCATAGCAGTAGTCGATAACAATTCAGGGACGGTGGGGGACATCTCTCCAGCCCCACTAGAGTACATAACATTGGTGCATCAATGCTATGGTTGTGACTACTCCACAACAAGTAATACCTGGGTAAATACTGAAGGGTCATGTAGTCAAGGTTCAATATCAAAGTATAAGTGTCAAATCATAATCAATGTTCAATTGTCAAATGTTCAATATCAAAGGTCAACATAAAGGGTCAATATCAAAGGGTCAATCAAAAGATCAATATCAAAGGGTAAACCAAAGGATCAATATCAAAGTCCAAATAATATAAAAGAGAGAGAGAGAGAGAGAGAGAGAGAGAGAGAGAGAGAGAGAGAGAGAGAGAGAGAGAGAAAAGTCATGAGAGATAAAGAAGTTGTACTCTTGCCGAAAGAGAATATCTGTACCTTAGCCGAGTCAAAACAAACCGAGATCAAACGAAAGGAGAACGGTCATTCCCGCTTCACCAAACCTAGAAGAGAATGGATATGAATCAAGAAGAGTTCACATCACTTAAGTTACCTCTTTTAGTTATCTTTTCATTTTTAGTAACTTCCATATTTAGCAGCTTTCTATTTTAGGTAACTTTCCATATTTAGTAATTTTTCACTTTAAGTAGTTTAAGCATTTTAGAATACTTTCTATATTTAGTAAGTTCCCTTATTTAGAAGGTTTCCAAAAATAGCAGATTTCCATAAATAGCAGGATTCCAAAATTAGTAAGATTTAATATCAAAATGCAAGTTAAATCATTTGTTAAACATTATTATGGAGTTTAGGGTTCATTTTAGCAAGTCATAGTAATTTTAGAGTTTAATAACTAACTTTCCATATTTTAGGGTTTCTAATGTAAATATGTCATAGTTAAGGGTCTATTATGTAAATATCACAAGTTTTCACATTATACACAAATTATACATAAGTTAACAATATCAAACCCTCAAGTTTACCCATATTTCACTTTAAACCCTTAACTTTCAAAAGTTACAAAACAAGTCCTTATAAATATTTAAATCACAATAATAACCATAATAATTTCATATAAGTACATATATCTTTAATTATCAGAATTAACACCATTTACCCTCTACTTTAATTAATATACCAATTCACCCTCAAGTTTCCAAGAATTACATTTTTAACCCTTATATTTATCAGAATTTACAAAACTAACCCTTATATTACAAATAAATACAATTCGTATATATTTAATTATATAATTTATAAATTAAACCTTTTAATTACAAAACTTACCCATTTAGCCCTTGTATTAATTTATACCATTCACCCCTGATCTTTTATAATTTCTAAAAACATACCCTCAAGTTTAATAATTTACAAAACACATCCTCCTATTTATAAAAATTCATACGATTTACAATTAATTCCCAATCACAAACCCTAATTTTTCCCAAATCATTCAATCATTATTACACCTTCATTTATCATTATTACAACATAAAATACCCCAAAAACCCTAACCCTAATTATTTCGCAACCTTTTTATGATATACGATCGGGTGAACCAAAAACAAACCCAACCAATTCATACAAGCTTCGAATAATTTATGCCACATTTATTAGTGTTCTATGATCATAATAACATGTTACAAAAGTATAAACGAGCCACAAAAAATCGTACATAGCTAAAAATCATTTTACACGTTTTTAGGTTTTAGGTTTTCTTTAATTCGTATAGCGTACAATACAATGCATGGATCATTTTTATCATTTTATACTAATAATACAGAGTTGAAAGAGGGATAAAAAAATACCAAAATGTTACAAATCGAAAGGATCAAGGATTTGTGATTTTTCTTCTTCTCGGGTGAAAAAATACGACACAGAAGAATCCCCAAAGCCTACCCCGATCACTCCACGACCTATCCAATATTTTTACCACCTCCTATGAGCCAAAACACGCCCAGGAAAAATGGTGATAGCCCTTGTAAAAAGTTATGCCCGCGGTGATATTTTTGAGAGAGAATCAGGGTTTGATTTTATTTAAAATGATAGAATGATTCTAAAATTATATAGAACTATTCTTGGGTGATTGGCCGAATATGGGGGCTGGTATAATGAGTAGAAATCAGAAAAAATAGCTTCCATAATTATCTTGTACATATCTTAGTTTTAAATAATTTGGTACAACTTTTTAATTCATTTGGACTAGTTAAAATGTTTTAGGCGTGACACAAATTTTAATATAAGTTCTAAGCAACTCAAATTCTCCAACAAAATTAATATTTATATCATTTGGTACAAAATTTCAAGTGTTTGGGATTTATTTTGTATTTTATTTAAGTTTTTATTCAAGTTTTAAGTTATAGGGGTAATTTGGTCATTTTACATATTTGGTAAATTTGGGTTTTACAGAAACTCAAATTGGTCTTACCTTGCACTCCTGAAAATCCAATGTAAGGGACTCAAGTTTGGGAAGACTTCTCAGCTGAGATATATTGTAAGTTGTGATTGTGGTAACCTGGTTCAAAAGACCGAATGACAAATACAACTTCTTCAGATTCCCAAGTTGTGCAATATCTAATAGTCTCATCTCTTTTATATCAGTACAATTAATTTTAAGAGACCCAAGTAAGGGACAACCACCAATAAAGTCCCAAATTGTACCGGTCAGAAATTTGACGGATAACAATTCTAAGGTCAATAGATTTGGGAAATCTTCAAAGGATACCAAACTAAGTAACGTACACCAATGAAGTTCCAGATGTTTCAACTCCAAAAGAGTGTACATTTGGGTTGGCAAGATAACTGGTTTGGAGGACCAGTTATGTATAAGGAGCTCCTTAATTCCTCGGTGACCCAACAATAACAGCCAAGCATGAATCTCTTCATAATTGAAGTCATCTTGTCCAGACAAGGGTTTAAGCTCTACAGAGAAGACAAACCTTCTTATGGGACCTTTGAGCTGAAGCAGCAATCTAGTAACATGCATCCCTTCAAACTTATTTGTCAAAAAATAAAAGAAATCCTCATCAAGTATGACATTGGTGAGCAACGTCCACTTAAACCTCCAGTTTTTCGCTAAACTGGATGTCGTCACCGCCTCTTTGAGTGGCAAACGGTTCAAAATATTGGTGATAACGTTATCCGGCATGTTGCTAATATAATTCGGCATGTAATTCATAACATTCCATCCAAAAGACATGGTGAGTTATGGAAAATGAAGGCTTGGATTTCGTCTTGAATTTTCAGTAAATGAGGTTTTTTCTGTTTGGATTTGGTTTTTCAATAGGTCTATGTAATTATGGTGGGCATAGGGGTTTTGGTGGGTGGGTTTATTGATTCGCGCGCAAAATGAGCTAACGTATCAGAGAAGGTAAGCTCAAGTTGCAAAGTAAACTTCATGAATCGTCCCTAACGTTAACTGTTGGGTTAACTCAGGTTTGTAGGAATGGTAATAACGTGATTGGACTATTATGCCCCTCATATTATAACAAAAAAACGCGCGTTAACCGAGCCGAAACTGGTCAAGGGACGCAACTGCCTAAAAAGCACAAGGTTTGGATGCCTGGTGACGTTTTTTAAAAGTTAGGATGTTTTGCGATGTTTTGTGGAAAGTTTAGGGACCAACGGTGTATTTTTGTCTTTATATAAAATGTGAGAGGAGAGAGATAGAGAGAAAAAAATGGGACTCATTTTTTGTCATAAAACCTACCACTCCCCCTACTTTACCACACTCCTTATTAATTGGCACTGAGTCCAAACCCGAGTACAACCAAACGGCTAAAAATGATGTGGGGTCCATTTTTCTAGCCCAAACCCAATCTAAACCTACAAATCAAACGGGCCCTAAAAGTACATTCCAATTTTAACATACAAGAATTACACCAAAAATATTTTCACAAAAAACCAAGCATAAACTCACAAAAATTACTTCTACCACCACCTCCTTATACCACCATATGATAAGTCATAAATATGTCCAGCTCTGAAACTCGATTCCATCACTTCGACTCCATACACCACCACTTCGAACCCCCAAACCACTGCCACTCTCAACAATTGCCATAACAACCTTCAAAGCCACAACCATTAATCCACCACCACCAATCAAACGAAACCCATATGGATGACTGGTAGGGTTTGTGTTTGTCGATGCCTTGATAGATGACACTGAATTTGGTAAAGAAAAGATTTTTGGTTTTTTGTTCTTGATATTGTGATGAGTAAGTGGGCTTTAAGGAAAAAGGGCCTTAATTTTTTAATAAAAGTAGTGGAAATTTTATAGATTTATAATGGTGGTATGTGGTGTTTGAGATTGAGGTTTGATTTGATGTTGCTTGTGGTTCAAAGACGGTGAATGAAAAAAGAGGGGTAATAATTAGGGTTTAGGAAGAAAGAGGGGGAAGAAAGAGGGAAATAGAGTGATATAACTATTTATGTGACGTCATTTGTGGGCCCAAAAGTTTAGACGGTCATATTATCTAACAATGAAGGTTGCACAAAGTTTCATTACCTAACTTAATATTTTCGAGAGTAAATTACCTAATATGTGAAATTTTTCAAAGTTCGTTACCTATATGTAGAAATAACCTAAAGAAATAAAAGAATTAAGTTAGTTATTTGGAACACATAACAAATAACTGTCTAAAAAAGTTTGTCCCACATCGACCAGACAAGGAGCTTAGGACTTGTAAATACACCAACTCAATTTTGTATTAACCGTTTTATGTTCTGGTTTAATAGCATGGCTCAAACTTAAGTCTCCTCCTTCACAAAACAAATTTTGAAGAGGGTGTCAGATTTGATCTTTTAATGGACTCACTTTGATTTTTTCTATTTTTCTGACATTTTCTCTTGATACTTTAATCTTGTTTAATTACTGAATCATAGGAGTGTTTAGTGTGGTAGTGACAAATAACACTTATTCGTTTGTCACATCAGCGTTACCTCATCAACCTTCCAATAACACACCAATAACTAAAATTCATTAAAAAAATGTTAACAGGTGCATGTATGTCCCACAAAATACCCACAAAAAATATCCACTTACTAAAAAAAAAAAAAAAAAAAAAAAAAAAAAAAAAAAAAAAACCGAATGGCACATGTGATTGGAATGGGCTAAAATGACAAACGTGCCATTCGTGCGTTACTTGGGTCAAATGGCGGACGAACAAACACCCGCACTGAGCTCTCTAATGCATTGATAAATTAATTGTGGACCCTACCACAACGAATTCGAAACCCCCTATAATGTGATTTGTTTTGGTAGAAAGCGGGTCAGAAGGATGACCGAGTAAAACTGTAGACGCTTTTGTTTTCCACACTTTGGCCACAAGGTTTTTAAGAAAGGGGCATATATATCTTTTCGACGGTTTATTTATTTGGACTTTGGCCACAAAGGTAATTTATAGAAAGTCGTTTAATAAATGAGTTAATAAATATTGTTACAAGTCACATATAATAGAAAGTTTAAAATTTATATATGACGTGAACTCTTGATTGATCTATGAACCTCATGGAAAATCCTTGAACCCCTAGAAGAGTGATCTCTTTTGTTAAACTAGACGAGTACCCGAGTATAGCGACGGGATTTTATAGCGACAGATAGTTTATTGATAAAAAAAGTTTATAGGTTATAAATGAAAAATAATAAAAGTTTGAAGATTTGAGAATTAGACATAATGTTTTGAAACCCGGTTCGACCCGAGTGGTTCAACCGGTTAAACCGTTCCTGTCGAAAAATTGGCCGATTTAAACCGGGTCAACTTGTTAGGTTGGGTCGAAAACGGGCCAAATTAAACCGTTTCAACCCGTTGGATTTGAAGCGTCCCGGGTCAACCCGGTTTGTGATTTGTATTAATTGTTTTAATTGGTTGTATTTAATTTGGTAGATATGTTTTTAATTGGTTGTACAATGTGAATAAATCATTGTACTTTTAAGTAATAGTGTGTTTTAATAAGAATATTAATTACATTTCATAATTTCCTTTAATAAGATTTTTCAACATTTAACATTACTTAACTTTTCATTTTTCCACTTTTTCACTTTTCCACTTTGACCATTTTCCTTTTATATGTAGTATAGAAGTTCACACTCACATCCTTTCAAATTAACCCGCCAAAAAAACATTTTGAAAACCCCAAAAACTAATGACCTCATTTCCCAATAAGAATAAGAATGGCTGATTTTGAAGCACCTTCGTTCTCATTAGGTTTCGATTTCGATACATCGAACCGTGATTCAGTAGATGTGAAGAAGACAGTTTTTGATGAGTTTGAGATTGAGACGCTAACTGTTGCTCATTCAGATGAGGAGGAGGAGGAGGTGTTTCAGCCAAGATTGAAGCGATTAAGGCGCGGGTGTATTTCGGGTATGGTGGATTTTCGTTCGGGTTTGGTTGTTTTTGATGATATTGATGACTTTTCGTCGCCCGAGGATAATAATGCTAAAGGTAAAAAAAGTGTTTTTTTTTTTTTTTTTTTTTGATGCAATTGTTTATTACTAGAATTAGTTTGTTGGGTTTTGGATTGCTTATTGAAACTGCTTATTTGATTATGTGAATAATGAAACAAGTTGTTTTAAGTAAACCACCACCTCACGAGAGGTAAGGATTCAAACCTCATGACATTTAGGGGGGCTCCCGGTTAGTTCGTGTATATTATTAACATGAACAAAAAATACCTCGTCTGTTTACCCATTAAGTTTTAGTAAGACTCCTTTAGTTGTGGCTGGCGGCAGTGTTTTGTAATGCTGATTATCAATTAAATCTTAAGGTAAAATAATCAGAATTAGATCATCAGTTTGAATAAGCAACTTTGTATATAATCCTAGTTAAACTTCTTACTTACACCCTTGTGTAAGTTTTCAATAGTAAATTAGTCCGATTTTTATGGGCGGTATGTGGGTGCTAATTAAACAACTTGTAGTCAGAAGTATCTTAAACCAGTATCTTTACTTACTATCACGTGTGCTTGTTTATCATTCTCATATTTACTGGTTATTAATATTGCCAACTGCAGATGAGATTATTTTTATTAATATTCTGTTATTGTAGTCATTTCAAATCAAGAAACAACTGTTATAAACAAATACAGGTCGGGTTTGGGTTCGGATTGGCATGTCAGAACACCTTAACCCGAGCATGGCATGTTTAAGTAGTTAGGTCAGTTTTGTCAATCCTAACCCGTTTACACATAACACGAACATTGCCTATTGAACCCGTTTTTCGGGTTGGTGGGTCAACCTGTGTTACTGTGTAATACCCATGGTCCAAATTTTTTTCTTCTTCGAAATTGCCAAAACTTTTATTGGCGCGCGGAAACTGCAAAGCAACAGTTTGCTTTTTCACAGTGGTAATTGAAGCTCTTTTTGTTTGTAAACCATGTTTACAGATATTATTATTGAGCAGATACCATGTTTTGTGATTTATGTAGTTATATTATTGTATCTGGTTATTTTACTTGCCATTAAAGTGTTCTGTATACTAACTTTTAGCTGTGAGAGGATATTGTAATGATGAACATCACACCAAGCCATCTGAAACTCACAAAAGACTGCCTCCACACTAGTATACGCATACACAGATGCACATAAATTATCATATATCGAACCAGATTTCTTGATTGTAACAACAAACACGAACCGCTGATCCTTAGAGCTTATCGACCACAGCATTATTGAGCATATATCATGTTTAGTGATATTACATACTATTCTGATGAACTGATTATTTTACTTGCCATTATCCATTTGCAAATTATGATGTTTTGGATATGTAGTACACACTGATGTTTGGTATATGTACCTAATTATTCCAATTAGATGAACAACAGAAGGCAATAACTTTTCTACTTTTTTCTTGTAAAAAAGCATCCAAAGTGTTGGCTATGAATAACTAAATAAGGGATACATATACTAAATTAGGAAAAGTAAAATCTGCAACACAGAAACAAAATTTAACAAAATGCTTTTTCAAATTTCCAATAGACAACATTGAATGATACGGGTCTTAGATATCAACAATAACATTTACAAAACTAAATGATTCAAATATGTTCACATTTTCTTTAATTTTTTCAGACATTTTTTGGTACCCAGAAATTCGAGAAACTTGCATTTGACAAGATCCAGTCTTTCAATATCTGTCATCTCACTGAACCCAAACGACCGAGTCCAAGTACTAACCTTGTCTGCAGATGCAGGCAGCACAATCCTCTCAACCCCCAATCCTCTTAGCATTCTTTCGACCTTATCCATCAAAACCCGACACATCCCTAATCCCCTGTACCTGAATGTTGTGGCAACAAATGGAATTTCCGCCACTTTAGAGCCGTGAATCCGCAGTGTAACAACTGTTACGATCTCATCATTTTTCTCCAAAACAGCGGTGTAAAACCCTTCAAAATTTGACCTTTTTGTAGCTCTACTAAAAATCACATCTTCGATCATGTCTTTATCCGACAAAGGATGTTTCACAGGTATAAAACACTCGTGCATCACATCTAACGCCTTCAGTAACTTACTGTAACTTTTTGTCAATTCGTACACGTCAGTATCATTCTCATCGTACTTAAGCAAACTCCAACTCAGATTTCCACCCTTCAACGAAATCACTTTCCCACGAAACTCCATAAGGCCCAAATATATTCTTTCACAATTATCCGTACAGAACCATTTAGCATCATCAACACACACTTCAAAACCCAACTTATTTATACAACTAATGTGAAAGTGATGCTCACATTGTGCACACTTTATTAAACCATGATCTTTGCTATCTCCTTCCTTTGTTTTACTAGATTGTCCCTGATGGCAAATCAGGCACGCACAAGCAGGGCAAAACCATGAATCTGAATCAGGAACACAGTCCAATCCAATACAAGTTGAATGAAACGAAGATGTGCACGAATCACATAACAATAACTCACCCCCATCTTTACAAAAGGAGCAATAATCATCATTAGTACCCGTCACGCAATCTGATGATTTTGTGGATTTATCATCTGTAACCACTGATTTTGTCGATTTATCATCTGTTGGTAACCGGCTTGCAAGCTGTAACTGATTCTGGCAATCTAAAATCGACCTCTTATCATCAAAAAATATATTAGCAGCTGGTCTATGATTCGTACTTCCAGCATGAGCTTCAAATCTTGTCAGCAAAAACATCTCATCACAACAGTCACACTTAATCCCATCTTCATAAACCCGCCCTTTTGCCATAACTCTACCATCTTTTTTACTTAAATACGACACTCTTGAACCCCTCTCCACAATATTATTCTTAATCAACGACCCAAGAACACCCCGCTTTCTAATACTAGAAACCTTAGCCTTTTGTGCTACCTTCTTTCCCGTAACCATTAATCTTTTAACATCTTGAGTCTGTTTCATCGGCCTATTACACGAAAACCCCTCATTCTTAACTTCAGATTTAACAACACTCGAATCTTTACCACTCTTCTGATCAAGACAGAAACTTTCAATACGTATCTTTTTCTGAGGTTGATCAACACACGAAAAAGACTTCAATGCGTATCTTTTTCTCATGTTAATATGATTTGAGTTCATCGAGTTCATCATCATCATCGTGATGATTACGAAGGTGATAATCAAGAATTGAATGGTATGGTATGAATTAATGCGATTTTTTTAATTTATAAGCTTGCTAATGTCGGTTAAGAAAGCCCCCTAATGTTTTGGAATGTGAAACGTTTTATTTTATGGAAACATTAGTATTTTTCCTTTATTTTTTTATTTTTTTTATTTTTTTCATAAAGAATTACTCCGTATATGAAATATGAAAGTAAAAAGGTAATATAACAGATATATGGAAACATTGTTGTTGTTGTACGAGTGGCGATGCGTCGTTGCATAGGCCAAGTGAAGAATACAAAATCCGGTGAACAAAATGAAGCAATAACTCATGCTCAAAATTTGGGTTTTATTGGTATCATTTAGTGAAATCATAGAAGCAAACCCCAGACCGAAATAGGTTTTTTAACATATAAACCAAAACAATGAAACATCCAATATGCACAATACACAGACATCATGCATGTTAACCGAGCAAAAGCACCCAAAGCCTGTTTACCACAAGACATCGGTTGTAGTTACAACATGAAGCTTAAGAAAAATACAAGTATGCAATTCCAGCCCGAAGCTTAGAGCATATATAGCGGCCATGTTTGTATACATTAATACAATGGACGTAGCATTGCAATCCACTCAACTCCGTCAGCGGTCAACCAAACTTGGCAAAATATTTCGATAAAGCTTGACTAGAAAATGACAATTCATCAAGCTCAAGTAAAGTTTTTTTCGCGCAAACATTAAATTTTAAGCTTTAATCAAACTAGTGTGACAACCAAGACTCATCTTGGTTACAAGGCTCGTGATGAACAATGGTTATAACAAAACAACCCCAATTGGGTCTGGGTCACAGAGATAACAATAAGAAAACCAAAATATAGCTTTAGAAGTACTGTCATTACACTCTTGAATAAAATTGTAACAATAATAGGTAGCAGTGCCGGGGGCATATGTTCTTGTTTATAAAACTAAATTCAAAAATATAGCGCACGAAAACAAACCTAGATTAGAAAGAAGCAGCCAAAAGGGATGGTAAGGGTTCAAAATCCCCTAAAGATATCACGAGGCAACCTTACCCCATCATCCTCTAACGACTCCTTTACGGTTTACAATCATAAGTCCCATCTCAGCATGTACCATGTACTCTACAGTCCATCAAGCCACTTGACATGCCAAACCGAGCACAAGTTGCCATAATAATACGCCACTTGAGCTCGGTGTAATATGTGGACCCTATGATAACAAAACCACTCAACTGATCTAACCAGATAGACCAGACTTAGTCCTCAAATGCTCTTTGAAGCCCATAATATCACCGTTCCACCGTGTTATAGTCTGGTTTTCACACACCCATATCTCTTTAGCGACCTGGTTAATGAGCCTAAAGTCGTGGCTAACAAGCACCATTCCACCATCCCATTCATTCAAAGCCTCAGCTAAAGAGTCAATAGTTTCAATATCCAAATGATTAGTCGGCTCATCCAACAGCAGCATCTGGGGTTGCCTAAAGGCCAACCATGCAAAAATCACACGACTCTTTTGACCATCTGACAAATTCTTCATAGGCATCACTTGGGCTTTCCCGGTCAGACCAAATCTACCAATAGAAGCCCGCATCTTCTCCTCTTCATTGCCCGGATACTCCCTCATCATATATAACAAAGCTGACATTTCCAAATCAAGTTTTTCAGCCAAATGTTGGTGGTATTGAGCAATCCTCAAGTGATTGTGACGCTTCACCATGCCTTCAAGAGGAGTCAATTCCCCTGTCATCAGCTTCAGAAGTGTACTCTTACCAGCTCCATTGGGTCCAACCAACGCCACACGAGAATCCAAGTCAACTCCAAAGTCGAGACACTTGTAGATGAGGTTATCAGGTGTGTAACCAAACTTGACCTCTGAAAACTGAAGAACGGGTGGCGGAAGCTTGCCCACATCAACAAACCGGAACACCAGTACACTGTCCCTAGAAACCTTCTCTGTCAGACCACCACGTTCCATCTTTGCTAGTGTTTTCTCCTTACTCTGAGCCTGACGAGCCAGTTTAGCAGACCCGTGTCCAAACCGAGCTATGTACTCCTTCATGTTAGCAATCTGGTCCTGCTCCCATTTGTATTGTTTCATCTGATTCTCTTCAAGTTCTGAACGGGTCTGAACATATTGGTCAAAATTACCTGAATAAATCTTCAACGTCTTACTTTGCATGTGTATGATGTTGGTGCAGACACCATTCAAGAAATCTTGAGAGTGTGAGACAACAACGAGTATACGCTCAAATTTCTGCAGTGTTTCTTCCAGCCACACACATGCTTCAAGATCTGCAATCCATCAGTAATACATAATTAGATTCACATTTAAGCATCTTTTCTTAGTGCTGGAAAACGACATGAATAAAGCAAACATGAACCAAGTAACTTTTATGTTACAATTAATTGAAAAAGTAACTCTTAAGTGAAACATTACAAGGACCGGTTCAGGTTGGACTCGTTTGACCATATGCAATTTTACCAATAGTAAAACCCTACACATTTATAAGAATACTGAATTTCTGAAAATATGGTAGGCTGCAGGCTACTATAAAACAGGTTTAAAGTGTGCCAGCTAGATTGGGTTAGAACAGGTTTGAGTGCAGGGCATATTCATGTTGTGACCAGCATGGTTTTTGGCTCCTTTTCAGGTTAATGTGAGACTATTTGTGATCACCAACAGTCTAACAGGCCTACTTTTTAGTTCTAAATCGTGAGAATATAACTCACCAAGATGATTTGTGGGTTCATCAAGCAGCAAGATGGTTGGGTTCATAAACAGAGCACGTGCCAAAGCAATTCGCATTCTCCAACCACCAGAGAAGTCTTTGGTCTTCTTTGCTTGCATCTGCTTGTTAAATCCGAGACCATTCAAAATCTCAGCTGCACGTTTTTCAGCAGTAGATGCATCCAAAGCATCCAAACGCTCATAGATACGCTCGAGTGCTTCACCACCACCATCATCCTAAGTCCACAACCAACGTAAGATTACATTTAAATATAATATATGCTACCAATTAGTGGTAAACTATACAGCTGAAATATTAAAGGTGAGCAGTACCTGTCCAGCCAAACGCTCAGCTTCAGCTTCTAATTTCAGCCTCTCTTCGTCACAATTCATGACAGCCTCAAGTGAGGACATGTCAGAAGCCTCAATTTCTCTAGTGAGATGGAATATATCCATGTGTTCAGGGATGGGAAGTTCACGCTTTCCAATTGAAGTGAGAAGAGTTGATTTCCCACAGCCATTCAATCCAAGCAAACCGTATCGTCTGTAAAATAGATTCATAATCAATAAGTATATAAAATTGTTAACCATGTAGAAATAGAGAATAAATCACAAGGGTATTGTACAAACCTTCCGTAGTTAAGCTCCAGCTCAGCATCAACAATGAGATCATGTCCATGGAAAGTAAGTGACAGAGACTCGATCTGCAATCATAATTTTAAGGTTACGTTACAAATTGGTAAAAGAAAAGGGATGACAAACATTAACCAACATTCATAAAGTAATACCAAACGTTCAAACATCTTCAACAAGTTCCATAAAGCAATACCAAACATTAATGTTTAGCAGTGTTTCATCAATTCCAAATTAGCATATATTAACAAAAAAAGTGCATGCTAAATACAAACTTTCAAGCTTGGTAACACAAAGTTCCACAAGCTAGCCACCATCAACAAGTAGATAATTAAATAAATGACATTATGCCTTTAATGAGAAGTTGAGCAATATTGCGCAATTTAATGAATTTCTACTAGCAACTCAAGCTCTACACAGAAACCAAACAATCAACACAAAATTCATTTGCAAAGAATTTGATATATAACAGCATCAAACTCAACCATATAGCAACAATCCAGTATACCACATTAACAAACATTCACGCCAAAAACTTAAAATAAAACAACAATAGTACACCCTTAGCCAAACCATCGAACAACAAGAGCATACTTTCCACTAAAAGTTGTGCAACATAGCTTAACAGCAAAACCCATCAAAGTATCAAACCAACCCAAAGCCATATTCGTAAAAAGTATACATTCAACAATCAACAAAACACGTACCAATATTTTCAATATATATCCCGAAAACTAAACATACAATACCAGATTGTTATAAATCCTCAACCTAACATATATTTATCATCCACATAACAAAATAAGGTTGGGCTTATTAGCTTATGTGTTTTCGGCTTATGTTTTATAAACGCAAAATTTCCAGCTTATGTGATACAGTAAGCTTAAAAGCCTAAAAATAAGCTTATATAGCGGGCTTATGACTTATGTGTTTTTCGGCTTATGTTTCGTAAGTTCACTTTTTGTGGCTTGTTTTGAAACTTTTCAGCTTATATAAGCTTATTATGTCATAATAAGCTTACCCAAAAGTTTCAAAATAAGCCACAAAAAAGTAAGCTTACGAAACATAAACCGAGAACCAAATAAGCCATAAGCGCGCTATATAAGCCGAAACAAACACCCCCTAAATAAATCATCAATCAATCAATCCAAATATAATCAATTAAAACACATATTAACAAAAAGGCCCAAATACGATATAAATCCAGCTTTGACTTTTGAAAAGTCAAACATACCCTAATATCCCTAGACAAAGGATGAGAACACAAAACACCAGTACAAGTCCGATCAGATATCACCAGGTTCCCCATTCCATTACTCAGATTATCACTACTCGAACTCCCGTTCATCCCGATGGCCGCCGCCTTTGCTGACGTGGCGGCCGCCGCCGCTTTCCCTCCTCTTTTCGCTGCGGCTGCTGCCTTCTTCTGCAGCGCCTTCTTCTTACTCGCATCTGACACCATCTAAACAACACAAAAAACAATATTATGAAATTAATTAGATTTACAAACCCTAGAAACCCTAATTGAAAGAGGACGGCGAGTGAAGGCGAGATCTGGTACCGTGAGATCTGACGGTGGGGAAGGAGGATTGACGGTGGCCGGAAAGTAGGGGTGGCGGCGCGTGTGTTTTGTGTGTGTGTTTTTTGGGCCTCAAAAAAAATTTGAGGGTTTGAGAGGAGGTGGGAAGGAGGTTTACGATGTATTTATAGTGGGGGTGTTTGGAAGGTGGGGTTACACGTGTCTACTGTCTACCTAATTTAGTAACTATTTTTATTTTATATGGAGTACTTGTGTTTATTTATTTTTAGGTTTCAACTATAGGTGGCAAAATGGGCGGCCGAGCGCGCACGGGCCGCGGTTCAAACGGGTTCAGGCTTAATGGGTTGGCTTAAAAGAGTATATGTTAAATGGACTTATTTTATACGAATCGTTTTAGAAAAACTCAAATGAATAAATTCCACAATTAAATATGTTAATATTTTCTGATTAAGTTAACTATTTTTTATTTTTTATACTTATTTATTTATTTTATTTTTAGGTTTCAACTTTGGATCTATGTTAGGGGTGCCATTTGTACATTTAGGCTATGTTTGGCAAAAGTAGCTGTGAGCAGTAGCATTGAGCAGTAGCAGTGAGCAGTAGCTGTGAGCTGTGAGCAGTAGCCAAAAAAGCTCACAGCTTCATAAAGAAGCATTAGGAAAATGAGCTTTCCTAAAAAATAGCAACGCCCACAGCTCTCATGCCAAACAAACATCAAAAATAAAAAAGCTCATTCTCACCGCTCATTACCTCAAAAAGCTCCAAAAAAGCTCCGCGCCAAACATAGCCTTAGTAAAATCAGAAGCAGTCTTTTTATTTTAGGTAAAGGTAAGGCTATCTACGTGTCAACCTCATTCATATACCGTGAAAGATGATATTGGGACTCATAACCTGTGAAAGACAGTATTGAGAGTTACTTTTTAAGGGTGCAATTTCTAACCTGACACAAAACTCGATCTGACATCAATACAAAAATAAACAGATTCGGATTGAATGTAAATATGTTTTGAATACAAAAATAAACAAGTTCAGGTTGAGTGTAAATAGATTTGAATTGTGTTCATGTCGGCTCATTTAACCCATTTATCAATCAGGTCATGTTCGAGGTGAGAGTATGTTAAATGGGTTGACTGACCCGCCAACTCGTTTAAAATTTTCCATAAATAAAAAATTGTATATTATAATATCAGTTAAAATAGGTTAAACAAATTGATATGCGAAATCGGTTTTTGATTCGATTCGATTTACTTTTGCCAAAATCATATCCAAATCGAAACCGAATATTTATTTCGGTTCGATTAGGTTTTGAAAATTCATTCAGACATAAAAATGATTTAGTATCAGTTTTCAGTTCATGTGGGTATTGCCCGATTTGTAAACACCTATGCATGGCATTAACAACAATAGAAAAATGATATTTATCCTTACTTTTTTATTTTTAAATGTTTTTAAAGTTTAAATCGGCTGGGAACTTTGACTTCGTATATTTTCTTTAAGTGTCGAGCCGGTGTTCTTCAACAACTTAGCTCAGTCAATGAGCATATGTTTCAACGACTTTTTTATTTAAAGGTTTGAATTGAACATGGGACGTATTTCATCAAAAGCTTTTTTTAGTGGTTAACTAGATGTTTGCGATTAGAGATTGATATTTTTGAAAGAATGACAAAATGGCATGTGGATTCAACTATTTATCTTTTTCGTATAATCTCTATTAATTTTTATAACTTTGATAATCATATAGTTACCAAATTAAGTAATTATATATTTTTAGAAAGATTATAGCAATGTTCACATGGCCTTTAATTTTTTTGGCTTTACTGAAGGAGTTTTTCTATTAACTTATTTATTGGATTTATTAGCTTACGGCTGTGTTTGGTAAAAGTAGCAGTGAACTCTGAGCAGTGAGCTATGAGTAGTAGCCACAGCTTACAGCTCACCAAGTCACCACTCACAACTTCTTAAAGAAGCATTGAAAAATGAGTTTTCATAAAAAATAGCAAAGCTCACTGCTCCTTTACCAAACGAACAATAAAAATCAAAAAGCTCATTGCTTACCGCTCATCGCCCCAAAAGGCTTCAAAAAGCTCCGCGCCAAACATAGCCACGTAACGTTTGAGAAATTTAAAAGGTTATTATTCCAGCTTATGAACACGTTAAATTGAGTTTTTAAATTAGGTGATAACTTGGCTACAATTTTTGTAGCCAATTGACTACGATACTTTATAAAAAATACAAAAGCAATGAATTAGGGACTAACAGAAAAATTAAGATCCATAAAAGAATTAATAACCTACATTTATATCACAAAATTATAGCCAATTAGCTAAAAAAAATATATAGCTAACATATTCCTTTTAAATTAATCTATAAAGTAACTTGATAAGCATATAAGTCAAGTATCCAGAGACGTATGAGTTTTTTTTCACACTTTTTTTACATAAAGCCGAGTTACAAAGCTTTTCACAAAGCTCCAAACAAGGTAATGACTTTTCGTTTAGAAAGTTGGCGTAAGTGTTTTGAATTTGCTTACATCAAATATGACTTGAAAAGTAAAAGATATGAAATATTAGAGGGGAAGGTATCGTGAGTAAGTTTATTTACTCATTCGCGTCTCGCAGTGGCACATCATCTTAACAAACTTCTCCTAACAACTTTCTTTCACTAACAACTAATTACAACTTACTCATTTGGCCCAACCACTTACAACTTTATTTATTTTATTTAAATTATCAAATAAACTAAATTCGTTTCATTAAAAATAAAATTACATTACAACATACTAAATTACACACAATTAAAAATAACATTACAAAAAAAAAAAACGTTACGAAATAAGTAAATAAAAAACAATACGAGAATAAAAATTACAACGCATTAATCAAAAAACAGCACACAAACATTTTACTCGGAATCTTCATCGTCATTGAGATTTTGGAATTTTCTCATTATTTTTGTTTGTCTCTTTCGGATGATTTCAGCCTTTGCCAGGTCATCCGCCAAGTTGGCATTTAGCAGGAGAAACTTCATCTCCTTCATCTCTAACACCTTAACTTCCTTCTTCCTCCTCGCCTCGTTCAAGGATATCTGACTATCGGCTTTTTCCGTATATTTTGAGGAGAATTGTGCCAAAAAACTACTCGTTTGGCTACCACTAGAGCTCGCCGCGCTCGACGTCGAAGTCGACTTTTGTTTCTTTGCAGCTCGACTCTTTCTGTTGCCGTCTCTTTCGGGAGGGGTCGCTTGTCAGGGCCGAATATATCTTCGAGACATGTAATGTCAATTGGCTCATCGGCATCCCATTTAGGGTAGTGTCTCAGAATCTCCCAAACGTGAACATACACGAAGCTTTTATTTCCAAAGCATTGTTCAAAGTTGATCTTTGCATTTTCGAGATGATCATGATCGTTTTCACCGCTTCTACACTGTAAATGTCTATAAACAGCGTTGAATTTTGGACAATCTCCATTAAGCCTTGTCCATTTCACCGTGAGCATATTTTTTATACTAGGCTCATGCTCATTACAAAGGTTGAACATCTCCACAACCTGGTTCCAAAAGTGCTCCTCGGAACGGTCATTTCCGATATCTTTATCTTGCGAACCTCTATCCAAATTTCCACAAGAAGCTTTTTCTTCTTCACTACTCCACATCCTAACCACACGCGTACCTAGCTCCTCCATCTCATTTTTATCATCGGCGTCCAAATTCACGACACTTTTTTTTCCCTTTTTTTAGCCTTTTTTCATTTACCTTTTACCGGTTCACGTGCTTGTGGTACTTTGAATTGTGAACCCGACGGTTGTGATTCAACGTGTTGTTGTGGTTGCGAGGGAGGAAACGTTGAAGGTTGTGACGGGTTAAAAAATTGCGGTGCCCAAAAGATTTGTTGTGAGGATTTGCGAATCCTTGTTGAAACGCAAACTGTTGATTACGGTAAATTGTCTAGGGATTAAATTGTTGCGTACCATATTGAGGTATTTGTGGTGACATCGGATTAGAATTTTGTGATGAGGGGGTAGACGAACCCCCGTATTGTGGTGGGTTTGAGTTAAAGAGGTTCTTGAAATACCCGTCTTCGTGTGGATTTTGAGACATCTTTTTTCTTTTTTTTTTTCTTTTCTTTTTTTTTTTTTCCCGATATATAGAGAGTAAGGTGTATTGGATTGTATGTGAAAAATAATGTGTATTTGATTGGTATAGAGTGGAGTGTGTTAAATTTTTCAAAATAAATAAAAAGCCTTAAACGGTAATATTACCGTTTCTAATTCAGTGGGCCCAACTCAAACGGTTCTTTTGTCAGAAATGTAGCTCGCCGTGCAGGTGAGCAAGTGATCTTTGGTGAGGCACGAGTAGGGGTGGCGGTATGGTGGCGAGCGACGAGGAGGCTGCCATCGTGGCTTGGCGAGCGAAGACGAGGCCACACCTTCCCCTCTTAGCTAGTTTTTAGAGTTTTAGAAAGTTTGACTTAATCATAACTTTTAAAGTTTGGTAAGAAAGAGTATAACATAAACCTAACTTTGCTTAGGAGTTAGCTTAATCTCTGGTTAACTTAATTTGTGTTTAATAGTTGTTGAATTAATAAGCAAAACAAAGACGATTGATGTTTAGGTATAAATCGATGCTTGTTTTTATTTGAACTCGAGATGCATGTTCATTCATATCTAGATTTTTTTAGCGTATATATATGAGCTTGTATGTTCTAAAATTATAAGCCAATATTTTGAATCTTCCAATTCGACAAACTTATAAAAAAGTGATGGTGACTTCATATTTTGTTTGGAACAGTTTGTATCAAGGTTTGGTTTCAATAAAGCTCGTAAACGTCATACAGAGTAAACAAATGGCATAGGTCACAATATAGCAATGATTTTTTTTTCGAAGTTCCGTTTTGATACGTGAACTGTAAAAAGTATCATTAAATGCAACGAACTTTCATAGAGTGTTCTGATATGCATATTTTGATTTGTTGTCACGATAAAAATTGTGACACGTGTCAGTTTTTCTGGTATGACAACAAATTAACATGTGAATATTAGAACACTTTATGAAAATTTGTTGCATTTAACGAAATTTTTTATAATTCATGTATCAAGATTGATTTTAAAAAACTTTTGTTGCTATTTTGTTACCTAAAACAAACAACTAACTTTATATGGCTACTTGAGTGAAGCTTGACATCCCAACAGCCCAACTGAATAAATGGCTAAATGAATTAGGGTCCATTTAGCAAACCAACTGGGCTAGTGAAACTTCGCCAACAGCCCAACGTTGGATATGATCCTTTGCAACTTATGTTATTTCGCCTTTTGTGAGAATCAAATGGGGGGTTTCGGTTAAAAGTTTATTGATTAATTCATTCCATATTTGATTTAAGGATGACGATGTTAAAGAGATACGTAATGAGGTTATTCATGTCGATAAAGTACATAACAGCAAATGTGGCGGACAGGAACAACGGACGGATTGTTGCAAACAGCATCAACTGTCGAACATTCTATCAAGAACTCACTCGAGTGTGGTAGAACATGCAATGCTAAGGCTGCAACAGTTGTGGGTGAGGTGTTGGCTATGCGACTTAAAGTAGAAGGTCTTGAAAAAGGACTAGGACGAGGTGTTCATGTAGACATTAATAAAGAGTTGGAGAAAAAGGACTTCAAAAACCGAGCAAAAGTATGGGCAGTCATTAATTCGCTTAGGGACAATGGAGTTAAACTTATACTTGATGAAAATGATAATAACACTTCAGGTTCTGATTAAAGTCGCTTCCTCTTATTTTTGTATGTAGATTGTAATTTCAAAAGATTATGAGAATTACCTATGCCTCATAAAGAGGGTTAAATACATTTGTTACCATGTTCTTATAAGCAGTTGACATTGATCTCATAAAATACGACCAAAAAAAAATATGTAACCTCCCACACTGATGCTTGCAGAAAAGTAAGTGGATCACAGAGTGAATATTCAATTTCTGCAATATGATTAAAAGTTCTTGCAGGAAAAAGAAAAAAAAAAAAAAAAAAAAAAAAAAAAAAGGAAAGCAAGAAAAGTGAAAATTCCCAGAAAGAGTTTTTTATGTGACTGTTGTACTTTTAAAAAGTAATTAACAAAGTATGCATTTTTAAAAGTAATTAACATAATGTTTAGTTATTTGTTTTTTAGAATAAAATCATAAAATTCTATGAAAGTTGGGTCTTTTAGCAGTCATCGTCCTCCATTTACATAACGTCATTTTGTTCATCTTTGTCATTACTGACTCTTTTATTAGCAACAATCCGGATGAATCACATGATTCTGACATCGATCACCTGGAATAATATTGCTCCATGTCACACAATTCTCACATATCGCATAGAGAAACACGGTAAACAAACAACTAGCTGACTGGTACCATCACACCCGGCACTATCAACGAAACCCAATACCATAATTACCTAAGGACCGATATGAGAACAATTGTTATTCCGATCTTCATACGGAAGTATTACGTTCGTAACTACATCAGAAGTCAAAGCGAACTAACATGGAATGACATTGTTAATCGAAAATATTACATTTTCTTTTGCTCGGTTTCTCCTAGTGATGATTCCAGAATTATGCCGTACCTCGTGACTGTCACCGGAGTCGGCATTGGGCAATGGTACATAAGTAAGAGATGAAGACAGGATTAGCTGGCTTTTATTTAAGTACTATCTTTTCTTCTGGATTAATTGAAATGTTGACAATAAATTAAAGATCGTGAAGATTATAAGAAGACGGTCGGTTTGTAGCTAAAAAACCACATGCCACGAGATTTAATGGTTTGTAAAAGTTACAAAAAAGGATAACTAAATACTATGTTAAATACTTTTAAGTACTTATCTTTATTACCTATAAAGCAAAAATGGTCAAAGAGGAATGTGAAAAACTGAATTTTGGGTCAATCCCGAAAATACCCTTGTCAAACTTATTAATGGATAGAATTGGAGAACATGGAATGTCAACTTTTTAATACAGGCCTTCAATTTTAAGAAACTTTTTAAGGCAAATATTGATTGAATCATTAATACACGCCTTCAATTTGTAACCTAAAACACTTCTTCTCTCTAACCTAAAACACAAATACGCGCCACTCTTTTCTGAACAACCGCCGACTGCGGCCACCACAACCTGATCGCCCCGTCTTCTGCCGAATTCACCACCATCTCTCGATAGTTAGGTGGTCTCAGGTAGTTCCGATTGGTGGTTTTGACTATTGGTGTAAAACCCTAAAATCTAAAACTTGTGAAGTTCCCAAATTACCCCTCTAACTTTGAAATTTTAAGAACACTATAATCAAAAATCTAAAGTACTAAGTCCTAATACATTCATAATATAAATAAACCTTACACTTTAATATAATGAACTAAATACTTAACTTTGACATACTAAGACTATATTATAAGACCAAGTCACACGCCTAAATATTTTTATGGGCCGATTTCTTTATCACAACACTATTACAAAATCCTTGGGCTTATTACATTTGAAAAAAATGCATAAAACTTGAGCCAACCATATCATTCGGCCTGTTGGCCCATTCAAACCCACATCACAATAATAAGAGGACCAGTGTATTTTGTTTTTACCTCTCACCATATTACGCTTCAACAAAAACATAAAACCCTAACCCTACTAAGAAAAATAGCGGCATAAGTTCTGGTTTCTCTCCATCTTCTGTTCGACATCAAGGGAGCTTAAAAAGGGTGTTTGTTCGATCATGGGTTACCGTTTCGAAAGGAGGGTTGGTGTTTGCTCAGTTTTCATTTTATCGTGGGTCTCTTGTCCTTGCTTTCTGTCCAGTTGTTTACCACCAAGGGTAACACACATCTATCTTTTCTCTCTTTTGATATCATTTATATCTCCTGTTGGAATGGATGCATGAATCAGATTAATAAGAGAACATGTATACGTTTTGTAAACTCACATAAAATAACGAATAAGAACTAGTATGAATCGATATATATGTAGTAACATGGAATATGTAATGTGTTATCCTTTGTTTCTTTGGCGTGTGTGTGTAATAAAATCAGGATAGGGTAGAGTGCGTAGGTTCTTTTCGGTCTCGTAAATGGTCGTTGTGGTTGCTGTCAATGGTAAATTAAAACCTGTAAGCATGTGGCTTGTGAAGATTAGAGTGATCAAATTGGATACAAGATCTGGTGCATAAACTAGTAAAAAGGGCATAGGTGATTAAGCAAATATCGAGTCGGAGGTAAAAAGTGAAACGTGTATATGTCTAAAATGTATAAACTATTTTTCTCAATATATATGTATATGTGAGTGCATGCATGTTGCGTGTGTAAGGGGGTTAAGGTCTTGACCTAGCGTGATGTTTTAAATATGTTTTGGCTTATTGTGATTTCTTGTGTTGCATGTAGTAACTTAGCAGCATTTGTCGACCACAAACTCAAACAGAAAACGCACCCTAAATATTGATCACATGTAACCTTATGCTAACTATAAGATGCTAGTCTAACATTATCATGGAACAAATATAGAAGTGAAGAAACTGTGATTTCGAATTAGAGAAATGCATGCATGTGGCTTCGCTTATTTTCGAATCGAAATATAATAAAATATAAGGAGTATCTCGGATTTGTTTTTGGTCATGAAAATTGTTCATAAAATGAGAAGACTTGATATGCATTGATATAATTTATACTTTGGACCCTATACTTTGTAGTAATTACACTTTTACACCTAAACTACCGCAAATTATCATAGTTAACCCTAATCTATTAATATTTATTATTTTGAGAACTTTAACTTAATTAAATGCTATTTGGAACCATAAATGATTAATCTTGCTAATCCGAGGAACTTACTAAAACGGAAAACTTACTTAAAATGGAAAGGTACTATTTTTGGGAAGCTGTTATAAATGAAAAGTTACTAAAAATGAAAAGCCGACTAAAATGAACAATCGGATTTAAAATAAGTTATTAATAATATGCCGATTATTAATTCGTGTAGATTCGCTGAAGAATGAGTGATTTCCTATTCTTATGTTATGATATGGTTTCGTTGGCGGTTTAAGGTACAGATATTCCGTACTCTTTCAGCAAGAGTACAACTTCTTTCTCTCTCATGGCCCTTTTCTCTCTCTCTCTTATATTGAACCCTTGATATTAAGCCTTGATATTGACCCTTGATATTGAACCTTGATATTGACCTTGATAATTGGACCTTGACTTGAACCCTTGATTTTGACTTGACCACTTGTACATGACATTGAACCATGAACCCTTGACCCATCAGTATTTTTACCCAGGAGCTACTTGTTGTGGAGTAGCCACAACCATAGCATTGATGCACCAATGTTATGTACTCTAGTGTGGTTGGAGAGATGTACTACACCGTCCCTGATTCTTGTGATCTACTGCTGCTATGATTATTATGATTATTGTTATTGGCCAGCAGGGGCGTATGGATGCATCCTAGATTTGTCTTGACTTGTCTTGGGCTACGGCCATCTTGATTATGGTATGGACTTACATGATATATATTACTTGGTGACTGGGCGTGTGTGCATTACAGCCCCTCACATCTTGGGAGTTGATCACTCCATCTTGGGATACTTGACTTGAAATACTTGACTTGATATTTGTGTGCCTGGGGGTTAAATACTGATGACCTTGACACTTGACACCTGATAGCCTTGACACTTGACACCTGATAGCCTTGACCCTTGACACTTGACACCTGATAGCCTTGACCCTTGACACTTGACACCTGATAGTCTTGACACTTGACACTTGATACTTGACACTTGACACTTGATACTTGATACCTAATACTTGACACTTGATACTTGACTCTTGGTACTTGACCTTGCAAACTATTGATACTTGATCTTGCTTAATTCTTGGAAACCTTGAAACTTGGTAACCTTTGACACTAGAGCTGGCAAATCGTGTCTTAACAAGTCTTAACAGGTTTTGAGCGCGCGAATAACATAAGTTTCAAATATGAAAACGACTCGTTTAACACTTTGTTTTGGTGGTTTGAGTATGACAGATATACGTTTTATGTATCAAAAATGTTAAATATTGAATCCTAGAATAATAAAAACAATTATTTTAAAAAATAAAAAAATTGCATAGTACATTTTTTCCCTTAACAGGTCTTAACAGATCCTAACAGGTACCCAATTTGCCAGCTCTATTTGACACTATACTTAAACCCTTGACATTATACTTGACGATCCTTGAAACTAGTTAATCATTGCTATTACACTTGACGATTCGGGATACTTAACCTTAATGACTCTTCATATTTAACCTTGAAAATTCTTTGATATACCTTGTGACACCATATGAAATTTCTATTCATACTCTCTTGTCTTATTACTTGATGTGCTTGTTATCATCATATCTGTTCACTGAGCTTCTTATGCTCAGCCGCGTTTTCTTTTCCATGCGGCAGGTACTTAAGCTAGGATGCGGGGTTTAGCTTTGGGGATGAGAGAGTGAGGACCAAACTTAGAGTTCCCTTATATTATGGACATGGTTTTATTATTGTAATTCCCTTATTTTGGAATTCATTTGTAACCTTGTACTCATTGTATTATTAAAGTATAAAGCTTGCGTTTTGCTCTGTTGGACACTATTTATTGTGATATCTTTACCCTTGACGGGTTGGGGTGTTACAATTGGTAGTTTTTTGCAGTTAGTTTTTGGTTGTGTCTCAAACAGAATAACGACAGAAGGCCGGGAATAAAATTTATCTTGCACAAGGTTTGTGGTTTTTTGGTCTTACTTTTTTATCTTTTGATATATTTTATAGAAGGGGATCCTGTAGTGGTTAATGGTGGTCCTAGATCTATTGTTTATAATAGTCGGATATGAGATTTATTGTTTATGCCGATGGTGTTTTCGTAACCGTATTTTTTGTTATTGTGTTTTACAAGTATTCTAAACTTAGTTTTTAGAACAGGCAATGATGAAACTTCAATATCTACACAGTAGAGATGTCCTATTATTTACAATTCATTATCCAATAACACTGATTTTTTGTTGACTTTTGTGCAGTGATTTACGATGAAGCGTCATTGCGTCAAAATGTCATTATACTTATGGCTAATAGTCTCTACTATACTAAGTTTAAAGGGCATTGCATGGTAAGTATTCATTTATATATTGGTTATAAAATCTGTAATATCTTTAAAATTCTATATTTAGAAGATTTTGATGTTTTTTTAATTCTTTTTGTATTACAGCAACCAGATATTGATGAGCTCCTTTTTATCATAGCCTCATTATTAACAACGAAACTTCTGGTATAAATTTTAGTACTCCGTAAATATTTAACCATGTTTTTGGATTTTTAATTTTTATCAATAAATGTGTTACGTGTGAATAAAGTAGTGTTTACCACGTGTGAATCGCATAGGGGAAGAGAGGGAATGAAGTAGAGGCTGGTTCAGGAGGCGTGGTGCAGGGCAAAACATTTCAAACCTGCAGAAACATATCTCGCCTCTATGATCTGGTATTTCAAATTGGTTTCAAATTGTTAAATACTCTTCATGATATGCAGTAGTTGGTTTTGACAGGAAATCAGGCTATGTTACAATGGCATGATGACGTTGTGCATATTGTAGTGAAAATTGCATGCTTGATATGTCTATGTGCTTAATTGTATATGATTAGTTGCTTTCATGTTCTCTTATGTGTCAGTGTACAATTATCCTTTCACTTCAGGATATGGAGAAAGAGCTTCCTGTAGAGTGTCAAATTGATTGTTTCAAAGTTTTTGCCTTGACGTTCGGCTGTGTTCCATCACACCAACACATAGGTATATAGTGACTACTTGAACTTATATGGTTTAAGGTTTTATTATTTTATTGTGTGTTTGGAAGGACAACGTAAAATAGTGATTTGTTGCATTAGTTGTGAATCTGAAGCTTTAGGTATTAAATTTATATAGCTGAAGTTTGATGCGCGGGTTTCATATGGGTGTTTTAACAGGAAGATTCTTAATAGCAGTTAGTTTAAGGCGACATGATGTCTAATATTATAAACCTTCATATCTCATTGCGGTGACAAATTTGGAAAAGCTTCATGTTTGTCAGAGAAATTCTTATTGAGATTAAAATAAGCTTTTGATGGTAAGAATATTTGAAACATTGTAGGATTTTGTGTATTGCTAAACGAGGTGTGTATGCATACATATGTAGTTTAAGAGGGTACTTGACTGCGTGTTTTAGCTTAACTCTTTCGAGGGTGTTTAGGATGCTTATTTGTATATTGGGCTTTGCAGCTATATATTAGAAATTCACGGCCCGAGCTTATGACATAGCAACCATAAAGACATTAGTAAATACGGATTTTTATGAATATGCTCAAGTTCAAGCCTGATTGCAGGGGAGGTGGCCAAGCGACAATCAGGCTCCTAATGACACCAAGCCCACAATGAATCTCTATCTTGTAACATTTATTATCCAGTAACATTTATTTATGTAATATGTTTTGTAATAGTTTAGTCCACATAGGTCCGACCCATGAAGCCCATAACCGATCTATCTTTATCTTGTAACTACAAGACGAGTACCTGTGCACACCAATGGAATTTTATAGCGGCACATAGTTATAATGATATTTTAGTTAAGTATTTTGTACAACGTTTTGTGTAACAAAAATATCACTATAATTATATGCCGCTATAAAATTCCGTGACTATGCACGGGTACTCGTCTAGTTTTATTAAATACTTTTTAAAAACACAAGTGTCACCTAAAAAACTCTTCCCAAAAAGTGTTTTTGATGCATCGTTATTGTTTTTCCTTGACATGGCATGTGTTGGTTATGAGATTGCACCAAAGAATCAAAGATCACGCTAGATGGCTTGTTGGCTTCAATGGCCATCACTAATTCACTATAGACTCTTGCACTCTTGTGTAGATGTAAATCTACTCAAAATCGATTCGGTATTGCTAATGTCAAGTCTAATATTCAATAAGTCACTATTTGAAACGATAAGGGGTGACCCAGCGTTAACAATACCAGTCTTCCAAAGTGGAGGTCAAAGGTTTGAATCCAACGGGGAGAAAATTAATCCCCTTTTGGTCATGGAGGTTCACCTGCACCGACTCCGGGCTACCATAAAAAGTAGTCACCTTGAGATTAGTCGGCTCGTAATGTCGAGTCGGAAACCAAGGTAAATTAATATTTAAGATTTTTTTTTTTTTTTTTTTTTTTTTTTTTTTTTTTTTTTTTTTTTAGCAGAGATTACATTTCACTCCTCACAAATGAAGGTAATTTGAACACAACAAGTTACATCGAATATAATGGCCAAAATCGAATCCAACTTGCCAAACAAAATACACAAGGTAACAAGTTAAGCCAAAACAAGACATACACCACACTAGTTGTGACAGACTACAGCAACACCATACAAGGGTGGGGGAATCAAAAAAGTGATGTAGACACAACCATAAGAAAACGTAGCTTTACAAAAGTAGATAAAGTACATTAAATTAGTATGTTATAAACCTATCATATGGAGGAAAGTCTTTTAGTTTCAACATCACATGCCATGAATTAGTATGTTCTAAACCTTTATAGTAACTTTGGACAAACTTTTGTTTACGAATGTTAGTCACCTGCATATTATTGTCAATTACTATGTAAATGACTAGAAACAATCATCAAAATATAAACTTCAACTTTACAGACACAGAATTACCTCACAATGATCCAAGCAATCAGTGTTCTTTAGCTTCTTTAAACCAATAGATGGACCAAAAAGCACCTTTGGCTCCCAACTTACGCCGTGAGACTGCCTCAAAACATCCCTGCAAACTACTATCAAGCAACTGTTGACGAAAGTGCATAAGGCCATCTTTTGTCTTAGCATCTTTAAAAGAGGGATAATATAGCTGATTATCTGATTCTTTCCTATTAAAATTAGCTGTCGTGAATAATGAATTATCACTAATTTCCAACAAGATTGGTTTGATGTATGGTATATTGGCGATCTTCTTCAAAATGTGTTATGCCCTTTCTATCAAATCTGAGATCCATTTTTGGGGTAAGAGACACTTGAGATCCAAAACTGACCCACGAAGACATTCAATTTTTTCTTTTGAAGGACTAACTAAACTCCTCCCATTACTTTCAGTTAAGAACACAGGTTGGGGAGGAAGGTTGTCGTAATCACGGCTCTGGAGACTTTGTATGGTTGAAGTTTCCTCAGAAGTTTCTGTTGGCGAACAATCCCCATGCATATAGTCACTCCCTATATCATAGTACCCAAAATTTACCTTTGTTTGATTCATAAGCTTGTTCTCCCGTACTTCCCGACAACATGTAAGACAGAGTTCATATTTGCATGTTGAACACTTTCGGTGAAGATCAACTATTGATGTTGAGCAGTAGTCGCTGGTCAAAATATAATAAGATATTGAAAATGATGCAACAAACACGGACACACATATACACAGCATAAAGAGTTACTAATAAAGAAAATTACCAAAAGATGCGTCGTGCAGGGGTCATCGGGAACCTGCTCTATTTTTATTGAAGACATTGATATCCCTACACACGAAAAATAATTAAATAAATAAATAATAAAAATAACGTTTACACTAAGCTGAAGGTTTCAATGGAATGGGAAATATGGTTTTCTTTTAGAAAATTCACCTCGAGCAGACGCTTCCGAAAAAATTTCCTTCTCTTGTTCTTCATGAATATCTTTTAAAAACGGGAGTAGTGACTTGATTAGATACTCATGATGCGGCTGCAACATCACATGATCACCGGAGCCTATGTTTTGCATCTGTGTTCCAAAAGGTATTAGATTTTAACGTGAGCACATGATAATATATAGTATGCTTTTTCTTATGTAATATGCATTACAAACCTTCAATTGTCCACCTTGATGTTCCACACCCTTAACTCTCTTAACTTTTCTAGTATAAACAATTGTCGAAACTGGAGATCTTTTACGAGATAGAGCTTCATTAGTGTCATGGACGTTCTCACTTTTGACGAAGTCCGGATTTTCATTTCTAGGCGCAGCTGCAGCATCATTGTCCAAATGATGATCTACCTCATCATTTTCCCCCAGGTTCACATCGTCATTAGTAACATGGAGATTCTCATCGCCAGTTGGCTCCGGTGGAAGGGCAAATTCAGGAGATCTTTTATGAGATAGAGCTTCATTAGTGTCATGGACGTTCTCACTTTCGACGAAGTTCGGATTTTCATTTCTAGGCGCAGCTGCAGCATCATTGTCCAAATGATGATCTACCTCGTCATTTTCCCCCAGGTTCACATCGTCATTAGTAACATGGAGGTCTGATGAGGCGAAAAATGATCCGTTTTTAGGGGGTCATTTAAGCCCGAATCCGAATTTATTTGATCAAATATTGCCCTAAATCGTTCCTTTTGTGATTTTAGGTACTTTGGGAGTGAAATCTGGAAAAGGAAGCAATTCGGACGTTTTTGAAGCATAAAAGTGAAGAAAACGCCAAAGTCTTAATTTTTCATGCTAGGAACAGTGCATGACGGCGTCAAGAGTAGTTCCCTGACGGCGTCAAGAGTAAACTTCCATGACGACCCAGAAGAGTTTTGACGGCGTCATGAAGGTAGGGCGTCAAGAGTAAAAGTCATGACGGCCTGGAAATGTTTTGTACTTGACGGCGTCAAATGTAGATCTAGGCAGTCCGAGGATTGTTTTGGCGGCGAGGTGACGGCGTCACCTATTTGGTCTTGACGCCGTCAGACCCCTTTTTCTATATATAGTTTTCTAGTTTTTCACATTAAAAAAGGAGAGAAGTTTTGGGAGAAACTCTAAGTACGATTTTGGTGTAACTTTACAGGTTTTTCAAGGGTTCCAACCCCTTGATACCTTGCATGATTAATCAAGATAAGTGTTCTTCTAATTCAATCAATATGTCTATGTGTTGGTTGTCTATATCATGTTCTTGTCTTAATTCTATCATGCTAGGCTAGATCTATCTTGTGTTTGCTTAGATCTAATGAAACCTAGATATTGATTATTTGTTGATTACTTGTTTATTCTTGTCTTGGATGAATGATTTATATGTTAGGCCTAAGAAAACTGGCAGATCTCCAATTGGTAACATGCTTGAACGTCTTAAGAAACATGAACCAACGCCCACTAGGTCTTTATTGGTTGTATTTAATGCATGAGCCACTGTTTACAATCCCTATAGTTGCGCTGGGCATGGTGTAGGAGGAGATAAGAGCTCATAGAATTGGGGAGTTATGTGTGCCCCCCATGAATGGTATTAAGGAATACGATCCGTCATCCATGCAATTATAACAAGTAATTAACATGTAAAAGATATCTAGGGAGTAGTGAATCTAAGTAAACACATTTTCTCCAATTACTGCTCACAACCTTAGTATAAATTAGTTTATTTTCATTTCTAGTATTTTATTTTGATTGCATCTTAGTATTGGGTTAGTTGATTAGCAACTAATTCCGCCCAAATCCTTCAAACCCGAGATTTTAATTTGCTTTCCATAAAATATAAAAACACAAAAATAATCATCCCTCACCTTTAGAACTAGTATTTAGGCTTTCTAATCCTAGCGACACTATTCCTAAGCTGAACGATCAATCCCCCGGTACTTGTCACTATACTATACTACAACGATCAGGTACACTGCCTGGTGGGGGTTGTAAGCTTCTCGAGATCCCTCGAGAGGTAAAGCCTTTTGCGATTCCCATGCATCAAGTTTTTGGCGCCACTGCCGGGGAATAGTTATTGTCTAGGTTAGAATTTCTTTTTATTAGGTCTACTTGCTAGATTCCTTTCTAGTAAGATTTTTTTTTTTTTTTTTTTTAGGTCTTCTTTAGTCTATCTCATTTCTTTGTGCTTTTGTTTGTAACTCTTTACCATCCGACATCATGAAAGGTGGTAACATCTTTGAACCCATCATCCCACCACAACAAAACCCACCATTAGAACCCCTTAAGCCCCGAACCTTAGGAGAGTATTCCCAACCTAGCCACCAAGGCTACCGAAACACCATTGAGCTCACCGGAGCCAATGTGACCCCCTTGCGATCCGACACCATCCGGTTGGTGCAAAGCGGATGTGCATTCCATGGACTTCGTTCCGAAGATCCAAACCAACATCTTAAGGACTTTCTCAAAATCGTAGATTCCATAGACCTAGGTGTTGAAACTAGAGAGACTACCCGTTTACGCCTATTCCAATTCTCTCTACGGGATCAAGCTAGTCAATGGCTTAAGCGTTTACCCGCGGGATCCATCACCACATGGGATAACCTCACCAATCGCTTCCTTACTCAATTCTTCCCGCCGGGGAAGACCGCAATGCTTAGAAATGACATTCTGATGTTTGAACAGCAGCAGGGTGAAACTTTCTACGAAGCTTGGGCCCGTTTTAAGGAACTCCTCCACAAGGTCCCTCATCATGGTATAAACCTTTGATTATTAGTCCAGATTTTGTACGACCATGTTGACTATCACACTAAGCAATTGATAGGGCCGCGGGAGGTAAACTGCGTGATAAGAACGCCGAGGAGTCTTAGGCAATTATCGAGGAGCTCGCCACTGATAATCAGGAAATGTGGGAGTTTAATCACACAGTGGAAGCAGCTATCAATGTAGTCTCAGCATCTGGAGGAACCACCGAAATCCCCGATGAACTCCTATGCAAACTCAAGGCAAGTTGACTATTTTGAGGAAAGGCAAAGGAGGCCTTTAAGTCCTAGACAAGCTGCTGTCAACTCTGTCTCAAAACCAACTTCGGCACCATTATCTGAGTCACCTTCTAGAGAACATGTCAAGACTTTTCGAAACTACACCCCACCTTGCTCCCCTCCTAAGGAACTTAGCTCGGAGTTTGAGGCTAGGATGAGAGAATATATGGCAACTCACTCAGATCGGCTTGCTAGATTCGAGGAAGCAGTTTATAAGCAAAAGGAGGAGATGCAGGAGAAAATGAATGAGATGATGAGTCTATTAGAGGAGTACGCCAACCAGAGAACCCCCGAACGAATACTACTAAGGAAAGAAAGCGCCACTCCCACCACCCAATTTGTTAACTCCATCACCATTGTCCATAAGGATAACGAGAAGGTAGAAACTCCTGCTAAAAAAACCTTAGAAAAACCACCAGAATCCCAACCTTTGAGTTACTACCTGAAACATGATATAAACAAAAACACCATAACAAATTGGATTAAGGGTGATGGGCGTAACCAATCCTCCAGACAGGTTTCTGAGAAAGAGGAAGAAGTGAAAGATGAGTATGATACGCTTCCTGGAGGATCAGTATTCGAGAAGCTATTGGTACAAAAAGTGGCGACTAAGCAGATAGCATGCGGGAACTTTGAGATACCAACGAGCATCGGGGACTTGAAACATCTTAGTGCTTTTGCCGACCAAGGATCGGAAGTAAATCTTATGCCCCTAACTATTTACATCCAACTAACGTCAAAAATGCCAGCACCTACTCGAGTTAGGCTATCTTTTGTTGGACACTCGTACGTATACCCCCTAGGAATCGCAGAAGATGTATTAGTTAATGTTGCAGGATTCATGTACCCCGTTGATTTTATGATCATTGATGATAAAGGGGATGAATGCATGCCAATAATCCTTGGGGCACCATTCCTCACCACCGCTAGGGCTGTCATTAAGTATGAAGGTAGGAAGATTGAGCTTAAATCTGGAAAAAGAAAGATTAGCTTCCCCATGATCCCGCGAAGTGGGCATGAGAGTTTGAGTTGGAGAATGATCAAAAACAGCATTGGCACGACACCCATTCGTGTTCAGAATAAGATTCTTGCATGGGAGGCAAGAGTCAAAAGCTATAAGAAAGCCAAGAATGAAAGAAGAAAAAGCAATAAGGTTCAGGTCGAGCTTGAACATACTCGACCCGAAGAAAATCATTCACCATTTGAGGAAGGGAACTTGGTACTCTTGAGACACTTGGAAACAACAATACCACCCGATAAACCAAGTCCTTGGTGGTATGGGCCATTCACAATCGAAGGATTGAGCCAAGATGGGGTAGCTAACTTGAGAAGCAAATTAGGTGGAATGGTGATTGCAAGTATCGATAGATTGAGGCACTACCACCATAATAGTAATGATCGCAACTACATGGGGTATATCATTTCAAATGATGAAATCACGTAGTAACCCATGACCTTGAGTCTAGCTACAAGACTCGTAAATAAAGAAAAGCGCTTCTTGGGAGGCAACCCATGTTTTGTGTGATTTTATTTGTTTGTTTGTTATTTGCTTCCGTATGCATGCTTAATTTTTATTGTTGGTTGATCATGTTTCTAAACTAAATAGTGGAAATACTTTACTTTGTTGTTTTGGCCTAGTCTTAACTCCACCTAAAAGTATTTTTGCAAAAGATAAGTGTAAGGGGAAACCCCAAATATGTTTTTAAGAAACAAACCGATTATGATTCTCCACAATATTAAATGAACATGTATATTCGTACTTGTTAGAGTCAAATGCTTGTATTGAGTCATAATGAAGTTTTGCAGGATTTTCCAGGAAGTAGAACGAAGTTTTTCCAGAAATTTTCCGGAAACTTAACATAAGAATTTCTGCAGGTCAATTCTGACGGCGTCAGGAGTTTACTCTTGACGGCGTCAGGAGTTAAAATCTGGAAATTTTACCGGTTTTGTTTTTCTAACGGAGTCTTATGGTTTTTTGTGAATTATTAAGTTTTATAATCTCCAGGAGATCTGCAAACTTCATTCCACAAGCATTATATCTTATCTTGTTTTCTAGGATTTAGTAACTTATATACGATGCCGCCGATTTTACGCGAGGTTGTCTTGTCTATTTTGTCAGGTTTTACAGGTTATGTATGATAAGAAGATGATTTATATTCTGGAAGGGAAGCTTTGATTGTTCATTTTCTTGGAGGAAAATTTAACCTGGCCACCTTATTATCCATACCGAGCGAATCAGGGGAGTATTTGATTTCATTCTCTTTACTTTTTCACTTTTACATTCTTTACTTGAATATTGGGGACAATGTTCATCTTAAGTGTAAGGGGAGGGTAAAAAGATGATACCTTACATATGCACTTTCGCTTGAGTTTGTTTTGTTTAATGGTAGATGTGTAATAAAACTATGAGAAATACTTGTTAGTGCAATTTTAGTGCCAAATTTAAAAAATTTTACAACATTTAGGAGTGAAACTTTAGCCATAGCAAGCGTCTCATAGATAGGAGATTGTATGACTAGCACATAACCGTATATTCAGAAAAATTTGCCACCAAAATATGTGAGGTTCGCCTTTAGATTTGATAGGAAAAGCATTCATTATTAGTGCTTATGAGTGTACCGGTAGTATTTAGATTCTAGAACTTGTGTTAGTGATGCATCCCGAGACCTCTAGTGAGACTACAGTCGTGTGGTAGGATTTACTACATGATAAGAGGCATTAGGATCACCCTTGTGTTAAACCCGTATCATAATTACTTGACCATTTAAGTCATATTATTTGGCTAGTTAAGTCAACTAATTTTTCCCACACCCTTAGCGTTGTACTCATTTTTAGTACACGAAACCCCTAGTACACCCCTCCGAGCCTATCT
Source organism: Artemisia argyi (assembly GCA_030686995.1). Classification (NCBI taxonomy): domain Eukaryota; kingdom Viridiplantae; phylum Streptophyta; class Magnoliopsida; order Asterales; family Asteraceae; genus Artemisia; species Artemisia argyi. The sequence goes on from CM060695.1 coordinate 28,352,763, forward strand.
TTTCGTTTCTAACTTTAAGCATTTTACTTAAAGGAAGAATTTGTTACACCCCACTTAAATGTACAACCAAATCGCCTTAGCCTTCCGTGTATGCGCTCATTTTTAGTGCATTATTGTTATTTGTTAAACCCTAAGTTAACTTTCTAATTGATTACATGGTTGCTAAGTCGAGTCATATCGTTGTACATATTGTTTTGGGACGATTGGGACTCATGGGTAAAGTACTTATTTTATGAAGTAATGGGGAAGAACATCATTTATTACCCCCATATGTACGTTAATCTTAAAAGTGCTCCAAGTGTTTTGATTTTCTTAATTCGAGTCATTAGATTAGTTAATTGTAAAGTATGTAAAAATTCAAGTGTAAGGGAAATTTTCATTCCCTATGATGTATTATTTTGGATAGTAGGGTAAGAGTGTATGCACAAAAAATAAAAAATAAATAAAAATAAAAAAAAAATAAAAAAAAAAGAAAAAACATACGGACTACCATCCCGTTTCATTCTATGTTTATTTTATGTTTTTGTTATTTTTCATTTATTAGCATAAGTCGAGTCTAGTCTTGGCTTAGCAGCGCCATATTGTACATGTAATTGACCAAGATTGTTAACTCGCCACCAGTAAAACTTCCTTTATCCAACAAAACCGTGTATTTCATATCCCTATACCTAACATTACAACCCTTTAAAAGACCTCTTTGATAGTTTATCCTAGGTGTTTACGCCATGTGGTGGAGGTTTGATCCTTTCCCAAGCCTATGGTAATCTATTTTGCCATGACAGGTAGTGAGAGATATCTTCCATTTCCATATTGTAATTTATACTTTATTACACCCGAGAGATGTGAGTATCTAAACACTATTTGTAAGGTGCTTGTATATGACCTCCGTGCTTGTCTATTGGTCTTTAGTGGAACGATTATTTGTTATAATTACTTTTTTATTAGTGTTAAATGACCCCTAACTTGTATTTTGAGTAGAATAAAAGCGCATTTGCTTGAGGACAAGCAAATCTCAAGTGTAAGGGTATATGATGAGGCGAAAAATGATCCGTTTTTAGGGGGTCATTTAAGCCCGAATCCGAATTTATTTGATCAAATATTGCCCTAAATCGTTCCTTTTGTGATTTTAGGTACTTTGGGAGTGAAATCTGAAAAAGGAAGCAATTCGGACGTTTTTGGAGCATAAAAGTGAAGAAAACGCCAAAGTCTTAATTTTCCATGCTAGGAACAGTGCATGACGGCGTCAAGAGTAGTTCCCTGACGGCGTCAAGAGTAAAATTCCATGACGACCCAGAAGAGTTTTGACGGCGTCATGAAGGTAGGGCGTCAAGAGTAAAAGTCATGACGGCCTGGAAATGTTTTGTACTTGAAGGCGTCAAATGTAGATCTAGGCAGTCCGAGGATTGTTTTGGCGGCGAGGTGACGGCGTTACCTATTTGGTCTTGACGCCGTCAGGCCCCTTTTTCTATATATAGTTTCCTAGTTTTTCACATTAAAAAAGGAGAGAAGTTTTGGGAGAAACCCTAAGTACGATTTTGGTGTAACTTTACAGGTTTTTCAAGGGTTCCAACCCCTTGATACCTTGCATGATTAATCAAGATAAGTGTTCTTCTAATTCAATCAATATGTCTATGTGTTGGTTGTCTATATCATGTTCTTGTCTTAATTATATCATGCTAGGCTAGATCTATCTTGTGTTTGCTTAGATCTAATGAAACCTAGATATTGATTATTTGTTGATTACTTGTTTATTCTTGTCTTGGATGAATGATTTATATGTTAGGCTTAAGAAAACTGGCAGATCTCCAATTGGTAACATGCTTGAACGTCTTAAGAAACATGAACCAACGCGCACTAGGTCTTTATTGGTTGTATTTAATGCATGAGCCACTGTTTACTGTAACACCCCGAAAATCGGACTAAAGCAGCGGAAGTCTAATCGGGGTATTACTTCATAGAAACATAGCCATAATCATAGAGAACGACATAAAAGAGTCGTTTTGAGAAAATTCGTTATCATTCATCAAACATAAAATCAGAGTAGCCATAACGGTTTAATGAGTTTAGAAATACATAAGGAGAATGTCTTGAATCAAAATGAATGATAACAATTTTAAGTGAACCCCAAGGGTGCCCTGATCCACTCCGTGCCATAGATGCAAGTTAATTACCTGAGATAAAACATGCTAAAAGAGTCAACACAAAGGTTGAGTGAATCCACAGTGTTTAAGTTATAATAGTTGAACACAAGTCAAATCGTTATGAAAACAGTAACATCGTAATGTAAAATATTGCACTAAGCCTCATGACACGCAAACCTTAACGTCGTTATGCAGCCATAAGAAATATATAATAATCTTATGGGGTAGAAGCCTACACATAATAGTATGATGTAGGTGATAGGGCCCTCGGGTAATAGGAGTTTGCCAGTTTCCTAGTAGTTCTCAAATAAAGTGCATTTGACTATCAATCCGGCTAGCACGAAAGCTATCTATCCGGCTAGCACAAATGGGCTGTCAACTTCCAATAGATCTATTCACTATATTCGCGTTCACTCGCAAGTGATTAATGGGTCATGGTATGAGGGACTTTTGGCAGAAACAGTAACTTAGGCAATAACAATCAGGATAGCATACAGAAAAATACTTGTGTTCAGATTTATAGCATGTATCTCCCCACGGGTTTGAAAACATAGTAAAATGTGGGACTATGTACTCACCTCAGTAGTAGTAGTAGCGATGCAATAGATTCAATAAGGTGGTGACAAATCCAACGCGCAACCTAGAATAGTATGGCTTAATTTAGTTCATGGTTCAAGTTTTAAGACTCGATGAACGTAAATAAATATAAAAGTTTTTAAAATGTTACGTTATTGTTGTTTGGGTGGCATTATTTAGGTTTGAAATTAGTTTTGCAAATATCGGATCTAGAAAGTGTACACGGACATAAGTAGACGAAAGACGACAAGCGAGAATAGCGACCGAAAGACGAGATGTACGAACGATGGCGACCTGCGAGGTTGGGTCTTTAGACGTTGGTTAGGGGTGTATATATGTGTTTGTAAAGAAACATTGTATATATATATATATATATATATATATATATATATATATATATATATATATATATATATATATATATATATATATATATATATATATATATATATATATATATAATTTGATATAATAGTTTTACTAGAGAATACTTGCACTAAAATTTTCTTATAGATTATAAGTATAAAAACTTTTAGAAAAATCGGCATGACTTACGTATAAATTTTAAAAAGTTTGTATTTATGTGTAAATATAGTTTAATATAAAAGTGTGTAAGTAAATGTATTTTAAATAAAGGTTTTAAGCAAAAGGTTTGTAGTGTAACTTGTCATTTCATATTTTGTAAATCTTATGTAAATTGTTATAAAAATGTATTAGGTTACATAAACGACAATAGTACTCGTAGTATTATATTTTTGCTTAAGCTAGTTATAAGTTTAGTGATACGCGTAGTCGTGTTTGATTATAAGTTTGTGTCGAAGTATAGCCTTTCATAAAATGAGTAAAACAGCACTGTGTAGGGAGAACACGTCGGGGAAGGTCGCGAATAGACATAGCAGAGATCGGTTTGATGTTGTAAAGGTGAGTCGTGTACGAGTAATATTGCAAACACAACTAGTGTTGGTTTATTTTGGTTACAAGGGTGGGCTGCGGCCCATAGGGGAATTCCATCTGTTTTGGGCCTTACCGGTTGGGCTTATCATTTCATTTGGGCAGCAGGTTTGGGCAAAAAGGCTCAACACTTTACTAATTGCAAAAGGTTTGAGAAATACAGGGGGTTGGAGTAGTTTTAGACGCAAGGAGGTAATTCAAGATGCAAGGTTTTGAGACCTTTATCGAGCAGGCAACTCGAGCAAATCCTAAGCTTTCTTCCGATTTTCGTTAGACTATATGGTACATCACACCCGGGGCGTCTCGTTATGAATGGTACAACGCTCATGTGTACCCAGTTGGTGCATTAGTTGGGTGTCAAGCAAAGGGCTTACTATAAGGCAACATATCAAAGGCTAAGTAGAATCAACCCCGAATAAGCGTCGACGTAGGTGAGATGTTATCACCATTTGGTTAAAACATGAATAGAATAAACAGGTCCAAGATCAACCCGAGACAACAAGGGTAATCGGGTTCTAACGAATCATCTAAACAGACCCTCGAAACTAGCTCAACACAGCAACGAACAAGACTTGAAGGTAGACCAAAATATACACACCTCGAATTGAGCCGATATTAAATCCGGTTTTTAGTTTGGTTTCAAATTTAGTCACACCACAAACAAACATCAAGGTTTAACATAGAATTCAAATCGACAACAATAGTTACTACCAACAAGACAAAACTATCACAAACCAAATGGGTATTAAAGAAGCAGTTACAAGTTTTATTGAATAAGAATAAGAACAACAACAAATCCTTACAACAAGTGAAGCTGATCCGAAGAAAACAGAAGATGAAACGGATGACTGGAACTCGATTCCCACAAGCAAATCCTCACTCCTTCGAAAACCCAGAAAACCTCTTCCTCTCAAGACTGCAATATTTGTGATAGTGGAAATTGAAGAATTGTGTGGAAAACTCATGGGAATCAAGAGATTCATATAGATTCAATACAAAGGAGGTTGGACTCCAACTTTCCCAAAAGTGGTGTTGATCGATTCACTAAAAGAGGAAAAACTTATCACCGCCAAGTCATCCATGGGGGCTCGCGTTTGACTTCAAGATTAGGACAAAGAGGTCATCCCCGTGAGTGATAGGGACCTGTATCGAAACCCTCAATCCAGCCACGCCGCATTTAAGCAATGAAAGTGATGGTAGGTCTTAAGGGAGCGGCATGGAGGAGCGCAGAAGAGAGTGAGACATGTTTTTGGATGGTGTTGTGATGCGTGTGTAGAAAGAGAAGGGTGGGTTATCTTCTTTGGGTTGCTTGGTTTTCATCGCCTAGGAGAGGCAGGAAAAAGAAATAGTGAGGCGTGGGATTGCTAAAGTAATGGTGGAGTATTATTTATCTTGTTTGTATGAATTTCCATATGTACATAAGTATACAATTCTTTGTTGTGTTTTATTTATCTTAACATATTGAGTGGTAGAATAAAATGTAGAAAATAAAGGTGAGCGGTGAGGTGCGAAATGATTTTCATAATGTTCGAGCTTCGGGTTTAGATGCGTCCCGGTACTTGATTATAAATTTTTATGCCATATTATCGTGGTGTCGATACGTGTGGGTTTTTAGCGAAGCAAGATGTGAGTTCACCACATTAATTTGTCGATAAAGTCCATATTGTTGTTTAGCAATAACATGAAAGTAAGTATTTAGATGCGATTATATATCGAAACTACTGAATGTCACATTCATAAAGAAATTTTTCGGTCTAATAGGAAATTAGTAAATGGGAAAATGTCGGGTTATTACAGTACCTACCCCTAATTCTGAATTCCGTCCCGGAATTCTTAGTTCGTGATAGTGGTCGGGGTTGTCTCGGTGAAGATGTGTGGGTATTTCGCACAGATTTGGTCTTCACGCTCCCATGTGTATTCCGGTCCTCTATTAGAGTTCCATCTAACCTTGATGATAGGGATACAGCTTTGTTTTAGTTGTTTCACATCTCGGTCCATAATTTCCACTGGTTCCTCTATGAAGTTGAGTTTTTCGTCAAGTCGGAGTCCTTTGAATGGGATGACAAGAGTTTCATCCGATAGACATTTCCTCAAATTTGACACGTGAAAGGTATTGTGCACCCTACTGAGCTCCTCAGGGAGTTCAAGTTTGTACGCTACTGAACCGACTCTTTCCAGTATCTTGAATGGCCCGACGTATCTAGGATTGAGCTTCCCACGTTTCCCAAACCTAATCATTCCTTTCCAAGGGGATACCTTCAGCAGAACTTTATCCCCAACTTGAAATTCCATAGGCTTTCGCCTCACATCAGCATAGCTCTTTTGACGGTCCCTGGCAGCCTGCAAGCACTGTCTGATTTGTACAATCTTCTCGGTGGTTTCATGAATAAGTTCGGGCCCTGAGAGTTGAACATCTCCCACTTCCGCCCAACACACTGGTGATCGGCACTTTCGTCCATAAAGTGCTTCAAATGGCGCAACTTTGATGCTAGCGTGATAGCTGTTATTGTAGGAGAACTCTGCTAATGGTAAGTGCTTATCCCATCCTTTCCCAAAATCGATCACACATGCCCGTAGCATGTCTTCCAAGGTCTGGATGGTTCTCTCACTCTGCCCATCAGTCTGCGGATGATACGCGGTGCTCATATCCAATCGAGTACCCAAGGCTTTTTGCAAGGACTGCCAAAAGTGTGATGTGAAACGACTATCTCGATCTGAGATAATGGAAATTGGCACGCCATGTCGCGAGACTATTTCCTTCACATATAATCGTGCCAAAATTTCCATGTCGTCAGTCTCTTTAATTGGTAAGAAGTGGGCGGACTTGGTAAGTCGATCCACAATAACCCATATGGTGTCGTATCCTCCTGACGTCTTAGGTAGTTTTGTGATGAAATCCATTGTGATTCTCTCCCATTTCCACATTGGAAGTTCGGGTTGTATCAATAGGCCGGATGGTTTTTGGTGCTCAGCCTTTACCCTTGAGCACGTCAGACACTTCCCGACATATTCGGCGATGTCAGCCTTCATGTTAGGCCACCAATAAAGCTTCTTGAGATCCTGGTACATTTTGTCCGAACCCGGGTGAATGGAGTATTTGGACTTATGAGATTCGTGCATAATAAGGTCACGAATCCCTCCATATAGTGGAATCCAGCTTCGGTCCTTGAAGCACAATCTCCCGTCTGTTTTCCTTACGAATCCATTCTCACTTTCAGGCATACCATAAATCTTTTCCTTTGGTCTGTTTTCTTCTTTGAGGGCTTCAGTCTGAGCTTCTATGATTTTTGATGGTAACGTTGACCTGATTATCATCCCCAAAGAGCGGACTCTAAGAGGTCTGATTCGCTCCTTTCGACTTAAGGCATCGGCTACGACATTTGCCTTCCCAGGGTGATAGCGAATCTCACAATCGTAGTCACTGAGTAACTCCAACCATCGGCGTTGTCTCATGTTCAATTCCTTTTGATCTAGAATGTGTTGGAGACTCTTGTGATCTGTGTATACCGTACACTTGGTGCCATATAAGTAATGTCTCCACATTTTAAGAGCAAACACCACTGCTCCTAGTTCCAGGTCATGGGTGGTGTAGTTCTTCTCGTGAGTTTTGAGCTGTCTGGAAGCGTAGGCGATCACTTTACTCCTTTGCATCAACACGGCGCCTAAGCCCTGGTACGATGCATCGCAGTCCACTACGAAGTCTTCACTTCCTTCCGGTAGTGCTAAGATTGGAGCTTCACAAAGCTTTTGTTTCAAGAGTTGGAATGACGACTCTTGCTTTTCTCCCCAGTCAAACTTCTTCTTCTTTTGGGTCAACTCTGTCAAAGGTTTGGCGATCTTTGAGAAGCCTTCGATAAATCTCCGGTAGTACCCAGCAAGACCTAAGAATTGACGGATCTCCGTAGGACTTGTAGGAGACGCCCAATTCCTAACAGATTCAACCTTTGCGGGGTCCACATGAATGCCCTTGCTGTCGATTACGTGTCCCAGAAATTGCACCTTCTCAATCCAAAACTCACACTTGGAAAATTTTGCATACAACTTCTCCTCTTTGAGTAATCCTAGAAGGATCTTCAAATGTTTCGCGTGCTCTTCTTTACTTCGGGAGTAAATGAGGATATCATCTATGAATACGATTACAAACTTGTCCAAGTAAGGTTTGCACACTCGGTTCATTAGGTCCATAAACACTGCTGGTGCGTTAGTTAAACCGAAAGGCATTACTTGGAATTCGTAGTGACCATATCGTGTCCTGAAAGCTGTCTTGGGGATGTCTTCTTCCCTAACCCTCAGTTGATGATACCCCGACCTTAGATCAATCTTCGAGTAAACGCTCGATCCTTGCAGCTGGTCAAACAAGTCGTCGATCCTGGGCAATGGATATCGATTCTTCACAGTAAGTTTATTTAACTCACGATAGTCAATACACATCCGGAAAGATCCATCTTTCTTCTTAACGAACAACACCGGAGCTCCCCAAGGTGAAGAACTTGGGCGAATGAACCCTTTCTCCGACAACTCTTGTAATTGTTCAGATAACTCTTTCATTTCCGATGGCGCCAACCTGTATGGTGCTCTTGCCACTGGCGCGGCTCCTGGTACTAAGTCAATCTGAAATTCTACTTGGCGAACTGGTGGGAGGCCGGGCAACTCCTCGGGAAATACCTCAAGGAAATCCCTTACTATCGGTACATCTTCAGGGCGTTTCTCCTCCGACTTCTTTTCTGTCACTTGTGCCAAAAAGGCGTGACATCCTCTATCGATATACTTTACCGTCTTGACGAAGGATATGATGTTGAAACGAGTCTTACTATATTCGCCACGAACGATTAGGGTGTTACCTTGAAACGGAATGTGAACGGCCTTTTCATCACAAATAATCCTAGCATGGTTCTTGGATAACCAATCCATTCCTACGACTACGTCGAAACTACCCAGCTTAACAGGCATAAGATCGATTTCGAAGGGCTGGTCAAGTAAGAGTAATGTACAACCTCGTACTATGGTGTTAGTGCTTTCAAGTTCCCCGTTGGCTAGTTCGATTTCGTAAGTGGTGTCTAACTTGGTTGGGGCGTGGTTAAGTAAAGATGCAAATGCAATGGAAACGAAACTTCTATCGGCTCCAGAATCAAATAAAACTTTAGCAAGGTGGTTGTTAAGTGGAAACGTACCCGTGACTATGTCTGGGCCTTGCTGGTCATTCCCTTCTCCCATCACGTAAGCTCGCCCACGAGCCTTGTTGTTTTGGTTGGCATTCTGTTTCGGGCACTGGTTCCTGTAGTGTCCCTTCTCACCACATCCATGGCACACCACAGTCACTGGTTGCAAGTTGGCGCCAGTGGCCTTACAGTCTCGGGTTTGGTGCCCAGTTCGCTGACATCTCCCACACCTAGCATAACAGTGTCCATTGTGATGTAGTCTGCATCGGTTACACATAGGAGCGAGTCCAGCATAGCCTTGAGTTCCAGTTGGTGTGGTAACATAAGCCATGGCGGTTTCTCGTCGGCGATTCTGTTGGTTGTGGTGATGGTTTCGGTTTTGTTGATAGTTCTGGTTGTTGTAGCGGTTGTTATTGTTGTTGTTATGGGGAAAGTGGTTGTTGTGAGGGTTGGGGTTGTGAGAGTTGTGGTTGTTTCTTCAGTCATCAAATTTCCGTTTTTGATTGTTGTTGCCGAGGGTTTGGTTATGCTTAATCTCTCTTTCCAACAGTCTCTGAGCGAGTTCCATAGCCTCTTCCAGGGTTTGAGGTTTGGAAGCAGTGACATTCCCTTCTATGCTCCTAGGCAGACCCTCCACATACCTTTCCAGTAATTTCTCAAGGTTTGGCACTTTGGTGGGGCACAACACAGCTAATTCCTGAAACCTTCGATCATAAGTCTTGATGTCAACCCCTTTTACCACCAAGCGGTCAAACTCATCCTCCAGTTTTCTGATCTCTGTGCGAGTGCAGTACTTCCTTAACATCCTTTGCTTGAAGTCAGCCCAAGTGATTTGGTGAGCTTCCTCTATGCCCATGTTCTGTGCAGTAGTGTTCCACCAGGACAAAGCATCTTCTAGTAGTGTACCAGTAGCAAATGAGACCCTGTTTTCATTAGAGCACCCGCTCCTTGAGAACACTGTTTCAGAGCGCTCGAACCAACGAGCAAGTTCAGATACTCCTTCAGTCCCTTTGAAGTATGTAGGCTTGCAGGCCATGAAATCCTTGTAAGTACACTTGCGTGTCCCAGATGTCTCGCCCTCTCCATTTGGCCTGTTCGTATTGCTGGAACGTGCCATGGCCGCAGCCTGCTCTCCTAATGCAGCTGTAATACCGTCAGCAATCAACTTTTGAACTGCAACTGGAGTCATAGGAGTTGTGGGGGTTGCAGGGGTTGTTGTCGTTGCTGCCTTCTTACGAGGAGCCATTCTTCTAAAAAAATCACAATACACACTTGAGAATTTGGTACCAAGATTAACACAATATAAAGAAATATTACAATCAATCCCATAACAGTCAAGGTTATAATGCTATTCAACCATACAATGAGTACATCATCACCAACACAACCATATCAATCATAATAAGTATCACGACATGCTTGAAAAGGAACATAATTTCACAACATACATGACATTCATAATGAGTCACAACATGGTGGTACATGAGAGTAATCATAACATAAGATCAAATACTAGAACAACATAAATCAATATCCATACATTACAATCATAACCAACACGAGGTTTTAATAATCTGATACATTGTTCAAATAACAAGATACAACATTATTAATGCCACATAGGGCAAGCTAGATGTCTCTGCATGCAGTGATATGTCATAGATCTATGGGGCTCCAGGTGCGCCTCCCAACCTCCTCTCCAAGTCTCGAATGATCCGAATCATCCCTAACATCTCTGCATCTCTCGCTCGCTCTCGAGCTCGCACCTCCTCAAGGGATACTCTGAGTGCATGGACTGTAGCAGTGGTAGCAGCTAGCTCCTGTGTCTGATGCTCCAGCATCTGCTGCGTAATCACTGAAATCTCTCGCTGATCCTGCATCTCATGACTCTGAACATCCAACTTGTGACCCATCTCAGTAACTGTATCCATGGTCTCCTCCAACTCAGTGTCCATCATCTGAAATACCTGCTCCAAAGCCACCCTATGAACCACGAGGTTAGTCACCTCCTCCTCCATGTTCTCTACCCACTCAAGAGAAATCTCCTCCACAACACCTACAATATCATCGATCCTATCCTCATGCCTAACCAGTCTAGCTGCTAGTAGTGGAACAGTATGGTGCCCCTGCTCTCCGGTGACTGGTAGTACGGGTGTAGAACTCTCTCCAAGCTCAGACACTCTCGGGGGTCCCTCTATGAATCTCCAACGACGAATAGCCTCTGGCAGATATGACCAACTCTGGGCATCATCCCCCCCATGGGTGTCAGGTGAGGGAACAGTCTCAGTGGCAGCTGCTGGGGGTATGGGAATAGGAGACAAAGTAGTAGGTGGTACAGGTACAGTAGTAGTCTGAGAGTAAAATACAGTAGGTGGCGGCATAGGTGGAAAAGTCTCAGTGGTGAATGTAGGTAGCATGTAGGGGGGAGGCGGGGGTAAAGGGGATGTCGGTGAAGCTAGTGGTAATGGTGAGGATGGTGGTGATGGAGAAAGAGGTAGGGGTAGTGATATAGCAGCAGGTGGGGCACGTGCTCGCTTACGAGCGGAAAAGCGAAGAGTAGGTCCATCTGGATGGTACTTGAACCTTTTTCCAAAAGGCTCAGGCTCATAGGGCTCAAGGACACGCACACGCTTGCGCCGGCGAGCCGGGGCAGGCGGTGGTGGAGGTGGAGTGGGTGTAGTAGTATCAACAGTATCTGAGTCAGATGACTCCCCGTCAGCGTCAGATCCAGAGTGATGACTAGGGAGTGGGGTGGGGCAATCATCAGCTGCCAAGAACTGCTGAGACTGAAGGTACTGATCCTGGAGGTACTGATCATAGGTCATAGGTCCAACAAGGGGACGGTAAAGTGGTCCATCAGCAAATGAATCATGGGGTGTTGGAGCGACTTCACCCTCCTCAAAGGGCTCCGTCTCTCCGGAAGCATTCTCGGAAGGGACATCAGAGGGGATAGCAGGAGAAACAGGTAAGGTGATATCAGATAGTATGATGGTAGGGGGTGATGCCAGAGGTGCGTCGTCACTGTCAAACAAGATAATAACCGGGGGTGACATAGTACTGTAATATCCCAAAATAATACAAGGTAAAATAAGCCGAAGTAAAATAAGTAAAACGAGCCTTCTTAGTATAAGTAATGTTAAATATCTACTAGCCATGATATTTATAAATTATGCATCATTTGCTAAGCAAATCTCTATGCATGATACTCGTAAAGTGCAGGCACGGAGGACACAAGGTAGTAAGGTGTAAAATAGTTCATTTTGAAATGTGGTTATAGTCCAGTGTTTTGAAAATACACTTGGTTCTCTATAACCATGGCTCTGATACCAATCTGTAACACCCCGAAAATCGGACTAAAGCAGCGGAAGTCTAATCGGGGTATTACTTCATAGAAACATAGCCATAATCATAGAGAATGACATAAAAGAGTCGTTTTGAGAAAATTCGTTATCATTCATCAAACATAAAATCAGAGTAGCCATAACGGTTTAATGAGTTTAGAAATACATAAGGAGAATGTCTTGAATCAAAATGAATGATAACAATTTTAAGTGAACCCCAAGGGTGCCCTGATCCACTCCGTGCCATAGATGCAAGTTAATTACCTGAGATAAAACATGCTAAAAGAGTCAACACAAAGGTTGAGTGAATCCACAGTGTTTAAGTTATAATAGCTGAACACAAGTCAAATCGTTATGAAAACAGTAACATCGTAATGTAAAATATTGCACTAAGCCTCATGATACGCAAACCTTAACGTCGTTATGCAGCCATAAGAAATATATAATAATCTTATGGGGTAGAAGCCTACACATAATAGTATGATGTAGGTGATAGGGCCCTCGGGTAATAGGAGTTTGCCAGTTTCCTAGTAGTTCTCAAATAAAGTGCATTTGACTATCAATCCGGCTAGCACGAAAGCTATCTATCCGGCTAGCACAAATGGGCTGTCAACTTCCAATAGATCTATTCACTATATTCGCGTTCACTCGCAAGTGATTAATGGGTCATGGTATGAGGGACTTTTGGCAGAAACAGTAACTTAGGCAATAACAATCAGGATAGCATACAGAAAAATACTTGTGTTCAGATTTATAGCATGTATCTCCCCACGGGTTTGAAAACATAGTAAAATGTGGGACTATGTACTCAACTCAGTAGTAGTAGTAGCGATGCAATAGATTCAATAAGGTGGTGACAAATCCAACGCGCAACCTAGAATAGTATGGCTTAATTTAGTTCATGGTTCAAGTTTTAAGACTCGATGAACGTAAATAAATATAAAAGTTTTTAAAATGTTACGTTATTGTTGTTTGGGTGGCATTATTTAGGTTTGAAATTAGTTTTGCAAATATCGGCTCTAGAAAGTGTACACGGACATAAGTAGACGAAAGACGACAAGCGAGAATAGCGACCGAAAGACGAGATGTACGAACGATGGCGACCTGCGAGGTTGGGTCTTTAGACGTTGGTTAGGGGTGTATATATGTGTTTGTAAAGAAACATTGTATATATATATATATATATATATATATATATAATTTGATCTAATAGTTTTACTAGAGAATACTTGCACTAAAATTTTCTTATAGATTATAAGTATAAAAACTTTTAGAAAAATCGGCATGACTTACGTATAAATTTTAAAAAGTTTGTATTTATGTGTAAATATAGTTTAATATAAAAGTGTGTAAGTAAATGTATTTTAAATAAAGGTTTTAAGCAAAAGGTTTGTAGTGTAACTTGTCATTTCATATTTTGTAAATCTTATGTAAATTGTTATAAAAATGTATTAGGTTACATAAACGACAATAGTACTCGTAGTATTATATTTTTGCTTAAGCTAGTTATAAGTTTAGTGATACGCGTAGTCGTGTTTGATTATAAGTTTGTGTCGAAGTATAGCCTTTCATAAAACGAGTAAAACAGCATTGTGTAGGGAGAACACGTCGGGGAAGGTCGCGAATAGACATAGCAGAGATCGGTTTGATGTTGTAAAGGTGAGTCGTGTACGAGTAATATTGCAAACACAACTAGTGTTGGTTTATTTTGGTTACAAGGGTGGGCTGCAGCCCATAGGGGAATTCCATCTGTTTTGGGCCTTACCGGTTGGGCTTATCATTTCATTTGGGCAGCAGGTTTGGGCAAAAAGGCTTAACACTTTACTAATTGCAAAAGGTTTGAGAAATACAGGGGGTTGGAGTAGTTTTAGACGCAAGGAGGTAATTCAAGATGCAAGGTTTTGAGACCTCTATCGAGCAGGCAACTCGAGCAAATCCTAAGCTTTCTTCCGATTTTCGTTAGACTATATGGTACATCACACCCGGGGCGTCTCGTTATGAATGGTACAACGCTCATGTGTACCCAGTTGGTGCATTAGTTGGGTGTCAAGCAAAGGGCTTACTATAAGGCAACATATCAAAGGCTAAGTAGAATCAACCCCGAATAAGCGTCGACGTAGGTGAGATGTTATCACCATTTGGTTAAAACATGAATAGAATAAACAGGTCCAAGATCAACCCGAGACAACAAGGGTAATCGGGTTCTAACGAATCATCTAAATAGACCCTCGAAACTAGCTCAACACAGCAACGAACAAGACTTGAAGGTAGACCAAAATATACACACCTCGAATTGAGCCGATATTAAATCCGGTTTTTAGTTTGGTTTCAAATTTAGTCACACCAGAAACAAACATCAAGGTTTAACATAGAATTCAAATCGACAACAATAGTTACTACCAACAAGACAAAACTATCACAAACCAAATGGGTATTAAAGAAGCAGTTACAAGTTTTATTGAATAAGAATAAGAACAACAACAAATCCTTACAACAAGTGAAGCTGATCCGAAGAAAACAGAAGATGAAACGGATGACTGGAACTCGATTCCCACAAGCAAATCCTCACTCCTTCGAAAACCCAGAAAACCTCTTCCTCTCAAGACTGCAATATTTGTGATAGTGGAAATTGAAGAATTGTGTGGAAAACTCATGGGAATCAAGAGATTCATATAGATTCAATACAAAGGAGGTTGGACTCCAACTTTCCCAAAAGTGGTGTTGATCGATTCACTAAAAGAGGAAAAACTTATCACCGCCAAGTCATCCATGGGGGCTCGCGTTTGACTTCAAGATTAGGACAAAGAGGTCATCCCCGTGAGTGATAGGGACCTGTATCGAAACCCTCAATCCAGCCACGCCGCATTTAAGCGATGAAAGTGATGGTAGGTCTTAAGGGAGCGGCATGAAGGAGCGCAGAAGAGAGTGAGACATGTTTTTGGATGGTGTTGTGATGCGTGTGTAGAAAGAGAAGGGTGGGTTATCTTCTTTGGGTTGCTTGGTTTTCATCGCCTAGGAGAGGCAGGAAAAAGAAATAGTGAGGCGTGGGATTGCTAAAGTAATGGTGGAGTATTATTTATCTTGTTTGTATGAATTTCCATATGTACATAAGTATACAATTCTTTGTTGTGTTTTATTTATCTTAACATATTGAGTGGTAGAATAAAATGTAGAAAATAAAGGTGAGCGGTGAGGTGCGAAATGATTTTCATAATGTTCGAGCTTCGGGTTTAGATGCGTCCCGGTACTTGATTATAAATTTTTATGCCATATTATCGTGGTGTCGATACGTGTGGGTTTTTAGCGAAGCAAGATGTGAGTTCACCACATTAATTTGTCGATAAAGTCCATATTGTTGTTTAGCAATAACATGAAAGTAAGTATTTAGATGCGATTATATATCGAAACTACTGAATGTCACATTCATAAAGAAATTTTTCGGTCTAATAGGAAATTAGTAAATGGGAAAATGTCGGGTTATTACATTTACAATCCCTATAGTTGTGCTGGGCATGGTGTAGGAGGAGATAAGAGCTCATAGAGTTGGGGAGTTATGTGTGCCACCCCATGAATGGTATTAAGGAATACGATCCGTCATCCATGCAATTATAACAAGTAATTAACATGTAAAAGATATCTAGGGAGTAGTGAATCTAAGTAAATACATTTTCTCCAATTACTGCTCACAACCTTAGTATAAATTAGTTTATTTTCATTTCTAGTATTTTATTTTGATTGCATCTTAGTATTGGGTTAGTTGATTAGCAACTAATTCCGCCCAAATCCTTCAAACCCGAGATTTTCATTTGCTTTCCATAAAATATAAAAACACAAAAATAATCATCCCTCACCTTTAGAACTAGTATTTAGGCTTTCTAATCCTAGCGACACTATTCCTAAGCTGAACGATCAATCCCCCGGTACTTGTCACTATACTATACTACAACGATCAGGTACACTGCCTGGTGGGGGTTGTAAGCTTCTCGAGATCCCTCGAGAGGTAAAGCCTGTTGCGATTCCCACGCATCAAGGTCCTCAGTTTCCATGAAATCATCGCCAGTTGGCTTCCGGTGGAAGGGCAAATTCAATATCATTGTCCCTAACACACATAGTCTCCCAATAACATTGCTCTTCCCAAATCTTAATGTAAGCCGAATAATGCTGAAGAAACATCCTCATTGTATGCCCCCTTGATGACTTTGGTAGTTGATCATTTCTTCCAATGGTTGTGGATTAGAAACGGAAAGTTGTCGCGGGACCCGATCTGGTCGATGATAGTTAATGATGTCTTAACAGAATAGCAATATCCGGCTATGGAAGATCCTCTGAGGCTCATAATTCAGGTATGCAACATACGGGTTCCAACATATTTTCTGAAAATATAATTCAATACAATTATTGAATGTCAATTCAGTAGACAAAGCGTTAGCAAAGTGTCTTCTGATATATAATTTTGCAGCCAATAATATATGAAATATACATAGGGTGGAATATGTTTCTTGGTAAAATTCATCCTAATGGAAGAATTTCATCTACGTCCTTAAAGAACTTCCAAATTACGTTAATATCTTTCAAAAAGTTCAAATCACACTACTATCATTTCAAAACATGAGAATACTCATGTTTGTCCAAGACAACAATAAATGATATTTGACTTTAGTACTCTTATATATAGGGCTTAAGCCTATATATCTTCTACTTTCGACGCATGATAACCGAAAAAATCAGCATAAAAAACGTAGTGCCTTGGCTTTTTCGAGAAAAAATGGCGTTTGAAACTTGATAACCAAAAAATAAGTAAGCGTGTGTTGGCGTTGTAATTTGAAAGTGTTTATGTCATACCTCCCCCGTCATTTTTTCGTTGATGATCTTGCTCATATCAATGTCCTTCCTTTTATTTTGTGAAGCTTTTAACATGAGCGGGGTCCAGGAAAAGAAAAGGGGGATTTCTCTATTTTGTGGGATTTCTTGGGCCAGTCCTGAACTTAAGTTTAGATAAGACTTGGGCACTTCTGGAATCCTTTCGAAAAAAAACAATTGTAGACAAAAACAGTTAATTCAAGATAAGCTAGCCAAAATAATTAAATGAATACCTAGTAAAATAATAATATAATACCTCAAGCATCCAAGAAGCCCCATTTAAATTTTTTCGATCTCGAGATAACATCTCATGCAACTGAGCATGGGCAGCAGCACCCCATGCATAAGATTCAGTTTACGTGGAGTCACATCTTTCAAAAAGTTTAACAAGTAAATAGGCAACTTAGTTATGCCATCACTGTTTGTGACCACTCAACCCCCAATCAAGTGTAAGAGATAAGCCCGCACATACTTTACAAGTTCATCGTCTGGGGTGTCTTGTGGTACTGTCTCAAAGTTACGTTTTAGCCAATCTCTAGTCAAAAACCCACAGTTTGGTTTTCTAGTACCTTCATCTGCGCCAAGCATATTTATACAAAGGGAGTCGAAACTGGAATCATCACATACAATTGGAAGCCCATCAACGGGTAAACCAGATATTGCAAATACATCTTGTAGGCCAAAATAGAGGTCAAGTTGATCACCAACCCATAAACTTGTCTCTCCTTGTCATAATAGGACGCGATGTAGTTCAAGTAATCGGATCTCTGGCTGTAACGCTTAAAGTTACTTAGGTTATAGAAACATGAACCAACTAGCTAGCATCTGTTTAATTATTTGATCCACCTCCCATTTCGCAAAGTTTGATCCTGCTTTCCTAGTCATGCTTGCTTATATGGAAACACACTGTAAAACGTACACTAGTAGAAGTGAATATGTGCATAAAAGTAAGTTGCCAATTAATGCAGAGTGACAGGTTCTTCTTGTATTGCCGGCCGGCTTGAAACAATCTACTATGGGGTTGTAATTGTTTAGGGCTTATAAAAAATTAAGGCCATGCATATATATTTAGGGTTTAGCTTATTAATTAGTACTAATTACAGTAATTAACTTAAGGTGATGAGGTATAAATTAATGACCAAAAGCATGATCACTCATTTAAGTGGAAAAAATGCATAATATCATTTCATCGAACACCCGGTGTGCATCGGGTCTATTATACATATACGTACTAGAAGCAGAAGCAGCAGCAACAACGGGAGATGAGGAAAATCAAGCTTAAACCAAAAATATATGCTGTTAATTTTAAGCTAATAATAATGAAGAAGGCACAAAATGAAAAAGCTTTGTTGTTCAACAAGAGCTAAATTTTAAGGCACCAAAGATCGAATAGAAAAAGAATCGATTAATGGAAACCAAGAATGAATATTGTCGATCATCAAACATTTAAGTTCATAATAATGAGAAGAAGAAGAAGGAGGAGGAGGAAAGAAGAGGGTTTAGAGTCATTTTCAAGAGGGTTTTAAGCTGTTAACAATTATTTTTTTAATCATTCTCTCTCTCTCTAAATATATTACACTTTCTACTCTTTCGTTTTTAAATAAATGTCCATTATTGACTTTTAAAGTGTTCATTTTTAACTATGATCTTAAATTATTTTATTTGTGTTTTGTAATACTTGATGCAAAAATATGAATAGATTAAGTTTTAAATGTATTTTTATTGGTATAATTTTCATTAAGTATTACTTCCTTCATCACAAAATATAAGTCCAGTTTGACTTTTTGAATCAAATTTTGACCTTAAATATTTTTGTTTGTATTATTCACTGATGCAAAAATATATAAATTGATAATGTTTTAAATGTATTTTCATTTGTATGTTCTAAAATTACAAGCCATATTTTGAATCTTCCAATTCGACAAACTTATAAAAAAGTGATGGTGACTAAATACTTTGTTTGGAACAGTTTTGTTTGGAACAGTTTGCATCAAGGTTTGGTTTCATTTCAACTAGATCTTTAGAAAACTCAAGCAGACATGTTTTAAACTTCGCTTGTTGATCAACAAGGGTCATATGTCGTATACGCTAATTTTACAATTGAAAGCATATTTGGCTTCTGTCAAATATTGAGTTTTCTTAAATTACTCTAAAAAAAATTTTCTTTTATTATATAAAAGATAAGCTCGTAAACCTCGTACGGAGTAAAACAAAGGGTATAGGTCACAACGATTTTTTTCCGTAATTCCGTTTGGTACGTGAACTGTAAAAAGTATCATTAAATGCAACGAACTTTCATAGAGTGTTCCAACATGCACATTTTGATTTGTTGTCACGATAAAAATTATGACACGTGTCAATTTTTATTATATGACGACAAATTAAAATGTAAATATTAGAACACTTTATAAAAATTCGTTGCATTTAATGATACTTTTTATAATTCATGTATCAAGATTGATTTTAAAAAAGTTTTGTTGCTATTTTGTGACCTACAACAAACAACAAACTTTATATGGCTAGGCTTCTTGAGTGCGCTTGACATCCCAACAGCCCAACTGAATAAATGGCTAAATGAATTAGGGTCCATTTAGCAAACCCACTAGGCTAATGAAACTTCGCCAACAGCCCAACATTGGATATGATCTTTTGCAACTTATGTTATTTCACCTTTTGTGAGAATCAAATGGGGGGTTTCGGTTAAAAGTTTGTTGATTAATTCATTCCATATTTGATTTAAGGATGACGGTGTTAAAGAGATATGTGCTAAGGTTGTTCATGTCGATAAAGTACATAACAGCAAATGTGGTGGACAGGAACAACGGAACGGACAGATTATTGCAACAGCATCAACTGTTGAACATTTTATCAAGAACTCGCTCGAGTGTGGTAGAACATGCAATGCTAAGGCTGCGACAGTTGTGGGTGAGGTGTTGGCTATGCGGCTTAAAGTCGAGGGTCTTGAAATGGGACTAGGACAAGGTGTTCATGTACACGTTAACAAGGAGTTGGAGAAAAACGACTTTAATAACCGAACGAAAGTATGGGCTGTCATTAATTCGCTTTAGGGACAATGGAGTTAAACTTGTACTTGATGAAAATGATAACAATACTCCAGGTTCTGATTAAAGTCGCTTCCTCTTATTTTTGTATGTCGAACATAAGTTACTTTATTGTTCAACTTCGGTGACAGAATTGGTATAACGGAATCACGACTACATGAAATGTGTAATATCAAAAGATTATCAGAATTACCTATGCCTCATAGAGGGTTAAATACATTTGTTACCATGTTCTTATAAGCAGTTGAAATTGATCTCATAAAATATGAGAAAAGAATATGTAAATTCCCACTGATGCTTGCAAAAAAGTAAGTGGATCACAGAGTGAATATCCAATTTCTGCAATATGATTAAAAGTTCTTGCAGAAAGGAAAAAAAAAAAAAAAAAAAAGAAAAAAAAAAAGGGGGGGAAAGGGAAAGCAAAGAAAAGTGAAAATTCCCAAAAGTGTTTTTGATGCATTGTTATTATTTTTCCTTGACATGGCACGTGTTGGTTATGACTTATGAGATTGCACCAAAGAATCAAAGATCACTAGATGGCTCGTTGGCTTCAATGGCCATCACTAATTCACTATAGACTCTTGTACTCTTGTGTAGACGGAAATCTACTCAGAATCGATTCGGTATGCTAATGTCAAGTCTAATGTTTGATTCTATAGAGACCTACCTCTTAGAAGTAAAGATGTATGTTAAATTTACGCAATGAGACGTTTCATCTATATGGGAATATACTAGTTCAATAAGTTACTATTTGAAACCACAACGGTGCCCCAGCGGTAAGAATATTAGTCTTTCAAAGAGGAGGTCAAAGGTTCGAATCTAACGGGGAGAAATTAATCCGCTTGTGATAACGGAGGTTCACCTGCACCGACTCCGGACTATCCTAAAGGGTTGTCGCCCTGAGATTGGTTGGCTAGCAATATCGAGTCGGAAACCCAGGTAAAAAAATAAAAGTAAAGAAAATTGTACTATTTGAGAAGCTATTTACTCATGTCATTTGCAATGTTCCAATGTCCAAAAACCTTAATCCAAATTTACACTATCTACTTATAAGAATAAGATTCATCATAGCTTTGTTCAACAATATCGAAAATTACAGGGGTCTACTATATTAACGGGGTCTACTACCCCCTTCTGCAGACCCTCCATATGGGTAGGGTACTGTTTATGTACTAGTTTTTTTTTTTTTTTTTTTTTTTTTTTTTTTTTTTTTCTTCTTCTTCTTCTTCTTTGTCTATGTTTTTAACTTTTTGTCCATGTTTTTTTTTGAAGTCATGTTACTACACAACCTTTGTCCATGTTTTGTTCCAAGTGTATGCACATATGCAGAGTATTACACAAGCTCAGATACAGGCTCAGATTTACACAATCATCATCGCCAATTTTTTTGTCCAAGTGCATAAGCAGTATTACACAAGCAGTATTTAGCACACAATAGGCTCAGATTAAGATAATCATCATCGCCGATTTAGAATATTTTTGTCCAAGTGCATAAGCACAAAGCAGATTGCAGTGATAAAATATCTACAAGTGTTTATAAAACAAGTGTTTGGCTCGGATATGAAGGTTGCAAAGTGATAAAATATCACTTTGCCATGCCTTTCGGTTTTTAGAAAACCATTCGTCATCGCCTTTTTTGAAACAGATAAGTATGCAAGTGCACAGATTGCACAAAAGTGAAATAGATAATTATGCAAGTGCTCAGATTGCACCCAAGTGCACATATTTGCCCCCAAGTGCACAGATTGCACACAAATTGCACCCAAATGTGCACATATTGCACCCAAACCAAGTACCAATAATTGGCAGGGTTTACCCACAAGTCTCACAGTACCAACAGCAAAGATTCAAAGCAAAGTACCACAAGTGCACAGATTGCACACAAATTGCACCCAAATGTGCACATATTGCACCCAAACCAAGTACCAATAATTGGCAGGGTTTGCCCACAAGTCTCACAGTACCAACAGCAAAGATTCAAAGTAAAAGTACCAACAGTAAAGATTCCTGCAGTAAAGAATCCTGCAATTACTCACAAGAAAGTAAAAGTACCAACAGTAAAGGCTCCATTATAAACAAGGCTCACAAAGAATCAGATTGCACAAGTGATGAAAGCTACTTCACCACAATCAATATCACAACAATAACAAAGCAGATTGCACAAGTGAAAGCTAACTCACCACAATCAGTAAGTAAAGGGATGGGTAATAATGACGGGGGTATTTGGTTAGATTAACCCTCACTATTTAAATACTCTAACAAACCATTTACTTGCAGATTGCACAGAAGTGAAACACAAGCAGCTAGTGAAAGCCGTAAGTGAAACACAACAAATATCTTTGGCTGCCAAAATGTCTAATTCACCATTTTACACAAATGAGGTAACATTAGGCTCAGATTATATATTGTTGCAACATAAGCAAGTTTAAGCAAGTTTTATCATATTTGGCTGCAACTTCAAAGGTTGCAAAAAAAAAAAAAAAAAAAATTTTGCCTGTCCATTTGGTAATGCCAAGCCAATATCAAAACCTTTTTTTTAAATCATCATCGCCGTATCTCATTTTTTTTAAACAAACTGCTTAAATCAAAGTGCTTATCAAGTTTCAAAAGCAAACTGCTTAAACCAAGTTTCAAATGAAACTGCTTATAAGCAGTTTGATAAGCAATTTCATCACAAACTGCTTATCAATCATATAAGAGAGGGTTAATCTAACCAAATAGCCCCCATCAATATAACCCATCCCATATGGACAGAGCACAAGGGTTTGCAGCAAGGGGGTAGACCCCGTTAATATAGTAGAGCCCCATAACCACACATAATCACATACCTGTGGACTGTGGGGTAGGCCAGAGCAGGTATTCATACCACTCATGGGTGGCAGATCAAGGTGTTAACCTACCCTCAGCCACAAGTATTCATCACCACAGAACCACCAACATAATCACATTTACATCACATAATCACATTATTGCCGTGTCCTCACGCAATGTGATCAATTCACGCTCTTAGGATAAATAATTTTGATACTCTTCCTACTAACTTTGAAAAGTAGCAAGGAGGTTCAAAAGAGATTACAAAATCATTTATTCCCGAAAACGCCCCGTTTTCCAAAATTTTCCTTTATTCCACTTTATTCTATTTTTGGATTTTTCATACATCATACTTGTGACGGTTTGTTGAACTTTCATTATTATGCAATAATTATTAGGGTCAACGAGTAGAAACACTTCTAATTAAGAAGCGACCATACGGATAAAAATCGTCATCCTTGATTTTTCACAAGTCCCCAAACTAAGCGTACAAACGAGATCACAGCTTATCTACAAGTTAGATGCTAACACTACTCATAACAGTTACTTGTGGATACTCCTTACTCCCATGTCCTAGGTTTTTGTATCTCAATATTTTATTTTGTTTGAGAAATGAATTGCTTCATATTTTCTCATTTGAATACTTTTAAGTCCGATAGTGATACCTAAGTTAAAACGATAAGTAGTTATTCATTTTCTCTTAAGAACCACTGCAATAGAAATTCGGTCCATTTCAAGGAATTAGGGGTACATACAATATCAAGGATATAAGTTGCGGAGTACGATCACGTGCACCTCATGTGACTGATTACTAATCACGTATCACATGCACCTCACGCGCCAACAACTTATTGATACATACATAGCTCTTATTCAACAATACTACAACTTTCACTTTTTTCATTTTCACTTTTTTCACTTTTTTTTTTTTTTTTTTCTTTCTTGACTTTTTTCTCAACATCAATGGAAGCTTATCGGGTAGCTCCAAAACCACATAGATAATCAACTTTTGACTTTTGATTTTTTTTTTCACTTTTTCGCTCTTATTTTTGGTGTTCCTTGATATGTACCCAATTTCTAAAGCAAAAATTCTCTTAAGAAAATAAAGAACTAAATATTATTCAAACCGAAATACCACTAATTAACCTAGAACATCTATTATATATGGGTGACGTATCTGATGGGAGTAAAAAGCCACAAGTACCTCTCATGAGCTCTAAAGAGAACCACTACTCCACGTTTAGCATCTAACTTCTAAATAAACTCTATCATTTCTCGCTCTTCGCAATTTAAGATTCCAAATAATGAAACCCGCGAATACTTAGCCGATAATCAGCCACGCATATATAAAGTCAGTTACGGAAACTTGCAAATTCTAGAAGAAGAATTCGCGTTTTCTAGCTCCTGATGTAAAAGACTAGCGAAAGCTTTTAAGCTGCGCATGTATAAAGTCAAGTACGGGAACTTGCAGATTCTTAAGAAAGAATTCGCATTTTATAGCTCCTGGTGTACAAAACTAGCACAAGCTTATGTGATCATCATTGGTTAAGGGAACAAGCTAGGGCTCAACACGCCCGGTCAAGTCAAAATATTTATTCCTACTCTCGCCAGCAAGAAAGTCAACAAGGTGTCAAAACACTTATTCAAACTTTATTATATTTTTGCACATCTTTTTCAACTTTTTCTCATTTTTTTTATTATTTTTTTTTATTTTTTCATTACATGTTCTTTGATTTTTCTTCAAAATTTTTGAAATTTTCTCATATTTCAATTTTTTTTTTTTTTTTTTTTTTTTTTTTTTTTTTTTTTTTTTTGGTGGAAAAACGGAGTTGCAAGAGTACACGACTTGTGAAACATGCAAGGTCAAAATCGAATCGAAGATTCACCCTCCCCCCGACTAGAACGAAACATTGTCCTCAATGTTTTATGGGTTAAGGCAATCCTAACAAAATTCTAGGCCGTTTATTAATTATGCCAAAGAAAACGTTAGTCGATAAGATTTAACGGATATAGGATTTCCAAGTAGCATCGATGAATGAGACTCCAAGTGAAGAGATAACGAGCACGAGAGTCATCATAAATCATGGACAATCCTGAACAAATATCACAAACAACCACGGAACACAAGAGTAGAAGAGGCACCCCCTCCTCACATTAGGTGTTAGAAAATAGAAAATAAGAAGATGAAATTGGATAAGCATGGGTTGCCACCCACGAAGCGCTTGTTTTTGTTCACCGAGTCACATGAGCTTGACTCGATCCCCGAATTAATTCGTCCTTGGGGAGAAACCGTGGAAAAATAATCTCATTCGGGCTTTCATCCAAAATATTTTGAAAAACTTATGCCTTATTTGAAAGTTCCATCCCGAATAGATAACCGCTGGTACGTTAATTTTGAAAACTTTGAAAAACGATACCAGGGTCAAAAACAACATCCTCACTCCCCA
The DNA here is from genome assembly GCA_030686995.1 of Artemisia argyi. Taxonomy (NCBI): domain Eukaryota; kingdom Viridiplantae; phylum Streptophyta; class Magnoliopsida; order Asterales; family Asteraceae; genus Artemisia; species Artemisia argyi. The sequence goes on from CM060695.1 coordinate 28,378,111, forward strand.
CGGAGTGAAGGATAAGAGAAATCACACCAAACGTTATAAATGGCAAGAATGTCATGATAACAATCTTGAAAAACTCATCATCTTCAAAAGAAAGTTTCATAATTGTGGAATTATGAATCTTATCATTTAAGCTCATTTTACAAACTTTTCCGGGTGGGAGGGTTGGGAAAAACTTTTCATTAAAACTCTCATTCTTAAGAACACCACCCGGATCATGATCAATTTCAAGATCAAAACTGCAACTTTCATATTCAGATTTAGAAAACTTTTCCATTTTGCATTCAGATTCATCAAAACGAAATGATTCAAATTCCGGAAGAGAGATAAAAGCATGAGAAGTGGTACTGCCACGACTCGTCTCTTCCGAGTGATCAAAATGAAAAGCTTCAAACGTTGGATCAGAAAAATCAGGAACATAAGTGGGATTGCCACTTATTTCCTCTGTCGTATCGAAGGTAAAACTTTCAAAATCTGGTAAAAATTCCTCGAGCTCGGGCTCCAGAGGATCGTCAATAGAAAGCTCAATCTTTGTCTTAACTTTATCCGGAGGGATTGACGGTTCATCGTTCAACAAATTGTTAAGAAAAATAGTATCCCCCTCCGAATCAAAGTAAGAATCGTCAATCTCAGAAATCGGAATTGTTTCGATAGCAAGAAATTCATCGACCTCTTCCCAAAAAGAATCATACTCCTTAGTCGGAGGAAATGATGGGGAAGAGTCAGGAACGAACGTTTTCACAAAATCATCAAAAGTAAAATCACAAACATCGATGCTATTAACGGAGTACTTCTTCAAGTTCGAAGCATCGGCTTTGAAAATCATAATATCATCATCGTGTCGTAAAGTTAGAGTGTCCTCAAAATGATCTACTAGGGCTTTTGCGGTTCGTAAAAACGGTCGCCCTAGTATAAGAGGAACTCTCGGATCGGGTTCAAAATTAACAACGACAAAGTCGGCCGGAAAAGTACACGAGTTCACTTGAACAAAAACATCTTCAGCAATTCCAACTGGATGAGCAATCGAACGATTAGCAAGCTCTAAAGTCATTCGTGTCGGTTTAAGTTCCCCCATCCCAAGTTGTTTATAGATCGAAAATGGCATAAGGTTAATGCTTGCACCTGAATCGGCCAGGGCTTTGCAAACCTCTTGATCTTTCAACGAACAAGGAATGAGAAATTTTCCCGAATCTCCAAGCTTCTCGGGAAGCTTCTTGAGAAGAATCGCAGAGCATTGAACATTAATCAGCGTTTCGGCTAATTCGAGCAATTTCTCTTTATTACTTATCATATTTTTAAACGTTGAAGCAAATTTCGGCATGTAAACAAGAGCATCCATGAAACTTATATCAAAGTGCAATTTTTGAAAAATATCCAGAAATTTTTCCATTTGTATTTTAGACTTTGCTCGGAGCTCTTCATCATTAAATCGTGACGGATATGGCAATTTAGACTTGTATTTCACATTATTTTCAAAAACAACTTTTTCTTTATCTTTCGACTTTTGGACAACCGGAGGTTGGACGTTTTCAGCTCCTCCATTATTAACAGGAGGAACCGGGTCCTTTGTCGCCTCGGTCTCACAGTCTACTACCTTGGGTGGAGACGAAGAAGAAGAAGAGGTAGTAGGAGCTGTGGGTCCCTCATATGTAGCACCACTGCGAGTTATGATTGCCTTTACTTCGCCCCTCGGGTTTGCGATCGTGTTGCTTGGCAAAGATGTAATACCCGAACCCGAGGGTCGATCATTTAAACGCTTGTTGATATCATTGATTTGAGTTGCAAACATTTTCGTTGTTTCCTCTTGTTTAGCAATTAAAGCTTGTTGTCCTTGAAGCAATTGTTTAATCAACTCTTCCGTGGGCGACGGATTTGGAATAGCAGCTTGATTTTGATGATTAAAACTTTGCCCACGGTTTTGAAAATTGCCATTATTCTGATTTCCATGATTATTATTCTGAAAATTCCCGTTGTTTTGAAAATTATTCCCTTGAGGCGGGCCTTGATGAAAATTTCCCCGGTTTTGATTTTGTTGAAAATTCTGATTTTGTCCTTGAAAACCATTATTTCCACGGTTGTGACTTTGATTGTTATTGAATTGATGATTACGGTTTTGCACATTGTTATTCTGATTCACTTGATTTTGTTGATCAAACCCGGGTGGTCCTTGAAAATGGCTCGAACGGTAGCTGAGGAGATTACGGTCTCCTTGAAGAGGTGGGTAACCGTTGCCACCCATATTCGCAGCATACACGTTCTCTTGAACAAAAGATCCGGTCGTCGGACATTCATAATACGGGTGTGGACCACCACAAGTGTCACAAACGACATTGACCACATTAACTTGTGTGTTTTTGTCTTGATTAGGCATCATTTGGTACATTCTTAGCATAGCCGTCGACAAATCGTCAACTTTCTTATTCAAGACGGCTAGCTCGGGATTAGAAGAAGAGGAAGAATTAAGAGTCGCGGTCGATCTTATTGGCTCATTCCTCTCGGCTGAGGAATCCTAATAGTTGTAATGGGCCGTCATATTCTCGATTAGCTCGTAACAATCCTCAGGACGACGTTTCATGAAAGTACCACCAGCTGCAGCATTGATCGTGTCCCGATGTCGTAAAGTCAAACCATTATAAAACGTATCAATGATCGTGACGAGAAGCATATTATGATTCGGACAACGATCAATGGCAAGCTTGTAACGCTCCCAAGCCTCAAACAAAGACTCATCGGGGAGTTGTCGAAAGTTGCTAATATCATTCCTCAATTTCGTCACCATCGATGGTGGGAAATACTTCGCCAGGAACTTGGAAACCATTTCATTGAAAGTATGAATCGAGTTCCTGGGAAGACGATCAAACCACGCGGTGGCATGATGCGTAAGAGAATAGGGGAAGAGAGAGAGACGGAGGGCGTCATCGGAGACCCCGTTTTGTTTCATATTTTGGGTGACGGTTAGAAACTTATCGAGATGCTTATTTGCATCGTCACCCGGTAATCCGTGAAATTGGCACGAATTTTGGACTTGTTGTATCATGTGGTGCTTAAGTCCAAAATCCGTAGCCTCAATATTTAGAGGAGCAATCGGGCCACCTCTACCGTGCATCGTGGGTTGGCACAGCTCCTCCATCGTTCGGAGATCGGGAGCCGGCATGTGTTGGTTTACATCACCACCCACCGGAGGGTGTTGATCATTCATATCCATTTCCTCAACGTTAAGGAAATGGACACGGTGTGTGTGTCGTATTACCCTTTCGGGATTTGAGAACGGAGACGTAAGACTCTCAAAAGAAGAGCGGGTGTGCATACACTACAAGCAAAATTAAAAAGAAAGATAAAAAGAAAAAGGAAAATCTTTTTGTTTGTTTTTTATATTTTTTCACAAAACTTTTTATTTCTTTTGTTTTTCTTTTCTTAAAACGTAATATTAATCGAAAATCGTTTCTTTCAAAACCACTCGCGACGGGACGGGAGAGAAGAATGGATCTCTCTTCAGCTAGCAATTTAATGTCTTAGCTTCCGTATTTCCCGCTTATTCGGTTGTAGTAATTGAAATAGTCCGATAAACAACTAAATTACGTTTTCGTTATATTGCGAGACTTATTTGGTTTACAACGCCCTTTCTTTCGATCGAGTCGAGGCTGTAACTTTTATTATTTTTTTGGTATTTTTGAAAACACTTTAGTAAAAGTGTTTTTGATTTTTCAATTTTTATAGAGATATATATACAAAGTAGAAGAAGGCTTATCAAAACACGATTTTCCAAAACAATTATTCAAAAATTCACTTTAAGCCTTCCCCGGCAACGGCGCCAAAAACTGATACGTGTCAATTATAGTATAATAATATTCCGAGGAAATACCGGTTAAAGTAATTCCCGGGTCGTTCTTCCCAACGAAAGCTCAAATGGAATATTTGAATTATCGAATCGGGAATCGTGTAGTGAAAGTGAGTGGTGAAAGAGTGATATAGTGAGAATAGCAATCAAGGAAATCAAATATTAACAAACAACAATAAAGCATGCAAAGATTACAAGCTAACTTTGCACCGAATTGAAAAACGTAAAAACGGAAATGCACACGCAAAATTTAAAACTAAACGTAATATGAAAAATGACCCGACGAACTTGGAAATATTTTCTAAAAATTAAAAACTTATAAAAAGAATTTTAAGAAAAAGAAAAATATTTTTTTGACTTTTCTTTTATTTTCTAGAATTTATTTTGTATTTTTGGAATTAAAAAGTGAATTAAAAATAAGAAAAATAGAAAAATTAAGTGGAAAATTGAAAATAAAATTCTAAAAATTCTAAAATATTATAAAAGAAATTCTAAAATTATTTTTGTATTTTTCAGAACCTTTTTGTATTTTTTATTTGATTTTTGAATTTAAAAACTATTTAAAAATTGAAAATAATCAAAAGAAATTATTAAAAATAGTAAAACTATTCAGAAAAATCTGGAAAAATTCCAGAAAATCAAAAATAATAAAAAGAACTTAAAATAAAATTTTGAGAGAAAAATGATAATCTGGACTGCTTATTGAGTGAAAACAGCTTATCACAAGTGCTTATTAATAAGCACTTGTGATAAAAACTTGATGAAACTAAAAACTCAAACCACAAAGGTTGTAAAAACCTCAAATGCAACAGATTATGATGCTATAAAACTCAGAATCACACAGAAGCTTATAAATGAAGCAATAAGCTAAGGAATAAGCTCAATAAGCTAAGCACAATAAACAAAAGCTATCACAGAAACTATAACACTCAACACAAAGCTATTCAACCTCAGAAAAATTCACAAATAATGATTTGCAAATCAGAAACAAGCTCAGATTATGCCATTAGATCAAATACAAAATTCAACTTCAAACGATGAATTATAAGAACAAGTTAAGCTGATTAAATAAGCAAATATAGAGAAAAAAACAGTGAAAACCACTATTCTACCAACCAGAGAACACAATTCATCCCAAAACTAAGATCTCTAAACACTTATTCAAACTCTAATTAATACAAGAAAACAAGTTCACAACTGAGGTGCAGGGAGGTAAATGACTGAACAGACCACTTCCAATTCAGTTATTCAATAAGCTAATGAGCTTTAAACTAAAATGAGAGTGTGGCAATTACTACTCTGAACTACTGGTATCACAAATTTAGCTATTATACTATTATAAGCTACTCAACGCACCTCTAAATATACTTAAGAACAGCAGTCAATGGAACTACAAGCTTTGAACAATTGACTAAATTCTAATCTACTAATTTGACTTTTACCAAATTGAACAATTAAAATCTACTCCTAAGTTATATAATAAGCTATGATTGATTACAATTAAGCTAACTAGAATTAATACGCAACTAACACTTCAATTTCTTTAACTGATTTAGCTCTACTTAACAGTTAGGCTAGATTTTAACCTCACTTTGACTTTTATGTAATACTTCCTTCTGATTATTTTTACTTAGGCAATCTATGTGTGACAAGTTGCAGTGATGAAATAACATTACCAATTCAGTCGAACTTAAATCCAAACAACCCTTAATATAGTAGTTACAATGAGATATGATGTATAATCCCACAAACCACTAAAACTAAGATCTGTTAAACTATCTTTATATTGCACAAAGCAGAATCAACAATCAAGCATCTAATGAACAACTATCCATACTAATTGCTCAGATTCAACCTACATCAAACAGTGAACAATTAGATCTACAACTGCAGCTACTATTAATTAATCTAAAATATAAACTAAGCTAGGTGAACTATTATTGAAACTGAATTAACAAACTTAAACTATCAATACTGAAAATCAGATTAACAAATAATACACTACTAAGTACAGTTATAACAATCAAGTAAAAATGAAATCAGCTAAACACTTAGAATTACAATTACTACAACCAACTTATTAAACTAGGAAGAATAAGCCTTACAAATTCCTCCTCTCAGCTCAAAATAGAGAGGTTCCAAAGTCGCCTATCTCTAGATAGGCTGATTTCAACGGGATCTGTATCAACTTATCATCTCCACATCTCAGCAACCATAAACTTTGATCTTTGATTATCTCTTATCTCAGACTCAAATACAACTCCAATTATAAGCTAAACAGCTCAAATGGAGAATTGAAAAAGAAAAATAAGCTCTTACTGTGAGCTTCTATAACTAATAAGTATATTTTTTAAATTTTTTTATTTTCTGACTTTTTATTTATTTGTATTTTTTAAAATGAAAGTACATGTAAAAACTGACTAGGAGTAAATAAGTGAATTAACTTTCAACAAAACAAGTGAAATAATGAGAAGATTAACTAAACTAAGCTGAGAACTCAAGACAATTAATCAAAATAAGCAGTAATATAAGGAAATATAAGCTCAGACCAAATGAATTAAACTTGAAATTTTATTGAAACTGAAAAGAAAAATACAATAGCTAATCTAATTATACATCTGAATTAAATTTGACAGCATAACTTTGCCTAAAAACTACATACAAAAAGCTAAAAATGAACACCTATATATAGCTGAGGTGAAGGTGAAGGGGTCTTCTATGCCAGGTTGGCGATCCGAGCCATTCTGTGCTTCCTCTGAGCTAATCATATCCATTAGATCACATTTGTGTTACTTTGATTCAATAGGAGCCCTTGGATCAAGATGTGAAGCGTGGCCTGCCCAATCATTGGCTTCCATCTGTCCAATCCACGCTTGTATTCTCTGTCTTGTCAGACTCTTTCTAGAAGAGGAATCCAATGACGCGACTTGTCCAATTCCATTCTGCCAAGTGTCCTTCGAAGGATCTAATAAACTCTCTGACACGTGCACAGGCCACGTGAGGTTCTAGAAGCCTCAATGATTAGATAATCATTAGTCAATTGGTGTGGTGTGGTTTGATTCGAGCCAATTTGGCCAATTAGAGAGTTAGGGTTCATGGTTCTGGGATGAAAGGGATTTGGGGAAAAACTTTTAGGCGCGTTTGGTTTGTGATTATTTATTTTATTATGTATTGACCTGTGTTTGACCGTAACTAAAACTTGGGTGGGCTCGGGTTGTATTACTTGGGCTTGGGTTTTATTTATTGGACTTAAGAGTAGAAATGGATTGGATAATGCAATTTGGACCAAGACTTGTTGAAATTTCAGCTTTTGAAATACAAGGACCACTTATGTAATTACTCAAACTTCAAGGGTAAAATCTGCCAATCTCCAAAAATTAATTCCAAGGACTAGATTTGACAAGTCTGAGTAAGTAGATGACTGAAACTGATTCTCGGATCCCCGGCTTTGACTTATTTGACCACCTTCTACTCTCGTGCCCGTTTTTCCGGTAATTGTGTGATTTTCCGTCTTTTTATGATAAATCCGTTCCTGCACATTCACAACATAAAAACACTCGTTTCCTTGGCATTTGTTAGCTCAAATAGTCATAAAGGGTCGATAAATGGTAGTGAAACGGGTGTGTAATTAATACACACCACACATCATTCACATACATGTGGACTGTGGGGTAGGCCAGAGCAGGTATTCATACCACTCATGGGTGGCAGATCAAGGTGTTAACCTACCCTCAGCCACAAGTATTCATCACCACAGAACCACCAACATAATCACATTTACATCACATAATCACATCATTCACATACATGTGGACTGTGGGGTAGGCCAGAGCAGGTATTCATACCACTCATGGGTGGCAGATCAAGGTGTTAACCTACCCTCAGCCACAAGTATTCATCACCAAAGAACCACCAAAATCATCACCACAGAACCACCAAAATCATCACCACAGATCATGAATTTTTTAGATCTAATTAGGGTTTCATAAAAATTGGGGGTTTTTTAAAATTAATCAGTAGATCTTTCAATTAACATAGGTTAATTGAAAGATTAATCAGTTAATTTAAAAAAACCCCCAATGTTTTACGAAACCCTAATTAGATCTAAAAAAGAACACCCCAAAACACCATCACCACAGATCTTTCAAATTAATCAGTTGATCTTTCAATTAACGTTGGTTAATTGAAAGATTACTAGTTAATTATAAAAAACCCCCAATTTTTTTCAAACCCTAATCAGATCTGAAAAAATATTTTACAAACCCTAATTTTTCAAACCCCCAAATGTTATATTACCCTAATTAGATTTAAAAAAGAACACCCCAAAACACCATCACCACAGATAACCTTCATCAAAAAACCCCCAATTTTTCAGATCGAATTAGGGTTTCGAAAAAATTGGGGGTTTTTCAAATTAATCAGTATATCTTTCAATTAACGTTGGTTAATTGAAAGATTACTAGTTAATTATAAAAAACCCCCAATTTTTTTCAAACCCTAATTAGATCTGAAAAAATATTTTACAAACCCTAATTTTTCAAACCCCCAAATGTTATATTACCCTAATTAGATCTAAAAAAGAACACCCCAAAACACCATCACCACAGATAACCTTCATCAAAAAACCCCCAATTTTTCAGATCGAATTAGGGTTTCGAAAAAATTCGGGGTTTTTCAAATTAATCAGTATATCTTTCAATTAACGTTGGTTAATTGAAAGATTACTAGTTAATTATAAAAAAACCCCAATTTTTTTCAAACCCTAATTAGATCAGAAAAAATATTTTTACAAACCCCCAAGTTTATATCAAAAAATTAGATCTAAACTATCATGCACTAACCTGTTTATATCAAAAAACTATCACCACAGAACCCCCAATTTTTTTATGAAACCCTAATTTCTCATACCCAGAATCAGATAATCACGTAACACATCACATACCAGAATTAGATCTAACATAGTTTTAGATCTAAAGTATTCTTAGATCTAAAATAGAGAGAGAGAAAAAGATATAGAGAGAGAGATTACACCGTTTGTGTGTGTGTGGCGTGTGTGGTGTGTGATTAAGAGAGAGAGAGAGAGAGTGTACGTGTACGCGTTTTTAACTTTTTATTTTTATTTTTTTTGTATTTAAAAGTTGTAAAAATAAAAGTTGTATAAAAATTTAAAAGTTGTATAAAAATTTGTAAAAAGTTGTATAAATTTAAAAGTTGTATAAAAATTTGTAAAAAGTTGTAAAAAGCTTCAATTTATTGTATGTAAAAGTTGTAAAAGAAAATTTAATTTATTGTATGTAAAAAGTTATAATTTTTTTTTTTTTAATTTGTATAATGTAAAAGTTGTAAAAATTAAAAGTTGTATAAAAAGTTATACAAATGTAAAAGTTGTAAAATTTAAAAATGTAAAAATGTAAAAGTTGTATAAAAAGTTATAAAAATATAAACATGTAAAAATGTAAAAGTTGTAAAAAAATGTTATGTATTTTCAGGTTTTCGGTTCTCACGAGGAAGTAACTGAGTGGGCGCAAAATATAGCTCGTGGGCTAGGTTTTGTAATTGTTAAAGATAGAACCAAATCAGAACATGGTCATATGAACGAAATCAATTACAGGTGTACAAAGGGTGGTACGTATACATCTCAAGGTAGTGGCAGACGGAAAACCAAAACAAGTAAAACCGGTTGTCCATTCAGATTAAATGCGAAATATCATCGAACAAAAAATTATTGGGTATTGAGGGTGAAGGATGATACGCATAATCATGATATGCTAGAGTCGTTGCATGGTGTGCCATATGCAATGCGATTAAAGGATGATAAGTTGGGTTTGGTCAGAGAATTGACAGATTATAACGTACGACCACTTAATATACTTTCGACAATAAAGGGTCGTAATCCGGATAACGTGTCTAGCGTTAGAACTATATATAACGCACAAGATAAGTTCCGGAGAGTCAGAGTAGGTGATAGAACTCCAATTCAAGTCCTTTACTCGCATTTGCAAGAATCAGGGTATACATGGTACCCGAGGGTAAATGAGCATACCAACGAGCTTGAGGAGCTATTTTTTGTGCACCCCACGTCGTATGCTATATGGTGTACATTCCCTTAAGTCATGCTGATGGACTCCACGTACAATACCACGGTGTTTAAATTGCCGTTGTTGGAAATTGTTGGACTAACTTCAACAAACAAAACATTTTCAATGGCGTATAGCTTTTTATCCAGTGAACAAGGGCATAATTTTAGATGGGTATTTCAACGTGTGAAGCAAGTGATTGGCGAAAGATATTACCCACGTGTTATCGTCACTGACAGAGAACTAATTAAGTGTGATGTACCACTATTTTACGAATGAACGTATAAAGTTTCTAAACATGCTTTGAACCTCATGCACAAAGAACTCCACCTGTCGATCGCCCCAGAAGACTGTAGCCATAATAATCGAGCAATATACGGACTACCATGCTTTCACGAGATGCGAATCTATGTTATTCAAGGTAAGTATATTAAATTTATAACTATCAAGTTGTTTTCCACATTAATATCAGTAATTTATACAAGTCACTTTAATTGAATTCAGGATTACCCATTCCACTGGAACGAGTTGATATTTTTTGGAGAACCCTATCTGTTTCGTGGCCTGTTATCAATAGGCCCCCGGATAAAGATGGCTCTTCGTTTAACGATGATGATGATGGTGGTGTTGTTGTTGTTGATGATGATGATGATGACAATCCTAAGTTTAACGATGGCATGCGACAATTCAAGAATATTTTTAACAAATCAACATCGTTTGTCAAGAAGAATATGTTAACAAAGTTAAAAGATATATTCCAACCTGAATCTGCTGACACACGTGAACCAGCTATTCAAAAAAATACCCGTGGACGTCCGAGCGCAAAGGACAAGAAGGGCAAAGCTACACAAGTCCCGGACTTGAATGAAGTCCCGGACTTGAATGAAGTCCCGGACTTGAATGACTTGAATGATGTGCCAACCATGAATCACCGAAGAAGCACAAATTCAAGATCCACGAAAGTCCCGAAATGCGCCAAAGAGCCTGCAAGACATAGTTCGTACACGGGTCAAAAAATAAGACACAGATTTTACGTTGGAGATAAGGATAGCGAGGATTTTATTGAGCGCATTCCAGAGATTTTCCGTTCACAGGTAATAAGTATAAATAATGTGGAGGGTGACGAAAATTGTGGGTTTCGGTGCATTGCCCATTGGATTGTGCATGACCAAAATAGGTGGGCTGATGCTAGATACATGTTAATGGAAGAGTTACAAAGACATAGTGTAACTTACGTGAGTATGTGGGGGGAAGAAGACTTTTACCACCTTCGTGATACATTAAACTGGTTTAATGGACCAGCGCCTGAAGATTATTGGATGACGATGCCACATAATGGTCTGGTCATCGCTTCAGCTATTCGCCGACCTCTTGTATATATAGACCGTCATGGTTGGTTCACATGTTTATCCCTATTTTCTGCTCCAAACTTATCACATGGAATTGACCCCATTGTGATTGCGCGTGTGGGGGAGAACAGTGGTGCTCATTACATTTGTCTCAATATAGACAGAGATTCAGATCTACCACATTACCACCCACAATGGAGGTGGTTCAAACAGCCAATTGCAAACGAATGGGATGCAATATATAACGATCGATGTATTTTGTAAATGTTGTAAATGATTATTCATTTATTTAAATGTAAATTCTTTGTAAATGTTGTAAATGATTATTTAAATGTTAATTGTTTGAAACATCGTTTAAACATTATTGATTGCTAATGTAAATTATTATGCAAATTCTTTGGTCAGATGAGCCAAAGAAATCCTTTCTGGTGCCGATGTAAGAGAGGATTTATTGTAGAACGGAAATCCTGGCAAAATGATAGTCGTGGGCGACTGTTTTATGCATGCCCTCTTTCAGTGGTAAATAATCATACGTTTGCTTAGTTATGTAAATAATTTGTTTCTTAAAAATACATTTCTTATTATTTTCTTAACATGTAACAGCCAGGTACAAAAGACTATGGGTGTCGATACTTCGCGTGGAAAGATGAATTTGAAGCAGAGCACTTTAATCAACCCTCTTCTTCAACGCATTGCTCAAATTGCGTTGCTACAAAAAATGAGAACAAGTTGTTGAAGGCAAGAATAAAGGCGCTGGAAATTGAGTTAGAAATGGCAAGGAATCCTGAGGATCACGCTTGTCAGTCAAGTGCCCGGCTCCATGATCTTTTAAATGAGATGAATAATCTTCATATGTCGTAGATGTTGTTGTTTTTAAATAATATGTATAACGTTGTCGTTTAATTTAATAATAACAGTTTTTGTTGCAGTTATTTAACGTGGTAATATTTAACGTGCTATTATACAAACAAAATAATTATACAAAACACTATACATATACAAAACATTATACATATACAAAACATTATTAAACACAAATATACAAAATATTATACATATACAATACATTTACTTTAAACAATACATTTACTTTATACAAATATATACAAAACATTTATACAAATATATACAAAACATTACTTTATACAAATATATACAAAACATTACTTAAAAAAAAAAAAAAAAAAAAAAAAAAAAAACCGCTAAACGACAAAATAGGGAAAAAGACAAAAAAAAAATATATAAACTAGTATACTCCCTACTAGTGTAGAGAAGGTTAAACTAACCAAATAGCCCCCGTGATTTTAACCCATTACAAGTACAATAAATCTTGAACTTAAGTTCAATTCATGAGCCAAGTGGGCAAATCATGATGTTTTCAAAACTTAATCGCGGCTCTAAAAAAGTTCGATAAATTACAAACTATACAAACTTTGAAGTTTGAACTCAAGTTCAATTCGTGAACCGAGTGGCCCAACAATTATGGTTTTGAAACCTAACCACGACTTTAGAAAAAAAAAAATCGAAAAATTACAAGATATACATACAACCTTTGAACTTTAAACGAACAATAAAAGTTTCACTCTTTTTAAGAGCGAAAAAGAGTAAAAGTCTAAAGAAACTACTACAGTAGTATAATTTTCAAAAGTTAAAGTTGCATGCTTTTCTTTTTATTGTACCATCTTTATTTTTTTTTCCAAAAGTGAGTGACATTTTGATTTTTGAAGTCAACTTCCATACAAACCGAGTCGTTTGTAGTCATGCCCCACTTATATAAATGAAATTTCATAGTAACTGCTATGAAGGCATGAACCCTCTTCAAAAACCACATCACTTCATTCTCCATTATCATTTCACTCGGTGACACAACTATAAATAATCTCCAAAACACACTCGATTCATTCACAAACATTGCATTTCCATCAATGGCTAAGGTATCTTTCTACATTGTTTTTTAAGGCGTGTTCGAGGTTGCTTAGAAATGTTGTTTTGTTAATCGTGTTATGTGTGGCTTTTTGCAGAAGAAGAACCATAGTAACGACAATGAGAAACAGAACGACGGTGGCAACGTGACAGTGGTTCTCAAAATCAACTTGCATTGTGAAGGTTGCCAAGTAAAAGTGGTTAAAGCCATCCGTTCTCTCAACGGTAAGCCACTAATAAATTTACGTTTTGCTAACGTTTTTTTTGTTACATTTTTTCATATACAAGATTTAAATTTACGAGTAGCAACATCTATAGTTTGTTTTGATGTTCTTACGGGTTATGTTTCATGTGTGAGGTCGTGTGTCGTGGTGTGTTGTGGTCGGTTTCAACCCGTGTCATACTTTCTACCGGGTGTTTGCCCTTAGTGTCACTGTCTTTGGTAGGTTTGGTGTGTCGGAATTGCATCTCGATATGTTAGATATTCTCTTTATGATATCCTTATTTGATCCGAGTGTAAGTGTTGGTCATCGAGTCGGTTGATCGGTGTAACTTGTTCGATTTATTATGGGTCGTTGTAAGTTTAGCATCTTGCTAGTTTATCTATATAATATATGTTGCCTTTAAAAAAAAGCAAAACTTATAGTGTTTTGTACATGTAGGTGTAGAAACAGTGAAGGCAGGGGACTATGAGTCGAATAAAGTAACAGTGATTGGAAAAGTTGATCCAGATGAACTCCGGCAGGCGGTTGAGGGAAAAATCAAGAAGAAGGTGGAACTGATATCTCCGGTGACCAAAAAGCAAGATGGCGACGCAGACAATAAGAAAAAACAAACTGTTGTCGTGAAAGATGAGAGTAAACCGAAAAAGGTTGGTTGTTCTGCTACCTTGCACGTCTCTAGTTACTAGTTTTTGTTTTATTGGTATTGTGTTAATGATGTTGTGTCGTTTTCTGATGAATCAGTTTCCGGTGACAACAACGGTGTTGAAGATGTCTTTACACTGCCAAGGATGCATTGACAAGATTAAAAAGTTTGTCAAGAAAACCGAGGGTAATCACGGAATTTAAATATATTATTATTGCGTTTTAAGTTTTTAAAGTTTATCAGATAATCACTTTCAGAACATGATGCAAAACACCATTTCTCGATGTTTTAACTAAGATCATGATTCTGACAGGTTTTAAGGAGATAACATTTGACAAGAGCAAGAGTTTGGTGACGGTGAAAGGAGGGATGGACATGAAACTGTTGACAGCGGCTCTCGAGGATAGATTCAACACGAAAGTTGAGGTTGTTCAGCCGAAGGATAATAGCAAGGGTGGCGGCGAGAAGAAGGGGAAGGGTGGCGGTGGTGGTGACAAAGAGGGGAAGGAAAGTGGCGGTGATGGGCAAAGAGTCGAGGAAGCTAAGATAGACTATTTCGTTAGTCAAGGTCAACACTATTTCATTAGTCAAGGTCAACCCTCGTATCCACATTACGTAAACGGGCCTCAGTATCCGTTTAATTACATGTATGCCACTCAGATGTTTAACGACGAAAATCCAAATGCATGTGTTGTAATGTAACTGCATAGTTAAACCGTGTATAGGGCTGTGAACACAGTGTTAACAGCTTTATTAGTTCCGTTTGTTTTAATAAATTATAATAAAATCATTCTAGGTATATACGTATTACTTTTATCTGCGTTACCCATTTTAAAAGAACTTAAATCAGAAAAGATGTTTGTGCAAGTATGCAACCCTGTAAAACAATGTCAGAGACAATCTTTGAGTTAAAAATAGGCTTGAATACATGGTAATTGACTAAAGTATTTCAAACGGGTCAAATAAGTAAAATTAACATAATATTGGTCGATCGGGTCACAGGTCTTCCAAGCGTATTAAAACTCGAACAGCTATGTTCTTTGCTATTATATGTCATAATTACTAATGAAATCCAAAGAAAGATAAAAGGTATTGGCAAACAACGGGTCAACCCAACCCGTTTTCATCTATAACAAATATTTTTACCAATTTGACCCGAACCAGTTACACAACTTCACTGCATGAAGTTCAATTATCTATGGCATAGTCGTTCTGAATCTAACATTAAAGGAAAAAAGCCGCAAGGGAATGAAGGATGACTAGTTGCAAGAACATGAATTTCTTATATTTAAGTTTTCTTAAAATAACAATTTCTTATATAAACTAGCATAACAAGAACATAATATGTCAAGCAATTCATACATTATAAATAATCTTACATCTTCGATTTAACTTGTGCAATAAGTTCACGCCTGAGAAGTTTGCCTGAAGCAGACTTTGGAACGCTGTTTACAAACGTCACTCGCTTCAATCTTTTATAAGGTGCAACCTAAATCATTCATATTCCGAATAAGTACTGTTGTTAAAGGAAAAAATAAACAGCTAATCATGAATTAATACGAGAATCTACCTGTTCAGCAATAAATTTCTTAACATCTTCTTCGGTCAATGAACTGTTTGGTGATCTGACAACAAATGCAATTGGGACCTCACCAGCTTCAGCATCGGGAAAACTGTAGAAGATTGTGGAAACGAATTAGATGTTAGAAGAAAGTAGCAAATCATGCAAATCTAAAGAGATTGTGTATTTGACTTACGGGATTACTGCAGCATCTAATATTTCAGAATGTGAAAGCAGAAGTGCTTCAAGCTCTGCTGGTGCAACCTGAAATTTAAGAAACATATAACAAAGACAGTAAACCACTATTTTAGCATGAAAGAACATTAAAAAACTAAAACTGGCAGTCTTATCTCAAAACTGATTCAGGTTATGATTAATTTGTTCGGGTCAGAACCAAAAAAAGTGAAGCACTTGACCCGAACCCTTTTTGACTCATTACTAACCCGCCCATTTTGCTACTTATATAAAGAACCTATCAAAATAGGATCTTTACAAGATATGCACAAGTATCTGAAACTTGGTTTACCTGAAAACCTTTGTATTTGATCAGTTCTTTGATTCTGTCAACAACGAACAACTGACCGTCATCATCAATATACCCAAGATCCCCGGTATGCACAAAACCTTGTTTGTCTATTGTAAGCTTCGTAGCTTCAGGATTGTTTAGATAACCTGGAAAGTTAAAACAAATAAGATAAATGTGAGAAATATTCCTCCGTATTTCGAGCGTCAGAGAGGTAACAGTTTCAACTAATTGATTTATAAAGGGTTGATTCAGGATCCCTTTGCTTCTAAACCATGAAAAATGTTGGTTAAAAGGACAAATGTTTCAAATGGGTCATAACACTCATAAGCCGTTGAAATTCTCCAAATTCATTTTACTCAAAAGATTAGATTATTGAAATATTTTTATACGCGTATTTGAAACACTAATTGTTAATACAAAAAAGTATACATTTGGACAAAAAGTGTTTCAGGTCAACCCGATCCAACTCAACAATTACTCAATTTGACCCATTACCAACCCGTCATTTTACCAACTCTAAGTCAATAGCTGACAACATGTAATGATAATAGAGTATACCTTGCATCATATTAGGTCCTCGAACCCATATCTCGCCCATTTGGTTTGGAGGAAGAGGTTTACCCGTATCTACACTAACTATTTGGGCCTCAAGTCCTGGAATAAGCCTTCCAGCTGAACCCGAGTGTCGCGGCCCCATAAATGGCATCTCTACTGAAACAACCCCCGTTGTTTCAGTCATACCATATCCCTGTTGTACAGACGATTGCAATCAAAACTTCATTAAAATTACATATGAAGTATCAACTAAAAAAAGAGTACAGAACAGTATGCACGGAAACAACTATGTCCATTGTATCAAGCTATGCAATTTTAGTTTTTGTCACAGATGTTCAAGATTCATTAAGAGAATACAACTGAGTGTGCCACCTGTTGTACAAACTTCACAAAAATATCACAAATTAAATCAAGAGCTGCAAAATGATGTTCAAAACTCTAGCCTATGACTTTACGTTAAACGAATTATCATTTCTGTAACATGTTAAGGTTCATAAATATAATACAACTTCATGTTTCATCATATTTTCAACAACTCAGCCAAGATTTTTCATGTTCTTTCACCAAATTTTCAAGATTCACAAAATAATTCCCACATCAAAGTAAAATGGTGCTCAAAACTCAAACTCATGACATGTTTAATTCAAGGAGTCGGTCAATATTTCTTGCTTTTTCACCATAGTTCTAAGATTCATTAGGGAAGTACAATTTCATGTATCACCATATTCTCAAAAATTTACAAAAAAATAAAATCCCAAACAACAGCAAAAACATGGTATCTATATTACTCTAGCTTAACATGATTAATTCTATGTGCCGGCCAGTCAAGATTTACATACAATGTATATCAGTTGTACAAGATTCATAAAAACATCACAACTTTAATGTGTCTACTCTACTAAATTAAGTCTAAAATGGAATGCAGCACATGGAAGAATAAGATTGAGATCCAAAAGGGCATGCAGAGAATAAAACATATAACAAATTAACAACCTAACCCATGTGCATATATTCAATTATATACCAGTAAGCAATCTATCACACATAAGTGCATACCTAATAAAGACACCAATCATTTACCAAAGCCTAAAACATTACACCTAACAAAAACTGAAAAAAAAAAAAAAAAAAAAAGAAAGAAAAAAAACATCCCAAAATTCACCTGAAGAACTTTAACATGAGGGAACTTCTTAGCACACTCCTCCATCAACTCCTTACCCAAAGGCGCAGCCCCGGACCCAATCTGCTTCAACGACGACAAATCAAACTTCTTCACAACATCCTGCTTAGCCAAAGCCAAGATCACAGGCGGAACAACCCACAAATGAGTCACCCTATACTTCTCCACATTCCTCAACATCCCACCAAACTCAAACCTATTCATCGAAACTACGCAATTCCCTTCTTGCAACTGCGCATACAACACAACCGAAAGCCCAAACACATGAAACATTGGCAAAAAGCACAAATACCTATTATGTTTCTCACCCATCACTCTCTGATCACTTACCACCTGTTGAGACACAGACACAAAGTTCCAATGACTCAAAACAACACCTTTACTGACACCAGTAGTACCCGAAGAATACAACAAAACCGCAGTGTCATCACCCTTAACCTCAACTTTAGGCAAATCTAAAACCGACCCACTTCCTAAAACCAAATCTTTATAACAAAAAACACCTTTCTTAACACTCCCTGATCCTAAAAACATAATGGGTATCTCAAAATCCTTAACTTTGTCATATAAACTATCAACAGTTATAATAAGCTTAGGGTTTGAATCTTTAATCTGCTTAGACAGCTCATGCACAGTATATTGTGGATTAACAGTAGTAGCAATAGCACCAAGAGCAATAATAGCGTACAAAGAAACTGGATACTGTATAGAATTCGGTGCGAAGATCAAAACGACGTCGTTTTTATATATATTGTAGTGTTTTTGTAGTGCATGGGAAAGGCTAGCGACTGAGTTTTTTAGGTCAGTAAAAGTGAGTGTCTCGTTGGTATCTGAGTCTATTAAAGCAGGTTTGTTTGGATATGAGGATATGTTACGAAACAAGAAGGAGATCATTGATGTGTTTGGATTTGATGGAAGTGATAAAGGTGGTCGGAGTGACCGGAATATTCCGTCGCGACCGTAACCGGATTTTTCCATTGGATGTGTTTTGTTTTGTACTTTTGTTTTGTTGGATAAGTGATGATCAACAAGTTAGTGTATATATATAAGTGATGGACACGTTTACTTTTTTTTTTTTTTTTTTTTTTTTTTTTTTTTTTTTAACATGTTTACTTTAGAAAGGGTTTGGGTTCAAATAGATTGTTTAGTTTGAAAAATGGTTTAAACTGGGCCTATCAAATTCCGAATATTTGGGCACCTTCAAAGGTATACTAAGACCCTGGGGTTAGAAAAAAGAATGCTTGTATTTGTGTGACATGGCTACGTGGGAACAAATTGGCCTTTCTTTTTTTGTTGACTTTATATACAATTAGTTTTCTTATTCTTTTCATCAATTAATTATAAGGGTCTGCTTGGTTTAAAGTGGGAAAAGAGAATGCAAATGAATAAGTGAGTTGGGTAATCAATACCTTACCCCCTTTACTCTATAATGGTTGATTACCCACTACAGAGTATCAATTCCTTTGCCCTCACTAACCAAGCACAATATAACGAGTGAGGTGAGCCGTTTTGAATACTTACCCATTTCCCACACCCCTTAACCCCCTATCAAGCACCCTGTAAATATTTATGTGGCCTTCTTATTTTTAAATATATAAATTTTTATTGTATCAAATTTAAATCCAAAACAAAATCTTAATCCAAATCTAAATTTTAATCCTAAACTTGTCTACAAACCAAACAAGCCATTAGTCATGCTACTTACGATTTTAACATAAGTGATCATTGCACATAGATGTGAATTTTATTTTTGTAAAATTTATGTGAATCTAGCAATTTTTTTTAAATAATATATTATCATTTAAAAACATCTCTAATGTATTCATTACATTTTGCACTAAGAGCATGGGGTAAGTTGCCTGAGCACCTCACGTTAACCTTTAACGCATCAAGTTAACACGGTGCGTTAACTTACCGCCCTAAACGTTAACTTGTGCGTTAACTCAGCGAGTCAAGCACATAACGTACGTTAAATGTCATGTTGGGTAAAAAAAAAAAAAAAAAAAAAAAAAAAAAAAAAAAAAATTACTTCACCCCCTATAAATTATAACCGTTGTAAACGGTTAGAAAAAAAAAATAATTAAATAAAATAAAAAAATAAAATAAAATTTCAAACCCATTTTATTACAACTATAAATACCCATTCACACACACAATATTTTTTCGCACTTCCAATACTCTTTATGATCTACAATATACTTCTATTAGCAAAAAAAATGTCGGGCGACAACAACAACAACAACGACGGCTCGTTTACGAATCTTCTCGGTGGTAGGTGGAATAACCCATACGCCAGTTCTTCCTCAAATCCAAATTGGATTAACACAAACGAGGGCTCATCGTCAAATCCGAATTGGGATAACCCAAATGAATTCGGTATGTCGAGTCAAGAAGTTTTCGCACAACATCAAGCTCTCCAATATTGAAACGAAAGCCAACAAAACACCCTTAATACTAATTTCCAAAATCTTCAATTCACTCAACAATCAAAACATTCCCAAACAGAAACAAATGAAGTTCCGGTAACACCTGCTTCCCCTACAAAACCAAAAAGTCGTGGAAAACGTAAGGCAAAAAAAATCCAAATACCCTGTACAAGACGAGGAAGAAGATGCTGAAAAAGTGAAGAACTTTCGTTGGACGCCAGGGGAGGAAAAATTGCTTTTTCCAGGGGAGAAAAAATTGCTTGCCGAGTGTTGGGTGGCATGTTCAAAGGATCCAAAGGTCGGGCGTTCCCAATCTAAGGATACGTTATGGCAACGGATAAAAGTAGAGTTCAATATAATAAATTCAAAAGAACGTAACAAGGATATGCTACAATCTAAGTGGAAAACGTTGAACTGTGATTGCACTAAGTTCAACGCTTTTTTCAAAAAGGCGCAACGCGAGCAAAAAAGTGGTGAAAGTGAAGTTGATATCCTAACACGGGCTAACCAACTGTATCGTCTAGAAAACCCGCCATTCACGAATGAAGATGCTTGGAACGTGTTGCGTAAACATCAAAAATGGAACGCGCCGGCACCGGTTGATTTAACCGGTGACGTCCCAAGCCAAACAAACAAGGCTTTGTTTGGTCATGATGAAGAACCACGGCCCATTAGAAAAAAGCGGGCTTCCAAGAAACAAAAATTCGAGACAACGACAAGCACCGGAGGCACGGCTAGCACCGGTGGTTCCTTTTTTTCGTTCAATTTTGGGGAGATTATGCGCGAAGAGTATCAGACAAAACGTGAAGAAGCGGTCAGGGCATATCAGGCGACCGCAGAAAACCAAGCCACACAACAGAGGTTGAAGGAGTTAGAATTTTTGATGCTCGACACTACCGGCAATGATCCAACCTACGTGGCGTTGGTCAATATGGAAAAGGACCGAATCATCAAGAAATTAGGATTGCCTCCTCGTCAAGAATGAATAATTGTGTGATGTACATTCATCCCTAATAGGAACATCCAAAGTAGTGCTAGCAAACCTTACCCCTTGTTGTAAAGCAATGTTCGAATCAGAAACAATAGAACCATGATCACTAGGAGCCGAAGCGTTAGGTTATTTACCATGTTTGTTATGCATATATTGTTACAAATAATCTATGATTAACAAGTATGTGGAAAACTAGAAGGGGGGGTTGAATAGTTTACCGCTTTTTAGATTCTTTTTAACTTGAATATCTTTTACGTTTGCTTAAAGATATAGACACAACGTTATATGTTTGATTCTTTGAAAAGATTTTTATGTAAATATCAATTCTAACTTTACTAGTTTCATACATTGAAAAGCTTTGCTTGTGATAATCTTAACTTTGCTTGTTTAGTTATTTGGAAAGCTTTTACTTTTGTTTGAAGATACAAACACATCTTTACTTGTTTAGTTCTTTGAAAAGCTTTATATGTAACTAGCAATTCTAACTAAAGAACAACATGTAATAAGCAAAGATAAAGAAAGAAACGATCAAACCACAACACGATTGTTTATCGTGGTTCGGCTACAAGGACTCTTTTTCCTTGCCCTACATCCACGCCCCGAGTTTCCAACTCGAGAGTTATAAGCACTAATCAACAAGCTCCTTTCACCGGCGGAGAAAACCTTTACAACGTCGCTTACACTTTTACCGACACTAAGCTAGATGTCGAGTTCTTTTACACGGGTACAACCACTCCCATCGTCGCTTATACTTTTATCGACACTAAGCTAGATGTCGAGTTCTTTACCAAGGGTACAACCACTCCCGTTAGTTTCTTTTACAAGGGTACAACAACTCCCGACATACTACGTATTTTGAGGCCTAAAATACTAACCACTTACATCTATATACATGACACACATGAAGTATAAACTATCAAAGCTTATACATGACCAAGCTACCAAGATTTGTAACTTTAGAGTTGAAGCTTGTAACTTCTTGAATGATCTTGTGAAGTCCCTTGCTACATAAGAGAATCACACAAATCAAAAGGTTACTAAGTTAGTTGAGAGAGTATGTGAAAATATGTCCTAAAAGGGGTTACCAAAAACTAACAAATGGTTTGGTATTTATAGCAAACAATTCTGCAGGTCTGGCGGATCAGGCGGACCCCTCAAAAGGGTTCCGCCCGTGTACCCCCAGGGTACCGCCAGGGCTGTAGTTGGTTTTTGCAATAAATCTTGCAAACCAAACAAAGTCACATCTCATTGCTCTTGCAAACCAAACAATGTCACATCTCATAATATCAAGCCAAACACTAAACTTGCAAGCTACCACTTAGTAAGTCAAACACACTTCTTACCATAAATGTATAATGACAAAGCTTGCCCTAAATGTGATGTGACCTTACTATATTAAGAAATAATTGTGATGTGACAAGACTCATTTTAGTTTAAGAAATAAAAACAATGTTTTGTTTAAAAGGAAATGTTAACCTTAGTTAAACAAGACTTAAACACTAAAAGTGATGATTTACTTATAGCTAAACTTCATACTTTGTCATTAACAAAACTTAGCAAAGATCGTAAAATATAAATAACGTTTTTAGGCGATATTTGTATTAACAATCTCCGCCTTTTTGTTGATGACAAAACATAAACTTTATTTATAAGTAAGTCACTAGTTTTAGTATTAAGTCTTATAAAGTTAGGTATGAAAACTTGTTTTTGCTAAGATGATGTGATATACAAAATAAATTTGAAACAAGTTTATATCTAAATTCTCCCCATTTTTTTCGAAACAAAAAGAAGAGTAGCGAAGCGGAAGTAACCACTTGCTCCCCCTTGGACGATACTCCCCCTAAATGGAGTGCCAAGAGAGGAGACATGGATTTTGAACCTACAAGAAAAAGGTTAGTTGTTGCACAAGATAAGTCATGAAAGTATTTCATGTTTAAACACAACTAAGAGTTGTGAAGTGAAATAGTACAACTCTTATGCTCCCCCTTGAATATTACTCCCCTAAATGGAGTATCAAGGAAGGAAAACATGGAAAATGGTCCTTCAAAAAAAAGTTAGTTTAAACAACCCAAGATATATGTATGGTACCATAGCAAGGTATATTTCAGTTATTATACCTAAATGGTCAACAAACAATGAAAACCTTGTAGTGTAATGAAATTCATTTCATGTTAAATTTAGACTCTTAAAAAGTCAAAGACAAGAAATTTCGATTACACCATCCTACCTCTAAAAATAAAGAAAAACTACAAATAAACTACGACCATAAAAAGTTACAAGGAAATCATCATTTTCCTTTGTGAGAAACATTTTCCAAAAACAAGGCTAAGGTTGTTTTAGGATGAAAATGTGGGTTGTGGTTGTAGCGGGCTTTATTTTGAAGGTTGAAAGGATGACATGGTTTTGGTTTGTTGGTTTAGATGGGAAACAATTTCCAAAAGAAACGGTTTTGTTTCATTTTGGAGATTCTAGGGTTGAGGTGTGTGAGACGAGGATTGTAGAAGATCCAAAATGTGGTTTAGTATGAACCTCATTTCTTCGGATAGCTCACGAATTTCCCTTCGACACCCTTCACTTATGTGAGCGGTTCTTTCGCAATAATCGCAATCATGGCGGGGAAAGTTTGGTGGAAGGGTGGTTTGATATGTTGGTGGTGAATGGTTTGAACTTGAAGGAGCAAAGGTGGAAGGTTGAGTAGTGTTTTTGCTTCCTTCATTTGTTGATTGAAGTGTTGTTTGTAAAACCATGATATGGTTGATTTGAGAGTCAACCATACGTTTGAAGGCATGAAGGTGGTTTAAATGAGTGTCAATCTCATTATGAAGGTTTGGAGGTTTTTCTCATATGGATGCTTCTATTTTCTTATAAGAAGAAAGTAGAGATTCAAGATGTTGGGAAGGTTCTTGTGGTGATGGTTGTTGTTGTGGTGGTGGTTGTTGGTTTTGAACAAAATGGCGGAAGCTTGGTTCGCCGGAAGGATTGCCATGAAGGTCTTTGTAAATTGGGTGAAACACAAATGATTGTGAGTGGGTATGACCTTGATCATTTGGAAAAATGGATGGTCTAGCATAACGGTAAGCCAACCGTTCTACTAATGATGGTTGATGGGGTTCATCATCTAGTTGCTCACTAGGTTGTTGTTGGGTTTCCATTTGAGCAATGGTGTCAAAAAGTGACAAGGATGGTGGATTTGATGATTTGGGTGATAGGTCTTCTAAAGTTTCCAAATAAGGTAGTGGTGATGTTGGTGGTGTATGGAAAAGTTCCATTGGTGAAATTGTTGGTGATTGAGGTGATGAGGTTTTTGATAGTTGAGCTTGTTGAGAAGGTGATGATGAATCACTTGAAGGTCTAGTTGTTGGAGGAATGGTGGCCATGTTTGTGTAGCAATGTGTTGGAGAGGGTGTTGGAGTATCAAGATTAAACAATTCTTGAAAGGTCATAACATTGGTATTACAATGTCTTGGGGATTGTGTTGAGGTAGTGAGATTAAGGAAATCTTGGATAGGTGAAGAAATGTTAAGTGAAGCATCACTTGAAGAAGATGAGCTTGACTTGACGGTTTTGTTAAAACAACAAGGTTTAACACTAATCCTAGTGATTTTTGAAAGGGATTTTGATGACTCGGATGATGTGTTGGATTTGGTCATTTTCAAAGGTGTGGTTTTGATGTTTTGAGAGAAGAAGTTTTGATGGTGATGGTGTGATTTGAATTGTTGCAAACTTTAAAATTTATAGGATGAAGAAGATGTTGAATAGGGTGTTTGGATTTAATGTTCTACCATTCAAAGATTGAGGTTTCAAATGATTTACAAAATTTTCATGAATATGTCAAATCAATGTATGTCATTCCAATAGAATAAGGTGGAGTGAAAGACCAACAAAAGCACTCAATGCTTTGTGATCATGGGATGTGATTTGGTTGAAAATGTTTCAATGGTTTTGAAGGATCCTTTAAAAGGGTTCCTTGGGTTGGTTATGTTTGAATTTGAATTTTTGGAGGGAAGTGGCTTCCTAATTGCTTTAGTAAGTGAGAGTTGTTCTAATATGGTTATTGGAGTTAATGGAAGATATTTCTCACTTAGGATAATGGTTTTGACACATTACAAGTTTTGGACTTAAGAAAAATAGAAAAATTTTCTGCAGATGTCTGGCGGAACCCTCAGAATACACTGGCGGAACCCATTTGAGGGTACCGCCTGGTCCGTTGGGCCATTTCTGGAATTCCCAGAAAATATACTGGCGGAACCCAATTTTGGGTACCGCCAGAGGTAAAAAATTAGGCAATTCGCGTTTTTGACCCGCGAGACGATTTTCAAAATTTTCGAAAACTCCTAAAATAAAAAAGATAAGGCTTTTCTGGTTAGGCAATGCAAAAATTAGACACGTAAACATACATATCATGGGACTTTGACCTTGAGGTCGAGGATTTCACTATACTTAGTAAGAATTGCCATAAGCATAGAAAAAAATGACAAACACCTTAAACATTATCATTATGCATAAAAGTTCTTACAAACATAATCCAACAAACGTAATAAACCATGAAAGTGAAAAACAAATAATTCACGTAGTTTTAACACAAAGACGATTCTAAAGCATTCATAAGCCAAACACTCCTTAATCTTCTCACAACCGGTCTATCTTCTTGTTGAGCTTGTTTAGGTACCTTCCAAAACACTTGAACATTCCTTTGGTTTGCCTGAATTCTTCGGAAGCATTGTCAATGATGGGGAGAGCTTGAAGGTATTCTAAAGGGGGTAACTTAGAGTTGGGAAGTTTATCATCCTCGCTCATTCCGGATGATGATGATGATGGTGTAGGTGATCGAGTACGTTTGCCCTTATTTTTGAAAACTCGTTTATCACTTAAAGGAACGAAGATGTGAGGAACGAGAAAATATTCAAGGCGCATTTCATTTTCGTTAGGAGAAATGGGTGAGATTGCTCTAAAGAGGCGGGTAAGAAGCATACCATAGGGAAGAGCGGTTGTTCCAACTAAGGATATGTCGGCCATTCTTTTGGCTAGGTAGTAGGCTAAGTTGAAGGGTTGACCGGTGGAAATGCAATAGAGCATATAGCAACGACATGTGTTGATGTGATCTCTATTTCCTATGGTACTTATGACGTTAGCTCTAAGAATTTCTTCCCACTTCTTAAATTGCGGTTTAAGCTCATTGAGCTCCATACCAAAAGGATCCTTATCTACTATATTCCCCGAACGATTCACCCTAGTGGTAGAGGTTCTAACAAAGAGGTGTTCCTTAATAGTTTCCTTACTAGCAAGAGGTGTATCGTATGGATAAAAATGATCAATAGAATCAAGACTTGAAATGGGCCACTTATCCGTGTAGAGGCAAGTTCCCTCATTTGGTACACCAAGAATTATAGCTAAGTCTTTTAAATCTATGTCATGTGGTGTTTGATTGGTTGTGAAGTTTAATGATATCCTACCACCAGCACATGTGGAAAGGTTTACGGTTGCATAAAATTCCAAGATGAACCTAGGACAAATTGGCTCATCTATATCAAGGAGACAGTCAAAGTTAATTGCGGCAAAGTTTTGGCGAATAGATGTTCCTTCTAGAAATGATGGATCAATGGTTCTACCTTCGTGAACATAGCGTTTTTCTAATGCCTTAAAGGTTTCTACTTGAATCGAGTTGAGACCTTTGGTCATATGGTGTTTGGGCATGTACTTAAGGGTTTCTTTGTGATCGGATTTGTTTGCGGGAGGCATGTTGATTCCTAGAAAACATAAAATTGTATGTTAATGACTTTTAACAACGTGGATGTTCTAATATGTTCCTATATGCAAAACAATGTGAAGACATGGTTATCTTGACTCATTTTGATTCCCAAATTGTTTTGTTATGCAAATTTTGTTGTAAAAACAAAAGATAACCAACACTCTCCTAATTGAATGTGTCTTCGAGATGTACCCGAAAATACATATTAGTTATGTATCCCCTTTAACATTCAAGAGATAGTATGCAAGTGATGTTTAAATGATGTTTTTCATTTGTTTTAAGAATGTGGTGATGAATCATGTTCTAATTTTGGATGCAATTTTGAAAGATAATGCACTTGGTGTGTTTGGCAAATCAAAGTAACAATGAAAAAGATACACTTCTTAACTAATGAAATACATAATTGACTAGCCACCAAGTTTTTCATGAATCATGAAGTTTTATGCAAAAGCCCTAAGATTCTAGTTAATGATTGTAAGCAAGAATGTTATAATTAAATCAAAAATGCAATTGTGATTAGAATACTTACAAAGTTAGTTGGATTGGAAGAGATTGGATTAAAAGCCCTAAAATTCGTGAGGATATGTGTTTTTGAGAGGGTGATGGCTGTTTGAAAGTGGATGATTAAGTTAAGAGGATGTTTGGCTTTGAAGTTAAAAATTAAACAATCTGAGGTTTTGGCGGACCAGGCGGAACCAAAGAATGGGTTCCGCCCGTATGGTCTGAGGGTGCCGTGGGATCTGCAGGAAAAACTCAAAAGGAATTGTCTTGACTTTTGTGGTTTTATCCTAATGTTCAAACCTAAGGTTTTAGGTCTTATGAGTCCTTGACTAAGCCTAGGGATGATGAATGCTTCTTATTCAAGAGGTTTTGTGAAAACGTTGATAGAATGGTTAACGTATAAGACTTTCTTAGTTAAGATGTTCCTCAATGAACATTTTTACCAAGACGATGATGATGGATCACAATATGTCAATTAAGAACATAATGGATTGAATTGTCGCTGAAGTCGATGCTTCCTTTGTTGAAGGGATAACAATGTTGATGAGATGAATTCCGTTGTTGACACGAATTTGCTTGTTCAAGCGGAGCTTGTTGATGTGCTTCTCCATCCGAAACTAATTTGAGAATCTTACGCGTTTTGGAGAATCATTGGGTAAGTAAGTATAAAAGTGCAAGTACCATTTGTGCTTTTCTTATCAACTTATTACCGACATAATTCCATTTGGCATACACTATGGTTTCTATTCCCGTTCTTTTGGGAGACAATAATCCTAGTTGTGTAGTACCTTTTGATGTATCCACACAAGCTCTTCCTAAAGAGTTGTATTAGGATCTTCTCTAAAATGAGCACATAGACAAACACTAAACATAATGTTGGATCTAATTGTTATGAGAACAAGTAGTCTTCCGAACATTTCTCTACGTTTAGTTTTACCTACGGATTTGCTAATCTCATTCTTGATAAGTCATCAATAACTTAACCATTGAGAACAAGAGAGTAACTAGGAATGTCTTTAAGTTAAAATCCCTTGCTTTTATTATCAAAAAGTTTTTCAAATATTGACACTATACTCACTTGATTACTTTGAAATATCTATTTTGTTTCACTAGTTGTTTTACTCTAAATTCCAAAAATTGTTTTTGTTGAATTTGTTTAGACACAACTATGACCAATAAATCAAGTTTTATAACTTATGTCAATTTTACTTCATTCAATATTTGACTCATGGTGAGAAGATGTTATTTTGTACTTTTATCCTTAATGTTTTACACAACATACTTGTCTTGCCATCATTGGACTTTCGACTAAGTTATCATCTACCAAAGATGATATCTTAGAAGGAGGAGATCACTCGTTAAATGTTATATTCAACGACTCCTCGACTCTTTGGGTTTCCTTACTTAAGACACTATGAACTTTGTTTGTTTTGAAAAAGTCCAAGAGGTACAACATCATAAGACTATGTGTCATATTTGATGTGTAAATCCTAGATGTTGAAAACTCATTTTCTTCCACACATCCTAATGTATGCTAATGTGAATTATTTCACCTTTTATATTTTATGTGAAATTATCATAAAGGAGTGATTGAAGTAGAACACAATTTAAGACCCAAAGTATGGTGTTTAAGAATGTTGTTTAACAAAGGTTTGTTTTGCAAGCATCACAAAAGTGTTAGACATTTTAACACTTAGGAAATTCTTAGTTAGCTCACTTGTAAGCAAGAGTTCAGTGAGACTCACTCAAGAGTTTCTCGTGTTTATCTCTTGATGGTTAAAGAACCAAAGCACCTTATATCTCCTACTAGTACTAATGACGAAATTCCTTGTTGCATAGAATCTAATCTTAGTTATTACTAATAGCAAGTAAACACTTTTAGAGTATTACTAATAACACATATTCCAACACATAATGCTAGAAACAAGAGACAATAAAAGTCAAGTTGAAGTAATGCGTACCTTTTAAATTGCATAGAGATGCTATCAAGAGGATAAACACAACGCGTAAAATCTTGATTTGACGACACGCTTTGAATCTCAATTACTCATGTATCCAAGAAGGTTAGATAATCATATAAAGGCATAGAGAATGATAGTCTTAATCCTTTTATCATGAGTTTCTATTAAAGATTGAATTATCTCTAAATCTCTCTTCTAGGTTTGACAAATTTTACATGCTGTGTTTTGTTAGTTGATGATGCTTATGAGTTAAATCCTAATCCGGTTTTATCTTTAAACAACCTTTGACTCCTCAACAATCTTTCAAGAGATTTTGCGCTTTCATCAAATTTAACTAATAATTTTTCCTTTCTCATTTTTAATCTCATGTTTGTAATCTAGTCATAATTTACATTCTAGATCAATTTCAACATTACTCTCAATTCTAGACATTCTATCTTCTAATAGGATTTCCTTTTCAAATATATTCTTAAGAGATTTTGAAGACTCATTCTTGAAGATAGTTTTTAGGTCCATGTTGCATAAAAGTTTAGACTCATTTTCTAGTTTAGAAAACTCTAGGATGAATTAATCAAAGCAAAAGTGTTTGGTTTTAAAGTGTACCTTGCTTGGTGTTTTATCAAGTTTAGAATTGCAAATCGAATGATTGACTACATCTTCATCCGTGTTATTCCATGAATCACAAGTAAGTCTACTACGAGCTTGACACGAATTATCACCTTTACTAACACCTTTCTTGTTGTTTCAATAAATTGACAATCAACTACCGAATCATTGTCTTCGTCAACATCCATATCATTCCAAGATACGCAAGCAGGTTCATCAAAACACATGTACTCATCTTCACTTGTACCTTCATTTAAAACATTTAAACTAGTAGCACATGTATTAACTTCTACTAAGTGTCTATCAATTAGTTTTTCTAAAACTTCTAATTCATATGTAAGATCAAATTGATCATCTTTGACTTGACATATTCCTTAATGAAAGTCTACCATATTTTTCCAAACATCATTAGCCTTTTGACAAAAATACATTCTTTCATGTTTGGTACTAAAGCTTTGTAAAACATTGTTTTGGCTTTAGTATTTTTATCAAGTTTAAGATAGTTATCTTGGTTTTCAAAAACTTATTTTCTTTGGTTTGAAATTACCAAAAGAAATAATATGCCAAAGATCTTGATCAATTGATTTCACATAGTTTTCAAAATTACTTTTCCATTCAAGTAAGTTTTCTTTTTCAAATAACGGTTGGTTTTGAATAGGTTGCCCTTCTTTGAGATTTTCAAAATCCATGGATTGATCCAAGTTTTAAAATACATTCTATTTTAAAGATCTTGAGTAACGTAGCTCCTGATGCCAATTGTGGAAAACTAGAAGGGGGGGTTGAATAGTTTACCGCTTTTTAGATTCTTTTTAGCTTGAATATCTTTTACGTTTGCTTAAAGATATAAACACAACGCTATATGTTTGATTCTTTGAAAAGATTTTTATGTAAATATCAATTCTAACTTTACTAGTTTCATACATTGAAAAGCTTTGCTTGTGATAATCTTAACTTTGCTTGTTTAGTTATTTGGAAAGCTTTTACTTTTGTTTGAAGATACAAACACATCTTTACTTGTTTAGTTCTTTGAAAAGCTTTATATGTAACTAGCAATTCTAACTAAAGAACAACATGTAATAAGCAAAGATAAAGAAAGAAACGATCAAACCACAACACGATTGTTTATCATAGTTCGGCTACAAGGACTCTTTTTCCTTTCCCTACATCCACGCCCCGAGTTTCCAACTCGAGAGTTATAAGCACTAATCAACAAGCTCCTTTCACCGGCGGAAAAAACCTTTACAACGTCGCTTACACTTTTACCGACACTAAGCTAGATGTCGAGTTCTTTTACACGGGTACAACCACTCCCATCGTCGCTTATACTTTTACCGACACTAAGCTAGATGTCGAGTTCTTTACCAAGGGTACAACCACTCCCGTTAGTTCTTTTACAAGGGTACAACAACTCCCGACACACTACGTATTTTGAGGCCTAAAATACTAACCACTTACATGTATATACATGACACACATGAAGTATAAACTATCAAAGCTTATACATGACCAAGCTACCAAGACTTGCAACTTTAGAGTTGAAGCTTGTAACTTCTTGAATGATCTTGTGAAGTCCCTTGCTACATAAGAGAATCACACAAATCAAAAGGTTACTAAGTTAGTTGAGAGAGTATGTGAAAATATGTCCTAAAAGGGGTTACCAAAAACTAAAAAATGGTTTGGTATTTATAGCAAACAATTCTGCAGGTCTGGCGGATCAGGCGGACCCCTCAAAAGGGTTCCGCCCGTGTACCCCCAGGGTACCGCCAGGGCTGCAGTTGGTTTTTGCAATAAATCTTGCAAACCAAACAAAGTCACATCTCATTACTCTTGCAAACCAAACAATGTCACATCTCATAATATCAAGTCAAACACTAAACTTGTAAGCTACCACTTAGTAAGTCAAACACACTTCTTACCATAAATGTATAATGACAAAGCTTGCCCTAAATGTGATGTGACCTTACTATATTAAGAAATAAATGTGATGTGACAAGACTCATTTTAGTTTAAGAAATAAAAACAATGTTTTGTTTAAAAGGAAATGTTAACCTTAGTTAAACAAGACATAAACACTAAAAGTGATGATTTACTTATAGCTAAACTTCATACTTTGTCATTAACAAAACTTAGCAAAGATCGTAAAATATAAATAACGTTTTTAGGCGATATTTGTATTAACAAAGTATACAAGTTGTTTCGCCTATGACCTTTAGCTAGTATGGCAAATGGATGTCAAAACCGCCTTCTTAAATGGTCGCCTAGATGAAGACATCTATATGGCGCAGCCTGAGGGGTTTGTGAATCTAGAATTTCCAAACCGTGTATGCAAACTTCAAAGATCCATTTATGGATTGAAACAAGCATCACGTCAATGGATGACTTTCCGCTGGGTAGAGTATGAATAGAAATTTTGACTTGACCGGGCGTGTTGAGCCCTAGATTGTTCCCTTAACTCATTAGGCTAAGCATTCGCGGATCTCATTACTTGAGATAAATTGCCCTTTTAAAGTTAGCCTTTAGGAAAACGGATCTCATCATGTAAGTGACAGTTGCTCTTATCAATTGTGCAAGCATCGGCCAACCACGCCATGAGCACGGGAGACGAATATCCGCCCCTAAAACACGAGTTCCCTTTACAGATAATTATGGGGGGCGACGCAATGATTGACGCCTAGGAAGACGTGCCCTCGGCCAAGCAAGTACGCCGCACAAAGTCCTAAGACCGGCGTACTTGGGTCTTTTATACTTGTATATTTCTATTTTAAGTCCCTCCTTTCTTATATTTGTCATTTAATCGTCCTTCTAATGGCATGCATCTCTTCATGTGGTTGAATTTTAGTAGTCAATCCCTCCACTAGACAAAAATCCCAAGAAACATCAGTGGGACCCACTGATAAGCTCTAAAAGAGTTTATGACAATCAGGCTATTCACATGTCCCCTGGTGCAGGGCAGGCATGGGTACCATAGTTCTTGAACTTAAACATTTGGCTATTCCAGTAGTGATGGCTATTGGTAAAGTGAGTTTTGGTCCCGTTAATCGCTAACTGTAAGTCACAAAGTCATGAAACTTAAAATCGGGGTGTCGAGAACTTTGGGTAAGTTTTCGAAATTTAACGGTATTCTCAAAAATTCAAGTTCATCGAGAAGCATAACTTGCATGATTCCATTCGTGAGAAGTTGAAAATTGTCATTCTTAAAAGCAGATTGTTCTTAATGTTTCTCTATCTTGTGTAAAGTAGTAATATTTAGCTATGGTATATCATATCCTGTTTAAATTTAAAATTTCGTATTGTAATGTGATCGAATTAATGTTATAGTTTTAAATAAATGAAGTATTTGTTAAAGTTTGGGATTGAAATTAAAAATAGAGTAAATTACATCGTTCGTCCTTGTGGTTTGCGTTGACTGGCGTCGTTAGTCCCTTGACAAAACAATAAAAGGATGAGAATGTAAAAAAATGAACGAAAACGTAAAAAAACAGACGAAAACGAAAAAAAACAGACAAAAACGTAAAAAAAAATGGACGAAAACAAAAAAAACGGATGAAAACGTAAAAAAACAGAGGAAAACGTAAAAAAATAGACGAAAACGAAAAAAACGGAGGAAAACGTAAAAAAACAGACGAAAACAAAAAAAATGATGAAAACGTAAAAAACAGAGGAAAATGTAAAAATACAGACGAAACCGAAAAAAACGGATGAAAACGTAAAAAAATGAGGAAAATGTAAAAATACAGATGAAAATGAGAAAAAACGGATGAAAACATAAAAAACAGAGGAAAACGTAAAAAAACGAATGAAAACGTAAAAAAACAAACGAAAATGAAAAAACCGGACGAAAACGCAAAAAAACAGACAAAAACAAAAAAAAATGAAACTTACGAACGTATTAAAAAAAATTGCATCGTTCGTCCTTTTGGTTTGCGAAATGACTAGTATAACCTCATGGGACTTCAGGTGTAACAACACTTAACAAGCGTTAGTAGGGGAGGGACTAACGACGCCAAACGTTTGCCCGTTAAGGACGAACGGTGCAGTTTTTTGGTCAAGGAACTAACGACGCCAGCCAACGCAAATCACAAGGACGAACGGTGCAATTTACTCTTAAAAATAATTGAGGTGAAGGTGAGTTATTGGTGAGTTATGTTATCAGGGTGGAAAATGATGAGTTAAGGTTAAAAGGTAAAAACTGATGTGACGCTGACGTGCAGTGAGTTAAAATTTAACTCTAAAGCAACTTACGCTTTGCTCTAAATGCTATTTTAAATATTATAATATTATCAATCTTCATAAATAAAGATATAACATACACTAGCTGTTTATATTCTGTTTGTTAAATGTTAAAATGACATATGTCGATATTAGACTTATTTTGTAGATAATAATAAGAAACTAGCAATAACAAATTTTATAAAAGTTAACTTTTTACTTTATGTTTTATACATAACAAAAATATACATCTATGTATTCTAATAAAAGGGAGTTCTGTACTACCCTCTAAAGCATACCGAGCATTAAAATTTCTGACGTGTCTGGAAGGAGAGG
This sequence comes from Artemisia argyi, assembly GCA_030686995.1. Taxonomy (NCBI): domain Eukaryota; kingdom Viridiplantae; phylum Streptophyta; class Magnoliopsida; order Asterales; family Asteraceae; genus Artemisia; species Artemisia argyi. The sequence goes on from CM060695.1 coordinate 28,412,763, forward strand.
GCATAGATATTTTTGGTAGGTACAAACACTTCACTTCTCCTTATTCCCGATTTCCTCTCCAATAATACCTTTTGATTTTACAGTTTCAACTCAACAATTAATGTGGATTTATTCAATGAATCGGTTACATTCAGTCCCTAAAAAATATACATCCGATTAGTTCTTTATTCAATGAATCGGTTACATTCTAATTTTGATATTGGTCAATTGAAAGTATTGCTAAAAAAATAAAAGAACTTCCAATCAAATTTTCCCAGTGAGCCCTTATCATGTTAAAATCTGGTCATATGTTATTTGATTCTATTCGCAATGTAAAACAAACTGGAGATTGAAGAAACACCAATTTTTGTGAGGTAGGTACTAACCCTAATTTTATCCAATATTTACAAGGTTCTATTTATTTTTTATTTTTTTTATATACCTTTCTATGTGGTGTAATATTGCAGGTGATTGAATTTTGGGTTCCGGATATAGCACCAATTGTTCGGTCTGTTTTTTTTTTTTTTTTTTTTTTTTTTTTTTATTTATTTATTTATTTATTTATTTATTTATTTAATGTTTCTAATATGGGTTTTGATGGTATTCAAATGGGTTTGAAAAAATTTGCTTATTTCGTTTTCAAGCAGGTTTTACGGGTGTGGAGAATGAGACATGGGGTTGAAGATGAAGATGAGAAAAATGATGAGATTGATTATAGAATGCTAATGGTTTGGTATATAAATTACACAAAGTCAACAATGAAGCAAAATATTGGATTTCGAAGAATGTGAATCCTGCTAACACTATATGGTAACTGCATAACATAGATTACACAAAGTTAGAATCAAGTATTTTTTTTTATTACTAAGGTTTAGTTCCTTTAATTGATTGGTTTGATGATTCTATACTTATTGTGTAGTATAATCACATTGTCGCTACATTGGTATGTCTAGATATGATCAATTAGTGTAGTATCAGTTAGGTTAACTATTCGAGCTGAAGTTTATTAAATGATCTTGAGACATGTAACAACATAGCTACACCTTACAACGGCTCGAATGAATTCCTTATGTAGCCATGTTTCTCCTGATTTAAGCTGTTAATGTGCTTATTGTGTTATAGTTGAGTAGAAATATAAGTTGTAGCGGATGTCGTGTGCACCTTCACTACATCGAAATGTTTTTCATTGTTATAGTTTAGTAGAAATATAAGTTGTTATAGTTTAGTAGAAATATAAGTTGATTGGTTACGGTTATTATTTGAGGTTTAAAGAATAAGCTGCACCGATGTTTTCGATTTAGTTGGATTTGTAAAAACTGAAACATTCTAGCATGTGTATGTTAGATTAGGTAAAGAAAGAGGTTATTTAGGTTAATTGTATTAATTTGGTTCTTAATTTTTTTGGTGTGGTTTAGTTATGGAGTCTGATATTGGCTTTAAAGGTATCTAAGGATAAGATTGATGCCTCTGCTTCTGGTGGCATCAACAGTGTCAAATAAGCTCATAAGTCGCAAAATAAGATGAAGGAAAAGTTACTTAAGCTGTGGTGTTGTTATTTTTATTTGCAAACACAGTTAGATCAATTTATAAAAGCAATAACATAATATGGACCTGCTTTTGACCCTTTTTTTACCTGTTATATATTTCTCATTGATACAATCGCTTCTATTATGTCGCTGCCAAAATTTGTATGCATTTGTATGTAGAATTAAGGGCCTGTTTTGTTTACCGTATTTATTTCATAGCTAATGTAGATATATTAATATTATTTCCCTTATTTTATAGCTCATGTAGAATTAAAGGGATGTTTGGTTTAACTTATTATTTGAAATCTTTTCTTACAACTTTTTAAATTTAGCATGTTGATATTATTAGTATATTTGAAAATGTCGTGTAGATGGTGTTGCCCGAAGAGCGAAAATGAACCAGCACGGTCTAGGCGGTTAAGCGCAGCCAAAGTTATAGCGGATGTGGTATGCACCTTCACTTTGAATTGGGTTATGCCACTTTTGGATTTTCATTGATTAAACCTTTTGACTTTGCTTTTGAGTTTTTAGACTGTCGAGGAGGAAACTGTTGTATGGTTCGTGCGAAGGTGTCACATGCTAACAACGTTGCTATTGTACTTGCTTCTTCAGAGGTATAACTGATACGTTGCAACGAAGGTTTAAGAAGGAGAAAGTTTGAGTGGATTTGAATTATGTGAGTGATACTGGTGGGGTGTCGGAGACGAGATGGACGGATATCAACACATTAGCTATTTTATTTAAATGGCTAAAAAGGGTATGTCGCTACACTCCACATCATATGAAGGTAGTTTTCTTTTTTCTTTTTTTTGAATTGCTCATAACCTCAGCCACATTTACTTATCATGAAGCTTGCAGCAACCTGCGGTTATTTTGGCCGAAATTTCGGGGTAATTGATTGGTGGGTGGGGGGCTGGTGATGCTTCAGGATCAGTAAGGTGATTTGTAGCTTCCTACAAAAAAGACATGTCCTCACTTGAGTCTATCGTGAATTGTGGCGAGGAGGCTGCAAAAATTGGTTGCATGTTAACTGAACTGATGTATGGTACGAGTTCACATTTGAACTATTGTTTGCTTCGTGTTATTATTTTTTATTGCTTAATCACAATGACCAAATCAGTTACTATTTCGTAATATTAACGCACTTGATTATTATTGGGGGCTGTTATAAGGGGCGTATGGCGTCTTACTAGGGGCTATTATTGACTGTTATTTAGCAGGCATTCCACAACCAAATTGCATATTTCAGCAGCCATTTCATTGTTATTAGGGGCTGTTGTGCTCTATTTTATTTATTTCTTATTAATCCAATTTTCTATATTTTTAGGGCCGCAAAAGGAAGCGAAGGCAGCAGCTGCAACAAATACACCTGGTAATTACAAGCTTTTACACCCACTTCATATTGGTATTTAGAACCCAACATACAAAGTTCTTATAGCAAGATAGACTAAAATGTAATAACTAATAAGAGAACCAATATCAGGTTGATAAGTGTAAAAGAGTTTAATTCATCTAATAGCAATGTAATTTTCATATTGGCTGGATATTGTAAAAACATGTATAGTAGTGTGTGCCATAGAATGATAAGTCTAAAAACATTTATAGAAATGTAATTTTCATATCAGGTTGATAAGTCTAAAAACATTTATAGCAATGTAATTTTCATATCAGCCGGATATTCTAAAAACATTAATTTTCATATCAGGTTGATAAGTCTTTTATGGATTTGTTGTATTGTGGGCTGGTGGCTTTCTTATGAAGCCTCTGGAAAAAAAAAACTTGACCAGCCACTACGGTTTGGCCTGATAGGCTTTGTTGTATATAATTCTTATATATGACATTAACCAATATGAATTCATTCCCCTTTAACTTGGTGTACTGTTACAAACAAGATACGAGTTACTTTTAGTAATACTAAAAGAGAAATAAAATATCAAGGTTGTTTATCACTAATTTATGTTCATCATCCAGGCCAATTTTATCACCATTTTGTTCTTCTCTAGCATTTTCCACCTTAAGGGCAAGGTAAATTTAACATTGATATTGCTATGTGACTTTGTCATCGGTTTAGATGCAATTGTTTCAACCCATTTACTAAATGACTTGGTACGCATCGGCTTTTGTGCAAATTAGATAGATTTGTTCATGAATGACTTGATACGCGTCGTGTTTTATGTGACTTTTATACGTAGAATAAAGAAAATACTTAAAAAGAAATTAGGTGAATAGGTAAGAGAGGTCAAAAAATGGTTATATGGTACAGAGAATTGTGTATTAGTGTGTTAAATGTAACTTATTTTAACTCATCCCCTTAAAAATGGGCTGATGCGAGTTGGGTTTTCTTTAAGTCAAATGTGTTAAATACATAAATGACTTGAAAAGAAATGTGTCAAATGAGTTCGGGTTGAGAAGCACTAAAAGCTTTTGTGAGAAGCACTAAAAGCTTTTGTTCCAATGTTACTCCCCAGGTTTATAATAGTGGTGTTAATTGTTAGTCAAAAGGGATCGAATCAAAATATTCATTAGTCTTTACAACTAAGTTTATGCTAATTAAGTCTTTAGTTCCTTTTATATTCTTAACATTGATATTGCTATGTGGCAGCAGTTGATGATGGGGAGATCATACTGTAAATGACATGTCGTTGAAAATGTGCAGTCATGTCAACAAAGGTATTTTGCAGAAGGGCTAAAACATGTAAAAAAGAAACCATCACGTAAAAGGTAATAACCTGCTATACTTTTTTTTTTTTTTTTTTTTTTTTTTTTTTTTTTTTTTTTTTTGATATTTGTAAATATGACCCATAGTACTTGGGTTAGGAAATTTGTATTAATTTACTATCATACGAGTCGAATTAAAAAACTTTAGCCTAATAGGGATATAAGTTATGTTCAATGTTTGGTTATTTTTGCCATATATGGTATTAAATCTAAATGCAGTCATATAAGTTAAACTGTCATAACTCTCACTATTTGCAAAAAAAGAAAGTTAATTGAGATCACATTGCGGACTTCTGTTAAAGTTTACATTCATTTAAAGATTATATATTCCATGAGTCTTGCACCATACTTCTATTATGTCACATTCTTCTTATTCATGCTTTTTAACAGAATACTATGAGTCTATGATCATGGGCACCTAATTCAAGAGTTCAAAGAGTAAGTGTTTATAGATGCAACGCAACTACATGTGGGTCAATCTGTCACCTCGGCCATGATCATCTAACACTGGCATGTATGAGTAAGTGTTTTATTAACCACAACAACTGGCAAATAGAAGCTTTAAATTACTACATTTGTCATTGGTTCTTCATATTAGAAGATATGGGTTTTCCAATGGTATTAGGATTAATTATATATAGATTATTCCTTTACACAGGGCGCTTCTTTTTCCAATCCCTAACGAGTTAGCTATAATCTATGACATTCTACAACATGCAGGTATACCCTTGTGTCTTGACTCTTGAATTGGATAAGGGAATTGAATAAGAGAATATTATTATTTCAGGTATTCAATAAGTTTGAGCTTGAAATATATAATTTCTTACAGCTATGATTAAAGCTCACTCATAATGTTGCCATTTTTCTCCATTCCGCATGTGAAACTTCTTACAAGTTTGAATTTTATTTTCTAACTGTAATTGTAACAAATGAATTGAATTTGACTTCGTTGATGTACTCACAAACTATGATGCAGATAATGATTTTCTTAAATTTCATAACTTGTGTTGCTAATATAGATATTCCTTCAGTCCAGGTAATTTACTAATGAATGACGCAAACTGAATATTGCAGAAGAAACTAAAGCGAAAGCAATCAGTATAAAAGTATGTGAAGAGGATACAAGAGCTGAATGTCAACAAGATTGATGAATGTTATCAAGCTTTGATGTCTTTAACAGCCGTAAACAAGCAAGCTTATGGAACTTGACAAGTAGGTTGTTCCAACTTCCAAATTTCCTCTCTATTCATAGATTGTTGTTTGACCCTCTTTATGAAGTTGTTAAAAAGTAATGTTTAAAAAAAATTAAAAAAAAAAAAAAAAAAAAAAAAAAAAAAAAAAAAACTGATAACAAAAGGTTAATTTGGAAAAAGTATTTAGAGTTATAAGTATAATACATTGGTGACCCTCTTTTTAACTGCTATGCATGATTGAAGTTTTGTGGTAATCCGTGTACCTAAAGGTCAATTTTTGAATTATATAATGCTCTATATGCAATTTTCTATATGGAATTTTATTAAGGCCGTTTGCTAGAATTTTGAATTTTTATCAGTAATTTTGAAGAACTTTCCTTATTATGATTATAATGTTAGGTAAGTTGTTGATCATGATAGATGGTTCAATTTTCTCGACTTTTGCAGGTAATAATCTTGGAAGGAGTAAATATCACCACTTTTGATCACATTTTTGATCTTTGATTCATCGAAATGGCAGTTAACATAAACGGAATTATTATGATTACATGTTGAAGATTAGGTTCTTATCTCGGTGTTTCCTAAATATATTCATGTATTTTCTAAGCTCGACCGATGTTCCACAATGGACACAACCAATTTTGAAGTTGGTCGAGCATCTTGACCAACCGATGTTTTACGATGCATTGTGTCCAGCTAATTTTCTGTTACTATTTCACTCCCAAAAATTTATATAAGCAAGAAGTTTGGTAATAATAACAAAGTTAGCCCGTAATGGACCTTTGATCCATTGCTGGATGTGAGTTCCTTCAACTCTTTTACCCGCAAATGTAATATAAAACGCACTACAGTAATAGTAATGAAGTTAGCCCGTTCATCGGACAAGCCTTAAAAGGTATTATATACATTTTTGTATTACAAAATTTTACGCTTTTTGAATTATTTATAAAGTTATCCATTTTATATATGAATGCTTAATAGTAATTTTCATATCTCATCAAGTTTTTCATCCTCATCAACTCTTTTGTGTATAAATCGGTTTTTGCTTTATAAGTTTGGTACCCTCCTAAAAGAAAGAAGGGTGATTTAAAGGTAGCTTTTTTCATATTTAGTTGTTCACGGAATAAACATGTTACTTAAGTGTTTGACGTTAACTGCATAGCTTTGCTTTCTAAGATTATCTACCAGTTGGAGAAGACGATGCGTGCATGTTTATTTTCTTAATAGTTACAAACCAAATTGTGTATCATAACATTGACATATTACTTATTATTCTCTTAAAAAATAGTGGACCTATTTATGTTGTTGTTTGTTGATTTATTAGGTGTTGACGGAATGGACTTGTGAAGATCATCAAATTTCGAGACGATGATGCATAGACGTTTATTATATTAATAGTTACAAACACAATTGTTTATAGGATCGTTGACTTATTATTTATTCTTCTTTAAAAACAAATAGAACTTATATCGTTCTTTGTTGTTTATTACTTTATTCACACACTCAACTTTTTAATGAATCATTTCTCTAAAAGCCCGTGAATATCACGGGTCTATAAGCTAGTATCATACATATCATATAATATCATATCATACTATCTTATAAAGCATTTAAGCGTTCTAAAAAAAGAAATACTTAAAATTAAGCATTGCAAGTTCTTAAGCTAAAAGTACAACTAATTAAAATACATTTTCTAACACTAAATACAATTACAAGTTTTTAAGCTAAAAATACAACTAATTAAAATACATTTTCTAACATTAAATACAATCTTTAAATAGAAATACATAAAATTCGGCATTAAAAGTTTTTAAGATAAAAGTACAACCAGTTAAACACATTTACTAACATTAATAAACTGGTCAATAAATACAATTAATGCAGTTATTAAAACACCTTTTATATAAGAAATACAAATTATCAAACATATTATATAACCAACTTAAATATAATTCCTACATTAAATGTCACTAATACAAATAATAGAACACATTATACAAATATTCAAGCCCGAACGTGCAACGGGCCAAATGGGCTCGAGCCTGAAAGGGCACGGGCCAAACGGGCTCGATCCTGAATGAGCACGGGCCAACGGGCTCGAGCCTGAAAATAATTGCAACTCTTAGCTATCACTTTTTCCTTTTGATGTCATTAACATTTATTTTAGGGTACATGCCGCTGCAACGCACGGGTACCCTATTAGTATTAAATGAAAGATAAAGATAAAAGTAGAAAGCTAATTAAAGTAAAGGGTTGAAAATGAAACATTTACACTTTTAATGCTTTTTGTACTTTACTATTATTCATTGCACTAACATTATGTTAGCATAGAACTTAATGAGAAAAAGAAAAAGAAAATTAGTGAAAAATAATATGATTTGGTTGATTTTTAAAGTAATATGTTTCTTCTCAAAAGTGGATAAAAATGTTTACTTCCATTTACTTTACTAAAACACTTAAAAACACGGTGTAACAATTCAAACAATTCAATGTTTCCACCTGACATGGCACATCACATATTTTTGTCCCGTCACATATGACGTCACTATCCCAATCACATTTGTCAAAACATTCTGTTATATAGGTTTAGACATTTAGATAAAATTAAGTTTTGCTAAGGTTTATATTTTTAAAAAAAATTGGCAAGACGGTTGAAGTAATAACCTACATGGGTAAATGAAATTAAATGACAAGCACTAATTGAACTGATGAGACGAAAAATGAACCGTTTTTAGAGGATCATTTAAGCCAGAATTGGAATTTATTTGATCAAATATTGCCCTAAATCGTTTCTTTTGTGATTTTAGGTACTTTGGGAGTGAATTCTGGAAAAGAAAACATTTTTGACGTTTTTGGAGCATAAAAGTGAAGAAAACGGCAAAGACTTAATTTTTCTTGCTGGGAACAGTAGATGACGGCGTCAAGAAGGATTTTTTGACGGCGTCAGGAGAAAAATGGATGACGACCCAGAGAAAACGTGACGTCAGAAGTAGGGCGTCAAGAGTTAATTTGGTGACGGCCTGGAGCAAGATTACACATGACGGCGTCAGATCCAGATCTAGGCAGTCCGAAAACTTTATTGGCGGCGAGATGACGGCGTCAGAATTTTACTCTTGACGCCGTCACCTCACAAAATCTATATATACTTTTCTGTTTTTTTCATTCAAAAAAGAGGAACTTGTGTGAAGAATTCTAGGGCCGAACCTAATAAACCCTAGGTCGTTTGTAACAGTATTTTCAATGGTTTTCACCCCTTGAAACCCTTCATGTTCAATTGAGATAAGTTTTCTTTCAATTCATTCAATATGTCTATGTGTTGTTTGAATATATCTTATGCTTGTCTTGATTTTAACATGCTAGGCTAGATCTTTTGTGTGTTTGCGTAGATGTAATGAACCCTAGATGTTGGTTATAGGTTGATTGCTTGTTTATAGTTGTAATGGATGAATGATTTCAATGTTAGGCTTAAGAAAACTGGCAGATCTCCATTGTGTAACTTGCTTGAACGTCTTAAGAAACATGAACCGATGTGTACTAGGTTTTTATGATTGTATTTAATGCATGAGCGAATTCTAGTGATCCCATGTTAGGAGCTTTTTAGCCGGCTCGACATAGGAGTGAAGTAGGAGCTTATAGAATTGGGGAAGTAAGTACGCCACCCCATGAATGGTATTAAGGAATATGACCCATCATCCACGCAACTGTAACAAGTAATTAACCTGTAAAAGATATCTATGGAGTAGTGAAATCTAAGTAAACACAATTCTCCCATATATTGCTCACACCACTAGTTTAATTAGTTTATTTTCATTTTTATTATTTTATTTTGATTGCATTTTTAGTCATTGGGTTAGTTGAGTAGCAACTAATTCCGCTCACTCCTCTAAAACCGAGATTTTTACTTGCTTTTATAAAACATAAAAACACAAAAAGAATCATTCCTCACCTCTAGACCTAGTTTTTAGGCTTTCTAATCCTAGCGACACTGTTCCTGAGTTGAACGATTAATCCCCCGGTACTTGTCACTATACTATACTACAACGATCAGGTATACTGCCTGGTGGGGGTTGTAAGCTTCTCGAGATCCCTCGAGAGGTAAAGCCTGGTGCAATTCCCACGCATCAAGTTTTTGGCGCCGCAGCCCGGGGAATAGTTATTGTCTAGGTTAGAATTTCTTTTTATTAGGTCTACTTGCTAGATTACTTTCTAGTAAGATTTTATTTTTATTTTTAGGTCTTCTTTAATCTATCTATTTCTTCGTGCCTTTGTTAGTAAAATAAATTCATTGACTATTCCGTTGACCATTATGGAAAACGCGAATCCACCCCTTTCCCCTAGAGAAGTGGCTTTGTTACGTGAACAAATTGAGAGTGATATTAGGGAACTTAGGGAGCTTAATAGGTTGATTAAGGTTGAGCTCGACCATGCATTTAGTGACCTAGCGACCGCCTTGTATTCAAATAAGGACCTAGGGACTAATGATTTTGAGGATGTTGTTGAGGAACTTGAAGAAGGGGAGATTGATCCAAAGCTAGATGATTATTTTAATCTATACCCCACTAAGGAGGAGATTGCGTACTATAATAATCTTATTGATAACCCTTGACCTCCCTTTACTAAAATCGAACCTAAGATAAAAAGAGGGGATCCTAAGAATGCTAAGATACCATGTATGATTGGGTATAAACATATTGACAATGCTTACATTAATTTTAAATCCCCAATCAACATTATGTCCTCAAGTGTCTATAATGATATAGTGAAAACAAGACTTGGACCTAGAAGAGATCCCAAATACCCCGGTGGAGTTTGTAACTTTGTCGGGAGAATTAAAGGTCTACATGCCTTTGTTGGGAATTTTACTTATATCACTGACTTAATGGTTGTTGAAGATCTTGCTAATGTTATTGATTGTCGCTTATCCCATATTGTGTTTGGTAAACCATTTGTTGAGGAGTCCAAGTTAGAATATAATGAGATAGAAGGGAGAATCCGATTTGCTAGTGACATCGATAGGATCACTTATAAGATGCCTAATAGAATGAAAGAATTTCGTTTTGTGCCTTGATTTGACATGGATAACATTGGTGCTTTCGAGGACATCAATGGAGAGGATAAGAAAAAGGGCATGGACTATGTGTGGGAGAAGAAAAGCCTTTTCTATAAGGATTGCTTGACTCTAGGACCAAAATATAGAGTTGATAAGGAGTTTGCCAATAGGATCATAGAAGCAATTAAGAATAAGGTGTTTGGTCTCTATAAGGAACATTTACAATCGGTGGATGAGACCAAGGATGAGGTCACGTAGTAACCCATGACCTTGAGTCTAGCTATAAGACTCGTAAATAAAGAAAAGCGCTTCTTGGGAGGCAACCCATGTTTTGTATGATTTTTATTTTGTTTGTTTGTTATTTGTTTCCGTATGCATGCTTTATTTTTATTGTTGGTAGATCATGTTTCAAACTAAAATGGTGAAAATAATTTATTTTGTTGTTTGGCTTAGTCTTAACTTCATCCAAAGGTATTTCGCAAAAGATAAGTGTAAGGGGAAACCCCAAATATGTTTTTAAGAAACAAAACTCGATCATGATTTTCCACAATATTAAATGAACATGTATATTCATATTTGTTAGAGTCAAATGCTTGTATCGAGTCATAATGATGTTTTGCAGGATTTTCCAATAAGTAGGACAAGGTTTTTCCAGAAATTTTCCGGAAACTTAACATAAGAATTTCTGCAGGTCACTTCTGACGGCGTCAGGAAGAAATTCCTGACGGCGTCACGTGTAAAAATCTAGAAATTTTACCAATTTTGTTTTTCTAACGGAGTCTTAAAGTTTTTGTTGAATCTTTAGTTTTATAATCTCCAGGAAATATGCAAACATCATTCCACAAGCATAATATCTTACTTTGCTTTCTAGGATTTGTTAGCTTATATAGATTGCCGTCGATTTTATGCGAGGTTGCCTTGTTTGTTTTCTCAGGTTTAACAGGTTATGTATGACAAGAAGATGATTTATATTCTAGAAGGGAAGCTTTGATTGTTCATTTTCTTGGAGGAAGATCTAACCTTGTTACCATACTATCCATACCGAGCGAATCAGGGGAGTATTTGATTTCATTCTTTTACCTATTTTACTTTTACATTATTTACTTGAACATTGGGGACAATGTTCATCCTAAGTGTAAGGGGAGGGTAAAATAATGATACCTCATAGAATACACTTTTGCTTGAGTTTGTTTGTTTGATGGTAGGTGTGTAATAAAACTATGAGAAATACTTGTTAGTGTAATTTTAGTGCCAAATTTAAAATTTTTTACAACATTTAGGAGTGAAACTTTAGCCTTAGCAAGCGTCTCATGGATAGGAGTCGTATGACTAGCACAAAACCGTACTATTCAGAAAAATTTTCCACCCAAATATGTGAGGTTCGCCTTTAGATTTGATAGGAAAAGCATTTACTATTAGTGCTTATGAGTGTACCGGTAGCATTTAGATTCTAGAACTTGCGTTAGTGATGCATTCCGAGACCACTAGTGAGACTACATGTTAGGAATTTAGGATCACTCTTGTGTTAAACCCGTATCATAATTACTTGACCATTTAAGTCATATTACCTGGCTAGTAAAGTCAACTAATTTTCCGACACCCTTAGCATTGTACTCATTTTTAGTACACGAAACCCCTAGTACACCCCTCCGAGCCTATCTTTTCGTTTCTAACTTTAAGCATCTTACTTAAAGGAAGAATTTGTTACAACCCACTTAAATGTACAACCAAATCGCCTTAGCCTTCTGTGTATGCACTCATCTTTAGTGCATTATTGTTATTTGTTTAAACCCTTAGTTAATTATCTAATTGATCACATGGTTGCTAATTCGAGTCATATCCTTGTACATATTGTTTTGGGACGATTGGGACTCATGGGTAAAGTACTTATGTTATGGAGTAATGGGGAAGAACATCATTTATTACCCCCATATGTGCGTTAATCTAAAAAGTACTCCAAGTGTTTTGATTATCTTAATTCGAGTCATTAGATTAGTTTATTGTAAAGTATGTAAAAATTCAAGTGTAAGGGGAATGTTCATTCCCTATGATGTACTATTTTGGATGGTAGGGTAAGAATGTATGCAAAAAAAAAAAAAAAAAAAAAAAAAAAAAAAAAAAAAAAAAAAAAAAAGTCGAAAAATTAAGTAAAAAGAAAAAAAATAGAAAAAGAAAAGAAAAAAAACATACTGACTACCATCCCGTTTCATTCTATGTTTTTGTTATTTTTCATTTATTAGTTTAAGTCGAGCCTAGTCTTGGCTTAACAATGCCATATTGTACATGTAATTAACCAAGATTATTAACTCGCCACCAGTAAAGATTGCATATATCCAACAAAACCGTGTATTTCATATCCCTACACCTAACGTTACAACCCATTAAAAGTCCTCTTTGATAGTTTATCCTAGGTGCTTACGCCATGTGGTGGAGGTTTGATATTTCCCCAAGCCTATGGTAATCTATTTTGTTATGACAGGTAGTGAGAGATGTTTTTCATTTCCATATTGTGATATATACTTTATTACACCCGAGAGATGTGAGTATTTAAACACTATTTGCGAGATGCTAGTGTATGACCTCCGTGCTTGTCTTTGATCTTTAGTGGAACGATTATTTGTTGTAATTACTTTTATATTAGTGTTAAATGACCCGTAACTTGTATTTTGATTAGAATAAAAGCGCATTTGCTTGAGGACTAACAAATCTCAAGTGTAAGGGTATATGATGAGGCGAAAAATGAACCGTTTTTAGGGGGTCATTTAAGCCGGAATTGGAATTTATTTGATCAAATATTGCCCTAAATCGTTCATTTTGTGATTTTAGGTACTTTGGGAGTGAATTCTGGAAAAAGAAGCATTTTGAACGTTTTTGGAGCATAAAAGTGAAGAAAACGGCAAAGACTTAATTTTCCTTGCTGGGAACAGTAGATGACGGCGTCAAGAAGGATTTTTTGACGGCGTCAGGAGCAAAATGGATGACGACCCAGAGAAAACGTGACGGCGTCAGAAGTAGGGCGTCAAGAGTTAATTTGGTGACGGCCTGGAGCAAGATTACACATGACGGCGTCAGATCCAGATCTAGGCAGTTCGAGAACTTTATTGGCGGCGAGATGACGGCGTCAGAATTTTACTCTTGACGCCGTCACCTCACAAAATATATATATATATACTTTTCTATTTTTTCATTCAAAAAAGAGGAACTTGTGTGGAGAATTCTAGGGCCGAACCTAATGAACCCTAGGTCGTTTGTAACAGTATTTTCAAGGGTTTTCACCCCTTGAAACCCTTCATGTTCAATTGAGATAAGTTTTCTTTCAATTCATTCAATATGTCTATGTGTTGTTTGAATATATCTTATGCTTGTCTTGATTTTAACATGCTAGGCTAGATCTTTTGTGTGTTTGCTTAGATGTAATGAACCCTAGATGTTGATTATAGGTTGATTGCTTGTTTATAGTTGTAATGGATGAATGATTTCAATGTTAGGTTTAAGAAAACTGGCAGATCTCCATTGTGTAACTTGCTTGAACGTCTTAAGAAACATGAACCGATGTGTACTAGGTTTTTATGGTTGTATTTAATGCATGAGCGAATTCTAGTGATCCCATGTTAGGAGCTTCTTAGCCGGCTCGACATAGGAGTGAAGTAGGAGCTTATAGAATTGGGGAAGTAAGTACGCCACCCCATGAATGGTATTAAGGAATATAACCCGTCATCCATGCAACTGTAACAAGTAATTAACGTGTAAAAGATATCTAGGGAGTCGTGAAATCTAAGTAAACACAATTCTCCCATATATTGCTCACACCACTAGTTTAATTAGTTTGTTTTTATTTTTATTATTTTATTTTGATTGCATCTTTAGTCATTGGGTTAGTTGAGTAGCAACTAATTCTGCCCACTCCTCTAAAACCAAGATTTTTACTTGCTTTTATAAAACATAAAAACACAAAAAGAATCATCCCTCACCTCTAGACCTAGTTTTTAGGCTTTATAATCCTAGCGACACTATTTTTGAGTTGAACGATCAATCCCCTGGTACTTGTCACTATACTATACTACAACAATCAGGTACACTGCCTGGTGGGGGTTGTAAGCTTCTCGAGATCCCTCGAGAGGTAAAGCCTGGTGAAATTCCCACGCATCATAAACAATGCTCAAGATATAGGTTATTGTTGAAATAACTAAGGCAAAAGCTCAAGCACAAAAGGTCTTCTTTTTAGAGCTTACAGTTTCTAAAAGCTTTAAAGCCTCACTCAAAGAAATTTTCTTTTAAAAAATATGAGGTAGCTTATCTGTAAACTTAACTAAGCTCTTATGAGCAAAACGCCTCGACACCAAACATGCCTTAATATTCATATTGTTAGTAAAATCAATTTACCAATATAATTTTATGATTCATGCTGCAAAAGATGTTCATGTGATATGTCTAAATAGCAGGCGCAACTTCACATGTTAAAATGTGCAGGTGTTGTACATGTGGGAAATGTTTGGTGCTAATATCGTCACCGTTAGGGGTAGAAACGATTCGAGCTGCTTGTGAAAATCTCAGGATCAAATCGGAAAAAGCTCGAACGAGCCGAGCCTAATAAAGCTCGAGCCTAAGCTTGAGCCTAAGTTGCGGCTCATTTATTAATTGAGACTCGGCTTTATATAGAAAGCTTGATTGGGCTCGCAAGCCTAAACAAGCACTAAGTTATTTTGAATATTAAGCATATATAACGCGTATGCATTTGTGTTTTAGGCGAGCTTATTAACGAGCTCAAAAAAGATATAATATGAGTCGAGCTCGTGCAAATCTTTAAACTTTTAGTGGTCCGTAAAAAAATAAGTCAAATCAAATCGAGCCCAAGCTTGTATATTATACCAGGAGTCGAGATCGAGCTGAAAAATATAAGGCTCGAACCGAGACGAACTCGAGCTTTATTAAAATTAAACGCATCAAGCTCAAGTTCTTACGGGCTGGACTCGACTAGTTTTCACCCTTAGTTCATGTCCCAAATTAAAATGACTATAATGTTCTTGCTTTCAGTGAAACTTTTACATTTCATTCGAGGCATTTTAGTCATTTCGCATTGAACAAGGACAATATTTGCACTAAAGGTTTCTCACAGAGATGATGACTGCACTTTCAAAAATGTAATAATTGTGTCTGCAATTTGGACATACTGAAAGGATTAAGTGCGCAAAGAACAATGTCTTTCACAACTGGTGATCAAAGAAATGCCGATGGGTCACACCGATACATGCTAAATGAAACACGTAAGTTGGTGATGAGAAAAAAGTGACGAAATAAAATGGAAATGAAGAGAAAAATAGAATATGACAATATTCTCATAAAGGGGTAAACGGTAATTATCTATTGTGTATATATATTGATCAGGGATAAATATATATAAGTTTATAAAAGCCAAAACCACAAACCTTAGGGGTTTTTTTTGGTTACGGTCGAACCTCGTGGAGGAGGTATTAGTTTGTTTCCTAAACAAACTAAAACACTTGTGGATAATTACTAGGATGTTTTAGTTGGATTAGGAATGTCCTTAGGAGCTCTATAAATACGAGGCATCATAAACCGGAATCATAACATTCCTCTAAACCCTAAAATCTCCCTCCCCCTATCCCCTCTCATTCGATCGATCAACCACACAACCAAATGGTTCGAAACCCTTTTAGTCGATCCCTTAATTGACTTTCACAAGTTGATTCCTAGACTCCTAGTCGACTTGGTTACCAACTTTCGTACTCTCCAACTTGCATAGGTTCGTAGCCCTAATTTGACATGTGCAATACTGATGGATATCTTATGCAACTCAAGTGGTGATTCTCTACAAGAAATTCGAAAGAGTCAAATCAAGTATCAAGAAGATCTGTCTATAGAGAGGGTTTGGTCTGCATGACTTTTGCTTGTTTATTTTTCATTGGGTATGGTCATATGAGTGACTACCAATACTTTACAAATAGTCCAAAGATGGTTTTCGGATTTTACTCTTTAATAACAGTTATAATCTATAATACTATAAGATTCAGTCCCTAAATTTAATGTGGAGTTATGATGATAGAGTTGTTAGAGTTAGAAACAAGTTGGAGTCGTTTAGTAGTTGCGTAGAGTACAAGATAGCTAATGCTCGGAATTCAATGCAGCCTCATAATAACTATACAATCATGAAAGGAGATGAAGTGCAAGGGTTGCCGGAATTGATCACATGACATTTAGTATAGAATTAAAAGTCAGTTAGATGAAGTGCAAGGGTTGCCCGAATTGATCACATGACATTTAGTATAGAATTAAAAGTCGGTTAGATGAAGTGCAAGAGTTGCGAAAGGTTGCAAGAATAATTAATAATTTAACCTAATTCATGCCTATATAAACCGGCAAAAATCACATTTAGTATGTACATTTGAAGATGATTCACACATCTTTTAGATCTTTGATTGTTGGTAGCGGTATGTAAATTATCTTTTGCAACATTTTGTAGATGATTCAAACATCTTTTAGATCTTTGTAATTAACTTGGTCTTTTTTTTTATTTTTTTTTATTTATTATTTTTTTTTTCTTAATTTAGTTATCATATACAGGTACCATGAAAATCACACAAGATCATGCATGCTCAGATAAATGGAACCAAAGATTGAGATACCAACTATCTTCTTTGTTTCTTACATATTTAGGTGATTGTTATAGATAAGCATATATATAGATATATGTATTATGTTAATGCATTTTCATATACAAGTAATTTATGTGCGTTTTCTATTGATGTAGCTCACATGTGCGAATTGATTCAAGAAAATGTGCACGAGCATGTATGTAAAGCAACATTTAAATGGTTAAATGATACTTTTTAGCTTGATTAGTTTATGTAAGTAGTTCATTTCGAATGTTTTTTGAGAAATACTAGAATGAATTTATCGTGTGCAATTGAATTATTATTGAAAAGAAGAAGGGTCGCGCATCGTAAAGTGTTTTCTTTTTCTATATGTAGAATCATTAGTGAGAAACTAATATTTATGCCAATTAAATGAGTTTGCCATAATAGCAAAATACGACATATTAAAAATATCACATTGAGTAATTAATAGAAAGGAAAAAAAATACATAATTTTGACTTAAATCCGTTTGTAAATTGTAATATCAAATAAAAAAGTTGAGTTTTAAACATAAGCAAAAGTTCAAACTTTTATCGAAAAACAAAACCGGTGCATTTAATGTGAAGTATATACAACATCGAGATGGAAGTGCAAGGCTTGCTGAAATTTATCACATGATATTTAGTAATTAGTATACAATTAAAATTCGGTTATGGATCGAGATGAAGTTGAAAAAGTTGCAAGAATAATTGATGATTTAACCTAATGTAATATATATAGATATATGTATTATGTTAATGCATTTTCATATACAAGTAATTTATGTGTATTTTCTATTGATGTAGCTCACATGTGCGAATTGATTAAAGAAAATGTGCACGAGCATGTATGTAAAGCAACATTTAAATGGTTAAATGATACTTTTTAGCATGATTAGTTTACGTAAGCATGCAACTTGAATAATGAATATAAAAGAAAAAGTATATAATTTTTGCTCAAACTCATTTGTAAATTAAAAAAAATTATGTTTAAGATATAATAGTGGAGTCTAAAGGTTTTAGGAATTATTAATAATGTGTTAATTAATATTCATTTAGTTAGCTATTTAGAATCGAGTTTATTGATAAGATTTATTAATATTAGTTAGACTTTATAATGTTAATTTTCAATAAAATTAGTTGTACATTAAAATGAGATGAAGCTAAAATGGTTTGTAACGATTTTTATACAGTTTATGTGTCATTATTATATATACATTATTACATAAACTTTAACTTACAAAATTATTAAAGAAAATATTTAACGCACATTAAACTATAACAAATTAAATAAACCCCGTGTGCTTCATATTATCATGTAAAAACCATCTAATAAACAAGTATTGTAGGGCTAAGTAAATAAGTAATAGACCAAAAGAAACAAAACCATTTTTTTATCATGCAAATAAGTAATAGGCCAAAAGAAATAAAGCCATCACAACTTAATAACCAAAAGCCCATATATAGAATACAACACCACAAAACCAAAACAACATCAAACACCTTTCAATTTTTATACAAGAAAATTAAAACATTTCATATGATATACTAAACCATAATTAAGTATACACTCGCCAATATACAGAAAGAATACACGATTAACAATTAGATTATTAGCCCGTGCGTAGCACGGGTTCTGCATGTCTCGTAAGTTTATAAACTTAAATTAAATGTTTAATAATTAATGTTATAAAGTAATAGGAAAACATTATAAACCTTCCGAAATGTCTTTAGGAATGAAATGGTTTTAGATTTGAATATAGAAGTATAGAACATAGGCTCAACGAGATACAGTACCGCAATTGAGTGTTTAATTTGACAAATCGTGACGGAATATATTGTAAATGGTTTCTAAATACTATGCACATGTTTTATATAACGAATTCAATGGGTGCATGTAACTATGTAACTATCAAAATGTTGCGTGTAATTGTTGAAAAAGGAAAAAAGGAATGTTGTGTGTAACTGTTAAAATAAATAAATAAATAAATAAAATGTTGTTTGTAAAATGAGTAATCAAGTTTTTTTTTTTTTTTTTTTTTGGGTAGGCTCGAGTTAAAACTTTGTTAATGAAATGTTTATTATCCATTTAAGAAGACTTTTTTTGTAGCTAGGCATTTAAGAAGACAGAAAAGGCAAATTCAAGACTATTTATTGTCAAACATTAATTTCCATGCACATTAATTATTACTATACTAGCTTATAGACTCGTGGAATTCACGAGATTTTAGAGAGTTTCTAATTAAAAAAAAAAGTAAATACATGAATAAAGTAAGAAATAACAACGAACGTAAATGCTATGAAATTTTCTTGTAACGGAATAATAAGTTATAAGTGTCTGATAGTATAAAATACAATGGTTGTAAATATCTGTGTAATAAACGTTTATTGCCTCATAATCTCCAATATGTTTTGTCTTCAGAAGCAAATGTATATAGTGACAATTCTAACACTTCAACAAAAGGTCCATTACGTGAACACCTGATAAGTATAAAAAATATAAAAATGAGATAATAAGAGAACAACGAATGTAAACATGTTCCATTAATAATTGAAAAGAATAATAAGTAATAATTGACTTATTTGATAAACAATTGAGTTTTTAATAGCCAATGCTCGTTCCATGAACACCTAATGGTTTTATAAAAACAAAAAATGTAAGTATATGGTTTACAATCGTATTAGAGACTGACATTTAACTGATCCATAATCGATTGATGAGAATATGTGAGTAAAGAATCTATTAATCAACAAAGAATATTTTTTAGGAACACATCGTTAATGCCGATATATATTGTAACTGGAATTGTGGAATTAATTAGGAATAATGAGTCCCTAACTCAATTTCAAAACAATGCATCTCTGATGGACACGATTTCTTGAAATATATGAAGGGCATTATGACAATGAAATTGTGTTCATGTTATGCGTAAAATGAGGTTTACATGATAGCATGGAGTGGATATACACAATTTTATGAATATGTGAATGGTCCTTGCAACAACTATTATTGAAAAGTTAGAACTATTGTACAAAAGTAAATTAGTCATCTCACCCCAACCCCCTTCAACCTGTTTCACAACCCATCCAACTTGTTGCATCATCAATATAACGCTCATCTAATCATCTCACCTCAAGAAGAATAAAAAGGTGAGGTTGGAAACCAAAGGCTTGAAGTGCGGTTGCTTGTGATGAGCTTCTTGGGTATCCATCGAAAAGCCAACCCGTTTCAGTAGAATCTGGTTCGGATAAACGATCCGTCGGCATCTATATACAGGGGGAAAAAAGAAAGAAAAAAAAAACTATTTATATAGATCTATGAAAAAAGACAGCAAAGACATCCATCTACGTTGAATCAAAAACCTTATGGGTTTCCAAATGGGTCATTAGCTGGTAATAAAAGTACACAGATGGGCAATAATTTGGGAAACTCTAAGGGATTTTTGACAGATTCTCATTACGGAAACTCTCTTAACCCAAGCTATAGTATTGATGTAAGCGTTATAATCTCACTTGCTCACTTGGTTACTAACCATTATAGAACTGAAGGAAAGATAAGAACTATATGTGGTTCACAACAACATCTGACCCATTTGAACGTAACAGGAACTTATGCATTTTGACTTCTAACCATTACCTGTTATTCCACCTGCACAAACCTGCACCATTGTCATTCATAAACTGAATATCTTCATTTTAGATCGTATAGGTCCAAACATAATAACTAAACAAAAAATTAAAGAAAGTATACACCTACACATCCTTTTACTACTTGTGTGAAACTATATCTTTGTGCATCCTCAAAGCTATCTACAGAGTTCTCTTCCACAACAATGACCAAAAGCATTTACGGCACCAAAACAGTGAATGAAATGTGCATTATCCAATAAACAATTAAGAAGTGATGGCGTACATAAATGGGTAATATTCACATCCCATAAAATCACATCAATTGCACCTACATATCGCATATTAAAGAAGTTACCATTTTTCACTTTTTTGGGCTCACATAAAAAAGTTGCCCTTGTTGACCCATTAACCAACCAACGCCAAAGCAATTTGAGACAAGCTTGTCTCACTGGAGATAAAAATAATATTCAAATTAACCCATTTTGATAAAAACGGTACTTTAAGGGGTGTTGGACCTATATAGAACAAATAAGTTTAAATTCAGACAAAGTGTATTCACAATCTACAAATCTGCTAAATCTTTCATATCTCACTTGCCCCATCAGAAATTACTATATCACTTCAATGATATAGTTATTATAATCGTATTTTATTAGAAATTAATATATCACTACAATATGCTTATTTCCCTTCCAGATATTGAGGAACCCAATTTACAGATGAAGAACCTTAATTTTGATGGTTAGAAACATTGAAAAACGCAATTTCACATTGCAGCAATACATAATATGATAATATCATATAAAGAAAACACTGAATCCCAAGCACCGAATGAACACAATGTTAAACAACACTTTAATTGGTGTCATTATCTATTTTTATCTAACTTCTTTTTGGAAGAACTTTTAAAAGCAAACCGCCCTGTAACTTGTACAAACTAAAAGTAAATCGTCAAAATTACAACTAAAACTATGAATTACAAATATATGCATTCAAGCCATAAGGTGCAATAAGTATATGGACCTAGAATGATATAATCTCGCTGAAGACAAAGATGACATCATGACCTGTATTTATTTTTAGCCCAAATAGAGTATACAAAGAGGTTACATCACCACACTATCTTAGCATCTAAAGAAAATCACAACGGGTCATGAGTATTTGTGAGGATTAGGACTGTTAAATTTTGGTTAATAGTAAAATGTATATAAAGCATAAAAGATGAAATATTTTTGAATTGGTTTTTGAGGTTATAATATGCTTACTTGGGTGAAGTTTTAGTTCACGTTGAATGAGGTCATAGGGGAATCGACAAAGCTGTTCCACCCGACAAATTGCAATATGTTTGCCGTCCAATGACTACCTTTGTTCTACCAGTTCCTAACAAACCTACAAAATAAAATTACATTAATTAGAATGGTAAATATTTAGTCCAAATAAGTATCGTTGTAGAAAAGAAAATCATACTAAAAGCGACCCATTTCAACCCAAATCTATATTTATCTGGTAACGGAGTTGTACACGCACACACAAATTAGACTTTGCTCACAACAACTTGTTAACTTTTTTTGCTTATGTGGTTCTAATCTTTAACTCGTGTCTTATAAAAAATCTTAAGCAGCCAATATGAAACTTAAGAGGGTGTTTGGCCAACTGTACTAATGTACTCAAAATCCCAAATTTAACCAATCAGAACATGGTTGTTGCGAGCTCAAAATGGTGAATCAATATGTTATTATAGCCGGAATATAAAGTAAAACAAAGAAAGATTCTTACCAAAGTTAGTGAGTCATCTGACCCACAGTCCCTTGCTGAGGACTGGTTCTAAAATTCGAGGAAACGCTACCTGGTTTGCAATTGGGAAGTGTTGTGTCCAATGTCGTAATAGATCAGCAGCTTTCATTGATGTTATAGCATTGTGGATCCATTTTTCTTGAACTTGCACAACCAACTGTTCCTGAGAAATAAACCATATGTGTTAAAAACATCGTATCACGGGAAAATGGTTGGGGTTTTTGATAAGAAACATGATATTCAAATAAGCAGTTGTTTGGGATTACATTACACAATGCTGGAGAGAGTGTTTATGCTACACTAAAATGCAATAAGCTGCAAGTTGTTCCCAAGTGTTTGGCACATTCTGATTATAATGGGGAAAAAGTGTCGATGTGACAAAGATTATGGGAAACAACTTATGAGCGCCTGGAAAGCTTATTTAAACAGCTTATGTGGTATCTAAAACACAATGCAGGATATATTGTCTGGTTCACCTTATCACCTGATGTCAAGCTGTTTGGTTCTACCAAAATAAGTGTTCATCATATCAAACCACAATAACGTATTTAAATATGCGAACCTTAAACACCCCAAGAACATGCAACCTTCAGAATTATAATTTCACCCGTTAGAGATAATCATATTATGTTTGCTTCTATCCAAACACTTAACACTATTTTTTTATATTGTATCAAACTTTTAAAACCCAATAATAAGGTTCATTAAGCAAATACCAGATATGTGATGAGCCTAAGCGTTCTTGTAGAAATTAGGACCGGATATAAAAGGAGACATGTCAACGTAGAGTACACTAGGTATGAACGTAACCATTGAACTTCCTACCAAAATTCAGAAATTGCAATCATGTTGAAATCATCTAACTTTTTTTGAAAATTAAAAATACAGTTGGTTAAATCGCTTTTATGTATCCGCATTAACTTATACATGAGCTAATGTAGCCTCGACAAAGCCACATATAATAAGTATCTTAAGACCTTGAGCTAAAAAAAGTTGGTTAAATCTTTAAGAAGTATCTTAAGACCATGAGCTCATGTAGCCTCGACAAAGCCACATATGATTGCCCGTGGCCAAAATTCAGTTGAGGAGGGTAATTTTGTATCTTGTTGAATGGCTGGCATTGACTATTAAATGAATACCAAAAAGAAGCTTATCAAAAACCGTCATCTGAGGATATGCATCAGAATGCTTTATTATCAGATTTGTACGTGTATACACTGATCATAAAGAAATCCAACTTGAGTGCCATTTGCAGTATCCACTTAGCACACCCAAACAGAAAGCAATTAAGTTCATATCACATAATACTCGATCTTCTTCTTTGTCATTTAGTATGATGTAAAGTGATGATCTTAAATCTTAATGTATATTTCTCACAAAGTTAACACAAATAAAATAAAGATCATGTTTAGCCATAGTTATACATTTAATAACTCCAAAGAAGAAAAAAGTAAATACATTTGTAACAAATATAACTGTCTTTTCGTTTATACATTTCATCAAAGGATTGGTATGCATCAAAACTTAATGGCATACACGTACCTTATAGTGGAGATTAATCCTATATTCATGTAGAGTATGAAATAGTAATCTAATCTGCCAAAAAAAAAAGTTAATTAAATACACGTACAAACTTAAAAATATAGAAGAATAGTAGATGTTGATTCATGATATAAATCAAAGAATGACTAAAGTAAATTTGTAACTTTCACTGCACTAAAGCTACTTCCAGACTTCACCGTTGTTTATTTCGTATCCCTACATAATCACCAATATAAGATATCTAAAATAAAAAGCAATTGTATGTAGTAGGGTAGTATCAAACCACATCACTCGACCACTCAAACTTAACACCTCTAAATCTATACATTCTAAATCACTGAAAATCATTACATGGTTTTTGATACATATAGGACATGAACACAAGTTTCTCTCAACCATGGTGCCTGAAACAAAACAAAAACTCAAATAAATAATGTTTAAATTCACAGTCAAAGAAATGATTGAATATCAAATGGAAACATAGGGTTTTTGATACACATAGGGTTATTACATCAGCAAGAAATGATTGAATATCAAATGGAAACATAGGGTTTTTGATACACATAGGGTCATTACATCAGCAAGATGATTTTTTATATGATTCGACATGTACCTTTGATTTGACAATCTAAAAAAACAACAAAATTAATAATTATTGATCTATAGATGTATAGACATTAGTCCTAAATAATATAATCAATCAAAAACATATATAAAAAATAAATTATTAGAAAATTGATAAAAAAAAAAAACTTACAATCAAAACCAAAAATAGTTTTGCCTAGAATCAGGATAATCACCAATTATGAATTTGGTGTTTTGCTTCGTCGGTTTGGTGAACACACAATGGGAGAATTGAAACTGAATATTGAAAAGTGAACCTGATTTAGGGTTTATGATATTGATTTGATATGATTTTTTGAATGTGTTGCCATTAATTGTAGATCCGAAAATGCCTATTTGATTGATGAACAACAATCGTATAGAAGAAGTTTGGTGGAGCGTTTTGTATTAATGATGTGAATTAATTGATTTTGGTGGAGCGTGTTTTTTGAGTTACCAAAAATGATGTCCTCTCAATTTTGACTAAAAAGTGTTGCATCAAAAGACTTATACGCAATTAATCTCCAGCCAATAGGATGAAAGACACATCATCACATTAATTGCATAGGGTGCTTTAAGGGGCTTGTAAATTATTCTGGTTTATTATATTTTATAGATAGATTATGCAACTTGTTTGACATGCAAACTATGCTTGATATCTACAAATGATCTATCTTAGAGCTGTGGGTAAGGTAACGCAACACCTCGGTTAAAAGTTAACGCAAATCCATTTTGGGGTGCGTTAACTTACCGTGCTTCGCGTTAAGAGGCCACGTTAACGAGCACGTTAAGCTTTTGCCGTGCGTTAAAGAGCATACTTGCGTAAAAAAAATTACAATAAGCCCCCCCCCCCCCCCCCCCCCAGCCAACGGTAATGTTACCGTTTATTTCAAAAAAATGTTTCACATTAGACCCCTATGTTTTAAACCGTTTACAAATGGCTATTTAAAAAAAAAAAAAAAAAAAAAAAAACAACTTTTCCAAACCCTTTTTATTATAACTATAAATACCAATTCACCCACACAATATTTTTTCACACTTTAACTACTCTTTTCATCTACAATACACTTCTACTAGCTAAAAAATAATAATGTCGGGTGGCAACAACAACCAAGACTCGTTTATGAATCTTCTCGGTGGTAGGTGGAATAACCCATACGCGGGTTCTTCCTCAAATCCAAACGAGGGTTCGTCACAACCGATTTGGGGTAACCCAAGCGAATTGGGTTTTTCGAGTGACGAAATGTATGCACAACATCAAACCTTGCAATATTGGAACGAAACTCAACAATCCAACTTAAATTCCAATTTCCAAAATCTTCAATTCTCTCAACACTCACAACATTCCCAAACGGAAACAAATGAAGTTCCAGAAACACCTACTTCTCCTCAAAAACCAAAAAGTCGTGGAAAACGTAAGGCAAAAAAATCCAAAGAACCTGTACAAGCCGAGGAAAATGATGCTGAAAAAGCGAAGGAACGTTGGACACCAATTGAAGAAAAATTACTTGCCAAGTGTTGGGTGACATGTTCAGAGGATCCTAAGGTCGGAAGATCCCAATCTAAGGATACGTTATGGCAACGGATACTAGCCGAGTTCAATAGAATAAATCCAAAAGAACGCAACAAGGATATGCTACAAGGAAAGTGAAAAACGTTGAACCGTGATTGCAATAAGTTCAACGCTTGCTACAAAAAGGCGCAACGGGAGGTGAAAAGTGGTGAAAGTGAAGTTGATATCCTAACACGTGCTAACCTACTGTATCGTCAAGAAAACCCGCCGTTCACGAATGAAAAGGCTTAGAGCGTGTTGCGTACACATCGAAAATGGGACGCGCTGGTGGCGGTTGATTTAACCGGCGACGTCCCAAGCCAAACAAACGAGGATTTGTTTGGTCATGACGCAAAACCACGGCCCATTGGAAAAAAGCGGGCTACCAAGAAACAAAAATTCGAGACAACGACAAGCACCGGCGGCACGGCTAGCACCGGTGGTTCCTTTTCTTCGTTCAATTTCGCGGAGATTATGCGCGAAGAGTACCGGTCAAAACGTGAAGAGGCGAGTAGGGGGTACCAGGCGACCGCAGAAAATCAAGGTACACAACAAAGGTTGAAGGAGCTAGAATTTTTGATGCTCGACACTACCGACAAAGATCCACATTGGGTGGCGTTCGTTAATGCGGAAAAGGATCGAATCGCCATGAAACTTGGGTTGCCTCCTCGTCAATTATGAATAATTATCTCGTACTTTTTTTTATGTGATGTTGTGTTTTATTTATCCCGTACTTTTTTTTAATTAGCGTTTTTTTTTTTTTTTTTTTTTTTTTTTTTTTTTTTTTTTAAATTTCGTAATGTAATGTTGTGTTTTAATTAATGTTTTAAATAAATGAAGTGTTTGTTAAAATTTGGGGTTAAAATTGAAAATATTTGGGGTGGAAGTGAGTTAAGGTGAGTTAAATGTAAGTTATGTTCCCGGGGTGGAAAATCAAGAGTTAAGGTTAAAAGGTAAAAGCTGATGTGGCGCTGAGGTGGCAGTGTGTTAACTTTTAACCTTGAGTGATCTTACCAAGTGCTCTTACGTATTTGTTTCGATTGTTTTTATGTCCTAGTAAATCAAAATAGCTGGTTTTTTTATATGGAACAAAGAAAAGAGCTTTGCAACAAGATATACCATGTTTAAAATGAAGTTAATACGCTGGGGTGTGTTTAAAATGAAGTTAATATGCTGGGTGCATAAAACAGATTTATGGGGTACTAAGCTCAGGAACTCATGCGAGCCTGCACGACTTGAGGATATGAATGCAGCTTCGAAATTTAAGCTCATGCACAAATTGTTTTGCTGCAGATTTCGTAAATAATTTCCTAAAGTCGTATCAGTTAACTAAAGATATGATTGTTTCAGTTCTAGAATACAATTCACGTCCGAAAGTACATACTACATACTACTTTTGTTGTTGTAATTTAAGAAATAAACGACGAATCTGTTTTAATGAAATCGTGTCAAACACAAGCCTCAACTTTTAATGATTAAACAAGATCATCAGTTTTACTAGTAAGTTCTTCGTTTAAATACGAAAATCGATTTGTCTTCTAATCTTCTAACTATCATTTATTTGTTTTCCTTAGTTGTTTACTCCCTCCGTGCAAAAATTATTGTCCCCGTTTAATTTTTTCGTTCTTTATTTTTCAACTTTGACCGTAAATATTTATGTTTATATTACATAATACTTGATATAAAATATATGAATAGACTGAGTTTTAAATGTATTTTTCATTAGTACAATTTCATCAAATATGTTATAACACAAACAAAAATATTGATAGTTAAAGTTGAGAAAGAATAACCGAAAAAGTCAAACGATGACTATAATTTTGAGACAGGCGGAGTATAATTTATTGTTCATTTAATTTTTGTATATTGGTTCCATATTAATAAAATGTATATGAAGCAACAAAAATCGAAGGAAAAGAAAAATGATAATGATGATTTTTTAAGATTGCCTGTTGCACTTTAATTCACATGCTTATGTAAACTAGTTATAATATCTGTGCACGCATAGAGTTTTTAAAATTTCGTTTTGATTATGTATTATTATCAATTAAGAAATGAATCACTTAACATGTTTCAAATAGTTTTACTTAGTGGACTAAAAATAAAAAATCATATGTATATATGTTATAATCTACCTATTAGTTTAGGAGAATGGTTTTGGATTAAAAATTATATTTTATTATTCAAGCAAAATCACATGATGATACTTGACTTGCATGAGATGTTAGTGATATATGCTTTTAGTTTTGCAAACCCGTGCTATCAATTTACGATGTGTTTTGTAATTGTGGTATTTCTTTTACTTATATTTTCGTTAATATATGTAGCATATTTAGATAGCTTTAAAGATTGATTCATTTCCTTGATTATGAATAATCATCATACCATGTTTACTAATGTACATTTTTGTTTGAAAATTTGTATTTTCATAAATTTGTGTTATTTACTTCTCATGTTTGATCATAAAATTACCAAATTAACATAGATGTTACACTATAGTTTCTTTATTACATAAAGAGAAACAAAAAAAATGTAATTGGTAGAACTCAAATTTAATCTTACGATTATTTATAATGTATAAGAATAATTTTTCTCTAAACCCGAACTATAAAAAGAAATTATTATTACTTGTATAAGTAAATTATAAATGCATAAAAAATAATAGAGTACATCCATAAGTCTTTTAGGATTGTTTGAATCCTTACCGACTTTTCACTTTAATGCAACTTTCTTCAAAATTGGCCTAAATCATCAAGGTAAAACACACCCATATTTTAGACCGTTGGTTGACACCAATAATGTTATCAATGACGGTAAACACCTGCTAAGTTTTATTAATTCATTCAAAGACAAATTACACTCCGAAAAGAATTCCTACCATAAAATTCCTCATATAGGCACTAAAACACATATTTGGTACATTAACCTTCTATAACAATCATGTATTGATACTTAATCCTCCTTTAAAAAGCGCACACAACAAATTGCATTACACTTTAGTGTGTGCGATAAGATCATAAAACTGCAAAAACCACTAACATGTTGCATTATAGTGAGGATAACAACAAAGTTAGTCATAACATCAAATCAGAAAACTTCATATTAGAACTAAAGGGGTGTTTGGTTATGCTTATTAAAGGTGCTTATTGGCTTATTCAATTACCATAACACAATAAGTTTATGATAAAGTTATAAGCTTTTTTGAGAAGCTTAGTAAAAAACCCCTGAACTCCCAACTAATTCTATCATAGCTTAGTGTGTTTATAGTAAAAACATAAATATTAAGTGTAGAAATTTTCAAGAAAACATTAAAAAAAAAAGTTACTAAAAGTTGGTGTGTATAACAAAAAAGTTAAACCATAAAAAATTTTTACTAAAAACTATCAGCTAGATAAGACATAAGCCAAAGTGCTGTTGAGTTCTCTTTCGGATTCTATTCAGAAGCAAAAAGGGGTTTACACATAAATCATAAGTATAGAATAATGGTTGTATCTCACATCCGTGATTACCAAGTCAATAACATTATCGCAATATAGTAACGTAATAACCTAATTAAAAACTATATATTCTTGCTGAATAATTCTCATGTACATACTTTTAATTCCTTTACAACGACCAACTATTATTTATTTATTTATTTATTTATTTTTATTATTTTTTTGAAACATCAAGTCAATGAATAAAGTTAGGTTATCATCTACGTAGTTTTTCGTTTTGATTTATGAGGTGATTCTTATAAAATAAGGATTGTGATGCGTGCATTTTTTATAATTTATGGAAAACACCTTCTATATTAAAGAATGATTATCTAACCGATGTGTTTTTGTTTGTTTTTTTTAATAATTAGCTTTGTATAACATTTTTAACTGACAGAGATGTTGAGTTTGAGATTAATGTTGTTGTTTAACTTTAACTATTGATATCATGTTGTACAAAATGTGCGAGTTTAGTGGCACATAATGAGCATTGATAAAGTTAAAATATGTTCCGTAAAGTTTTTAAAATGTTTTTATGGATATCCATATATAAATTTTAAATAACAATTTCATGAGTCGTTGCTATAAGTAGAATCGCGTATATTTATTTTATATCACAGTAACTCATGCTTACCATTTGATATTTATATTCCCGTTACTAATAATTTAGCCGTATTTCAAACCCGTGTACGCATAAATTAAACTTTTAAATAGTAACATGAGTCCTTATTAAAAAAAAAATTCTAATGTATGAAAGTTTAAAACTAACATTAGTTTAAAAAATATTAACGTATAATAAAACTAATTCGCATATTTACCAAATTTATTTTAATAGATGAAAGTCAAAAAAACTAATACTATCACTCATGTAATTTTAAACAAAGTTAACATTATAAGGTATATGGGGTATGAAGTGTAAGGGGTTATTTGTTTATTATCTAAAGTTACTAAAAAACATGGAGACTTATAATTTTACACTTAACCACTAAGATTTTATTAATTACCTCCTCTTTTCTTAAGTTTTTATTTTTATAAATTTGACACCTATATTTTTATGTGTTTTTTTTTATCAATCAAATTCTCCACCAAATTTATTAAAGTTTGACCAAAATCAATTCAATTTTGACTTTTTATTGGCCAATCATATTGCTTTATTTTGCTTATGTGTCAAAATCGAGCTCTCCTATTGGTCCAATTTTTTTTTAAATGAGAATGGTTTTGCAAAAACACTCCAAAATGATGTAATTCTTGTATTATATATATATACAAGATTATCTCATGTGTTTTAATAAATTATTATTATTTTATTATTATTATTTTTTTTATATATATAAAGGGAGCATGGTCTATGTTTGAAAAGTAGATTAATAATATATTTATGTAAATTTTAATTTTGGAAAAAAAGTAATCCTTTAAAGAAGAGTTTTCTCGTTAGAGTACCAACTACCAAACACTTGTCATTTTCCCTCTTTTTTTTTAAACGATATATTTTTATTTATTAAAAATAAATAATTTAATTTTTGTTTTGTTTTGTTTGATTTATGATTTTTAATTATAGTTTTTTATAATTAAAGATAATCAATTAAAAAGTTTAATCCTATTGTTAGTTGTTTATTATCTATATTTTTTGTATTTATCTTTTACTTGTGTAGTATATCAACAAAACGAATTTATAAATTAAAAAATAATAATTCAATTATTATCTAATAAAGAAATATTTTTTTTCAAAATACGAAAATCGCTACTTGGAGTTTTGTTTTATTATTAAGAAAAGATTAATTAAAAAGATTCAGAAAAGCACATAGGATATACAAAGTGAATCTATACTAACATTTTAAACTATTTTCTTTAAAAAACACATGAAAGTCATAGAACAAAAATTAAAAATTTGAAAAATGTCGTATATTTTTTTGAATGACAAATATATTAAAGACTAGCGAGGAGCTAGAAGAAACTACAAAATAATAAATCTAGGATTTTTCATCGAAGAGTTCCAATAAAAAAAGGAGTTACATCGACTAGAACATCAAGTAAAACTGTAAAAGATAACCAAACAATCTCATCAAAGAAAAGATCTAAGCGAGGGTGATTGCTCCCAAACAAGACTTGGTTGATGATCAACAATTCCAAAACTAGATTATTTTATTTTATTTTATTTTTTATTTTTTTTAACCGTGATTTCCGACCTTTTGGTCAACTAATCCACGGGGTTTGAACTCACCGCCACATACACTCAAACCAGGTAAAGCCCTCCCTTTTCAAGAGGTTGGCGCGGCCACACAGACTCAAACAATTCCGTAACTAGATTTTGGAAAGAAAAAAGTAGAGTAGTTAGCAAAGATAACTATATATTGTAATTGACAAGTTGTGTTATTATAACTCTAAACGATATTTCAAGGAGCGTTGATAAACAAGCCTAATAAAGAGAGTTAATAATGAAATTAAAAGAAATTTGTATATATACTTAATGAAACTTGTATATTGACATAGAGTATTTTTTTTAAAATACAAATTTTTAACGCATAATTTATAATTGTGTTTAAGCATGTTTTGAAAAAAATATGTAAATATGCAAGTTTTAGTAATATTAACTCATTTCTTGACAAATGCCATACATTTGTTTTCTCTTAACATTTTCTACCAATTAATTACTTATATGCATCAATTACATTTTCAAAACTGAATTCTGGTGTAGGTTTTTTATATAATTCATTTTCCAAAACATAATTACACAAAACTCCTTTGCATCGTATTAACAGACTCAATTAATGTTGTATTCAACTACGCATGCAACAACTTTTGCCTTTCGGAGTTATGACTTTTTGGTTTCTGACTTACGACTCGTAATCGAGAACTAGAAACTATACCAAATTAGTCACGAATCATACCAATGCGAATACGAATTGTATGATATAGTGCTATGAAGCTAAGCAAATCACACGTATACTGTTTAAAAAATCCAAACAATTCAAGATAACTAAATTAGGTTTCTATCTAGTGGGTCAAAAATGTTTCCTAGAACCATTTCTTAGTAGACGTGTCACTACAAATAACTATTAACAATATTGGAACAATCGCTTGGTTTAGCCATAGCTCACCCTAATCTAAGAGTCAAAGTGGCTACACATCTCCTCGTAATTAGACGTCTATATGTACAAAGTAAATTGCGACTTACTGTATATCATTGGAAATGAATAGTATAACACGAACCAATATACAAATGTCGCAATAATATTTCAACATCTTAATCTTAAATGCATATGAGAAAATTTTTCCCTTTATAAAAAAAATACGGAGTAAATAAATAAATAATAAATAAATAAAAATAAAAATGAGTTGTGTTATGTTTAAAATACTCTTTTAATCTTAATATGTTAATCTTAGTGGTTTTGAATTTAAATTATTGTTTACTATCTTATCTAAGATAGTTGACTGATTTGTTTAAAAAAGTTGACATATGTTGATTGATTATGTTGCCGGAACGACACACGATTATACAAAAGGTTTTCAATTTTCAGTTTCACTAATATTTTTATACATTATTTTATACAATTTTTAAAAAATTATTTTTTTAGTTGAATAATTGTAATATACAACATTTTTCATTTAAATTTTGGATTATTACGTTGTATGGATAAACGTTACTCGAAATCTTTAACCAAACTATCGCAACTATAATTATATGCCATTATAAAATCCCGTCTTTATACATGGGTGCTCCGTGCTCGGCTAGTTATATAAAATTCAAATGTTTTTTTTTTGTCAATTTTTTGGAATTCCTAAGTGAACAACGGTCAATTTTGTTGATGTTATTGAAAGAGACATCCATGGTCCATTGAGTTTGAAAACAATGTCTTCTTACAGCATATGAGAAAACAAAGGCCAAAAGCAGACCAAAGACGGCATGTTCAATACGCCATCCCAGGGATGGACCTACATGGGAGCTACGTGTGACACGGGTCACACTAAATTTTAAGTCACAAAGTATAGCTTTTCCAAAAAGTGTCATTTTCTTATACGTGTAACCGCCAATAACATTTTTGCAGCTTTCTCCTTTATAATTAAACTTTAGCTTAGCTAAAAAAATATCTATGGTGCGAATTTTATTACTTATGATACCAGAAAATTTGTGCGTGACCCTTTTGAAATTTTTTGTACAATACCCTTTTGAAAATTCTAGGTCCGTCTCTGCGCCATCCTAAAACCGAGATTAAGATCTGGGCTTTGGGGCTACTTCAGAAGTGGGGCATGCATGTTCTATAATAACTCTTGGGGTCTTGGTGCACCAGAAGTTAGTATTGAACATGGCCATGGCCCAAACAAAAATTCACTAGACAGACCCTTTGATTCTTTCCAATCATTCACCAATCATACGATGATCTACTCAGTACATGTTCGATTCTAATTACTTCCAAAGTTGTAAATCCATTAGCATTTTATAACTACACTTGTAGCTAATTATCAGCATAGTTTTTATGAGCTCACTGATTGATGTTAGCTTTTCTTAGATGACTTGGCATCAACAGCCAGCTAGATATGTCCACTGACTGTTGCTTGCACAAATGCATATAGTGTGACATAGCTATCGGTTATGGTCCAAAATATATAATCAGGCAGCGATGTCACATGTGGCGATATATATACTTTTTTCTAACATGCACATTGAGCATTTGATAGTCCCTTCGATGTGAGATAGTTTTCACTATTAAGCTTTAGAGGTGTGAAACTAGGTAGTTAGATCTAACAGAGATAATTAACTTTGTAGTATATGTGGTAATCTCATATCGTAAACTGATGTATATATGTGACCTATAGACACAATGTAACTGTGAACACAAATGTAAAGCGACAATTTGAAGCATTGTAACATTACAAGCTAGACACCATGTATTGGATCAATGTAAACAGTTTTGAACACTTCCAGAAATCATCCAACATAAATAAGATACCCGGAACTACTCGATACCATTAAATTCAAAAATAAGATACCATAACAGAAAAATGACTGTAATCCATCAAACACAAATTATTCGATACCTTAATTCAAAAATAAGATAACCGGGACTAAAAGAGGGTAAATAAGCAATGATTTCATCACTTCTTCTTATTGGAAAGCAATGCCAAAGTTCATACACTATATGCAATTATTATCTTCCCACCAACAGCATCAAGCTTGGATCCCCCTTTATTAACTGAAAAATTAAAATGGGAATTGAAGTGAGTAAAAATCAGATGAGCATAGCAAAAGCAAAATGGATAGAGTTTTTAGATTTTAATTAAGTATCTCGAACATGTTTGAGCAAGACTTGTGCTTTTGACAACTAACACGCTTCAAATACACTACTTTAAGGACACATTGGGTATAATCTATGAAGGTCTCACATGTTTAACAAGGGTGATCTATGTAGAGTAATAACATTGATAAGTAATCTTAAGTATAGTCTGTATATAATATATGATAAAAAAAATAAAGGACATAGTATGACATCATATATAATTCGAACTCACCTTATCGTCGTTATTCATTGCCTCCCTCTTTCTCTTGTCTCTTGCAAACAGTGGCGGAGATAGAAAAAATTTCGTCGGAGGGGCAAAAAAAATACACTAACGGACTTAGGCTTAGGGGGGCCGGGACCCTTCCTGGTCCTCAGTAAGCTCCGCCCTTGCTTGCAAACATTGGGAGATACAAGGCTATGCACAAATATAGGGGCACAAATATCTCCGTCCCTACATCTTAACTTAATATTAGCACAAGTAAGGAATCTAATATGTGGAATTTTATCCTCGAGTGGTTTTATGGCGTGTATAGCATCATTAACCTTTTGAGGAGCATCCTTATAAGGCCGCAAGAGTGTCCAAGACTGTTTCACGTTGTATTTATTCATGACCCATATGGGTCTCCCAGAACGGAGTGGACAGCATATGCATAGACATTCATAGGCAATCCCTAGGTAGGAACATAGAGTACACTCATAACGTGCATCATCACGTTGGGGGATTTCTTTAAATTGTTCTGTGGATAAATCAAAACAAACAATCACAAACTTGGTTTCGTCTCCGGGTTCATTCATTAACCAGTGAATTGCCCCATTGCACAATGCACCAACAGAGCGGGTGTACCTATACTTATACTTGAGTTCTCCAACCTTTTTCCAAACATTTGTTTTCAAACTTAGGACTCGAAAACGGGTTCTACCAATATGAGATGTGGTTCCTAGTACAACCTTGTAGTCATCTGTAGATGAATCATAACCAAAACCCCAACACATTTCAGCCGTTGATACGTGACAAACCTTAGAAGGGTGTCGCAGTATTTTGAACTCTCTAGTAGAGGGATTGGCTATTAAAATTCGACTAGAGAAATTAGAAATGCATACGAGGCCATTAGAAGAACCAACAATAATACTATATTCGTTGCATAAGCAATACGTGTTGCCGAAAAGTTTAACATAACACTCACACACGCGCATAACGATCCTCCTATGCCCGAAGTTATTATTATTGCAATCATCTTCGTAATTATGGTTAAGATGAGCTTTAATGAAACTATGGTCGGAAATAAAAGACTGCCATGACTTACAAACGCTCTTGCATCGGATGAGATTGATCACATCTAATCTTACGAGTATCTGTTCAAGGATATCAGGAACAACCTTCTCCATTAGAAAACCCTAGCTAGTATGAAAGAGGACGTTGAGTATTCTTGGATTAATTTTTATTTAAGGTTAATATATATGTACCCTATAGGCCCATTCAACTTTTGTTCATAAGGTTAATTAATTCACCTAATTTAGGTTTTCAGATTTATCAAAATACGTAACATACTTTATTAATTGTCAAAATCACTAAAATATTTTTCAAATACTTGTCAATAACTCAATATCGCTAACTTTGCATGTGATTTTACTAAAATACCCTTAAAGAACGATTTCAAATAGGAAAAAGATAATTGTATTTTAGTCAAAATTAACCGGTAAAACCGGTCATATTAGCGATACTGACATGTAAGTATTTAGCTATACTGACGATTAATAAAGTATGTTACATATTTCGGTAAATCCGAAAAAAGTAAATTACGTGAATTCAGCCTTTACCCTAGTATACTATCGGCCCATTTGAGGTTTGATTAACTTTATGATATCAATATAAATAATTAAGATGTATTATAACTATTTTACTTCCTCCGTCTCATAATATATGTTCACATTGATATTTTGAGATATCCTAAAATAAGTAACAACGAGAGAATCGAGCCCGCATAAGTAGAAGTGGTGGAACTTTGTATTTTAACCATTTAAAAGAGATTTTAGTGGGTAAATATAACATTTGATTGGTCAAAATGTAATTGATAAAATTTTCTAAAATTTTGTAAATTTTCATAATGAGACACCTATTGTGGAAAGGAGGAAGTATGTTTTTTTCTTAAATAAAAACAAGACAATTATTTTGCACACTTATACCATCTATCTCACATATTCACGTCATCTCGCAAATGTCTCTAACGTGAATTGAACAACAAACCTCTTGCATATCATTTAATCAAGAATAATGCTAGAGTTCTAAGGATGTCATGTATATCTTGAATTCTTGATTACTATTATTTCAGTTATTTTAACTTAGACATTCATTATAAGAAAAATCAAATATATTATCATACATCATGAAATGTTACATTTTCGACCGGACTTTGTTGATAAGTTCTCGTCTAAGAAGTTTCCCTGAGGCCGACTTTGGAACACTGTTTACAAACGTCACCCGCCTCAATCTCTTATAAGGTGCAACCTATATATCATTTACCTCATATTGAGTAATGTATTTTGAAAAAAAAAATGATCATGAATTAGAAATAACAGAACTCATACCTGCTTAGCAATAAAGTTTATAACATCTTCTTGAGTTAACGAGCTATTTGGAGAGAGGACAACAAATGCAATTGGGACCTCACCAGCTTCAACATCAGGAAGCCTAATAGATTGAGAGGAGAATGTGTTTTTATTATGATATGTTGCATATGTAACAGATGGTGAAAACGACTACTAAGTTATGAAAGAAGAATGTGTTTTGTACTAACGGGATTACTGCAGCATCTAATATTTCAGGATGCGAAAGTAGAAGTGCTTCAAGCTCTGCTGGTGCAACCTATACAGTAAGAAAATGGAGCAAAAGAATGAAGTTTAAGACATATATACATGAAAAGATTCCTATGACTAAAACATGTTTTACCTGAAATCCTTTGTACTTGATGAGTTCTTTGATTCTATCAACAACGAATAATTGACCTTCGTCATCAAAATATCCAAGATCTCCAGTATGCAACCAGCATTGTTCATCTATTGTTAGCTTTGTCGCATTTGGATTGTTGAGATAACCTAAAAGTTTAAAATTTAGACAAAGAACATTAAAAATAACAAATATAAGTACCACTTGTTTATGATAATATTGGGGCTTACCTTGCATTATGTTATCTCCTCTAACCCATATTTCACCCATTTGTTTAGGAGGTAGAGGTTTACTAGTATCTACACTTACTATTTGAGCCTCAACTCCTGGGACAAGCCTCCCACCTGATCCAGAGAACCGAGGTCCCATAATTGGAGTCTCCACTGAGACAACCCCGGTCGTTTCAGTCATTCCATATCCCTGTTGTAAATTAGGCTGAATTAATAAGCTACCATTTGTAGTATGAACATATTTCTTGGTTAACGTCTGCTTAAATTTATATAACAATTAACAAAAGCATATGAAGGTAAACACATATATGTATATGTCGTTTACGTTAAGGTCATGAAGAACAATTTGCTATGGAGTATATGCTATCTTTTTTTGTTACAAACTTTCAGGATTAAGTGACAATGTACATTACAAACAGGATGCTCTATGAAATCTTGTTTAGTCACATATTTTCAATATTAATTAAAAAGGCACCTTCGTGTTTCACCATATTTCTATAAAGGGAAAATTACCAAAATAGACCAGTCGCCCGGGCAACTTTTTTGATAGATCGGGCGACCGGGCAACTTGTACAACGGGACACTTGTCGAATTTCATAAGCCGACAAGTGTCCCGTTGTACAAGTTGGCCGGTCTATTTTCGAATTAAAATTACCTCCTGGTCTAAAAAGTGACTAACCATAGGGTAACGATCTAGTCATATAATTATCCCTTCTATAAATCATTTCAAGAATAATCACAATTAAAACAAGATAGTTTCCGTAACTCTAGCTTATAACCTACATGGAGTTTTGTGGGATGAACAATAAGCTTAAAATGGTATGCAGTTCTGCATCATATGGAAGACCAAAAGTATGATCCAGAAGGTGCATACGCTATCGAAGACTTAGAGATCATGGAAGTTGTTACCTGAAGAAGCATAGCATTAGGAAACTTCTTAGCACACTCTCCCATCAATTCTTTACCCAATGGTGCAGCACCTGAACCGATGTACCTCAGTGACGACAAATCATATTTGTTGACCACATCGTCCCGCTTAACCAAAGCAAGGACAATTGGTGGAACACATTTGATATCTGTTACTTTGTATTTCTCAATATTTGCCAACATCCCTTCAAAATCATACTTCACCATCGTTACAATCGTATTCCCTTCTTGTAACTGGGCAAACAGCACAATTCCAAGTCCATAAATATGAAACATTGGCAAGAAACACAATATAACATAATTATTTGCCTCCAATATCCTTTGATCAAAAGTTGCCATTTGTGAAACTGAAATAAAATTCCGATGACTCAAAACTACACCTTTACTAACACCAGTTGTGCCCGAAGAATACAACAAAGCTGCAGTATCGTCACCACAAACAGACACTTTAGGTAATTCTGAAACCGACCCTGATTTCAAAATCAAATCGCCATACGAAATACACCCTTTTCTTGAACTTTCTGATCCCAAAAACATAACAGGAATACCAAAATTTTCAACTTTTTCATACAAGTCTTGAATGGTTATAATGAGTTTCGGGTTAGAGTCTTTAATTTGTTTTGATAACTCTCCAACCGTATACTGAGGGTTAACCGTAGTGACTATAGCACCAAGAGCAATGGCTGCAAATAAGCATATGGGGTATTGGATTGAATTAGGAGC
The DNA here is from genome assembly GCA_030686995.1 of Artemisia argyi. Taxonomy (NCBI): domain Eukaryota; kingdom Viridiplantae; phylum Streptophyta; class Magnoliopsida; order Asterales; family Asteraceae; genus Artemisia; species Artemisia argyi. Next base: position 28,452,558 of record CM060695.1, read on the forward strand.
CAATATGAGCACAACATCATTCTTACTGATCCCTAGTTGGGTGTTTAAGGCGTGTGAGAGTTTGGCCACAGTGGTTTTGAGGTCGGAAAAAGTGAGAATTTCACCCGAGTCTGAGTCTATTAAGGCAGGTTTGTTGGGGTACAATGAAACGTTGCGAAAGAGGTATGAAACCATTGATGTGTTATGTTTTTCTGGTATGACTTGTGGTGGCCATAGTGATCGAAATACTCCATCATGGCCATACCCAGATTTCTCCATAGAGCTGTGATTTTTCTATCGGAACAACTAAAATTCTGTTAAGCAGTCTAGATTACTTCACCTTGATAACTTCACCTTTTTATACTACTAGATTACTAATCAAACAAAATGTAACCATATATCTATTTTACATTGTTGCGTACATTTGTTCTTTGGTGGAAACAGATTTGGATTTATGTGCATGGTTTAATATGTCTAATTGGCTATTAAGACATTCTTGTATTTTTGCAAAAACTTAAGCATCTGTTGGCTAACACTTTCAATGTTTCGATACGAATAAGAAAGAAATAACAAAGAATGAACATTTTATTAACGTCATTACTGTGTAACTGTGTTCTAGTAGTGATTTAAACAATGCATCGTATCGTATTACTAGTTCATAACTGAAGTAAAATGAATGCTCAAAACCAAAATGTAACATTGATTCTTTGAAATAAATACTTGTATAATAACAAAAGATCATACATATAACAACAAAACTGAAATATGGTATGATCCAAATGTATGAATTAGTAATAACTAAACAACAACATTGTGAAGATCAAAAGAGGATATCAGATGACATTGAAAAAGATGTATTATATAGGAGAAACCAATGACTTGCTAAGGATCGAATAAAAAAACGGCCAAACTTAATATTAACATAAGAACTTTTAGTGACTTATTAATGAACAACGGCCCAACAATAGCCCACTATCTGTCACAAGAATTGGTCCACTTACATGGGCCTATATAAAGATGTGTTCAGCGATTCGGTTAGATTGGTTAAACAAAATTATGGGTAAAACCGAAAACCGAATTGACCCGAATAACCTGAATTTTATTTACATTTTCTTTTTTGTTTAGTTATATAGTTTTTTTTATAAAAAAAATATTTTCAAAGATGTTTTATTTATACTAGAAAAAGGTTTTTGACAGTTTTTTTTTATGCATATAAATAATATAAAAAAATATATAGATTTATGTAAATTCGGTTTTCGGTTCGGTTCGGTTCAGTTCTATTTACATTTTGCCAAAATAATATTCAAACCGAAAATCGAATATTTAATTTGGTGCATTTCAGTTTTGACAAATTCGGTTACATTACAAATTCAGCTCGCTTTCGGTTTCGGTTCCTGTTGATATTACATGATTTATGAACACCCCTAGCATATAAATCTAAACTTAGTCGAATTTAACGGCCAGAGTTTTGACACACATAGAAATCTCGATTCGGTGGAGTATATGGATGTTATAAGGGAAATTTGGTACTATAACATGTTAAACTGCATCGTCACTTGTGTCATATGTTAGTTATAGGCGCACACATTATAAACATAACACAAGGTTTGTGCATGGGATTTTTAATTATTGTTTTGCTTTTTAGTGTAAAGTGGGTTTTTGTGTATGGTGCGTTATACAAATGTTATTGCGGGGGTGTTTTTTAAGTTTTGTGTTATATGGTAAAAGCTGAGGTGAGAGTGCAGATAACTTGCGGATGACCCGTACCGCACCTAGCGCTCTCATGTCCAAATGACCCAGTCTTATTTTCACGCATTTTTTTCTTTTTCTTTTTGGAGATTTTCAATTTTCAAAAGCTGAATGCAAAAACATTGAATAATTTTTCTTTGTGTAGCTAATGTTTGGATAATCATTCATTTAGGGGTTGGCAACACACCTCTCACTCCAAATGAATGATGCCAATGGTACTAAATTAAAGTCTTCAATATACTCACCCATTTTTTGTTGGCATCACACCCCTCACCCTTCACTCACCTATTTAAAGCTCCAATGGTACTAAATTAAAGTCTCCAACGTTCAATTTTTCTTCTCCTTCGTGCGGTAAACTTCCCCGCAAATGGCCTCCCCCGTGCGGTAAAATTGGGTCGGCGGCGGTGTTCCCGCACGGGAACCACCCCTCCCCGCATGTGTTGCCAACCCCTTAAGTAATTTTTGAGCATAACTATTTTGTATATACTTTTTTAATCATTTGGGTTACTTTTATGTTGCTTGAGCTAATCAGTTGTCGAATAATTACATTACATATTACAGTATAGAAAATTGCAAAAAGGTTGATCTATTTGTTTGCACTCATAAATGTGCACATTATGAGTATAGAAAATTGCACACATTTATATGTATAGAAAAAAAAAAAAAAAAAAAAAAAAAAAAAAAAAAAAAAATCTGCACTCAATTATTCACTTATAGATAGATGCGAACTATTTTTATTTTGTTCACGCTTATAAATGCGTTGAGCTTTTTCTAGTTATGTTTCTATGCGCTTACGGCTTATGTAAATATATTCTAGATATTTATAAGTGCCTTACTTAAAAAATGCTTAAAAGTAATGTATAGAAATGAGATTTTTGTTGTCGTGAGAATGTACAATCATAAAACACTATTGTACGTATTCTACTTTGATGGAATTGAAAGTCAAAAGTTTGATTTCAATGGGAAATCAAAACCTCTTTTTGGTAAGGTCGTATGGAACTACCTAATATGTACTTCATGTTGTCATATATAAACTTAACAACAGTGAAAAATCGAACCAAACTACAGTTAGTGGGATCTTTTACATGATACCTACTTGCCATATTTTATGATCAATTATGCTACATGTAATACACGTACTTTATGAATATGCTAAACCTCATATATATGACCTAGGTTTTTAAAGTTATCATGTGATTGTATAACTCAACTAATCTTACAGCATGATTATTTATATTAAATACGTAGCTTTGATAATAAGAAATATAATCAAACTCTAAACCTAATAGACTCAAAGGGTTTCGGCCAACTAACCTATCTAGCAGAGACTAAACTTACTAAAAAGATTAGCATTTTGTAACAAATCACTTGATCGATGATGCTATATTTTTTGCTTGGGCGACTTGTTACAGAATGTAAATTAGTACATTATTATTATTATTATTATTATTATTATTATTATTATTATTTGCTAAATACAATGGTTTCACATTCACTTTCACCTATTTTTTTTAGTACGATTTTATCATTTAAAATTTCACATTAAATCATTATACATTTATGATAAATGTGGTACACAACTTGAAGTAGACTAGAAAAGATCATGGTCCTGGAAGAAATTTTATACCCTCTGTCAAAGAAGAACCTTAACTCATCTGATTGTTTGAAACAGAAACAAAATTTAATGAACTGTTCTCTGTCAAATTCCAAAACTTTATGTGACAAAAAATAATTTATTATTGGTAATAATGACTTAGGATTTCAGAAATGAAGTGATTCATGATATTTAGGATAAAATAAATACGGTCTTGTTTGTCAGGCAGCCCATGCCGTTTGACATTTTAATAAAGACTAGAAAAGACTTGATAGCTTGTCACAACCCCTCAAATTTCATGGGCTAATTTTGTTTTGTTTAATATTTAGCTCATTTATACTACTGCTTAAGAACCATAAGTTTTCAATGTAGTCATGATTTATGATGCAACCGAGCTGAGTCGATTCGAGCCTAACAGGATTAAGTGGTTGCGGTTAGATTGGCGAAAGAATTTGATGAAGAACCAACATAATTTCAATTCATCTGAGTGACGAAACTCATTAAAACTTTTTTGTTAACTTACATATACGCGTTCTGTTTTATTTTAAATGTTCAACTTACTATTTTAGTTTGACTTAAAATAAGTGTATATATGCATTTTACAAACAACTAAACTATTTCTTATAAAAAAAAATAAAAAAATAAAAAGAATAAAAATTCAATTGGTTAATAGTTAAATTTAAAAACTTTGGGTCACTGTCAAAGCAGACACTTATTTTAAGACCGAAGAAATATTACTTAATATGTCATTGTCGCAAAATATGATTTTAATTTTGGGAGAAAATGTGATAAACTAAGGGTGTTTTTGGTATATGGTAATCGGAGTGAGGGAATACTTTCATTCCGAAATAAGATGTTTGTTTTACTACTTTTGAATCCAAAAATTTGCTATGATACTCAAATATAAAGCATACTCCATACCCCCATCCACTTGCTTTTTATGAAAACTATCATACCTGTAAGACCCACTTTATACCCAAAGTTATAAGGATTGTGATTAAACGAAGCATACCAAATGGGAAGTGATACTTACACCACTTTTTTTGATGCACACACCATAATGTTACATCATTAATGCACATTTTACAACATGCTATATGCATAATTATGATGTATGCATCAAAAAAAGTGGTGTAAGTATCACTTCCCATACCGAATGCACCCTAAGATTTTCATTGGATTATATAAGCCTATACTGGTACAAAGTTAGGGAACAAGTAGGGGTAAATATGATGTTAAAGTAAGATCTTGAGAAATATCATTTTATTTTGGACAACATCAAGGTTGCTTCTCATAAAGGGATTCCCCCAGGTATTAGATTCGCATCACAGTACTTTGCACACCCCTGTTCATTTTAATAACTCAGATCTTATTGCTCCAAGTCAGACCACATCATTCAAGTCCTCTAAAAAGATATTATTTGCTCTTCACAGTTTCTTTTTAATCTTACAATGCTAAACAACATTTTTGTGTCGTTTGATATATAAATGAAAGCTAGAACAAATTAAGAATTATCGATAAGTAATTTTTAATAGTCTAATAGAACAAGTAATACATTTTTATATATAATAAAACAGAATTAACTAGAGGATATTCTTTGCATCCATTTTGCTTAAATTGTGAAATTAAAAGGTTTAGCTTTAGCACTCTGCGACCCACTCAGTGACGAAATAGAGGGTCTCACGGTGTCATCGGGCCCCTATATAATATTGCTTTGTAGTGCGAATGTTTGTAAAAACGCCGAATTTCAAAAATACACTTGGTCTCAATGCATTTCTTTCCAGTTATTGCTTAGTTAGTCAAGGAAATGAACTTAGTTTTCACCAAACTCAATCTTTTTAACTGAAAATAATACTTTTTTCCCCTTATAATATAGTTAAAGAAAAATATGCACCCGGTCACTTTTAGATCTGGTTCCGCCTTGATCAATCATTGTTGTATTTATTTCACTCAGTTTGATGTATTCTAGGCTTCTAGCAACTCTGTACCTTAGGCCTTTACAAATACAAATTGTTTGACATTAAAAAACAAAACAAACAAGAAGCTTCTCAAAGTTATATACTTCTTAAACATGTAAAAATAAAGAATTCGATACCTAAGCAAAACATGTAAAAATATAAGAATGATTGAGCTTTAATTTGCAATGATGATTAGAAAGTTGATGTTGTCTAGGATATTGCGTAATATTCTCCTCTTTGTCACCCTTAATTTGGTAATAAGCCATCATTGCCATACTTCTGACCAACACTTTGAGAGTTCTACATGTTTGACATTTTTACTTACATTTATTAATAGGGCATGCTATAAAAAATATAAATTCATTTAGTAAAATAAATTTGAATCGATAAAAGATTATGTGCTCTATTAAATACATGTAATAAATGACATGGTTTACTTATAACACCATTACTTTAGAGAATACTTTTGATGCCTATGCATTTTGACAAATATTTTTGGATAATAACTTTATAAATCATCATACTTGTTCAAAAATACTTTTCTGGATATCGAACAAAATTTTTGCTTATACAAGTATTAAACTTTCAATTTTGAACTTTTTGAAGTACTTTTATGATATTTTTACCCCTGAATTTATAATAATTTGAGGGGTAAAAACGTAACAAAGTAAATCAACAAGTCCAAAACTGAAAGTTCAGTACCTATATAAGAAAAAATATTGTTCGATATCCAGAAACATATTTTTGGATAAGTATGATATTTTTTAAAGGTTTTATCCCGATATTTTTCTAAAACACTGTGACTTGGTTAAAAAGTCCTTCGTAAGTCATAGCTTAATTGTATTTTCCTTTTTCAAAAAAGGCATCATTTAACTGGAGAACCCAAAAGATGACCAAAACAAAGAGTACCATTTTCTTGATAAAAGACTTTGGCCTTTAGTTTTCTCCTAAACAACTGTCATAAATCCTTTTTATAAATATCAATTCGTTTGTATTTATTATTTTTAATTGTAATTTAAAATAAGTCGTTGATTTAATCAATTATCTTCGTTATCATGACATATAAACTGTCGACGATAATAAAATACGTCTTTAAAATTTTAAATCGGATAAATTGTACAGAATCTATTAATTAAATGGATTAGAGTATTGACCTCCAATAGTTTTATCCAACTGGAATCAGTTTGTATTAATGTCGAGACAAGATCAATCATGTTCAGCCATGGTCAACTCTCCTACCTCATATATGGTCCCTAAAACTTACGTAGTAATTTAAATAACAAATTATGTCACATTTATTTTAGACTCTTTTGTTAATATTACAGTACGTTATATGGAAGACTTGTTAATCATCCGTAAGTCTTTAACATTGTATAAGTTAATCTTTTATTATGCAATAAAAAAATTATATCATTTCAGAATAATTTTGCAAAATTATTTTTGTTGAAAAAAAAATTAGATCAATAAAAGAGCTTAATTTTGACACATAGGCAAAATCAAACAATTTAATTGGCTAATAAAAGTCAAAATTGAATTTATTTTAGTCAAACTTTAATAAATTTGGTGAAAATTTTAATTGGGGAAAGCAACATAGAAATATATGTGTCAAATTTATAAAAATAAAATCTTACAAAAAGATGAGGTAATTAATAAAATTTTAGTTGTTGAATTTTAAATATATTATTAGAGTTAAATGTAAAATTATAAGACTTCATAGGATAATTCCATATTTACCCAATTTAAACATGAAAATGTCATATATACCCAAAATACAAGTTTTGAATGCATGATTTACAATGCAAATAAAGCATGTTTTGGGTAAATATGGCATTATCATGTTTAAGTTGGGTAAATATGAAATTGCCCCTATTTTTTAATAATTTTAAATAATAAACAAATAATCCTTACACTTTATATCCTTAGGCTTTATAATATAACTTTGTTTACAATTACATGAGTATTAGTATTAGTTTGAAATTTTCATTTATTAAAATTACAAAATATTGTTAATATACGAATTAGTTTTAATATACTTTAAATATTCTTAAAATAAATATTAGTTTTAAGCTTTATTCTTTTTTTTTTTACTATATACGTCAAATAAGGACTCAGGTTATCCTATTTAAAAGTTTAATCTACTTGTACACATGTTTGAAAATTAAATACGGCTAAATTATTATTAACGGTGAAACACGAGTTATTGTGATATGAAAATAAATATATGCGATTGTACTTATTATATATATATATATATATATATATATATATATATATATATATATATATATATATATATATATATATATATTCGGAAAAACATTTAAAAAAAATTTATGGAGTATATTTTAATTTCATCAACGCTCATTATGTGCTACTAAATTTGCACATTTTTGTACAACATGATATCAGTAGTTAAACAACAACATCAATCTCAGCCTCAACATCAATGTCAGCTGAACAACGTTAAATCTTCCATCCAATAAAATTTTTACAAAATATTAATAGATATTAATACATAATGAAAGACCCATGCATATTTATTAGTTGTACTTATATTACAAATTTAACGCGTAAATTCTTATATGTCCATAAGTAAACTAAAATTTTAAAATAAATTTAATTTATGTGTAAACACTGCGCGTGCACGAGACTTTTAACTAGTATACCAACTGTAGGTAAACGGTTACACTTTTATTAATAAAATCATATTACACTAAATAGAATTAACAGTAAATAAATACTCGTAAATAACAGAAAATCAAAAGCAGACAGAAAGTGGTAGAAGTAGTAGACAAACACTAATAACGAAAATTAACGAAAGCGGTAAAGGTCAAGGCACAATGCTCGTTTCTAACACGATTCCCTTAAACATATACGTCATCTATTTCTCAATGTACAACGGCAAAAGCTGGTACATAACCGGACGTGACAACTTGCCTGAATAATCACGAAAGCAATTGTGTGTTTTTGATTGAAGGATTGATGGAATTTGCCTGCTTTGGAGCTACGTTTTTGGTTGTGTGAAACCGAATGAGGCAAAGGTTATATAGTGAAAACCTAGCTTGTTGAACAAGATATATGTGGAAAACTAGAAGGGGGTTGAATAGTTTTACGTCTTTTTAATTTGTTACAAAAGATTGTTTGAGTGTTTTCTTTATTTTCAAAAATTTAGATTCGATAATATGTGATCTCAAGTCTTGCACAATATAAACAACAATAAATATATACGATATAGCAATAATTATGTAAGTAAAGGAATAAATGAGAGATGGAAAGATCGAACCGCGAGACAAGAGATTTATAGTGGTTCTACAAGGACACCTTCCTTGCCCTACTCCACTCCCCGAGCACCTAACTCGAGAGTTTTCTTCACTATGTCAACAAGCTCCCTTATGGCGGAGAAAACCTTACACACCAATGTACACACCACAACTTCGTCACAACTTCTACACAACCTCTTCACACCAATCAATCTTCACACCAATCTACTTCAAAACTTTATACTTCACACCTATCTACTTCACATCAATCTTCTTCACAACTTTCTACTTCACACCTATCTACTTCACACCAATCTTCTTCACAACTTTCTACTTCACACCTATCTACTTCATATCAATCTTCTTCACTACAATCTACTTCCTAACTCTTCTCCTTCACAACAAACTACTAACCAATCACACTATCTATATACCTAGCTAAACTATCTACTATCAAATATTCACAACTAATTACACAAGGAGATAGATACTATTGATGATGTTCTAACAACTTGGATGTGGAGGTCACAACAAGTTGTAATACTTCTTGTCTTGGAGGATAGAAGTATTCTTCTCTTGCACTTGAGAGGATGATGTTTGGATCACTTTGAAACAAAGATTTATGTATGTATGATCAAAGGATTAAGAGAATAGAAATGGAGATCTAGAACAGAAAGTTTAGGAGTGCAAAAGGTAAGAAAAATCTGTGGAATGAACTAGTATTTATAGGGGAACAAACTACTGTTCTGGAGCGTGGCATATCCCCTTAATTAGGGGCCGGTCCCCTTAATAATTAAGGGGGCCGCCTTATGAATTAAAGGGGCCGCCCCCTCTAGAACATTAGAGTAGTTTGTCCTCTTGTGGGGAAGGTTTTTCTGGATAAAATTTTCCATTTTTGGTTGGAAATTTGAAATCATATATTTATAGTGATTTAAACATATTCTTTTAATTCCAAAAATGTTTTATAAAAGATATAAAATGTTTATGACATTTTATAAAAGTTCTAATGACTTAGAAAAAAAATCCTTTTGTTGAGGCAACATGATCAAGATCTCTTTATGTTTTAATGATGACAAATAAACCATCGAAACACATAAAATAACAAACGTTAGCTCAAAATCGCCGGAGCCAATGTCTGCTCCTGGCGCGCTGCCCGCGCGTCAACGCGCGGGTGACGCGCCAGGAGTCTGTATGGTTCCGGGCGAATTTTGAAAGTCGGCTTTCCCCTTACCCGACAAATGTGGATCTTTCAAAACAGGTATGAATATGTTATGTGCTTAATTGAGAACACTCGAAACGAGTTTTGAGATTTGAGAAACCCATTTTTCATACACCCATTTACGGGAAAACGCCAACTCATGTTTTCTAACTACCGCCTCAAGCCAAGGCTTTACTAAACTTAGGGAACTTATATATTTCACGTAACATCGTGTTGAAGCATCCATATGCTCATATCCCGTGCTTACGTCTTCTCTTATTACGTAACGGGTTTACTCCCTTATTGGTCAAACTAAGTCAAAGGTCACTTTGCGTAAACGCATCATTTCCCACTTGGGTTATGCTTTACATCAAGGTAAAGTACTTAACTTGTTTGAACCAAGGTATTAGTTGAGAAGGTCGAGTCGTGGAAAGTCACGAGATATGAAACTATGGATTCTCGACATTGTGTTACTTGAACTTATAAGTAACCTATGATCTTCTCAACTTATAATCTTAATTGTCTAAACCTTTTTTTCTTAATGACAATTAGATTATGCCTTAATCCTCTCTTAATCTCATTTATGCATAAGACAAAACCAATCATATCCAAATCAAATATTCTCTTACACAATCTCTTACACCCTTACATATTCCCTTACACACTACATCCTAACCATCCATTCCCTTACAACACATCCTAACCCTTCATTTTCAACACATGCCAATTGTTGGAAACCCTAATATGGCTCCTCTCATCCTAGCCATTGATTTCAAATTACAACACATTACAACCATCCATCCAACCCCTCATCTCTATATCATCACATGGGCTTGATCTCAACCATGAATTCAAATCAAACACATCTCAACCATCTATCCACTCCCTCTTCCCTATACCACCACATGTGATTGATCTCAACCATTGAATTCAAACTAAACTCGTCTCAACCATCCATCCAATCTCTTCTATCTATACCACCACATGCTTTTGATCTCCACCATCCAATTCAAATGAAACCATCTTAACCCTCCATTTCTCCTTTCCCCCCAAGCAAAGCATATTCCTTAGAATATCCTCTTCAACCCTAACCTAGGCATACTTGATCTTAGCCATCCGTCTCTAATGAGATCATCTCATCCATCTACATTTCTCCACATGCCAAATTGTTTGAAAACCAAGGGAGGCTCCCTTTGATCCTAGCCATCCAATTCAAACCATTTCATCTCAACCCTCCATCACATTCTTCCCCCCCCCCCCCCCAAGCATTGGAATATTCTTTGGCATATTCTTTCTCTTTTTTCTATGCCATGTGAGGAGATACACTTCTACCCCTTCCAAATTACCCAATCTACACCTTAAAACCTTGGTAATTTGGTTTCTCTTTAAGTACTTCACAAATGATTTTTAAATTGGCTATTTGAGTTGATAAACCTTAGAATGATTAATGTTAAGGTTTAGTGTGAAGTACAATTGGAGGTTTAGCAAGGAAAGGTATTTGTAAGATCCAAACACCCAACACTTGGGAAAGAGTTACAGACGCCTGGGGCGCTGCCTGCGCGTTGACGCGGGGGTGACGCGCCGGCCTCGGTAAAATCTCCCAAGTTTGGGTTCTTGGCATATAAATACCACCCTTGCCTATTATATTCCTCACCCCTTGCCATTATTCTTTCTCTCTAGATTCTTTCTCTCTAAACACTCTCAAATCTCTCAATCTCTCTATCTCTAATGTTGTGTTCTTGATTTTCACACTAACATCTTTGGAATAACACATATCATTGCAAGGGAAGAATCATAAGAACCTAATCCACTCTTGTGATTGTGTCGATCTTCTTATCTTTACCATTTCTACTACAATCGAGTCTCTAGGTTAGGTTAGGACTTGATTGAACAAACATTCATTCATCCATCCAATTGTTTGTAAGGGAAGTCTTGTATCTTTGTGACCAAGCCTAGATCATTGGGGATCTATTTGGGGTTTGATACTTCCAGGTGGAAGTCTTGGTAGAGATCTTTGTGATCCTTAGGTAAATTCGAATCGTGAGATTCTTTTGGGTGGTTTCCGAGGGCGGAATACCGTTGGTGAGTAACTCCTTCTTTGTGAGCATCGATATTGGTGAATATCGGTGGAGTGAATTGTAACGGTTTGTAGTCCACCGAAAGGATTATACTAGTGAATAGTATCAGAGTCGCGGATTCGCAACTGGACGTACGGATGGTATAAACCCCCCATCCCGAACCAGTATATATCGTGGTGTTTCTCTTTACTCGCTTTATATACTTTGTTTGTGTTTGTGGTTGTTTGGATTGATTACACAACCACTTGGTTTCTTTGAGGCTTAAAGTTTTTAAACGTCTTAGAAGCCTAAGAAACCGTATTCATCCCCCCCCCCCTCTACGGTTCTACAATTGGTATCAGAGCGGTATACTCAAGTTTTTGAGCATTAAAGCCTTCCCAAGAAGTCGTTTTAAGTCAAAAACTTCTTTCCCAAAAATCTAAAATCCTAACTAAGATTTTTTGGTAAAGTAGAGTATAGATCCATGGCTCAAGGTTAAACCGAGTAAGCTTCATAAAAGAAGTTAAACGGGTAAAAAGCTCCCCCTTGATGTATGCTCCCCCTCATTTGAGAGCACCAAGGAAACGAGATATGGAAAGCTTGGCTACAAAAAATATGTAAGGAGAACAAGACATATATACGCAAAGCAACAATTATGCAAATAAAAATAGATTCATTCAAGCATATATGAGACAATCATAGAAATGATCATCATTACAACATTCAATATGCTTGAAGCATATTGATTCAATAAAACAAAAGAAACAACATAGTCCTATATTGCCGAAGAGAACACTTGGACTTGCTTGCAACCCATGGTTGAGTGTTTTATTTGCTTGAGGTGAACATAAGCATTAGTTGTTTGATGGAGAGGGATATGGAGTGGGGTATGGTGCGGAGGAGGTGGATCTCAGTATGTTGTATCGAGTTAAGGGTGGTATTGGGTGAGGACGAGTGAGAAGATATTCAATCCAAGAAATATCTTCACTCAAGTAGAGGATTTGTTTTTGAAGGAAGATGCAACAAGGGCAAAAGTGAGTGTGGTTTGTAACTTGATCCAAGTTGAAAGAGTGGGATAGGCAATTTGCATAGGGTGATGATGGAGGTTGCCCTTTGTTGCGTTGTGCAAGATGCATAGGAAGGAGATCACTAAGATCATGGATTTGGTTTATTTCATCACGGAACTTTTTCTTTTCCGTGGCAATGTGGAGAGAATCATTGTGTTGATATGGATGAATTTGGTTTGTGTAGTTGGAATTGTAGTTTGATGATTGATCAAACTTGTATGGATCATTATAAGTGGTTGGAGGTTGAGATGTGTAGTTTGGCATGAAAGAAGATGTTTGGCCAATATTGTATGGTTTGTAAAGAGGATCAAATGAATGTCCTTGTGGGTTTAGTGTAAAGTTTGGGAAGTAAGTAGTTGGAGGTGTTGAGTGATTTCCAACTTCATTGGTTATGATGGATTTGTTTCGAGGGCTTTTTTTTCGCCAAACGGGTTTTTCCATCATCCTTGCTAGCCTTGAGGCTTTTGGTTTTGGTTTGTTTGTAAATGTCATAATGGGATGAATGGAGAGTTTTGAAGATTGGGGATATTTATAATGTAAGATTTGTGTGTTTATGGATGGATAAAGTTTGTTTGGGAGATTAGGACAAAATATGTTGGAGAAAATTGGGAAATGTAGGTTGAAATGGGCTAAAAAGCAAAAAAGATTCTGTAAACCCGACCATCAGATGGCCGGTCCCCTTAATTAGGGGGTGGTCCCCTTGATGATTAAGGGGGTTGCCTTACATAATTAAGGGGGCCGCCCATCTGGTGATTTCCAGATTGCCAGAATTGGGTTTTTGGCAGAAAATTTGCAGAAAGGTTGTGTTTTTGGATTCGGATTCAAGCAAGTTCAATTCCTTGAGGCAATATAGCATCTAATCTAATCATAATATAGCATGCATGCAAAAACACTTAAGTAAAAGAGCAAACAAGCAATTAATAATAAGCTAGAGGAGAGAAGCAAAGGCAAGGGCACTCAATCTTCCTAGGGCAACTATCTTAGATCAAAGGCAAAGGTAACTAGTGAGTCAAAAACTAATGATGAAACAAGATGACAACATTATGAGTGATTTTTTCCTAGTGTGTGCCTATATGCAACAAATGTGGAGTTGTGATTGTTTCGACTCCTAAATGCAAAGAAAAATAAGTTTCCTAAGAAACAATCCAAAATCTCCTTGATTCGATTTTTGCTCGATTCATGAATGTCAATGATATATATTAGATTATATACTTTGACAATTTATGTGAGAGTTTATGCATGATTTAGGAAAAAGGTTTTTAGCATTTGTCAACAATGCAGGAAAAATGATGTTCATGTAATTCCTAGATGTGAGAATAGTTTTCAAGAAACTTTGATTGGGTTTTACAAGAGAGTATATGCAATGAAAATGAGGTTTCCCAATCTTTAATTTTGTACGAAATAGATTCCTAGACTCAGAAATAGAGAAGTGGAAGAAAAGTAAATTTTATGCAAGAATTTTTTTTTTTGTCTAAATGCAATAGAATTTAGTCAACTTGTTCCATCATTCCTAATCCTAAACGCAAGTGATTGAATAATTCACGCTTAAGGGGTTTAGTGAATATATCCGCAATGTTATCTTCCGATGCAACCTTTTCTATAGATATGTTTCCTTTTTGTACATTATCCCTAAGGAAGTGGTGGCGTATTTCTATATGTTTAGTCCTAGAGTGTTGCACCGGATTTTCACTTAAATCTATCGCACCTTTGTTATCGCACATAATGGGAACATTTTCTAACCTAATGCCATAGTCTATGAGAGCTTGTTTCTTCCATAGTGCTTGTTGACATGCCTTTCCAGCGCTTACATATTCGGCTTCGGTAGTATAAATAGCAAGAGCGGTTTGCTTCTTCGAAAACCAAGATGTTAGACAACATCCCATAAACGTGCAAATACCGTTAGTGCTTTTTCTATCTATGTAGTCTCCCGCATGATCCGAATCCGCATAGACGATGGTTTCTATGCCAGATCCCTTAGGATACCATAATCCTAAGTGTATAGTGCCTTTAATGTATCGAAAGATACGCTTAACCGCTTCTAGGTGAGAGGTTTTGGGATCCTCTTGAAAGCAGGCACAAAGGAAAACACTAAACATGACATCGGGTCTACTTGCCGTTAAGTATAGTAAACTACCTATCATTCCTCTATACTTAGTATTATCCACGGACTCACCTTCATCATCTTTTGTGAGCTTTACTTCCGTAGACATAGGGGTTTTCATGGGTTTAGAGTCTTCTAGGCCAAATTTTTTAAGCATTTCCTTAATGTACTTAGATTGGTTAAAGAATATTCCATCATCTAATTGTTTTATTTGTAATCCTAGGAAGAAGTTTAGTTCACCCATCATACTCATCTCAAACTCATCATGCATGATTTTGGCAAATTCATCACACATTTCTTGACAAGTCGATCCAAATATAAGGTCGTCAACATATATTTGAACAATGATGAGATTTGGGTCTTTCTTTTTAGTGAAAAGAGTGTTATCTAACATTCCCATGGAATAATTATGTTTAATAAGGAAAGCTTTTAATCGATCATACCATGCTTTGGGAGCTTGTTTGAGTCCATACAAAGATTTCTTTAACTTATAAACATAATTAGGTTTTGCGAAGTCAATGAATCCTGGAGGTTGTGCCACATAAACCTCCTCATTTATAAAACCGTTAAGGAATGCACTTTTCATGTCCATTTGGAATAACTTAAAGTCTAGGGCGCATGCATAGGCAAGTAATATCCTAATAGATTTTAGTCTAGCTACGGGGGCATAAGTTTCGTCATAATCAATTCCTTCTTGTTGATTGTAACCTTGGGCAACTAACCTAGCTTTATTCCTAGTTACTATTCCATTTTCATCTAACTTATTCCTATATACCCATTTAGTTCCTATGATGGTCATATTCATTGGATTTGGGACTAATTCCCAAACATCATTTGCCTTAAATTGATTTAATTCTTCTTGCATAACTATAACCCAACTTTCATCTTTTAATGTCTCATTAATATTCTTAGGTTCTATTGCTGAGAGGAAACAAAAGAAGTTATTTTTATCTTGGGCTTGTGACCTAAGTGTTCTTTGGTTAAGATGTCCTATTATATTATCTAATGGATGTGATCTAGATTATTTAATATTTACAATTTCGTTTTTTCCTAAGTCAATGTCTTCATTATCATTTCCTAAGGTTTTGTTTTACTAACCTTGATGAGTGTCTAAATACTCATCATTTCTGTCACATTTAAGCTACAAAACATCTGAAAACATACAGATATGCTTTAAAATACATGAAATATCATGAAATTGTGTTTTTAAGTGTTACAAGTGCAAAAGGGATGAAAACTGATGAAAAACATATAAAATATTCTTAATTTACAGTTTCAGTCCCTGAACTTTGACAAATTGGCAAAACTAGTCCCTGGTAAATCAAAACTTGTAAAAATATCATAAAAGGTCCTTGGGATTCATAAGTTGTTAGGAAAAATCCTTTGAAGTTAAAAATCACAAATTTACAACTATGGTCCCTCAACTTTGGAAAATTGTCAAAATTAGTCCCTAAGGTTTAAAAATAATAAAATAGTCAAAATAAACCTTATACTATTTCTAAATGACATATTTGGTCTTTTGTGTTAACTGTTTAATATTTACAGGTTAAGTCCTTCAAGTTTTAGAAAATTACAAGAATGGTCCCTGGAGTTTGAGATTTGGCAGAAAAGATTAGTCCCTTATGTTTGGTGGAATTTCATGTTTGGTCCTTGTTCTAATATAATACCAAACGGACCCTTTTGTTATTTTAATCCCAACACAAACAAACCCACCCTTATTCCTACCCAATCCAACAACACCCCTGGCCCAAAATTATTAAAACCGGCCCACCCCAAAATAATATCTCCCCCGTTTCATCTTCTCCACCTCACCCCTCCCCATTCCACCTGTAAATTCAATCCAACACTTCACCTCCACCTTTCCCACTTGCCCTTCTCCACCTCACCTTTTCCACCTCACATACCAACTCCCATCACCATTAAATGCCATTCCCACCTTTTTCCTCAAACTCCTCCACTGTAGCCATCAAAGTCCTCTGTTTTCAACCCACAGCCCAAACTTGGCCTCCAAACATTGCCAAACTTGTCCCCTGACACAACACAACACCCCAAAGTTCTTTAATTACAATGAAACCGCCTCAATCCACCTTTAGGACTTTTGGCGCCAAACAGATTTAAATGGCTAAGATTGATTCAGAGCTTTCAAGGGCCAAGATTGGATGTGGGAAAGTGTCAGGATGCTAGTGGGAGTGTAACAAGTCAATAAATATCAAGATTGAGCAGGAATGAAGAGGATCACTAATTTCATATTTTTGATCATTTTACTTAAATTGTCTTAACTGCTTAAACTTTTAATTATTGTCAATTTACTTGTTTTCTGGATCTTGTTACTTAATTTGAATGTGTAAGACCTTATTTGCAATTCAGATTCACTCTATCTTTTATTTTCAAGTTATTTCAATTCGTATCATTTATTTACAAGTCTTTTAAATTCTGTTGATACTTGTTGTTTTAAGGATTCTAAAAACACTACATAACTCTTTGTAAGCTTATGCAAGCTTTTGAATCTTCTTAATCAGCATTAATCAATAAAAAAGAAAATACAAAAAGAAATCAAGGAAAATAGAAAATAAATAAAAAAAAAATCAATTTCAAAGGAAGCAAGCATTGGAGCAGGGTTAATTCTGGATTGCCCTTGGTTTAGTAGGTCTGTGGAGACCTAATAGGATTGATCTTGGTCCTTAGTTCTTGGATTTCATCTGTGTTGCACTTTGTAAGTTCAAAAATTCAAATTTTACTTTTTACTGTAGATTGCTTAATATTGCTTATTTATAGTTGCTACATGTTTATTTAGTGTTAGTTAATCAGTATCTATCTTAAAATAGTTTACTTGTTCTTAAGATTCATTTGTTCTAAAAATTGAAAATCTCACAGTGGAACCATCATTCTTGACAAACTTGTGTTTTCTGCTTGTGTTGTGGTTGATTCTTGGTCATTTGATCTTATATAATCATTATATAGTGTTAGGAATCAGTTGAATGGCCTAACTCAGTCTTTCTCTTTGATAATCATCAAGGTCAGTCCATAAGGTTGTGTTTGGATTAGCTGTTTTAGACAGGTACATAGTGTTAGTTATTATTATTTCTTGTTTTAGCATATTACCTTAGATATTCCTAGGTCATAGGAACCATAAAAACAGTAAAAAAATCAGTGGAAGTCAATTTCACACAAATCTCACCACCACAGTTAACTGTGGTGGTTTTTGAGTTCCATAGCCCATCAATTCCAATCAAAAGTTGTTAAGATAGCTTTAATCATTCTCATTATAGCATAATATTATAGTTTCAGCTTATTAGAAGTTTTAGAAATCCACAAAAGTCAAACTAGCAAGTTTCACCAAAAAGTCAAATTATTTAGTTTTCAGAAAATCTCAAATCTTCCAAGAATTTTAGGGAATTTAGGGTAGTGTTTTAGGATTTGAGCTTTTAAGGTATTGTAGTATACCACTAGGACTATAGGAATCAGCTTATACTTGATTTTTAGGAATTTTGTAGTGGGCCCCACAGCCCCCCAAAGAGGGCTGCAGGGCTGTTTGTCTGTTCTGTCTCAGCAGCACCACAGCAAACCACCACACTTTGGTGGTGGTTTGTGGCCATCACAGTGGGCCCCACACCCTCTAGTTAGGTTTTTCCAACCCCCTCCTACCAGGGAACTTATATTGACCATTTGTTTGACCTGTGCCTCAGTGGACCCCACCAAGAATAAGCTCTCAAGTCTGTCCCTCTTCTGTGTTGCTTTTGAATTTTGGATTAGCTTATTTTGATTTACAAGCTTATCTACTGAGCTTATTTGATCAAATTAAGCTTTGACTAGTCCAAATAACTTATTAGATTCAGAATTAATCAAGGTGGGTCCCACATAAGCTCATTTGAGCTTATTTCTCATCAAAGTCAACAATAGTCAACTGTTTTGATTCTTAGCTTATATCTAGCTTATTTTTAAGTTATAAAATAATTGTTTTCACAAAAGTTAGTTATATTTAGGTATAATATAGGTTGGAAAAAGAAAATTCAAGAAAAACAAATATAATAGTAAGTGATAGTTTCTATTTAATTTAATTTAATTTTAATTTTCATTTTTAGATTTTTATTAAGTAAGTTGTGTTTTTATATTTTTATTAAATACCTCATATAGTAAAGTAATTTTGATAATTTTTTCAGATTTTTATTTTGTCATTTAGTGCTAATTAGATTTAATCTTAGTTTTCTTTATTATTAATTAATATTAAGTATTAAATAGCTTATTTAGTTTTTATAAAGTTAAACTTAGTTTTTATAATTTTCCTAGTTCTAATATAGTATAATAAGTTTTTAGAAAATATATTTTGAGATTCTACTGTTCATTTTCTATTTTTCTTGTTTTATTTATTTAAAATAGACTTAAGTTAATTAAAAGGTAAATAATTAGTTGTTTAATCTTAAAACATAATTTTTAGAGTTTTTATAATTTTTTAGGATTCCTGTAATGGTTAAGTAATTTTATAAATTTTCTTGTAATTTTCTAAGTTAATTTAGTATTAATATTAATTAAAAGTAGTTTAATTAATTTAATTAAGTTAAATAGTTTTTAATTAATAACAAAACCACAAAAAGACAAAAATATTTATTTTTATTTTTTATACTTTCTTCAAGTTCTATTTTAGGTTTAGAAAATATTTTTATAAATTTTTAGTTTAATTTGTAGTGTTAATCATTTTTAGTTTTTATTTAAGTTAGTTTTAATTAAATAGTTAAATAGTTTTTAATTAAATAAATAATAATAAATAATATAATAATCTAAAAAATAGTTTTATTTTTCTAATAATTTTGTTTTATCATTAGGTTTATAAAAGTTTAAATTTTATAGTCGTAGGACTTTTATTGCTCACATTTCACGTTCTATTTTGTACGGTTACGTTTATTTAAACGTACACGTATTTAGTTTTATTAAATAATAATTAATTAAATAAGTTGTTAACTATTCTAAATTTGTTTAATTTGCATTTTAGCCCCTTTAGACTTTCAAATTCCCACTTAGTTATAATAATTTCATTCTAAAACTCCTTTTCATTCAAATATCACTCGATCACAAACGCGTTCTATTCAGAATATCACGCTTCCAGGGACATTAACGACCCGGGGAAACACTAACTCCTTGGATTAACTTGCATTGGTTTCTAGACTGTTTGACTTTAGTTGTTGACCTTTCACAAGAGGTTGACTAATTTAAGTAGACGGTTCTGACCCAATCATAATTTGGCGCCGCTGCCGGGGAAGTGTGCTGCGTATAACGCATTTGCAGTATTAGTGATTGTTGAGTATACATCCATTGTATATTTACCATCCTATCCCATATTTTCTTATTATTATATAAAAAACCAAAAATTATCGTGAAGTTAATTCATTTGACTTGACTGATCGATAAACCAAAAATATCGTATTCCCATTTTCATAAATATCCAAAAACTCAAAAATAATCTTCTTACCCTTATCTAAGTTTCCATCACTTTCTTGGACTCTTAGACTCGTCTTAGTGCATGCGCACTCGTTCTTCTAGGTCTACAAGCCCTTTACGTGAGCTTGCAAACATACCTTGTAGACGCCGTAGACGTTCAGCTCCTTCAGTCGTACCCGAGTTACGTACTGATCCAAAAACACTAATGGCAGAAGAACAAACCATGAATGAGCTTCTCCAGGCTCCCACTGAGGGCTATGGAGATGCTATTGTTGTTCCAGCCATTGTAGCTGAAAATTTTGAACTAAAAACAGGTTTGATAAGCCTTGTATCCTCACGTCCATTCTTTGGTTTTGAAAGGGACGATCCTCAATATCACATTCGATGGTTCAACAAAATCACATCCACCATCAAATGTAAAAATGTCCCTGAGGAGTCAATCAAACTTCTTCTTTTCCCGTTTTCCCTCGATGGGCAAGCCAGAATCTGGCTTGATAAACAACCCCCTCGATCAATTTCAACGTGGGAAGATTTAGTGAAAAAATTTGTGAACGAATTCTTTCCACCTTCTAAAACCACGAGTCTCAGGAATGAAATTATGAAATTCACTCAGAATTTTGATGAAACATTTAGTGAATCCTGGGAACGTTTTAAGGAAATGCTTCGCAAATGTCCTCATCATGGTTTCACCGAGTTGTTGCAACTTGACACGTTCTATAATGGTGTAAGACAAGCTGATCAGGATTCTCTTAATGCCTCCGCGGGAGGTAATTTTCTGAACCGAACCACAAAAGATGGTTTGGCTATCATAGAGAACATATCCAAGGTTCGCACTTCACGAAGCAAACCGAATGCTTCCAAAGTGAGTGTTTTACCTTCTACTTCATCGCCCATGAGTCAAGCTGGTACCGATACTCAGTTTGCACAAATCATGGAAGCTCTTCACACCATGACTCTTAACCAAAAGAAAGCAACCTCTCCACAGGCTGAAATCAAAAAGATTGAAGTTTGTGTCACTTGTGGTGGTCCTCACGCATACTACAATTGTACCCACACCGATGGCAATGCAATTGAAGTCAATGCTTTAGTAGGAAGTTCTAATCAAGGAGGTAACCAATACCATCCTCAACAAGAACCAAACTTCCGTGCTAACAACCAAAGTGGACCATCCGGATCTTATCAACCTAATAATGCAAATAGGTTCAATCCTAACCAGCAAAGAGGGCAAAACATGCAAAATCAATACAATGCCCCAAACAATCAATTGGTTCCTGTTCAATACCCACCCCATAAGGGGAATTCATATCCAAATCAAGGGTATTCAGCTCCTGCCTACCCAAGACCTCCCTCCAATGAACTAGCTAATCACATAAAATCTAGTGAGGTTGGCTTGAGGACAATGCAGAATCAAATCGCGAACATGAAAAATGATTTTCAATCTTCAATAACCAAGCAAAGTGATGAGCTGAGGAATGAGTTTAAACAGTCTCAAAACAAGATTGAGAATATGTTGGCTGGAATCATGAACCACATTGCTCCACCTTCTACCTCGGGAACTCTCCCAGGTAACACTGTTGCCAACCCAAGGGGTGAACTCAAAGCTGTCACTATTCTTAGTGAAAATAATGGACCCTCGATTCCTATTCCTTCTCCGGTGAAGGAAAGAGAACGAGAAACAAAGGTAACAAAGGACCCGGTATTTCCTTATAATAATGGAAGTGCTCATTACGTCCAAACCACGATTGTCCAAAACTCTACACCCCCTGTTATTCCTACATTAACAAGAATAGATCCTACTCTTGAACGATTCACGGTTAAAAGTTTGTCAAGCAATCTTTATGACCAAAGGGCAGCTATGACTTATTCTCATATGCTTAATTCTTCCCGTAGGAGTGTATTAGACGACAGTGATGATGAGGAGGATTCCAATGTCATCAAAGCTATTACCACTCGTAGTGGTGTTGCTTATGATGGTCCCTCAATGCCTATTCCTCCTCCATTGTATGATGTGGAGAAAGAGACGGAGGATACAACTGACAAAGTGCAAAATTCAAGTTCACAAAGTACAGCACGAGTCCCTCCTCCGGCCCTCCCTAAAAAGAAATCCAAACCAGGAATTGTCTTTGAATCTATAGAAATTCCTGAGCCTACTGTCCCTAAATCCAAACCTTTTAAGCATACCCTTCCTTACCCTTCACGCTTGAATGAGCAAGAGCACCGCGAGAGGTCTAATTACCAAACGGACAAACTCTTGCAAATCTTTAAAGATTTGCAATTTGACATAAGTCTTGCGGATGCTGTCATCTTGATGCCCAAGTTTGCATCAACAATCAAACAATTGTTAAACGACAAGGAAAAACTGGTTGAATTGGCAAAAACTTCTCTAAATGAGAACTGCTCTGCAGTTATCTTAAAGAAGCTTCCCGAGAAGCTTAGAGATCCTGGGAAATTTATCTTACCTTGTGAATTTCCAGGAATGGTTGCATGCAACGCCTTGGCCGATCTGGGCGCCAGCATCAACCTGATGCCTAATTCAGTATGGAAGAAACTTTCTCTTCCTAAACTTACCCCTACCTGCATGACTCTTGAGCTTGCAGATCGTTCAGTATCTATGCCCCTCGGTATTGCCGAGGACGTATTTGTGAAAGTAGGGAAGTTCCATTTTCCGGCTGACTTTGTTGTTGTCGAATTCGATGCTGATCCTAGGGTTCCTCTCATTCTTGGACGAGGATTCCTAAGAACGGGCCACGCTCTTATAGATGTATTTGAGCGTCAGATTACATTGCGTGTGGGTAATGAGGCTATTACCTTTAACCATGATCAAACTTCGAAGTATTCATCCAACTATAACTCTGAATCGGTTAACCGAATCGATGTCATTGATGTTTCTTCAAAGGAGTACTCTCAAGAGAATCTTGGTTATTTTCATAATTCTATGAGTGGTGATCCCACTCCATCTTCTCATCCAATCATTGCCGATCCTTCTCCTTCTCTCCCTCCCAATGAACTTCATAATGAGGGAAGTGATTCTATTCTGGATGAAATCGATGTTTATCTCGATTTAGATACATTTCATCCAGGTATTGATGATACCGAGAGTGATCAGGAGGGAAATGTTATTCATCTTCTTGAACAATTGTTATACCCAAACAATTATCCCTCCCTCCCACCCAAACAACTTCATAAGGAGGAATTCAAATCAGTTGAAGAAACTGATAAAATTCCTGAGATCAAGCATAAGACCTTGTTTCCTTCACTTAAATTTCAAATTCTTGAGGAGGAAGTTCTTGTGATTATTGCTGTTCTGATCTCCCTACTACCCTTCACCTACCCGGTGATTTCTCCTTCCCTTCACTCATTCGACAGTGAGGATGTTACCTTTGACCCTGGTATTTTCCATATAACATTGGTTTAAATGCCAAATATATCTCTCTTGGTGTGGAACTTTCATGTACTTCAGTGTTTATACAAACATTTTAAATGAAAGTCCGATGGAGATGGTCTCTTCCACTTACTTCCCCATAGATTTTTAAATTGCTTTTTCTCCCGGCTTGTTCAGGACCTCTTTATTACAGTTAACCGTTCACAAGCGGTTAGCTTGCGTCATAAACCTGACAGTTCGGGAGGAAAGAATCTAATTAGGGGTCGAGTCCGGCTAGTGACTCGGGAATCAAAAACATTAGCAAAAACATGGGCTTGTCACCCGTGTGTAACACCCTAGTGTGGGGGAGATGCCCCACATGTTTTATATATGTAAAAAAAAAAAAAAAAAAAAAAAAAAAAAAAAAAAAAAAAAATGTACATATAGTGATAGCTTCTATTTAAGAAGTTTTATCTAAAAAAATATTTGTATGTATATACACTTTAAATAAAGGCTAAGAGTATTTTCCCTTTTACGTTCTAAGTTCGGTTTAACACCCGGTACTTTGAATATTGAGGGCAATATTCAGTTCTAAGTGTGGGGGGGATTCTCACGAATTCAAACACATGTTCCATCAGGAACCCCAATTTAGCCAAAAATTTTAAAATTTTTTCTCACTTAGAACGCAATAAATGGTATCAATCCTCCATGTCTAACCCACAACAGGATTGGCTAATCCAGGAGCAAACGGCTCTTGGTAAAGGTATCTCAAATCCGTTTACGGTTTGCAATTTGCCCAAAATTGTATGGTTCCTCAACTCCCCATTATCCTTAAAAGCTAATGAGTTGGCTAGCCCGCAAGTTTATGGCTTGTGGTAAAGGCAGTGGAAAATCCATAATTGGTAATCAGCTCACCAAGATGTTGACTATTCCATCAAGAGTTGGCTAGTCCAGAAGCAAACGGCTTTTGGTAAAGACTAATCAAATCCGTTGACAGCTGGTGGTTTGCTCAAAATCACACGGTTATCAGGTGTGCCACAGTTCTCACACCTGGCTACTCCAGAAGTGATGGCTTTTGGTAAAGAGATAAAATCCATTAAATTTTCTCAAAATATTGCTAGGGACTAGCAATAGTTTAGTGTGGGGGATTGATGAGTGTCTAAATACTCATCATTTCTGTCACATTTAAGCTACAAAACATCTGAAAACATACAGATATGCTTTAAAATACATGAAATATCATGAAATTGTGTTTTTAAGTGTTACAAGTGCAAAAGGGATGAAAACTGATGAAAAACATATAAAATATTCTTAATTTACAGTTTCAGTCCCTGAACTTTGACAAATTGGCAAAACTAGTCCCTGGTAAATCAAAACTTGTAAAAATATCATAAAAGGTCCTTGGGATTCATAAGTTGTTAGGAAAAATCCTTTGAAGTTAAAAATCACAAATTTACAACTATGGTCCCTCAACTTTGGAAAATTGTCAAAATTAGTCCCTAAGGTTTAAAAATAATAAAATAATCAAAATAAACCTTATACTATTTCTAAATGACATATTTGGTCTTTTGTGTTAACTGTTTAATATTTACAGGTTAAGTCCTTCAAGTTTTAGAAAATTACAAGAATGGTCCCTGGAGTTTGAGATTTGGCAGAAAAGATTAGTCCCTTATGTTTGGTGGAATTTCATGTTTGGTCCTTGTTCTAATATAATACCAAACGGACCCTTTTGTTATTTTAATCCCAACACAAACAAACCCACCCTTATTCCTACCCAATCCAACAACACCCCTGGCCCAAAATTATTAAAACCGGCCCACCCCAAAATAATATCTCCCCCGTTTCATCTTCTCCACCTCACCCCTCCCCATTCCACCTGTAAATTCAATCCAACACTTCACCTCCACCTTTCCCACTTGCCCTTCTCCACCTCACCTTTTCCACCTCACATACCAACTCCCATCACCATTAAATGCCATTCCCACCTTTTTCCTCAAACTCCTCCACTGTAGCCATCAAAGTCCTCTGTTTTCAACCCACAGCCCAAACTTGGCCTCCAAACATTGCCAAACTTGTCCCCTGACACAACACAACACCCCAAAGTTCTTTAATTACAATGAAACCGCCTCAATCCACCTTTAGGACTTTTGGCGCCAAACAGATTTAAATGGCTAAGATTGATTCAGAGCTTTCAAGGGCCAAGATTGGATGTGGGAAAGTGTCAGGATGCTAGTGGGAGTGTAACAAGTCAATAAATATCAAGATTGAGCAGGAATGAAGAGGATCACTAATTTCATATTTTTGATCATTTTACTTAAATTGTCTTAACTGCTTAAACTTTTAATTATTGTCAATTTACTTGTTTTCTGGATCTTGTTACTTAATTTGAATGTGTAAGACCTTATTTGCAATTCAGATTCACTCTATCTTTTATTTTCAAGTTATTTCAATTCGTATCATTTATTTACAAGTCTTTTAAATTCTGTTGATACTTGTTGTTTTAAGGATTCTAAAAACACTACATAACTCTTTGTAAGCTTATGCAAGCTTTTGAATCTTCTTAATCAGCATTAATCAATAAAAAAGAAAATACAAAAAGAAATCAAGGAAAATAGAAAATAAATAAAAAAAAAAATCAATTTCAAAGGAAGCAAGCATTGGAGCAGGGTTAATTCTGGATTGCCCTTGGTTTAGTAGGTCTGTGGAGACCTAATAGGATTGATCTTGGTCCTTAGTTCTTGGATTTCATCTGTGTTGCACTTTGTAAGTTCAAAAATTCAAATTTTACTTTTTACTGTAGATTGCTTAATATTGCTTATTTATAGTTGCTACATGTTTATTTAGTGTTAGTTAATCAGTATCTATCTTAAAATAGTTTACTTGTTCTTAAGATTCATTTGTTCTAAAAATTGAAAATCTCACAGTGGAACCATCATTCTTGACAAACTTGTGTTTTCTGCTTGTGTTGTGGTTGATTCTTGGTCATTTGATCTTATATAATCATTATATAGTGTTAGGAATCAGTTGAATGGCCTAACTCAGTCTTTCTCTTTGATAATCATCAAGGTCAGTCCATAAGGTTGTGTTTGGATTAGCTGTTTTAGACAGGTACATAGTGTTAGTTATTATTATTTCTTGTTTTAGCATATTACCTTAGATATTCCTAGGTCATAGGAACCATAAAAACAGTAAAAAAATCAGTGGAAGTCAATTTCACACAAATCTCACCACCACAGTTAACTGTGGTGGTTTTTGAGTTCCATAGCCCATCAATTCCAATCAAAAGTTGTTAAGATAGCTTTAATCATTCTCAT
Organism: Artemisia argyi; assembly: GCA_030686995.1. Taxonomy (NCBI): domain Eukaryota; kingdom Viridiplantae; phylum Streptophyta; class Magnoliopsida; order Asterales; family Asteraceae; genus Artemisia; species Artemisia argyi. Next base: position 28,479,629 of record CM060695.1, read on the forward strand.
TATAGCATAATATTATAGTTTCAGCTTATTAGAAGTTTTAGAAATCCACAAAAGTCAAACTAGCAAGTTTCACCAAAAAGTCAAATTATTTAGTTTTCAGAAAATCTCAAATCTTCCAAGAATTTTAGGGAATTTAGGGTAGTGTTTTAGGATTTGAGCTTTTAAGGTATTGTAGTATACCACTAGGACTATAGGAATCAGCTTATACTTGATTTTTAGGAATTTTGTAGTGGGCCCCACAGCCCCCCAAAGAGGGCTGCAGGGCTGTTTGTCTGTTCTGTCTCAGCAGCACCACAGCAAACCACCACACTTTGGTGGTGGTTTGTGGCCATCACAGTGGGCCCCACACCCTCTAGTTAGGTTTTTCCAACCCCCTCCTACCAGGGAACTTATATTGACCATTTGTTTGACCTGTGCCTCAGTGGACCCCACCAAGAATAAGCTCTCAAGTCTGTCCCTCTTCTGTGTTGCTTTTGAATTTTGGATTAGCTTATTTTGATTTACAAGCTTATCTACTGAGCTTATTTGATCAAATTAAGCTTTGACTAGTCCAAATAACTTATTAGATTCAGAATTAATCAAGGTGGGTCCCACATAAGCTCATTTGAGCTTATTTCTCATCAAAGTCAACAATAGTCAACTGTTTTGATTCTTAGCTTATATCTAGCTTATTTTTAAGTTATAAAATAATTGTTTTCACAAAAGTTAGTTATATTTAGGTATAATATAGGTTGGAAAAAGAAAATTCAAGAAAAACAAATATAATAGTAAGTGATAGTTTCTATTTAATTTAATTTAATTTTAATTTTCATTTTTAGATTTTTATTAAGTAAGTTGTGTTTTTATATTTTTATTAAATACCTCATATAGTAAAGTAATTTTGATAATTTTTTCAGATTTTTATTTTGTCATTTAGTGCTAATTAGATTTAATCTTAGTTTTCTTTATTATTAATTAATATTAAGTATTAAATAGCTTATTTAGTTTTTATAAAGTTAAACTTAGTTTTTATAATTTTCCTAGTTCTAATATAGTATAATAAGTTTTTAGAAAATATATTTTGAGATTCTACTGTTCATTTTCTATTTTTCTTGTTTTATTTATTTAAAATAGACTTAAGTTAATTAAAAGGTAAATAATTAGTTGTTTAATCTTAAAACATAATTTTTAGAGTTTTTATAATTTTTTAGGATTCCTGTAATGGTTAAGTAATTTTATAAATTTTCTTGTAATTTTCTAAGTTAATTTAGTATTAATATTAATTAAAAGTAGTTTAATTAATTTAATTAAGTTAAATAGTTTTTAATTAATAACAAAACCACAAAAAGACAAAAATATTTATTTTTATTTTTTATACTTTCTTCAAGTTCTATTTTAGGTTTAGAAAATATTTTTATAAATTTTTAGTTTAATTTGTAGTGTTAATCATTTTTAGTTTTTATTTAAGTTAGTTTTAATTAAATAGTTAAATAGTTTTTAATTAAATAAATAATAATAAATAATATAATAATCTAAAAAATAGTTTTATTTTTCTAATAATTTTGTTTTATCATTAGGTTTATAAAAGTTTAAATTTTATAGTCGTAGGACTTTTATTGCTCACATTTCACGTTCTATTTTGTACGGTTACGTTTATTTAAACGTACACGTATTTAGTTTTATTAAATAATAATTAATTAAATAAGTTGTTAACTATTCTAAATTTGTTTAATTTGCATTTTAGCCCCTTTAGACTTTCAAATTCCCACTTAGTTATAATAATTTCATTCTAAAACCCCTTTTCATTCAAATATCACTCGATCACAAACGTGTTCTATTCAGAATATCACGCTTCCAGGGACATTAACGACCCGGGGAAACACTAACTCCTTGGATTAACTTGCATTGGTTTCTAGACTGTTTGACTTTAGTTGTTGACCTTTCACAAGAGGTTGACTAATTTAAGTAGACGGTTCTGACCCAATCAAACCTCAATAGCTTCATCTTCGACTAAGTCATCATCTTCTAAAGGTAATGTTTTAGGAGGTGGTGGTGTTTCATTAAATGTTACATTTAGTGATTCTTCTACTTTCATAGAGTGTTTGTTAAGTATTATATATGCTTTACTATTTTGTGAGTACCCTAAAAATATTCTTTCATATGATTTTGGATCAAACTTAGTGAGGTAATCTTTAGTGTTTAAAATATAACATTCACTTCCAAATACCCTAAAGTAGCTCAAGTTTGGTTTTCTACCTCTTAGTAACTCATAGGGAGTTTTTTCTAGAATTCTCCTAATTGATACCCTATTAATAATATATGTTGATGTATCTACAGCGTGACACCAAAATTTTTGTCGGATGGATTGTTCATTTAACATTGTTCTACTCATTTCTTGTAGTGACCTATTTTTTTTTTCTACTACGCCTTTTGATTGAGGAGTACGAGGAGCGGAGAAATTGTGAGATATTCCATTTAAATCACAATATTTTCCGAATTGTACTTCGTTGTCAAATTCCCTACCATGGTTCGTCCTAATGGCTACTATTGTGCATCCTAATTTATTTTGAATTATTTTACTAAATTTTTCAAATTTTTCAAAGGCTTATGTTTTGTCACTTAAAAACCTAGTCCACGTGTATCGTGAATAGTCATCTACTATTACTAAGGTATACTTGTTTCCTCCATAGCTTTGCACAGCGGATGGACCAAAAAGATCCATATGTAATAATTCTAGGCACCTAGTAGTGGATACTATATTCTTAGCTTTGTGACTAGCATGAACTTGTTTTCCAATTTTACATGCATCACAAAAATGCTTGTCATATTTTATGTTAGGCAAGTTTCTAACTAGTTCTTTAGAGGCCAAAGATTGTATTTGTCGCATGTTTGCATGTCCTAATCTCCTATGCCACAATGTGGAGTTTTCTTCTAGGGTCGTTAGGCATATCCTATCTTCAGGTTTGTTTCCTAGTTTCATAACATATATGCCTCCTTTCCTAATTCCTTTACCTATAATCTTTCCATTCTTAACTATTTCGCTATCCTCTTCGGTAAAGGTAACTCTACATTTATTATCGCATATTTGTCCTATACTAAGCAAGTTATAGGTTAAATTATCTACATGCTCAACATTTTCAATAGTAAGTGAGTCTTGAGAAATCGTACCTTTGCCAATGATTTTTCCACGCAAGTCACTACCGAAAAAAACGTTACCTCCATTGTATGCCTTATACGTAGAAAATAGCTTGCGGTTCCCCGTCATATGCCTCGAACATCCACTATCCTTGATCCGTTCGTCAGGCTCCAAGTCAATTCCTAAACATATTTTGTCGGTTGCTTTTGCCACAAGACACTTTTCGTCTCTTGGTTTTTCCACTTCTTCTTTGTCACTATCACTCCATGTTCCACTAACAAAGGCGCTTTGATTTTCATCACCCGGCGGCTTTAGACATTCACCAATGAGATAATTTCGACTTCCATATCTAAAGCACTTTCTTTTCCCGTAGTTATCACTTCTATTTCTTTGGAACGGTTTTCTTTCGTCTCGTGGTGATCTAGTGAATCTTCCTCGTCTTTTGAAGAATTTCTTGAATTCTCTTACGGCCATTGCATATTCTTCGTCTTCACTCTCGTCACTTGAGTCATCATCGTCACTAGGTTCTTTTTTGGCTTTTAGAGCAATGGATTTGGTTTGTTCTTTCTTGACTTTGACCGTTTCCGAATCTCTTCTTATAATTTCTTCATGGACCTTCAAGTTGCCAATAAGTTCATCAAGTGATAACGTCATCAAATTCTTTGCTTCTTCAATTGTATTGACCTTAGCTTGCCATTTTGGATGCAATGCCCTAAGAAATTTCCTAACACAATTTTTACTAGAAAATGTCTCATCAAGTGCTTTTAAACTTGTGATAATAGTGTTAAATTTAGCAAAAGCATTATCAATTGATTCCTCTTCTGGAATCGTAAATTGTTCATATTGCTGTACAAGAAGATCTATTTTATTATCTTTGACTTGACTATTACCTTGGTGAGTAATAAATAGTGATTCCCAAATTTCTTTGGCGGTTTTACACATAAAAATTCTTTCATATTCTTTACGTGGTAGCGCATTATAAATTACCATTTTAGCTTCATTATTTTTAGCTAGTTTCTTTTTCAAATCATCATTTTGTTTTTCAAAATGTACAATTTCATCTTCTTTAGTTTCCGGATTTTGTTGAGTGGGAGGAAAATTACCAAAGGTAATAACATGCCAAAGATCAAGATCTTTTGATTTCACATAAGTTTCGAATCTATTTTTCCAATTTAAAAATCCATCACTTTCAAATAGTGGTGGTCTTTGAATAGATTGCCCTTCTAAATATTTTTCAGATTCCATAAATCATTACAAGTTTTAAAATACAATATATTTTAAAGATCTTGCTAGACGTGGCTCTTGATACCAATTGTGGAAAACTAGAAGGGGGTTGAATAGGTTTACGTCTTTTTAATTTGTTACAAAAGATTGTTTGAGTGTTTTCTTTATTTTCAAAAATTTAGATTCGATAATATGTGATCTCAAGTCTTGCACAATATAAACAACAATAAATATATACGATATAGCAATAATTATGTAAGTAAAGGAATAAATGAGAGATGGAAAGATCGAACCGCGAGACAAGAGATTTATAGTGGTTCGGCTACAAGGACACCTTCCTTGCCCTACTCCACTCCCCGAGCACCTAACTCGAGAGTTTTCTTCACTATGTCAACAGGCTCCCTTATGGCGGAGAAAACCTTACACACCAATGTACACACCACAACTTCGTCACAACTTCTACACAACCTCTTCACACCAATCAATCTTCACACCAATCTACTTCACAACTTTCTACTTCACACCTATCTACTTCACACCAATCTTCTTCACAACTTTCTACTTCACACCTATCTACTTCACACCAATCTTCTTCACAACTTTCTACTTCACACCTATCTACTTCATATCAATCTTCTTCACTACAATCTACTTCCTAACTCTTCTCCTTCACAACAAACTACTAACCAATCACACTATCTATATACCTAGCTAAACTATCTACTATCAAATATTCACAACTAATTACACAAGGAGATAGATACTATTGATGATGTTCTAACAACTTGGATGTGGAGGTCACAACAAGTTGTAATACTTCTTGTCTTGGAGGATAGAAGTATTCTTCTCTTGCACTTGAGAGGATGATGTTTGGATCACTTTGAAACAAAGATTTATGTATGTATGATCAAAGGATTAAGAGAATAGAAATGGAGATCTAGAACAGAAAGTTTAGGAGTGCAAAAGGTAAGAAAAATCTGTGGAATGAACTAGTATTTATAGGGGAACAAACTACTGTTCTGGAGCGTGGCATATCCCCTTAATTAGGGGCCGGTCCCCTTAATAATTAAGGGGGCCGCCTTATGAATTAAGGGGGCCACCCCCTCCAGAACATTGGAGTAGTTTGTCCTCTTGTGGGGAAGGTTTTTCTGGATAAAATTTTCTATTTTTGGTTGGAAATTTGAAATCATATATTTATAGTGATTTAAACATATTCTTTTAATTCCAAAAATGTTTTATAAAAGATATAAAATTTTTATGACATTTTATAAAAGTTCTAATGACTTAGAAAAAAAAAATTTATTTGATCATAGATTGCAATAAACACTTTGTTTGTACATACCTTAAGTGATTTGGATGTAAATAGAATATTAATAACTAAATACTTATTTACGTCATAAATTTTAGTTCAATGAGTATCAAAACATAGAGGTATTGATAATATGTTAATAATGTTTTTAGGCATTATTTATGTCAACAATATAATCGTTTATTCATAAAACTGTTTTGCAAATCTATTCCATATATATGATTTCTTGTTCACAAAGCCATACATAGTTACTATAATAAATTTATCCAAATATCTGGAAAGCATTAAGGAAACGAAATTTGGAGCAACAAGATTCGCGTATAGGCTATTTTTTGGAGCTGCATTTTTGTCTGCAGGTCGCGCATATCTGCACGCCCGCATGTAAGTGTTGGAGTAAAACCAACAAAGCAATTTGATTGTTGATATCAAGATTTTTAAATAAAACCACCCTACTAGGCAATGTGGGATAAAATATTTTCACAGATTCTGTGTTTTAAGTGCCTCACTTTGAGACACGATATCTTATTAATATTAATTTATTTGAGACACTCTTTAGCTCTTGACAAAGCTCTTTTCAAGGAGAACGCAAACCCACTAACCAATATAAATATATATAACATCAGCGTATATTAAATAGTGTTCAAAGTTTTCAAATAATTATTTTTGCAAACATTTTTCCAACACCCACCACCATCAAAATATCTTAATTAATGATTAGATATAATGATCTATGAACAAGATGTCTTAGGTTGAATTATCACTAGATGCACATTTTGAAGGTTGTTAGGACATTCATCGGGATCTTTCAATAGGTCGTGTACATTTGAGTTGCGAAAAAAGCTAGTACACCTTGGATAACCAGAAAAACAAATCTCATATAACTAATATACCAACTAAGATAATCAAATAAATGAAGCCTAAAAGCTAATAATTAGTTAATTACATGAAAATTTTCATTTATGTTACTCAGGATGACTGTTATTTCTAATGTGACTCAACTTTTTGTGGCATATTACTAAATTTAGGACTAAAATATGTGAAGTGAGGAAAATCTCCCCGCTTTTACATGTAAATTATCACTTGTGTTATTGGCTGCAAAACACGTCTTTCATTCAAATTAAACAACCATCGTCGTTTGATCTCGCGTATATGTTAATTTATAAAGTTTTTTATCGAGCAAATTACACAAATAAACATTTTTTGATGCTCTTTAATTGGATGTCTATTTTGTTATGTTTCATCAAAGGTTATCTAATTAATTGTTTGCAAAATATTGTAATATGTTTGTTGTGGAAGATTTTTAGTTTTTATCAACATAAAAAAAGTTATAATTAAAAAACAAAAAGAAACATATTGCAAATTAACTGGAAAATAGTACGAACTATTACGAAATTAATAAAGTTTTCCCTCTCCTCACAAAACGTTTCTCTTTGCTACTTTTATGTCACTCAAGTACACTTCTTAATGCTACTTTTTCTCGCCCCTGACATAATTTTTCTCTCCTTTTTAAGTAATAAATATTTCTTAGACTCATATTCTTCTCAATTTTTTCATACAAACTTATTCTGAAGTTCAATTACAAGTTTTTATTAAACTTTTTCATAGTTAAAAAATTTATAGACTTTGTAAAATATGTAAGGAATTAAATATTCCATAGATTTGATAGATTTGATGATCTGAAACAAGAAGAATGAAACATGAAGAATACTGAAATTATAAGCAAAAGATACTGCTGAAGTAGAACAAGATTCTGCTGAAGGATTCTGCTGATGATGCGTTTCTGCTGAAGAGCAAGGATTCTGCTGAAGAGCAAAGATTCTGCTGATAGATTCTGCTGATTGATTGCTGCTGATCAGTGAGTCATACTACTGAATGGATAAGGATGAAAGAAGATATTATGTGCATAAAAGTCAAGTGTATCCTTTAGATAATATCTTTCACCAGTCATCAAATTGAACACTCCAAGTGAGTTGTAAACATAGATACGTGTTGTATCTTAGATGACTTGACATCCTAGTCATAAGCTAGATAGTAGATGACTAAGCTTATCAAAATTTGTAATGATCTCCTTTGTTCTATAAAAAGGAGATCACACCCCTTTAGATAGAGTGGTGGTGAGTGCATGATTCACAGTGAAACAAAGTGAACATCACCTCCAAGGTGCTTCGTACTTAGAAATTACAACAACACCAAGTGTGTTAAAATGTAAAGCATCTAAAAGAGTGTGTGTGTGTGTGAACATCATACGAGGGGTATGATGAACATTAGACATGGGGTCTAATGTTGCTAGGTTTGTTAAGCCTCAAGGATCTTCGATTCCTATTATTGTTTTAGAATAACCGTGCTATATTTGATCAAATAGCATTGGGGCTGTAAGTGTAATAAACCTGTGAAAGTTTGGCAAAAACCTTGTTGTGATAGTATTGTTTCTTTCATTAGAATATTCCGCCAATATTATCATCATGCTTTTCATAGCCATAATCCTAGATCAAAGGCTTAACAGCCTTGAGCCCATAAACGATCACACAAAAGCTTATTGTTTAGAAGCAAAACTATTAAAATAAGCTTTTCACAATAAAATGTGGTGGATAGCATAAATTAAGGGGAAGACAGTATAGTTTCATTCATGGTGAGATTTAGTTATCTCAATTTCTCTACTTCGTCTAGGGAAATTCGTACAAGAATGTTTTTGTTTTGTAATCATCAAATAGGGGAAGATTGTAAGGAATTAAATATTCCATAGATTTGATAGATTTGATGATCTGAAACAAGAAGAATGAAACATGAAGAATACTGAAATGATAAGCAAAAGATACTGCTGAAGCAGAACAAGATTCTGCTGAAGAGCAAAGATTCTGCTGATGATGCGTTTCTGCTGATGAGCCTGCTGGTGCAGAAAAAGAGCCTGCTAGGGTAGAACAAGATTCTGCTGAAGAGCAAAGATTCTGCTGAAGAACAAAGATTCTGCTGATATATTCTGCTGATCAGTGAGTCATACTACTGAATGGATAAGGATGAAAGAAGATATTATGTGCATAAAAGTCAAGTGTATCCTTTAGATAATATCTTTCACCAGTCATCAAATTGAACACTCCAAATGAGTTGTAAACATAGATACGTGTTATATCTTAGATGACTTGACATCCTAGTCATAAGCTAGATAGTAGATGACTAAGCTTATCAAAATTTGTAATGGTCTCCTTTGTTCTATAAAAAGGAGATCACACCCCTTTAGATAGAGTGGTGGTGAGTGCATAATTCACAGTGAAACAAAGTGAACATCACCTCCAAGGTGCTTCGTACTTAGAAATTACAATAACACCAAGTGTGTTAAAATGTAAAGCATCTAAAAGAGTGTGTGTGGGAACATCAGACGAGGGGTCTGATGAACATTAGACATGGAGTCTTTTGTTGTTAGGTTTGTTTAGCCTCAAGGATCTTTGATCCCTGTTAGATTGTAAACCGTGCTATACTTGATCACATAGCATTGGGGCTAGTTGGAATAACAAACGGAAAAGTTGGCAAAACCTTGTTGTGATAATATTGTTTCTTTAATAGAATATTCCGTCAATATTATCATCGTGCTTTTCATAGCCAAATTCCTAGATCAAAGGTGTAACAACCTTGAGCCCATAAACGATCACGTTAACTTATTTTAGATAAAGGTATTCTGTAAGTCTAAAATAAGTCTTTCCACAAAATATATAAAAAGTAATAATTAAAATTATTAAACAATTAAAAAAATCTGACAATTGAATCCTCTTTCATTGAGATCAGTTGTGCTCCATATATAAATTTTTTTAAAATTTTTGAGTTTTATATCTTAGGGTTTTTGAAAATTCATTCGTAATAATTTTCAGTTGCGATGCATACGATACCAATAAGAATAGAACTGGAAATAAATGGCAAACAATGGTTTAAAAATGTGTAAGAGTTGTCGTGTATGTTAGGAGGGAATAATTTTAATATTTAGAAGAAAAAAAAATCATAGATTTGAAAATAGCATCATAAGTGAGTCAAGTTAAGATTAAGTGACATCCTGAGTTACAAAATTACAAATTCCCTAATTATAAAGACAAAGGGTAACAAAGTATTTATAATATGTATGTTAGGAGGGGTAGTTTTAACATTTAGAGGAAAAAAATACACATAGATTTGAAAATAGCCTCATAAAGTGAGTCAAGTTGAACTTAAGTGACATCTTGAGTTATAAATATGCAAAATTCCCTAATTATAAATACAGAGGGTAACGAATATGTACTATCTGTAAAGCATTTATATCATTTTTCTTAACCTTTAATCTTAACAACTTAAAAAATCATTTCAATTACTAGAATACCATTGATTAAAAATACAGATGGGCATAGGTCTAGAACTGGTTGAAACTGGAACAGATGGATCTTAGAACCGAGTTTTGTGAAAAGTAGGAACTAAGAACCGAACCGAATATATTTTTTTGTTTCGGTTCTAGTTCCAGTTCTTTGGGTCTACCCGGATAGGAAACTGGTTTTTTGAAGAAAAAAAAACTCATGCACTAATGAATTAAGCCTATAAAATAATGATGATATTTTTGAAAAAAAAAAACTCTTGTGTCGGATTTGGATATTTTTGAAAGGGCTGAGGTTACTCTTAAGCGTATGGGATTGTGGTTGTGTGGTAGTTGTTTCAAAACGCATACTTTCCGGACTAAGTGTCAGCATGGTGGGGGGCATGATTTTGTGTCACCTCCTGATTGTGGTGATGGTGTTGTTCGGTTCGTGTTGCATGATCTCACCAAACCACAGGCTCCTTCTCATGTTGCCCTTGTTTAGGATTTGGTTTTTGATGAGCTTGGTGGTTTTGATTTACATCTCCTTGATACTCTACTTTCTAAGGGGTTGCGTACTGTCAAATCCATCCCTCCTAAATGTCGTTTGGGGTTTTCTCGGGTTTTGAAAGGAGCTCTTGATAAGGTGGTTAGTTCGCCTGACGACATTTCTTGCTGGGTTGGTTTGTTAGTCTTACCTCTTTGCTTGCTTAAAACCTTTTGCCCGAGGAGTAATCAAGAGTGTAGGTCTGCTACTAAGCGTCAACGTCAGGAAAAGTATATTGTTAATGCTATTTCATCTTGGGGCACACCTGGTGGTAGTTCACAAGTTGTGCGTGAAGTTTTGGCCGAACCCCCCTCTTTATGGGCTAATATTGATGAGGAAAACTTGGACTTGGGTGATCATAATATCAAGCAGTGTAAGAGGAAGATTTGTGATGGGCATTATACTGCTGCAGTCAGAGTTCTTTCTTCTTCGGGTATTGCGGCTTATGATGGTACTACTCTTGAGGATTTAAAAGCTAAGCACCCTTTTCAATCTGCTCCCCTTTTGCCAGATATACCTATTGATCATCATCACCTTTCTGCATCTCCTGTTATGGTTCTTGATATGATTAAGAGTTTTCCTCGTGGTACTTCTTGTGGACGGGATGGTTTGCGTGCCCAACACCTTTTGGATTGTTTAAATGGTGCTGGTGCTGCTATTTCTGACGAGTTAGTCGCTTCTGTCACCCAGGTGGTGAACCTTTTTCTTGAGGGTAAATGCCCAAGGGTGTTAGGCGAGTATGTTGCTAGTGCTCCTCTCACGCCTTTGGTTAAACCAGGAGGGGGGATCCGTCCTATTGCTGTTGGGACTGTTTGGAGGCGATTAGTCTCCAAGGTTTGTGCTTCTATGATTGGCCATTCTTTAGATAGTTATTTTGATGGTTTGCAATTTGGCATGGGGGTATCCGGGGGTGGGGAGGCAATTCTACATGCTGTGAATCGGTTGATGGAACACCGTGGGGGCGATGTGGGTCTATCGATGTTGTTGGTAGACTTTAAAAACGCTTTCAATATGGTGGATCGTGCGGTTATGTTACGGGAACTTCGCCTTCGTGTTCCGTCTATTTCACGTTGGGTAGAATTCTGTTACTCCAGTCCTGCCAGATTATATTATGGAGAGCATACTTTATAGTCGCACCAAGGGGTGCAACAGGGTGATCCGCTTGGGCCCCTTCTTCTTGCTTTAGTGTTACATCCCTTGGCATGTAAGATTAGAGACTCCTTTACCCTTTCTCTTCAAGCTTGGTATCTTGATGATGGCACTATTATTGGAGATACTTTGGTTGTGGGGAAGGTTTTAGAGTTGATTATGATGGATGGACCTAGTTGTAGTTTACACCTCAACGTTGATAAAACTGAGGTTTTTTGGCCCAAGGAGGACCCCAGGAGCAGGTATGTTGGTGTTTTTCCCACTAATATTTCTCAACCCTCGCATGGTGTTAAATTATTAGGTGGGCCCGCTAGTGTGGACTTTGAGTTTAGTAGTAAGCTTGTTTTGAAAAGGGTTGCTAAAACTATTGAACTTATGGATGCTGTTGCTAAGCTTAATGATCCCCAATGTGAGTTGTTGCTACTGCGTGCATGTGCTGGTATTTCCAAGTTGTATTTTTCTATGCGTACATGTCCTCCTCGGGTCTTTGAGGGTGCTCAGGTTGCTTTTGATGAAGCACTTTGTTCTTCTTTAGAACGTATTGTCACTGCTTCTGGACCTGGGTTTGGCGATTAGCAATGGAGACTTGCCACCCTACCTTTTGATTTTGGGGGACTTGGTGTGTATTCTGCAGGTGATGTCTTGAATTATGCCTTCCTTGCTTCTAGACTTCAATCTGCCAGCTTACAGACTAAGCTTCTCTATAGTTCTGGTATTGTGACTTCTGGTCCCTCATTTGATGATGCTTTGCGTACTTTTAATGTGAATATGAATATTGACCTTTTGAGTAACCCTAGTGAGATCGCTGCCCCCAAACTTATGAAGAAATTGGCAGATATACATTTCACACGTGTTGCCCAAACAGTTGAATCCACCTTCCATTTATCCCCTAGACAGATGGCGTTATGGAACTCACTAAAAGAGGATTACACGTCAGATTGGCTTAGGGTGACACCGATATCGGGATTGGGACAAACTATGAATGCCAGGACTTACCGATGTGTGTTGTGTTATCGGTTGGGTGTTCCTCTTTTTACTGTCCAGATGCCGTGTTCAGCTTGTTCTAAGGTTTTTTCAGGAGATATTTTTGGGGATCATGCTGTTTCGTGCGTAGGTATAGTTGGCATTAAACATCGGCATAATATCGTGCGTGATGTTCTTGTTGATATATGTTCTCGGTCTGGAATTTCAGCTCGTAAGGAGGTTGATATTGGGCTTCATGGAGAAAGGGACAAAAACTTACATCCAGCTGATATGTTACTTTACTCTTGGGATGGTGGGCTTGATGTTTGTGTTGATCTTACCGGATCGTCACCTTTGACGCGTTCGAGTATGGTTGATTTTATGCCTGGTCGGGCGGTTATTAAAGCCGCACAACGTAAACGTGTCAAGTACGAGGCTAAATGCGCTGATATCGGATATGGGTTCCTCCCCTTTTCATTCTCTTCTTTTGGAGAACTTGAAAAAGATGCAGTGACCTTATTAAAGCGTATTCGACGATTCTCTATGACTCAGAACATTGGAGCACGTGCTGCTCCATATATTTTTAGTAGGATTGGTTTTACTATAGCTAGAGGTGTGGGGGCCCATTTAGTCTCTCGGCTCCCCACTAATTTCTTGTAAATCCTATTAGTTTTTAATAAAGTGTTGTTTAAATAAATAATAATAGTTGGTATTAAACATCGGCACAATGTTGTGCGTGATATTCTTGTTGATATATGTTCTCGGTCTGGAGTTTCAGTTCGTAAGGAGGTGGATATTGGGCTTCGTGGAGAGAGGGACAAAACCTTACGTCTGGCCGATATGTTACTTTACTCTTGGGATGGTGGCCTTGATGTTTGTGTTGATCTTACAGGATCGTCACCTTTGACGCGTTCGTGTATGGATGCCCGGTCGGGCGGTTATTGAAGCCGCACAACGCAAACGTGTCAAATACGCAGCTAAATGCGCTGATGTCGGATATGGGTTCCTCCCCTTTTCATTCTCTTCTTTTGGAGAACTTGAAAAGGATGCAGTGACCTTATTAAAGCGCATTAGACGATTCTCTATGACCCAAGACATTGGAGCACGTGCTGCTCAACATATTTTTAGTAGGATTGGTTTTGCTGTAGCTAGAGGTGTGGGGGCTCAGTTAGTGTCTCGGCTCCCCACTAATTTCTTGTAAAATCCTATTTGTTTTTCAATAAAGTGATGTTAAAATACAAAAAATAAAAATAAAATAAAATAATAATAATAATAATAATAATTTTTTAAGCGTGTGCAACAACTTACGTTTAAACAAATAACATTTAACAACTAAAGCATCATTATATAGTTTCACATGTTCATATATTTAACAAAACTATAAAAGGTTTTCCCTCTCATTTCTTTTCAAACCACTTCGTCCCTTTAGTGGATTGCATTGCAGCTCACGTCATTTTTCATTACTAGTCGGTTCGTTAAACGTGTTAAGCCAATTTCCCGAACCCTTAACTTCTTAAACCTTATTGTAATACTATATGTGCAACATACATATATTTCAATATATGCCTGCTAGCATGTGACCTCATAGGTCAAAGACAATAACCAACGGTATTAGTTATTGTTATCCTGTGAACACAAAAATCCATCAATTTGAGTATAAGAAGTAATATTACATGTTTTTAGAATTATTAGGTATTTGGTGGAACCGAAAGTTTGTGGAATCGAAATGATCTAAGAACCGAAAATCCTAGAACTCAAGAACCAAAACCTTTGGTTATGGGCAATGGCGGAGCTAGAAAATTTTTTGTCGGAGGGCCGAAACAAAATTTTTACTCGAAAAAACGTTAAATGGGAGGGCCAAGATAAAAAAAATCTTTTTTTTAACACATGAAATCGCAAATAAATATACTTATGAGGTTAGGCCTAGGGGCCGAGACCCTTCCCGGTCCTCATTAAGCTCTGCCCATGGTTATGGGTCCAGTTCGGTTCTGGTCCCGTTCTCGATTCTGGTATGGTTCTTTGGTTCTTTTGCTTATTCCTAATTAAAAGTGGTAACATTTTCGTTTATAACATATAAACTTTTTTTTTTTCGCAATAACTACATATTGAACTTGTAAGTTGTATCAAAGGTCATCCCAAAACACAAGTTCGCAAGTATAATTATTGCCGCTATACACTGTCGTTTTGCACGAATATTTATTTAGTTATCTTAAATACATAAAGCATAATACTTATACGAAGTAGTTAATACCCGAGTTTATTAAATAAGAATATAAGAAAATGGTCAATGATAAAATCAATCAATTCATGGGACCATGTGATTGTCTCTCAAAGGCAAGCCGTGACCAATTTGAATTGTTGCGTGACAAGCGTTTTAAATACAAGCTAATTTTAATTTCTTTTATGAATGTTCTTCACTGGATAAAACTTTCTCAGAAAAGGCATATATTTCCTTGCACAATCGTGAGTCATGAAAAATGATCAATTTCATATTCATGAAGTGGTAAAGATACCTTACCCGAGCCATTTATGGTGTCATGGCAGGTAGTTCCCGAACTTCATATACCATCTCGCAAGACTAGTACAGCTGCTAGGGCGGCCAAGGAATTCGCAGCAAAAAAGATTCGATTTCATAACAATCTTAGAATTTTAGAAAAGTCACAAACGGTTCTTTGATCCCTAGCTAATACAGACGAGAATTGTGTCATATATAATCAAAAGATAAATAAGTAAGCGCCCATTGAAAAGATGAAATTACTTAGATGTGTATATATTTTTAACAAATGATCGTATGTTTGTACATTTGATATACGTCAACAACTTTGTTGGAGGGTGGTAAGCCAAGAAAAGTGAGATTGCATAGTATTATGTTTTCATTTTCCAACCTCTTATAATAATCAGTCACAATCAAACACACCTAATTATTTAGAGGATAAGAACAAAAATACAACGGACTTGATGTTCCATCATCTTAAAATATACGTAATTCTTTTCTAATCGCATGCAATTCCTATAAAACTCATGCATGAGTTTTGACAATAATACATTTATCACGATCTTTGTACATATTCTTAAGCTACCTAAAAAAAATTAATGCATCCTTGACCATCTAGAAGTGAACGTGACACTTTAACGGGTTAAAGTCAATTTAATCAAGACCATACATCGTAAAACCAGCTAAGATAACAGAAATTTGTGTTTCTTATACTCTGGCCGCCTTGACTTATCGCGACGTTTAATAATAAGTGGAAAAAGAAGGTTGGAAAACTCAATCCTATTAATGAGATTGCATAATTCTGCCTATGTGTTAAAATTAAGTATTCTTATTGGCCAATAAAAATTAAAATTGTTTTCTTTTAACCAAAATTGAGGATTCTTATGACCATATGAGTATTAAAAATTTAATATAATTTTATAAAAAAATCTTAAGCATTATAAAAAAATGAATTTATGAATTGTTACAATATTTAACTTCAAAACAGAGTTATTAAAATATTATACCCGGTTATACTTGCTACCCAAAACCCCGTGCATTCATGGGTTCTAAAACTAGTTAATAAGATAAACTGTATTTAATTAGCCGTTTTAGCCCTAGTCTAGTAGTAAGACATCTCAAGTCCTCATAAGAAGTTTAAGCTTTAAATCATATCTGGTATACATTTGTGTGTGTGCATCTGAGTTAAGGACTCGATCTCTCGAATAACCTGGTATAAAAAACCTCGTTCGTTTTCTCGTTTATGTAATTAGTCGGTTTCGGATAGAAAGACAAGAAATTTTACATCCTATAACTAGTGACACATGCAATGATCATGCTAGAAAAGGTAAAGTTATATTGATTGAAAACTCTAATTTTTGGATGGTTCGAAAGAAGTAACAAATCAAGAGAAATTGCACATAATGAAAGCTACAACTAAGCAATGAATGGAAAGAAAACATCGTCATTTTTTGGTAGTTTTTCATTGATTTTCACCAACAAGTACATATCAATACAAACACCAAGAAACTGTAGTGTCAAAGTCTCTCATCTAAAAACCCTTGATGTCCTTTTAAATCACAACCTACCTGATAACATTGTCTTGATTACCATATAATTTACAATAAAATTTGAATTTAAATAGCCTAATTAATTAATAATAATAGGAGCACATCCCCTTTTGATAATGTGTTGTCTTGTTTTCTTCGGCATCAGGGAACAAGTAGCTAGTAAAGCTGAGTTGCTTCACTTCTTCAAGACCATTATGCAATGGGGCTACATGGTTCTTAATCATACAACTTTGGCTTTGCATTTGATCAGCAAGAATATGACCTTGAAGGATTACTTGGTTCATTTCTTGCTTGATATGATACTGCTGCTTTTGAGCTTGATCTTTGTTGTAGCTTCCACCTTCAGATGAAGAACATGTTGTAGTACTTCCAAACATTAGCATTGGACTGTTGCACATGTTATGTTGGTCATCTTGAAACTCTAGATAACTGTTGTTAAAACAGTTATCATTAATGTTTTTGTTGCTTATCAAATTGTTTGGTTGTGGTGGTGAGAAGATACTAACATTGTTCCTATGATCATTAGGAGCAAAGAAAGAGTTTGAAGTGTTATCAACATTCATGAAGCTAGGGTTACTAAAATTGTAAAATGATGATGATGTGTTCATGAATTGGTGTGATGTATGATGATCATAGGATGGATGTAGTTGTGGTGGTGTTTGGAAGGGTAAAGATGGAAAAAAAGATTGTTTTTCTTGTAGGGATGGTAACATAGTCAAAAGCTTCTTCTTTAACTTAGTGTTCCAGTAATTCTTGATATCATTGTCAGTCCTTCCTGGTAGCTGAGCTGCTATTACTGACCATCTACATTCACATTTTAGAAAGAATTGTAATTAGCATGAAATTGCATATTTGCATACATTAACCAAACTTTCCATAAATATAACTCCACTTGACACTTAGTTGTATCATTTGATTTTGATATTGTGAAAAACTGACTACAGATCTTTGATCTTGGCATGCATGCACCTAAAGATTTTTGGAATCTTAATCAACACCGGCCACTTTCTCTCTCTCTCAAAAACATGTTATCTTTAGGTTTCTACATGGACTTTGACCTAGTTTATTGTTGGAGTTATTATATCATGTATACTATGTATTTTAGTGACTGTAATCATTTGTGAACACAAAAGCAACAAGAATACAGTACAAAATAAGATAAAAATTTACGAGATATGAACCTGCTTCCAATGCTAGCATACAAGCTACAAATGACTCTATCTTCATCATCAGAAAATTCACCATGTCTGATATTGGGTCTAAGATAGTTTAACCATCTTAACCTACAACTCTTTCCACATCTTTTGAGACCTGTTCAAGATCAACCACATCACAACATCATTTACCAACACCATTGAAAAATTATACACAAAATTTGAGGTTTTAGAGAGAAGAAAGAATGTTTCCAACAACAAACTATATATCAAGAAATGAGAATAGTCGGCTTTGCCGGTTATCAACATTTTGCAATAAATGAAACCGGTGTGAAAGATCATGGATGCCCAAATGTTTAACCACATGGTCAATCTTTAAGTACTTTTATAGATAGATAATTACCAGCTTTTTGTGGGAGAGCAATCCAGTTGCCACCAGTACCAAATTTTTCAATGAATTCTTTGAGTTTTGCATCTTCTTCTGGTGACCATGGACCTTTCTTGACACTTGCTTTGTCACAACAAGGAGCTCTACCCATATTTATCTCTCTTAAAGTGAATGGACAAATATGTATCTCTGTCTTAAAGTGAATGGACAAATATGTTTGGTGGGTATGCTACTTGGCTTTTTATAGGACTTTGTTTAGTCTTGATGGATATTATAAGTCAGTAAAGAAATGATTTATAAACAACATGGTAACACAAGTCAAACTCAAGGAAGGGGATTGGTTTAATAAACTTTGGTATATTATTATTTCATTAATGGTTAATCATTTCCAATAAAGTTTTGATTTGTTTATTAATGTAGACCGAGCTATACGTTTGCTTGTTGAAACTTGCAATCTTTTCGCACTACAAACTTTATATGGTGATTTCTATGTTTTCAAACCTAAAAACTAGTTTGGTTTCATATATACTAGTCCATATTTTTATTTATATAATGTTACTTCGTTCTGAACGGCAAAGTACTAGAAGCTTAGCAAATAGATGCGGAGAAAAAGTAAGAGCTGTATAGTAACTTTGTTGACAATTACTTTAAAAAAAATGTTAATTATAGGAGTTTTATTCTAATAGCTATAGCTTATAACACTATTATGAGCCCAAAATACCGAGGCCCAAGAAAGCGTTGCCTGAAAAACTCATCTCCATGCAACAACTGGCATGATAGTTATATCTCCCGACCTTTATTATACTATTACCACGTGTAACTCTCATTGAGGCACAGGTAATGCGGTTAACATATCGCACACAATGCCTCGTACGAAGATTCCCTCAAACCAAGAGCCAAGAATACGCCGCCATGTGTCATTCTTGTTTCCACCATGAGATGACTCCTACGTGAGTCTCCCAAGACCATTGGATTTCATCAAGCGGACCTAACAGAACCGTAAATGCATTCCTGTTAACACATATGCATTGAATGAAAAGAGCTCAATTTTATGTTCTCCCTTTATACACACACTAAACCTTAATTGTATGCGAGTGTTACACCAATTTTAGCTAAACACTTTTATCTTAGGGTTTTATCAAACGAAGGAAATCAAAGATACGATTAGTCTTATCTCACTCCATTAACCTACATTAATCCTTGCTTTACGTACTATATGTAAACATTGATTTATATATTTTCATATAGAATATCCAATTAATTGAATGCGCGATCATTCAATAGGCAAATCTCAAATTATATCATATTGAATATTTTAAAAGGTTTGTCTAAAAATAATACGTAGTAAATTGCATAAATCGTCTTTAAAGTTTGGCAAAATTGCATGTTTCATCCCAAATGTTATGAAAGTGCAAGGATCGTCTCGGTAAGGAAACCTTTGCTGCAAGTATCGTCCTCACATGGACGATACTTGCACCAAAAGTTTTCTTAAAAAGGACGATACTTGCACTAAAGGTTTCCTCACAGGGACGATCCTTGCACTTTCGTAACATCTGGGTCGAAACATGCAATTTGGTCAAACTTTAAAGACGATTTATGCAATTTACTCAAAAGAAATTATATCGTTAGAGTGCACTAATTCAACTCAAACTTTCTTTTCTGTAATAGAAAATGCATCTAATAAACAATAGTTGAGCTTATAATTTATCTTAGTTAATTATGATTTTTAATTTAGTAACAAAAAAAAGTTTTTTTTTTTTAATCATTTAAACCGGTAACTTGAAGGCACTAGTTACACGACACCTATTTTAAAACTTGAGATTTTATTATTTTTTAATTTTAACAAAAACTTGAGATGATTATGTTATATCTTTATGGCACGGATGATCAAGTAGGTCATATATAAATGAGTAAATGACATCAACTTTGGCCAAATAATGTGTTGTACTCTTGTGTCAGCATCGTCACATATAGGACTCTGAAAACCTAAATGTAATTCGCATGGCAATTTTTTTTTCAGTAATTGCTTTTATGCATAGAAACGCGTAAACACTTTTTCGAAGTATTCAAAGCTAATTAACTACTAGTAATTTGGCTTTAAAGTAAAAACCAAATAATATAAATAAGTTGTCTAATATTAAATGAATACATACTTATGTTAATTTCCATAAGTAATTGCTAAGTCATCTACCTTCTAACTTCTTCTCCACGTACATATATAAAGTCTAAGTGATTAAGAAATCAAATAACAACTAATTGATGGGTATAGAGTAGACATACCTCTCAATTGTCACACCTTCTAGAACATGGGCTAATTAATTGCTTAAACAAAGTACACACTCAAAGTTACTCTAAAATTAAAGGATTATCTCTAAAAAAGGATTATCTTTAAGATATACTAGTATATCTTTTGATTTTTTACAGTAATTTATATGGATGAGTACATGTTATAATCTCATATCGGTCAAGTATATGATTGGTTGGTGGTTTATAAAGTCTATATTTCATCTCTTCATATGAGCTAATTTTTTGGAGTGAGTTATACATTTAGCTTGGTGGCTTGATGCGACATAATATGAGATTGGTTCATCTCAATTGGTAGTAGAGCTAATCTTACCTTTTGAGATTCCAACACTCGGAGTGGTAGCTTAGACCCGAAAAAGAAGGGTACTAACCGTGATAAACATAGTCGTGACCAACAAGCTCGGAGTGTTGGATTGGACCCAAAAAGAGGGGTGCCAACCGTGATCAACATAGTCGTGACCAACGAGGACGTTGGTTCTTCAAAGCGTAGGGTATTGTCACGATCATACATCGATTTAATATGAGATTGGTTGGTATTTTATAAAGTATACGTGTTCTCTCCTCTTTTGAGCTAGCCTTTTAAAGTGAGTTCTACACCTAGTTTTGTGGCTTGATGCCACCTATCATGAGATGTGTTCGGGTCAGTACATGTATTTTTCACCTATAGTTTTTTTGACTTGGTTTTGCATTCATAATATGTAACTTGAAAACTCTTAACATTTGTGTTAGTACGTAATAAAACCCGTACGTTACTACTTATAAAATGTACTAAATAGAATTACTCGTAAAGTTTGAGACGCTAATCATGCTTTCATGTTAAACTTTGAGATGCGGTTATTCAAGCAACGACTTTGATTATTTGGCGTTATAGGAATATCATAAGCTTCGGTTGGAAACTCCCTAGAAAAGACATGCTTGGTGACGATCGATATCAAGACCCCATCATTTTTTTTATTTTTATTTTTTAGGATTTCAAATATATTAGAACTCTACGTCCAATTGGAACGCATGTATCATGGTCCAAAATCTACATGTGATAGTCCTTTGTAATATTTGTTTTCTTAACTTGAGTCACTTGCTTGAATACTTTTAATAAAATGACGTTGTTCCAAAAACAAGTTTTGCTTTCATCATGTATCTTTTTCACGACATATGCATCAATAATTGAAAAATTGTAGGCACATCTAAGTAAAATGATTACTGGGACATGAATGAAAATCGGAATACGTTAGGTACAGTAAACATTACATAAGTTGTGTACAACAAAGACAACATATACTTAAAAAATAGCATGCGTACGTAGCTCTTATATTTTCGTTACTTGTATTAACAAAGACACTATAAAAACTTATATTCATACATAGTTGCTCGTAAAGTCTGGCATGCATGCATCATTTATGGTTTAGTTGTAAGGTTTCTATGTCTTCACATACATATTTACATCACATACATATTTAAAAGTGGCAAGAGAAAATATTAGAGACGGTCACAAAAATATCTTAGTTAACCTGAACAGGATCGGGAAAACTCAAGTGTTAGACCATTTAAGCGTCCAGCAGTCTCTAAATAGATTTGAACAAAAAATAGCCCAGGCATAACATAGTCGTTAAGAAATACTTAGAGCATCTACAATGGGTAAACCAACTAAAAGCCTTTTACCATTGTAAAAAGCTATTTAAAAGGGTTTTTTGCATTGCATAAAAGACTTTTTGAATAGCTTTTTAACAAAGACTTTGTAAACTAAAAATCTTTGCAAAAAGCTCTAGTCATTAAATAAATTAAGCATTAAATGCATTAAATGCAAAAAGCCTTTTAAGGTTTTTTCCATTGTAGATGCTCTTAGCACAAACTCCTTCTGAGTTCTTGAAGACAAAGAGTCTTCGCTTCAGCGCCAATGCGGTTCAGCTATACTGAAGTACAAGATCTAAATAAGGTGTTCAGCTAAGTGAGGATGACAATGCTTCACTGAACGATGTTTGATATCCCCGTTCACCAAGATGTTGAGCAAAGAATCTCAAGTATCTAAAAGATAAAAGGCGGAAAATCTACAAAAGCAAACAGAAATAAAGCAAGTATTCATAGGATTCATCACCTTTCCATAGTTGGCATAAAGATGCTACAATTGTTGACATTCTATACAATTTTATAATACATTTGGGACTTTTTGAAAAAAATTGCTTAAAAATTTAAGATTTAACACTTGCTTATAATGAAAAGAATTGTCTTACTTAGAGGTCATAATAATAGCCCATTTTAACATCCTGACAATTAAATGTAAAGTTGTAACAATCTATTTCGTAGTAACACTCATTAAATGTGAAGTTGTAACAACCCATTTCGTAGTAACAGTCCATTTCAACATAGTTTGCATTAGATGTTACCCGAGCCTAAAACATATATGATACCCCTAAAAGCACAATATATATATATATATATATATATATATATATATATATATATATATATATATATATATATATATATATATATATATATATATATGTGGTATAAAGATGCTACAATTGTTGACATTCTATACAATTTTATACAGTAATACATTTGGGACTTTTTGAAAAAAAATTGCTTAAAAAATTAAGATTTAACACTTGCTTATAATGAAGAGAATTGTCTTACTTAGAGGTCACAATAATAGCCCATTTTAACATCCTGACAATTAAATGTAAAGTTGTAACAATCTATTTCGTACTAACACTCATTAAATGTGAAGTTGTAACAACCCATTTCGTATTAACAGTCCATTTCAACATAGTTTGCATTAGATGTTACCCGAGCCTAAAACATATATGATACCCCTAAAAGCACAATATATATATATATATATATATATATATATATATATATATATATATATATATATATATATATATATATATATATGTGTGTGTGTGTGTGTGTGTGTGTGTGTGTGTGAGAAAAGATGAGTTGTCACCGTGAAATATGTGACATGAAATTTGAGACATCTGTAAATTTATTGTCGAAAAACGTAATATATATTAAATGAACTTGGTTCACGGGAAAATTTCATTTTAGGGTACTCACCGCCGCAATGCGCAGGTACACTGCTAATGTTCCCTAAAGGAGAGTTTTTCCCTTAACTAAAGTAGCATCATTTAATGGATATCTCACCAACTTATTAAATGTTCAAGCCATGTAAAGTAGATGTCTTTAGAAACCAAAAATTCTTTGCTATAAAAGATAATGTTTGTATTAGAGTAAATGTCATCTCTTGTAATTAATGTAAAACACGTTTAAGAGCATTTACTTCTCGAATTAAACTTAGGCCGCTGAACATTCAGTGAGTAAGTATAAGTTCATACTTAAACCATAACTTAGGTTTTGTGTTTAATTTAGAGAGTGAATCATCTCAATTGTCATTCAGCTAAGATTGTTATTCCGCAAACAATCTTTGTCAAATTCTTTGATTAATTTCTAATAAGAATTTTAAACATTGAAAAACTTTGTTGTCTAAATCTTGTTTACACTCGTTTACTTATTTGTGTTTTAAACTGTTTAAAGATACCTCAGTTACATGTAGAGTGATTCAGTAACTTAGTTATCTTTGTTATCTCCACTTTATTCGGAACAATTACCCTATATATATCGGAGGCGTTAAGGATAGATCGTTTTGGAAAAATGGAATACAAAATTTTGTGTAGTATTAGGTAAAGAATGGAGTCATTTTGACATAAATCACATAAATTAAAGGGTAAAAGCCATATATTAGCAACGAACTTTCACAAAATTTCAAATATAGGTAACAAACTTTGTTTATTACTAATCTAGTCATTGAAACCGACTAATTTGTGACAATATAGTAAACATGACCTGCTGAATATGGAAAATGACCGACACGTCATCAATTAACGACCGTTAGTGGCATATTTTTTCATCGTTAGTCCTTTTTACTAACGACCGTTAGTCCTTTAACGGAAATTCGATTTTTTTTTTTTTTTTTTTTTTTTTCTTTTTAATTAGAAAGTTTTTTTTTTTTTTTTTTTTTTTTTCTTTTTAATTAGAAAGTTTTTTTTTTTTTTTTTTTTTTTTTTCATTTTCGTTTTAATTAGAAAGTTTTTTTTTTTTTTTTTTTTTTTTTCGCTTTCGTTTTCATCCATTTTTCTTCCGCTTTCGTACGTTTTTATTACGTTTTAGTCCGTTTTTCTTCCGTTTTTATTACGTTTTTCTTCCGTTTTTATTACGTTTTTATTACGGAAGAAAAACGGACTAAAACGTAATAAAAACGGACTAAAACGTAATAAAAACGGACGAAAGCGGAAGAAAAATGGATGAAAACGAAAACGAAAAAAAAAAAAAAAAAAAAAAAAAATCTTTCTAATTAAAACGGAAAAAAAAAAAAAAAAAAAAAAAAAAAAAAAAAAAAAAAAAACTTTCTAATTAAAACGAAAAAAAAAAAAAAAAAAAAAAAAAAAACTTTCTAATTTCGAATTTCCGTTAAAGGACTAACGGTCGTTAGTAAAAAGGACTAACGATGAAAAAATATGCCACTAACGGTCGTTAATTGATGACGTGTCGGTCATTTTCCATATTCAACAGGTCATATTTACTATATCGTCACAAATTAGCTGGTTTCAATGACTAGATTAGTAATAAACAAAGTTTGTTACCTATATTTGAATTTTTTTGAAAGTTCGTTGCTAATATATGGCTTTTACCCTAAATTAAACTCTACAAGTCCGTAAAACGTATAGGAACAAAATTCTTACGAAGACCAATTTGCAATTGCTTATCATTATTGATTTGAATTTATTATTTAATTGATATTTTAATCACGATGAGCATCGTCATTGTATACACAATCAACAAAGATACCGTGTATTAAAAAAATGGGCGGCTAATTAAAGAACCAAACTCTATAATTGAGAATCTCTTAATTACATTTCTTTTATTCTTTTGCAAAAAATAAAATAAAATAAAAATAGTGTATTTTTTATTTCTATTTTATAGTACTTTCTAATCACTCCCTAGTTGATGGCATTCGTCTCTGCGGCAGGCACTCAAGGAACCACGAGGCACTAGCAGAGTAACTGTACATAACCGAGTTTAAAGTTAAGTGGTGTTTAAGGAGGAAGTATCACTTTTCTTCGACTAATATAAAATATGTCGATTTATGTAATAGTATCATGATACTTGAACATTGTGACAACCATACGAAGATATGAAAATCTCACTTGTAATTGATACATGAAAGTTGATTGTTGTAAAACAGTATCGAGTTTGTCATCTCAAATCCAACATGATCCCTTCTTACGACATTAGAAAGTTATTTTAATTAAAAATAATTATTATTTTGCTTAAAAAGCATGTCTACTTATATACCTAATGATTTCATTGGTTGATTTGTAAAAAATGATTAGTGCGAATTCGAAGAGATAAATTGCATAATATTATTTTGTAATAGATTTATACATTAAGCATATGTTTTAAGTCTAAATAATGCTACTCTTTTTTTATAACCAAATAATTTGATCATGGTCATGTTAATATACTTGAGAGAATGTAACCAACATCATAGTTATCAATTTTTTTTTACAAATTGTAACAAAACCTTAACATTGATTGCAAGACATAAATTTTTATTAAAGTGTATTAAATAAGTCTTTGTAAATTTGATCATTTTAAGTCAAAGTAACTTAAATTTTTAGCATAATACAAATATTTGTTATTATTGTAAAATCTATATGTTGGCTTAAAGAATTTATACTACTACACCCGTCTCATATTAAATGTACAGTTTGACTTTTTGTAGCATTTTTTTTTTCTTAACTTTGACATTTATTATTTTTGTTTGTGTTATATAATACTTCAAATAAAATATATGAATAGATTGAGTTTTAAATGTATATTCATTTCGTATAAATTTTATCAAATACTATATAACACAAGTAAAAATATTTAAAGTCAAAGTTGGAAGAAAGACTTGAAAAATCAAAACTGGACATTCGGAGTATATATCAACATTAAAATTTGTATTCGTTAAAATTTTAAAACAAAACTATTTACTCTAAAAAAATTAAAGGAGTAAGACACTTACGTTCCATTGGCCTTAGTTAATTGTCAACATGTCGTAAATACCACGTCAATAATCTAACACACACTACAACATCGCCCGCTTTTAGCTGGGACTTTTTTAGGCTTTCGGCGGAGACTTGTCCCCGCTAATACTTTTTGGCGGGGACATGTCCCCGCCGAAAGTGCCCCCACCAAAACCTCTTCACTGATTACTTTCGGCGGGGACATGTGGGCTTTTTAGCGGTGACGTGTGGGACCCACGCCGCCAGCCTGGACAACTTGGTCTGGTCAAACATTGCCAGCGTGGCAATAGTTTTAGCGGGGACAAGTCCCCGCCAAAAGTGAGTATTCATAAAAATGAATCTACTTTTTAGCGGGGACTTATCCCCGCCGAAATTGAGTATACACCAAAGGGACACTTATTTTTGGCGGAGACATGTCCCCGCCAAAAGTGTCTACTAACTATAACTTAAACACACTTTTGGTGAGGACATGTCCCCGCCAAAAGCGACTGACCCATTTTGCAGCATATGCAAAATGGGTAATTTTCAGATTTTTTCTGGAATTATTCCAGAAAAAATCCAAACAATAACCTGTAACCTGTATATACTCAATCTGGAATTATTCCAGAAAAAATCCAAACAATAACCTGTAACCTGTATATACTCAAATCCACTACAACATCGCCAAAACTCTAAACATAATATCATATGACAAAATGCTATAATATCGCTAAAACGGTTTAAAAACTGTCCCCCGCCGAAATTGAGTATACACCAAAGGGACACTTATTTTTGGCGGGGACATGTCCCTGCCAAAAGTGTCTACTAACTATAACTTGAACACACTTTTGGTGGGGACATGTCTCCGCCAAAAGCGGCTGACCCATTTTGCAGCATATTGCTGGAAAATGGGTAATTTCCAGATTTTTTCTGGAATTATTCCAGAAAAAATCCAAACAATAACCTGTAACCTGTATATACTCAAATCCACTTCAACATCGCCAAAACTCTAAACATAATATCATATAACAAAATGCTACAATATCGTTAAAACAGTTCAAAACCGTGATCACATGATTATCCGCAAATGGTTCTACAAAAGTATACTTAACCTAGTCATCCGCACATAGTCCAAAACTATAGGTGTAATCCATTTAGCGGGAATCCTAACACATAATCCAAATAAACACATAATAATCCATCAAATATCCATAAATTTGTCCATAACCACTACAACGACACATAAACCAACCCAAACAACCCATACGCTACTTCTGAGTCCCCCCACTGCCCCCACCACCCTCCTGGGTACCTGTAGACTCACCTTGTGAAGCCTCCTGTGATCCTGACGTCCCCGCCTGAGTCGCTAGCTGCTGGGGGAAACTGGGCTGATTCCGCGCCCACTCCAAAATCCCATCAAGCAATGGTAGAATTTGAAGCTTTTTCTTGTCCTTATAGACGAGGAGACGTGATTCTGCGAGAATTGTGTAAATCTTACTCCCGTGGTAAACTATACTATGTGTGTCCTTTCTCGAAGGTGAACAATTACATACTTTTTCGTGTATTATATAAATAATTGAGTTAGTTGTTAAAAATAATAGTTTTTACTCCTTAATAGCCTGGGACAACATACCATGGATGTGATTTTTTTTTATGGAAGGAGGAACGACTCGCCAAAATGACCGGTTCTCTGGGAGCTTCAATATCAAGCGGTTCTGGATCAGCTCTAACAAGGTGCTCAAACTGTCATGAAAAAGATCTTACAATAAACATGCTGGAGGCACAAAAACAGGTGCTAGAGACAAAATTAAGGATGCTGGAGGCAAAACTTGACACGGCAACGTATCCCAACCACGACCACGCATGTCAGTCGGATGCAATACTCCGTGACCTTTTAGGTGACATGGATAAATTTCATATGTAGTACTGTTGTTGTTGTTGTTGTTGTTACTGTTATCGTTGTTATTGTTGTTGTTGTTGGTGGTGTTGATGTTGTTTGCTGTTGTTGTTGATGTTATTGTTGTTGTTTAATAAAATGTTGTTGTTGTTGTGGTAACTGATGTTGAACGTCCTTTATATTTTAAATTCGTACGCACAAATAATAGAACTGAAGGAATAATAACACAATTATCAAACACGAAGGAAACTTTAAAACAAGCAAGAGTTCTCAACATGCATTTTCATACAGACTCAAACTAAACAACTCGACAACTAAACTGTAGGACCTTAAATATCACAACAATAGAAGCAAAGAAGAAGTAGAGATGAAATATGGTGACTTGATATATATATATATATATATATATATATATATATATATATATATATATATATATATATATATATATATATATATATATATATATATATATATATATATATGTATTTCGTATATAAGAGAGAGAGAGATGGAAATGAGAGCTTTTATTCAAAGAGAAACACACACAAGCACACACACAAGCACACACCTCAAATGAGTCTTTGAGGTGTTTATATAGTGTCATACATTATGCCCTAAATGCTTTTCTATGGGCTTTGTCTAATGGGCTTGGTTTACATTTTCTTATAAAGGCTTACATGATATACTTAATAAGTACCAAGTCCATAGCCCAATATACTTAACTATTACAATACTTGTCGACTCAATAATGATCGTCACTTTTAATGCTAACAATCTCCCCCTAAGGGACGATCA
Source organism: Artemisia argyi (assembly GCA_030686995.1). NCBI lineage: Eukaryota > Viridiplantae > Streptophyta > Magnoliopsida > Asterales > Asteraceae > Artemisia > Artemisia argyi. Next base: position 28,508,877 of record CM060695.1, read on the forward strand.
TTGAGATCTCCCTTTGATTACATAAATGATCAACACTTCTAATGCTAACAATCTCCCCCTAAGGGTGATCATTGAGATCTCTCTTTTGTGACCTTGATCTTTGAAGCTTGTTCTCTTTGAACTTTGAGTCTTTGTGTAATAGCTTTGCTAGATTCTTTGTTCCAATCATGCTTTGTGAACTTTGATAAATGTCGTTTGGTTGTTCTTGCCTCTGATCAACATCTTCACTCTGTTGTCTTTACGTCTTTTCCAACATGCTCATACTTTGTTTGACATTAAATCTTTGTGAAGTTCTCTTTTCTTTGACTTTAATCTTTGTTTCTTTAGTTTGTAGATTCTTTGACTTTGACTTAGAAACGTTCAGAACTATGCTTAGCTTTGATCTTTGAAGAGAGCTTTGTAGGGTATGAGCATGTGGATCTTTGAGTGATGGTAACGGTCTTTCTCCAAGGAACATTCATCAGTACCTGCATAAAACAGTTAGCAATAAAGCATCCGGTACTTACAGGTTCGAAATTAGAGATCGTCAACAGCATAGTGTGAAGACTCCTTCTAACCCTTACCAAGGCCGTTCCTGAATCATATACCCCTAAAAGGGCTTACTAGATCCACCGAAGTACATCAATGATTCAGGTGAGTTGCTGGAGATCACCCCACAACTGTAGACCGTTTGAGACAAAGTAACCATCATGATAGAAAAGTCAAGATCCGTAGATCTCATAAAGACTCTTACAACTTGTGTCCTTTTTGGCAAACACAAGTGTATTCATAGGAAAGTGTATCCTAAGAGATCTTTTCATGTATCTCATGGCTCTAGACTCGATAAGTGCATAATTTGGTTTTCCTATGCGGAGACTAGGGATGGGTCTCCTGCTTCAATATCAACCATCTCTAAGAGATACGTTGATAGTTTACACCGGTTCCCCGTGAGAATGAAACAAATATCTTTTAAGAGATACCTGAGTGGCTAGAAGGTTTAGTGCAATGCGTCACTGGGTCCATGACGTCTTGTCTTCAATACCAGTGTCACCTTAGTAACAACCAGTAGCATATGAATTGAACCCGGTTTCTGCCCTAAGGTTGAACATTTGGAGGGCTATTTCTTTTCACCCTTTTTCATAACTTTTCTTTTTAATTCTTCAACCCCTTCTTTCTCCTTTCTCATTTTCTCCTTTTTTCAATCATACCTAAGGACTTCTAATTCTAATCTATTGGATTTTTCCTTGGGTAGATCCCTCCAGCTCTGGCGGATCATAGGACGGTTTTACCTAACCTTAGTCACCTTATATCTTCATGACTATCCTATTGTTGCCATAAAACCATTTTGTGAAAAATCTTCTCAAAGTGTTTATGATCATGAAACACATACTTTATTAACACTTCGAGAGTTTTGCATTTCATTTGAAGGACTCCCCCTTCGCATGTGCTCATGGATTTATTAAGAAATTGGCACATGCGTGAGGAGTTTGTACTTTTTGAATTGATCCACATTCAGTGAACATGACTAGGGCTGTAAACGAACTGAACGTTCAGTGAACATTTCATGAACCGTTCGGTAAAAAGTTTGTTTATGTTCGTTCGTTTATTAAATGAACGAACATGAACAATATTTTACGTTTGTTTAGTTAAATGAACGAACATGAACAAAAGTCTCGTTCGTTTATTTATGTTCATGAACGTCCGATTAGGCGTTCGCTAAAGTTCGTTTATATTTATTTATCTATTTATATTCAAATATCATATCTTTTAATTTTAGAATTTTAAAAATTGGTTTGTTTAAACAAAGCAACACTTATAAAACAATATATTGTGAAGAATTCAATAAAGTTTATGTTTGTTTGTCTATTTTCATTTATGTTCGTTTAGTGTCTTAATAAACGAACATAAACGAACATGAACAATTCATTTTCTTAATAAACGAACATGAACAAAAAAATTCGTCCGTTTAAGCGTCCGTGTCCGTTTATTTGTCCGGTTAAAATTAAATGAACGAACATGAACAGGACTCCGTTCGTGTTCGCCCGGTTCATTTACAGCCCTAAACATGACCGATTCGAGACACGCTTACATCACTATTTAGACTAGCTTGAAGTTATTACCCGGCCTGGTCAAGTCCACAGAAAGTTTCTCGAAATGGTACATTTCTACTAAGACAAATCCTTTTCAAGACACGCTTACGTGGCTAGTTAAAGAGTTCCATTGTCAGCTTTTAGGTGACAACTAGCCCTAGTAACTAACTTGATGTTATTACCCGTCGAGGATAAGTCTTTTCGATTACTAATTTTTTTTGTTTCGTCAATTCTTGGGTCATTTCTGAGTCGAGCTCGCATGAGATTCAGCCACAATCTTAAACACATTGATCACATTTTAATCACGTCTTCTCCCCCTCAAAAATTGCATATCCATGTTATTTTTTATACCAATTGATTAAAACCTTTTCTTTTTGGATAGCTTATGGGAGAAACGGATGTTTGTAAATTCCGAATTAGTTTCTTTTAAGCATGACCTTTTTGGAACATCTTTTTATTACTCCCCCTAAAAAATAGAACATTTTGATTAAATTAAGCGATTTAAGGATTTGAGGGAGTAATATCTTGAGCAACATTTTGAAAATATTTGAAAACCTTTTGAAACATTTTTCTAAATTTTGCTCAAAAATTAAGAAGACTTTGATAAGCTTTTTGGTGAGAAGTCTTCTTATCGTTTAGGATTGTCGCACAGACATGTACAACAGGGTCATTTCTTTGAAAATCATGGGTTATACACTGTTATGTGCATAAGCCATAATGTTTTTAGGATAAGTGCTCAAAGAATATGTAAAACCTTTGTTTTGATTTAAGCACTTTCCTTTCTTTGAAGAACAAGTCCTTAGCTGAAGTACTAAGAAGTCATTATGTTTTTGGATTAGACAACAACTTTTGGAACCCATTTAAGCACGGCGCCAACGGGTTTACCATATTTTGAAATCCATTTGAAAGTTGTATCAATCCGAGACAAAGAAGTTGAATTCCAACGAGGACTGAAAACCTGTGTTTCATTTTTAAATAAAGCTCGTGGAATCAACGGTAATTTAAAACTCTTTTGCTTTTGAAAGTTGTTTGAGAAACTCGGTGTCTCTTTTGGAGTTTTAAAACTTGAAGAGGAAGTTTTCCATCCATTGTTGAAAATCAGAGTTTCATTTCGAAAATTCGTTTTTGAGATGAATGGAAACCTTCTAGAATTAGGATTTTTCCAAGCATAGCCATTCCTTTGTTGTAGCGGAAGCATTTCAGAGTATGAATATTTCAAATGTTTTGAACGGCTTTGCTTTGGTTTCCACACTGGTTTTACCGGAGTAAAACGAGAGTATGGAGTTTTTAAACCTTGATTCATTTCTTTATGAGCACTTTCATTTGAAACCTTTTGAGGAGTAAATGTTTCATAAAAATTAGGTCTCTTTGAAAACTTCCTTCCTTTTTGCAAAGAATAGGTTGTAAACTAAGAAACCTTTTTCGAAAATGGTTTTGAAGATTCACCCGTGTAAACCTTCTCTGAAACACTTACTTGTGGTTTAGACTCGTTTGAAACTTGAGATTTTCCTTTTGACCGGTTAAGAACATCAAACTTTGCTTTTAAGGCATTGTATGAGGTTCTCAAATCATTGTATTCTTTTTTAAGAGAAAGATGATCTGATGATGCCAGTTTTTCATGCAAAGAAGCATTTTGATTTTCAAGATGTGCAAAATATTTTTCATATTTGTCTGTTTCGATTGAAAAATCATTTTTGGCATCACCAAATTCCTTGGTTTGATTTGCAATCGTCTTTTCCAATTCAATAATTTTCTTTTGAAGCACAAATTTTTCTTTTTCAAAAAGTTGATTTTGTGTGATCGGAGAGTCAGATTTGTTTGAAGTTTGATTCTGAACTCTTGACCGCTTGATTGAATCAAACAAGTTTTTGTAAGTCTGTTTCAAATGCTCGTTTTCTTTTTGTAATGATGCCACAGTGTGTTCCAACTCAATATTTTTTGTATCAAGTTCATCAAGATCAAACTTGATTTTCGTATCATCACAGTTTTCTTCAAAAATCTTTTCTTTTCCTTTAAGCACCGATGTTGAAGAGTTTTCCGAAAACTTTTTCTCATTGTTCTCTTGCAGTTTTAGTTGGAAAGAAATACTTTGAGCTTCGAGTTTTGTTAAATCTTTCTCAAACTGTGAAGTTCGTTTTGACAGTTCTTTTTTGACATCAGCTGCTTCTTTTGAAAGCTCGGTGATTTTCTTTTTAAGATAAAGATTTTCAGATTTCAAAGAAGATGTTTGTTTAAAATTCACATTCTCATACTCATGGCTGATAGATACTGACTTGAACGACTCTATCTGATTTGTGAAATATTATTTTTGAATGTCCAGAATTAAGCATTTTTCATCAAATTCGTCTTCAAGAGAGTGAACGTACTTTAGATCTTCTCTCATTTCAGTTACAAGATTTTTTTCAAAGTACTCAAAACATAAGTTGATATCTTTCACACGAGGTTCAATTTCCTCTTTCAAAATCTTTTTGACTTCTAACTTAAGGCGTACATCTGATGAAAGAGGATTAGAGAAAACGTTGTTTGTGATGTTTTATTGCTTAAACTAAATGACCTTTAACGTTTGCTCAATGTGATGTTTAAGATTACAAAATTGTTTCCCTGCTCTATTTTGCCATAACTTAGCATCATAGGTAGCAAGTTGAGCTTCTTTGAAAAATCTTTTCACATTTGTGTCTTTTCTTTTGAAAGGTTCTTTTGGTATATCTGTCAATTGTGTACAACCATACACAAAGCCGTTGTACGAGAGTGGGTTTTTTGTTTGTTTTACTTTCAAGCGTTTTTCCTCTTCAGATTTTAAAATATCTTGAGACTCAAACAAAAGATCATCTGACAATTCTTTTCCCATATCTTCAGCGTTACACAAAACAGGTGTCAGCTTTTTCACTTTGTTTAAAAAACACGGTTTTCCTTTTTCCAACTGAGCACTATTTTCAAAACCAATTCCAGATGTTTGTTTATAAACTTCCTCATCTTTAGTAGGCAACATGTTAATAGTCTAAGAAGTCTGTCCCAATTTTTGAAGTTTGTTTTCAAGATCGTTTGCTCGTTTCAAAAACTTTTGTTTTTCATTCTCAAGTTTTGTGTTAACAATCTCAAAATTTGAAGTGGTTTTTTGAAGCCTTGAATTTTCACTTTTTAAATCACTGTTCTCTTTTAAAAGTGTTTCAACCTTTTTGCTGTTAAGGACCATTTGTTCACCCAATTTTTGAATGGAACATTTTTCACGAAGAACAGCTTCTCTATAACCAACTTCAAGTGCTTCTTTTTGTTTTAAAAGTGGTTTGACAGACTCTACATACATTTCAAACTTTTGAGCGTGAGATTTAAGGTTTGAGATTTCAATTTCAAGTTTAGCATTTCTTGTTGTTGCATTTTCAAAACGTTTTTCCATTTCCTTAAATCTCTCAATCTCTTTGTTCAAAAAAACATTCGTTTGCTTAGCTTCGCGATTGTCGTTTTTGCACTTTTCAAGTTCATGTTTGAAATTATTGATTAATGAAGCGAAAAAGACACGATCTTGTTCATAAGTAGATCCATCCTGGGCAGGCTCACCTCTATTAGGATCCATATCTGGAGTAGCAAAAGTGATATTACTATCATTTTGTTCCACCACATAAGTGTCACTAATAGACTCAGGATGCGCAGGATGTGTCTGATCATGAGCAAACACATTATCAAAGATATTACCATTATCATGAGCATGTGAATTTTTTACCGTAGCCAATATCTCTGTGTCTGATGAATGTCTGATATGATCATCTTCGGTGTCCCAAACAGCTTCATTCACTTGTGTACCATCAGTATCTGAATCATAGCTAGGACTGCTGCTTTCAACCTGCTGTTCTGAAGATGAATCACTTCCCGTGAAAGCCAAACTATCATCTGATGCATCACTCACGTTGACAGTTTCCACTTCTATTTGAAAATCTTTCTCTGTCTCTTCTCTTGCAAGCACCTCAGTTTCCATTAACTGCATCTGACTTTCATTCTGCTCTTTTTCCCGTTTCAGCTTCTCAATCTCATTTAACTTAGCTTCCTCAGTTTCAAGTATCTTTTCGAGTTCATCCATTTGATTTATGCATTGAGTTCTGAAGGTAGAATAGCTTACCCAAAATCTTTTATAAAACGCATCGATAAACTCTGTCTGGTTCATTATCCAAGGGTTAAATATTCTCTGAAACTGAGTTTGGATGACTTTAAGAGATTTTTTGCAGTTATGCGTATGAAGTTCTTCTTCATTAAGTAGCTTTTCAAGTTGATTCAGGTTTTGGATGAGTTCTTCTTGGAAATGATGAAATTGGACTCTAACGTAGTATTCAAATGCCTCATCGAACCTTATTTCTAAACCATAAATATTGATGACCTTCTCAACATATGACTTGAACACTGTAAACACTTTCTTTGAATCTCTCTCTTGGATTTGCAATTTCATTTCCATTGTATAAACAATGTGTGATAAAGTTGATCTTGGATCTGCTCAACGAAATAGGAGTTGGGTTTGGTGAAGGTTATTTTCCTTGGTCAACGAACTTTTAATACACCAACAATTTTCGAAACATTGACCACCAAAAGATTTTCTAAAAGAGTTTTAGAAAAAATTTCTAAAAGTGTTCTAGAAAAAAAATTTCTAAAAGGTGTTCTAGAAAAAATTTCAGTGATTTAGAAACTTTTCAGTGTTTTAGAAACTTTTCAGTGTTTTCGAAAATTTTCAGTGTTTTAGAAACTTTTCAGTGTTCTAGAAACTTTTCAGTGATTTAGAAACTTTTCAGTGTTCTAGAAACTTTGCACCAAAACTTTCTAAATTATACAATTTAGAGAGTATACCACGAGTCGAAGTGTTTTCTCACTTATACAAGCAAGGGAAACACCGAGTAAGCAACGGGAGCAAGTGTGTTCTCGAAACTTTGTGATTTAGAAACTTTTTGATTTAGAAAGATTGCTAGAATTTTGATTTTGCAAAAAGCTCATCCAAATGAAGTTTGTATTTCAAGATTCTTGTACTTCTAGTTATAAAAATACCAAAACTTGAAGAAAGTTGCAAACTTGATGATTTTTATGAAAATTTTTTGTGTTCTAGAAAACAAGTACAATAACCAAAATCGAATTTTTAAGCTTTGAAACTTCAAAAAGATTGAAACTTTCTTGTTGGAAAAGGTTTATAACACTAGTTTGTAATCAAAAAAGTGTTAAAAGCCAAGAAAAACAAGAAAAGTGATGAACTTTTTAAAAACAAAAACGTGTAGAAAAGCTAAAAACAACGAAACACACAAACTCAAATCACTCCTAAATCATTGTTAGGCTCTTGATACCACTTGTAGGGCCTTAAATATCACAACTTTATCACACCAATAGAAGCTTAGATGAAGAAGAGATGGTGACTTGATGTACATGTATGGCGTTAGGTTGTAGAGAGAGAGAGATGAAATATGAGAACTTTTATTATGAGAGAAACACACACAATACACACACAAGCACACACCTCAAATGAGCCTTTGAGGTGTTTATATAGTGTCATACATTATGCTCTAAAGGCTTTTCTATGAGCTTTGTCTAATGGGCTTGGTTTACATTTTCTAATAAAGGCTTACATGATATACTTAATAAGTACCAAGTCCATAGCCCAATATACTTAACTATTACAATACTTGTCGACTCAATAATGATCGTCACTTTTAATGCTAACACAAACTAAACAAATTGACAACCAAAGGAAACAACTCAAACTAAAAAAACTCGACAACCAAAGGAAACAACTCAAACTAAACAACTCGACACCACACGCTTAGCTTCAAACACGAAGGCAAACATTTTATTCAAACCACACAAGAGTTGTAAACCAGATACATTTTCATACAGACTCAAACTAAACAACTCGACAATCAAACGAAACAACTCAAACTAAACAACTCGACAACCAAATGAAACAACCCGTTTACTTTTTTTTTTGCGGCTACCTCCAGCTTTGCTTGAACTCGCACCATCTCTTCCTTTCCTTACTCTCATTTCTTTGAGATATGCGAACGTAGCTTCAAGACCTATTATTCTATTTTCCAGATTATCAACAGCAGCAGCTTCATCAAACGTGCTTGCAGCTTCATCCTCACCTCCAACAGCAGCAGCACGTTGAGCTTCAGCAGCATCTAGCTCTTCCAAATACTCTCTATAGTATGACTTTTTCCTCAACCATACCAGAATCCGGTCTCTCTGCCACGGTGCACAGTTCGCATACGAACCATATTCATCAAAAATTTGAACGCCCCAACGATTTATAATTTCATTATAAAAGAGCTCGTGTGATAAAACCTTTGCCCACTCTTGTTCCGGCGTTAAACCATCCATTGTTATGTGTGTTTTGTATATTTTTGCCGAATTTATGATTTAATATGTGTTATGTGTATGTTATAATATATATTAAAAATTTTTAGAAAAAAGTTGCAGTTTGGAGAGAAATTTGGCGCCTAAACTTTTAGCAGGGACATGTCCCCGCCAAAAATTAATGTTCTTCACTGGATACTTGTTTCGGCGGGGACATGTGCCCGCCAAAAGTATTGGCGGGAATAATACCCAGGACAATAAAGTGCAACTATTTTGGTCAAAGTTAGTAAAATACCAAAAATACATGTCCCCGCCAAAAGTAGGCATTGAAACTATTTTGGTCAAAGTTGTGATATACAAAAAATACTTTTGGCGGGGACATGTCCCCGCCAAAAGTTGGCGTTGAAAACGCAGTGAACGGTCAGCATGAATTTGTGCCAGCTCAGCACATTTTTTGTTGTTTAGCGACTTTCGGCGGAGACGCAGGCGTCGCCGCCAAAAGGCTCGTCGTCCGTCGTCCTGTTTGTTGTAGTGACAAGTATACAACATAACCCGACATTTAGTCAACGCATCCAACAATATGCAATTATTTATGTATTATGAGTTTATGACTATTTTGGGATTGGACAAGGTAAGAAGAAATTAACATGACGAATACCCAAACTACAATGATAAAGAAAAACATTACAAAACATTATTTTGTATCGAAATATTGAGTCTCCATATTCGATCCCCGACAAGTACTACTATTAAGAAACTATCTAGAAACAAGTTACATTTATCAAAGGGAAAATAATCCAAAAAAGCATCATATTTGACACTTTTTACCGTTGTATGTATTCAACTTTTTTTTTTCCTAATGTATCACTAAACTTTGTGATTTGGTACATTGTGTGTACCCGGTGACCTGATAACCGGGCTCGTCCTACGTGGAGCCGGTTGCTTGCCAACTCAGCTTGTCCTACATGCACACAATGGTAAAAAATGTCAAATATGATGCATTTTTAGATAATTTTCCCTTTAAAATTCCAAAAAACATATTTTCGAAAAAAATTTAAAAAATTCAAAAAATTTTCTATTTTTTTTGAATTTCTAAAAATATTTTTTAGAAAAAAAAAATCTAAAAAATATTTTATAAAAAAAATTGAATAAAATTTTTTTTCAAATAAATTTTTTTAAAAAAATATTTGAATAAAAATATTTTTAAGAAAAAATGTTTTTTAAAAAATATTTTTATTCAAATATTTTTCTAATTTTTTTTTATTTTTTTTTCTAAAATATATTTTTTTTCTAAAAATATTTTTTCTAAAATATTTTTTTTCTAAAAATATTTTTTCTCTAAAATATTGTTTAGAAAAAATGAATAAAAATAATTTTCTAAAAATTTTTTTAGATTTTTTTAAAAAAAATTTTCAAAAAAAATTAGAAAATTTTTCGAATTTTTAATTTTTTTTTCGAAAATATGTTTTTGGAATTTTAAAATTCAAAAACATTTTTTCGAAAACCTTTTTTTTGCTACGTGTATGCGCATTGCTATATCAAGACCCTCTAATGGTTCGTTTCGTGACGTTTCAAAGTCGAGCATTGCAGTTTTCGGTAGTGATGCTAGAAGGGCATCAGATGCAAAGCTTAACAGCTCATGTCACATATCTTCTACAAAATTATTATGTCAAAATGTGAACTCCAACCCTTCAAGATTTGGAAAGATGACCACAAAAGCCATGTTGTTTTTCTCTAAAATATTTTTTAGAAAAAATGAATAAATGTTTTTGAATTAAAAAAAAAAAAAGGTTTTCGAAAAAATGTTTTTGAATTTTAAAATTCCAAAAACATATTTTCGAAAAAAAAAATTAAAAATTCAAAAAATTTTCTAATTTTTTTTTTGAAAAAAATTTAAAAAAAAAATCTAAAAAACTTATAGAAAATTATTTTTATTCATTTTTTCTTAACAATATTTTAGAGAAAAAAATATTTTTAGAAAAAAAATAAAAAAAATTTAGAAAAATATTTGAATAAAAATATTTTTTAAAAAACATTTTTTCTAAAAAATATTTTTATTCAAATATTTTTTTAAAAAAATTTATTCGAAAAAAAATTTTATTCGATTTTTTTTATAAAATATTTTTTAGATTTTTTTTTTTCTAAAAAATATTTTTAGAAATTCAAAAAAAATAGAAATTTTTTTGAATTTTTTAAATTTTTTTCGAAAATATGTTTTTTGGAATTTTAAAGGGAAATTATCTAAAAATGCATCATATTTGACATTTTTTACCATTGTGTGCATGTAGGACAAGCTGAGTTGGCAAGCAACCGGCTCCACGTAGGACGAGCCCGGTTATCAGGTCACCGGGTACACACAATGTACCAAATCACAAAGTTTAGTGATACATTAGGAAAAAAAAAAGTTGAGTACATACAACGGTAAAAAGTGTAAAATATGATGCTTTTTTGGGTAATTTTCCCTTTATCAAATGCTCTCACCGTCCCAAACTAAATTTTTATATTTACATTTTAAAGTATTTCAAGATAAATCTTAATTTTGTATTTCAATTAATTAAAAAAAAAAAGTACTTTAATACGTTTACAATCAATCTGGTTATATATTCATATTAAAAAGTCGTCTTGAGAAAAATGATCACTTTTTTAATTTCTATATTTTAGACGAGAAAAGTTCTTTTGTGAACAAGTTTTTTTCTACAAACTGAGGGACCAATCCCCACCATCCATCTAGTTTGATCTAATGGTGGGGATTAACCTAAGATTTAAAAATGAACCTAAGTCCATGTTTCTTTCTTGTCCTTTTATCATTCTTATTTGTTCATTGTATTTTTCTTTTTTTTTTTTTTCTTTTTTCCCATTTTTTTCTCCTTATCATTTATGTTCACGCTTTTACTTTTTCTCTTTTTTTTCTTCCTTTTTTGTTCACTTTTTTTTTCAAGCTTTTTTTTTTCTTTTTTTTTCTTTTCTTTTTCTTTTTCTTTTTTTTTTCTTTTTTTTTTCCAGCACTTGTTTTGCTTTTTTTAATGAACGTTTTTTATTCATTTTTTTTACTTTTAAAAAAAATCACGTTTTTTTTTTAAATTCATATTTTTTTAAAATTCATATTTTTTTTTCATTTTCTTACGTTTTTGTCTGTTTTCATTCGTTTTCATCCATTTTTATATGTTTTCGTCTATTTTTTTTAAGTTTTCGTTAATTTTTAGACGTTTTCATCTGCTTTCAGATGTTCATCCAATTTTATACGTTTTCATACGTTTTTGTCAATTTTTATAAGTTTTCGTCCGTTTTAAAACGTTTTTGTCCGTTTTCGTCCGTTTTATACATTCTTGTCCCTTTTCAGACGTTTTTGTCGGTTTTCGGCAGTTTTATACGTTTTCAGACATTTTTGTCCGTTTTCGTCTATTTTCAGACGTTTTCGTCTGCTTTCATCTGTTTTCTTACGTTTTTGTCCGTTTTCGTGCGTTTTCATACGTTTTCGTCCATTTTCATACGTTTTAGACGTTTTTGTTCGTTTTCATACTTCTCCATCTGTTTTTATACGTATTCATCCATTTTTTTACGTTTTCGTCTGTTTTCAGACGTTTTTGTCTGTTTTCGTTAGTTTTTATATGTTTTCGTCTGTTTTCATACGATTTCGTCTGTTTTTGTTTGTTTTCATATGTTAATGTTTTTGTCCGTTTTCTTTCATTTTTATACATTGTTGTCTGTTTTTAGATGTTTTCATCTGTTTTAATACATTTTCGGCAGTTTTTACACGTTTTCATTGGTTTCGTTCGTTTTCATACGTTTTTCTCCATTTTCGTGTGTTTACTTTCGTTTTCGTCCATTTTTTTATACGTTTTCATCGTTTTCAAACGTGTTTTTACACTTTCATACGTATTCGTTTGTTTTCGTATGTTTTCATGTGTTTCTAAATATCACAATTGACATTTTTAATATCTCAAGTGATATTTAGAATATGACATAATATCACTTGTGATATTAAGAATATCAATTGTGGTATTCAGAAACGTATGAAAACGGACGAAAATGTATAAATACGGACAAAAACGTTAGAAAGTGAAAAAAACGTAAATTAAAAAAAAATGTAAAATCACTTGTGATATTCTGAATATCACTTGTGATATTCAGAATATCACTTGCGATTTTCATGTTACAAAACATTTGTTGAAAATCACTTGTGATATTCAGAATATATCACTTGTGATTTTCATGCTACAAAACATTTGTTGAAAATCACTTGTGATATTCAAACACACAATGGTGTTTTAGTATTACTTGTTCAGAATAGTTTTAGTATTGTGGTTTGTTTAGTTTGAGTTAGTTAGTGGCCTGATTTGTTGTTTAGGTGTTTGTTAAGATGTGATAGCGTCATCAAATGTAATGAGATTGTTAACTTTAACTGATGTGGGATTATTTGTATAGTGAAATAACTTTAAAATCGGAGGAGAGTTAATTTACCTCATAACTTCTATAGTTTTATATTTCATCCAAGTAGCAGTTTTCTTATATATAAGATCAATAATACATTTTATCGCCGCAACATTACACGACGCTATCACATCTTAACAAACACCTAAACATCAAATCAACTTTTTTTCGTCCATTTTTGTACATTTTTGTACATTTTTATATAAAAACGAAAGAAAACGTATGAAAACGTATGAAAACGAACAAAAACAGAAGAAAACGTAAGAAAGTGAAAAAAACGTGAATTAAAAAAATGTGAAAATCACTTATAATATTCTGAATAACACTTGTAATTTTCTGAATATCACTTTTGGTATTCAGAATATCACTTGTGATTTTCATGTTACAAAACATTAGTTGAACATCACTTGTGATATTCGGAATATCACTTGTGATATTCAGAATATCAATTGTGATTTTCTGAAAATTACAAGTGATATTCATGTTACAAAACGTTAGTTGAAAATCACGTGTGATATTTAGAATATCATTTGTGATTTTCATGTTACAAAATATTAGTTGAAAATCACTTGTGATATTCGGAATATCACTTGTAATATTTAGAATATCACTTGTGATTTTCTGAATATCACTTGTTAATTTCATGTTACAGAACAATTGTTGAAAATCACTTGTGATATTCAGAATATCACTTGTGATATTCAGAGTGATATTCAAAATATCACTTTTGAAAAAACGTGAATTAAAAAAAGCGTGAAATCACTTGTAATATTCTGAATATCACTTGTGTTTTTTGAATATCACTTGTGATTTTTTGAATATCACTTGTGATATTAAGAATATCACTTTTAAAAAAACGTGAATTAAAAAAAACGTGAAATCACTTGTAATATTCTGAATATCACTTGTGATTTTCATCTTACAGAAAAATTGTTGAAAATCACTTGTGATTTTCAGAATATCACTTGTGATATTCAGAGTGATATTCAGAATATCACTTTTGATATTCAGAATATCACTTGCGATATTCTGAATATCACTTGCGATATTCTGAATATCACTTGCGATTTTCATGGCACAGAACATTTGTTGAAAATCACTTGTGATATTCAGAATATCACTTGCGATATTCAGATATCACTTGCAATATTCTGAATATCATTTGCGATATTCTGAATATCACTTGTGATTTTCATGTTTACAGAATGTTAAAAATCACTTGTGATGTTCAGAATATCGCAAGTGATATTCAATATCACTCACGATATTCTGAATATCACAAGTGATATTCTGATAATCACAGTATATCATTTGTGATATTCAGAAAGGTATGAAAACGTCTGAAAATATTTAAAAACGAACGAAAATGAATGAAAACGGCCGAAAACATATGGAAACGGACGAAAATGTATGAAAGCGAACGAAAACGTAAGAAAACGGACAAAAATAAATGAAAACAGATGAAACCATATGAAAACGTATAAAAAAATGACGAAAACGTATAAAAACGGACGAAAACGTATGAAAACAGACGAAAATATATGAAAACGGACGAAAACGTATGAAAATGGACAGAAACGTAAGAAAACGTATGAAAACGAGCGAAAACGTATGAAAAAAATTCAAAAACAGATGAAACGTAAGAAAACGGGCGAATATATATATGAAAACGGGCGAAAACGTAAGAAAACAGACGGAAACGTATGAAAAAAATTCAAAAACAGATGAAAACGTAAGAAAACGGACGAAAACGTATAAAAACAGACGAAAACGTATTAAAATGGACGAAACGTATGAAAACGGGTGAAAACGTAAGAAAACAGACGAAAACGTATGAAAACGAGCGAAAACGTAAGAAAATAGACGAAAACGTATGAAAACGGACGAAAATGTGTGAAAACGAACGAAAACGTAAGAAAACTGACGAAAACGTAAAAAAACGACGAATATGTATGAAAAACGAAAAAAAACGTTAAAAAAAAAACAAAAAAAAAGTGTATTTTCTTTTAAAAGAAAGAAAAAAAAAGTGAAATTTAAAAAAAAAAAAAAAAAAAAAAAAGGGACAAAAAAAAGGCATGAAAAAAAAAACAACGTGATTTTTTTTTAAAATAATAGAAAAAAAAGACAAAAAGAAGGAAAAAGTGCAACAAAAGAAAATGGAAGAAAAAAAAAACGTAAATAGGAAGGAAAAAAAAGACAAAAGAAAAAAATAAAAGTGAATAAAAAGAAAACAAAAGGACAATAAAAAAACATGGACTTAGGTTGTCTATTAAATCTTAGGTTAATCTCCACCATTAGATCAAACTAGATAGATGGTGGGGATTTGTCCCTCAGTTTGTAACAAAAAGTTAGTATGTAAAATAACTCACCTCTATTTTAGACTCCATAATCTTAGTGTAAAGTGACATAATGCATTTGTAAGAAACTGAACGCATGCATGTTTTGACGGAATTCAGTTATAGATAATTGATATACTAAAATAGTAAAATCAGTATAATGTTCTAGAACTTGTTACTGATTAGATCGAGAATACATACAAAGTACAAACATCGTTTGAAAATAACAATTTGATCGTTATTATTATATCTTAAATCAACTATATTACGTGTTACGTAAATTTCTTAATAGCTTGACTTTTATGTTTGGTGTATTTCTAATAGGATGCTTGTTGAAATGAACAACTTATGTAACACTTGCGATTAATAATGTATCAGTCAAGATGGTAATTATATAGTATTAATCTAGAGCTAGACATTAAAGAAATTGCTCAAATTGCATAATCAGATTTAGTCTTCATGAATCATGATGCTATTATCTTCGTGTTATTTTCGTTGAAAAGTTGTATATCATAGGTAGATAAATTTTGAGGAATGGGGGAAAAAATAACAAAATACATGCATGCATGTTATTTCGTAGAAATATATTTTTGACAAGTTTTGTATCTGGATTTCATGACAATTTTCTTCGATCTCTAAATTTTCTACTGATATTGAACAGATTTTTGTTGTTGCTCTACAAATAGCGTTTTGAATGAAATATGGATATCCTTGAGCGAGGGTCCGATTGACAGCCTTAGGATGCATGAGACCTAGAGTGATCTCACCGCTTTTCACCTTTTGTTGAAGAATATCAAAATGGTTCATCGTCGTTACTAATTGCATAAATGATCAACGAGTTGCCACAAACTCACAAATAATCAACATTGGAACAAAGAATTATTTTAAAACGAGATTTCAACAAAATGTTATATAATCTTTTCATGAAAACATTATTCTAAGGGCTTGTACTGTGGACTTTGAAATGGTTTTTAAGGGTTAGGCCATAAGAACTATTCAATGAAATATCTACGAGGGTTGATTTATATGATAACGTACGTTGATAAAGCAAGTAACGGTTGAAGTTTTTTTTTACACACGTTATTTGGGGAAAGATAATTTTTTTGACCTAGGCGTACCCTTTGTTAAGATATTAGAATATTTAACCACTAGAGCCTTTTGGATTTTTGGTGGTGGTTTATCTCATGATGACACTATTAATGAATTTATGATCTTAGATATTACAAACAAAAGAATTCTTTATGTACGTTTTGTGCTGATCGACTTGTCAAAAAGCACTGTCGACAAAAGCTTTGTTGCGAAACATAAATATTGTTTTATTCTAGTGGAGACCTTGTTTTATGCATGCATGTGTTGTGTTGATGACGTCCTTCTTTACCGCTTCAGAGTTGTATAAGGTCAAGAAACCAAATATATACTGAAAATGTAGTAGGGTTTGCAAGCTGCTTTGTTTAGGTAGCAAAAGGATTAGAGTTGTACTGATCCTTAGTATATTACACTACCAATGACAGTGATATGCAATCCTTAAACACATCATATATTAGTCGAGCCCGAGCTTGGGAAAAATCAAGCTCGAGCTCAAGTTATGAGGCTCGAAACAAGCTCAAGTTCTTTATATATAAAAGAGCCGAGCTCGAGCACTGACAAGCTAGCTCATGCTTGGCTCATTTACACACCTAAGCGCAAGTCCTTTCGAAATATATGTCAATCTCACCATTGCCATGACAAATCTCAGCAGGCATCGTTTTTGAACATTTTTATCGCTAAACATAACCTATAGAGAAGCTGAAAGGACGTATATATAAAATCACAAAGTAAAACATGCATGATCGTAATCCTAACTTATTAGGCCATCTTTTGAAGTTAAAAGTCCAACGGGGTGATTAATTCCACGGAGACTATTATATTTTCTTCTAGCTACAACTTCGTAGCTTCCTATTGAAAGAGTAAAACTGTTTATTATTGGTATTGCCTTCAAATAGTTAACTTTTTGGTTTTTTTGGATTTTAAATGGCCTTAAACAAAACTTAACTAAGATAATAAGGTACCGAAGCTGTACGTAACATGACAAAGACCTTTTTGCCATGGTATGGACGGTTCAATCAAAGCTTTTATCAAAAACTTTGCCATCAAAGCTAATGACTTTGTAAGTCAATAGGTTGACAAATTTCCACCCATGTAAAGGATTTTCTTTCTTTGTTAATAGTGATTTCTGGCTTTTTTAGCCAACTGTAACTCACAAAACTTGACTATTAAACCCATTGGCACAAAATCCCTAATCAAATAAAGTTATTCTTTTAAAAGAAGTTAGCGAAAATCACTTCATAGTTGTTCTCTTCAAAATGTATAAATAAAAAAAGTTCTTCCTTTAAAGGAAGTTAGCGTGAATCACTTCAAAGTTGTTTTCTTCAAAGTGTACATTTATACTGAAGTTACTCGATTTTTGTTGCAAAAGACGTCCTCTTCCATTTGAAAAGTAACTATACAACGGTAATCCAAACACAAAAAGTGCATTTTCCGTATTAGTTCACCCTATTAGTATTAGCAGCAGCGAGGATAAAGGTGTTCTTATTAGAAGGTACGAGCGGGGTAACCGCGCGTTGCTGCGGAAATGTTGTGGTTAATCTAAACTCGAAATAAAACGATTGAAAAAAATTATTTTTGTTATTAAGGACTAAATTTGCAAAAGATCGATAACCGCAAGTACTCTTGAAATTAAAAATTAACCTGAGGTGATGAACAGTAATTTTTAACAGGATCGATATATTGCAAAGTTAGTCCTTTGGGACTATCTTTGAAATTATAATTTAACCTGAGGTGCTGTTTTTGTTAAATATTTAACCTCAGTGTCAAAAAAAAAAAAAAAAAAAAAAAAAAAAAAAAAAAAAAAAAAACTGTTGCTACAGTAGCGCTGCTACAGTTACCAGACTCACATATTCACTCTTTCATCAACTGTAACAAACACTGTAGCTGCTACAGTGTTTGCTACAGTACCGATTCCCCCTTTTAGTATATATAATAATAATTAGGTTAATTGGCCCAAGCCCGGTTGTTGGCTTGGACCCGTTAGGGTTTTATCATATTTACTCCATTTATATTTAACGATTAATAAAGTTCTACCAACGGGGTTCCAATGTTAAGAGCTTTAGGTCTGATTCTCAAACATAGCTAGCCACCATGAGCCGCTACCTCTATATCACCCGGTCAAACCCCAGTCGCCACTATTTATCAATTTTTTAAAGGAAAAAAATTGCGTATCCCACTGTTTTGACCATAACTCATACAAACAGTAAGGAGTTAATTGATACCATCAACGCCATTGGTTTGGTAATTAATTTCCGAAGAAAAGGATACCGAAATTGCAATTGTAGCTTCAGCAACGCGCCATCACGCGTGGTAACTAGCTGATGGATTCAACAAATGCAGCTGGCTCATTGATTTGATTATAAAGCTTAAAACAACTTTGAGTTAGTTGATCCCGGCAACGGTCTTGGAATCGTAATTAAATTCTGAAGAAAAACAAATTGGAATCGTCGCTTCCATCGCTCAGACGAGCTAGTACGAGTCGTTATAAGTCTAAAAAGTCACCAGAAAAAAACTTTACTCTTTTTTCTTTTAGATTATGTTAATATGTTCGCTGCTACAGGGCGCTATCAAATTCCTGATTATTTATTAAGATCTATCTTTTTTTGTTTTTTCTTTAGTTTTTCTCTATTTTTAAAGTAATTATAATCATTTTATTTAATTTGAGCTTTTGTGATTACGTCATTTGAATAGCTTGGATCTAGCTTGGATCCGTTAGGTTTTTTATTTGTCATATGTACTATATATTATTTGAATATTAATAAAGTTTTAAACAAAGTGGGTTCAATGTTTATCCGATTTAAGATGTCACAGACGTCTGTGAATTTTGTTTTCATAGTGTTAATTTATGTAAAAAAAATCGCTATTCATTTTAATAACATATGGTCCAAAACATCGAGTTACTAGGTCTTTTTGGGTTGGTTAATTAACAAGGGAAAATTAAAATTAATTTTTAATTAAAGCTTTTGTATCAATTTTTTTATAAAGAAATATGTACCCAGCCCCATATTTTACCAGGGTGCAGGATTACTCCCCTTTACCCAAAATATGTACTCAGTCCTCGCAAAAGAAATGTCAAATCGTTATATTTTTTTAAAAGGCTAATTGTCTAAAAATGCATCAAACTTAACACTTTTAGTCGTCGTATGTAGCAATTTTTTCCCCTGATTTGTACTACATCTGAATTTCGTACATTGTATATACCGGGTGACCTGCTTAACCATTAATAGGTTGCCTATCCAACAAACATTTGCAGCGTTAGTGCTTATACTAACAACCATTAGTCCTTTTATATATTTTCACCCGTTTTCTTACATTTTTGTCCGTTTTCGCCCGTTTTCTTAAGTTCTCGCCCGTTTTTATATGTTTTCGCCCGGTTTCTCACAATTTTGCTCGTTTTCTTACATTTTCGTCTGTTTTTATATGTTTTTGACCGTTTTCTTACATTTTCGCCCGTTTTTATACGTCTTCACCCGATTTCTTACAATTTTGCCCGTTTTCTTACATTTTCGCCAGTTTTTTTACGTTTTTGCCTGTTGTCTTATGTTTTTGTCTATTTTTATATGTTTTTGCCTAGTTTCTTACATTTGCACGTTTTCGCCTGTTTTCTTACGTTTTCGCTTGTTATTATATGTTTTAGCCCATCTTCTTACCTTTTTTGCCCGTTTTCTTAAGTTCTCGCCTGTTTTCAGACATTTTCGCCCGTTTTTATATGTTTTCGTCCGATTTCTTACAATTGTGCCCGTTTTCTTACGTTTTCCCCATTTTCTAATGTTTTCACACGTTTTTATACGTTTTCGCCTGATTTCTTACAATTTTGCCAGTGTTCTTACATTTTGCCCGTTTTCATAAGATTTCGCCCGTTTTTGGCAGTTTTCATACTTTTTTTACCCGAATTGTAATACTATTTCACACGAGCAACAAAATAATTTTTTCATCAAATTTTATCTGTTTTTATCCGTTTTTGTCCGTTTTCATACATTTTCACCCATTTTCATATGGTTTTATACGTTTTTATACTTAAGAAAAAGGTAAGAAAATGGGCAAAAACAGGTATAAGTGGATGAAAACATAAGAAAACGGAGGAAAATGTATCAAAATGTAAGAAAACAGGAAAAAAAAGATATCAAAATGGGCAAAACGGGTAAAAATTAACGAAAACGTAAGAAAACAAGAAAGAAAATCGTATCAAAACAAGCGAAAACGTAAGAAAATGGGCAAAAATGTAAGAAAACGGGTGAAAATGGACTCAAACATAAGAAAACGGTGAAACCGTATCAAAATGTAACAAAACAGGAAAAAAAACGTATCAAAACGGGCGAAAACGTAAGAAAACGTGCGAAAACATATAAAAATGGTTGAAAACAGGCAAAAATGTAAGAAAATAGGCAAAAACATATAAAACGGGTGAAAACGTAAGAAAACAGGTGAAAACTTATCAAAGGACTAACAGTCATTAGTATAAAGGACTAACGTTGCAATAATAAAATAACGGTCGTTAATTTAACCTACTCCACGTAGGACTAGCAGGTTTTGCATGTCACGGGTACACACAATGTACGAAATTCGAATGTTTAATCACACATTAGGAGAAAAAAAACATGGCTACATACAACGGTAAAAAGTGTCAAGTTTGATGCATTTTTTAAACTTTCAAAAAGTTTGTAAAATTGTATTGGTTTACTGACACTTAATAATGTGTAAAATTTTCTTACACTATCAAGTGTGATTGTTATTAAAAGACAAGATTTTCTGCACATATAATTGTAGCAATTCACACTTTAAAGTGCGGAAAAAACTAAAATTTGTCTACACTTAGGGTATGTTTAGCAAAATTAGCTGTAAGCTGTAAACTTTAAACTATAAGCTATAACTTGTAAGCTGTTAGCAATAGCTGCAGGTTGTATCTTTTTTATTTATAAATGTGTTTAGTACAGTAGCTATAAACTGTAATTACAAGGTGTAAAATAACATAAAAGGACAAATCAATAACTACCATCAACACGGTGCTTCCCTTATTAATGTAAATGTATTATCAACAAATTAAACCGAAAAAGAATTAGAACTAAAACATTGCATAAGGTTGAAATAGGAAGATATTGTATATTGAGCATGTAGTGGCATTTCTTTATATTTTATTAAGAAAATTACTTTTATAATCTAAAAACAATATTCTAAACTGAGGATAACAATGGTTTTTAACTTTTTATTTCATGAGGTGTACTTTGTAAACAAGATTTGTACGTGAGATTTGGTGCAAGACTGTAAGGATATGTGCGTAATTTTGCACTTTAACAGCCCCAATAAAATTTTATTTTTGGGTAAAAGGTCAAACGACCCGGTAAATATATTACTCCAAAAAACATTTAAGTACAACGGATATGAGTGAGTCCCATATCTCAGCCCGTTACATAGGCGAAGAGCTTACATAACAAGATACTTCCTATTTTCTAGACAAGAAAACAAAACCACTACCACATCATATTTAAAAACGCGGACAAAAATATAAACTACTTCTTACGACCTTGGAGATTAAAGCCATAAATGGCATTAAGAGCATCCAATTCCCCTGGAAGATCATGAATTTGCTTCGAGTAATCATCATAGTCATCAAACTCATCTTCACGCTCTTGACTTCTACCAAAAAGATTAGCAGATTCGTCGAACGTGTTAAGAACCTCCTCCTCCTCACTATCAGAAACCACAACCTCACCCACCTTGGAAAATGGGTTAGCCCTCTTAGTGACAGAGGCAGACGGAACAGGATGACCATCATCATCCACAAGAGTACCTTTCCCATCAATAAGAAGCTTTTCAAACTTACTAATTTTGTCAACTAAAGGAGTAGAACCAACTTCCTTAGTTCCCATTGAATCACTCACAAGCGGTTCTTGTGATGTAGCACCAGTCTTAATCGACTCATCCACATTAACTTCCATTGTACTGCCAGCATCCACATCCATACTGGTGTCATAAGTAGGAATACCAAACGTATCCGTATCATCCATATTAAGCGCATCAAATTGGTTAGATGTAGAGATCGTTGTTCCACTCGTACTAGCCACATCAGAAGTCTTCTTCTTACTAACATTAACTTTCTTGGGTACAGTAGGAGTCTTCTTTGGCTGATATTCAAAATGCTTACCCACAACCGGTTTAGTAAAACCTCCGCGACCCGTATTCGAGGCAGCTTGCTTTCCCTTCTTCTTATTGTTAACAGTCTGAAAACCATCGTTTACATTCTTAGAAGGTTGAGCAGTCGGTATCACACCCTTAGGACAATCCACCAAAACATGTCCAAACACCTTGCATTTATCACAGCGAGGCGGTTTCCACTCATATTCTACACGGATCTTCTCAATAGTCGAACCCGAACCGTCAAGTAAAGGAATCTCAACAGTAAGGCTGTCCCTAAGTACCTCATCCGACTTCACTTCAATCATACATCTAGCAAAACTACTCCTACCCCAAGATTCTTTGCACATCTGACTAGTAAAGGCATCCAATCTCTTGGGAGTCCCAATCAAAGTAGCAAGCAAACTAAGCCCATCATCAGAAAACATTGCTAAAGGAACATCATGAAATTTAACCCACACCGGAATGTGAGTTAAATCCTCTTTTAACAAATTGGTATTCAAAGTCCAAGGTTTAAGAATAATAGGAACATTACGTATCAACCATGGACCATTATCAAGCACATCATCAACACTTTTCTTCGAAGAAAACTTGAAAAAGAAGAACCCCTTAGCGTTCATCATTACCTTTTGTAACCCATACTTAGCCCACGCATTGCGAACATAATAATCCACGACAGGAAAAGCAAGACGCTGACCAAGGAAATATCCATAGAGAGTATTCTCAAACCTCATGTTCACCTCTTCCACTACCTTCATTGGGACTGAAAGGTCAACATTATCCTTCTTATTGCTGCTTTCTAATCTCCGAAAATTAGACACGTGTTTCTAAGATTCATTAGAAGCAACACCCGCATAAGAAACCGACTTCACTCCCTTACCACTAGACTCAGGTGCAGTAGGGACAGAAGTAGCATCAGGTGAAGAAGCCATATCAGTAGCAATATCATGTTGGATTTTGTTCATGGCTTCATCAAAATTCTTATGCGCATTAGTAATCAATTGTTCCACGTAACCCTCTTTACTAATGTTAGTATTAGCATCATTACCAAGTAGAATCGGCTCCACTTGATTAATAGGCTAATGACTAGTAACCGTGCCAACGTTAGCACCATTACCCTCATCCACCACATTAGCATCAGCATTCCTACCCAAACCATTACCTTCATCCACCACATTAGCACCAGAATTCTGAGAATCCAAAGCCCTAACAACATTGCGTATTGGACTCCCATCAGAAGTAACCTCATCATTACCCTTAAACCGTTTCATACTAGCTGCCAACCCCTCAACATCCACGTTAAGATTACCTTTAAGCTTGGAAGCATCAGCAGCTTTAGAATTTAAGAAACCCTTATTAATCATCTCCCAAAAAACCCACGACCACTATAACCAGATCAGACAACACGCATGTAATCAAGGAAAAAAAAATATAAACCCTAATCGCTTAGGGTTATAAACGTTAAAGAACCAGCACTTAACCTCCGGTCATAATAAACCACATGCACTTCCAATATGTAATATGATAACTAAAACCCACAATAAGTAAATCAACCAATCAGCGATCAAAGTAACACCGACCCACGATCATAAAATCAAAGATCAGTTACCATGCAATAAAGGACAGATCGAACAAAGTAAATCAATATACCACCGACCCACGATCACATGTAACAAAAGAATAATAAATAAGGTCCGGTTAGTATTAATTATGAATGACGAAAACGAAGAGAGAATAAAATTTTCAAGGGATTCGCTTTTTCTCTTTTTTCGCCAGAGAGAGTTTTTCCTAGGGTTTTTTTTTTAAATCATTAACGCTGCCCCAATAAAATTTTAAACGCTTGATTCAACAGCTTTTCGTTTTGGAGCTGTTTGCTCAATAAAAAAGTTTGAAGGTAGTATATCCAAACAGAGATTTTTAGTTTGGAGGAGCTTTATGTATAAAATAAAAAGCTTACAGCTCAAAAATACTCAAAAAAAACTCCTTGCCAAACAAGCCTTTATAAGTGGGTAAGTCAAGTGTAATGGGGATAAATTGGAGTTATGAATTGAAGTGGCACACTTATGAGTGTGTAGACTACATTCTAAAGTGTGACTTATTTTTATTTTTTTACTTGTTTATTTTTATTTTTAAAATTTTTATTCTTTTAATTCACACTTGGTAGTATACTCAGTTTTTACACATTATTAAGTGTTAATAAAACACTAAAATTTTATATATTTTTTAGAAGTGCGGAGAAAAATGGTCGTGGCTTTGACATTGCTTTTGTAGTGAGTTATTAAAATTACTGGTTCGCTGAATATTAGGAATTTTAAGACATATCATAAAAGTATTATATAAGCTCGTTAGACCTTCCGTAACAGGACCACGAAGACAGAGTCTTAGTGCTTGCTTTGTATAAGACGCGTTATTCTTATTACATCTCACATGGAGCATGCGTCTAACATGACAATTTTGCAAAACTCGGTCTTGTGGACAACTGAGTCGTGCAATGTATGTTTTTGAACAACTTTGAAGTGGCCACGCCAATTTTTTGAAAAGGGACGACTTTACCTGGTTTGAGTCTGTATGGCAGTGGGTTCAAACTTCGTGGATTAGTCGGCCAAAAAGTCAAAAATCACGGTTACCAAAAAAAATATGCGTTTTTTCTGTTTGTGTGTGTGTTTTGGTGGGGTATATATGTGTTTAAATGTAGTATATTTTGATGATAAAGTTTGTTGTCTTATTACATTAAGTTTGATGATGAAATTAGTTGTAGAAAGAAAAGTTGAGATCGCAGTGTTTAGCCTCTTGATTACACTTAGGTGGTGTTTGTTTTTTTAGATGCTCTGATGAATCTGAACCGTACATCTGAATCTGAATCTGAGGTGTAAATGTCTGAATCTGACCGTATCTGAACAAAAAAAAACTCATGTTTGAATCGCACATTTGCTTGCTTGTACTTTTTTTTTTTAAATGTCAGCAAGAGGCAACAAGAAATATTCAGACACACCTCTCAAGTCTAGATCATTAAGATATTACTGCCTCTGGACGCGTCTGAGAAAAAAAAAAAAAAAAAAAAACGGTTTAAACGATCAAAATGTCTGACCACTTTGAACGATTCAGATTAAAAGATTGTTAAGAGTCTCTTTATGAAAAACAAACACTACCTTAGTCTTAATTATGTGTAAAACATATAATATAAAAGTAACTTCATACAATACAAACATGCAAATTATCGTTCGATTGGACAATATCTCGGAGAAACATGTTTAGTTGAGTTTGTGACATCCCATAAATAACACGAATGAATGACAAGATAGTTTGGGTAGCCCTGGATACAAATGATGACATAAGAAACCTATATATTGCGTAAATAGGGTGACAAAATACTGACTGTTAGAAACGTGCAGTGTCTACATAAACACATATCTTTTAAGTTAACTTGATCACGTAACAAAGGACCCAGGGCTTAGTTTTTTTTTATTAAGATTCAGGTTCAGGCGGCTTATGGTCCTGGCTAACCTAGCTAGTCTACAATATGGCTATCTAGGTCACTAGTTACAGTGGTCTATTGGACCCTGGTTACATATTTTGCCCCATCTTTATCCATACATTACTCCATTTTTCCCTTTACGGAATAATATGTAGTACAATTCAACCACTACATTGGTTGATTCTACTTTTGGATTTTAGTCACTCCATTCCCTTAGCTTTTGTATCTAGCTACTTACTATTAATACGTATAAGAATAGGAAGGTTTCTAGTTATCTAGTATGATTAACTTGTAGTAATTTAAGATGTACACTTATGGCTATGCTTCAAATCCAAAGTTGTACTCGGCCTGGTCGAATATATAACCGATTTAGTTAACCAATTTAATCGGCAATCGAACCAGTCAAAGCGTAAATAAAAACTCGGCCGAGTTATATAACAAACAAGGCTTTAAATCCTTGCTTAGAAGGTGTTTGCAACTTTATTACTTTAGGAGTTTAGTGATATGAATTAACATAATACTATATTTCTAGGTTATTACTTTATTTGCGATTTTAAAACCGTAAATAAACAACCTCTTATATAAATTAGACGGCCACTTGTGCATAGCTGCGATGGTGTATAGTAGCATTAATTTGTGTGTGCATTTTTTTTCAACAATATATTGTGTGG
Organism: Artemisia argyi; assembly: GCA_030686995.1. Classification (NCBI taxonomy): domain Eukaryota; kingdom Viridiplantae; phylum Streptophyta; class Magnoliopsida; order Asterales; family Asteraceae; genus Artemisia; species Artemisia argyi. The sequence goes on from CM060695.1 coordinate 28,535,395, forward strand.
AATATGTGAGAGTGAAAAAAGTTAGTGATTTAAATTGTAATTAAGTATTTGAATGTTTAATGGATTTAAATTTAACTAAATTTTTTGTCTAATAATATTACTCATTTTTAAGTTTTGAGCAAATATATTTTTCTCTTTACATGTAGTATAGATGTAGATTAACTATCATATCTTTCTAAGTTGTTTCCCAAAACTACAAGTTTCCTACTTTATTACTTTGATTGTTTACTGATGTGATCAAAGGTACTGCAATAAATAAACCTAGTTGATAGTAAAAACTGAAGCGATGTCCAAAACCAAAGGTTAAAGTGTGGGTTTTTGTTTCAAGGTTAAAACTACTTTTATGTATATGTATAGAAGGCTTGAGGCTTGAGCAATGCTTTCTCAAGAAATTTAGGATATGTAGGCCCGTTCTTTTAACATTTCCCCATGGGCTTAGTAGCCCATTTTAAATTAATTTGTATGCTTCAGCCCATGACATTATTTTGGTGCAGTCCATGACTTAATAGCCCATTTCATTCATCTTGTCATGTTATGGATATTTTAATTCACACGGTTCATGTAAAATGTACCATCTACATTAGAGGTGCAAATATAGAACCCTTTTTTTTTAACCGAGAAAAAACCGCAACCGGTTTTTAAAAGAACCGAACCGGTTAGACCGGTTTTCGAGTTTTTCTTCAGACCGGTTTTTTCCGGTTATATACTCGGTTTTATCCGGTTTTTAAAAATAACCGGTTTAAACCGGTTTTATTTATTTTTATTTTTTTAATATTCATACCCTTAAAAAATATATATTTTCGGTATATATAAATAAAATAAATAAAAATGTAAAAAATTTATAAAAATATTCGGATATAATAAAAGATTTTAGGAAAAATAATTATTTTTACTATTTTAATTAGAAAGTAATATTTTTAATAATTAGGGTTTTATAAAAATAAAAAAAATAACAAATAAGGTGTGTTTGGATGTTTTACCGAGCAAGAAAAGAAAAAGAAAAAAAGGAGGAGGGAGGTGGTGGCTCGTGGTGGTGTTGATGGTGGTGCAAGGGGCGGCGGCTAGTAGTGGTTGGAGGGGTTTGGGGTGGTTTTGATTCAATCGACTTGTACTTCCGGAACGAGTACGTCCCAATCTATCTTTTGGTGTAATAAAATAAAAGTGGCCGGAAAATTTTTCCGGCGACCGGAAGTTGGCCGGACGTTGGTGGTGGCCGGCGGTGATAGAGAGAGAGGTGGGAGAAGATTTTGTAGAGAGAATATTAGAGTGTGTGTTTGTGTGTAGAAATGAAATAAAATAATTATTAAAGAGTATTTATATTAGTGTGTGTTTGTGTGTACAAATAAAATATTTTGTAGAGAGAGTATAATGTTTGAAAATATATTATGACAACGAGCAACTTTACATGCTTTTAATGATAAACTTCTTAATAAAAATAGGTCCGTTATAATAAAAGTTATGATTGTATAATTATATTGTTTAAATAAAAGTTATGAGAATATTGTTTAATTATTTTTTTGATAATTAACAAGTTTATTAAATAAATGTTCGAAGTTTTTAGTAAAATTTCAGAAAAAAAACGAACCAGTAAATAACCGATAAAAAATCCGATTCCTAACATTTATAACCGAAAAAACGAACCGATAAAAAAATCGATCCCGAAAATTTATAACCGAAAAAAAACGATTCCAAACATTTATAACCGACGAAAACCGATTCCGAAAAACCAAAACCGAACCGAAACTGATTATTATAAAAACTGGTTTTTTTAAAACCGGTTTTTCTAAAACCAAAAACCGAAAAAAAGAACCAATTTATTTGCACCTCTAATCTACATAGAACTCCACAAAAAATTAATAGACATAAAAATCTTAACCTCGTACCCACTGGGTCGTTTACCCGAATGAGGTAGCATTCAGTAATCGGGAGGGAATGAACAAAACATTAATTGTGTTTTTATTCTTTTCATGCTACATATTACAAGCAATCATTAATTTTATATTTATTATATATATTTATATAATAATAATAATTATACTAATTAAATAACCCACATGACTTCTTGAATATGTAGTTTTTTTTCTCTCTTTATAAGTAGTCTTTTACTTGTATCATCCTTCTATGTGGGATAAATATAACTATAATGTAAGTGATTTTTAGAATTTTGTATGATGTTATTATTTAATGACAACTTGTGACTACGAGTTATTGTCAACTAATTTATCCTCATACCTTTACAATATAACAACTACCGACTCAGTATTGTTACAATATCACGTGGATAATCTCCAGTTTTTATATGAAAAATATTGTCATTATATAAAATGATTCAAAACTAAAATTGTCGTCATCCGATATCTATGTATCGTAAAATATATAATTAAAAGAAATTTTCGCTAAATATTACAATTGCATGGTACCCGCCGCTGCAACGCGCGGGTACCCTGCTTGTGTGTGTGTGTGTGTGTGTGTATATATATATATATATATATATATATATATATATATATATATATATATATATATATATATATATATATATATATAGGGAATATATTAGCTATAATTAATTGTAGCCAATTGGTTACAACTTTGTGCTAAAAACTGTGAGTCCCTGATTCTTTATTGTGGGTCTCAGATTTATTGTGTGTATATTTTTATGAAGGATTGTAGCTGGTTGGTTACAAAAATTATAGCTAAGCTATTCCCATATATATATATATATATATATATATATATATATATATATATATATATATATATATAATCCGGTTCCATTGAGAAGACTTTTAGATTGAGAAGAGATCTTGACCATCCAATTTGAATCATTTAATTAATTATTTAAAATAATAGTAAGGGTAAATAGGTAATTGAATCAATGCATTTAGAGAACAATATATCCCTACATTTTTGCTTTCCAAAAATTTAATTTTGGGACTAATAAACTCGTATCACATAGATTTATTTTTTTTTCTACGTGATTTCAATTTCTATAAAATTTACTCCTACAATTATGGTCCAAAATTCGAATTTTAAAACCATAACAACCACTAATTTATTGTTTTCTTCTTAAAATCCCACGTAGTTGTTTTTTTTTTTTTTTTTTTGAATCAATCAATTCACTCTATTGTAATATCAAATCAAATCTAAATAAAATACTTTAGCAACTATACGATTCATTTTATGATATTTTATATGCCTTTGGAATTTTTTTACATGATTTTCGCATATGATTCATCTTTTATTCTTTTTATCATCTTTTATATGCCTTTTAGAATTTTTTAACATGACTTTCGTATATGTTGTGGGTTTTGTATTTTTAACATGTCTTACGTATATGTTTTATTTTGAAACGGATTTTGAATTAAAAATAACACTGAGTAGGTGAATCATAATCGAATAAGTGAATCAAGTAAAAAGCTCGTTATTTTTATTTTGAATCATATTCGTATTAGTGAATCAGTGAATTTATTTGATGGGGTTGTTCTTGTCATTGCATATCGAAACAAAACACTTCTCTAAGTCAATCGTTTTTCTTATTTAATAATCCTTAATATCTCACACAATAATGATTCACCACTATGATTCAATATTAATATAATGATTCATATTTATGTCATAGAAACACAATATCAGTTATGAGATGGATATAAACAAAATGATTCTATGATTCAATATTAACACTAATCGTTTGTCTCTTTGTATCCATATAATTCGAGTTCATATAAGAAAAGGGTATAAAAGTAAATGAATCATTCAAATTTAATTCAAAAATAATGAATGTTACAATTATGACCAAAATTTCGAATATTTTAACCCATAATAACAACAGGTAATTGATTTCTCTTAATCTTCCACGTACCTATGTTCTTTTTTGTGAGTCAATTCAAATCATCTTCATTGTAATAGCAAATCAAAATAAAATTCTTTAGCAACCATATGATTCATTTTTTGTCGGTTTCTATTAAAAAAAAAAAAAAAAATGTTAAAAAGAACTTGTCTAATAAGTTGGTATTTCTTTCGTATATTTTTTTTGAACCATAAATAAAATTGAGTAAGTGAATCGTAATCGAATAAGTGAATCATAAGTAAAAACTTGTTAGTTTTAATTTTGAATCATATTCGTATTACTGAATCAATGATTTACTTGAGGGGGTTATTCTTGAGTCTTTGTATATCGAAATAAAATGCTTCACTAAGTCAATCCCTTTTTTCTATAAATCCTTAATATCTCACACAATAATGATTCACTAGTGCACTATAATTCAATATTAATGTAATGCTTCATATTCATGTGTCACTTATTTGATGGGTATTAACAAAATGATTCTATGATTCGATATTGACAATAATCGTTTTTCTCTTCGTATCCATAGATCGAGTTCATATAAAAAATTTGAATCTTTAACGATTGGTACTTAACGAATTACTAATGAATTATTTTGAAGGATACAAAAAGATGTACGTATTGCATGAATCCTTTTTTTTTTTTTTTTAAATAAGAATGGAGCAATTACTTGAAATGCTTACAAATTGCTGTTGACGGAAGTGAAGAAAAAAGGAATCAAATAATTATTAACGTAGTCACATAATGAATAGCAAATGGAAATATCAAAAAATGATTCAGGAATCAAAAATGATTAGCGTAGTCACATAATGAATAGCAAATTAAGAATGGAGCAATTAATGTACTCCGTATTAACTTTCTAGAGATTTTGTAGGAGCGAGCAAAAGATGTATAGCAAATGGAAATACCCATCATACCCTTTTTTGATTTAATGAGATTAATGGCTAAGATCACTTCTCAATCTAAAATTCTTCTCAATCGATCCGGACTCTATATATATATATATATATATATATATATATATATATATATATATATATATATATATATATATATATATATATATATATATATATTATAAAGCATGTATGCCTACTATTAATAGAATACTTAAAATTAAGCCTTACAACTTCTAAAGCTATAAGTACAACAACAATTGCTACTTATAGAAATTCCTATCATATTTAATTCTAACATACAATTAATACTAACATTAAATACAATAAATCTATATTACTTATAAAGCATTTATCACCTTTTCTCCTATTAATTTTTTAAGACTTCCTAAAATAGATGTTTAAGTAAATACAAATAAAGAAGCATAATTTACAAGTATTTAAAGCACAAATAAAACTAAAAAAATACTATTCAAGACATACAATTACTATAATACACAATTTAATTCACCCCTTCACCAAAATATACAACTATTTAAGCACAATGTACAATGTTGGTCCCTTTTACTTGGTTAACTATAACTACAAAGCTAAAGTAACCAGGTTCTATGACATTTTGACAAAGATGAATAAAAGATTAACAATAAAGTAACGTAAATATAAGAGACAATATTTTTCAACGTTTAATTCTTTATTAGAAGTTAATCAAAAAGAATCGTACCCAAGTGTTTGCGAAATAACACTTGGGATTGAAAACGACAAGTATGGTATTGACTCCTCACTAAACTCAATCTATGTTGAGTAACAACTTTTAGGACCCACTGAGCTATCTCAGGGGTTATGTTGTTCTTTGGAGGAGTAAAAGTGGTTTGTGAATATCACATGGCTAGGTCTCCTTCTGAAGTAGAACAATTCTCTTTCCAGTCTCTTCCAAATTCTCCTCCCACGAAAGTTACTCTTCCAAAATATCACATGGAGTTTTTTCTGACGTAGAATTGTCAACAAAAATACGAAGATGATCCTCGTGTTTCTCTTTCATTTCTGACATACCAATACGTCATACTATGACAATTTGTCCAAGTATTTATGAAAGACACGATTTATTAAATCCATAGGAATAGTCAAAACAGTAGCCAATACAATTGGCATCACAACGCTCATAGAGATCATAACGAATACGAGAAGAAATTCTAGGAACATCCTGCTCTTCACACAACCATGATACGATTTAGCTTCCAGAATTCAACCTACCACTTCATGCTATAATCATTCTCCTCCCTAACTAAAACAGAAGCACTTCAAAGATATACTCTTGCACAGATAAAACCACTTCCTAGAAGCCGGCTCTTCAATTCTTACCATTCCACTGATTTCAGTCACAACGGAGTTTCAGAATTAAGTAAACACCACTCTTTTACTGATAAAGTTCCCGAATTAACCAACTTACTATTCTCAGGCACTGCTCAAAATAACATATGATCCCAATAAGTTCAAGTTATATGATGTAACTATTATCACGTTGGCCAGGCGTCATAATGTTTGCATCATATACACATGCCTCTATTGCAATCACATTATATCTCGAGTTGTGACTAAACAAATTCTCATAACCAGATCAAAACAACTTCCCGTTTGGTTGCTAATCTTAGTAGTTCATCAATGAACGCATCACGAAATTTCAAGCAACCGAATAACTCTCAAGCCGAGATTCATCAAACGAAGTATCTTCACAATCGCGAGGGATTAACGTACGAGTTTTCAAAACAAGGGTGATTATAATTATTTACCAGGTTGGGAACCACGGTGCAGAATTTTGAGTTTCTCCAAATCGCCAAAGATGACAAAAATAATATGACCTTGTTAGCATTTCGATGCTCAGTCTACAAATCTGTAACCAGAATAATATCGAATCGAACATTTCCAACAAAAACTGATTATCAGAGCAAACTCCTCTTCAAATATCTTCAAAACGTACTGAACAATTCGGATACTCGTGACGGATAATCACAAGGTTTCTCATAGAAATAGGATAGGTAGGGCAGAAATCAACAGTGTAGAGGAAACTTCAATATGCTTATCAAAAGCCATAGAATGTGTCGAACACATCAGATTCCTACATATGTGAATTCTCTGAACGGACGAAAAGGCATCTAAACGAATGATAACGAATCAAGGATCGAAGTTCGAAAGAGAAGTGATAACTTCAGGAAGTGAAACCTATAAGGCATAACTACGAGGTCTTAAAGCATTCTAACCTATGCTGCGAATCCTGATAAATCTTCTAAATCTCCGGAACAAATGATCTTATAAGGTCTTATCTAAAAGCAGAGGCCAAATCAGAGTGATGCGGAAGCAAGATAATGAACTAATGTCTTATCATATAATCTACCCAATCCTCACCGGTCATACTAAGCTCTTAAGGGGAGAAACCTAAAGCAAATCCTTCCAAGGTTATTCCATCAGCTCCTAAAGTGCAAACCTAAGGGTCCAAATTTTCACAGGCCATAACTTACGTACTACAAGTCGCAGCCTTAGCTCTGATACCATAATTGTAACACCCCAACCCGACACGGGTCAAAATGCCACATTATGGTGTCCATCAGAACATACAAACGCAAGCGGAAGACTTATAAACATAAAAGTTACAAAGGTATTCTAAGATAATAAAGAAATACTAACTCTGTACAAGATGAGTTTCAAAACTGAAATACAAGTCCAACTAAATCTAACTGAATCCAAATCCAAGTCTAATCCAGAGTAGATGGGTGTCTAATCATCAGGGTGGTCCACTAAGAGCTCCTATGCACTCTTCACACAACCCAGCTTCCAACCTAATACCTGCCGCAGGAAAAGAAATGCGGTTGAGCTTAAAAAGCCCAGTGAACAGATATATAACAAAGCGAATAATCAGAATGTATATAAGTATAAGAAAAGAAATCACAAGCTCCTGCTGAAACGAATATCATATGTCAAGTGCATAAGAGATCAACGATTACTGAATAAATATTATAAGTCAAATGAATAATGAGTATGAAGAGTCAAGTGATAATATGAATCATATAGTAACCAGAATCAAAGAGCACGTATCAACAAAGGCTTGTCTAACGAGATACTCGAATAGACATACGACATATAGGAAAGCCACGAGCCGACCTAACGAGATACTCGAATAGGTCTCAAATCACATAATCACATATCCGTCAATTCATAGGATGTACATAGAGGGGGCGACCTCCAAGTACCAGACGTGAAAGGGGTACAAGGCACGTACAACCAGTCACCAAACCAAATCGTATCATATCATATCAAAACAAATCCTAGGATGCATCCATACGCCCCCCACAAACAAATCATATACAAAGTGGCCAAGAGATCTCATATCATATCATAATCAGACGGGGACGCCGGGGACTAATCACACCGCCCCAGATAGTGTCATGCCATTGGTGCCTTAATGACAAGCCCATGGTACCTCCATGAGAAGACTAAAAACTCGGGCATCAGAACAGAACAAATCAGAACAAACAAGCAAACAAAGCTATCCATAATCATAGCAGAGCTCCCAGAGCATAATAGAACAGAATCTCATATCAAAGAGATAGTAATCAGATCATCATAACAGAATGGATAGCAAACAGAATCCTATCAAAGGATAATATCAAACGGATAATCACATATATTTAAGCAAAAGGGGTCATAGCAAAGGCTCACATCAAAAGGATCATATCATAGCAAACGAATCAAAGTCAAGGATCGAAAAGTCATGAGATCAGAATCCTTACTGAGAAAGGATAGAATATCTGTACCTTAAACCGTAAATGCAAACACGTCAGAAGACATACAGATCGGAAGTTACTCCTTCTTCAGCGAATCTACATGTAATCATGATCGGCTTATTATTACTTATTCTAAATCAGATTTTTCATTTTTTTCGGCTTTCCATTTTTAGTAACTTTCCCGATTTAGTAAGTTTCCATGTTTAGTAAGTTTTCCGAATTAGTAACTTTGATACTTTAGGTTTATAAATGACCATTAAATAACTTAAGGGTTTAATTACCAATATAATGGTTTAGGGTTAATTATGTCAAATTAATGAAGTTTAGAATCATAAATGTGAATTATCAAAATTTAATATTTAAAATGTCAACTTACTAACTTTGCGGTTTATACTATAAATAAATATCAAAGTGACCATTTAATACTCACTTGTTTAAAAGTTATAATAACATATGTATGACTTCATTTTATCTCCACGCACGACGCGAAATAATGAAGACAAGAAACATATGATGGACATCAACGATTAATGATTTCTCGACCACAACATCACCACGACTCACACAACACATACGAACATATATCGTAATTACCATACGTACACCATGCATGTCTCCAAGCAAACGACACACAAATTATAATAACACGTGCATACTTATAGTATCTCAACTTTCTTTTGAACAGCCAACATCCACACAACTCTATGTTATCTAATATCTACACACAACCGTTATTATGGTTTTAATGACACATAAATACATGCATACAGATGTAACACGAGGCACACACACTCACATGCTCCCTATTTGATGGCGAGACCCACTGATGAAGTAAAACAATTTATGCCCAAGTCCTTTGACTCCATTTATTCGAACCACACACGCACACATTCACACACTTAACTTTTGCTTATTATACTTAGTTATACATGGCTATTCATTCCCATATGATCCCATGCATACACATCAGACACAACATAAAATCTTAACCAAACCATGACCTTCTTCATAAAATACCACGGATGCCTTTCTTTCTATTTCTTTATTTCACTTCGAGTCAGAATAAACCGACATGCATTCATTCTTTTATTTGTTAGCTCGTATGTTATTAGGTTACATGTTTTTCAGATCGAATATACAACAACTAGAAGAAAACGTGACATGCGAGTCGAATACAAGATATCGATCGGCTTAGATAGGCTTTCAAAAATGTTATGTGGAAAATAGTTGTGATTTCATGTGATCCTTTATTTGATTAAAGCATGCTAGCCGATTATGAGACACAACACACGATTGAAACAGAAACAATCAAGGGAAAAATAAACAAGGTTAGAAAGGGTTACCCTAGTAGTGCGACCAAGGAAGAAAACAATGACTAGGTCGATAGCCTAGCCACGCCACAACCCAGACCAGAAACTCCAACACCCCTCGAATCAGTAATCAGACTCACGTTTGAAACTCCTTGTCGACAAGAATAGAACCCACGACCTAAATACCTTCGACTCCTAAATCAACCACGATCAAAACCCTCCAACAGGAGACCACAATCGACCCTTCTTGTGAACTTTTTGAATTGAACGAGGATGAGAAGAAGGGTACCAGCCGCACTTTGTATTATTTTAGGGTTTATGTGTGAAGATGAAATGTGATATACGGATGAAAAGAGTGAGCCACAAATGAGGAAGATAGAACTGCTTGGAGGTATATTTGTTCTTAGGGTTTTCTGTGATGGGAGTAAATGAGAGGCGGGATCCGGTTTTGCATGGGAGTGAGTTACATAAGGGTGCCGAGTTTTGGGTGAGTAAAACAAGTAACAAATATCTTCTAATTTTTCAAATGATTTGAGCTTATCTCATCATATCACAGCCGTGTGGATTTGTTCCCAAATTGTAGAAATCGGTCTATAGAAATGTGTAGGATATATTCAAGGTAGTGCACAACCTTTTTAATAATTAACTTAGGCTAGGATTTTAATTCAGGTTAGTTTATGATATAATTGGTTTAGGTTAGTGGTTTATACTACTAGGTAATATTAATTCATAACTCAAAGTTTTAAATGATATATGATTTAAATTCATACTTAGGTTATATCATAAACTGGGGAAAAATGATGATTCGAAATTTTGGGTTTTACAACTCTTTCCTTCTAAAAATAAAATTTTTGTCCTCGAAAATTGGAGTCGCATAATTTAGACTTAGGCGTAGCAAATCACGAAGAACGACAACCAAATACCTCATGCTAGGAGAGGTCCTTCCAACAGAGTCTTCACAAACAGAAAATTTCTCATGACTCGATCCTGACAAACTCGGATAGCCCCAGGCACTACTCATAACACAAATCGTAATAAATCTGATCCAACGAATGCTAAACAAATGCGTAACAGATGACAGATGACAGATGATAGTTGAAATCTCACAAAGAGATACACGAAACATATATACCTACGAAGCAAATACGGAGATAGTACTAAACGATAAACTTCATCAACTCTTACCAAATCCTGAACGGTCAAAGGAACTTGCTAATAATCATTGAAGCACATACCGAATATCAAACGTATAAAGATTCTGATAAAGAGATGGGAATTATACTCGTATCGAAGATTAACTGAGCACATATCGGAGTATCAAAATGTATCGGAAGGCATAACATAATAGGTAGAATAATCTTACGGATAAGAACGAATCCAAGGTATAACGCGTCGCGAACCAAAACTTCCCCAAATGCCAAGACGTCTAACTCTTCTGTGGAGAATAATCATACGGAACCACAACTCCCAGTCTACATCCCAATCCACAATAATAACTAATCCATTAGTTGCTGTAATTGACTCTGAACCTTCAGTTTGTAGCTTTTCGACCTTATTCAACATGGTATTCCACATCTTCATTTAAAAAAAAATCCTAAAAGAACATCTTTTCACTTGCATGCCATCTTTCTTAGTCAAAAAACACAACCAAGCTAAACACTTGTCAAATTTCCTGTTCCACACATCTTCCAAGTTCAAATAGTTATTATGTCTGTCCATCTACCTGAAGATGAGAAGTCGTACTAACATCCCGAGTCAAATCCCCATAGTCTTCTGCACCTCTTCTGAAAGTGTGCTACAAAATGCGATTCTCTGTCACACTCACTGCATGTGCGCCATGTAGCTTGAATGATCTTCTGTCGAAAGAAATCTCTGCCAATCTTCCAAATGAGCCGCCCTAGTCACACGATCCACTGCAACTCAATTCATGTTGTTCTTCCTCCTAAGTGGAAATCACCAAGGTAGTCACTACCATCTTCATACCATCCTGTCCAGCTCCTGCTTCAAGCCTCTATACATATTAGTACAACTAAGATGAATAGAGTTGATAGAACTGTGTGCTTCACTTCAAAACTGCTTCCTTCCATCCTCTAACATAGCTAATCTTCTTCCTTCCTTCTCATGAGCTTCTTCATGGTTGCCACAATTTACTCTCAAGTCATGCGCCGGATATTTCACCTTCTACGGTTCTAGTTGAACTCATGCATAACCCAAATCTTCTTGTCTTGCATAAGGACATGGCTAGGTCTCCTTCTGAAGTAGAACAATTCTCTTTCCAGTCTCTTCCAAATTCTCCTCCCACGAAAGTTACTCTTCCAAAATATCACATGGAGTTTCTTCTGACGTAGAATTGTCAACAAAAATACGAAGATGATCCTCGTGTTTCTCTTTCATTTCTGACATACCAATACGTCATACTATGACAATTTGTCCAAGTATTTATGAAAGACACGATTTATTAAATCCACAGGAATAGTCAAAACAGTAGCCAATACAATTGGCATCACAACGCTCATAGAGATCATAACGAATACGAGAAGAAATTCTAGGAACATCATGCTCTTCACACAACCATGATACGATTTAGCTTCCAGAATTCAACCTACCACTTCATGCTATAATCATTCTCCTCCCTAACTAAAACAGAAGCACTTCAAAGATATACTCTTGCACAGATAAAACCACTTCCTAGAAGCCGGCTCTTCAATTCTTACCATTCCACTGATTTCAGTCACAACGGAGTTTCAGAATTAAGTAAACACCACTCTTTTACTGATAAAGTTCCCGAATTAACCAACTTACTATTCTCAGGCACTGCTCAAAATAACATATGATCCCAATAAGTTCAAGTTATATGATGTAACTATTATCACGTTGGCCAGGCGTCATAATGTTTGCATCATATACACATGCCTCTATTGCAATCACATTATATCTCGAGTTGTGACTAAACAAATTCTCATAACCAGATCAAAACAACTTCACGTTTGGTTGCTAATCTTAGTAGTTCATCAATGAACGCATCGCGAAATTTCAAGCAACCGAATAACTCTCAAGCCGAGATTCATCAAACGAAGTATCTTCACAATCGCGAGGGATTAACGTACGAGTTTTCAAAACAAGGGTGATTATAATTATTTACCAGGTTGGGAACCACGGTGCAGAATTTTGAGTTTCTCCAAATCGCCAAAGATGACAAAAATAATATGACCTTGTTAGCATTTCGATTCTCAGTCTACAAATCTGTAACCAGAATAATATCGAATCGAACATTTCCAACAAAAACTGATTATCAGAGCAAACTCCTCTTCAAATATCTTCAAAACGTACTGAACAATTCGGATACTCGTGACGGATAATCACAAGGTTTCTCATAGAAATAGGATAGGTAGGGCAGAAATCAACAGTGTAGAGGAAACTTCAATATGCTTATCAAAAGCCATAGAATGTGTCGAACACATCAGATTCCTACATATGTGAATTCTCTGAACGGACTAAAAGGCATCTAAACGAATGATAACGAATCAAGGATCGAAGTTCAAAAGAGAAGTGATAACTTCAGGAAGTGAAACCTATAAGGCATAACTACGAGGTCTTAAAGCATTCTAACCTATGCTGCGAATCCTGATAAATCTTCTAAATCTCCGGAACAAATGATCTTATAAGGTCTTATCTAAAAGCAGAGGCCAAATCAGAGTGATGCGGAAGCAAGATAATGAACTAATGTCTTATCATATAATCTACCCAATCCTCACCGGTCATACTAAGCTCTTAAGGGGAGAAACCTAAAGCAAATCCTTCCAAGGTTATTCCATCAGCTCCTAAAGTGCAAACCTAAGGGTCCAAATTTTCACAGGCCATAACTTACGTACTACAAGTCGCAGCCTTAGCTCTGATACCATAATTGTAACACCCCAACCCGACACGGGTCAAAATGCCACATTATGGTGTCCATCAGAACATACAAACGCAAGCGGAAGACTTATAAACATAAAAGTTACAAAGGTATTCTAAGATAATAAAGAAATACTAACTCTGTACAAGATGAGTTTCAAAACTGAAATACAAGTCCAACTAAATCTAACTGAATCCAAATCCAAGTCTAATCCAGAGTAGATGGGTGTCTAATCATCAGGGTGGTCCACTAAGAGCTCCTATGCACTCTTCACACAACCCAGCTTCCAACCTAATACCTGCCGCAGGAAAAGAAATGCGGTTGAGCTTAAAAAGCCCAGTGAACAGATATATAACAAAACGAATAATCAGAATGTATATAAGTATAAGAAAAGAAATCACAAGCTCCTGCTGAAACGAATATCATATGTCAAGTGCATAAGAGATCAACGATTACTGAATAAATATTATAAGTCAAATGAATAATGAGTATGAAGAGTCAAGTGATAATATGAATCATATAGTAACCAGAATCAAAGAGCACGTATCAACAAAGGCTTGTCTAACGAGATACTCGAATAGACATACGACATATAGGAAAGCCACGAGCCGACCTAACGAGATACTCAAATAGGTCTCAAATCACATAATCACATATCCGTCAATTTATAGGGTGTACATAGAGGGGCGACCTCCAAGTACCAGACGTGAAAGGGGTACAAGGCACGTACAGCCAGTCACCAAACCAAATCGTATCATATCATATCAAAACAAATCCTAGGATGCATCCATACGCCCCCCACAAACAAATCATATACAAAGTGGCCAAGAGATCTCATATCATATCATAATCAGACGGGGACGCCGGGGACTAATCACACCGCCCCAGATAGTGTCATGCCATTGGTGCCTCAATGACAAGCCCATGGTACCTCCATGAGTAGACTAAAAACTCGGGCATCAGAACAGAACAAATCAGAACAAACAAGCAAACAAAGCTATCCATAATCATAGCAGAGCTCCCAGAGCATAATAGAACAGAATCTCATATCAAAGAGATAGTAATCAGATCATCATAACAGAATGGATAGCAAACAGAATCCTATCAAAGGATAATATCAAACGGATAATCACATATATTTAAGCAAAAGGGGTCATAGCAAAGGCTCACATCAAAAGGATCATATCATAGCAAACGAATCAAAGTCAAGGATCGAAAAGTCATGAGATCAGAATCCTTACTGAGAAAGGATAGAATATCTGTACCTTAAACCGTAAATGCAAACACGTTAGAAGACATACAGATCGGAAGTTACTCCTTCTTCAGCGAATCTACATGTAATCATGATCGGCTTATTATTACTTATTCTAAATCAGATTTTTCATTTTTTTCGGCTTTCCATTTTTAGTAACTTTCCCGATTTAGTAAGTTTCCATGTTTAGTAAGTTTTCCGAATTAGTAACTTTGATACTTTAGGTTTATAAATGACCATTAAATAACTTAAGGGTTTAATTACCAATATAATGGTTTAGGGTTAATTATGTCAAATTAATGAAGTTTAGAATCATAAATGTGAATTATCAAAATTTAATATTTAAAATGTCAACTTACTAACTTTGCGGTTTATACTATAAATAAATATCAAAGTGACCATTTAATACTCACTCGTTTAAAAGTTATAATAACATATGTATGACTTCATTTTATCTCCACGCACGACGCGAAATAATGAAGACAAGAAACATATGATGGACATCAACGATTAATGATTTCTCGACCACAACATCACCACGACTC
Source organism: Artemisia argyi (assembly GCA_030686995.1). Taxonomy (NCBI): domain Eukaryota; kingdom Viridiplantae; phylum Streptophyta; class Magnoliopsida; order Asterales; family Asteraceae; genus Artemisia; species Artemisia argyi. The sequence goes on from CM060695.1 coordinate 28,550,916, forward strand.
ACACAACACATACGAACATATATCGTAATTACCATACGTACACCATGCATGTCTCCAAGCAAACGACACACAAATTATAATAACACGTGCATACTTATAGTATCTCAACTTTCTTTTGAACAGCCAACATCCACACAACTCTATGTTATCTAATATCTACACACAACCGTTATTATGGTTTTAATGACACATAAATACATGCATACAGATGTAACACGAGGCACACACACTCACATGCTCCCTATTTGATGGCGAGACCCACTGATGAAGTAAAACAATTTATGCCCAAGTCCTTTGACTCCATTTATTCGAACCACACACGCACACATTCACACACTTAACTTTTGCTTATTATACTTAGTTATACATGGCTATTCATTCCCATATGATCCCATGCATACACATCAGACACAACATAAAATCTTAACCAAACCATGACCTTCTTCATAAAATACCACGGATGCCTTTCTTTCTATTTCTTTATTTCACTTCGAGTCAGAATAAACCGACATGCATTCATTCTTTTATTTGTTAGCTCGTATGTTATTAGGTTACATGTTTTTCAGATCGAATATACAACAACTAGAAGAAAACGTGACATGCGAGTCGAATACAAGATATCGATCGGCTTAGATAGGCTTTCAAAAATGTTATGTGGAAAATAGTTGTGATTTCATGTGATCCTTTATTCGATTAAAGCATGCTAGCCGATTATGAGACACAACACACGATTGAAACAGAAACAATCAAGGGAAAAATAAACAAGGTTAGAAAGGGTTACCCTAGTAGTGCGACCAAGGAAGAAAACAATGACTAGGTCGATAGCCTAGCCACGCCACAACCCAGACCAGAAACTCCAACACCCCTCGAATCAGTAATCAGACTCACGTTTGAAACTCCTTGTCGACAAGAATAGAACCCACGACCTAAATACCTTCGACTCCTAAATCAACCACGATCAAAACCCTCCAACAGGAGACCACAATCGACCCTTCTTGTGAACTTTTTGAATTGAACGAGGATGAGAAGAAGGGTACCAGCCGCACTTTGTATTATTTTAGGGTTTATGTGTGAAGATGAAATGTGATATACGGATGAAAAAAGTGAGCCACAAATGAGGAAGATAGAACTGCTTGGAGGTATATTTGTTCTTAGGGTTTTCTGTGATGGGAGTAAATGAGAGGCGGGATCCGGTTTTGCATGGGAGTGAGTTACATAAGGGTGCCGAGTTTTGGGTGAGTAAAACAAGTAACAAATATCTTCTAATTTTTCAAATGATTTGAGCTTATCTCATCATATCACAGCCGTGTGGATTTGTTCCCAAATTGTAGAAATCGGTCTATAGAAACGTGTAGGATATATTCAAGGTAGTGCACAACCTTTTTAATAATTAACTTAGGCTAGGATTTTAATTCAGGTTAGTTTATGATATAATTGGTTTAGGTTAGTGGTTTATACTACTAGGTAATATTAATTCATAACTCAAAGTTTTAAATGATATATGATTTAAATTCATACTTAGGTTATATCATAAACTAGGGAAAAATGATGATTCGAAATTTTGGGTTTTACAACTCTTTCCTTCTAAAAATAAAATTTTTGTCCTCGAAAATTGGAGTCGCATAATTTAGACTTAGGCGTAGCAAATCACGAAGAACGACAACCAAATACCTCATGCTAGGAGAGGTCCTTCCAACAGAGTCTTCACAAACAGAAAATTTCTCATGACTCGATCCTGACAAACTCGGATAGCCCCAGGCACTACACATAACACAAATCGTAATAAATCTGATCCAACGAATGCTAAACAAATGCGTAGCAGATGACAGATGACAGATGATAGTTGAAATCTCACAAAGAGATACACGAAACATATATACCTACGAAGCAAATACGGAGATAGTACTAAACGATAAACTTCATCAACTCTTACCAAATCCTGAACGGTCAAAGGAACTTGCTAATAATCATTGAAGCACATACCGAATATCAAACGTATAAAGATTCTGATAAAGAGATGGGAATTATACTCGTATCGAAGATTAACTGAGCACATATCGGAGTATCAAAATGTATCGGAAGGCATAACATAATAGGTAGAATAATCTTACGGATAAGAACGAATCCAAGGTATAACGCGTCGCGAACCAAAACTTCCCCAAATGCCAAGACGTCTAACTCTTCTGTGGAGAATAATCATACGGAACCACAACTCCCAGTCTACATCCCAATCCACAATAATAACTAATCCATTAGTTGCTGTAATTGACTCTGAACCTTCAGTTTGTAGCTCTTCGACCTTATTCAACATGGTATTCCACATCTTCATTTAAAAAAAATCCTAAAAGAACATCTTTTCACTTGCATGCCATCTTTCTTAGTCAAAAAACACAACCAAGCTAAACACTTGTCAAATTTCCTGTTCCACACATCTTCCAAGTTCAAATAGTTATTATGTCTGTCCATCTACCTGAAGATGAGAAGTCGTACTAACATCCCGAGTCAAATCCCCATAGTCTTCTGCACCTCTTCTGAAAGTGTGCTACAAAATGCGATTCTCTGTCACAATCACTGCATGTGCGCCATGTAGCTTGAATGATCTTCTGTCGAAAGAAATCTCTGCCAATCTTCCAAATGAGCCGCCCTAGTCACACGATCCACTGCAACTCAATTCATGTTGTTCTTCCTCCTATGTGGAAATCACCAAGGTAGTCACCACCGTCTTCATACCATCCCGTCCAGCTCCTGCTTCAAGCCTCTATACATATTAGTACAACTAAGATGAATAGAGTTGATAGAACTGTGTGCTTCACTTCAAAACTGCTTCCTTCCGTCCTCTAACATAGCTAATCTTCTTCCTTCCTTCTCATGAGCTTCTTCATGGTTGCCACAATTTACTCTCAAGTCATGCGCCGGATATTTCACCTTCTACGGTTCTAGTTGAACTCATGCATAACCCAAATCTTCTTGTCTTGCATAAGGACATGGCTAGGTCTCCTTCTGAAGTAGAACAATTCTCTTTCCAGTATCTTCCAAATTCTCCTCCCACGAAAGTTACTCTTCCAAAATATCACATGGAGTTTCTTCTGACGTAGAATTGTCAACAAAAATACGAAGATGATCCTCGTGTTTCTCTTTCATTTCTGACATACCAATACGTCATACTATGACAATTTGTCCAAGTATTTATGAAAGACACGATTTATTAAATCCACAGGAATAGTCAAAACAGTAGCCAATACAATTGGCATCACAACGCTCATAGAGATCATAACGAATACGAGAAGAAATTCTAGGAACATCCTGCTCTTCACACAACCATGATACGATTTAGCTTCCAGAATTCAACCTACCACTTCATGCTATAATCATTCTCCTCCCTAACTAAAACAGAAGCACTTCAAAGATATACTCTTGCACAGATAAAACCACTTCCTAGAAGCCGGCTCTTCAATTCTTACCATTCCACTGATTTCAGTCACAACGGAGTTTCAGAATTAAGTAAACACCACTCTTTTACTGATAAAGTTCCCGAATTAACCAACTTACTATTCTCAGGCACTGCTCAAAATAACATATGATCCCAATAAGTTCAAGTTATATGATGTAACTATTATCACGTTGGCCAGGCGTCATAATGTTTGCATCATATACACATGCCTCTATTGCAATCACATTATATCTCGAGTTGTGACTAAACAAATTCTCATAACCAGATCAAAACAACTTCACGTTTGGTTGCTAATCTTAGTAGTTCATCAATGAACGCATCGCGAAATTTCAAGCAACCGAATAACTCTCAAGCCGAGATTCATCAAACGAAGTATCTTCACAATCGCGAGGGATTAACGTACGAGTTTTCAAAACAAGGGTGATTATAATTATTTACCAGGTTGGGAACCACGGTGCAGAATTTTGAGTTTCTCCAAATCGCCAAAGATGACAAAAATAATATGACCTTGTTAGCATTTCGATGCTCAGTCTACAAATCTGTAACCAGAATAATATCGAATCGAACATTTCAAACAAAAACTGATTATCAGAGCAAACTCCTCTTCAAATATCTTCAAAACGTACTGAACAATTCGGATACTCGTGACGGATAATCACAAGGTTTCTCATAGAAATAGGATAGGTAGGGCAGAAATCAATAGTGTAGAGGAAACTTCAATATGCTTATCAAAAGCCATAGAATGTGTCGAACACATCAGATTCCTACATATGTGAATTCTCTGAACGGACGAAAAGGCATCTAAACGAATGATAACGAATCAAGGATCGAAGTTCAAAAGAGAAGTGATAACTTCAGGAAGTGAAACCTATAAGGCATAACTACGAGGTCTTAAAGCATTCTAACCTATGCTGCGAATCCTGATAAATCTTCTAAATCTCCGGAACAAATGATCTTATAAGGTCTTATCTAAAAGCAGAGGCCAAATCAGAGTGATGCGGAAGCAAGATAATGAACTAATGTCTTATCATATAATCTACCCAATCCTCACCGGTCATACTAAGCTCTTAAGGGGAGAAACCTAAAGCAAATCCTTCCAAGGTTATTCCATCAGCTCCTAAAGTGCAAACCTAAGGGTCCAAATTTTCACAGGCCATAACTTATGTACTACAAGTCGCAGCCTTAGCTCTGATACCATAATTGTAACACCCCAACCCGACACGGGTCAAAATGCCACATTATGGTGTCCATCAGAACATACAAACGCAAGCGGAAGACTTATAAACATAAAAGTTACAAAGGTATTCTAAGATAATAAAGAAATACTAACTCTGTACAAGATGAGTTTCAAAACTGAAATACAAGTCCAACTAAATCTAACTAAATCCAAATCCAAATCTAATCCAGAGTAGATGGGTGTCTAATCATCAGGGTGGTCCACTAAGAGCTCCTATGCACTCTTCACTCAACCCAACTTCCAACCTAATACCTGCCGCAGGAAAAGAAATGCGGTTGAGCTTAAAAAGCCCAGTGAACAGATATATAACAAAACGAATAATCAGAACGTATATAAGTATAAGAAAAGAAATCACAAGCTCCTGCTGAAACGAATATCATATGTCAAGTGCATAAGAGATCAACGATTACTGAATAAATATTATAAGTCAAATGAATAATGAGTATGAAGAGTCAAGTGATAATATGAATCATATAGTAACCAGAATCAAAGAGCACGTATCAACAAAGGCTTGTCTAACGAGATACTCGAATAGACATACGACATATAGGAAAGCCACGAGCCGACCTAACGAGATACTCAAATAGGTCTCAAATCACATAATCACATATCCGTCAATTTATAGGGTGTACATAGAGGGGCGACCTCCAAGTACCAGACGTGAAAGGGGTACAAGGCACGTACAGCCAGTCACCAAACCAAATCGTATCATATCATATCAAAACAAATCCTAGGATGCATCCATACGCCCCCCACAAACAAATCATATACAAAGTGGCCAAGAGATCTCATATCATATCATAATCAGACGGGGACGCCGGGGACTAATCACACCGCCCCAGATAGTGTCATGCCATTGGTGCCTCAATGACAAGCCCATGGTACCTCCATGAGTAGACTAAAAACTCGGGCATCAGAACAGAACAAATCAGAACAAACAAGCAAACAAAGCTATCCATAATCATAGCAGAGCTCCCAGAGCATAATAGAACAGAATCTCATATCAAAGAGATAGTAATCAGATCATCATAACAGAATGGATAGCAAACAGAATCCTATCAAAGGATAATATCAAACGGATAATCACATATATTTAAGCAAAAGGGGTCATAGCAAAGGCTCACATCAAAAGGATCATATCATAGCAAACGAATCAAAGTCAAGGATCGAAAAGTCATGAGATCAGAATCCTTACTGAGAAAGGATAGAATATCTGTACCTTAAACCACAAATGCAAACACGTCAGAAGACATACAGATCGGAAGTTACTCCTTCTTCAGCGAATCTACATGTAATCATGATCGGCTTATTATTACTTATTCTAAATCAGATTTTTCATTTTTTTCGGCTTTCCATTTTTAGTAACTTTCCCGATTTAGTAAGTTTTCATGTTTAGTAAGTTTTCCGAATTAGTAACTTTGATACTTTAGGTTGATAAATGACCATTAAATAACTTAAGGGTTTAATTGCCAATATAATGGTTTAGGGTTAATTATGTCAAATTAATGAAGTTTAGAATCATAAATGTGAATTATCAAAATTTAATATTTAAAATGTCAACTTACTACCTTTGCGGTTTATACTATAAATAAATATCAAAGTGACCATTTAATACTCACTCGTTTAAAAGTTATAATAACATATGTATGACTTCATTTTATCTCCACGCACGACGCGAAATAATGAAGACAAGAAACATATGATGGACATCAACGATTAATGATTTCTCGACCACAACATCACCACGACTCACACAACACACACGAACATATATCGTAATTACCATACGTACACCATGCATGTCTCCAAGCAAACGACACACAAATTATAATAACACGTGCATACTTATAGTATCTCAACTTTCTTTTGAACAGCCAACATCCACACAACTCTATGTTATCTAATATCTACACACTACCGTTATTATGGTTTTAATGACACATAAATACATGCATACAGATGTAACACGAGGCACACACACTCACATGCTCCCTATTTGATGGCGAGACCCACTGATGAAGTAAAACAATTTATGCCCAAGTCCTTTGACTCCATTTATTCGAACCACACACGCACACATTCACACACTTAACTTTTGCTTATTATACTTAGTTATACATGGCTATTCATTCCCATATGATCCCATGCATACACATCAGACACAACATAAAATCTTAACCAAACCATGACCTTCTTCATAAAATACCACGGATGCCTTTCTTTCTATTTCTTTATTTCACTTCGAGTCAGAATAAACCGACATGCATTCATTCTTTTATTTGTTAGCTCGTATGTTATTTGGTTACATGTTTTTCAGATCGAATATACAACAACTAGAAGAAAACGTGACATGCGAGTCGAATACAAGATATCGATCGACTTAGATAGGCTTTCAAAAATGTTATGTGGAAAATAGTTGTGATTTCATGTGATCCTTTATTCGATTAAAGCATGCTAGCCGATTATGAGACACAACACACGATTGAAACAGAAACAATCAAGGGAAAAATAAACAAGGTTAGAAAGGGTTACCCTAGTAGTGCGACCAAGGAAGAAAACAATGACTAGGTCGATAGCCTAGCCACGCCACAACCCAGACCAGAAACTCCAACACCCCTCGAATCAGTAATCAGACTCACGTTTGAAACTCCTTGTCGACAAGAATAGAACCCACGACCTAAATACGTTCGACTCCTAAATCAACCACGATCAAAACCCTCCAACAGGAAACGACAATCGACCCTTCTTGTGAACTTTTTGAATCGAACGAGGATGAGAAGAAGGGTACCAGCCGCACTTTGTATTATTTTAGGGTTTATGTGTGAAGATGAAATGTGATATACGGATGAAAAGAGTGAGCCACAAATGAGGAAGATAGAACTGCTTGGAGGTATATTTGTTCTTAGGGTTTTCTGTGATGGGAGTAAATGAGAGGCGGGATCCGGTTTTGCATGGGAGTGAGTTACATAAGGGTGCCGAGTTTTGGGTGAGTAAAACAAGTAACAAATATCTTCTAATTTTTCAAATGATTTGAGCTTATCTCATCATATCACAGCCGTGTGGATTTGTTCCCAAATTGTAGAAATCGGTCTATAGAAACGTGTAGGATATATTCAAGGTAGTGCACAACCTTTTTAATAATTAACTTAGGCTAGGATTTTAATTCAGGTTAGTTTATGATATAATTAGTTTAGGTTAGTGGTTTATACTACTAGGTAATATTAATTCATAACTCAAAGTTTTAAATGATACTCCCTCCGTCCCAAAATTATAGTCCCCTTTTGACTTTTTCGGTCTTTATTTTTCAACTTTGACCTTAAATATTTTTGTTTATATAACATAATACTTGATGCAAAATATACGAATGGATTGAGTTTTGAATGTATTTTTCATTGGTATAATTTTCATCAACTATTGTATAACCCAAACAATAATATTTAAAGTCAAAGTTGCGAAAGAAAGACCGAAAAAGTCAAAAGGGGACTATAATTTTGGGACGGAGGTAGTATATGATTTAAATTCATACTTAGGTTATATCATAAACTGGGGAAAAATGATGATTCAAAATTTTGGGTTTTACATCATCTCTTACTGAATGTTGTTGTAATTCTAAGTAGGACACATAATTTTAAACAAAACATCAAAGTTTATTCATAGCTATTACATTATCCTACAAATTACAAACAAAATAAAGATAGTTGTTGCAAATCAGATGTTCATATGATAGCCAAGTGCCTCAAGCTTAGCTTTCTTTGATCTCAGCAGGTGTCTCTCAGGATGCTCCTCAATCATAGCCCTAAGGTCCTGACAGAACCTTTGGTTTTCAGCACATCTTATAGGAGAAGCTAACATCAGGTACATTAACATTGCCTTAACCCCTGCCCTGTCCATATCGGACCATCTTTGGAAAGCAGGGTTTCCATATTCATCCATAAAGTATAGACCTCTTTCAGGGTGTTCAAACACAACGTTGTCCATGAAGGAGATTCCTTCAGGAATGGACCTGTCGCAATCCAATCCTGGGACCTTGATCTCAGGCTCAGATTCAATGTGCTTCCTTTTTCTCCTGGTGGCTTTTGATGGAGCAGTTCCTGTTGTTGGAGCAGGAAGAAGGGAGGGAATATTGAGGGCTTCAGGCATTGCGCTCAGTCTGTCATACCTTTCCTTCAGTGACTTGAGAAGGTCGTGTACTACAATATTGTTTTTCTTGGCAATGATGGGACGGAGTTCATCAAGTTCAGTAATCCCAAAGTCAGCAAATTTGAATGGGTTATGAATGTCAATAACTCTTTTATCAGCCCCCCTGAAGACTGTGACCATTGCGTGTTTGGTGTTCCTGTGGATTTTAATGTCAGTGATGGTTTCAGGCTTCAACCTTTCCTTCATCACCCAATGATATCTTTCAACCCTGGTCTTTCTGATTTGAGCATCCCTTTTCAGCTTTGCTTCCCTTTCCCTTTTAAGAGCATTCATCTCTTCTTCCTGAGCCTTTTTAAAGGCTGCACCAGCTTGCTCATTTGCTAGTGCCTCAGTATCTAGACCAATCTTTTCAGCTTCCTCATGAACAACCTGTATCAGTTCAGGCTTGCTCAATCTCTCTTCTTCAGCTACCTTTGCCAATTTCTCAACTCTTTCCATGTGGGCTTGTATTTGGTCGTGGGTGAGTTGATAGACTTTTCCATTGATTATATACGGGACCCTGATTGGTTCATCAGGATCAACTCTGATCATTGTGGAGGCAGGCTGGAGTACAATTATAGGTTCAGAGGTGGTGGCAATACTTTTTCCTCTGTCCTGAATGAGAGTGGAGGAGGCTGGTTCCTCTTGAGGTGGAACTTTGGTGATTGGTGTGGCTTCAATGACATGCTCCCCCTCAGTGTGAGAGGGCTGTCCAGCTTCTTGTTCATCAGTAATAGGGGTTTCAGGAACATTCTCCCCCTCAACATTTGCCTGAGCTGCAGTGATGGCAAGTGTTGGAGTTACTGAAGATACCTTGGAGTCAAGTGCAGCCTGAGAGCTTTTAAGGGAAGTCATTCTGGATCCCATGGTCCATGCCAGAGAAGTGGACTTCAGGGATTGAGCTGTCACTGATGCTTCCAACTGAGTGAAGGAAGACTTGAGAGACTCCACCGTGGAGCTGAGATTCTGAACATTAGAATCCTTTATCAAACCAAGTAACTCAGTAAGAGCCACCGAGTTTACCTGGCACGTCTCAGATGCCTGAAGAAGTTTCTTGTTGAGCTCAGGATCATCCTTGCCTGATTCTTGAACCGACTTAACCCCGGTAGTCAATTCTTTAAGGGATTCCAAAAATGAGTTGATGCGAGAAGTCATTTGTGTCAGGGAGTAGGTGACACTGGAATTTTGCTCCCTGACATCATCATTGTATTCTTCAACAGCATCTTTCAGGAGGTGATAGTGGACTGCTTGCTCAGTATGCATGTCAAACACCTCGTCAGTGACCCCCCTGTACAAAACATTGGTCATTTTCTTGATGAATCTTGTGAAGGCTTTTTCAGTGAGAGGAGTTTGATCATCTCCTGAGGTTTTCGGCTCGGACTGTGTTTCATCTTCATCATGGTTAGAGGCTTGAGGAGACTGAGTAACAGGTTCAGGGACTGTATGCTCAACCTCCATATCATCTCCGGCCGTGAAGACTTCCTCGTCACTGTTATATTCATCATCAGAAAATAGGACAGCCTGAGCATCTGCCAGGGAGGTAATCTGCAACAATTGGAGGTTATCCGGCTCCTCTTCAAAAGAAGATTTGCCTTCATTTTGGCCAGGTCCTGACCCCTCAAATCCGGTAGGTTGGGTTTTACCTACCAGGTCTTTAAGGCCAGTTCCCAAGTTATGCGCACCTCCGGGAGTGGTTATGGGTTCCATATCAGCGGGTGGTTTATATCCCTCTGAATCTTTGTCCCCCGTGACCCCTTCAAACACTGGTGGGTTTTTCTTAGTGTCATCCTGAGGAGTCGTGAATGTTGTGTCCCTATCAGCGGGTTGTTTGTTTCCCTCTGAGTCTTTGGGATGAGTTTTTGTGCCCTCGGACAAAAGCGTTGTTTTGCGAATGTCCTCATCAGGCACCTGAGTGGTTATGTCCCCCTTTCCAACAGGCTTGTTCTGGCCTGTCGAAGATTTAGGAACGTGAACTCCCTGATGCTTGGGTTGTGATTGACCCGAGCGTTTAGCGGGATGTGATTGTTTGTGGACCCCCTTCTCAGTGGAGTAGTGCTGCCCCACCGAGGATTTAGGATCCCTTACTCCCTGAGACTCTGGTTGTGATTTGCCAGAGCCTTTAACAGGATGTGAAGGTTTGGTTAGTTCCGGCTCCACTGTCTTGTTTATGACAGTAGAGTCTTTGGGAATGGGTATGCCCGAGGACACTGAGTGTGATGTCTCAGTGCCCCCCGTTGGCTTTTGTTGCAGGCCTAGTGACTGGGTTATTATTCTCATGGTGTCAGCAGTCAAGGGCGGTTGTGGTTGCCTCATGGTAGGCTTGGGATCAGAGGTCTCAGTGTCGAGTGACTTGGGTTGAGCCACCTTCCTGGACCCCTGTCCCTTCTTCCTCTTTACCTTCTTGGTGGGAGAGGGGACTGGTGAAACTTTATTGTCACCCTGGATAACAGAACGCATATACATTGTCAGGGTGACAGGTGTAACCTCAAGAGGGTCACGAGAGTAATTTGCCTTGTGTAGGACATCAGGCTCAAAACCTGCTATGTCAGGCTTAACATACTCAGACCCAAGCAAGTCTTGTAGGGCACAGGAAATGAATCTAGGATATGACATGTGTTTTTGCCTAGACTTCCCCCCTAACTTTGCTATGAGGTCCCTGAAGATGATTTCTCCAAGGTCAATCATTTTACCGTCAATGAGACAGAACACTATCATTGCCTGAGTAGTGTTCAATTGCTCAGTAGAGAATTTATTTCCCCAGAGAACCTGAATGACAAAAGTAATTAGAGAACCTGCTTTCTGACCAGGTCTTTATTATAGGGGCTTTGGATAAGAGGGACCCTGGTGTCACCTCAGGGTGATTTTTGTCATAGGGTCCCAGTTCCAGTAAGACCTCCTTCACCTCTTTCTCAGAGGGTTGGACAGTGAAGGTCGTGGTGTAGTCAAGGCCTGTGGCTTTGACAAAAGTTTTATAGTCAAGAGTTAGGGACTTGGTTCCATTCTTGACTATGAACTTTATTTTGGCCTCTTTTGGCGCATCAGGGTTTTCAACCACCGCTGTCCACCAAAATTCCCTCAAATAGTCATGATAGATGATTGAGGGGGTTTTTGTGAATGAGGTGGCCAGAAAGCAGTTCTGAAGGAACTTCACCACATCCCTGTATTCAGGGTACCCTTCAGGGTAGGCAAAGTTCCCCACCACATTGTTCTTGGTAAGGTCTACGCTTTCCATTTGGAAATCCACATTGGGTGCGTATTTTATGACCTTAGAAGAAGCCATTTGGGTTAGATAAAAGCCTGGTTTTTCTTGAAATTAGGTATCAGTGAGGGAAACATACGCAGCTTTGAAAATGATTTGCAAGAGTTTTGTTATGATTTTAAAAGCGTGTGTGTGTTCCCCTTTTTTGTGGGGGTATTTATAGGGTGAGAATTAGGGTTGTGATGTTGCGGATACCAAAGGTTAATTTATTTAACCGAAACGGCATAATAATTTTGGTTTGATATCCGCATTAAATATCACGATTCCCATTACCCTATTTTCTCTCACATCATGGATGAACAGTTGTGCGGCTCTGCAAATAATGCACTTTTGCAGAGTAGAAATCATCACAACTTTTGTGTGTGAGGGAGCATTTAATGCTCAGTGGTGTTTGGTGAAAGAGATGTGGGGGCACAAGGAGTGGATGCCAGTTGTGTAAGTGACATATATTCCTATATTTAATAGGATTCAGTTACCTACCTGGGACATTAACTAACTAAATGCTTGGTGCATTTAGTTAGGGTATTCAATGACATTTTTCATCCTGAGCCCCCTGAATGAATTATCATTCAAAAAAAATTTCAGGAAGGGTGTGATCAGGGACCTAGAGAATTTACATCATGTTGGAACACTTTTGATCAGTTCCCTGATTCTATGTCCAACATGCCCAGTTCAGCTTTCAATCTTGTGAAAGTGGGTTCATCCAAAGGTTTAGTGAAGATATAAGCTAGCTGATACTCAGTGGGGATGAAATGTAGTTCAATTTCTCCATTAGAGATATGGTCCCTAATGAAGTGGTATCTGATGTCAATGTGTTTGGTTCTTTGATGAAGTAATGGATTGTTTGAGATGGCTATGGCACTTGTATTATGACAAAAGATAGGTACCATCTTATACTGAATGCCATAGTCACTCAGTTGGCTCTTCATCCATAGTACATTTGCACAACATCCTGCAGCAGCCATATATTCAGCTTCAGCTGAGGACATGGCCACTGACTGTTGTTTCTTTGTACTCCAACACACAAGTTTACCACCAAGAAATTGGCAGGATCCTGAAGTACTTTTCCTATCCATGTTACATCCTGCATAGTCAGAGTCAGTGTACCCTTTGAGATCAAATCCTGAACATTTTGGGTAATACAAACCAAGGTTTGGAGTACCTTTTAGGTACCTGATGATTCTCTTGACAGCAGTGAGATGTGATTCTTTAGGGTCAGCCTGGTATCTGGCACACAGGCAGACTGAGAATTGGATATCAGGCCTTGAGGCAAGTAAGTACATCAGGGAGCCAATCATTCCTCTATATTGGGTTTGATTCACTGATTTTCCAGTGAGATCAGGGCCAAGGTTGTTTGGAGGAACCATAGGAGTCTTTACTGAAGAGCAGTCAGTGAGCTCATACTTCTTCAGTAGGTTCCTGAGGTATTTTTCTTGGCAAATGGATATTCCTTTTTCAGTTTGTTTAATTTGGAGTCCAAGGAAGTATGTGAGTTCACCCATCATGCTCATTTCAAACTTTGTGGTCATCAGTTTCTCAAACTGTTTGCAAAGTTTGTAACTTGTTGAGCCAAAGATGATGTCATCAACATATACTTGGACAAGAATGACATCATCCTTTGTTCTGTAGATGAACAATGTGTTGTCAATTCTTCCTCTGACAAACTTGTTTTGGATTAGGAAGGCTGAAAGAGTTTCATACCATGCCCTGGGTGCTTGTTTCAGTCCATAAAGGGCTTTGTTAAGCTTGTAGATATGGTTAGGGTATTCACTACTTTCAAAACCAGGAGGCTGTTGCACATAAACATCTTCTTTGATGTTACCATTCAGGAATGCACTTTTAATATCCATTTGGTAAACTTTAAAGTTCATGTAAGTTGCATAAGCAAGGAAGATCCTGATGGCTTCCATTCTAGCAACTGGTGCAAAGGTTTCCTCATAGTCTATACCTTCTTGTTGATTATATCCTTTGGCAACCAGTCTTGCTTTGTTTTTGATGACTGTGCCATTCTCATCGGTCTTGTTTTTAAAGACCCACTTCATATCAATGATTAAAACACCCTGGGGGCATTCAACAAGGGTCATGACATCATTTCTGTCAAATTGTTCCAATTCATCTCTCATGGCCTGAACCCAACTTTCATAAGTCAGGGCTTCTTTAACATTTTTAGGCTCAATCTCTGAGAGATAGTCAGCATAAAGACATATATTGGCAGTGGCAGCCTTAAGTTTAGCTGCCTTGCTTCTTGTGAGCATGCCTTCAGTGGGTTCACCAATGATGTTCACAAGCTCAATGATTTTGGATCTAGTCCAGCTATCCTGAGGTTTGGGATAAGAATTTGAGCTTGAAGGAGCCTGATTAGGTTCAGACTCAGGAACATGAGGTAACTCATCATTATGTGCTTCAGTGACAACTGTAGGAACAATTTGTTCTGAGGGTTCCTGAACAATTTGTTCAGTGGTGTCAATCTCATTTGAGACAGGCTGAGTTTCAATGAACTCACTGATAGGTGGTTGGGAAGGTTGTGAGGGATGATGTAATAGGAGACGTCAGCATCAGCTTGGTATTGGGTTGAGGGATTGTTCTCAGGATAATACTCATCAGGAGGATATCTTGATGAGTCATCAATACCAATTTCTTCTACTGAGGAATTTGAGAACCTGATGGATTCAGTGCTCTCATCAACAGTAATGTGATAAGTTTCCTCAGTTTGTTGTCTCCTTGTGTTGAACACCCTGAAGGCTTTAGAAACCAGGGAATATCCCAGGAAGTATCCATCATCAGCTTTGGCATCAAATTTACCCAAGTGATCCTTGTGATTATGTATAAACACAGGAAACCCAAATACATGAAAGTAGCTGATGTCAGGAATCCTTCCTTTGAATATTTCATAAGGAGTCTTGTTATGCCTTTTCACAATGATTGACCTATTTTGAGTGTAGCAGACTGTTTTAACTGCCTCAGTCCAAAAATGTTTTGATAGGACTGAGCCATTCAACATTGTTCTTGCTGCCTCAATGAGTGTTCTATTTCTCCTTTCAGCTACTCCATTTTGTTCAGGAGTATAGGGAGAAGTGAAATTTTGAGAAATTCCTTTCTCATCACAAAAACACTCAAGGTCTTGGTTTTTGAATTCAGTGCCATTGTCAGTCATGATCTGTTTAACTTTGACATCATTTTGATTTTCAATGTTCCTGACAAATGACATGATGGTTTCAGCTGCCTGACTCTTCTTGGTCAGGAAGTAAACCCAAGTATATCTTGAGTATTCATCCACAATGACCAGAGTATACTTCTCATGGTGAATGGACATTGGACTGACAGGTCCAAAAAGGTCCATATGAAGAAGATGTAGGCAGCTTTTGATGGAAAAGGTTTGTTTGGTTTTGAATGATGCCCTGTGGTGTTTTCCTTTTTCACAAGCAGAACAAGGCTTGTCTTTGGTATACACCAGGGATGGAAGGCCTAGAACTTTGTTCTGTTTGGCCAGGTTGTTGATGTTTTTTAAGTTGAGATGAGAGAGTCTCCTATGCCATAGCCAGTTGATTGTCTCACTTGCCTTAGAGAATAGACAAGTCCCATTCTGAGTCAGGGATGACATGTCAAGGACATATACATCATCCCTCCTAGGGGCAATCAACACAACTTCCTTATTGGCATTAAAGATGGTCCCTCTCTTGTCATCAAACTGAACTATGTATTTGGCATCACATAGTTGGGAAACACTTATCAGGTTATACTTGAGACCATTAACATTAGCTATTCTTGTAAAAACTATACCATTGCAGTTTACTGAACCATAACCTTCAGTGGGAGCTGATGAGTTATCACCAAATACTACTTTGGGTCCTGGTTCTTCCACATATTTGTGCAGAAAGCTTTTCACACCAGTCATACTTCTGGAGCATCCACTGTCTAGAAGCCAAGTAGGATCCTTGATGTGTTTTTGCACAAACAATAAACTGGGTTAGTTTTTCTTGTTGACCCACTTTCTAGTGGGCTTGGTCCTCAGGGACCTTTTGAACTCAGTTAGTGAATCATGGTCTGAAGTTGTGTGACCTGAGCTTCCACATGTTTTACATTTTGTGGAGGTTGATGCCTCAGGTGACTGAGAGGTGTTGGTTTGGTTTTTTCTTCTGGACTGAATCACTTTGTCATGTCCCCTGGTTTCATGGGAGGGATCTCCACAGATGTCACAGCAATCTTTCATCATACAATCATCAGGAAGATGATCATTGAAACCACAATGAGGACATGGTGAGAAAGGCTTGGCCTTCAATCTTTGTTTGGAAGGTGTGGCATACTGATAGCCTTGGTTTTTATAAAGACCGCTTGCTTTTAAAGAAGCATTGTGAGAGATGTGATCACAAGTTCTGTGGTCCTCTTGTTTGCATATCATACAAAACAGGACTCTAGCATTTATCAGTGCTGTGATTTGGATAATTGCACAGCTCACATCTTCCTGAGGGTTTGGGTGTGGTCTTTGGTTTGGAAGAACCTGAGGATACTGAGGGCTTTGTAGATTTTGAGTCAGAGTTTTTCTCAGTAGACTCAATTTTCTCACTCAGCATCCTGACAAGTTCAGCAAGCTGATCAACCTTTGAATCAGTGCTTTCTAGCTTCACTTCAGTAGTTACTGAAGGTTTTTGGTGTTCAGTGGGTGCAGGAGTAGGTCTTTTCAGAATAGTCCTTCCTAACCCTGATTTCTCTTTAGCAGAATGTGGTTGATAGACTAATGGTGCAAGGTCAGAATTGGGTTCCGCTCCCTGAAGTTGTTTCAGTGGAGGGAGTGGTGAATCAGACTTAGACTCAGTGATGGACTCAGTAGGACTAAGTTCATCAGTGACTCCTAGCAGCTCCTTAATAGCCTGACTTTCAGGCTCCAGGATTCTTCCAGTATTAAAATTTGGCATTTTACTGTCAGGATTGTTTCTTTCAATCCAATCACTGGGTTTGGGAGCAAGTTCTTTGCTAGAGAGTATGTTGGTTAATAGAAAAGTTGTAGAATGGCTACTCTCCCCAGAAACTTCAGTGAGTTGATCATCACCCAGACCTGCCTTTTTAGGGCTGGGTGTGAGACTCAGTGTTTCATAAAGTTTGGGGTTTTTCTGAGTCCATTTCCAAATAATTTCCTTTTCTTTCTTAAGTTCTTCCTGAAGAGCTTGATTTTGTTTTACAAGTTCAGAGTTTTGAATTTGAAGTGTAACACTTTCAAGCTTGGCTTGTTTTAAAGCAAGTAATTCATCTCTACAATGATTTAATTCAAAACTCAGTTTGTTAAATTTTGAAAACAAATTAAGTCTTTGCTCTTCAACATACTTAAGATCAACATTAATATAATCTAAGTAAGATTTCCAATCATCATTATCATCCATAGAAAGTAAAAGATTTACCTTTCTCATAGTGATGTTAACCCATTCACCATTTCTTGCATGACTCTTCCCCACAGCAAGTTTGTTGTCATCTGACAGAGCCATCAGGGCATTGATGTGAACTTCATCATCATCAGAGGACACTTCAACCTCATCCCAGTCATATGTTTCAGCAACAAGCCCTTTGTTCTTGGCATGAGTAGGCTTTGGAGCCTGAGGAGGCTGAGAGACTGTTGAGGATGATTCAAGAAGGGCAAGTTTAGCTTTTGCCTTTCTGTACTTGGCTTCAAAGTCAATTTGAGGGACTTTTTCAAATCTTTGACTAGACTGAAGCATTTTTGGTTGAAATTTGCTGGGGCCTGAAAAAGAGTTATTTCCTGAAAATTTGAAGGATGGTTCTGAGGTTGTTTTTGAAAAACAATCTTTAGCAAAATGTCCCATTTTACCACATTTGAAACATTCAGTATTATCATTTGCTTTTGAAGGGAATTTGTTTTTCTTAAAAAATCTTTTTGAATTAGCAAGGAGTGCTCTTTCATGAAATTCAATTTGAAGATCATTCAGGTACTCCTCACTGGTTCTTTGGTCAACCTCATCATCAGAACCATCCTGAAAATCCTGCACAACACCTTTAGAATAGAAAGCAGTTGATATGGGTGAAATTGTCAAGGCCTTTTTGGTCTCCTGAGCTTTACCAGGGTATCTCCTGGTGATAAGATTGTCTTCATAGACAAACTTCCCATAGATAGCAGGGAGCTCAAGGTTCTGAATGTGGTTTGCATTTCTCAATCCCTGAGAGAAGTTTAACCACTTCTCAGGGAGACTGTTGACAAAACCAACATTGATCTCGTGTTTTGACAGTATAACACCATCATTGGTCAGCTCATTTAGGAGGGACTTATACCGATTATAAGTCTCAGAGAGACTTTCAGAATCCTTGGCCCTGAAGGTATTGAATTCATGCTTCAGGTCCATGATTCTATTCTCTTTGGTATCAGAAGGCCCTTCATAGCTATGAACCAGGTCAGTCCATGTCTGCTGGGCAGTGGGACAGTTGATCACTGATTCCATTATATCATCAGGAAGGCATGATATAATGATGCTTTTCAGGCGCTGGTCTTGATTGACCACCCTCCTTTCATCTGGGGTCCACTGAGCTTCAGGTTTAATTAAACCTTGGGCAGTTGTTGGGATATATGGACCATCATTAATCAACTTAATGTAATATGGTTCCATCCCAGTTAAGTAGCAAAGCATTCGCTTTTTCCACTTATTAAATTTGCCAACTTCAAGTCGAGGGGCAGTTGCTGAATAACTTCCACCCTTTTTGTTGACAAGTTAGGGAACATCTATGTCAGTCATAGTGGGATCTAGATTTTAAAAACTTGAGCACTCTTACGTTTTGAAAACAGGTTTACGTTTTACAAATCAGAGGCTCTGATACCACTTGTTGGTCCCTTTTACTTGGTTAACTATAACTACAAAGCTAAAGTAATCAAGTTCTATGACATTTTGACAAAGATGTATAAAAGATTAACAATAAAGTAACGTAAATATAAGAGACAATATTTTCCAACGTTTAATTCTTTATTAGAAGTTAATAAAAAAGAATCGTACCCAAGTGTTTGCGGAATAACACTTGGGATTGAAAACGACAAGTATGGTATTGACTCCTCACTAAACTCAATCTATGTTGAGTAACAACTTTCAGGACCCACTGAGCTATCTCAGGGGTTATGTTTTTCTTTGGAGGAGTAAAAGTGGTTTGTGAATGCTTTGCATTAATTGCACAAACTTGTCAACTTTTACTCCTCTCTTATGCTACCTATTTATACACAAGTATAGAACAACTAGTTATTTATTGGACATAAAGCTTCCTTAAAAATATCTTGAAAGATATTATTCTTCTGGCAAGGAACCTTCATTGAGTTAAGTCCAAAAGGCACTTTCTGATGACAGCCTGGTTTTAGCCATTTGAGGAAAGTTTGACATTAAAGTGATAAAGCACTTTAGTGAAACAGATCAAACTTTCCCGCCCAGTCCCGCCAAAACTTCAGTCTTCTAGTCATCAGTCATCAGTACCATGAAGTTGTTGAGGAGTCATGGGGTTCAGTGAGCTATTGTCATCCTCACTGAACCCATCACCTTCTTCTTGGCTTAGATCATACTTCACTTAGTTCCGCCTCACTGAATGGAGAACCTTTCTTCTTAGGCTCGGTCTAAGCATCCTGAAGATGACTCACTGAGTTACTGTTCACTCAGTGACTTGTTTATACTTAGGTTATTTTACGTTCAAATCCTTGTTTGAAGAAGATTGGGGAATTCAGTGACCCAATATACAATCTAATTAAACCAATTGTACAAACTCACATGGTCTCAATTTATGCATCATCAGCCATAGACAGTTAACGACCAACTATTAAGAATAAAAAAAGCCAAATACTTCAACCACATGCCAAGAAAAATAACGATTCTATCCTAACTTATATCCAAAACAAAAAAACAGTAAAAAAAAACACCTAAAACAATATCAGAATCTATCTCTTCAGATACCAAAAAAAAAAAAAAAAAAAAAAAAAAAAAAAAACCATCCTTCTCAAGATATTAATTGAAAATCAAAACAACAAAAAAGATCTCGGATTTAGTATTCAAAATGATCAAAAGTCGTTAAAGAATCCAAGAACCCAAGACCTTGTACCAAGATCTTTGAGCCTAAAAACAAAAAACAAAAAACAAAAACAAATTCGTGTTACACACAAACCAATAGAGTTTATATCTTGTTTGTGATTGTGTTTCGAGACCATGACAACCAAAAAGGGTATTAGTGATTTTGTACTAATCGATTGTAAGAAGTAAACCAATCAAAGGATAAAAGGCTGATATTAACATGAAAGGGTTTTGATTGTTAAGTTTATGAATGGATATCGAGACGAAGTGTTCGGTTATTGGTGGGATAAGATTGAGATAAAGTTAGAGAGGCTGAGTTTGTTTATTAGTGAATGAAATAATATGAAATGTGGTTACTGATGTTATGGACTTTAGGTTTTGGGTTATTAGCTTTAGGATATAAGTTTAGGATATAACTTTAGGCTTCATATAGGTAATACTAAATTGGGCCAAGCTTTAAGTTCGGGCATTGTGTATCTGGGCCAACGATTAAGAATCTTGAAAATTAGGATCTCGGGTTTCGTAATTTCAAGATAAACGATTTTAAATATACAACCAAAAAACCCATTATCGACTTTTTGTATTAAACCAAAAACTAACTCAAAACTCATTTGGTTCTGACTCATATCACGTGAGTGCAATAATATTTTTATATGAAATAATATGATATTGCTTAAAGATATTACAACAAAAAGATCTAGTTTTTATAAAGTTATTTTCACGGTAAACATATAATAATAATAATAATAATAATAATAATAATAATAAAATTGTTCATAAAATATTTCAGTTACAGGGAACTCGCCGCCGCAACGCGCTGGTACCCTGCTAGTTTCATTAAAGCCCAATAGCTTGCAAATTTCCTCCTCAAAGGATGACCCATAAGTATGCCTAAATGAAGTACGTATATACCAAGTACTGTAGCACTGTTAGTCATTAACTTATTATCACTTCTACCGTTGTGAAATTAGAATTTAACTCCTTGAATTGTTGTTGTGTCAGGATTTGGACCTTGATAAGAGAGTAACAGGCCCTAACAATCTCTCTTGAAAGAGAATGTTTTCATGCATGCTTTTTTTCTTTTTTGATTGGCACTTTTTTTTTTCTATGCAGTAATGATGAATTGAATCTGACATGACTAAATATATGTATAAACCATACATGTTATTAAAGTGGGTTAATGGTTACCTAACCATTGGTAGTAATTCGGGTCGTGATAATCAAAGGTTGTCGAATAAATTCTTGAATCGTGTAAAAGTTGACTTTTCTGATATAATATTTCGACACAATTTGATGTCTTGGTTTACATGAAATTTGTATAGAGATAAGACGAGAAAGAACACTCAAATTCTATGCGCAAAAAAAAAGAGCAAAACATTGGATAATTAGTTGTGTTTGTTCTTGATATGAAAAATGTTCATCTTAAAAGACCAAATTGCGTTTATATGTATATATAAACTCATGGTGGTTGTATGGAAAGGTTGTTACTCTTATAATGAAAAATCACACCCTTTTGTAATAGTCACATTTAAATCTGTCCAGCAACAGTTTTGTAACCACCAAAAACTGTCGTTAACTGCCATTATTAAAGACATGTGTATATGGATAATTTAGTGACACACGAATTCTGTCACTATATTTCCCTTTACATTAACGACCTTTTCCATTTTTCGTACCCTAAATCAAGTTAATTAGTTTATACAAGTGTGCACTCCGCACCTCCGAACTCGTAATATAACTTAACTTGAAATCCATTTGGTCTCGGATAAATCACCATTACACCGAAATGATTGATGACACTAAAACCACCAACAACCATCACGTCTACCTTAACGTCACATCATCTTTTCAGCACACCATCTTTAAAGGAGTCGTGGTCACTAGTACTACCTAACCAAAATACCTAAAAATACCACACTTCATACAAACTACAATATACCTCACACACACTAACAAACAAAAGAAATTGGTTTGGTGATCTGCACCACCCAACCAACACAAAAAAGAAACCTTGGCGTGCAGTGGTGTTCAGCTGTAATGGTCTTGGCACGCGGTGGTGCTTGGTAGGTGGCTTGCACCACCCACCATAACGCTCGGTCTTAGTTCATTGGTTTGTAAAAAATGAGATCCCTCTTTATATAACCAATAAATGATTGACTTGAGGCACGCTTTTAAGCGTAAATTTAATCATGTCAACCATTTCTTATCTCATTAATCTTTAGTCAAATCTTAATAATTTTAACATTTAGATCAAATGAAATGATTTATAAATCGAGTTCTCATACTAATATGCACCAGAAAGTTAAGAAACCTTTATGTCACACTTCTAGGTACTTCATTTATATTAAGACAAAAATACACCGTTGGTCTCTAAACTTTCCAGAAAACGTCGCAGGGGCCCCAAAGTTGAGAAAATCATCGCATTGCGTCCAAAACTCATGTTTTTTAGGCCGATGTGTCCCCTGACCAGAAATGCCCAGGTCAACGCACGTTTTTAGTTACATTTTGAGGGGCATAATAGTCCAACCACTTTTTAACTATAGTCTAACCAAAGACAAACCCGACACTCAACTTGAGGGACCAATGGTGTACTTTTATATTGCTAAGTTGATCATATCTTCTATGATACGCCCATTAATGTTTGCGAAGGAACCAATTAACCTACACGTAAAACCCGGTCATTTCCTTTGCACATTGTCACATAAACCTCTATAGACCATCGACACTCAACAAGCTACCCATATTTGTCTCAAAACAAAAAACAAAAAAAAAACTGTAACAATGGGAAAGATGGAACTTAGTATGAAAGCGGTCACAGATGAGATGGTACAATATGTGAAGGCCAAATATGGGGATTATTTGTTACAAAGAGATGAAATGTCTGATGAGATGTTTGAAAATTTATGCAGGTTTGCGAAAGAAGCTGAAGTGATGAAAGGTGAGTCCGTTTTTGTGTATTTGTGTGACTAACATAGTAAGCGTAGCAATCAATTGTGTCCCTAAATAAACATATTGTATTTTGCAAGAAATCCTAGCAATGTTAGATTCTTAAAAACAAGGATTATAGTAAACTAAAAGTCTCTGACGATATGATTGACTATGTCATGGCTACTTATGGGAGTAAATGGGATATAGAAGATGAAATTGCTGATGTGATACTTGAAGACTTGTGGCAAAAATATGGGAATACAGAGGTTTCGAAAGGTTAGACTTAATGATTGAAAAGTAGGATAGTAGTAATGGATCAACTATGATGTCTTTGCGTTTTTGCTATCGTTGCAGATACCAACTCTAAAGGAAAAGAGGTTGATGTTAGCACCCTTGCTCAAAAAAATCCAGAAACAAGAAAAAGGGATACAAATGTTGTACTTGGTCTTGTAGCGGCTGTGGGAAGCTCCAGTAAAAAGACAAAAGAGTTTTATGTCCCTCCTCCTAAGGAGCTCAAGTCTCCTACAATGCATATCAAATCTCCCATCAAAAAGTTCACCTGTTATTTTTAGTTGTTTATGTAATGAAGATGTTAATTTTTTAGGCTTATGATGGCTACTCAAAACAATGGTTCTTAATAATATATTTTGATGTATATGGTATAATTAGTTGGTGATGTTTATATATTTTGATTTTGTTGTTTCCATTTTATCAATTTGCATTTGAATATGTAGTTTAGGAGGTTGTTTGAAATAACCCATTTTTGACTTATAAAGTCAACATATACTCAAAAATTATTAACCAAAGTGTATTGTTTTAAGTTTTTTTAACATTTTTGGTTTGCATTTGTAGTCTTGATTTTGATGTTTACATTTTTCAGTTTGCAATTGCATATGTAGTTGATTGGAGTGTTTGGAAAACCCATGTTTGACTTATAAAGTCAACAAATACCCAAAAAATATTATCCAATTTGACTTATAAAGTCAACACATAACAACCTGGGATGCATCATAACAAACTCGCATAGATAATATTTGATACAACACAAGTGTTACTAATAATCCATTTGAAACTTCCAATTACACATCCAATTACACATCCAGTTCATCCGATGGGGTTCATATATGAATTTAATAATACATAATTAGTTACATATAATCAAAAATGTTACACTGATATCATATACTTGATATAGTTACACTTAATAAAGAAAATTATACCATAGCCATGTGCTTGGTGACACAGTGCATTCATGGCTACGTGTAACACCCCGAAAATTTGATAAGCAGCGGAAGTCTAATCGGGGTCATTACAGTTTAGTACACAGTCATACTCATAGAAAACAATTCAAACGATAGTCAATATCATTCCATGAAAACTCAAATAGTCAGAGTTACAAACATTTTTCCAAAATGTTAATTGTTTCGCAAAAGAAGTGATGAGTTTGTAAAGAATGATATCATTATTGAAATAAAAAGGGAGGTCCTGTGTGCCCTTTTACCAGCTCCGTACCGCCATGCTTGCTAATTCCCTGAGATAAACATGCTTAAAAAGTCAACACAAAGGTTGAGTGAATCCATAGTAGTTTAAATAGTAATAGTGTGAACACAAGTCAAGCATTTGAAATAAACAAGCCAAGATAGACAGGTCTTGACTAAACTGGTGAAATATTGCTCCTAAGCCTCACGAAACGCAAGCCTTAACATTGATTCGACATATCATAAAGATAATAACAATCACCTACACCACAGCGGATGTAAATGACAAGGGGCCCTCGGTGACAGGAAATGTGCCAAATTTCCATGGTACCTCGAATATAGCACACCTCCTGCCAAGTGATCACCTTGATAGAGGTGGGCTGCCATTCCAATAGATCTATCAACTATATTCGCGCTCACTCGCAAGTGATTAAGGTTCGTGATATGAGGGACTTGTAGCACATGTGTCAACTTAGGCAATATCAGGTGATAACAGCATACAGAAAATACTTGTGTTCGATTTATAGCATGTATCTCCCCACGGAGTTTAAAAACAATTAAAATGTGGGACCATGAACTCACCTGACAGGTGGGTGTGAATCACAACGGTGCTCAAAAGTGATGGTGTACTGCTACGTCTAGCAATGAAATTCCTCCGACTTGCGACCTAAATAATACATTGTCATCGGTGTTTTAGATTCGATTTGTAAATGACATGTGATATGTCTCGTGTACGGTGATATCCGTTCGGGTGTCTTAACATATTCCAAAATAACTTTACGTAGTTATTTGTAACGTTGTTTCAAAACGCTGTCTATTAAATATTAACTCATTGGTAATAATAATAACATTTAGTAAAAATATTTATAATTAAATATTTTTAGTAAAATTATATATTTACTTTAAAGTTATAAAATATATACATATTTATATATAAAAATCAAATTATATAAAATAATTAATTAATAAAGTACCTTTGTCATATTTGACCCTTAACTTTAATAAAGTTACACTTTTTACCCCTTGGTCAAAAATAATTTCTTTTTAATCCTTGGCATAACTTTTTACACTTTTACCTTGATCTTTCAAAATTTACAGTTTCTACCATTCGTTTTATTCAAAATCGACAGTTTCTAAATTGGTCCGAAAGTTTGGTGGTTTTATCACTTTTAGTCCCTTAACGTGGGACTTTGCAAAAATAGTCCAAGATCTAGTTTTTGAAAAGTTAACTTTTATTTTTATAAAAGTTACCATTTTTATCTTCTAATATTTATAAAAATCAATTTTTATAAATTAAATATCATTTCGAAAATCTTAAATTTTCAAATCGAAAATCCTTAAGGAAAATTTGTTGGGCTTGTTAGCCCGGTTAAGGCCCAAAGTGGGTTTTACTTGTTTAAAAATAATGCTCGACACATATTTGGTTTTGGTCTAGTTTTCATAGTATACGATCGTGTATAGTTTGCATGTTACGTTGGTTTGGTTAAGTGTGAGTCGATGATTTAGGTTGTTGATGAGTGTGTAAATACTCATCATTTTTACCTTTTCTGAGCTGCCAAAACATCTAAAAACACTCAATATTGCATCAAAATAGTGAAAATATCCCAGGAAAGTGTTTTACATGTTTCAAATGCAAAATAATCAAAAACAGATGAAAAACGCACAAAGTTTGCAAAATTGGCAGTTTTAGTCCCTCAACTTTCAAAAATTGTCAAATCTAGTCCTTGGTTGTTCTAAAAACTTGAAAAAGTCACCAAAGGCCCTTTTAAATCAAAAAGTTACATAATTAGTCCTTTGGTGCAAAGTTTCACAAAATTACAAGTTTAGTCCCTGTACTTTGCAAAATTGACATAAATGGTCCATGGGATATTAAAACTTTGAGAAAAACAAATTTTGTCCTTATACTAATCATCTATGGAAGGAATGGTCCTTGGTTGGAAATTTTGGTGAAATTACGTAATTGGTCCCTGAAGTTTCATAAATTACAGAAAAGGTCCCTAGAGATATTAAAAGGGAAAATTATGCAATTAAAGTCCTTGGGTTATTCAACATTGGCAAATATGGTCCTTGGAATACTTTGGATAATGTGCAAACCAGGTCCTTGAAATTTCAGCAATTTACACTTTTGATCCATATGGTTATAAACACAAACGGACCCTTGATTTATTATAACCCAAAAACAAACACCCCATTTTACAAAAGCCCACCCAAGGCCCAACCACAACCCCAGCCCACACCCCGTTAATAATAAACCAGGGTCAACGCCCGTTTGACCTTCCCCTTACCTCCAAAACCAGAACCACTCACCAATACCACCCTCCACCCCTGGTATTTCCCCCCCCCCCCCTTGCACCACTTGATTCTCCACCTTATCCCTGCCACATTACGCTTCCCAAACACCAATCATATCAACCCCCCTCCTATACACGCTTCACAGACCCCAATTGCAAGAAATATATTTTTCCCGCCAAATTGAGTGTGAGGACAAATCTCATCCATTTGATGAGATTATTGATGGGATGTGACCAGTGGGACCCACAAGACTCAATTGGGTGCTATAAAGAGAAGAAGGAGCAGGGGAGAAGGGAGATTAGAGTAGTTGTAGTTTAGACTAGTCGTTTTTAATGTAATTTTATTATTCCAATGTAATTTCAGTTCTTAAATCTTGTACTTAGTTGTTTTAGAGTGTACTAAACTCCTTTGATCTTTTAATTTGAATCTTGTTCATTAAAATTCTGAATTTGCATAATTTAAGTAAAATTGACAACTTTATTTAAATCTTGCTTATTGTTGTTAAATCTGTTTTATTCAAGTTTGTTTAAGTTTACTTTCATGTTTCTAAAAGGTTGAAAAGCATTTAAGTCAGTTTTAGTCTAAATCTAAAAAATATTAATAAATCAAGAAAAATAGATAGAAAATAAAAATCAGTGGTTCATGGTGATGCAAGCATGGAGCAAGGCAAAGGCTGGAATGTTTTGGGTTAGATACCTCATGGGAGGTGTAGGATGAGTTAAAGATCCTTGGTTTTGTGTTTTCAGCAGAATCTCACTTGTAAGCTCATTTTCACATTTTGGCATTCTACTGTGTACTTGCTCTTAGGTTTGCTTATTGCTGTTTTTTATGCTTCATTGGTGTTATTAGAATAGATTATAACTTAATTTTACATGCTTGTTCTTTGAAACTCTTTGTTGCTCATAGTTCATCTCTAACTGCCATATTTAGCATTGTGGTCATTCATGTGATAAGCTGTTGTTTATGGAGTTCTTTGTACTGATTTAAGTCCATTTTGTCATAATACTACTTAATAATTCAGTTTCATGGTTCAAATTAGCATAAAGCTTTGAAAATCACCATAAACAGGTTTATAAGGGGTGTTTGGTTCACACTGTTTGAGTATGCTTTTGTTGTTATATGTAACATTTTCTGGTTCAAATAAGTTTCCTAGGCATTAGAGAACTCATCTTGACCATCCTTTTGGTCACAATCTCAGAAATAGTCAAAATTGCCCATTTCCCATCCCCACAGTTGACTGTTAAAGATTTGTGACCCAAAATCCTTTCAAATCCCTCCATAAGTAGGTAACTTAGCCTAAGATAGTTCTATTAGAGCTCAAGTTAGCTTAACTAATCAGTAAATTAGTATCACAGTTCAAGAAAGTCAACAAATCAAGTTTTTCACTAAAGTCAAATTGCATGTTTCAGTTTTTTCTCAAATCTTGGAAGATTTATTTAGAATTTTGTGTAGAGATTCAGGCTTTGATCTTTTGAGGTTTAGTAGCCTCCCACCTCAGCTTTTAGATCCCATTGTTCTTTGATTTTTGTGATTTTACCTCTGGGCCCACTGAGCTCCAAAGTGACTTGCAGGGAATACCCCTTGCCCTGCACCAGCAGTTCATCACCCTACACCACCCACTTTGGTGGTGGTTTGTGGCCACCCCATTGGGTCCCATACCTAGGATTTGGGTTCTCCTAACCCCCCTCCTACCAGGCTTCCTCCTTTGACCATTTGTTTGACTTTAGGACCCTTGGGACCCACCTGATTTAGCCCTTAGTTTCTGTCCCATTTTTCAGTTAAGTATAAGAAATCCAAGTGCTTATTTGTGCTTATTAGCTTATCTTGTGATCTTATTTGGCTTTTTCTTGCTTAAAATTGTTCAAACAACTTAAGTGAACCTAATTTTACCCTTGTGGACCCCACCAAGGATGTTTTCTCCTAAAAGTCAAATAAAGTCAACTGTGTACCTTTTTAGCTTAATCTCAGCTTATTTTCAAGTTGTAAAAAAGTTGTTTTCATTAAAAGTGTTTGTTTTTAGGTATAAAGTAAGTTTGTAAAAGAAAAACCAAGAAAACCCAATTTATTTTTAAGTGATAGTTTCTATTTAATTTTATTTAAATTTTAATTTTCTTTTTTAGATTTTTATTAAGTACTTAGCATTTTTATATTTTTATTAATTACCTTGTATAGTAAAGTAATTTTAGTAATTTTCTCAGATTTTTATTTTGTCATTTAGTAATTATTAGATTTAATCTTAATTTTATTAATAATTAATTAATAATTAGTTTTAAATTGCATAATTAGTTTTTATTAAGTAAAACCTAGTTTTTATATTTTTCCTAGCTTTTATATAATGTAAAATAATTTCATAAATTTTCTTAGAATTTTTACTGTTCATTTGCTATTTTTCATAATTTAAAATAGTTTAATTAGGTAATTAATATTTAATTAGTAATTAATTAATATAAAAATCACAAAAAGACAAAAATACTTATTTTTAATTTTAAAATTAGTTTTTAGTTATTTTATAATTTTAGAAATTTTATTTTCATTTTTCTAGTGTTTAAATAATATTATATTGTATTTAAGTTACTTAAATATTAATAATTAGTAATTAATTAATACTAAATAATTAATTAGGGTAAAAATTTATTTTCTTTTTCTAAAAATTTTCTTTTACCTTTTAGTTTGTAAAAAAGTCATTTTCACCCCCTGGGGGTTTTCAGATTTCAGTTTTCACTTTTTATTTTGTACGTTTACGTTTTATTCAAATGTAAACGTTCGCGTTTTAGGTTTTAATCGTTTCTGGTTTTTCTAATTTCATAGTCTTATTCATATAGCTTATTTAAGCTATTTACTTGTAGATTCCTTAGTTCAATCAATCACAAACCCTTTTCTAGTCCAAATTCACCCGATCACATAACCGTTTGTTAACCATCACACCTCGTCGGGACATAACGACCCGGGGAAACCACTATATTCCGCGGAGCATTGATTCTAGGTAGTTTGACTTGGTTGACCATTCCCTGGTCAATTTAGGTTGACCGTTTGGGACCAATCAGTTGTCGAAAAAATATATATGTATCGTACGTGTATAAATGAAATGGCGAGGCCTTTCCTCAAGGGTGTCGAGGCATGTGATATATAGTTATAAGTGTAACGAAAATTTATACTTAGAAAATAGTGTGTGTCGTGTGATAAGTAAACGTGGTATGCATGAAACGATTAAGAGTAGAATATGAAAAGGGTGATGATAACTTACAACACCAAAATGGTGGTGAAGAGTTCGTGTGGTATGAGCAAACGAGAACAAGCAAACGTTGCACCCTCTTCGTCTAACGATCCCTTATCCAAAATAGTTACCCAACTCGTTCCTAACCCAAAACCTTACTCGTACGCCTTCTTGGTCTCGACAGCAAATGAAAAAGAAAGAGTTTTGTGATATGAGCTCTTGTGGATTCTTGCAAGTGTGAGGAAATGCATTAAATGTGGTTTATATAGGATGATCTTGGTGGTTCGAATGTCTCCATGCGACACAACACACACCGAGTGGTCACTTCCTTCTCGACAAAGTTGTCTCGCTTCTTGAGTGTTGTCATATCGATTGTAAAACTTTGGGGGCTATAAACTCATGTCAACTCTAGGGATTTAGAAAGGTATTAGGCATGTGTGTACTAATTGGATTTGTTTAAGGTTTGTGTTAGTGGTTTAAGAAATACAAGATTTAGTGGTTAAAGAGTTTTAGTGTGTAACACTTTTATCCAAGGGTTTGATGGCTTCATAGGGTGGCTCATTGTCTATACACGCATGAACAAAGTCAATGGAGATGGCATGCTTAATGTCGAGCTTGAGGGGAACCAAGGAAATAAAATGTGTATATTCATGTTGCCCTTATCCTTGTTCGTTTGAGTTCGCATGAAGTGCAAAGAAATAAACAGCCATATGGGCTTGAGATCCCAAGGCCCAAACGTATTCAAGATGAAAATGTATTTGGTGTGGTGGGCTTGAAGTGGTGCCCGGCCCAGCAGTGGGGTAAAAGAAAGGGTAGCTTTGGGCTTATGGTGATATACGGCCCAACAAAGAATAGGGTGTCGGTGACTAGATCGTTCGTAACTTTAGTTTCGGTATCGGTGTCGGTTCGTGAAAACCATGAAAATATAAACGGTGTCGTCATACGTATACATATACTTACATATACATAGTGATAATAATTCGTAATAATTAATATATATATCGTTATATATATTAATAATATATCGGTGTCCAATTAGGGTGCCAGGTCGCAAGTGGGAGTTACCGGTGTTAACCTCATTGGGTGGCATCCAAGAGTGACAATCGGGTGATATCAGGTGACGAAACATAATCGGGTGTCAAACAAACGGTGATAAAAAATAATTGGGTGTTAAACAAATGGTGTCTCATATAAAAATTTCAAATTAGCCCGCAAAAATGGCTTAGTTTAGAATAGTGTCGAATATTAGCATTAATAAATGACCTAGGATTTTACGGAGTATTACAGTACCCACCCGTTAGATTGGATTCGTCCCGGAATCCAAAGTTGAATCGGTGCTCGGGGTTGACTCATCAAATAGTTGTGGGTATTTGGCACGAATTTGATCCTCGCGCTCCCAGGTGAACTCGGGTCCTCTCTTAGAGTTCCATCTGACCTTAACAATGGGAATGCGACTATGCTTAAGTCGTTTGACCTCCCTATCTGTAATCTCAACGGGTTCCTCAATAAAGTTCAACTTATCGTCGATTCTGATCTCTTTCAACGGAATCACAAGGGTTTCATCCGATAAACACTTTTTCAAATTTGACACGTGGAAGGTGTTGTGTACTCTACTGAGTTCCTCAGGTAGTTCAAGTTTGTATGCCACGGGACCGATCCTTTCAATGATCTCAAAGGGTCCAACGTATCTTGGGTTTAACTTTCCACGTTTTCCAAACCTAATCATCCCTTTCCAAGGTGATACCTTAAGCATGACCTTGTCTCCAACTTGAAACTCTATTGGTTTCCTTCGCACATCGGCATAACTCTTTTGCCGATCCCTGGCGGCTTGTAATCGTTGCCTAATCTTTACTATTTTTCTCAGTGGTTTCAAGAATCAACTCGAGACCTGAGAGTTGAACATCTCCAATCTCAGCCCAACAAACTGGTGATCTACACTTTCTTCCATAAAGTGCTTCAAACAGTGCAGCCTTAATGCTAGCGTGATAACTGTTGTTATATGAGAATTCTGCTAACGGTAGGTGTTTATCCCAGCCTTTTCCAAAATCAATCACACATGCCCTAAGCATGTCCTCAAGGGTCTGTATAGTCCTTTCACTTTGACCATCGGTCTATGGATGGTAAGCGGTACTCATATCTAACTTAGTTCCCAAGGCTTTCTATAAAGATCGCCAAAAGTTAGACGTGAAACGGCTGTCTCGGTCGGAGATAATAGAAATCGGCACTCCATGCCGGGAAACTATCTCCTTTAGGTACAAACGTGCAAGAACGTCCATATCATCAATCTCTTTGATTGGCAAGAAGTGCGCTGATTTCGTGAGACGATCGACAATAACCCAAATAGTGTCCAACCCACTCGATGTCTTGGGTAATTTCGTAATGAAGTCCATTGTAATACTTTCCCATTTCCACATTGGTAGCTCGGGTTGAATCAAAAGACCAGACGGTTTTTGATGTTCAGCCTTTACTCTTGAGCAGGTCAAACACTTACCGACATACTCTGCAATGTCAGCTTTCATGTTTGGCCACCAATACAACTTCTTTAGATCGTGATACATCTTGTCCGAACCAGGATGAATGGAATACTTAGACTTATGAGACTCATGCATGATGAGGTCTCGTATTCCTCCGTATAATGGAATCCAACTTCTGTCCTTGAAACACAGCCTTCCATCTAGTTTCTTGACAAATCCATTCGTGCTTTCTGGCATGCCGTAAATCTTCTCGTGTGGTCTATTCTCTTCCTTAAGGGCCTCAGCTTGAACTTCAAGAATTTGAGACGGAAGTGGTGATCTAATCGTCATACCCAATGATCTAACTCTGAGGGGTCTAAGTCGTTCCTTTCGACTCAAGGCATCTGCTACAACGTTTACCTTCCCCGGGTGATAACGAATCTCACAATCATAGTCACTTAGCAACTCTAGCCATCGACGTTGTCTCATGTTCAACTCCTTTTGATCCAAAATGTGCTGAAGACTTTTGTGATCGGTGAAAACCGTACACTTGGTTCCATATAGGTAGTGTCTCCAGATCTTAAGAGCGAATACCACCGCTCCTAATTCTAGATCATGAGTAGTGTAGTTCTCCTCGTGGGGTTTAAGTTGTCTAGAAGCGTAAGCGATTACTTTAAGTCTTTGCATCAATATGGCACCCAAACCTTGGATTGATGCGTCACAATATACCACGAAGTCCTCACTTCCTTCGGGTAGTGCTAATATCGGTGCTTCACAAAGCTTCTGCTTCAAGAACTGAAATGCCGATTCTTGTTCCTCTCCCCAGTCAAACTTCTTCTTCTTCTTCTTCTGTGTTAACTCAGTCAAAGGTTTAGCAATCCTTAAAAAACCTTCAATAAATCTCCGATAGTATCCGGCAAGACCTAAAAATTGGCGTATCTCGGTAGGACTCATAGGTGACGCCCAATTTTTAACAGCTTCGATCTTGGCGGGATCAACATGAATACCCTTACTGTCGATAACATGCCCAAGAAATTGTACTTTCTCAATCCAAAAATCACACTTGGAAATTTTGGCGTATAATTTCTCTTCTCTGAGCAGTGTTAGTATAGCCTTTAGGTGTTCTGCGTGCTCTTCCTTACTACGTGAATAAATAAGGATATCATCGATGAATACAATCACAAACTTATCCAAATAGGGTTTGCACACTCGGTTCATTAAGTCCATAAATACAGCGGGTGTATTTGTTAGACCGAATGGCATTATTTGGAATTCGTAGTGACCGTATCTCGTCCTGAAAGCCGTCTTAGGGATGTCTTCTTCCCTAACTCTCAGTTGGTGATAACCCGATCTCAAATCAATCTTCGAGTAGACACTCGATCCTTGCAGTTGATCAAACAGATCGTCAATCCTTGGCAACGGATATCGATTCTTCACAGTAAGTTTGTTCAACTCACGATAATCGATACACACCCTGAAGGTTCCATCCTTCTTCTTTACAACAACACCGGGGCTCCCCACGGTGATGAACTAGGGCGAATAAATCCCTTATCTGACAATTCCTGCAATTGCCAAGATAACTCCTTCATTTCTGACGGTGCTAGCCTATAGGGTGCTCGTGCTACGGGTGCTGCTCCTGGCATCAAGTTAATTTGAAACTCCACTTGACGAGTCGGCGGAAGGCCAGGCAGTTCCTCAGGAAAAACTTCTGGAAAGTTCCTGACTACTGGCACATCCTCGAGTCGCTTCTCTTCCGACTTCTTCTCGGTGACTTGAGCCAAAAAGACTTGACATCCTCGTTCGATGTACTTCGCAACTTTGATGCAAGAAACGATGCTCAGACGTGTTTTACTTCGCTCTCCGCGAACAATTAGGGTTTTGTCATTCAGGGGGATGTGAACGACCTTTTCGTCACAAATGATCTTAGAGCGGTTCTCGGATAACCAATCCATTCCTACAACGACGTCGAAACTACCAAGTCTAATAGGCATAAGGTCAATGTTAAATGGGGTGTCTAGTAGTCGTAGGGTGCAACCTCGGAGTATAGTGTTAGTACTTACTAGCTTTCCATCGGCTAGTTCAATCTCATATGTGGTGTCTAGTTTGGTTGGTATAATATTAAGTAGGGGTGCAAGAGAAATAGATACGAAACTTTGGTCGGCTCCGGAATCAAATAAAACTTTAACGAGGCGGTTGTTTAGAAAGAACATACCCGTGACTACGTTCGGATCTTGCTGGACATTTCCATCTCCCAGCACGTATGCTCTCCCACGTGCATTGTTGTCCTTATTTGGGCACTGACGCCTGTAGTGTCCTTTCTCTCCACAGCATGCATACTACTGCCACGGGTTGCAAGTTAGCTCCTGTATCCTTGCAATCTTGTGTTTTATGTCCAGTCCTTGAACATTTCCCACACTTAGCATAGCAGGGTCCAGTGTGATGCATCTTACACTTGTCACAGAATGGAAGAGGTCCAGCATACCTAGCATCCTTAATTGGTGCGGCGACATAAGCTCTGACAGCTTCCTGTCGTCGGTTCTGTTGATTGTGGTGGGTGTTTCTGTCATGGTGATAGTTACGGTTGAGGTTATGGTTGTTGTTGTTGTTGGTCTTCCGATCATCAAACTTCCTTTTGTGATCGTTGTTCCCCTGAGCAGAGTTACGCTTATCTCCCGGTCTAGCAGTCTTTGGGCAATAGTCATTGCTTCTTCCAAAGATTGAGGCTTTGACGAGGTGACGTTTCCCTCAATGCTCCTGGGTAATCCCTCAATGTACCTCTCCAACAACTTTTCCAAATCGGGAACCTTTGAAGGGCAAAGTGTGGCAAGCTCCTGAAATCTCCTATCATAAGCCCTGAGATCATTTCCTTTCACAACCAACGTGTGAAACTCATCTTCTAGCTTCTTGATCTCTCCTCTAGGGCAGAACTTCTTCAACATCTTCTCCTTAAAGTCAGCCCAGGTGATCTGATAGGCCTCCTCCACACCTATCTTCTGAGCAGTTGCGTTCCACCAGGACAACGCATCTTCCAGCAATGTTCCAGTAGCAAACGAGACTCTGCTTTCAGCGGCACAACCGCTCCTCACAAACACAGTCTCAGTTCGCTCAAACCATCGAGCAAGCTCTGTCACTCCTTCAGTACCTTTGAAGTGAGATGGTTTACAAGCTATGAAGTCCTTATAGGTACATTTCCGAGTCGCAGCGGACTCGCTTTCAGCAGTGGCTCGGTTATTGCTACTAGTTCGTGCCATTGCGGCAGCCTGCTCTTCCAAAGCTGCAGCAACACTGTCGGCAACCAACTTTCTGATAGCAGCCTGGGTCATAGCGGGTGACGAAGTAGCAGTAGCGGTTTTCCTTGGGGCCATAACTCTATAAAATCGCAAGTGTATAAGTACAAATCCCAAACATCAATCAATAACAAGAGAAATAATGCAACCAAGCTCATAATAGTCGAGATCATCACAAAGTACATATCACAATCACACCATGAATACATACATCAACATAAACCATATCATTCATAAATAATTATCACGACATGTAACAACACACATGGAAATTATAATGAATCTCAATATGGGAGCATAATAAAAGATCAGACAACTAGAACATCATAAATCAATATCAATACAGTACAATCATAACCAACATAAAGTTTTAATAATTTTGAATTCATTGTTACAAAACAATAAGATACAACATTATTAATGCCACAGACGGCAAGTTAAGATGTCTCTGAATGTAATGACATGTCATAGATCTATGAAGGTCCAGGTGCGCCTCCTGATCTCCTCTCCAGCTCTCTGATGATCCTGATCATCTCCAACATCTCCAAATCCCTGGATCTCTCACGGGCCTGAATCTCCTCAATAGTGGCTGAAAGAGTGTGGATGGTAGTACTAGATGCGGCTAACTCCTGTGTCTAATGCTCTAGCATCTGCCGCGTGATGATCGCTATCGCTCTCAAATCCTCCATCTCATGCCTCTGAACATCTAGTCGATGACCAAACTCAGTGATGGTAGCCTGTGCCTCCTCAATCTCTGTCCCCATCATCTCAAATACCATCTCTAAAGCTGTCCTATGTACCACAAGGTTCTCGACCTCCTCCTGCATACCCTCTATCCTCTCCAAGGATATATCCTCAATAACTCCCAACAGCTCATCAAGATGATCCTCATGTCTAACTAACCTAGCAGCCAAAAGAGGGATAGTATGGTGTATCAGCTCCCCAGTAACCGGTAACACCGCTGAAGAGCCATCTCCAAGCTCAGCAGCCCTAGGCGATCCCTCAACCAACCTCCATCTACGAATGTAGTCTAACAAAAATGACCATCGGCGAGCATCAACCAATCTATGAATGCCGGGTGAGGTGGGGGTCTCAGTGGGAACAGGTGATGGTGATGGAACAGGTGATGAAGTAGGTGATGGTATCGGTATGGTAGTAGTCTGAGAGTAGAAAACTGTAGGTGGTGGCATGGGTGGCAAAACCTCAGAAGAGTGGGGTGCGGTGTAAGTAGGTAACATGTAAGGATGAGGCTCAGGTGGGGGTGATACGGGTGATGGTGGAGGTGCTGGTGATGCCACAGGTGTCAGCTCTGGCATAGAAACAGGTGGTAGTACAGATATGGGTGATGATACAGGTGTAGGTACAGGTGGTGTAACAGTAGAAGCAGGCAAAATACAGACTCGTTTCCGAGCCGTACATTTGCGGGTAAAGTCTCCCTCATGATATCGAAACAACTCACCGAAAGGCTCAGGCTCATAGGGCTCAAGAATCCTCACTCGCTTACGCCGACGAATCGGTGCAGGCGGGGATGGTGGTGGAATAGAAGCAGCAGTGTCAGAAGTATCGGAGTCAGAAGACTCGTCATCAGCATCTGAACCGGTATGGTGACTAGCGGGTGGTGTAGGACGATCATCAGCCGCAAGAAACTGCTGAGATGTCAGGTACTGATCATAAAGGTACTGCCCCTGTGTCATAGGTCCACAGACAGGACGAAAAAGAGGCTGAATAGCAAAAGAATCAATGGGTGTAGAAGCAACCTCACCCTCCTCAAAGGGCTCAGTATCAGCAGATGGGTCTCCAGATGGAATAGGAGATGGTATGGCAGGTGATACAGGTTGGGTGTCATGGTCAGAATCATGGGTGTCTCGGGTGTCATGGGTGTCATAGTCAGATAGGTCAATAGTAGGGTAGGTGGATGATGCCGGCAAGACGTCGTCATTGTCGGACAAAATAATAACCGGGGGCGACATGGTACTATAATATCCCAAAAATAGCAGTAATATAAGTCATTTAGTCTACATAATGCTACATGCACAGTGATTATAGTGTCATAGTGAGCTAAATGCGATGGGTGCTAAAATCAAACCTTAAAACATAATGTTGGCAAGCGCTGGCACGGAGGGCACTTTGGTGATAAATAGTTTGTTTAGAAATCCGGTGAGGTTATAGTCCAATGTTTTGAAAAATCATTTGGTTCTCTATAACCATGGCTCTGATGCCAATCTGTAACACCCCGAAAATTTGATAAGCAGCGGAAGTCTAATCGGGGTCATTACAGTTTAGTACACAGTCATACTCATAGAAAACAATTCAAACGATAGTCAATATCATTCCATGAAAACTCAAATAGTCAGAGTTACAAACATTTTTCCAAAATGTTAATTGTTTCGCAAAAGAAGTGATGAGTTTGTAAAGAATGATATCATTATTGAAATAAAAAGGGAGGTCCTGTGTGCCCTTTTGCCAGCTCCGTACCGCCATGCTTGCTAATTCCATGAGATAAACATGCTTAAAAAGTCAACACAAAGGTTGAGTGAATCCATAGTAGTTTAAATAGTAATAGTGTGAACACAAGTCAAGCATTTGAAATAAACAAGCCAAGATAGACAGGTCTTGACTAAACTGGTGAAATATTGCTCCTAAGCTTCACGAAACGCAAGCCTTAACATTGATTCGACATATCATAAAGATAATAACAATCACCTACACCACAGCGGATGTAAATGACAAGGGGCCCTCGGTGACAGGAAATGTGCCAAATTTCCATGGTACCTCGAATATAGCACACCTCCTGCCAAGTGATCACCTTAACAGAGGTGGGCTGCCATTCCAATAGATCTATCAACTATATTCGCGCTCACTCGCAAGTGATTAAGGTTCGTGATATGAGGGACTTGTAGCACAGGTGTCAACTTAGGCAATATCAGGTGATAACAGCATACAAAAAATACTCATGTTCGATTTATAGCATGTATCTCCCCACGGAGTTTAAAAACAATTAAAATGTGGGACCATGAACTCACCTGACAGGTGGGTGTGAATCACAACGGTGCTCAAAAGTGATGGTGTACTGCTACGTCTAGCAATGAAATTCCTCCGACTTACGACCTAAACAATACATTGTCATTGGTGTTTTAGATTCGATTTGTAAATGACATGTGATATGTCTCGTGTACGGTGATATCCGTTCGGGTGTCTTAACATATTTCAAAATAACTTTACGTAGTTATTTGTAACGTTGTTTCAAAACGGTGTCTATTAAATATTAACTCATTGGTAATAATAATCAATGTTGCAAAAATCGGCCGAATCGGCCGATTAATCGCTAATCGGTGATGCACCTTGTCGATTTTCGAAAATCGGTGAAAAAATCGGCCTAGGCAAAAAATAAGAAAAAATGGGTCAAAAATCGGCCGAATCGGTCAAAAATCGGCCGAATCGGCAAAAAATCGGCCGAATCGGTCAATTTAAAAAAAAAATAGAAATTTAGGCATTTTACTTAATTTGGGGATCGTTTATTTCACTTATAACGTACAATAGGCCTCATAATCAGAATTGAAGCCTTTTATTGAGGTTTGTAAATATAGAAGGTTTGGAATCAGTTAAGATCTTTAGTTTGCTCTCCAGAAATTCCAAAAACATGCAGGAAATGCCAAACCGATTAATCACCGCCTTGACCGATTACAGGCTGCAGGGTGGTCGACCGCCCGACTACCGATTCACGATTTTTGCAACATTGATAATAATAACATTTAGTAAAAATATTTATAATTAAATATTTTTAGTAAAATTATATATTTACTTTAAAGTTATAAAATATATACATATTTATATATAAAAATCAAATTATACAAAATAATTAATTAATAAAGTACGTTTGTCATATTTGACCCTTAACTTTAATAAAGTTACACTTTTTACCCCTTGGTCAAAAATAATTTCTTTTTAGTCCTTGGCATAACTTTTTACACTTTTACCTTGATCTTTCGAAATTTACAGTTTCTACCCTTCGTTTTATTCAAAATCGACAGTTTCTAAATTGGTCCGAAAGTTTGGTCGATTTATCACTTTTAGTCCCTTAACGTGGGACTTTGCAAAAATAGTCCAAGATCTAGTTTTTGAAAAGTTAACTTTTATTTTTATAAAAGTTACCATTTTTATCTTCTAATATTTATAAAAATCAGTTTTTATAAATTAAATATCATTTCAAAAATCTTAAATTTTCAAATCGAAAATTCTTAAGGAAAATCTGTTGGGCTTGTTAGCCCGGTTAAGGCCCAAAGTGGGTTTTACTTGTTTAAAAATAATGCTCGACACATATTTGGTTTTGGTCTAGTTTTCATAGTATACGATCGTGTATAGTTTGCATGTTACGTTGGTTTGGTTAAGTGTGAGTCGATGATTTAGGTTGTCGAAAAAATATATATGTATCGTACGTGTATAAATGAAATGGCAAGGCCTTTCCTCAAGGGTGTCGAGGCATGTGATATATAGTTATAAGTGTAACGATAATTTATACTTAGAAAATAGTGTGTGTCGTGTGATAAGTAAACGTGGTATGCATGAAACGATTAAGAGTAGAATATGAAAAGGGTGATGATAACTTACAACACCAAAATGGTGGTGAAGAGTTCGTGTGGTATGAGCAAACGAGAACAAGCAAACGTTGCACCCTCTTAGTCTAACGATCCCTTATCCAAAATAGTTACCTGATGCATGGGAATTGCACCAGGCTTTACCTCTCGAGGGATCTCGAGAAGCTTACAACCCCCACCAGGCAGTGTACCTGATCGTTGTAGTATAGTATAGTGACAAGTACCGGGGGATTGATCGTTCAGCTAGGAATAGTGTCGCTAGGATTAGAAAACCTAAATACTAGTTCTAGAGATGAGGGATGATTATTTTTGTATTTTTATAATTTTTTGAAAGCAAGTAAAAATCTCGGGTTTTAAGGATTTGGGCGGAATTAGTTGCTAGTCAACTAACCCAATACTAAAGATGCAATCAAAATAAAATACTAAAAATGAAGATAAAACTAAATTAAACTAAGGTTGTGAGCAATAAGTGGAGAAATGTGTTTACTTAGATTTCACTACTCCCTAGATATCTTTTACACGTTAATTACTTGTTATAGTTGCGTGGATGACGGATTGTATTCCTTAATACCATTCATGGGGTGGCGCACTTAACTCCCCAATCCTATGAGTGCCTACTTCACTCCTATGTCGAGCCGGCTAATAAGCTCCTAACATGGGATCATTAGAATTTACTCATGCATTAAATACAACCAATTAAACCTAATGCACATCAGTTCATGTTTCCTAAGACGTTCAAGCATGTTACCATTTGGAGATCTGCCAGTTTTCTTAAGCCTAACATCGAAATCATTCATCCAATACAACCATAAACAAGTAATCAACACATAATCAACATCTAGGTTTCATTAGATCTAAGCAAACACAAGATAAATCTAGCCTAGCATGGTGGAATTAAGACAAGCACAAGATATAGACAACCGACACATAGACATATTGATTGAATTAGAAGAACACTTATCTTAATTACACATGAAAGGGTTCAAGGGCCGAAAACCCTTGAAAAACCTGTAAAAATCGTATATGGTTCGGCCTTAGGGTTTCTCCAAACTTCTCCCCTTTTAATGAATGAAAATTAGAAAACTATATATAGGAAATTGAGGCTGACGGCGTCAAGACCAAATGGGTGACGCCGTCATCTCGCCGCCAAAAGAATTCTCGGACTGCCTTGATCTACATCTGACGCCGTCATGTATTAGGTTCTTCCAGGCCGTCACGTGTTTAACTCTTGACGCTCTTCCTTGTGACGCCTTCATATCTGCACTGGGTCGTCATGCAATTTACTCTTGACGCCGTCACCTACTGTTCCCAGCAAGAAAAATTAAGACTTTGGCGTTTTCTTCACTTTTATGCTCCAAAAACATCCGAATTGCTTCCTTTTCCAGATTTCTCTCCCAATGTACCTAAAATCACAAAAGGAACGATTTAGGGCAATATTTGATCAAATAAATTCAATTCCGGGCTTAAATGACCCTCTAAAAGTGGTTCATTTTTCGCCTCATCATATACCCTTACACTTGAGATTTGCTTGTCCTCAAGCAAATGCGCTTTTATTCTACTCAAAATACAAGCTAGGGGTCATTTAACACTAATATAAAAGTAATTACAACAAATAATCGTTCCACTAAAGACCAATAGACAAGCACGGAGGTCATACACTAGCACCTCACAAATAATGTTTAGATACTCACATCTCTCGGGTGTAATAAAGTATAAATTACAATATGGAAACGGAAGATATCTCTCACTACCAGTCATAGCAAAATAGATTTCCAT
Organism: Artemisia argyi; assembly: GCA_030686995.1. Classification (NCBI taxonomy): domain Eukaryota; kingdom Viridiplantae; phylum Streptophyta; class Magnoliopsida; order Asterales; family Asteraceae; genus Artemisia; species Artemisia argyi. The sequence goes on from CM060695.1 coordinate 28,593,104, forward strand.
AGGCTTGGGAAAGGATCAAACCTCCACCACATGGCGTAAGCACCTAGGATAAACTATCAAAGAGGTCTTTTAAAGGGTTATAACGTTAGGTGTAGGGATATGAAATACACGGTTCTGTTGGATATAGGCAGTCTTTACTGGTGGCGAGTTAACAATCTTGGTTAATTACACGTACAATGTGGCGTTGCTAAGCCAAGACTAGACTCGACTTAAGCTAATAAATGAAAAATAACAAAAACATAAAATGAACATAGAATGAAACGGGATGGTAGTCCGTATGTTTTTTTCTCTTTTTTTTTAATTTTTTTTTTTATTATTATTTTTTTTTGTACATACACTCTTACCCTACCATCCAAAATAATACATCATAGGGAATGAACATTCCCCTTACACTTGAATTTTTACATACTTTACATTAAACTAATCTAATGACTCGAATTAAGAAAATCAAAACACTTGGAGTACTTTTAAGATTAACGCATATATAGGGGTAATAAATGATGTTCTTCCCTATTACTCCATAAAATAAGTACTTTACCCATGAGTCCCAATCGTCCCAAAACAATATGTACAAGGATATGACTCGACTTAGCAACCATGTAATCAATTAGATAGTTAACTTAGGGTTTAACAAATAACAATAATGCACTAAAGATGAGTGCATACACGGAAGGCTAAGGCGATTTGGGTGTACATTTAAGTGGGGTGTAACAAATTCTTCCTTTAAGTAAGATGCTTAAAGTTAGAAACGAAAAGATAGGCTCGGAGGGGTGTACTAGGGGTTTCGTGTACTAAAAATGAGTACAACGCTAATGGTGTGGGAAAAATTAATTGACTTAACTAGCCAAGTAATATGACTTAAATGGTCAAGTAATTATGATACGGGTTTAACAAAAGGGTGATCCTGATGCCTCTTATCATGTAGTAAATCCTACTACACGAATGTAGTCTCACTAGCAGTCTCGGGATGTATCACTAATGCAAGTTCTAGAATCTAAATGCTACCGGTACACTCATAAGCACTAATAGTAAATGCTTTTCCTATCAAATCTAAAGGCGAACCTCACATATTTGGGTGGAAAATTTTTCTGAATATACAGTTATGTGCTAGTCATACAATCTCCTATCCATGAGACGCTTGCTATGGCTAAAGTTTCACTCCTAAATATTGTAAAAAAATTTAAATTTGGCGCTAAAATTGCACTAACAAGTATCTCTCATAGTTTTATTACACATCTACTATCAAACAAACAAACTCAAGCGAAAGTGTATCTGTAAGGTATCATCATTTTACCCTCCCCTTACACTTAAGATGAACATTGTCCCCAATGTTCAAGTAAAGAATGTAAAAGTGAAAAAGTAAAAAGAATGAAATCAAATACTCCCCTGATTCGCTCGGTATGGATAATAAGGTGGCCAGGTTAAATCTTCCTCCAAGAAAATGAACAATCAAAGCTTCCCTTTCAGAATATAAATCATCTTCTTGTCATACATAACGTGTAAATCCTGAGAAAACAAACAAAGCAACCTCGCATAAAATCGGCGGCAATCTATATAAGTTACTAAATCCTAGAAAACAAAGTAAGATATAATGCTTGTGGAATGAAGTTTGCAGATTCCTGGAGATTATAAAACTTAATAATTCAACAAAAACTTTAAGACTCCGTTAGAAAAACAAAACCGGTAAAATTTCCAGATTTTTACACGTGACACCGTCTAGAGTAAACTCGTGACGCCGTCAGAAGTGACCTGCAGAAATTCTTATGTTAAGTTTCCGGAAAATTTCTGGAAAAACTTGGTCCTACTTCTTGGAAAATCTTGCAAAACTTCATTATGACTCAATACAAGCATTTGATTCTAACAAATACGAATATACATGTTCATTTAATATTGTGGAGAATCATGATCGGTTTGTTTCTTAAAAACATATTTGGGGTTTCCCCTTACACTTATCTTTTGCAAAAATACCTTTAGGTGGAGTTAGGACTAGGCCAAAACAACAAAGTAAAGTATTTCCACTTTTTAGTTTAGAAACATGATCTACCAACAATAAAAATAAAGCATGCATACGGAAGCAAATAACAAACAAACAAAATAAAATCACACAAAGCATGGGTTGCCTCCCAAGAAGCGCTTTTCTTTATTTACGAGTCTTGTAGCTAGACTCAAGGTCATGGGTTACTACGTGACCTCATCATTGGTTTCACTCTCCGATTGTAAATATTCTTTGTAGAAACCAATCACCTTTTTCTCAATCGTCCCCATAATCCTTTGGGCAAATTCCTTATCGACTTTATACCTTGGTCCTAGAGCCAATTAATCTTTGTAGAAAAGACTCCTCTTTTCCCATACATAATCCATGCCCTTTTTCTTATCCTCTTCATTGATGTCCTCAAAAGCACCAACGTTATCCTTATCAAATCGGGATATAAAGCGAAATTCTTTCATTCTATTAGGCATCCTATAAGTGATCCTATCGGTGTTACTTGCAAATCGGATTGTCCCTTCTATCTCATCATATTCTAACTTGGACTCCTCAACAAACGGTTTACCAAACACGACATTGGACAATCAACAATCAATAACATTAGCAAGATCTTCCACAATCATAAAGTCGGTGATAAAAGTGAAATTCCCAACAAAGACATGTAAACCTTTAACTCTCCCGACAAAGTTACAAACTCCACCGGGGTATTTGGGATCTCTTCTAGGTTCAAGTCTTGTTTTCACTAAATCATTATAAACATTTAAGGACATAATGTTGATTGGGGATTTAAAGTCAATGTAAGCATTGTTAACGTGTCTATACCCAATCATACATGGTATCTTAGCATTCTTAGGATCGCCTCTCTTTATCTTAGGTTCAATTATAGTAAAAGGAGATCGCGGGTTATCAATAAGATTATTATAATATGCAATCTCCTCCTTAGTGGGGTATAGATTAAAGTAATCATTAAGCTTCGGATCTATTTCCCCCTCTTCTAGTTCCTCAACAACATTCACAAAATCATTAGGCCCTAGGTCCTCATTTGAATACAAGGCGGTCGCTAGGTTACTAAATGCATGGTCGAGCTCAACCTTAATCAACCTATTAAGCACCCTAAGTTCCCTAATCTCACTCTCAATTTGTTCACGTAACACAGCTACTTCTCTAGGGGAAATGGGTGGATTCGCATTTTCCATATTGGTCAACGGAATAGTCAATGAATTTAATTTACTAAAAAAGGCATAAAGAAAAAAAGATAGACTAAAGAAACCTAAAAAATAAAAATAAAATCTTACTAGAAAGGAATCTAGCAAGTAGACCTAATAAAAAGAAATACTAACCTAGACAATAACTATTCCCCGGGCTGCGGCGCCAAAAACTTGATGCGTGGGAATTGCACCAGGCTTTACCTCTCGAGGGATCTCGAGAAGCTTACAACCCCCACCAGGCAGTGTACCTGATCGTTGTAGTATAGTATAGTGACAAGTACCGGGGGATTGATCGTTCAGCTAGGAATAGTGTCGCTAGGATTAGAAAATCTAAATACTAGTTCTAGAGATGAGGGATGATTATTTTTGTATTTTTATAATTTTTTGAAAGCAAGTAAAAATCTCGGGTTTTAAGGATTTGGGCGGAATTAGTTGCTAGTCAACTAACCCAATACTAAAGATGCAATCAAAATAAAATACTAAAAATGAAGATAAAACTAAATTAAACTAAGGTTGTGAGCAATAAGTGGAGAAATGTGTTTACTTAGATTTCACTACTCCCTAGATATCTTTTACACGTTAATTACTTGTTATAGTTGCGTGGATGACAGATTGTATTCCTTAATACCATTCATGGGGTGGCGCACTTAACTCCCCAATCCTATGAGTGCCTACTTCACTCCTATGTCGAGCCGGCTAAGAAGCTCCTAACATGGGATCATTAGAATTTACTCATGCATTAAATACAACCAATTAAACCTAGTGCACATCAGTTCATGTTTCCTAAGACGTTCAAGCATGTTACCATTTGGAGATCTGCCAGTTTTCTTAAGCCTAACATCGAAATCATTCATCCAATACAACCATAAACAAGTAATCAACACATAATCAACATCTAGGTTTCATTAGATCTAAGCAAACACAAGATAAATCTAGCCTAGCATGGTGGAATTAAGACAAGCACAAGATATAGACAACCAACACATAGACATATTGATTGAATTAGAAGAACACTTATCTTAATTACACATGAAAGGGTTCAAGGGCCGAAAACCCTTGAAAAACCTGTAAAAATCGTATATGGTTCGGCCTTAGGGTTTCTCCAAACTTCTCCCCTTTTAATGAATGAAAATTAGAAAACTATATATAGGAAATTGAGGCTGATGGCGTCAAGACCAAATGGGTGACGCCGTCATCTCGCCGCCAAAAGAATTCTCGGACTGCCTTGATCTACATCTGACGCCGTCATGTATTAGGTTCTTCCAGGCCGTCACGTGTTTAACTCTTGACGCTCTTCCTTGTGACGCCTTCATATCTGCACTGGGCCGTCATGCAATTTACTCTTGACGCCGTCAGGATGTTGCTCTTGACGCCGTCACCTACTGTTCCCAGCAAGGAAAATTAAGACTTTGGCGTTTTCTTCACTTTTATGCTCCAAAAATGTTCGAATTGCTTTCTTTTCCAGATTTCTCTCCCAAAGTACCTAAAATCACAAAAGGAACGATTTAGGGCAATATTTAATCAAATAAATTCAATTCCGGGCTTAAATGACCCCCTAAAAGTGGTTCATTTTTCGCCTCATCATTACCCAACTCGTTCCTAACCCAAAACCTTACTCGTACGCCTTCTTGGTCTCGACAGCAAATGAAAAAGAAAGAGTTTTATGATACGAGCTCTTGTGGATTCTTGCAAGTGTGAGGAAATGCATTAAATGTGGTTTATATAGGATGATCTTGGTGGTTCGAATGTCTCCATGCGACACAACACACACCGAGTGGTCACTTCCTTCTCGACAAAGTTGTCTAGCTTCTTGAGTGTTGTCATGTCGATTGTAAAACTTTGGGGGCTATAAACTCATATAAACTCTAGGGATTTAGAAAGGTATTAGGCATGTGTGTACTAATTGGATTTGTTTAAGGTATGTGTTAGTGGTTTAAGAAACACAAGATTTAGTAGTTAAAGAGTTTTAGTGTGTAACACTTTTATCCAAGGGTTTGATGGCTTCATAGGGTGGCTCGTTATCTATACACGCATGAACAAAGTCAATGGAGATGGCATGCTTAATGTCGAGCTTGAGGGGAACCAAGGAAATAAAACGTGTATATTCATGTTGCCCTTATCCTTGTTCGTTTGAGTTCGCATGAAGTGCAAAGAAATAAACAGCTACATGGGCTTGAGATCCCAAGGCCCAAACTTATTCAAAATGAAAATGTATTTGGTGTGGTGGGCTTGAAGTGGTGCCCGGCCCAGCAGTGGGGTAAAAGAAAGGGTAGCTTTGGGCTTATGGTGATATACGGCGCAACAAAGAATAGGGTGTCGGTGACTAGATCGTTCGTAACTTTAGTTTCGGTATCGGTGTCGGTTCGTGAAAACCATGAAAATATAAACGGTGTCGTCATACGTATACATATACTTACATATACATAGTGATAATAATTCGTAATAATTAATATATATATCGTTATATATATTAATAATATATCGGTGTCCAATTAGGGTGTCAGGTCGCAAGTGGGAGTTACCGGTGTTAACCTCATTGGGTGGCATCCAAGAGTGACAATCGGGTGATATCAGGTGACGAAACATAATCGGAGGTCAAACAAACGGTGATCAAAATCGGGTGTTAAACAAATGGTGTCTCATATAAAAATTTCAAATTAGCCCGCAAAAATGACTTAGTTTAGAATAGTGTCGAATATTAGCATTAATAAATGACCTGGGATTTTATGGAGTATTACACTACGTTTGTGCAGTATGTCTCCACTGTTGTGATGGCCCCTCCATCATGTTCAAACAACATGACATTATACTCCTTCCCTGGGATAATCTGAGTAAACATCATCCACTAACCAGGTACCATTTTCAAGGCTTGAACCAGTCTCAACCAACCATACCCAAACAGGAAGGAGTAGACGTATTGATCATAGACATATTCACTTTCCACCCTAACATTGTACTCAGTCGTGCTAGTGATAACCACGACCGAGTCAGTAGGACCATTAAGATATTTCGGAAAATCTTCAACAACAACTGCATAAGCAGAGATATGTCTATCACTGGCACTAAACATCTCCAAAACTAAGCACTTTCGGGTTCATAATTATGAAACTCCTCCCCATCCTCACTATAGCAACTTATAGAAAACACATCCTCACCATCTTCTATAAAATGTATGTAAGCAACATCAGAACAGGTAATGTTGTGCATCAGAAAATCATTCCACCTTGCTCCCTCAACAACACAAACTAATTCTAAGACTCTTCTTAAACTAACTCTCCATGTAATCCCCGTACAGTTAACTAAGTAAATAAAACGATTCCCATGATAGGAACCTCCTAACACGTAATCATTATGCAGTTCCTGTATATCAAAATGTGTATTTAAGCATAGTAAATTTCTTAAAACTAGCTTCTTAGAGGAATAACAGTTAATTCATATATGGTGTTAACTTACAAACTCATCCAACACATCTTCAGGATCATCCACAGCGCAAACAAATTGATTTCCATAAATATTTATTGCATTAACGATTAAGATTATCACAAATAACGTTTGAATGAAGTAAAAATCAGTAAATATTGTTACCTGGTATGTGTTTTACTTGATTTTGCACGCCTTGCAAGTTCCGATGGTATGTGTATGTGGGTTTGTGATTTGATTGAATTTTTTTTAGGTGTCGATGGTTTGTAGAGGTTTATGTGACAATGTACAAAGGAAATGATCGGCTTTTACGTGTAGGTTAATTGGTTCCCGCGCAAACATTAATGGGCGTATCATAGAAGATATGGTCAACTTAACAATATAAGAGTACACCATTGGTCCCTCAAGTTGAGTGTCGGGTTTGGCTTGGGTTAGACTATAGTTAAAAAGTGATTAGACTATTATGCCCCTCAAAATGTAACTAAAAACGTGCATTGACCTGGCATTTCTGGTCAGGGGACACAATCAGCCTCAAAAACATAAGTTTTGGACGTAATGCGATGATTTTCTCAACTTTAAGGCCCCTACGATGTTTTCTGAAAAGTTTAGGGACCAACGGTGTATTTTGTATCTTATATTAATGTATAATAGTTAATAGAGTTGCGATCCCTTAAAAAAGTGGAAAAAATTTAAAAATCTAGAAAGCTAATAAACTAGTGCCACGTGTCCTCCACCTATTCCCTCCCTTTTTTCTTTTAATATTTTTGGTTAGAGGATATTTTGGTCATTTGACTCATTTTTTTAATTCCAGCCCAAATTTCAAACGCAAATAACTTTCAAACGACAAACTTTTATAAAAAAACCGATTTCACTACAATTTTTAAATTTTGATTCTCTTTAATTTGGTATAAATCTTGTTAATTGTTTTGATTTTTTTTTTTTACATATTCATTGGGTAATGATTTCCTTGATGTTTTTGCTATTTTCGATCCTATTTTTTACTTTAAAAATTGCGGAATCATAAAATACTGCAAACACAAAAGTTTTAAATTTTGGTTCACTCTTTACCCAGAAATTTGAATCACTTAATTTCGATATGATATGAGTGAGATATCGCATGTTAAAGATGACGTTTTAGTCATATTTGTTGCACACAAGGTGTTTGATGAAATGTCTAGCTTAGATTTTTAGTGTTAAAATTGCGTTAAATGCACTAATTTTTGTACCACAACACATCATTAATCATTTTATTAATGTAAGATTCAAAAAGTGATTTTTTTTAAACAAACTGATAAAACTATTATAACATAAAAATTACTTTGGTTCATCAATTTTAATGTTCATGAATAAAAATTGATGAACCAAAGTAACTGATTAACATAATGTTCATCAGTTACTTTGGTTCATCAATTTTTATGGTAACAATTGATGAACCAAAGTAACTGATGAACATTTAATGTTCATCTCATCAATTACTTTGGTTCATCAATTTTAACTGATGAACTAAATAAACTGATTATGATAACATCATAGGTAAAAATCAATAATTGATGAACTAAATAAACTAATGAACTTGTAATAAAATTGATGAACTAAATAAACTGATGAACTTATAATATAACTGATGAACCAAAAAAAACATAAGCTAACTGATGAACTTATAATTAATAAACCAAAAAATTAATAATTAAAAAATATCATTTTTTGAATCTTATATTAATAAAATGATTAATGATTCATTGTGGTACAAAAATTAATGCATTAAACGCAATTTCAATGCTAAAAATCTAAGCTAGACATTTCATCAAACACCTTGTGTGCAACAAACATGAGTAAAATGTCATGTTTAACGGGTGATATTTTATTCATATGACATCAGATTTGAGTGATTCAAAAACCTGTGGAAAGAGTGAACCAAAGTCTACAACTTTCGTGTTTTAAGTATATTATGATTCGACAATTTTGAAGGTTAAAAATAGGTTCGAAAATGGCAAGAAACATATAGAAAATTATGACTTATTTGATATGTAAAAAAAATTTGAAATATTTAACAAGATTTATACCAAATTAAAGATGATTAAATTTTAAAAATTCTGGTGAAATCGGTTTTTTCTAAAAGTTTATCGTTCAAAAAATATGTGTGTTTGAAGTTTGAGGTGGAAAAGCAAAAAACGAATTAAATAACCATGTTACCATTAGGCAGATTTTTTAAACAAAATAAATAAAAAGACACGTGTCAATTAATGAGCGTTTTTTTACACTTTTTAAAACCTTACACTTTACAATTGATCACCTGTCATAGTTAATAAAGTTGAAGCATCATTAAAGTAGCCGAGAAGGCTTAATATGTTTGCAAGCGGTTCCACTTTCAAACCTCATTAAATATGTATATTTTGAGCTAAAGACAAAACCTAAATAAATAAGATCTTATCCGTTTTAATAAGGGTTAATTGCAAGAAAATATAGCTCACTTGTTATTTTTTATAGCTTTGTGTAACCGACTAGCTTTTATTCTTATGTATGTAGCATATTTTTGAATTTGATTTTTTTGTTGTATCTCGTGACCAATTGTGTGTACTATTTGACCGTTTTACCCTTCAATTTACACACTCCTATTTAACTGTGAAAGAGTACATCGGTCAAATAATACACACAACTGGTTAAAGTGTTAAACGATATACCAAAAAAGTTGAAATTCAAAGCATGCCACATTAATTTAGAAAAAAAAGAAAAAAAAAATAGATGGCTACATGGCTACATAAAACTATAAAAAAAATAACAAGTAACAATTAGCCATTTTATTTAAAAAAATATAAAGTCTAAAGTTTTTATGAAAATCAAAATTGTATGCAAAGTAAAGGTGTCTAAACTCTAAAATAAGGGTAGCAATCGGACTGTTTAGACCGGACCGACCGACAAAACCGACCGGACTGACCGAAAACCGAACCGACCGAAGGACCAACGGTCCTGTCTCGGTCCGGGGTTTTTCTTTATTTCGGTCTCGGTTCGGATCGGTCCGGTTCGATCCGGTCCGGTACGGCTTACAAATCGGATATTTAGTCTATTTGGACCGGACCAACCACATTCGGTCCGGTCTCGGTCTATGATTTTTTCCAAACTCGATCTTCAGTCTGGTCCGGTCTTGGCCGGTCTGGTTCGGTTTTTGGACAGTGATTACCCTTACTCTAAAACATGTGTCCTAAATAGATCCAACCACCACTTGTTGAGTTATTCCTTAGAAGTCAAACACATCAAAGTACCTAAATAGATCCACTTCCAAAAGTCTCCACAACACCAAAACAACAAATGAAGATCATCAACACAATCTTAACATCAACACTAATCATAACACTCCTCATATCCAAATCCAACACAACAAAATCTTTTCCAACACCACCACCAATTCCCATACTACCAATCCCATCATCCCAGCAGCTCTCATGGCAGCTCTCAGAAATGGCACTTTTCCTCCACTTTGGGCCCAACACATTCACAGACTCTGAATGGGGCACTGGAAAAGCTGACCCATCACTTTTTAACCCAACCCATTTGAACACAACCCAATGGGTCACTGTTGCTAAGGAGAATGGGTTCAGTAGGGTGATCCTTACTGCTAAGCATCATGATGGGTTTTGTTTATGGCCTAGTGAGTATACTGAGTATAGTGTGAGGTCTAGTGTGTGGAAAGATGGGTTGGGTGATGTGGTGGGTGAGCTAGCTCAGGCTGCTGAGAAAAGTGGGGTGCAGTTTGGTGTTTATTTGTCTCCATGGGATAGGCATGAGGGGTGTTATGGGAAGACATTGGAGTATAATGAGTATTATATGGCTCAAATGACTGAGTTGCTTACCAGGTATAATATTTAGTTTTAGTATTTTTATTGATAATGTAGTGCATAATGTTAAGGCGTGTTTAGTGTCCGAAATTGATTATCTGATTATTGCGTCTTTGACTCATGTGTACACGGCCTAACCAGGGTATGCCTGTAACCGTTTCTAACCTTTCCCTTGCCGCCCCAAATGTGTACCTAGTGAGATTTTAGGTGCCTTAACGCTAGGCTACTTGGTGATGGTTAGATTAATTCTGATTAGAGAAATGCTAAATCCTCCTGCCAAAACCTCCTACTCACAGGATCCTGACAAGTGTCAGAACTGATGGTTTGGACGCAGAGAGAGAATGAGTGGAAAATATATATATAATATTATTGTGTGTGTAGGAGGATTGGTAGGAGGCTTTAGCAATGCTCTTCTGATTATCTGGATTATAATCAGTTAGAAGGGTGTTTGGGATTGCTTATGGAAGTTTTCATCTACTTGTTGCTTGGCGAATAAGCATATAAGCAATCACAATCACAATCACTTTATCGAAAAATGTTTATGTGCTTAGTTTAGAAGGAATGACACTTAATTAAGGAGTTGGCACATGCTTTTATTTGAAGCAGATAAACACTTTGCAATCACTGAACATCCCTGTTGAGTAGGTGCAACAAAACTGACTTTGATTATATGGGGTCACTTTACAAAACTAGTCATTTTACACTCAAATAGTCTCTTATGTGATTATCACAAATTCAGGTTGAAGCGCATCTAAGCAGCATTCCTCCGGCCCATATTTTGTCAAAATGTATAGATAGTCAGTTTAGGACGTGACAAAATACTTTGATTTTATGATATGTGAATCTTTAGATAATTTGTACAACTTGCTATCATAACTTCAAACAAACAGCGTCCTCTGCCAGTTTTGTCACATAGGGGGCGTTTGGGATTGCTCATTAAAGTGCTTGTAACCTGCTTATTTTTTAGAGCGTAATCTTAAAATAAGCACATAGGCAGCAGTTCTCAGTATAATGTTTGGGATTGCTGTCTGCTTTAAAACAACACAACAAGCAACACGACAACACTTTACTAAGCAATCCGAAACATCCGCATATTCACTTTCATAACGCTACGTTAAACACCGCCTGATTAGTTGATAGTTGACTGTAACAGATATGGGAATATAAAGGAAGTATGGCTGGATGGTGCAAAAGGGGAAGGAGAAAAAGACATGGAGTACTACTTTGAGAACTGGTTCAACCTGATCCACCAGCTGCAACCTGGTTCAGTTATATTCTCTGATGCCGGTCCAGATGTCAGATGGGTCGGTGAGGAAGGTGGTTATGCAAGCACCACTTGTTGGTCACCTTTCAATAGGTCCAATGCCGCCATTGGTGACACTGATACCAGCTACTCACAAGGCGGAGATCCATTAGGACAGGATTGGGTACCTGCTGAATGCGATGTTTCCATTAGGCCCGGCTGGTTTTGGCATCCGTCCGAGCGTCCTAAATCTGCAACAGAACTACTTGAGTTATACTACAGTTCTGTAGGGCGAAACTGTCTATTACTATTAAACGTACCACCAAATTCTTCTGGTTTGATATCCGAAGAAGACGTTAAAGTACTCAAAGAGTTCTCTAACCTTAAAAATTCAATTTTTGAATATAATTTAGCGAAAGCAGCTAATGTTTCTGCAAGCAGCACGAGAGGTGGTGATAATGATACACGATTCAACCCACGTTCGATCATTGAAGAAGGTATTTATAGTTATTGGGCCCCTAATAAGAATCAGTCTCATTGGGTAATATATCTTGATTTTCAAGAATTAGTGAGTTTTAATGTTATACAAATACAAGAACCAATCCAAATGGGGCAGAGGATTGCTAACTTTCATGTAGATGTTGTAAATAAAGACGGTGAATGGTCTAAAGTTTTGAGTGGGACCACAGTTGGATACCGGAGGCTAATACGGTTCCCAAGTGTAAAAACACAGAGCCTAAGGCTTGTAATCGACAAATCTAGATCGGATCCACTGGTTGCTTTTTTGGGACTTTACGTTGATACGGTTTCTGTAATTAGGAACACAAAGAGTAACAGGACTACAAACTCAAGCTCTTATACTAATTTCAATGGCAGTCAAGTTCTGCATCAGATCGTGTATAATCACACTCGAATTTCTTCGATATAGCCTATACTGAATGTAATTTCATGTTGCTTTTTATAATGTAAGTAAATAATAACTGCAGCATTGCATTCTTTCTGTGAAGTGTCTATAGCATATGATGTGGCGGCTGTGTCAGCATGACAACTACAGAAAGTAAAGATTTATGTTTTATAGGTATTGCATCAAATTGTAACGATTCCAGGTATATCATAAGATAAGTCCATAGCGGCAACTGAGTCTAAGGCATCAATCAGCATTGAATTCTACATGTTGTCCTCGAGACGTGTGGACTTCACCTCATTTATCAGTATTCTTTGTGAAACACGTTTTCTGTACAGTACACTCTCGTACATATCCTGTTTGGTATGAGTATATTCTAAAAGTGGCATACATCAATGATCATTAACAGATAAAATAAAACACTAAAAATGAGGAAACTCGACCATCAGCATCATCTTTCCAATCCAATGACCAGAAACATTACGATAAACCCATTGATCATCATGATCATTAGCATCCTGTCACTTCACGATTATCACTTGTTTCCTCGAACTACCACCAATTCTCATTTTACGCTTACCGAGTTCGAGCCAGCTTGCATGGTACTCTTCTTTCATTTTGGACCCAACACTTTTAAGGGCGATGATTGGGGCTATGGCCATGTTTTAATAGCGGAGATAAATTATCATGAGTGCGCCCATAACTCACGCCTGAGACCATCATGAGAGTGTGCCCATAACTCACGCTTGTGACATGAGTGAAGCAAGTCAAGCAAGTTGTGTTTCTGTGTGTGCGGGAGTGTTGTGTGTGTGTGTGTGCGTGTTTATATTATATAAAAAAAAATGGGTAGTGTAGTTGGATAGCCTCTCTGGTGAGGTTGAGTTCAGAATCTGCCCCACACACTGATCTAAACAATATCGTGTGGATGGTGTTATCCATGTTCATATTTAGTACAGTAAACAGGAGGTAGGTTGGTGTGTTTTATAAGATCACCAACCTTAGTAATATAAGGTCAGTATGGAAACACATAACACCTCACAAAAACTGAAAACATGAAGAAACCAATAACAATCATCATCATTAGCATCATTTCTCACTTAACCATTACCGAATCATTACGAGAACCCCCACCCGTTCCCCTTTTTCCCTTACCAACTGCACGTCAACTCGAATGGCAGCTCTCAGAAATGGCACTCTTCCTTCATTTCGGACTCAACACTTTTACAGGCGACGAATGGGGCTCTGGCCATGTCGACCCATCAGTTTTTAACCCGACTAGCTTAAATGCAACCCAATGGGTCAATGTGGCTAAGGAAAACGGGTTTTCTAGAGTCGTACTTACTGCAAAACACCATGATGGTTTTTGTTTATGGCCTAGTGAATATACTGATTACAGCGTGAAATCTAGTCCATGGAGAAATGGCACGGGTGATGTGGTGGGTGAGCTAGCTGATGCTGCTCATAAAGCTGGGATTGACTTAGGACTATATCTTTCGCCATGGGATAGACATGAAGTTACTTATGGGGATACACTGGAGTATAATGAGTATTACATGGCTCAAATGACTGAATTGCTCACTAGGTACATTCTATTTTTGTTAATTAAATGAAAATAGTCTCGTCTGTTCATTTCGCTATGACTCGAGCTGAGTGTCCATTTTTACGAAGCGTTAAGAAGTATAGATCAAATTTTATTAGTGACATAGTATAATGATTTCAATTATCTTCAATTTTTTGTTATTTTATCTGTAGACAATTATGTTAAGACGGGTGGAGTAACAAATAAAAGAGTAAATTATGAGAGCTTGAGTTTGGCTCGTTATAAATGGCGAGCTCATTTTCTAAAGTAATTAACCAAATGAGCTCAAGTAACTCTATAAAAGCTCTACTTGAGCTTAATAAAAGAATTAACCAAACGAGCTCAAGTAACTCTATAAAAGCTTAACTCGTCTGGAGTCCTATATGTTAGAAATCGGGGTTAGGGTGATGATAATCTTGGATATCTTCACGAATCGTGTAAGTTCACTTTCCGTATAAAGTATTTCGACTCTATTGGTGTCTGGGTATCATGAAATCCTTATCGGGATAATTCGGGAAGAACACTCCGTTTCTAGGCACAAGAGAACGAAGCAAGACACAGAAGATTATGTGAAATTCGTATGTGACAGTTAAATGGCGGTTGGGTTTTGGCGTGAAAAACTGTTAAGTCCTTTATCACCGATTTGTGAAAATCGTTTAGGTTTTGGTGCGCTGCCCCAAACCCCGCGAGGGGCGCTGCCCCTTGACCATGCAAGGGGGCGCTACCCCTTGACCTTGCAAGGGGGTGCAACCCCCTTGACCTATGCATCTTTGTCTGGGCGAAAACATATTAGCTCAACGAGTGTGCACTCCAGACTTCCCTAACTCCTATCCGAGCTTAATATGTTTTCCATTGGTCTCTAGTAAATCGTAGTTACCAAAAATAGTTGATGACACTAAAATCACCAGCACTATATGCAATGGAATGATCTTGTAAAAGGCATAGGTTTATTCTCCGTATTTATACGAACATCATTGATCTATGACATCTTGACGTCTCATTCGAGGTATAAGTATCGTTTTTGAATTTTTGAGGGTAATTTCATCATTTTCTCCGTGGCAAGTTTTTGCTCGGAATTAGCATAAACGAAACCAAAATTACATTCATACAGTCTGCAATATATGTTGCTTTCCCATTTGGGTGGCCTATGTATACATTATTCCCTCATCGATTGGTAACAGATACGGGAATGTTAAGGAAGTGTTTGAAGATAAAGGTAAAGGGGAAGGAGTGGAAACGGAATACTTCTTTCAAAGTTGGATTAGCCTGGTTCAACAGCTGCAGCCTAGTGCCGTCATTTTTTCCAATTTTGGTCCAGATATTAGATGGGTTGGCAATGAGGAAGGTTACGCAAGCACCACTTGTTGGTCACTACTCAATCAAAGCGATGCTGCTGGCCCCGTTAATCTAAGGTCAGTCTTTTGTATTTCAAAGCTATTTCGCATAGTTGCAGACTTGCAGTCTGTATTTTAGTGCTTTTGTTGATTGTTACCAATGTATTCTGACAGGTACTTGCAAGGTGGTGATCCGCTAGGACATGACTGGGTACCACCTGAATGTGATGTTTCCATCAGACCAGGCTGGTTTTGGCATCCATCCGAACTTCCTAAATCTGCAACAAACCTGCTTGAGTTATACTACAAATCGGTAGGGAGAAACTGTCTTTTACTACTAAATGTGCCACCAAATTCATCAGGTCTCATATCTGAAGAAGACATTAAAGTCCTAAAAGAGTTTACTAATCTCAAAAGATCAATATTTTCATATAATCTAGCGAAAAACGCCATTGTTTCTGCTAGTAGCACACGAGGTGGTTCCAATGATACACGGTTCACCCCTAATTTGATTATTGAAGAAGGTATTTTCACTTATTGGGCTCCTGAAAGGAATGAATATCACTGGGAAATATATCTAGATTTTCAACAATTAGTGATGTTCAATGTTTTACAAATACAAGAGCCGATACAAATGGGACAGAGGATTGTTAAGTTTCATGTAGATGTTGTCAATGAACGCGGTGAATGGTGGGAAGTTTTGAGTGGGACCACGGTTGGATACAGAAGGCTATTACAGTTTCCGAGTGTACAAACTCAGAGATTAAGGTTTGTGATCGACAAGTCTAGGTCAGACCCACTGGTTGCTTATTTGGGACTTCACATTGATACAATTTCTATAATTGGTAACACAAAAAGTAAAACGACCTTCAACTTGAGCACGGTTACTAATTCCAATGGCAGCCAAGTTCCTCATCAGATCACGTATAATCACACTCGTGCTTCTTCAATATAGTTTCCCTCGATGTAATTTCAAGAAAGTACCATGTTTCAAGCAGTACTGAATCAAAGTTATCTTCTTGCCTGCCAATCACTTGAGATTTTGGGGTTCTGTTGGTAATTTCATCATCGGCTTTGTCTTCGACTCTGCTAGTAATATTGTTCTCGGTCTTTTCACCATTTTCGATTAAGGGATCAACGCTTGTTCTTCCTTCTGTGGTCTTTAACGTCATGATGTAAAGTGGTATGCTTGGATGTTGGTACTTAATGTCCATCAACGGGAAAATAATTAAATTAAAAAAAAAAAGAAAAAAAAAAAAAATGAAAAAAAAGAAGAAGAAGAAGCCTTGATCATGCATCTATTGTAGAACAATTGCATCATATTGCAACACTTCATCAGTGTGTTGCTTCGTATATCAAATGCTAAGTCCTTAGCAGCTGCGCTGATTCAGTCTAAAGTGGAAGTCATCATCGCTTTCCACGTATTGTCCTCTCAGCAAGCATCTGGACTTAGTTCTTCGCAAAACACGTTCTCAAACCAAATTTATTTTCATTTTAATGAACTACGCAATTCATGTGAAAGAATCTGACATGTTCATAGGTTGAGTTTTGTTCACGTTATGGTCTAAAACCGAACCAGCTGTGACTTCTGAGCCAGTAATGTACCAATATTATACTATCTGGTCATTCATACCCATGTTCTTAATTTCTTGGTTTTGACACCATTGAATTTATCATTACACAATCCAAACTTGTGACAAATGTATCATTGCTTTTTTATATCATTTAGCAAATTTTTTTAACGGCTACTCTAAGTCACCAATCACACTAAATAATAAAACAGCCTTTCATGCCACTAGAGTATCAATTACGTATCGCTCACACCAACTCCGGTCAAAAACATAGAGGCAAGGACTGTCAATGACCCTAATCCCGACTAAAAAGCCCTGGTTTTTTTTTTTTTTTTTTTTTTTTTAACTTATATAACAACATATTAACTTGTGACATGTTGATACCTCACTAGTAATATTAGAACTATAGATGCCATTTTATGGATCTATAGTTCAAATACTACTAGTGAGTAGTGAGGTATCATGTCACAAGTTAATATGTTGTTAAAGGTATCCATGATACCTTTAACAGATACAGGAATGTAAAGGAAGTGTCTGAACATTCTGGAATGTAAAGGAAGTGTCTGAACATTCTGGACTTTTGGTAAAGGAGAAGATGCAGAAGACATGCAATATTTCTCTTTGAGAATTGGGTTAACCTGATCCACCAGCAGCAGCCTGGTTCGGTCATATTCTCGAATTATGGTCAGACGTCAGATGGGTTGGAAACAAGGAAGGTTATACAAGCACTACTTGTTGGTTACTTTTCAATCAAAGCATTGCCGCCCTTGGTGGCGGCCCTGATCTCAAGTCAGTCTTGTTTATTTCTACACTAAGTTGCAGAATTGCAGTTTGCATCTTCATGGTTTAAGTTAATTGTTACCAATGTATTTTGATAGGTACTTGCAAGGCGGAGATCCACTAGGACATGATTGGGTACCACCTGAATGTGATGTTTCCATAAGGCCAGGTTGGTTTTGGCATCCATCCGAGCTTCCTAAATCTGCAACAGATCTACTAGAATTATACTATAATTCGCTAGGGAGAAATTGTCCTTTGCTACTAAACGTGCCACCAAATTCATCGGGTCTCATATCTGAAGAAGACGTCAAAGTGCTTAAAGAATTTACTAACCTTAAAAATTCAATTTTGACATCTAATCTAGCGAGGGATGCTATTGTTTCTGCTAGTACTACAAGAGGTGGTTCTAATGATGCAAGGTTCACCTCTCGTTAATCACTGAAGAAGGTACTTTTACTTATTGGGCTCCTAGTAAGGATCAGTCCCACTGGGAAATATATCTGGACTTTCATGAATCTATAAGTTTTAATGTTATACAAGTACAAGAACCGATTCAAATTGGGCAGAGGATTGTTAAGTTTCATGTAGATGTTGTCAATGAAGACGCTGAATGGAGGAAAGTTTTGAATGGGACCACAGTTGGGATATAGGAGGCTGTTACAGTTCCCTACAGTTAAAACTCATAGCCTAAGGTTCATGATCAACAAGTCTAGGCCGGCAGACCCGTTGGTTGCTTATATGGGACTTCATATTGATATGGTTTCTACAATTGGGAACAAGAAGAGTAAAACAACCTCAAACTCAAGTTCTTTTACTAATTTCAATGGAAGTCATGTTATGCATCAGATCATGTATAATAAGACTCCGGTCTCTTCAATATAATTTCTCTCGACTTAATATCACCTCGTTACGTTATAATCGTACTAAACAAAAAGAGCTGACATTTTGTAGAATTTAGCCCCTATAGAGTTTGAAAAAAACAAAATACCATGTTTAAAGCAGTATTGGGTCAAGTTATCTTGATGTCTCGAAGAAGCCGAGCAGCCATGGCCCCGTATCTTCTTGCCTCCCAATCACTCAGATTTTGGGGTTCTGTTGGTACTTCATTATCAACTTCATCTTCGACTCTACTACTAGTATCGTTTTCAGTCTTTTCTGTTGCACCATTTTCGATTAGGGGATCAAGACTTGTGTTTCCTTCTGTAGTCTTTAATGTCATGATGTAAAGTTGTATGCTTGGATGTTGGTACTTGATGTCCATCTATGGAACATATGTATAAATGATTGGTAAACCATCTTGATCATTTTCTTAAAGATGATGAAAATTTAAAAAGTCCTAGTAGTTGGAAAATCTACCTTCGATCTGGGTACTGTTTTCACCTCAAAATGCTTCTTCCATAACTCAATCATTTGTTCATGAACATTTGTTGAACGAATTTCATGACCAATCTACAACAAAATGAAAATTAGTAAGATACGAGTGTGCACAATATTGCATGAGAGAGTGATTTAATGCTCTTGAATACAAACCAAAATTGTAGTTCTTGGTCCCGATAATGCAAGCATTGTCTGCAGCAGTGGTTCCAAGAGATGCTCGGCATAGACCTTGAAATAGAAAGACACAAATACTAAAACTGTCACATACTCTAATGTATAAGGAATGAAACGGTTAAACTTATGCACATAATCCAATACTGGTTTTAGGTCAACATACAACATCAGTGCCAATAATGAAGTCAAAAGGTGGATCAAGTGCCCTTATATGATCACTGTTACCCCAGCTCAGCTCCGCAGCAGTAATGGATCCGATTGAATCTATGAAAACACAACACCCTAGTGTTAGCTCAGGTACTGGAAGCTAGATCCCAGGGTCATCTTTACTGTCCAATGAATAAACAGACATAAGCTAAAAAGGAAACGGGGTCAAATGGTCTCAAAGTCACCGACAATGTATTTTGAATGGACAAAACCTCCTAAATATTCAAAATAAGAAGAAAAAAAAAATGTAGTGATACTTTTACACCATCTATAGAAAAAAAATTTATCAGGCAATTTTTGGGGTCAACTTAACTCGACTTGAACCGTATAATCCGTGTTGACACATTTATTAAACCAATTTGACCCGCCGTTTTGCTACCTCTACGAATCACACCATGAAAGGAACGCATAAGCAATGAAACACAATAAAAAGATTCACAAACCTGCATCAGGATTCATCTGCATAATTCTCGAACTATTACGTTCACAATTTCTCATCAAAAGCGGCAAAACCTCAACTTGATCTGTCGAAACAACATCACATCCAAGCAATGCCATGCCTAAAAAATAAAAACTAAAACTTAAAGCTCGTCACATAGGTTTCAACAAACATGATACAAATCACCAATTCATTATGAGTATAAGGATAACATTATAACTACCATTGGGGCATTGCCCTAGTGGTATTACTCCCCACCGCAAACGTTTGGTTGACCAGTCAATGAGGCCCTGGAGAAATACGTCTTAGGTCTTAAGGTCAGCTAAAGGGTCAGCTAATAATCTCACGGGAATAGGTGCTCATTGCCTTGGGCTAGGTCCTCTGGAAGGGTCAGCCAGCACCCAAAGGGGTGCACGGGTCAGGGTGTCCCCACCCATTTAAACCTTTGGAAGAGGTATAACATCACAACTCACCAAAACCTGCAACGCCACAACCAGCACCGAGTTCAATAACACGTTTTCCTTTTAATTTAGATGGACAAAACTTCCCCTTCCTACAATTTTTCTCCTACAAAATAAAGTCAATAGTTTTCATGGATAAGCATACATTCGTCCAACAACTTACCCTGCAAGATTACAACGAATTAACTAATATCGTACGAATGATAAACATTACCAGATACTTGACTAATACCATCGAAGCATCCCAAACCGTCGTCCCTAAATGCTTAGAATTCGGATCCTAATAAAAAAACAAACTTTCAAATAAAATCACATTTACATGTCGAACCAAAAACAGTCGATTAGCCCGTCATGTACCTGAGCAAACTGCAGCTGATAACCAAACACTTCAAACAAAACAGCAGATGTCTGCGGCGAATTCAACCTACAAAAGTTATCGCATTCATTCAACAACCACCCAATATCTATAAAATCATCTCTATATCAAAAACAAGTACTTAATTACCTATCAGCCTCCATTAAAAGTCTTAACAATCTGAACACACAGCTGCAATCAAAACCCAAATCAGCAAATACTAAGGGGGTGTTTGTTCAAGCTTATTTGTGGGCTTATGAGCTTATCTGATTTCGGCTTATGTTTCTTAAGCCCGAATTTTTCTGCTTATTTTGAGGCTTATGGGCTTACATCAGTTTATTATATCATAATAAACTTATATATAAGTCTCAAAATAAGCCGAAAATTAAGGCTTAAGAAACATAAGCCGAAATCAAATAAGCTCATAAGCCCACAAATAAGCTTAAACAAACACCCCCTAAAAAAAACAGAAAATTGATTACAAAATCAGGGGTTTTCAAGGGTTTTGGTCTTTGAGGCATTTTATCAAACAGTTGGTGTGCATAAAATTAAACATATAAAAAAGTCTAAAAGATTTACCAAATTTGAATGATGGGAAGTTTTTTTCAGATGGAGTGAAGTTCAAAGTGTTACCAAAAAAGGGTTTTATTTGTGGGTTTTGATTAGTTAGTTAAAGTAGTTAAAAAGTAGTTGAAAATAAAAAAGAAGGTTTAATGCGGTGAACGTGGATCGAACACGTGACCTTCAGATCTTCAGTCTGACGCTCTCCCAACTGAGCTATCCCCGCTTTGTTATTAAACTTACTTTGTTAATTTATTTATTAAGACTATTTACTTATATTTAGTTAACAGTTTTATACCAGATATCTCACGCCATAGACGGAACTAGGACCAAATATGACGGGTGTATGAAAAAATTTAAACCGTAATACTAGAAACACTTTTTGGTGGACCAGGTGCATTTAGAAAAAGAAAAAAAAAAGAAATTAACACTGAATCGAAAAAATTCATGGGGTTCCTGGAAACCCGCCGGATCCCTTGGTTCCGTTACTGTCTCACACATAGTATCTTGCAGTGTTTACAACGAGACTTGAACCGACAAACTCTAGATTGATAAGTCACTCACATTTCAATAGACCAAACGTCTTAGTTGCTTTTAGTTGAGTTTGACTTGAACCAAGACATGGAGTTTCAGTATATAACAAGTCGAGCTTATGTTTGAAAGATGATCAGTTTGATTTATGTAATGTGTGTGTTTCCGAGCTACTTCGAGCTGAAGAGAACTCCACATGTATAAAGTGGTGAATTTACAACGAGGTTTGGGATAACATGTGTATATAATAAAATTCATGCAATAAAAATTGTGTCAGTGTGATTTATATGAATTGGTGGTGTCCAATTATGTTTATTGATAACGTATTCGTATATTACTAGGGCAACCGTGGCATGGACTTGATAACAAAAATATAAATTTATTGTTGCGTATATAAAAATTGAGTTTGGTTATTAGTTAGTTATATGTATCTTTTAGCCATTCGAGTAGAGTTTGGATGCGGTATTTAATGTTCTTGAGCTAAAGTTTAGCGTACATCTTGAAAGGTTAGCTAGACTCGGCTCAGCTCAACTTGCTTGCAATCTAAGTATGAATTTGTAATTGAGTTTTTTGGCATTAGGATTGGTAAATGTACCATTATGACCTACAATCATACAACTTAAATCGAAAAATCACATCATTTTGCATAGGAGAGTTCAAAATACGGATATTACTCATGGAACTCGAAAACCAAACCAAACCGATTTAACACCGAGCCAGATTAAATTTTCGGTTTGATTTTGGGTTTGGAAAAACGTAAACTGTACCGAACCATAAACCGAATTCACATAAATTTAATTTTAAATTACTTAAAAAAAAGTTAAAGCTTTTCTAATTTAGATATAACATTTTTTTAAACTTGTAAATCTTTTTCTTTATTAGTAATTTATCTCTTTCACGATATAAGTATGAGTATCCATTGTCTAAGTGTAGACTTAAATATATTTGGTGCTGAAAATCTATATAATTAAAAGAACAAGTTTGTATGTTATGTCATTTGGGTTTTTGGGTCAACCTGAAAATCGAACCGAATTCAAATTTGATTTTTGATTCGGTTTGGTTTTTGGTTTTTCCTGAGAAACATAATTTAATCCAAGGAATCTGAACCAAATAAACCGAAAAATCCAATACCCTAACTTGATGAACACCTCTAACTCCCTACACTGGGTTTTCCTGAGAAACATAATTTAATCCAAGGAATCCGAACAGAATAAACCGAAAAATCCAATACACTAACTTGATGAACACCTCTAACTCTACACTGGGTTTTAACGTTTTATCACATGTAGGGGTGTTCATCGGTTCGGTTATCGGGTTGTTCGGTTTATTCGATTCGGTTAGTTTAGTTAAAGTCTTTTTTTTTGGTAAAACTGAAAATCGATTAGACCCAGATTCAAATTGGTTTAAACCGAACTAAATAACTGAAAACCGAACCGAAAAACCAAAATTGCTTAATTTTAATTAATTATTTATTAATTACATACATTTTTTGCAAAAATGGGTTCAAGCTCAAAAAATATTATAAAAATCATATCCAAACTGAAAACCAAATATCACACTATAATTTTGCAAGGTAAGAAATAGGGGTGTTCACGGTTCGGTTAATTAACCGAATAAACCGAAAACCGAACCGAACTGAACCGAAATAAAACCGAACCGAACTTGTTAAAACCGAACCGAACCGAATTAAAAATTCGGTTTTCGGTTTGGATATGGGTTTAGCTATCTGAACCGAAAACTGAATTTATATAAATATATATATTTTTTATATATTTATATTATTTTAAATATAAAAAATATCCATTAAAATTTTATACTAATATAAAAAAACATTTTTTTATGCTTGAAATATTTTTTTTTTCAAAAATATATATAATTAAATTAAAAAATATATATAAATAGTGTAATTTAAGTAAAAAATTCGGTTTTCGGTTTTGACCCATAACCGAACCGAACTTCGGTTCGGTTATAGATATTTTCGGTTCGGTTCGGTTTTCGGTTATGACCCAAAAAAATTTTTTAACCGAACAACCCGAACCGAATAAACCGATAACCGAACCGATGAACACCCCTAGTAAGAAAGAGGGAGAGGCCCAATCCAAAATTATCCATACGTAAAATTATCACAACTATAAGTATTGGTCCATTTGGTTAAAAGTAAACTATAGCTCTCGACGACTTTGGAAGTCGACCCAAATTTGGTAAACCATAACTTTGCTTATGCTTATGTTATTAGGGCATAATTCTATGAGTTAGTTAGTCACTATGAATTTATATTATAAGTTTGTGATATGAATTAGTTATTACTTATTAGGGCAATATATGCATAACACTAGCTTTTTTTTCGAATTTAATTTGTTAGTCCTTACTGTAGATTTGCAGTGTGAGGTGCTTTTGAATTTATAATTTATGTGTTTGAATTTATAAGCTATGATAAATTAATGGAGTTCTCCCCGTGGATCGTTTTTATGTTTGAAAGAGCGGAATAGTAGGATTGGACCGGGATCAAAAGATTCTACTCTAATGTCGTAATATGCCATATGTAATTCGTATTGAAACCCAAAATTATGAATGATTTAAAGGTATCAACATGATAGCACCCAATAGTTAAATACTACTCATTAAGGAATTTAGAGAACTAAATTGGGTTATCAGAATTTTAGGCGATGAATTATCGTCATCGAACAACTAAGGAAATTTTTTATTATGAGATGTTAAAGAGGATTAACCTCTTGTGCTCAAAATTTTACTGTATAAAACTAAGTCTCTAAGTTTGAAGTTTCATATGGAATCCAGCAACGTAAGATCAGATCAAAACGATATCGTACGATCATATAGAGATCTTGCAAACATCCTATGTAGGATCAACACGTTTTTGCTTTATGATATCAGAAAATTATAAGATCCTAAAATTCAAGTTCAAGATCGAGATCTTAGCGACCATGACCTACTATATAAAACGAAAGATAAACTTAATATTTGGTCCTCCCTATAATTACCATTCATGTTTCATTTTGTATAGTTAATGGTGTATCCGCTATTAATAGTTGAGGGCACTTATGTGAACTGCATATGTATATATAATTTCAGCTTGCCAAACTGACTTTAATTAATGGAAAAGCTTATCCCTGATGTTTATGAGAAAAATACTGGTAACATTGGATGTGAAGAATCTCGTTATATGCAAGAGTGTGTGCAAGTCATGGAAGTTCTTGATCTCCGACCCTCGTTTTATTAAAGCTCATGTGAATCACACAATTACAACAATAATGATAATGGACATATCATAGAGCTGTTTTTCCAAGTTGTGGGTTATTACATGGTCCAGGTAATATGATTAGAGATGATCGTATATACTACATTCTTGGTTCTTCGAATGGCATGGTATGTATCCGAAATTTCTGTAGTGATGAAACTCTAGTAATAAATCCTGCGACTAGAGAAGAGAATATGTTGCCAAATTCTCTATTACTTCATAAAAATGTGTTCGGAACGTGTTGGGGTTTTGGTTACGATTCAGTCACAAATGATTATAAAGTTGTATTAGGGGTCATAAATGATGAGAAAAAGACATGTTTTCAAATGTTATCTTTGAAATCAAATGCATGGAGACTTATTGGACAAGTGAACTATATGTTTTTCTGTTATCAAAGGGTTGGTATCTTTTGCAATGGGGCACTTCATTGGGCTATGTATACTTCAAATCAAGATACGAGGGCAGTAATTCTTTCTTTTGATTTATCACATGACGAATTTAAAGAAATGCCTCAACCCGTTGATCTTAATCACAAAATTATAGTCGGGATTATAGAAGAATGTCTATGCATATTCAGTGTTGACTTATCTACCAATGACTTGTACAACATTTGGGTGATGCAGAAGTACAATGTAAACCAATCTTGGAAAGGTTGGAGCGTAACTGCAGCCTAATGGTTCAATCTGTAGACAGATTGACAGAATTGGAGAATAATGTTTCTGATGGAAGGTCGACTCAGAAAAAGACATGGTTTTTCAAGAATCGGAAATTTACGGTCCCTAACACAATTGTGGAGAGCCTTGTATCGCCTCATCTTTAAAAAGACAATGAATACGTAGCTTCCAATTATCATATTGTTTCATGTTCTCTTATTTCATCGCATCACACATAATATATACTAATGAAACACTTCTGCCTCGTTATTGAGTTTATGATAATTTTTATACTACCTAATTTTTGCGGGTAGTGACAAGTCGTACTGCACATTAGATTGGTCATTGTGGTTAAAATTCATGCTACTGACCATTAGTTTTTGTGTTGCATAATATTATAGGCCGATCTGAAGTTGAATATCATCACACATGATCTTCAGATCTTCATTCTATGCTCCACCATCTAAGCTATCTGCACTTGATTCTTTTATTACTTTGATTAATCGTTCTATATATGAGTTCCTTTGAATTGACTCGAACCAAAATAACGAACTTTAATATGCATGAAAAAGAAAAAAAAAAAAAAAAAAAAAAAAAAAAAGTGCAAATACTTTAAGACATTTACATGTATAATTCTTTCTACCTTCAATGCCTTTTTCGTACATAGATCAGTTGTTCACTTTCTCTTCGGTGGAGTGAGTTTGCTCGTTGTCCAGAACTGCAGCATTTGTAGTGCAG
Source organism: Artemisia argyi (assembly GCA_030686995.1). Classification (NCBI taxonomy): domain Eukaryota; kingdom Viridiplantae; phylum Streptophyta; class Magnoliopsida; order Asterales; family Asteraceae; genus Artemisia; species Artemisia argyi. Next base: position 28,619,715 of record CM060695.1, read on the forward strand.
CGCTTGGTTGATCCATTGGAACCATATGTCCAGCGTTATGAACCTTAAGAAGCGTAAGGACACTGGCAGTCATGATTCCGAAAACATCCGTACCTCCGAAATCCACCAATAATATCATTCCACCTCATTTCATCTCATTCATACTTTTTCCATACCTCCCAACCCCATTTTAGTGGCAACCATGCCTTTTTCATACCTCCCAACTTTTTGTTTTTTTTTTTTGTTTTTTTTTTTTTTTTAAATAATAAATTAAATTATCACTATTCACTATTCACGAACATCAATCAATACCTTCCCATCAATCCAAGCAAAAAATCAGTCATATTATATAAACTCAAATTCACTCCATCAAAAAATTTTATAAAAAAAAAAAAAAAAAAAAAAAGAAGCAGCAAAAGATGTCAAAGCAAACATACAAAGTATGCTTCTGTTTCCGACGTCGATTCAAGCTAGCAGCAACAGAAGCACCACCGCCAATAAAGTCGTTGTTCGAACAGTACTCCGATAGTAACGGGATAATGACGGTTGACCATCTGCACCGCTTTTTAGTTGAAGTTCAGAAACAAGCGGATACTAGTATTGAAGATGCGCAAGCTGTTATGAATAGTACTGCTCCATTCCAGCTCAACTCCAACGGCTAGCAAAATTAATGCAACGTTCGAAAATGGCACATGCAACAAGAATGCCTCGGAGGCAAAAAATGCCGCTCAATGGTTGCCGATGGGGATGCCGGTGGGGTGGCGGCGGTGTTCACCGCCGGCATCACCATGCCGATGGGTGATGCCGCCCCCACTGCCACCCTTCTAAGTGGTCCATAGTTCTTCATAATTCCAGCTTTACCGTCTACTACAACTGAAACATTTGAAGCTGCCACAAATTTATTCTGACCAGACCAACTGACCAAGTCATGGCATTAACCCATCTCGAATTTCCTGAAATTTCCCCACTTTTCTACAGTAAAGGGACATTACAAAAGGTTTACATATCCCAGTTAGTTATTGCGTAATTAGATAACTAACTATGGGGTGTAATACTACTGATATTAGTTTTCACTTTTCGCCATAAATATATACTCCAACTTTCAATATGTTTCCATTTGAGTAATCGTATTATGTTCATAAAAAACTTACCAACGCAATTGCAAATAAGATCATATTCTCCAGCATATACAAGCAACTCGATTCCTTGATCAAAAAGGTCTGGAATCCGGACTTCAAGATCTCTCATCCAGTCTTGCAGCATCGCTTGGTGTACTGTATCACTACACAAAACAAAATCTATGTCGCTTGGTACACCTAAATACCTAATGTTGTTTTAACCGATGATTCACTTGGAAAATCTTCCATGTTTGAGAAATCGTAGCATTCCATGTTTGAGAAATCGTAGCACAAACTCCCTTCACATTGCTTCCTGGTGACTATGTTATTCAGGTAACTATTATAGTTAGTTCTTACGTTTGTCCAAGTAGTTAAAAAGTGGTTAGTAAAGTAAAGACAATACAAAATAAATGACTATAAATGCGGTGAATGTGGATCGAACACGTGACCTTCAGATCTTCAGTCTGACGCTCTCCCAACTGAGCTATCCCCGCTTGTTTTTTTTATATTGATTTTATAAATTCAATTATAAATGTCTGAGTCAACTACTTTCAGCCGAGTTTGACTCGAACCAAGAAACTCGAGTTAGATTATAACGAGTCTGGTTTTAGTCTAGTATGTTTCCAATTTATATCTGAGTTACTTGTATAAGTTGAGTTTGGTTATTAGTTAGTAATATGTTCACCTGCATTTATATTAGTAATCTCCAATATCGCAAGGTTGTTTGCGAACTAGTTTTCAACATTGTGTAATCTTTCTCGTTTCACTTCATATGCAAAAATACTGCAACAGGAAAACCGTAAATTGCTGTATAGTTACAAGACCCTCGATACAACACAAAAGAGTGTATTAGGTTCTTGTGGTTTTTCTCTTTGTGAAGAAGTGATCTTTCAATGTGATGATAAGAAGATGTTTTTACACAAGAAGATTGAAAGACTTAGAGGGATTAGAGAGAAGAAGGTAGAGGGGAAGAATGAATGGCAAGAGGTGAGAATGACACAAGACAATAGGGTCTATCAATAGACAAACCAGAACCAGGGTCTGGCGCGTTGACACATGTCCTTGGTGCGCCAGAGTCTGTGAAACACCCGAACTAAACTGATTTTTTTTTTTGTTATGTCGATAAGCCGTATTCCTAGATTAGAATACGCAGTATCGTCCAATACGTCGTATCCCCAAAGCTTGGATATGCCGTATCGGCTGATAATCAGACCTGGGAAGTTTATGATCAACCCAAAATCTGGAAAACACACTTATACTCAACGAAATATTTTGAAAACATATAGAACTACTGACTATACATTAGAAAACATGTCTACAACTTTACAAGCTTTAAACATACGCGGAAACGTGTTTTCGGAGTTGTGTCAAACACTTGTTTAATGCTATTATACTTGACTATGGCACAAATTAAGCTTGTTACATACACACACTAAACACTAAAATATAGACTTTACATTTTTTAAAAACACAACATAACTTGTTGGAAACATAAGGGCATTAACAAGCTACTATCAAAGTGCAAGAATGAGTCGCTTGTCACCTATATGCAAGTGAAACCGCTTCTCCCAAAATAGAACCTTGATTCTTTTCTTCACAAACCTACATGGACATGGAAACTAGAAACGGTAAGTCTCAAGAACTTAGAGTAAACGACGTTAAACTAAATTAATATAAACAAAGGAAAGCATTTTCAAACGTTAACCCATCCATTATCTAAATGGGTCAAAGCACGTAAATTTCATACTAATTAATGCCATTAAGTGCCGCTAACATCCTCAAATCCAACTTCTAATTGGATTCCTAACAATGAGATGATATCTAATCATCTTAAGATACCACATATAGTGTGTCAACCCGCCCATTGTCTAAATGGGTCAAAACCGGTTTTGTAAATAAAAAAGAGAGTATATCAGAAAACAAGACATTTTTTGTCATGTTGAGTTGAATATTTGTTACTAAAATCTATTTGAAACATAAACAACTAATTTGCATAATATGTTAGGCATATATAAAGTGCATTGTGCAAAAATAGATTTATCAGCCCCAAAAAAAAATTTCAATCATTACATCAAAAAAAAAAAAAAAAAAAAAAAAAGTATCTCCCTTTTCTAACCATGATCCTTATGTAATTTCTTGTAGACCTCAATATCCAAGTTGTATTAAAGTTATCTAAAGCTTTGATCGATTCATCATTCATTCATTCATTATCATTTTCATCATCCTATATTGAGAGATTGGTTAACTAAGGCCAAATGGTTGAGTAAACAACATGTAGTTGTCTTTATGACAACAAATTAAACTTGAAGTCAACTATCCGTAATTACCACCTGAAAGTAAAGAAACAAATGTGGTGCTACTCAAGATTGACTATAGAAAAAGAATTGGCTTTGAGTTTTAGTCTTATAATACAATTTAAAATAAACACACAGACTAGTAGACTATTTCACTCTTTAACAGAAAGTGGAAAAAGTTAACACCTGTGGCTGCTGACATGGCTAATATCTGTAACATACGCATCCCGTCTTTGAACTGACTTAATCCTTGAAAAAACTAGACAAGACAAGAATATGCTGTTACTATGTGAGTTTATAAAACATCAATCCATCATTATATAAATATTTATTGCAAGTCAAGCTAGAATAACAAAACTCATTCAAAAACACATCTCAATGAAATGAAATTAAGAAAATGACATGACTTGAATTTGATTAGTAAAATGTGGGCTCGAATCAGATATTGTATGTAGAACAAATTCTGAAAATGCAAACAAAATAATAAGATAAACATACAACGTTCTAAAACCTGCTAAACTACTTGTATTAGTTCTTTCTGCTTCAAATTCATCCCCAGACGACACACTCGAACTTACAATAATTTTAAAAAACAACACCAACAAACGAACAAAGGCGCGAAAAGCATTACCTCACTGAACTTTCTTTCCAAAACTAAAATCTCTTCAATATATTTTAGATTGTTAATGAAAACTATGACTATCAGGAGTTCCAGTTAAAATGATTAAATGAAGGCCTGAAAACTTAATTAAATGAGATAACTAACTTCAAAATGCAATGCCAAAAACCCCTTCAAATATAGAATGTGAAACAGTCAAAATGGAGAGAGATGGACATACCTTTATTAGTCTATGTAGACATATGGGATATAGGAGATAAGGGGCCAATAGGAGCCTTGTCTACTTGTCTTTGCTTTCAACTCATCTGGGCATCTATTGATTACTAAATTCAAAAGTGAAGGCAACAACTCTTGTGGTAGATCTTTCATCTTTGGACAATTGACAATATCAAGATGTTGAAGGGAGGTGAGGTGTTGGAGTCCCTTTGAAACTGATTCCAATTTCTCAAACCCCCATAGCTCAAGTTTAGTAAGAGATGAAGGAAGCATACGAGACAATTGGGTTCCACTAGTCACATCATCTTCTTCTGCCGATCCACCTAATAGGTGTAGGTGAACAAGAGAAGGTGGGAAGTTTTGTGGGACAAACTTTGATATGGGCTTCTTCAAACGCCCTATTGCTAAGAAACTCAACTTAGGAGGCCAAACACCAAAGGAATCCATACTTTCACAATTAACAATTGTCAGATGTGTTAAGGAGGTGAGATTCGGCAAGTCGGCAGCAGGAAATGACTCTATACTCGAACAATTAAATATCTCCAATTTTTTTATGTGAATCAAACAAGACAATTCATTGATTGATTTCAGATTTTTCCACCTGTTTATACGTACAACCTCTAGCATCAGTGGCATGCTTGTGTTGAGAAGCACCTCCTTTTTCAATAGTTGTTCACATCTAGTTATTTCGAGTGACTTGAGCATGTGCCCTCCTGTTGGGAAGGATACAAATGCGAGCGAATCACAATACTCGAAACACAATTCTTGAATGCTCTTTGGCAAATTGCAACGCTCAAGATTCTCACATCTCCTTAATTCCAAAATCCTAAGAGATGTTAGTTGGCTGCATCCTAAACTCGCCAATTTTGAACATTTCTCTACTTGCAACTTTCTTAAATTCACAAGAACCTTACTTGCTTCTGCTTCTGATTCCCACAAGTATCTTATTTCATTACAGTCCCTGAAACGTAGTTCTTCAACTGCCCCCAGATAGTCCATAACACCACTCCACACCGCATTACTAAGTCCTGAAATACTATCTATAAACAGCTTCGTGACTGATGAAGCTGCATGAATCAGACTTGTCAATACACCATCACCACAACCGACAAGATGTAAAACACTCAGTGAAGGTAGTGCTTCAAGTGAGACTTCAACCAAATTAGGGCAGTATCCTATATAAAGCTCTTGAAGGCATGGAAACATTACAACACCACTCTTGGTTGACCAAACCTCCCAACCCCTCATATCCATAATTCTCAGAATTTCAAGCTTAGGAAATGCAATACCTGTCCCAAGAAACTCTGATCCCACGACTTTCACCTCATTTAGTTCTACAATAACCAGCTTCTTAAGTGATGGCAGTTCCCCTAGTGGTGGTAGAAACATACAATTTTCACATTTTCTAATACGTACATAACTCAAATGCAGAAATGAGGAATCTCCAATCCAGTTTGGAAACACTTTACCACCATATGACGCAATTACAAGATCTTTCAAGTTATCACTATGAGGCTTGAGCGCATCCAGGACTTCCTTTTGAAGTTTGTCATTACGAGAATCACCAAAGACATTACTCCATCCCATATGTAACTTACCGACCCTCTTTTGTGATAAGTTCACTTCCTGTATATCCCTTGCACTTTGCACTTTTTGCAGCTCATCAATATAAATCTCCGCTTGGCGATTCTTTAAGTTCCTAAGCCAAGATATAAAAAGGTCGTTGTTTTCAACAACTACTTTGTTGGAAAGAGTTTGTAGGCTTTTAATCTCACCAATCTGTAACGCTATCATATTCCAAAGCAATGTATCTCGAATGTCAAAATGCCGCAAATTTTTAAGCTTTAAGAAGTTGTTGGGCAGCTTAGTCAACTTATCACAGCCGGAAACGATCAATGTCTGTAGATTATAAAGATTGCAGACGCTTTCTGGCAAATGTGTGATTCTAGTTCGAGATAAATTAAGATACCGCAAGTGCTTCATATTGCCAACACACTCTGGTACCTCATCTATGTTCAATCTACTCAATCTTAGAACCCTTAACAATGGTAACTGGGGAAGTATGTCAACTAGAATCTTACTTGATAAGCAGTTGAACAACTGCACATCATTGGGCATAGCTAGAAACGTTCTCAAACTATTAGCTTTTTCGAATGCCTTGAACTTGTTGTAAGTCATAGATCCCTCACAAACAAATGACATATGGCGGTACTTTTTAAAAGCTTCCTTCCTAACATTCTTCTCCACATCTATGTCTAACCTTGAATAAAATTCTCCAGCAACAAACGTGGCTAAGTCATTCATGAGGTCGTGCATCACAAACAATGATTCGTCATCAGGGACATGTTGAAAAAATGACCGTGACAACAACTCTTGAAAATATTCCTCACCCAAGCATTCCATTGTTTTATTTGTAGCTGAATTGTGCAAAAACCCTTCCGCCATCCACCATAGAATCAAGTCCTTCTTCTCAAACACGTAGTCCTTGGGGATCAAGCAACAATATGCAAACAATTGCTTAAGACAAGCAGAAAGATCATGGTAGCTTAGTCTAAGCGCGGGAAGAATACCACCTTCATCTTCCAACATCCATATCTCATTATCCAACAACCGTTTCCATTCTTCTTCATCGGTCCTATTTCTCAATAAACGTCCAAGTGCTTCTAGAGCCAACGGCAAGCCATCGCATTTTTGAACGATGCCTTCACCATGTTGTCTTAGCTCTGGAAATAAATCAAAGTTATTTTCACCAAAAGCATTTTGAGCAAATAGAGACAAAGCATCGACGGGTGACAACTTTTGTAGAATGTATGGATGATCTTGGTTCAACAGCTTTCTGACCAATTCTTTCTTTCGAGTTGTGATGATAATTTTGCTTCCAGAAGCCCCTGCAAAAAATGGGCCCTCTAAGGTCTTCCAATCTTCCCACTTTTCGCTCCAAACATCATCCAAAACCAGCAGAAATCGTTTTCCCATAAGTCGATCTCTAAGAGCTACTTGAAGCAGATTCAAATCTGCAAAATCCCTATGTTCCCCGCCCACAGATTGATGGATAACTTTGCTTATATTGAAGCTATCAAAGTCATCAGATACACAAACCCATGCCTTGACTTCAAAGTGTTCCTTCACTAACTGATCATCATACAAAAGTTTAGCTAGAGTTGTTTTGCCTATACTTCCCATACCAACGATCGGAACTATGCTAAAGTTTTTGTTACATGATTCATCACTTAGGAGTTTCTGGACTAATTCCTTTTTATCACCTTCACGTCCGACAATACTCGCTACATCTATCAAAGAGGTCTGGTAGCGTCTATTTTTATCTTTTGACCCTTCGTTTTTCACACTCAAACCAAGTTTCTCCTTCTCGTCCATTAGTTCTTGTAATCTGGTGGAAATATCATCTAACTTGCTGCCAACCCTGGTACTTAGTGAGAAACTAGTGAAAAAAGTTGGCATGAGCTTTCTTACCTTTCTGGAGAAGCCTTCAGACTCGTTGATAAACTGGTGATGCATAGCATCTGTTTCCATATCATCGAGAATATCGTCTATGTCGTAAACCAAATGTTGGAGACCATTTAACCACAGTTTAACAGCTTCATCTTTGATTTCTTTCTGAGAAGCATCACTAAGAAGAGCTCGGATCTGGAATAACGACCTCTCCCATTTCTTCAGCTCAGAATGTATTTCTTTAGAGCGAGCAATCTTGTTCTCGAGTACAGATGTTAGCTTCCCAAAAACGTATTCGGCCATTACTGGTATGAAAAGGGTAAGAGCGCGGATTATAACAGTAGTAATAGAGATTTGTATGGAAAAGGTACACTGAAACAATGATTTCAACCTTCCTTTATGTGGATTAGTTGGTTAAAGTCTTTGTTTTCGTCAATGAGTCTCTCTTGTTTACACTTGCTAGGAAGATGTACAGTGGGTTCCATTGGACGATAAAGAATATATACTAAAAAAGTAAAAAGGTAAAGAATATATACTAAAATATATATTCTAGTAGTACAAAACTTGCACATCATTTACAAAAGTGAAAAAGGTTTGTCTCTAAGAGAATGTATTTTCAATTTCTATCAGTTTATTAATCCGTGAACAATAAAAAATACAGTATATATTAGAAAAATGATTTGTACGACGAGATAGAATATATTACACTTGTATAAAATGAATGGATTAAGTCTAACAACTTTAGGTCTCATTCTTAAACATATATATAGTTAAGTACCCGTATACACAAGTTTCATAGATCTTTCATTCCGAATTTAAGAAAAAAAATTGTTACCATATACAATCTCATACATGCAAATACAGACAGTTGCCAATTCTGAGTGTTTTAGGGTTTAGGGTTCATAAACCCTAAACCGCATAATATAGATACTTTTTGTTTAAGCATAATACAGACAGCTGCCAATTTTACGTGATTAAGAAGAAAAAATGAACCACATAATATACATACTTTTTGTTTAAGCAGGTTCATAAAGACTTTAACAGCATACATCACCAACTTCTTTAACTTATCAACATCAACATCACTTCCCACCTTCGAAAACAAAGAGGATGTCTTTTTTATATATATTCCCTTAACGTTTCTGGTCAAGTACTTCGAAAACAACCTTTTTAATACCCATTTCCAAGCTGCCCCTATTATCAATGGAGTGCCTGCCAACAAAATAAAAAGTCTACAAATAAATCTCAATCATTAGATCAAACTCATCTTAACCATCCACTATATCAAAATAACCGTCCACTATCATCTCACAAAAAACATAATGCACATCTAAGGCCGATGCTAATGGTAAGGATTCCCCCCACCGAGTTGGTGACCCGTTCCATCCCCTAGCCCATAATTGGTTATCATTCACCCCCAACCTTTTCAAAGTTATGGTTAGACTGCCAACCGAAAGTTTCATTTTTTTTTTTTTGTATGTTTTTTGTTGTGGTTGTGGTAGGGGGTGACCACAATATTTAATTATTTATGGTTACCATTAGCATTGTCTTAAAAACAAACACAAAATCTCTCAATTGACCTCATACCCACACCACTACCACCACCAAGGACACCAAGCACCGATTTAATAAGTGTAAGTCTCCCACCATAAGAGAGATTTATAGCTTTCCAAGAAGACAACTTATTATGAAATTTCTCAATTATCGGTTCCCAATTGCTAGCTTTGTTCATATTGGCTCCAATAGGAAGACCAAGATAAGTGCAAAGGAGGGTGGATAGTTGGCAACTCAATATGGAAGCAAAGTGTTAGGTTTCACTAGGCCAGATACCGATACCAAAAAAATTGCTTTTGGAGAAGTTTATTTTCAAACCAGAAGCCAAGTGATAGCATTTTAAGATTCGACAAAGGTTTTCGGCGTTATCAAGAGACCATTTACTCATTATAAGAGTGTCATCTGCAAATTGGAGATGTGAAATATCAATTTTGTTTTGGCCCACTTTGACTCCACAAAAAAATGTTTCTTGGTTTTGCATCCTGTAGGGTAATATGTAATGCTTCCATTGCGATGATAAAGAGAAAAGGAGAGAGGGGATCACCTTGTCTTAACCTTTTTTCAATCTTAAATTCTTTGGTGGGGGACCATTAAGGAGGACCAAAGCATAAGCCGAATTAAGGCAACCATGAATCCACATTCTCTATTTGCAACTAAAACCCATTTGTTCCATTCCATTTTGCATTACTAGTGCAACCTCTAGTGTCTAGTAGCGTACAACTTTGATGCCTTTTGTCATTGAATAATTGTAAGTTAACATCCAACTTGAGCACGTAACTATTTTTCAACATTGTGTGAACTTTCTCATTTCGTTCCATATGCATTCAACATTGTGTAAACTTTCTCATTTCGTTCCATATGCAAAAACACTGCAATAGGAAAATCGTAAATTGTTGTATAGTTACAAGCAAATGTTTCTTTCTGTGGAATAATATGCATGAGAACAAAAGCAAATCCTTTAAGACATTTACATGTATAAATCTTTTTAGCTTCAATGCCTTTTCCGTAGATCAATCTTTCACTTTCTCTTCGGTGGAGTAAGTTTGCCCGTTGTCCAGAGCTGCAACATCTGTAGCGCAGCACTTGGTTGATCCATAGGAACCATATGTCCAGTGTTATGAACCTTAAGAAACGTAAGTGGTCCATAGTTCTTCGTAATTCCAGCTTCTTTACCATCTACTACGAATGAAACATTTGAAGCTGCCACAAATTTATTCTGACCAGACCAAGGCATGGCATTAACCCATCTCGAATTTCCTGAAATTTTCCCAATTTTCTCCGGTGAAGTGAAATTACTAAAGGTTTATATATATCCCGGTTAGTTATTGCATCATTACATAACTAACTATGGGGTGAAATACTACTAATACTTGTTTTCACTTTTTGCCATTAAATACTCCAACTTTCAATATGTTTCCATTTGAGTAATTGTGTTAAGTTCTAAATAAAGAACTTACCAACCCATGTGTGCAGAAGAAATTGAAATTGACCCATGTGTGTTTTGCTGATGATTTGCTAATATTTTGCCATGGTGATGTAGGATCTATTAATGTTCTTAAAGAAGCCATCACTGAATTTGGAGCTATATCAGGTCTACTTCCCAACTATGCAAAGAGTACAATCATTTTTGGGAATCTTAAAGTGGAAGAAAAACAACAAATCTTAGAGGTGGTGCCTTTTAAAATTGAAAGTCTCCCAGTGAAATATTTAGGTGTTCCCTTATCATCTAAGAGACTGGGTGTTAAAGAATGCAAAATCCTCATTGATAAAATCAAGAGCAGAGTTTGTAATTGAAAAAATAGATGTTTATCTTATGCTGGAAGGTTGCAGTTGATTGTTTCTATACTGGAATCTATTCATGTGTATTGGACTTCAGTTTTCTTACTTCCTCAGATAGTAATAAAGGACATTAATAAGTTGCTCAAAGATTTTTTGTGGAATCAAGGAGATGAGTCTAAAGGTAAAGCTAAGGTGGCATGAAAGAATATATGTAAGCCTAAATGTGAAGGTGGTTTAGGTCTTAAAAATTTAAGCACTTGGAATAAGGCAATGATTATAAAGCATCTCTGGCATGTGGCTATTGATAAAGAATCTCTTTGGGTAAAATGGGTCAATACTGAAAAACTCAAAAGAATAAGCATATGGGAAATTAATGAAGATATCAATGATAGTTGGGGCTGGAAGAATTTGTTAAGGCTAAGAAATGAGGCTAGGAATTTCATGATAAAGAAATTAGGTGATGGTGCTAACACTTCTGTGGTATATGATAATTGGAGTCCTATTGGTATCTTACAAACATTCATTACATATAGAGATTTATATAATGCTAGATTGGATGCAAATGTTATGGTATGGGACATTGTTAGTAATGGTGTATGTACTTGGCCTACTGAATGGATGATCAAATACCCAGTCTTGTCTCAAGTTCAAAATGTGGTCTTAAATAATGGTGAAAGTGATAAGCTGGTTTGGAGGAATGGAAAAGGAAATGAAGGAAGGTTTAGGGTGAAACAGGCCTATTCTGATCTTACTTTGGAAGAAGAGAAAGTTAAGTGGAGTAAATTGGTGTGGTTCTCTCAAAATATACCAAAGCATGCCTTTATTCTATGGTTGGCCATTCAAAATAAATTGACTACTCAGGATAAGATTAGAAGTTGGGGATCATATGAGATGATGGTATGTAACCTCTGTTATTCTGACATTGATTCTCATCAACACTTATTTTTTAAGTGCAAATATGCAGAGCAGTTCTGGTGTAAGGTCAAACAGAAACTGGGTTTACAATGTGATGAGATGGAGTGGAATGAGTTGGTTAATTGGTGTGTTGAATTATACAATGGTAATTCTATTTGTAGTGTTGTTAGAAGGATTGGCTTGGCTGCAAGTGTGTATTATATTTGGCAAGAGAGGAATTGGAGGTTGTTTAAAGGTATCCATAGAAGTACTGATGAGTTACTCTGCCAATTCTATGAAACTGTCAAAATGAGACTTTTAAGTTTGAAAGTCAAACCTTCTATAGCTGTTTTCAAAGTCCAAAATGAATGGAATATTATCCTGGACATTATTGGCAATAATAGTTTTGCTAGTACTAATGTTCAGGGGTGTTTGGATCAAGGAGGTATAGCAGATGGCTAGTACCTAGAGTATGCTTGATTGAACAGTTTGTTTGCTGGTCTGAAGTATGGTATCTTGGATTAGCTATGGGTTGTGATTTCAAGTATTGCTCTAAATTTAGTTTCCTGCTGAATGGGTTCAAACAGTATGCGCAGAAGAATGTTTCTTAAAGTCTGCAAGTATGGTTAAGTCCATTTCTTTGTTTTTGCAACTTTTGCAGAAATAATGATGTTTTATCTCACACAAGTAGATGGCCTTGTATCTTGGTTTTAGCCTGCTACATCTAGATGGTGCATTGTTGTTTTGTCATTTGGCCTTGGGAGGGAATGCTTGAATAATGTGAACTGTCTGGTTTGTATAGGTCTAAATTTCCATAAAGTAGGTTTCCTATTTGGAAGAGTATGTGAGATAAGGTGGGGCTGTGTGTGGAGCATGGAATAGTGAGGAGTGAAAGATGAACCTACTTGGTCCATGCTATACGTTGCCCGTAGGAGGTTTGGTTGGTCCTCCCTCAAGGTGTGTGTTCCCAACTATGTGAAGCCATTGTAGTAGATGGAAATGTAGCTCAGTTGGTATAGCCCTTGACTTGGAGGGGTTATGGGTTCCTAGTGAAGCCATCCATCTTTCCTGTTTTGGTCATTGTGGTGGCAGGTTGAATGACCTTGATGGGAAGATGAGATGGAAATGTAGCTAGATGGTTATTGGTGCATATAAGGTGAATGGAAGGCTGCAGATCATTTGCAAATTGGTATAGTTTGCCTGCATGCTAATAGAGAATTATGGCTGTTTTGAAGTCTTGAATGTTATCTGAATTAGTAGTATTGATTGAGATATTCACTTGTATTCTGAGCTTGTTATTAGACAGAGGATAGGCATGTCTAGTCCTCTTGTGTCACTGTTGTATTGTTTCTATTGTGTTAATAAAATATGTTCACCTTTTGCAAAAAAAAAAAAAAAAAAAAAAAAAAAAAAAAAAAAAAGAGAGAACTTACCAACCCAATTGCAAATAAGATCATATTCGCCAGCATATACAAGCAACTCGTTTCCTTGCTTTGAAAGTGCTGGAATCCCGACTTCAAGATCTCTCATCGAGTCTTGCAGCATCGTCTGGTGTACTGTATCACTACACGAAACAAAATTTATGTCGCTTGGTGCACCTAATGCTGTTTTAACCGATGATTCACTTAGAAAATTTTCCATGTTTGAGAAATCATAGCACAAACTCCCCTCACATTGCTTCCTAATATCATAATACAACAAAAAAAGAACATTCATATAACTGAAGTTGAATGATTATTATTCAGGTAACTACTGTGTTATAGTTCTTTCATACGTTTGTCCAAGTAGTTAAAACAGTAAAAAAATAATAATGGTAAATGCGGTGAACGTGGATCAAACACGTGACCTTCAGATCTTCAGTCTGACGCTCTCCCAACTGAGCTATCCCCGCTTTTATTATATTGATTTTATAAATTCAATTATAAATGACTGAGTCAACTACTTTTAGCCGAGTTTGACTCGAACCAGAAACTCGAGTCAGATTATAACGAGTCAGGTTTTAGTCGAGTATGATTCTGATTTAGTCGATCTGAGTTATTTGCATAAACTGAGTTTGGTTATTAATTAGTTAGTTATATGTATCTTTGAGCTATTCAAGCAGAGCTTGAAAGCGGTCTTGAATGTGAACCTGCATTTATATTAGTAATCTCCAATATCGCAAGGTTGTTTGCCAACTAGTTTTCATTTTTCAACATTGTGTAAACTTTCTCGTTTCATCTCATACAGGAAAACCGTAAATTGCTGTATAGTTACAAGTCAATGTTTCTTGCTATGAAAAAAAAAAACAAAACAAAAAAAAAAACAAAACAAAAAACAAAACAAAAAAAAAAACAAAAAAACAAAAAACTTTAAGACATTTGCATGTATAAATCTTTCTAGGTTCAATCCCTTTTCTGTAGATCAATCGTTCACTTTCTCTTCGGTGGAGTGAGTTTGTCCATTGTCCCGAGCTGCAACATCATATCTGTAGCGCAGCCCTTGGTTGATATGATCCATTGGAACTATATGTCCAGCGTTATGAACCTTAAGAAACGTATTTACCGTCTACTACAAATGAAACATTTGAAGCTGCCACAAATTTATTCTGAGCAGACCAAGGCATCAGGCATGGCATCAATCCATCTCGAATTTCCTGAAAATTTCCCAACTCTCTTGATAGAATGACGTAACTAATGATTTCTTTATTTTAAGTTATTTCATAAAGAGTTTAACGAACCTGTTTGAGTTACTATCTGTTTTCACCATAAAAAGACTCGAACATTATATAGAAAACTTAACCTAGTAAGTTAGATGGTTTTTAGACACCACATTAGGGGCATGCCAATGACAAAGCAGGAGGAAAATAAAGAAGTCGACGCTGTCAAAGTTACCGACCTAAATATATTTGTGTCCTTTGGGGTGAAAACGTGTGATAACGTTTCTTTAAGTTAAATGGTTGAAATAAAGAACCTACCAACCCAATTGTAAATAAGATGATATTCTCCAGCATATACAAGCAACTTGATTGCTTGTTCTAAAAGTGCTGGAATCCCGATTTCAAAATCTCTCATCCAGTCTTGCAGCATCGCTTGGTGTACTGTATCACTACACAAAACAAAATCTATGTCGCTTGGTACACCTAATGTTGTTTTAACCGATGATTCACTTTGAAAATCTTCCATGTTTGAGAAATCGTAGCACAAACTCTCTTCACATTGCTTCCTATGATTATGTTATTCAGGTAACTATTATTGTTCGTTCTTACGTGATTTGTCCAAGTAGTTAAAAAGAGGTTAGTAAAGTGAAAAAATAAAATGATTATAAATGCGGTGAACGTGGATCGAACACGTGACCTTCAGATCTTCAGTCTGACGCTCTCCGATCCCAACTGAGCTATCCCCGCTTATAGTTTTTATAAATTTATTTACAACTGACTAACTTAACCTACTTTTAGTTGAGTTTGACTGCTAGATTATAATGAGTCAGTATGTGGAAGTACAATGTAAACCAGTCTTGGAAAAGGGTGGAGTGTAACTGCAGCGTAAAGTTTCAATCTGTAGGAAGATCGAAAGAATTGGAGAATGATGATCCTAACGGAAGGTCGACTCATAGAAATACTTGGTTTTTTAAGAATCGGATGTTTAAGGGGTGTTCCTAACACAACTGTGGAGAGCCTTGTATCTCCTTATCTTTAAGCACACAATGAATATGTGGCTTCTGATTATCATATTGTTTCATGTTCTCTTATGTAATAATGTATATATCCGAGCTATTCGAGCTAAAGTGAAGCCTACGCAAATGCATACTTTATGATGACATCTTTTTTATCAGATCCTGTAGTGTACATCAGAAATAATAAAGATAACAATTTTATTGATTGAATTCGGATTAAGTTTTTGCATTACTTGTGCAACCTCTAGTAACGTACAACTTTGATGCCTTTTGTCATTGAATAATTGTAAGTTAACATCCAACTTCAACACGTAAATATTTTTCAACATTGTGTAAACTTTCTCATTTCGTTTCATATGCAAAAACACTGCAATAGGAAAACCGTAAATTGCTGTATAGTTACAAGTAAATGTTTCTTTCAATGGAATAATATGCATGAAAACAAAAGCGAATACTTTTAAGACATTTACATGTATAAATCTTTCTAGCTTCAATGCCTTTTCCGTAGATCAATCGTTCACTTTCTCTTTGGTGGAGTGAGTTTGCCCGTTGTCCAGAGCTGCAACATCTGTAGCGCAGCGCTTGGTTGATCCATAGGAACCATATGTCCAGCGTTATGAACCTTAAGAAACGTAAGTGGTCCATAGTTCTTCATAATTCCAGCTTCTTTACCGTCTACTACAAATGAAACATTTGAAGCTGCCACAAATTTATTCTGACCAGACCAAGGCATGGCATTAACCCATCTCGAATTTCCTGAAATTTCCCCAATTTTCTCCGGTGAAGTGAAATTACTAAAGATTTATATATATCCCAGTTAGTTATTGCGTAATTAGATAACCCGATAATTAACTATGGGGTGTAATACTACTATTTTTTAATTTTTTTCACTTTTCGCCATAAAATACTCCAACTTTTATATGTTACAATTCGAGTAATTGTGCTAAGTTCTAAATAAAGAACTTACCAACCCAATTGCAAATAAGATCATATTCTCCAGCATATACAAGCAACTTGATTCCTTGCTCTAAAAGTGTTGGAATCCCGACTTCAAGATCTCTCATCCAGTCTTGAAGCATCGCTTCGTGCACTCTATCACTGCACGAAACAAATTCTATGTCGCTTGGTACACCTAATGCTGTTTTCACCGATGATTCACTTAGAAAATTTTCCATGTTTGAGAAATCGTAGCACAAACTTCCTTCACATTGCTTCCTAATGTCATAATACTACAAAAAAAAGAACATTCATATAATTGAAGTTGAATGATTATGTTATTCAGGTAACTATTAGAGTTCAATCTTACGTTTATATTTCCTGCAACTTGCAGGATATCCTCAAAAATTGGCTCACACGTTTCGAACGCCGTTATGCATGAAGTTGTACCCGTTGTACCTAGATATACAATGGCAGGCTTAAAATAAGTTCAAAGATTTAGATTTAGATTATTATTGATATTTATTTATTTATGCAAATTAATATATATATATATATATATATATATATATATATATATATATATATATATATATATATATATATATATATATATATAATGTATCACTCCTTTCCAAGGCGAGACTTTCAGCATTACTTTATCTCCAACCTGAAACTCAAGTGGTTTACGTCGAGTCATATCCTTGTACATATTGTTTTGAAACGATTGGGACTCATGGGTAAGTACTTATTTTATGGAGTAATGGGGAAGAACATCATTTATTACCCCCATACGTACGTTAATCTTAAAAGTGCTCCAAGTGTTTTGATTTTCTTAATTCGAGTCATTAGATTAGTTTAATGTAAAGTATGTAAAGATTCAAGTGTAAGGGGAATTCCCATGCACAGCACAATGTGAATTTTGTACAACTAATTGAAGCGTGAAGAAGAGTGCCCTAATAAGTAATGAAAGTTTGCAAAACACTGACCCAAATATATTGTGTATCTAGACTCATTAATGATATGTCAACTACGTGGAAACAGTCTACCGCCCTTGTAATGATGGTGACACAGCACTTGATGCTTCAATAAAGGTGTGACAACTTCAATACGTCTAGTTGATTTAGCTTATAATTCTTGATTCCTATTGTCTCTTGTTTGGTTGATTAAATTCGATGTTAGGCTTAAGAAAACTGGCAGACTTCCAATTGGTAACTTGCTTGAACGTCTTAAGAAACATGATCGGAGGTGTACTACGATTATATGGTTGTATTTAATGCATAAGTGAATTCTAATGATCCCATAAAAAACTTTTTATATCCAATTCGTGAAATTAATACACAAAGTTTTACTTTATATATATATATATATATATATATATATATATATATATATATATATATATATATATATATATATATATATATATATATATATATATATATATATATATATATATATAAAAGTGGACTTTTACTTAAATTGTGCTAAAATATGGTATATGCTTTAATGCGTACCACATTCTTTGATTGCCTCTTCACAATCTGGAATTTGTTGGTTTATTTGGCTATAATCTGATTGAGAAATCAAGCTATTAGCCAAAGCGTAATCAGTATAAGCTTTATATTGTATTGCAGGGTCAGTAAGCCCATTTCCGATTCCAAAACCCTTCAAGTTTATATGAATTCCTTCTTTGTTTATATTCCCTTTGTTAACGCGCGAAGCAAAAGCTGGAATATAGTGTCCTGCATATGATTCTCCCGTGATGAAGAAATCATTGTTGACATAATCTGGATGCGCTTTGAAAAAGGCCTAAACTCATAAAAAAAAAAACATTTATGTAATAGTTAATCGGTTAATCCACTACTATAAAAAGTGACATAGCAAGTTAGCAATTATCTAAAGTTGTTGCTAAATAGTAATGAATTTGATTCACATTCTAACCTGCAAGAAGAAGTAAAGATCATTGCTGACACCAGTTTCATCATGGCGGATATCTTTGTCACTAGAACTGTAACTAAAACCAGTTCCTGTTGGTTGATCGACGTATATCAAGTTTGAAACCTATGTCACAAAAAGTACGTGTGAGTGTCATGTATGACGGTTTATGGTTCGATATGCTTTTTATTTTGTGTTAAACGGACCTGGTCCCAGCCGTAGTCGTTCCAGACAAGAGACAAGTTGTTTGTGATTTTAAACGGGCCATTTTCATAGAATAGAGCCAATTCACTGCTGCATCCTGGTCCTCCAGTTAGCCATATAACCACTGGGTCACTTTTGGCCTTTCTTGATTCAAAGAAAAAATAAAACATCCTGCACAAAAGTCCAATTAAAAAGAAATTAACTATTTGTTCTTGATTTATGTGAAAAGATCAGTCCTCAAATTAAGATCACATATAAAATCGCGCAAACTGGAAAAAATATAATGTCCTATCTATTTTTAACGATGTTTGCAAAGTATTGTTTCCTATTTAATTTTGTATATGTTTGACATTGTTTAACAAAATATGGAATTTAAAACCATTTTAAGCAACGTAGTCTTTGGCTGTTGTTGCAACAAAGAGAATGCATACTTTGATATGAATATTATAAATGTTAGAAAGCACACAGGAGCGGCTCAACATTTACGGAGACCTAAAGTAAAACTCCAAAATGAGGCATTATGTTTTAAAGTTATTTGGGCAAAAATTCGTTTATATAAAACTTATCTTTCTAACTTCTTTAATGTAAAATCGTTGATTAAGTTTAAAAAATCAGTTTTACATAATATCTCTTTCTCAATCGAGAAATGATAACTTATCTATATATCAGTTGGATTGATGGAAAGCTAATTGAGTGATTAAATAAGACAATTTGAAAATAGAGATAAAGAAAATGACAAAGCCGAATGTCTAAAAGAACAATGACTTTGGTTTATGGAGCAGCAAAATCAGCTTAATTACTAACTTACACTTTGTTTCTATCATGGAAAAATATGGGCTTATCATTTACATTATTAGACTTAAACTTTTTATAAATTATGGCCATAAGATGTAAAATAGAAGATACTCTGAATTCTCAAATAATAATGATACCTCCGTCCCATATTAAGTGTCCACTATGACTTTTTTAAGTCTTTTTTCTTCAACTTTAACCTTATATATATTTATTTGTGTTATATAATACTTAATAAAAATTATACAAATGAAAATACATTTAAAAACTTAATTCATTCATATATCTTGCACCAAGTATTATATAAAACGAACAAAAATATTTAAATTCAAAGTTGAAGAAAAAAGACTTAAAAAAGTCATAGTGGACATTTAATGTGAGACGGAGATACTATCAGATTTATCAAGTCTGCCTTCTAAAATCTGGGACTCTTAAGATGATGGGATCTTTTTTTTTTATCTACATTGAATATTGGTCTTAGATTTTTATAAATTTAAGACTGGAATATAAAAAACTCAGAGTTCTCAATAATCTACCCGCTTTAGCAAATTAAGGCCTTTCAAAATCGTGATGCTAGATATGATGGCCGAAAATCTGGTCCGACTAGCTCTATATGTAAACAAGACTTTTGTAAATTTGTGGGCTTTAAAAAAATCGAAGGCCTAAAGCGCTAGCTTTAGTTGCTTTATCTTTTAGCCATCCCCGAAATCACATATTGTATTTTCATAGTTTGCTCTATAAAACAACAAAAGTTGATCTTTCATCTAGCTATTAGAACATTGTTTTAGACTTTTAGTAATATGAACAGTTTAGCGGTTTTCAAAGTACAACTAATCTGTTTTACATGTATAAATAATCTTACCAAATATACACAATAAGTCAAATAATAATTAATAACATTCAATGTCATATATTCATACCTTCTAGTTTACTTTAAGTTTCCAACCCTTTCAATACTCCAATCATTAAAAGATTCTAAAAACAAAAACCTACCAATAGAATAAAGGACTAGTGCTCAAGTTTCTCAACCAATATTCCTAACTTTTCCCTAAGCATCAAGATATTTTCAAAGTGTAGCAGGTTATTTTTATTCTAATGATCACATTTTACATATTTAGCATATATAATTCCCATTGGAAGTTGATTATACTTTATCTTTCTTGAGCTAATTCAGAATTAAACTACATATAGACTATATATTTCACGTCAAATATGATATGATGTTGCAATAAAAATATATAGAGAAAACGAATACATACCTAGCATCAACTGTATTTTGAATGCGATAATATCCAGCATGTTGAGCAAGGTCATGAACCGTGGCACCCGAGTCACCAAGAACTGATAAAGATAGCCGTTTTTCGACAATTCCATTTTCTGTAACTTTAAGCTCTTGATCAAGATAAGAAGAATGGTTATATGACTTAACAATATTCGCATCAAGATGAGGATGCAAGTTGAGGTCTTTTATGAGTTGTAAACTTGTTTTTTTCAAAGATTTCGAACGATGAAAAGAAGAAAGCGACGACGGGTGTGTTCTTGCATGTGATGATGAAATGAAAACAAGAAGAATAAGAGGAATGAGATAAAGAATTTGGGGATGAGGAGTAGCCATGGTTGTGGAGATTATAGAAAGAAGGTTTGCTTTTGGTTATAGTGTGTGGGGGCATGATGTATACATATTTATAGTGTTTGATTGCATGGTGTGATTTATGGTTTAAGATTTCTTGTCACATTAATTATTAATATATTTTTTATTAATGCAGATTAAAACGCGGATAATCAGTTTTGAGTGTTTGGACGAAATGAAGGTTATATGATAGGTTATTATCGGGTTTGATTAATGAAAACGACATCGAAACTCATTCCCAAACACCCTTTAATTGAAGTGTGAAAAGGGTTTTGCACATAATGCATATGTGTGTGGAAACAAAAGAGAATTCAAGAAGAATATGTCCATTGTTTTTGTCTTTGGATATGTTTTCAATGTTGTATTCATTATCCCAAGCAAATTTGACTCTTTGTTCACCTTGTTGCCGTTTAGATTCTTACGGTAACAACTACTTAAAGTTTAAATCAAATACTAATCTTCTGTTTAAAAGGATGTTCAAATATATATTTACTAATAATCTTTATGTTTAAAAGGATGCTAAAATATTTACTTACACGTATATGTTAGTTGTTTGTGGTAAAAAAAATGGTTAGAACTTCTGTTCATGCCTAATAAACCAATGCTCTTTTATATGTTTTATTCCTAAGTTACTTATCTTATGTTTAAAACGAGACATTTCGTTATTATTTAATTTTATAGGATAATAGATACGAACGTCACTCAATTATTTGACTTTTATTTATGTATGGAGGTCACCCAACTATTCGATTTTTTTCATTAAGCCTACTTATCTATAAAAACTATTTTATGAGATGCTATATACGGAGGTCACTGATATCTCTTATTAAAATAAATTAAAAGGATATAATCGAAATTTCACGTTATATGTTTTATTCGTATTACTATATTATGTTACGGTAGAGTTCACTTTTGTCAGATTATGATTTTCTGACATAAATTTGGTCGAGATTGATATAAACGAAAACAAACAAATGCTTGGATGACCTACAAAAGAAAATTAATAAATAAGCGGTTTAATACTTGGCACCTCCAAATACATTATCCTTTAGTGATCTATAGAGTATTTTATTATCAAGTCAATGCAATAATTTGCCATGAACCAAGGCTTTCTTCTATGTAACTTTCAAATATCTTTAATTAAATGAAAGCATAGTTCCTATCAGTATCATAATTTGGGTCCCTATATAAAAATAAACTTGTACAACATCGATGTTCTTGTATGCATATGTAAACAATATATAAGCTGTATTGGCATATATAACCATACAAATCTTTCATCTATGTGTTGTTTATTGCGTCAATCCAGGAAGGCGTTTTCTAATGTCTCTTATCCTCATACATAAATACAAAAACTAAAATTTGTGGTGGTTATCAATGAGATGAAACCGATGGTTTCTTAGTTACAACCTACTAAAATTTATGAATATTAACGTGTGACTAAAGTCTACCGTTTTATACAAGGTAGGTTTTTACGTATATTATTAGTCATTAAAACTTCCTAAACGTGTTCAAGCCTAAGCCGTGAAGAAAGTATCGCAAAAAGTTTTTAATGTTGCATTACTTTGGATGTTGATGTTAACAGCTTAACCATGACAAGTTTGAAATAATGCTTAGAGGCTATGTTTGGCGTAGAGCTTTTTGGGGCGATAAGCGGTGAGCAATGAGCTTTTTAATTTTTAGTGTTCGTTTGGCGAAAGAGCGGTGAGCTTTGCTATTTTTTTTTGGAAAGCTCATTTTTCCAATGCTTCTTTAAGAAACTGTGAGCAGTGAGATGTGGCTACAGCTCACAGTTACTTTTGCCAAACATAGTCAAAGAGATAACGACATGCATTAACCACATTTTAAAACGCGCCATTAAAACCAATATTAAGGACATGATTTCATTACGCGTTTTGACAAACTTAAAGTGGCATACACTGCACCAATGAATTGACTTGAACACAGAAGACTAAACCAGTTCACATACTTTTTAGATCATTGATAGTTATGTAATGAGTACAAAAGGGATAAACATAACAAGATGATCATTATATCATATAATTACATAAGATGGTTTTCATATGCTACAAATATCTGTTACAAAATAATAATAAGGTGTATGGTTGCCGACATGTCAGATATATGAAGTATATACCAACTCATATGTTAACACGCAACGCCTCATCACCTTACTTTGGCAAGTCGAGCCCTTATTTCTTCTAAATCTTCATCATCATCGAGACCCTCATCCTACATATTCACATCAACTGTTTATTTTCTCTATAAAAAACAGTCCACACTGATCTGGACCGGGTTGGCCCGAAACAATAGTTGTCAAATACCTTTTTTATTACATATATTATTATTGTTATCATTATTCAATAGTAATCTATTCGTTCGGAAAATTATGGGAGGGTTTTTGCATGAGATGAATATTTTGTGCAAATTATGATCAATTTGACCCGTTTACCTTATTAGGAAACTTTTTTGTTAAGACCCATTATCATTAACTGAATAGACTCGTTCCTAGATAAATGGGTCAAATTGTCACTCTAGTTACGACATTAAAAAGAACAGAAAAGTGTCTAGTAAGTACCTCTGCATCTTCGGTTTGCGCAGGTTGCTTCAAACGCTCTTTCCTTACGGCTTCTGGAAGTTGTGCAGCAGTATCACCAGCTATTGCAGTTAAGACCTTATCAACCTCCTCGTCAATCTCATCTTCTATGTCATCTGAATCAAGTGCAGAGTCAAGTGCATCATTCACAAACTCTTCAATCACACCTGCCTGAAATAAGACAAGAATTCAATTTTACAGAAGAAACACATACAAATAAATGTTCCATTGCGAGTATAAACCTTACAGAACTATAAATTAGAATAAAAGGCTTGGTTTGATAAGAATAGTCATTCAACAATGCACAAGAACATGTTTTCCTACAACCAAAATAGTGGAAATCTAAATAAACAAAGGCATGCATGTAGACTAGAGATGCAATTTCGATCCTTATGAATGGGTCGATTTGGCTTGTGTTTACTTATCTCAAACACAACCGAATAAAATAGAAAAACATTAGCTAGAAAGGAATATGCTTAAGCAGATCTAACGGGCTGAAAGCCGCTCAAAGTCTATTGTTTTATTGTATCTAATCTTCCCTCAATCTGTTTTATTAAATTGAGATTATTGTTTTTGTAGTCATAAGTCATAACTAATGGACTACTTTACTCTCAAATACACAATTCGACAAAAGTGTTTGCAGGTCAACCAAGCAAGACTGAAACCAGTATTGAAAATGACTTGTTTTGAGGAAAATTGTCTTAAAAATAAATTCAACTTGCCACTTTTTACTATTGTATGCATTGAACTTTTTTTTTTCCTATTGTATACACAAACTTTGTTAATCTTACTATTGTATACACAAACTTTGTTAATCTTACTTTGTATCAATAATGAGTGTGCTTAATCACTGTCACGTCATAAAACAGGCGTATTATTGATACAATAGTAAGATTAACAAAGTTTGTGTATACAATGGGAAAAAAAAAAAAAAAAAAGTTCAATGCATACAATAGTAAAAAGTGGCAAGTTTGAATGTATTTTTAGACAATTTTCCCCTTGTTTTAACCCAAACCAAGTTGGACCCCTTACAGGCTTACACATCTCGTCCATCTTATCACCTCTGATGCAGACAGACACGAATTGTTATGTTGGCAAAAGATTAAACACTACAGAATTTAAAACTAAATAAGCAAAGGTCTGCATGCAGACTAGAGATGCAATTTTGATCCATTTACTTATGAATGGGTCGATTTGGCTTGTGTTTACTTATCTCAAACACAACTGAATCAAATAGAAAAACATTAGCTAGAAAGGAATATGCTTAAGCAGATCTAACGGGCTGAAAGCCACTCAAAGTCTATTGTTTTATTGTATCTAATCTTCCCTCAATTCGTTTTATTAAATTTAGATTATTGTTTTTGTAGTCGTAAGTCATAACTTATGGACTACTTTACTCTCAAATATACAATACGACAAAAGTGTTTGTAGGTCAACCAAGCAGGACCAAAACCAGTACTGAAAATGACTTGTTTTAACCCAAATTACAGGCTTACACATATCGTCCATCTTATCACCTCTGATGCGGTTAGCAAAAGAATAAAAACTACAGAATTTGAAATCTAAATAAACACTGGCATGCATGTAGACTAGAGATGCAATTTCGATCCATTTATAAATGGATGGGTCGATTTGGCTTGTGTTTACTTATCTCAAACACAACCGAATAAAATAGAAAAACATTAGCTAGAAAGGAATATGCTTAAGCAATCTAACGGGCTGAAAGCCGCTCAAAGTCTATTGTTTTAATGTATTTAATCTTCCCTCAATCCATTTTATTAAATTTAGATTATTGTTTTTGTAGTCATAAGTCATAACTTATGGACTACTTTACTCTCAAATATACAATTCGACAAAAGTATTTGCAGGTCAACCAAGCAGGACCGAAACCAGTATTATAAATGACTTATATTAACCCAAACCAAGTTGGACCCCTTACAAGCAGGACCGAAACCAGTATTGAAAATGACTTGTTTTAACCCAAATTAGAGGCTTACACATCTCGTCCATCTTATCACCTCTGATGCAGACAGACACAAATTGTTATATTAGCAAAAGAATAAACACTACGGAATTTGAAATCTAAATAAACAAAGGCATGATTGTAGACTAGAGATGCAATTTTGATCCATATACAAATGAATGGGTCGATTTGGCTTGTGTTTACTTATCTCAAACACAACCAAATAAAATAGAAAAACATTAGCTAAAAAGGAATATGCTTAAGCAGATCTAACGGGCTGAAAGCCACTCAAAGTCTATTGTTTTATTGTATCTAATCTTCCCTCAATCCGTTTTATCAAATTTAGATTATCGTTTTTGTAGTCATAATTCATAACTTATGGACTACTTTACTCTCAAATATACAATTTGACAAAAGTGTTTGCAGGTCAACCAAGCAGGACCGAAACCAGTATTGAAAATGACTTGTTTTAACCCAAATTACAGGCTTACACATCTCTCGTCCATCTTATCACCTCTGATGCAGATAGGCACAAGTTGTTATGTTGGCAAAAGAATAAACACTACAGAATTTAAAACCTAAATAAGCAAAGGTTTGCATGCAGACTAGAGATGCAATTTCGATCCATTTATAAATGGATGGGTCGATTTGGCTTGTGTTTACTTATCTCAAACACAACCGAATAAAATAGAAAAACATCAGCTAGAAAGGAATATGCTTAAGCAATCTAACGGGCTGAAAGCCGCTCAAAGTCTATTGTTTTAATGTATTTAATCTTCCCTCAATCCGTTTTATTAAATTTAGATAATTGTTTTTGTAGTCATAAGTCATAACTTATGGAACACTTTACTATCAAATATACAATTCGACAAAAGTGTTTGCAGGTCAACCAAGCAGGACCAAAACCAGTATTGAAAATGACTTGTTTTAACCCAAATTACAGGCTTACACATCTGATCCATCTTATCACCTCTAATGCAGACAGACACAAATTGTTATGTTAGCAAAAGAATAAACACTACAGAATTTGAAATCTAAATAAACAAAGGCATGCATGTAGACTAGAGATGCAATTTCGATCCATTTACAAATGGATGGGTGTAAAAACCCAAAAGTTTAATGAGTTAATTAGAGATGTCAATTAGAAACTGAAAACATGAAAGGTTGTAGACTAAAAGGCATTGAAAGTACAAGGGTCAAAGGTATAAATTTATTATAAAACTTCATGTTGAAATAGTGTCACACACGTCTGTTTCGAGAGTAATCCATAACTTTGGCCCAAGTCCATCAATATAATTATTGCCACAGTTTCATTAGATAGTATGTGCTAAACCCTAAAATGAAAAGACTAAGAACGGCAGAGACAAATCATAGAGTTTTCATTCAAGGTGCTCGAGTGGAATTGTGGTTTATCTTAAGGTAAACTTTCTTTTAGAATACGAACAAAGTGGGGTGTTACAGTTGGCATCAGAGCCAATGGTTTAAGTGAATTAGGTTTAACTGACCTAGTGTTAAACCGTAAGCAACAAGTTAAGGAAATTTAGAGGTGTTGGATTAGAGAATAAAGTAGTCGAACTAAAATAGTATTGAACAATTGAATGCTATGAAGACTTAGAGCACCTAAGATGATAGTTGTTTTTATATGAACTAGATTATGCTTGAAATGTCTCAAATAGTTAAAGTTGGAATGTGGGGTTAATAAGACGCATTATGAGTATCTTATTGTAGTGCTAGATGTGGAAACAATAACGAAAGATACGTTGTATTCTAAGCAGCAATATCACCTATGTTGGCATCTATGATTGAAGTTAGCACAGTAATATAGATGTGAGAGTATGACTAAGAGGTAACGTAACAAGATAGTATGAAAAAAAAGAGGAAACGGTTATACATTAAGTGTCAAATTAAGCATAACTTGTATTTAAACAATGATTCATGTGTTATAAGTGAGGTACAATGTTTAACTTGTGAAGATATGCATGTGTGCATCAGCGATTAAGATATATATTATGTACCTTAGATTGATAATGTGACATGCGCTTGAATATTTGTTTTAACCGACATCAAATTAATAATGCAATACGTGCTTGTATATGATTAAAAGTTTTGTAGCTCATCACAATTGATACATTAAAACTTGATGTCATAGAATAGTATATGTGCAGGATTTTAGCTTGGTTATTGAGTAAAAAGCTAATATATCGATAGACAAATACTCGAATTGTGAAGAAGACATGGTATGATATTATAGGCAATATGATATGACATATGTCAAACGGTTACAAAGAAAGTGAAAACAACAAAGGAAATACTTGAGAAATTTGGAAAAGATGTACAGTCCCTATAATGATTGTATGCATTTTATGAGCAACGAAAAAATTCATTAGATTATAGGTTGGCTTCAAAAGTTGATTTAAAAGAGAATGCGGTATGGTTGTTTGTTTTTGAAACTACTGATAATATGATGTGCCTTGATTGTGTAACCAAATTTCGGGGACGATCTTTTTTTTTTTTTTTTTTTTTGAGGGAAGATTGTAAAAACCCAAAAGTTTAATGAGTTAATTAGAGATGTCAATTAGAAACTTATAAAACATGAAAGGTTGTAGACTAAAAGGCATTGAAAGTACAAGGTCAAAAGTATAAATTTTTTATAAAACTTCATGTTGAAATAGTCCACGTCTGTTTCGTGAGTAATCCATAACTTTGGCCCAAGTCCATCAATATAACTATTGCCACAGTTTCATTAGATAGTATGTGCTAAACCCTAAAATGAAAAGACTAAGAAGGGCGGAGACAAATCATAGAGTTTTCATTCAAGGTACTCGAATGGAATTGTGGTTTATTGTAAGGTAAACTTTGTTTTAGAATACGAACTAAGTGGGGTGTTACAATGGGTCGATTTGGCTTGTGTTTACGTATCTCAAACACAACCGAATAAAATAGAAAAACATTAGCTAGAAAGGAATATGCTTAAGCAGATCTAACGGGCTGAAAGCTGCTCAAAGTCTATTGTTTTATTGTATCTAATCTTCCCTCAATCCGTTTAATTAAATTTAGATTATTGTTTTTGTAGTCATAAGACATAACTAATGGACTACTTTATTCTCAAATATACAATTCGACCGAAGTGTTTGCAGGTAAACCGAGCAGGACTGAAACCAGTATTAAAAATGACAGCGTTTTAACCCAAACCAGGTTTTACCCGCTAGGCATCCCACCCATCTTGCCACCTCTGATGCGAACAGTCACAAATTGTTTTGTTGACAAAAGAAAAAAGAATCCAGAATTTGAAAATTGATGTACCTTGGTCATTTCTTTGTTGAACTCTTGCATTGTGACAGCCATTTCTGGAGCCTTCATTAGATTATTAACAATCTTCATGACTTCAGCACTCTTAGACAAATGCCCCACTGTACGAGCAATAGCTGCATAACATTCGATTCAGAATAATTTAATGAATAGACCCAAAAAAAAGTGGTGCTTTAGTACGGCTTTAAGAGATTGATTAATTTAACTATTTAAGTCTCATTCTGATTGCAGAGCAACTTTGCAAGTATCGTTTGAAATTATCAATGATGCATTCCCCATGTAACTGAGATTGTGAAATACCAGATTAATAATCAAGGCTAATGTTTATATATTAAAGGTCTTCTCTTGATAACTTATAACCAGCACAAGTTGCTACTTTGCAATGATGACGCATCCCTTAGTGGGATATCGTATAAAAAAGAATTATAACAGTGGATGAAGGCTTAGGGGATCTAATACGTCAGCAGGTCATATCCGAGACATGGTAAAATGATGATCGGTTTTTATAAATGAGGGAAGGGAAGCTACATAAACACAAGCCGTCTAGTTCGGATTAGAAGGATCCTGAAGACGTCGTCCATCCTTATTATTTTAAGCAAACAAATTCTATTTATGTACTTACTTTACCATAAAACTGCCTATTTTCGCTACTTACCTTTAAATTTAAAAATCATACGCTGGATACCTAAATCAACAGACTTCATCTTAAAAGCCTACCCATCATATATACAATATGTCAATATCTATAGTTTTTATTATCTTTGGAACGCACCAAGAAATGACCTAACAAAACTGTAGCAAATACCATGGTAATGATATAATGATATATAGGTGATATCACAACAACAACAAACCCAATCCCGCCGGGGCAGGGTACGGGGCAGGATATATAGGTGATATCGATCTGACATAATAGCTAGAAGAGCACATTGCTCTATTAGACAAATAGTACTTCCTTAAGGGTAGAAAATATATGCATAGGACGATGAACATACCAACGCTTTCGCCTAAATGCATTGATATTGAATTCAACTGAGCTTTATTTTCATAAAGGCGATTCACAGTTCGTCTAGACATGACAATTTCTTTAGCAAGTGCCTGAAGTCAATTTAACATGGAACAAAGAATTAACTCAGGAGAAATAGATTCAATCATAAGCATGTGAATGTACTTTCTAGCCAAAGAAAGGTTGTAACTATATGTAAATGCAAACTAAATACAGACACTGGTAGGCCAGTGCTGGACTCTTCAGAGTACCATAACGTTAAGATGATAAGATGCATAGGTAGTGACACATAAGGGTTACTACAGATTATAAGTTACGTTATTGATGTAGTAAAGGTTGGCATGTATAATAGTTAGCCTCTAAGATAGATGATCCCCATCTGATTCATTATAAACAAAACACTGTGAACACCTTATCTCCCACTTTAAAACACAATAGTAATATTATCACACCAAAGCACAACGCCATTAAACAAAACCATATTTCAATCCCTATGGAGAACAAAAACGACGTGATTGCCCTACCATCCAATAGGCAATAAACATCAACCTCTAAAGCTTGTTGAAACCAAAGATAAACTAGAAACTTTATGTTACGGTAAGTATAGACATACAAAGGGTTTATACAGAAAAACTCGAGAAACTCTTATAGTTAATACATATAACTATAGAAGGATATAGAATCAACGCAAAAATACTAAGATTTTACCAACAAATTTTGAGTATCATTTGTGCAAACTACAAACGGTAACAGCTTCTAATGTCAAGTAGTAAGAAAATAGCAAAGCCATCCCTCGCATATTCACTCTTTTGGCATCGACTTCCGAATGTAATGATGTGACATAATATGATAATAATCACATAACCAGTTGTAACAAAACATACTACAGGAAATAGTGTATATGTATGCTTATATTGTTTGAACATGCGTAAATCGGATAATCAGTTGTTCCATGTATTCACCAAATTCTAATTATTTTACTATCTACATGTGTTTAAGTAAAACTTGTTTATTGTGCTTGTAGCTAAAAAAAGTAATTTAAAACCAAATTAAACAACTTATTGTGCATTACTGCAATAAGCTCAGAGCTCATGTGTGAAAATTATTACTTGTTTCATATTTGACAAATTCTGCAAATTTTGCCATTTGCATAAACGCCTACATGTGTTCGGGTAAAGCTCAAGTCAACAGCTTATCTATAACTAGAAAGAAGCCAATAAAGGTTATAGCTCCAAAATTAGATCTTTCTAAAGTGACCACTAAACAATCACATATTCAGAATCAGTTTTATTTCACCACCAAATGGCCTAGTAGTAAGGCACCTAAGCTCCTCACAAGAGGTCCGGGTTCAAACTTTACTAGTAGTTACTAGGTACACATTTGGGGGTGGCTAAGAAAAGTATCAGAAATGGTCACGTGCAGGAGCGGAGGCAGAAAGTTATGGTCGAGGGGGCAAACTTTTATAATTTTTAGAAGCTACACTAGTGGGCAATTTACCCAAATAATCAAATATTTTAGAAATTTTACACTACAAATTTTTCCGCTAGGGGGGCAGGTGCCCACCCTGCCCCCCTCTTGTCTCTGCATCTACACACTCGGATACTTCGATACCTTGGTTTGGCCGCATACATCCAAATCAAAGACCCCCCCTCCCCGGGTAACCTCAACAGGTAAAATCCGCTAATAACTACGTTTTCAAAACCCCCTCAGGAAATAGTGTTCGGCAAATCAGTTAAAAGAAAACAACTATACACGCTTTTTACTAGCGTAGTTTTAAAAAGCCACTTCTTTTTTCTTTTTTTTTTAAATGCAATGGGTGTTTGGATCACCTTATTTAGCCGGCTTATGGGCTTATTTGATTTTGGAAAAGCCGATAAGCTCACGTTTTGGAGCTTAATAATTTCACCTTATTGGCTTAAGCCAATAAGGTGAACTTGATAAGGTCATAAGCTTCAAAATGTGAGCTTATGAGCTTTTTCCAAAGTCAAATAAGCCCATAAGCCGGCTAAATAAGGTGATCCAAACACCCCCAGCAGTATCGCAACCAGAATCCCAAACACCCACCCCCTCTAATTATTCAACCTCTAACTAATCACATTATAACTTGTATCCAAACAACCTGATAAATAATCACTTCCAAAACACAATGCCAAACAGTACCTTAGCAGATCCGAGATCATTTCGTTTGGCAGCTTCTCGTATTGCTTTCTGAACACTTTTCTCTTCTCTCTGTATATCTAAAAACACATAACAAACAAACTTAAAATTTTATAAAATTGCCATAAAATTATTAAAAAATAAATAAAAAATAAGAAAATAAAATAAATTACCGCGAATTTGACGGTCGATGTTACGAGAGTCTTGACGAAGGCGACGTTGCCAATCGCGTAAGAGTTGCTGTGGATTTGGTTTTGGTTTTATTATGTTCATCATTTTCTCCATTTTTTATTTATTTTTTATAAAATGATTTGGGCGGATTTAAGATCTAGTGATTTTGAAAAGTAGTTAAGTGATTGAGTTTTTGGTTTGAGTTATGCGCGGATTGGATGATCTAGTGATTCCATTTGCTTTTTATACCATTCTTCAATTCAACGCGTAATCATTTTTTAATCTTTTACTAGTAACGGGAGGTCGACAATTTGTTCGCCTCTCAAGACGTGTCGTCGACAAGGCGATCCTGAGATTTCGGATGCTCTGGACTAGCCGAGTGAAACATGCCCCTTGTAAACAAACAACACATTTTCTTTAAGGGTTTGAAACCTGGTCAAGCCGGGCAGCTCATTCTCACGCCGATTTTTATTCATTAAATAAAATGTTACAAAACGAGGAGACAGATTCCGAATAACAAGATCAACATGGATCAGCTAAAACGATGTCTTCGTGCGTTTCTTGCAGCATAAAAATCAATTATCTTATCATAGTCGACATTTGCTAAAAATTTACTCAATACTCACGATCGCTAACCCGTTTAGCCTCTCTTGACTCATATGCTCAAAACTATTTTCATGGAACTTTAAAGTATTACTAAGATGTTTCCAATCATTTATTCCTTCACTTGCTAATTGATTTCTAGATCTAGCATTTTTAAATAACTTACAACAAAAAAACAAAATACTTTATCAAGCTCTTTTGAGTAAATCAACCATTTTCTATCATAAAAATTGTCATTTTGTAACTTACGTGCATAATGTTCACTAATGACTCCTTTGCTTACATGTTGTAACTTAAGTGATTCAATAATTTATATTAGTTTCTCTAATGACTCTTTTGTCTACTAAATTCATCTTTTCGATAATTTATATTAGTTTCTCTAATGACTCATTTGCTTACAGGTAACTCTTTTAAGTTTGAATTTAAACCATCCCAAACTCTTACATCAAAAATATTGTGATCAACTCCACCAACATAACAATTTTGAGGACTTTGTTATTTTCTTCAATAGGATTTTCATTATTTATAGTATTTTCACTATCATCGTTCGCATTAACCTCGTCATTATCTAGGTTTTCATTGTTTATAGAATTATAGGATTTTCTTTATCATCATTGGCTTTAACCTCATCATTTTCTAGGTTTTCATTGTTTATAGGATTCTCATTATCTATATTAACGTTAACCTTGTCATTATTTTGTCCAACACTACTATTATTCTTTTTCGTTTTGATTACAGACCCATCCATGGAACCGTGTAGAGGTCGCTCAGATTCTTGTTGATTTTTTTTCGTTTTCTATTTTCGGCACCTGACGGTTGTGAATGACGCAACATGATAATCTCGAGTGTAAATTTATCTACTAAAGCAAGAGTAATAAGTAATTAAGTATGGAACAATATCACATGATCAAAATCGTCGAAGAGAAAAAAAGATGATCGCTTAGTTCGTTTGATGCCTTGATTAATTCGAATTTGACTCTTATTATTTTTGTTCCTTGGAAACTTTGATGGCCTGCTGATCGTTTGATACTTTGACGAAGAGAACTAAAATAAAAAATAATAATAATAATAATAAATAATTAAAAAAAAAAAAAAAAAAAAAAAAAAAAAAAAAAACTTGAATAGTTAATGTGAATAACTGATGCAGTGATACGTGATGTCCTAGTCCTACGTCTGTATTATTTTGAATCAGTCAAAAGTCAAAGATTACGTTATTAACTATTTAATTATGAGTTACAAAAGTGGTTGTTGGGCTTTTAAAAAAAATGCCCCAAAATGAGACTAGTATAGGTAAAGGTGGACTAGTAAAATGATGCCCCCTCTGGGCTGCCCTTGGGTCGTCGCCCTTAAGGCCCATAGCCAAATCCGGCCTTGGTCGTCGAGACCTCCAACGAACGCGTCTCCTCCCTAGATTGACTTAGTTTGGTTGGCAACTCGACCCAAGGAATTGCACGTGTGAGTCCCAATTATTTTAGTTGAAAAAGAGTATTACAAGGATTTGAACATGCTTTTGTTATTAGAGAGAAGTTAAGTTGGCAATGAGGTGTCACTAGCATTTTTTATCATGCATTTGATCACCATTACTACTATCATACATTGCTTTTGAGCAACTAAGGGCCTGTTTAGTATTCGGTAATCGGAGGGTGTGGATTGATACAAGCATAAAATAATATGTTTGGTACCTATTTGTTTTTCTGACACACTTTGATCTATGATAGATTTCATTCATTCCTTCTCTAGTTACTTTAAGTATGATTGGTCCGAAAGCAGTCAGATATTATTGACCAAGGTCAACAAGTCAAAGACAGCCTCGTTCCAATACTCCGGTGATAGTATAGTGTTTTCCTGGGTCGTTAAAGTCCCAGCGAGATTGAAATGGTGTTGTTTGAAATCGTTTATGAGAATGAGTTGGACTGAGGACAGCAGCCCAGATGATGTGGAATTGATATTGCTACTGCTATTTTGGTATTGGCACACAGATATAATATTCACAAAAATCAGATACCAGGTATATGCACAAATTCACAATCAGGATTCACGTAACAGGAAAAGTGGTATTTAACAAACTACAGGGGGTGCTTTTGAAACTTTTTGAAACTTTAAAATTAAAAAGAAAAATGAAAATGGAATTATAAAAATGATTAAAATATTATTTAAATATTATTTAATTAATAAAACTATTTAAAATCTAAATTAAAACCTAATTTAAATTAACTAAAAATGATAAGTATTACAAAATTAAACTAAAAATTTGCAAAAATAATTTCTAAAGTTAAATTAGAACTTGAAGAAAGTATAAAAAATAAAAATAAATATTTTTACCTTTTTATAGATTTTTTATAAATTAAAAACTATTTAACTTAATTAAACTAATTAAACTACTTTTAATTACTATTAATACTAAATTAACTTAGAAAATTATAAGAAAATTTATAAAATTAATTAACCATCACAGGAATCCTACAAAATAATAAAAACTTCTAAAAATTATGTTTATGGTTAATCTACTAATTAATTACCTTTTAATTACTTTAAATCTAATTTAAACAATTAAAATAAGAAAAATGGAAAATGAACAGCAAAAATTCAAAATATATTTTCTAAAAGTCTATTAT
The DNA here is from genome assembly GCA_030686995.1 of Artemisia argyi. NCBI lineage: Eukaryota > Viridiplantae > Streptophyta > Magnoliopsida > Asterales > Asteraceae > Artemisia > Artemisia argyi. The sequence goes on from CM060695.1 coordinate 28,655,189, forward strand.
ACTATATTAGAGCTAGGAAAAATATAAAAACAAGGTTATGATTTATAAAAACTTAATATGCTATTTAATACTTAATATTAATTAATAATTAAGAAAATTAAAATTAAATCTAATAAATACTAAATGACAGAATAAAAAACTAGAAAAATTACTGAATTTACTTTAATATAAGAGGTAATTAATAAAAATATAAAATTATTAAGTACTTAATAAAAATATAAAAATGAAAAATAAAATTTAAATTGAATTAAACAGAAACTATCACTTAATTTAAACTTGGTTTTTCTTGGATTTTCTTTTACAAACTAACTTTACTACTAAAAATAGAAAACTTTTGTAATAACACTTTTGAAATCAGCTTATAAATAAGCAGTAGCACCCCCTTTGGCTTATCAGTTGACTTATGTTGACTGGATGGTCAAATAAGCACAATGGACCTTGAGTGGGGTCCACAATGGTGGAAATGGGTACAAATAAGCTCAACTGACTCAAATAATCCAGAAACAACTAGCAATGATCACAAATAAGCATATTGGAGGCAAATAAGCACTTGTGCAATTTGAGAATGAACACAGAATGGGACAGACTTGATGATGAATTCCAGGTGGGGTCCACTAAGATCTAGGTCAAACAGATGGTCAATCCTTGTTTCCTGGTAGGAGGGGGGTTGGGAAAAACCAATTTGAACCACTAGGGTCCACTGGGTTGGACTGCAACAACCACCAAAGTGGTGGTGGTGCAATGAGTCTGCTGATGCAGGGGAGAGTTCTTCCCTGCAACTCAGTTCAAGGGCTTGTGGAGCCCAGGGCAAAAATCACAAAAATGTAACCAAGTATGGAATCAAAAGATGAGGTGGTAGGCTTCAACTATAAACAAATTTCAAAACCTCAATCAACTCACATAAATCAAAACAATTCCTTGAATATTTGTAAAAATCTGAGATGTGCAAAAGTTGACTTTTTAAGAACACACCAAGTTTGACTTTGGTGAGATTTGTTTGAGCTCAGATGATTGATAATGATGTATTAACCTATAATGAGACTAAATCTAACAAGTTTAACAACCTTTTAACTGATTTGGGGTGATCTTGATTGTTAAACCTTATCGGTGAACAACTAATGGTGAGATTAAAGGTGAACTTGACTTTTTTACAAAGTGTCACTGGATTTTATGATTCACTTAACCTTTAGAACCTAATGTGATGTGTTTCAACAAAGAGTAACCACAAAAACAACCCTGATCCCAGAGATGACAGCAAATCCAAACACTACTTAATCTTGGACTGTTTTGAGTTTTTCAAAGCAGATGACCATTAAGGTGTGTAAACTTGATCCCTAATTGCTGATTATGCCTAAGTGACTTTGTTTAAGTACTTAAAAATAGGTTACAGCTATAATCACACAAATTTTACTATTAAGCTAAATTGACAGTTAAACCTACAATTTTAAGCAACTAGTTATTCTAACAAACAATCTATAAATTTTAAGCTAAAAATTACTTAACTAACAAACAAGAGACAAGATCAAACACAGAAATGCAAATAGCAAACAAGCAATTCAGAAGCTACTATTAACTAAAGTTTTTAGAGGAATTTCAAATGAGTAAAAGCTTACAATAAACCCCTAGCTTGAACAAGGGGCTTCTCCACAGGAGCCTATCTTTTAGATAGGCTCAATCCAATCCAAGCTTTGCTCTTTAATACTCCTCAGTACCTGAAAATGATTCAAAAGCATACACAGTTGACCAAGTTTGACCTTTTTGTGTTTTTGATGTTTTCTATTAAGACATGGATTTTAGAGTCTCTAAGAAGCTTTAATGAGCTTATTGGAACCTATATGAGCCTTATTCCGTCCATGAATCTTGCTTCAAGTTACAATTGAGCTATTTGAGAATTCTAGAAAATTAAGTAAACTGCAACGACATGAAACAGAACTGAAACTTGCAATTTTATAATTTCAAAAGATTTAAAGTACAATACTAAGACTACTACAATGCTTGAATTGAGAAAGTTACACTGATTTTGAAAGCTAAATGAAATTCGACACTAAAAATTACTAAATTAACTACACACTATTATTCCTTGCTTTCTTCTCCTTTTATAGCCTTCATTTAGGGTTTCCCCACTGCTCTGATCAAATCCCACTTCAAATTAGGTCCGTTGGATGTCTGAAATGCCTCAATTGGGTGCCACGTGTTTTGGCGGGAAACTTTGATGTGTGGGTTTTGGACTGTTCAGACAAGGGGTGGTAGCATTTAATGTGGATGTGAGGGTTGGTGTAGTGGGTTGGGCGGTGGCGTCTGATGGGGTGTAATGGGACCTGCAAGTGGTGGTGGTGGTGGGCAATACCAGGGGGAAGGAGGGTGGTTTGGCGGTTTGGTGTTGTTTGACTGGTATTTGACCAGGGTCAACGTTTGACCCTGCTGGTGAGTCTTGGGCCCAAAAATTAGGAAAGGGGTGGGCTAGGGAATAGTTTGGACTTGGGTTTTGTTTTAGGATAATAGTTTAGGTCCGGTTTGGTTTAGGATTACACAAGGACTATTTTTGTAATTTAACGAAAGTTGAGGGGTGGGATTTGGCAAGTTTCCAAAGTATTTCAAAGGATGTATAATGCCAATCCATGAATAGTATAAGGTCCTTTGTTGAATTTTCCAATTTATTTTCACCAGGGACTAAAACCGCCAAACTTTCAAACTTCAGGGACCATTTGTGTAATTTTCACCAAACTTTCCACCAAGGACCAATCCTGTCATAAAAGGTTAGTGCAAGGACAAATTTTGTTTTTCTCAAAGTTTTTCATATCCCAGGGACCATTTTTGACAATTTCCAAAGTTCAGAGACTAAACTTGACATTTTGTAAAAGTTTGCACCAAAGGACTATTTGTGTAACTTTTTGATTTATAAGGACTTTTGGTGACTTTTTTCAAGTTATTAGAACAACTAGGGACTAGATTTGACAACTTTTGAAAGATGAGAGACTGAAACTGCCAATTTTGCAAACTTTGTGCGTTTTTCATCTGTTTTTGATATTTTTGCATTTGAAACATGTAAAACACTTTCCTGGGATATTTTCACTATTTTGATTCAATATTGAGTGTTTTTAGATGTTTTGGCAGCTCAGAAATGGTAAAAATGATGAGTATTTACACACTCATCAATTCCCCACACTAAAACATTGCTAGTCCCTAGCAATCTTTTGTGAAAAACTTGATGGATTTGAGAATCTCTTTACTAAAAGCCATCACTTCTGGAGTAGCTAGGTGTAAGAACTGTGGCACACCTGATAACCGTGTGATTTTGAGCAAACCACCAGCTGTCAATGGATTTGATTAGTCTTTACCAAAAACCGTTTGCTTCTGGACTAGCCATCATCTTGATGGACTAAGTCAACATCTTGGTGAGCTGATTACCAATTATGGATTTTCCACGGCCTTTACCACAAGCCATAATCTTGCGGGCTAGCCAACTCATTTGTTTTTGGGGAGTTAAGGAACCATACAATTTTTGGCAAATTGCAAGCCATCAACGGGTTTGAGATATCTTTACCAAGAGCCGTTTGCTCCTGGACTAGCCAATCCATTTGTCATTTAGACTTTGGCGGACTGATTACCACAAAAATTTTGAAATAAAGTGAAAAAAAAAATTTGAAAAATTTTGGCCAAAAATTGGGGGTACTTAGAAAGTTTTGTGATAAAATTCGTAAGAATTCCCCCCCCCCCCCCCCCCAACACTAGAATTGAATATTGTCCTCAATATTCAAAGTCCCGGCTATTATGCCGAATCTCTGAATGGAAAAAGCTAATATTCGAATCTAGCTGTGGAAATATTGATCTTATTTTTTTCTTTATTTATCTGTACATACAATTTTTTTTTTTTAATAAGACTTATATACATATTTACTTTTCAAATGGTGGGGGACGGCCACTCCCCCACACTAGGGTGGTAGAAAGTAGAAAGAAGTCAGAAATACGGGTGAAAACCCATATATGTTGCTAATTTTTGTTCACCGAGTCACTAGCTTGACTCGATCCCCGAATTCATTGGTCCATGGGGAAAGTTTGGAGATCCGGGACAACCATGGGTGGTATGTCCTCTCCAAAATAATGTTTCAATCGATGACCATTCACTTTGAAGTTGGGACCTTCGGGTTGAGATAACTCAACAGTCCCGTATGGATATACTTTAGTAATAGTGAATGGTCCAGTCCATCGGGTTTTTAATTTCCCCGAGAAGATCTTTAATCTTGAGTTAAAAAGAATGACTCTGTCACCGACGTTGAAAACGCGGTTCTTAATCTTAGAGTCGTGAATCTTCTTTGTCTTTTCTTTGTAGATCAAAGAGTTCTCGTAGGCTTGATCACGAAGTTCGTTTAATTCATTGAGTTGAACCTTACGGTGATCACCCGCTTTATGAAGGTCGTAGTTAGCATGTTTAAAGGCCCAGTAGGCTTTGTGCTCGAGCTCGATCGATAAATGACACGCCTTCCCGTATACAAGCTTGTATGGAGTACACCCAATGGGTGTTTTGTAAGCTGTACGGAAGGCCCAGAGTGCATCATCTAGTTTATCCGACCAGGAAGCACGGTTTTCACCTACTGTCCTCTCAAGAATCCGTTTTATACCACGGTTGGAAACCTCCACCTGCCCACTTGTTTGGGGGTGATATGCGGTAGAAAGACGATGAGTAACACCGTATTTAAGCATGACTTTTGCAAATTGATCATTGCAAAAGTGAGTACCGCGATCACTAATGATGGCACGTGGAGTTCCAAAACGAGCAAAGAGGGATTTCAAGAATTTCACAACAACTCGGGCATCGTTAGTGGGTAAGGCCTTAGCCTCAACCCATTTTGACAAATAGTCAACAGCCACGAGAATATACTTGTTTCCACGAGAAGATGGGAAGGACCCCATAAAATCAATGCCCCAGACGTCAAAGATATCACAAACTTGAATGGCATTTTGTGGCATTTCGTTCTTTTGTGAAATATTCCCGTGACGCTGACAAGCATCACAGGCTTTGACTAACTCGTGGGCATCCTTATAGATCATGGGCCAATAGAAACCGGAATCAAACACCTTTTTGGCGGTGTAGTTAGGACTATGGTGGCCCCCGGTGGGTCCAACATGGCAATCCTTGAGAATATCAGCGGCTTCATGTCCGTATACACATCGCCTGATGACTTGATCGGCACAGATTTTGAAGAGGAAGGGGTCGTCCCAGAAGTAATGTTTGACGTCTTTAAAAATTTTGTTTTTCTGTTTGGACGTCATCCCCTTCACGATGAAGTTGCCCGCATGGTAATTTGCGAAGTCGGCAAACCATGGGGTAGTAGAGTCACCACGAAAAGCAACCGCATTGAGTGTTTCGAGAGGGAATGTTTCATTTATTTCCGTTTTCTCGAACACATCCTGATGAGGGTTTTCTAATCGTGAGAGATGATTAGCAGCAAGGTTCTCAGCTCCTTTTTTATCACGGAAAATGATATCAAATTCCTGAAGGATGAGAACCCAACGGAGAAGCCTCGGCTTTGCATCTTGCTTTGCAAATAAGTACTTCAAAGCCGAGTGATCCGTATACACCACGCATTTGGTCAGGATCAAGTATGGCCGGAATTTCTCAAAGGCATACACCACAGCTAGGAGTTCTTTTTCAGTGGTGGTGTAATGACCTTGAGCCTCGGTCATAGTTTTACTTGCGTAGTGTATAGGCTGAAAGTATTTTGCTTTACGTTGCCCCAAGACCGCACCTATGGCAAAATCACTAGCATCGCACATAAGCTCAAAAGGAAGGTCCCAATCGGGGGCAACAAGAATCGGTGCCTCGGTAAGCTTTTTCTTTAATGTTTCAAAAGCTTCGATGCACTCGGGAGAGAAGATGAAAGGAGCATCCTTCTCGAGGAGATGGGTCATAGGCCGGGAAATCTTAGAAAAATCTTGGATAAACCTACGGTAGAAGCCGTCATGACCCAAAAAGCTCCTAACACCTTTTACGGTGGTGGGATGAGGTAATTTAGCAATGACATCGATTTTGGCTCTGTCAACCTCAATCCTGTTTTTTGAAATTTTATGGCCGAGGACAATGCCCTCCTTGACCATAAAGTGGCTCTTCTCCCAGTTGAGACTTAGATTCGTTTCTTTGCAACGTTTAAGCATCTGTTCCAAGTGGGAGAGGCAAGACTGGAATGAATCCCCGATGACTAAAAAGTCATCCATGAATACCTCCATGGTTTTTCCGATCATTTCGGAAAAGATAGACATCATGCACCTCTGGAACGTGCCTGGTGCATTACATAAGCCGAAAGGCATACGTCTGTAAGCAAAAGTTCCGTAGGGGCATGTGAAGGTAGTCTTCTCTTGATCCTGGGGATTTGGAAGTAACCCGAAAAACCATCGAGGAAGCAGTAGTATTCATTCCCCGCAAGTCTTTCAAGCATCTGGTCCATAAAAGGGAGAGGAAAATGGTCTTTATGGGTGGCTTCATTTAACTTTCGATAGTCAATACATACTCGCCAACCCGTGACCAAACGAGTTGGAATCAACTCGTTATCCTCGTTGGTGACAACGGTAATGCCACCCTTTTTAGGGACACAATGAATTGGGCTAACCCAAGGACTGTCAGATTTAGGATAAATCAATCCAGCATCAAGAAGTTTAAGAACTTCTTGTTTGATAACTTCGTGGATTTTGGGATTTACCCTTCTCTGTTGTTGCACTGCTGGCTTAAAGTCATCCTCCATTAAGATTTTATGTGTACAAAAGTCCGGGCTTATGCCCTTAATGTCGGAGAGTTTCCAAGCAATTGCTTGCTTGTTTGCTTTAAGAACCTTTAGGAGTGCTGCTTTTTCCTTATCTTTTAAGTCTTTAGCAATAATGACGGGCAATTTATTATCACCCTCAAGAAATGCATATTCTAGATGAGGAGGCAAGTCCTTGAGCTCAACCTCAGGAAAGTCTTCAGTTATTTCAACATTTTTGACTTCCGCTTTATGAAGTATTTTTGGAGACGGAGAGGGTGAAGGATCGTCATTTAACAATCTTTCAAGGAGAAGAATGTCCCCCTCCGGGTCAAGATAGTTTTCATCAATCTCACTTGGGATTGAGCTATCTTGTGCAAGAAAAGCCTCGACCTCTTCCAGAAGGAAGTCACTTCCCTCAAACGGAGTGAGGGAAGGGGAAGGGTCGGAAATGATAGGGTAAGTAGAAAGACTGCCACTGGATGAGAAACCAAGGACTTCTTGAGAATACTCCTCAGACGCAACATCGATAATGTCAATTCAGTTAACCGTTTCAGCTTCATAGTTGGAGGAGTATCTTGAAGTCTGATCAAGATTGAATGTGATGGCTTCGCCACCAACACGTAGAGTGATTTCTTCTTCGAATACATCGATTAAAGCACGACCCGTTCTTAAGAATCCCCTCCCGAGAATGAGAGGAACTCTTGGGTCAGCATCGAAATCAACAATCACGAAATCTGCCGGAAAATGGAACTTTCCTACTTTCACGAAGATATCTTCGGCAATGCCGAGAGGACGGGATATAGTACGGTCTGCAAGCTCGAATGTCATGCAGGTCGGAGTGAGAGCAGGAAGTGAGAGTCTTTTCCAGACTGTGTAAGGCATCAGGTTAATGCTTGCGCCAAGATCGGCCAAGGAAAAGCATTCAACCATCCCCGGGAAAATACAAGGAATGAGAAATCTCCCGGGATCCCCAAGCTTTTCGGGAAGCTTTTTCAAGAGCACTGCTGAGCAATGCTCATTAAGAGGAGTTTTTGCCATTTCACAAAGTTTTTCTTTGTTGCTTATCAGATTTTTGATTGTTGAAGCAAATTTAGGCATGAGAAGAAGAGCGTCCGCGAAGCTAATATCAAAGTGTAATTCTTGGAAAATTTGATAAAACTTTTCCATCTGATGGTTAGCTTTTTTGCGGTTCTTTTGATCATTCAAACGTGAAGGATATGGAATTGACGGCTTAGGATCATGCTTTGGGATTTCATCAGAACTCACAGGGGGATCAAATAGAACTTTCGGCTTACGAGCCGGGACTGGGACAACTTAAGGGTGGACGTTGTTGATACCTCCGTTATTAGTAGGAAGTACCGTGTCCGTGGTAGCCTCAGGTTCACGTTCCGCTACCTTAGGAGGGGAAGAAGAGGTAGAAGGAATCGAGGGTCCATTGTAAGATGCCCCACTTCGGGTGGTGATCGCTTTGACATCGCCCCTCGGGTTAGCGATCGTGTTGCTCGGTAATGTACCCGGGCCCGAGGGTCGATTATTTAAAGACTTCTGAAGCTCAGAGATCGTGCTAAGCAATAACCGATTCGTTTCCTCTTGTGCTTTCATGAATTGTTTAAATTCAGCATTGGAGGAAGACGAGGGTAGAACAACGTTTTGATTTTGAATAGGAGGATTTTGAACACGGTTGTTTTGAAAATTCCCTTGATTTTGATTGTTGTTACCCTGAAAAGTGTTTCTCTTATTGAAATTACCCTGATTGTAATTCCCTTGATTCTGGTTTCTTTGAAAATTTCCTTGAAAACCTTGATTTTGATTGCCATTTTGAAAATTGTTTTGATTAAACTGGCCTTGATTTTGATTCGGGTTTTGGAAATTTGAGTTTTGACCTTGGTTAAAATTCTGATTCGCGTTACGGTTTCGATTTTGGTTAAAACCTGGAGGTCCGAGAAAATTGTTGGAACGATAGCTTAAGAGATTACGGTCCCCTTGCGGTTGGTAAGAATTACCCCCCGTATTATAGGAACCGTGAGCCGCATATACGTTCTCTTGAGGATAGCCAGCAGTAGCTGGACACTCGGAATACAGATGAGGCCCCCCATAAGTTTCACAACTTCGGGCCACAGCTTTCACTTGCTGATTTTGAACCTGATTTTGCATCGTTTGGCTCATTCTCAACACAGCCGTAGAAATATCATCAATCTTTTTGGTAAGAGCAATTAGTTCAGGAGATGATGATGAAGGAGTAACGGAATTACATGACGCATCCCTCTCCGCAGAGGAATCCCAAAAGTTATGGTGGGCAGTCATGTTCTCGATTAAGTCATAGCACTCCTCGGGAGGCCTTTTCATAAAGGTCCCACCAGCAGCAGCATTGAGAATATCCCGGTGCCTGATGAGGCGAAAAATGATCCATTTTTAGGGGGTCATTTAAGCCCGAATCCGACTCTATTTGATCAAATATTGCCCTAAATCGTTCCTTTTGTGATTTTAGGTACTTGGAGAGTGAATTCTGGAAAAGAAGCCATTTCGGACGTTTTTGGAGCATAAAAGTGAAGAAAACGGCAAAGTCTCAAATTTCTATGCTGGGAACAGTGCATGAAGGCGTCAAGAATTGCTCTTGACGGCGTCAGAGTCCCAAGAATAAAATACCGTGGTTGATGACGGCGTCACATAGGCCGTCATAAGTAGATCAACGCCGTCCGAGGAAGTATTTGGCGGCGAGATGACGGCGTCACACCCTTGTTCTTGACGCCGTCACCCCAGTTTTCCTATATATAGTTTTCTAGTTTTTTCATAAAAAGAGAAGTTTTGGAGAAACCCTAAAGACGAATTTGGTGCAACTTTTACAGGTTTTTCAAGGGTTCCAAACCCTTGATACCTTGCATTGTAATTGAGATAAGTGTTCTTCTAATTCAATCAATATGTCTATGTGTTGGTTGTCTATATCTTGTTCTTGTCTCAATTCCATTATGCTAGGCTAGATCTCTTTTGTGTTTGCTTAGATCTAATGAAACCTAGATATTGATTATGTGTTGATTACTTGTCTATTCTTGTCTTGGATGAATGATTTTATATGTTAGGCTTAAGAAAACTGGCAGATCTCCAAATGGTAACATGCTTGAACGTCTTAAGAAACATGAACCGAGGCGTACTAGGTCTTTATTGGTTGTATTTAATGCATGAGCCACTGTTTACAATCCCTATAGTTGTGCTGGGTCATGGTGTAGGAGGAGATAAGAGCTCATAGAATTGGGGAGTTATGTATGCCACCCCATGAATGGTATTAAGGAATACAATCCGTCATCCATGCAATTATAACAAGTAATTAACGTGTAAAAGATATCTAGGGAGTAGTGAAGTCTAAGTAAACACAATTTTCTCCAATTACTGCTCACAACCTTAGTATGATTAGTTTAATTTCATTTTCTGTATTTTATTTTGATTGCATCTTAGTTTTGGGTTAGTTGAATAGCAACTAATTCCGCCCACTCTTTCAAAACCCGAGATTTTACTTGCTTTTAAAAAAATATAAAAACACAAAAATAATCATCCCTCACCTTTAGAACTAGTAAATTAGGTTCTCTAATCCTAGCGACACTATTCCTAAGCTGAACGATCAATCCTCCGGTACTTGTCACTATACTATACTACAACGATCAGGTACACTGCCTGGTGGGGGTTGTAAGCTTCTCGAGATCCCTCGAGAGGTAAAGCCTGTTGCGATTCTCACGCATCAAGTTTTTGGCGCCGCAGCCCGGGGAATAGTTATTGTCTAGGTTAGGATTTCTTTTTATTAGGTCTACTTGCTAGATTCCTTTCTAGTAAGATTTTTATTTTTATTTTTAGGTCTTCTTTAGTCTATCTCATTTCTTTGTGCCTTTGTTCGTAAACTATTTCGATGGATAACAATAACATTTATCGTTTGATTCCTGTTATTCGTATTTTTCGTCGTAGGATTTTCCAAATGCCCGGCCCACTTCCTTTAGCAGAAAATGAGAACCCACCTAACCTCTCACCCAACCACCACTTTGACAATAATTCTGAGTTAGAAGAGTCTGATCATGATGATGACCATAGGGCTAGTCCTTTCTACTATTCAGACTCCGATGAGGATCTTGATGATGGGGATGTGTTTAATGAGAATAGGATGGAAGAAGAAATAAACCCTATTAGGTATGTTGACCCTAGAACTAGGATTGAGTGTGATAGCTCATTCAACGTGCAATTTCCATATAAAATCGGATTTAAGAGCTTTAACGCCTATCTCAACTCATCTCTTCCAATGAACATAATCTCACGTAATGAATACAATAAAATCATGATAGATGAGTTAGAATACAAAGGAGAAAACATTATTGCTAAGGCAATACCATTGCGTGTGTTTGTAGGAAGCTTGGTTTATCTTGTTGAGTTCATGGTTATGGAGAATCTAGGAGAATTTATTGATGATAAGTTGACCCAAGTTGTGTTTGGAAAACCCTTCAAACAGTTGACCAACCTTGATGAAAAACTCATAGAAGGGTTAATTACATTCTTGGATGGGGAAGAAGATTTTGTCTATCAAATGCCCCGCACACACCCTAGGTTCAAGGATTTTCCCATGGAAAAGTGTAGTAGATATCCGCCCATAGAGATGCTAAGTGAGAATGATAAGAGAAAAGGACTTAAGTATACTCATGAAAAAAATAAAAGATACTATCGCGGATGCTTAGAGTTAGGAGATGAATATAAGAAAGATGAGGCGACTATTAGATGGCTCACACTTGGTTATGTGAGCATAAGCGATACACGATAACCCACGACCTTGAGTCTAGCTACAAGACTCGTAAATAAAGAAAAGCGCTTCTTGGGAGGCAACCCATGTTTTGTGTGATTTTAATTGTTTGTTTGTTATTTGCTTCCGTATGCATGCTTTATTTTTATTGTTGGTTGATCATGTTTCTAAATTAAAATGTGGAAATACTTTACTATGTTGTTTGGCCTAGTCTTAACTCCAACCTAAAAGTATTTTTGCAAAAGATAAGTGTAAGGGGAAACCCCAAATATGTTTTTAAGAAATAAACCGATCATGATTCTCCACAATATTAAATGAACATGTATATTCGTATTTGTTAGAGTCAAATGCTTGTATTGAGTCATAATGAAGTTTTGCAGGATTTTCCAGGAAGTAGGACGAAGTTTTCCCAGAAATTTTCCGGAAACTTAACATAAGAATTTCTGCAGGTCCATTCTGACGGCGTCAGAGTACTGCTCTTGACGGCGTCAGGAGTTAAAATCTGGAAATTTTACCGGTTTTGTTTTTCTAACGGAGTCTTATGGTTTTTGTGAATTATTAAGTTTTATAATCTCCAGGAAATCTGCAAACTTCATTCCACAAGCATTATATCTTACTTTGTTTTCTAGGATTTAGAAACTTATATAGGATGCCGCCGATTTTACGCGAGGTTGTCTTGTCTATTTTTGTCAGGATTTACAGGTTATGTATGACAAGGAGATGATTTATATTCTGGAAGGGAAGCTTTGATTGTTCGTTTTCTTGGAGGAAGATTTAACCTGGCCAACCTATAATCCATACCAAGCGAATCAGGGGAGTATTTGATTTCATTCTCTTTACTTATTTCACTTTTACATTCTTCACTTGAACATTGGGGACAATGTTCTTCTTAAGTGTAAGGGGAGGGTAAAAAGATGATACCTTACATATGCACTTTTGCTTGAGTTTGTTTTGTTTAATGGTAGATGTGTAATAAAACTATGAGAAATACTTGTTAGTGCAATTTTAGCGCCAAATTTAAATTTTTTTACAACATTTAGGAGTGAAACTTTAGCCATAGCAAGCGTCTCATGGATAGGAGATTGTATGACTAGCACATAACCGTATATTCAGAAAAAATTTTCACCCAAATATGTGAGGTTCGCCTTTAGATTTGATAGGAAAAGCATTTACTATTAGTGCTTATGAGTGTACCGGTAGCATTTAGATTCTAGAACTTGCGTTAGTGATGCATCCCGAGACTGCTAGTGAGACTACATTCGTGTGGTAGAATTTACTACATGATAAGAGGCATTAGGATCACCCTTGTGTTAAACCCGTATCATAATTACTTGACCATTTAAGTCATATTACTTGACTAGTTAAGTCAACTAATTTTTCCCGCACCCTTAGCGTTGTACTCATTTTTAGTACACGAAACCCCTACTACACCTCTCCGAGCCTATCTTTTCGTTTCTAACTTTAAGCATTTTACTTAAAGGAAGAATTTGTTACACCCCACTTAAATGTACACCCAAATCGCCTTAGCCTTCCGTGTATGCGCTCATTTTTAGTGCATTATTGTTATTTGTTAAACCCTAAGTTAACTTTCTAATTGATTACATGGTTGCTAAGTCGAGTCATATCCTTGTACATATTGTTTTGGGACGATTGGGACTCATGGGTAAGTACTTATTTTATGGAGTAATGGGGAACAACATCATTTTATTACCCCCATATGTACGTTAATCTTAAAAGTGCTCAAAGTGTTTTGATTTTCTTAACTCGAGTCATTAGATTAGTTTATTGTAAAGTATGTAAAGATTCAAGTGTAAGGGGAACTCTCATCCCCTATGATGTATTATTTTGGATGGTAGGGTAAGAGTGTATGCAAAAAAAAAAAATAAATAAATAAATAAATAATAATAATTAAGAAAAAAAAATAGAAAAGAAAAAGAGAAAAAAACATACGGACTACCATCCCTTTTCATTCTATGTTCATTTTATGTTTTAGTTATTTTTCATTTATTAGCTTAAGTCGAGTCTAGTCTTGGCTTAGCAACGCCATCTTGTACATGTAATTAACCAAGATTGTTAACTCGCCACCAGTAAAACTTCCTTTATCCAACAAAACCGTGTAATTCATATCCCTATACCTAACGTTACAACCCTTTAAAAGACCTCTTTGATAGTTTATCCTAGGTGCTTACGCCATGTGGTGGAGGTTTGATCCTTTCCCAAGCCTATGGTAATCTATTTTGCTATGACAGGTAGTGAGAGATATCTTCCATTTCCATAATGTTATATTACTTTATTACACCCGAGAGATGTGAGTATCTAAACACTATTTGTGAGGTGCTTGTATATGACCTCCGTGCTTGTCTATTGGTCTTTAGTGGAACGATTATTTGTTGTAATTACTTTTATATTAGTGTTAAATGACCCCTAACTTGTCTTTTGAGTAGAATAAAAGCGCATTTGCTTGAGGACAAGCAAATCTCAAGTGTAAGGGTATATGATGAGGCGAAAAATGATCCGTTTTTAGGGGGTCATTTAAGCCCGAATCCAACTTTATTTGATCAAATATTGCCCTAAATCGTTCCTTTTGTGATTTTAGGTACTTGGAGAGTGAATTCTGGAAAAGAAGCCATTTCGGACGTTTTTGGAGCATAAAAGTGAAGAAAACGGCAAAGTCTCAAATTTCTATGCTGGGAACAGTGCATGAAGGCGTCAAGAATTGCTCTTGACGGCGTCAGAGTCCCAAGAATAAAATACCGTGGTTGATGACGGCGTCACATAGGCCGTCATAAGTAGATCAAGGCCGTCCGAGGAAGTATTTGGCGGCGAGATGACGACGTCACACCCTTGTTCTTGACGCGTTCACCCCAGTTTTCCTATATATAGTTTTCTAGTTTTTTCATAAAAAGAGAAGTTTTGGAGAAACCCTAAAGACGAATTTGGTGCAACTTTTACAGGTTTTTCAAGGGTTCCAAACCCTTGATACCTTGCATTGTAATTGAGATAAGTGTTATTCTAATTCAATCAATATGTCTATGTGTTGGTCGTCTATATCTTGTTCTTGTCTCAATTCCATTATGCTAGGCTAGATCTCTTTTGTGTTTGCTTAGATCTAATGAAACCTAGATATTGATTATGTGTTGATTACTTGTCTATTCTTGTCTTGGATGAATGATTTTATATGTTAGGCTTAAGAAAACTGGCAGATCTCCAAATGGTAACATGCTTGAACGTCTTAAGAAACATGAACCGAGGCGTACTAGGTCTTTATTGGTTGTATTTAATGCATGAGCCACTGTATACAATCCCTGTAGTTGTGCTGGGTCATGGTGTAGGAGGAGATAAGAGCTCATAGAATTGGGGAGTTATGTATGCCACCCCATGAATGGTATTAAGGAATACAATCCGTCATCCATGCAATTATAACAAGTAATTAACGTGTAAAAGATATCTAGGGAGTAGTGAAGTCTAAGTAAACACAATTTTCTCCAATTACTGCTCACAACCTTAGTATGATTAGTTTAATTTCATTTTCTGTATTTTATTTTGATTGCATCTTAGTTTTGGGTTAGTTGAATAGCAACTAATTCCGCCCACTCTTTCAAAACCCGAGATTTTACTTGCTTTCAAAAATATATAAAAACACAAAAATAATCATCCCTTACCTTTAGAACTAGTAAATTAGGTTCTCTAATCCTAGCGACACTATTCCTAAGCTGAACGATCAATCCCCCGGTACTTGTCACTATACTATACTACAACGATCAGGTACACTGCCTGGTGCGGGTTGTAAGTTTCTCGAGATCCCTCGAGAGGTAAAGCCTGTTGCGATTCCCACGCATCAGTGCCTCAATGTCAGACCATTATAGAAGGTATCTATGATGGTAACTTGCAACATATTGTGGTTAGGGCGCCGATCAATAGCTAGCTTATAACGTTCCCAAGCCTCAAAAAGAGACTCATCGGGACGTTGCCGGAAGTTGCTGATATCATTTCGTAACTTGGTAACCATGGAAGGTGGAAAATATTTTGCTAAAAACTTGGTTACCATTTCATCAAAGGTGTGAATAGAATTCTTTGGGAGTCGGTCAAACCATGCAGTGGCATGATGAGTGAGAGAATAGGGGAAGAGGTACAGCCTGAGGGCATCATCGGTGACACCATGCTGTTTCATACTTTGGGTGACCGTGAGATATTTGTCAAGATGCTTATTGGCATCGTCACCCGGTAATCCGTGAAATTGACACGAATTCTGGACTTGTTGGATCATGTGGTGCTTGAGGCCAAAGTCCGTAGCCTCAATAGTGAGTGGTGCAATAGGCCCACCCGGCCCTTGAATGGTAGGCTGGCACAGCTCCTCCATCATTCGGAGATCGGGAGCTGGCACATCCCTGGGAGGGTCAGGGGGTGGTAAAGGTGGTGGTGGCCCAGCGGCCATTTCGGTCTTTGGTTCTTTTGTGTCAGAACGTAGCTCGGGTACGTTTTTCTGATGTTTACGTTTTGTTTGTGACCGAGTGCGCATGCACTAAAAACAATTTTTCAAAACAAGATCGAGGCAAAACCACAGTGAACTTAAACCAGAAATCACAAGTGAATGGCTTCTTTGAAAAAGGTACACCACTCACAGGCTCTATTATAAAAATCGGTCCAGGCGGTCGATTAATCCCCGCATAATCGTTGATCGCTCACTAAGCGCCTTGATTTATCATACTCGGCCTATTTAATCGCTTTGGTTAAAGATCGCTTAAAAATCGGTCAACAAACCGATTAATCGAACAAAATCTGTCTAATTGGATTAATCAGACAAAATTGCTTAAAATTTGGTCAACAAAATCGCTTAAAAGTCAGACAAAATCGCTTAAAAATAGGTCAACAAACCTATTAATTAGACAAAATCAGTCAAAGAGCGCTTAAAAATGGTCAACAAACCTAGTAATATCTATGTTTGACTTTGAACATTAAAGAATTATGTATTATATTTATATTTAAATACTTGAAATATTTGAACTTTGATGCATTATGCTTATTTTATACATATAATATAATGTAATATCTAAAATTATAATTTTGTGCATAAAAATTCCAATCCGATTAATCCCCGATTAATCCCCGCCTAACCGATTAATCGCTAGGCCCTACCCGACCGCCTCACTAGCGCCTAACGATTTTTACAACCTTGCTCACAGGGATATAAAGGCAAGTTTTAATCTTAAGTTTGGGAACTTATTATGGGTTTGTATTTATTAATTTAAAAAACTGCTTTAGGCTTATGGGTGTGTGTGCAGAAAACTTGGGAAATATTTTTGGAACTGATTTGTTAACCGAAATCGTCCCTTTAAGATTACTCGCAGGCTGGCAGGAGGAAGTAAATAGGTTTCCTCTTCAGTTCGCAATTTAATGTCAGAACTTACCTTAAACCAACTGTTTCAGGTTGTAATCTTAAAGAAAACGAAGTAATTTAACTTCACAGTTTGTTTTGTTGTTTTTAATTTTTTTGGTGTTTTTAACACTTCAGGAAAAGTGTTAATGAACTTTTTTGATATGATTATATTTTTACAAAAACTTTACAAATTTGTGTGAAATTTGTACAGGGAAGGTTTTGAAAAACCACTAAACTTAAAACGATTTTTTAAAACACGCAACAACCTCCCCGGCAGCGGCGCCAAATTTTGATTGGTCCGAAAGCAGTAAGATATTATTGACCAAGGTCAATAAGTCAAAGACAGCCTCGTTCCAATACTCCGGTGATAGTATAGTATTTTCCCGGGTCGTTAAAGTCCCAGCGAGATTGAAATGGTGTCGTTTGAAATCGTTTATGAGAATGAGTGGGACTGAGGACAGTAGCCCAGATGATGTGGAATTGATATTGCTACTGTTATTTTGGTATTGGCACACAGATATAATATTCACAAAAATCAGATACCAGATATATGCACAAATTCACAATCAGGATTCACGTAACAGGAAAAGTGGGTTTTGGTATTTAACAAACTACAGGGGGTGCTTTTGAAACTTTAAAATTAAAAAGAAAAATGAAAATGAAAATGGAATTATAAAAATGATTAAAATATTATTTAATTAATAAAACTATTTAAAATCTAAATTAAAACCTAATTTAAATTAACTAAAAATGATAAGTATTACAAAATTAAACTAAAAATTTGCAAAAATAATTTCTAAACTTAAATTAGAACTTGAAGAAAGTATAAAAAATAAAAATAAATATTTTTGTCTTTTTATGGATTTTTTATAAATTAAAAATTATTTAACTTAATTAAACTAATTAAATTACTTTTAATTACTATTAATACTAAATTAACTTAGAAAATTATAAGAAAATTTATAAAATTACTTAACCATCACAGGAATCCTACAAAATTATAAAAACTTCTAAAAATTATGTTTATGGTTAATCTACTAATTAATTACCTTTTAATTATTTTAAATCTAATTTAAACAATTAAAATAAGAAAAATGGAAAATGAACAGTAGAAATTCAAAATATATTTTATAAAAGTCTATTATACTATATTAGAGCTAGGAAAAATATAAAAACAAGGTTATGATTTATAAAAACTAAATATGCTATTTAATACTTAATATTAATTAATAATTAAGAAAATTAAAATTAAATCTAATAAATACTAAATGACAGAATAAAAATCTAGAAAAATTACTTAATTTACTTTAATATAAGAGGTAATTAATAAAAATATAAAATTACTAAGTACTTAATAAAAATCTAAAAATGAAAAATAAAATTTAAATTGAATTAAATAGAAACTATCGCTTAATTTAAACTTGGTTTTTCTTGGATTTTCTTTTACAAACTAACTTTACTACTAAAAATAGAAAACTTTTGTAAAAACACTTTTGAAATCAACTTATAAATAAGCAGTAGCATCCCTTTGGCTTATCAGTTGACTTATGTTGACTAGATAGTCAAATAAGCACAATGGACCTTGAGTGGGGTCCACAATGGTGGAAATGGGTACAAATAAGCTCAACTGACTCAAATAAGCTAGACACAACTAGCAATGATCACAAATAAGCAGATTGGAGGCAAATAAGCACTTGTGCAATTTGAGAATGAACACAAAATGGGACAGACTTGATGATGAATTCCAGGTGGGGTCCACTAAGATCTAGGTCAAACAGATGGTCAATCCTTGTTTCCTGGTAGGAGGGGGGTTGGGAAAAACCAATTTGAACCACTAGGGTCCACTGGGTTGGACTGCAACAACCACCAAAGTGGTGGTGGTGCAATGAGTCTGCTGGTGCAGGGGAGAGTTCTTCCCTGCAACTCAGTTCAAGGGCTTGTGGAGCCCAGGGCAAAAATCACAAAAATGTAACCAAGTATGGAATCAAAAGATGAGGTGGTAGGCTTCAACTATAAACAAATTTCAAAACCTCAATCAACTCACATAAATTAAAACAATTCCTTGAATATTTGTAAAAATCTGAGATGTGCAAAAGTTGACTTTTTAAGAACACACCAAGTTTGACTTTGGTGAGATTTGTTTGAGCTCAGATGATTGATAATGATGTATTAACCTATAATGAGACTAAATCTAACAAGTTTAACAACCTTTTAACTGATTTGGGGTGATCTTGATTGTTAAACCTTATCGGTGAACAACTAATGGTGAGATTAAAGGTGAACTTGACTTTTTTACAAAGTGTCACTGGATTTTATGATTCACTTAACCTATTAGAACCTAATGTGATGTGTTTCAACAAAGAGTAACCACAAAAACAACCTTGATCCCAGAGATGACAGCAAATCCAAACACTACTTAATCTTGGACTGTTTTGAGTTTTTCAAAGCAGATGACCATTAAGGTGTGTAAACTTGATCCCTAATTGCTGATTATGCCTAAGTGACTTTGTTTAAGTACTTAAAAATAGGTTACAGCTATAATCACACAAATTTTACTATTAAGCTAAATTGACAGTTAAACCTACAATTTTAAGCAACTAGTTATTCTAACAAACAATCTATAAATTTTAAGCTAAAAATTACTTAACTAACAAACAAGAGACAAGATCAAACACAGAAATGCAAATAGCAAACAAGCAATTCAGAAGCTACTATTAACTAAAGTTTTTAGAGGAATTTCAAATGAGTAAAAGCTTACAATAAACCCCTAGCTTGAACAAGGGGCTTCTCCACAAGAGCCTATCTTTTAGATAGGCTCAATCCAATCCAAGCTTTGCTCTTTAATACTCCTCAGTACCTGAAAATGATTCAAAAGCATACACAGTTGACCAAGTTTGACCTTTTTGTGTTTTTGATGTTTTCTATTAAGACATGGATTTTAGAGTCTCTAAGAAGCTTTAATGAGCTTATTGGAACCTATATGAGCCTTATTCCGTCCATGAATCTTGCTTCAAGTTACAATAGAGCTATTTGAGAATTCTAGAAAATTAAGTAAACTGCAATAACATGAAACAGAACTGAAACTTGCAATTTTATAATTTCAAAAGATTTAAAGTACAATACTAAGACTACTACAATGCTTGAATTGAGAAAGTTACACTGATTTTGAAAGCTAAATGAAATTCGACACTAAAAATTACTAAATTAACTACACACTATTATTCCTTGCTTTCTTCTCCTTTTATAGCCTTCATTTAGGGTTTCCCCACTGCTCTGATCAAATCCCACTTCAAATTAGGTCCGTTGGATGTCTGAAATGCCTCAATTGGGTGCCACGTGTTTTGGCGGGAAACTTTGATGTGTGGGTTTTGGACTGTTCAGACAAGGGGTGGTAGCATTTAATGTAGATGTGAGGGTTGGTGTAGTGGGTTGGGCGGTGGCGTCTGATAGGGTGTGATGGGACCTGCAGGTGGTGGTGGTGGTGGGCAATACCAGGGGGGAAGGAGGGTGGTTTGGCGGTTTGGTGTTGTTTGACTGGTATTTGACCAGGGTCAACGTTTGACCCTGGATTATATTGGTTTACGGGTTTTGGTGGGCTGGTGAGTCTTGGGCCCAAAAATTAGGAAAGGGGGTGGGCTAGGGAATAGTTTGGACTTGGGTTTTGTTTTAGGATAATAGTTTAGGTCTGGTTTGGTTTAGGATTACACAAGGACTATTTTTGTAATTTAACGAAAGTTGAGGGGTGGGATTTGGCAAGTTTCCAAAGTATTTCAAAGGATGTATTATGCCAATCCATGAATAGTATAACGTCCTTTGTTGAATTTTCCAATTTATTTTCACCAGGGACTAAAACCGCCAAACTTTCAAACTTCAGGGACCATTTGTGTAATTTTCACCAAACTTTCCACCAAGGACCAATCCTGTCATAAAAGGTTAGTGCAAGGACAAAATTTGTTTTTCTCAAAGTTTTTCATATCCCAGGGACCATTTTTGACAATTTCCAAAGTTCAGGGACTAAACTTGACATTTTGTGAAAGTTTGCACCAAAGGACTATTTGTGTAACTTTTTGATTTATAAGGACCTTTGGTGACTTTTCAAGTTTTTAGAACAACTAGGGACTAGATTTGACAACTTTTGAAAGATGAGGGACTGAAACTGCCAATTTTGCAAACTTTGTGCGTTTTTCATCTGTTTTTGATATTTTTGCATTTGAAACATGTAAAACACTTTCCTGGGATATTTTCACTATTTTGATTCAATATTGAGTGTTTTTAGATGTTTTGGCAGCTCAAAAATGGTAAAAATGATGAGTATTTACACACTCATCAAAGTGATATCAACCAATTAAAATAACTTTGACTGACACATCTTTTCCTCCAAAAATCCTCAACCACAAATAAATTTACTTTTTCTTTTTGTAATAATTTATTTTCTCTTACTATTTTCAAAATAATATATTTATATTTAATTAATTAATATATTTTTTTTGTCCACACCATCTTTCTCTATCCTCATTTTCTTTCATTTTATACCAAATCCAAATTATATTGTAAACCCATGATCATACCAAACCAAACGCACCCTAAAATTTTTTACACCCGTGTGCTGTTAAAATATTGAAATGAATAAGATTTTATTTAAATGCCTATCATTCACTAATTTATTAAATAAAAAACTCTCTTTCACTTATTTATTTTTAAAAAATTAATAAATCTTTAACCATTAATAGTTTAAAAAAAATTATACAATCGCGACAAGTATTTAATTATCTATTTATAAACGAGCACTTTGATATAATTTCGAAAAAAAAAATTCTTGCCCTATTCACGTTGTTTTCATTTTATTTTTCTTGCCTTTTTCGTTGTTGAAACTTGCTTAATAAATCACGTATGATTCAACACTACTTTTATGTTCAAGCAATAAAACTTATAGTAAAATGAATACTCTTTCTACGCAATTAAAAATGTTTTACCTTTTCTACTGAAAACTAAACATTCATAAGTTTCTAACCATATATAACGCATTATAATTCGAATTATACATTAGAGTAGTTAATCTAAAAGTTGATATCCAACGTGTGTTATATGCTTGAAAAGTTATGAATATATGGTGTCGCAAAAAGTGGGGAAACTTTTTAATTTATACGCAAATAAATATGTCAATTTTAATACAGTTGTTTAGTATTCAAAATCTCAAATTAGTGTTAAATCAAATGTGATATATTATGTGAATTTCAATACCTAAAAAAGGTGAAAATAAAATGAAATTTTTTATTTTATCGAAAGTATATGAAAGTGTCCGATCATGGAAAGATAATAAAATGTTCATCGCAACAACATAATTTGTTTTAGTTAACGGTTAACGATTCATGAGATATTTAAATTATAAAAAGATGGGTGTAATTGCATTTTTAATTAAAATACAAATTAATCTTCCTTTTTTCCAATTGAAAATTAATGGTCGAGATTTGTCCCTTAATACGCAGGGAAAAAGAAGAAAAGAGAATATTGAGTAGAGGTGGCTATTTGTATTAAAAAAATGGCTAATTTGTGCAAATTTGTAAAAGATTTAGACACATTTAGCATATCTTTTTTTGAAATAGCATATATTGCCCATTTAAAAGTTAAATGAGCATAAATCTGGACATATTTTTTTCAATTAGATAACATTAAAATTGTTTATAAAGAAAAACTTATAGATATAATATATTTAATTCTTAAATATAAATGAGGTGTTACGTTTGAGGATTTATTTCGTCGTTTTGGATTTTTTTTTTCTAAAGCGATTTGTATAATATGCGTCCGTTTGACCCGTGGCCGTTTAGCCCGTACACGTTTAGGCCCTAGCCCATTTAAACTGTGGCCCGTGCCCATTTAGCCCACCCGTTTTGCTACCTCTAATTGAGGTAAAATTCGATTGTTTTTTTATACAATGGGGTTGACTTGACCAGTTTAACTTGCTCGGAACAAGTTTAGTTATCAGGAACCAGGGACGAACCCAGAATTCTTAGAACTTTTTTTCTTGAGGGTCTTGAACAATTCTTCTTTTATCATAGTATTGATATTTGCACAATTAAGAATTTATGGAGTAAATTAAAATCGAATCATAAAGAAAGTAAGTAGCACAAATATATCATTGGGTGTTGCACATGCAAAAAAAAACACTTTTTTCGAAAAATTTACACTCGTGACTAGAATCGGGTGTGGCCCGTGCCACACCCGGCTCTCATGTAGGTCCGTCCCTGTCAGGAACTGTAATTGGTTTAGAACAAAAATATCATGTTTAACATGGTGCTTTATCTAGGTGGACCGGGAAACAAAAACTTGACACGATTGATAAAAAAAAAAAAAAAAAAAAAAAAAAAAAAAAAAAAAAAAAAACTTTTTAAGAATATTGGTAAAACTATAGAACATCTGTATTTTTAACATAAATATACGAAAAGTTATCCAAATGTAGCTTATTACAATACGGGTAGAGATCTAGTGAGAAGAAAACTTAAAATGAGAAGGATGAGAAATAACAACAACCGCACATTTGAGATGCGACGACTTGTATTAGATGCGACGACTATTCATTTAGATGCATCTTAATTAGTTTCGAAAGTGATTTTAAAGTGAAAACGACGCAAAGTAGTACTAGCAACAAATTTGACCCGCAGGAGACGTAAAATACATAAGATTCGCTTATTTTGATGAAATGCATCTAAAATATGTATATGCATCAAATTTTTTGCTAGAATATATATTAGGGTGCATCTAAAAGATTATGAATGCATCTAATTTAAGTCGATGCATCTCTAATTAGTGGTTATAGTTATTTTTCATCCTTCTCATTTTAAGATTTTTCTCATTTGATCCTAAGCCATTACAATATTACGTAGTTTTGAAAGGCTAAAAAGAATGACACATGAGTTAGTAGTCAGTTCATCTCTACTGCCCCATCAACTCTCTTCTTGTTTTTACATCCCAAAAGTTATTGAATACTGCTAAAAGTCCTTTGAGCACCACTAAAAACCGTTTAAGCTAAAGGATTGATGGTAAGTTTTCGTATAGCACGTGTTGCAAACTATTAAAAATCTTAAACTGAAGCAATAATTGATCAACTTGACACACACTTAAAGCATGTGCAATGTGGTCTCAGCATAAGGTGGGGATGGGAGGGCTCGGCATCAACATATGGTTAGTGTCCCAATTTTGGACGGTGTCGACATAGATAATCAGTATCACTTTGACGATTTTCATCTCCTTTTTCATTTTTATTTTGAAATGTGACTACGAGAGTTATATGTGAATGAATGACATGGTTAGTAACGATGATGAAACTAAAGTGGTTTAGTAACGACTGAGAATGGTCTCACGTGACGTCAAAGCTATTATTCATGTCGTGTAACGACTGATAACAAGATCGGATCATTGGATAAATTTCTACTCACAAAGAGCTTCTAAACTTTGTTGTTATATTTAATTTGTTAGAGGCATAACATTCCTGTTGCATGCTCACTTTTACTCTAATATAGTAATTTCTATCATCTTTAGCTCATAAGGTTTTATGGTGCACTTCAAACATGAATAACATGCCAACAGCCAACATGGTGTCATGCTCTTTGGCCCATTATATTATTGGACTGCACTAATATAAGTACATTTATCCATTGGGCCTTCAATCTGTATACTATAACCGATCATGCCTCAACAAACACATCAAATCGAATCAATCAATAAATTTCAACAAAACGTGTTTGAAATATGAAAAGAAATAATAATAGAAATAATAATACTACACTAGATGGTCAATAAAAAACAAAACATACTGCTAACCTTTTGTCAACAATTAAGTGCCCTATGAGACATATCAAATAAAGAGTATCAACTACTCAATATACTTATTTCATTGCATTTAAACTTATTGAAAGAGAAATCATAAAATTAGGAAATATTGGCATATTAGAAAACATGTCTCTTTTACATATGAGTTGATTAATTCCACCGCTTTGATTGTGGACCAAAATTTGTCAATGTCGTTTTCGAAACATACGTAGACATGCAGTAGTTAGACACGATGCTAATAATAACCAGCCAGGAGTTAAGACTTAAGATCATGTGTAATAGCCGGTTGACAAGTTGGTCGGTCGCTTAAGCTAAGGCGTCGGCAACCATTATACACCCCAGTTAAGACTCGTCGAAGATGGACAAAAGGGATGAATCGGTCCCATAAACGACCGGGTTAAAAAAAAAAAAAAAAAAAAGTTAAGTGTTTTCAGTTTTCTTAATATATCAAGTTAGTCATGAAGTTATTCTAGAAAGATAAAACTGATATGACAATGATATACTCGAACTTTTAGTGGTCATTATTACACTTAGCCCAGGACTTGAACCACTATGAATTGGTTGGATGCACTCTGAAGGCGAACATATATAGTAATAAACTTGTACATATTTGTAAATGCGAAGAACTTATAAAGAGTTTCACGATTTTAGAAACCGAGGAGATAAAAGTGTTTACAAATGACAATTTTGTTGCGGTGAAACTAAACATACATGATGTGAAATACTATTAATCGCTTAGCCTTCTGCCTTCTTAGTATGCTAAATCTTACGGGTTACAGTGTCTTCCAAGTAACCTCTTTTGATGCATGAAACAAGACTCATGTCGAAATTTCACAGGTTTACATACAACTACGTTGATCTTAGTAAAAGGTGCGTTAGATACACGTGGTTCCAAGTTAATGCCATATAAAAAGGATTTCGGTTCCGTGCGATGGCCCAGGGCGAGGCAGCATTTGTGATATTTCGGCTTGGGATGCATTTTGTTTGGCAGTTTTTGGGATGTTAAATACCTTTGGATGGGTTACTTTTTATTAGCATCGGAAGGCTGGAAGCACATTAAATTATGGTTTGGTAATGTTTCGCAGTTTAATGAATCTTCCATTTATTTGATGGGCAAATTTCACCTGGATTACTTTTATTATTATTTTTTTTGAAACGGCAAATGATATATATTAAATATGAAATAAATAAATAAATAAATAAAAATCTAGCACAGAGCTAGAAAATTTTACAAAGGTTTTCTTAACCAATCATTCCAACATGACACTTTGTAACCTCTAACTTTTAAACAAGAAAAAGAAAAGAGACAAATATTATCGTAAATGCCACATTTCCTCATTGAATGAGAGTTAAATGTGGTGTTATTTTGAAACTTCCAAAGCGTCCACCACATAGTAGCAACAATTACGAACATTCTTTCTTTGTTGCCATTTAGATTTCGCATATTATCGATCCAAGATAAACATATATCTATACTACTTATAAAGCATATTGCACCTTCTATCTTATTAATTTTTTAAGATTTTCATATTTAGATTTTAAGTAAATTACAAGTGACAAAACATAAAGCACAAGTATGTAAAGCACAAAATTTTAAGATCTTCATATCTCTTACATATGTACAATTAATACACCCCTAAACCAATTAATACAAGTTAAAAAACATAATTTACAAGTACTTAAAACACAAATAAAACTTTAAAAAACTATTCTAACATATACAATTAATACACAATTTAATTCACCCTTTCACCAAAATATACAACTATTAAACCACAATATACAATCTAATCAAACTATTTGGTACAACTATATTATTATTTACTTCCGACGCTAATCCTATTTCACATCTCACAACTCAGCCTACAACCTCATGGTTACAAACCCATCAAGAAATAACTATCAAGTCTCGAATACAAAAGAGAAAAAAAATTATTAATAAAATAAAAAAGATCACAGATTTTACTTCTTTCATATGTTATAATATATTCATAGACCTCAAAAATCAAACCACACAAAATAACTATCATCATAGATCTGTGAAGAGATCAAACTCTTCTTATTTATATCCGAAAAGAAAGAAAGTTGTATAACAATTTTTAGTTATAAACTTTCTTGGTTTCGTTCAAAAAAATTGTCATACAAAACGAAGAAGAGAGGAGACGGGAGGCGGGATGAGTTGTTTATTGGTTTGGATTGATGATATATGATTTGATCTATGATAGAGCGATTTGAGGAAAGGTTTGGGAGAAGCTGAAGAAGAGAGGAGATGGGAGGCGGATTGTTTTATGTGTGTGTATCAGGATTTTACTAATGAGTAAAAGTGTTGTTTTTTGCAATCCACCGACCAACAAAGTTCAATGGGTTAATCAAAATACTATTGTTGTTGTGCACCTGATCATCAAAACCACAAGCCCATTTATTTAATTGGGCTTTCTCTTATCTTTAATTTCTCTAATGATATTAAGCCCATAATCATACTAAAAGTCCATTAATCCCATTAAATTCATGAGTAGTATTTTGAGCAGTAAAACTAACGAGCTATCTTCAGAATTTTTGTGTCAATTTAGTTATTTAGAACTACCCGTTAATGTCGACCACGACGACCTCCTACGTCGTCAAGCAACCAATATCCGCCTGTTTGTCACCGCAACAACGCGTTGACAATCACATAACTTTTTAATTACTTGCAATTATACTACTGTATTAATTAAAATTATTTTATCCGTAAAGTAATTATTAAAAAAAAAAAAAAAAAAAAAAAAAAAAAAAAAAAAAAAAATATGACCGAATAACATCACATTGCCCAAAGATATAGTCACATGGTACCCGCCACCGCATCGCGCGGGTACCCTGCTAGTGTTCTACAATAGAAATTCTTCATTTGTCGGCATGCAGGGTATATGGACTCAAACCGCAATGGGATTTTCGTATAAGGGTAGGTCCTATTAAAGAAAAAAGGAAAACAATAGTATTTGATCTTACTTTTGGTCTACATAAGATGCTTATGAACCAAATTATTTTGAAAGTAGTTGGCCATCTAATTCATGGATTTTAAATGATATCATGAATTCGTACACGAAGTATGACTAGTATAATGATTGTTATAAAAACTGGTTTTAGATTAATTAAAAAAAATTCAATTGTGTTTCTATCGTGGTTCTAAAAGGCGCGTTATGGCGACATCAATGTGCCGCTAAAGTGTGAGGCGTGACCTCCACGCTACGAAATAGATCAATGCGTCGACTCTAGGCGTAACGTAAGATGAGGCGAGAAAAGGCGCTATAAACCGCACTAAGGCGTGAGGCATGACGAGTTTTTTGATTCAACTCTGATATATGCTAAGCTTTAAAAACGCAAAAGCTTCGCTTTAGCAACTGAGACATGAAACTTTAGTAATGTTGTCACGTCACGCCTCGCGCTATTTATATACTTTGTACAAGTCATGTTTTAAGATTGATACAAAATGAATCATTTGTTTAGTGATATTGTGTTGGATTGTGGTTACCTTTAGTAAAATATCCTTTTCACTTTGTCATAATAAGGTGTAAAAACTTTTTACCAAAAAAAGTTTACTTTATTATAAGGTCTCTTTGTCATGTTCTCTATCATTTACCAAAATCATACGGTATGTTTTTGTGCTTGCATGTTCAATGGCTTCCACTTCATACTTTGTCAAAAGTTAGCGAGTGGATGTTACCTTTTTAGATGTACGATCTTCATGTCTTACTAAAAATATCTCCATGAACTCAATGTGGTTTCATGTAGTTGTAGAGGCTTATCGAGAACATGGAATACTTATGTAGTGGGTATTTGCTTATTAACTCATCCTACTTTTATTACTCCATCTGTCCAAAAATTATTGTTTCGACCCGCGAAAAAACACACTTTAAAAAAAAATGAAACTATTGTACACTTCAAACAATAATATTTCATCTTTACCTTTTTAAAGACTTTTGATTAGTTGAAAACGAAAGAAGACAATTATTTTAAGACATTTCAGAAAAGAAAGAAAGAACAATAATTTTGAAATAAAAAGAGTGTCAATTCGAAAGTAGAATCATTTATTTCACGTTATATACAGCGGAAATCGATCATCCATGTTTCTGATGTGACGTGAACCCACATCAATGACTCAACTAATAAATGTTACTAGTATACTAATCAACTATGATCCAGTGACGGACCCAGAAAAATAGGATGTAATGGGGCAAAAAAATTCTTTTTTTACAATAACCAAAAAATGCGGAAGAAAAAACTAGAATCATAATGATAAATTGGGTATTTTTACTTAGAGATGAAGGATTTATAATGCTTTAAAGTGTTGAATGTTATATTTTAGTATGTGGGCGAGAGCACTTTAACGCAAAAAAAAAAAAAAAAAAAAAAAAAAAAAAAAAAAAAAAAAAAAAACCTTAACTTTTTCAGCTAACTATAGATGCTTGCCAAGCATATACTGAATTAGAGAATATGAGCTAATATAGTAATCATCAATGCCCCAACCAAACACCTCACAATCTATGTATCATTGCAATCTCTAATAAGAAACTTAAACATGAATTTAATGCTACAATTAGGTAACTTAGTACTCCCTTCGTCCCATAATAATTGTTCACTTTGACTTTTTTGAATCTTTTTTGTTCAACTTTGACCATTAATATTTTTATTTGTGTTATATGATACTTGATGAAAATTATATCAATGTATTTTCATCAAGTATCATATAACATATATAAAAATATTAATGGTCAAAGTTGAATAAGAAAGACTCAAAAAAGTCAAACTGGACAATTATTATGGGACGAAAGGAGTACTATTTTTAAGTTAGAAAACATATGTTGCTTGTAAGAAACCATCAAACAATTAAGAACCCTAATTTTAGGGATTGCATGCATGACTTTTATATAATTATATCATGAAGAAATTTGTGTCCTTCATTTAATTATGTTGACTAATTAAACTTGAAAATAGTTTTGGCCCAAAACATTTGTCAAAATGTGTGTGACGTTGGTGTCCCCTTGACACAGTGAATTTGTTAATGCATTGAAATAAAATGATAAGCAGTTGGAGATTTGGTATGTGTGATCACAATTATGTTTCATGTGAATCATATTCTGTTGAGTTTTTATAATGGATTTATAGTCAATAAAATTGGATCAAATATTTTAATTTGCCTTTCGCCATTTACACCATGTGGACATAAATATATATGTCATATATGAAATAAAGTTACAAAAGTATAGCAATATAGACAAACTTCTTATAGTTTAAAACTTTAATGATACATGAAATTAAATAATACTACTGAAAAGAAGTAGTTATACTCAGGTCCTTATGCATGTAAAATTGTTTTTTTTTTTCTTTTTTTTTTTTTCTTTTTTTTAAATCAAAAATCAAATATTTCTACATTGTCATGAATATCAAAAATATCTTCTTTAACTTATGCTGTACACACATGAACTAGTGAAAATATATTCTTCACTGGTTGAAGTATCTCTAGTGGAATGGTAAAATAAAATCTAGACATTCTTTAAAAAAAAATATAAAAAAAAATAAAAAAAGCTACAAAGAACTTGTGCATAAGCTATTATATACGTATATTCCAGGTCCGTCTCATTGATTTGGTGGGCCTGGTGCGAAATCACAAATGAAGGCCTTATAGTCCAAGTCTTTCACTACTTTTGTATGTGGCCCAAAATTTATCTTCTATTTTTTGTATGTGGCCCGGTTCAACGTTGATAATATTTAACAAAGACACTAAAAATTCAAAACGTTTATATATAAAACTATAAATATTAATGGATGTATACTAAATTGGGGACCCCTTACAAAGGGAGGCCTGATACGGTTGCACCACTTACACATACTAATCGCCGCCACTGGTATATTCCAACATAAAAACACAAAGAAAAGAAAGAAAAAATGAAACTTACATGAATAGGATACATTTTACGTAAAGTTTTCACATACTACGTATTATATTTACTCGACTATGATTTCTTTACAAAATAAAAGAAATCATATTATACTGAAGAATTGAAGTGACACGTTATATATATATTAAACGAAACAATGATGAAGAAAGCAACCAAATAAAAAAAGGTTGATCGGTATCTTCCCCCCACGTATCATACACATTACAAAATAGTCTTTTGTTTTTTACCTCATAAATTTGTAACTTTATAAAAAATATCAACCAAAGCTAGCTAAGTGCAATATTACATATTTACATGCATGATCATAGGGACGTACGGATTTAAAATTTTCGGCAAGATGTTGGACAACTTTTTTCATACCATAACTAAAAAACTTCGCATCATAAAGAATTTTTTAGCTAAGCTAATTGCACTATAAAAGAAATATCACAAATATTAGAGATTACGCATACAAAAAACAAAAAGATGACAATTTTTTAAGAAAAATACAATTCGTGACTCACAATATCAAAGTTACTCATGACACACCCGACATTCATGTAGATCCGTCCCTCCATAATTCGTCCTTACATAATCTCCTTATTTATACCCTATATCACAAACAATGATCTTTATACATTCCTCACATATATTCTCCCTATCTTCTTGGACTTTCGTTCAATCATATATTGCAACTTTTTATTACATGGCTCTAGTCTTACTTCCACTTTTTCTCTTCATATTCGTTACTTCAACTAATGCTCAAGGCAACCCACCCTCACCTGGCTATAAACCTAGTTCTAGTATCGACACCGTAGATTTTCAAGAAGCTTATCAGCCCTTATGGGGCCCACAGAACCAACGGCTCGATGATAGCTCACTCACCATCTGGCTCGATAAGTCTTCTGGTGAGTGAGCTAGCCAATATATATAATCAAACATCAATGACTTGTATGGTCTTCTATTTTTCATATATTATTAATTCGCATATTGTTAATATATGTTGCAGGTAGTGGTTTTAAGTCGAAAAAATCATATCAATCGGGTTACTTTGGGACATCGGTCAAGTTACACCCTGGTTACACTGCTGGAGTAATCACATCTTTTTACGTACGTATGAAGTTTTTATGCATGCATGAATGTTTTTCTATATCATAGTTTTGGTGGTTTTTCCTAACTTCCATAATTGTACAGCTTTCAAATAACGAGGATCATCCAGGAAACCATGATGAAGTCGACATTGAGTTCCTAGGAACGACCCCAGATAAACCTTACACACTGCAAACAAATGTGTACATTCGAGGAAGTGGAGATGGGAACATCATAGGACGAGAACAAAAATTTCACCTTTGGTTCGATCCTACCGAGGATTTCCACGACTATGCAATGCTATGGTCACCCAATGAGATAATGTCGGTTTTTTCTAAACCTTTCTTAGTTTCATATTTCTAGCCAAACGTTATAATTTGTGGCACGTTTAATATCATAACGTTAGATAATTAACTCACAAAAGACGTACGTATTTTGTGAGTTTGCAAAGGTATCTAGTTGCAACAATATTCACATTAGTGAAGCACAAACCATATATAGTAACTTCATATGCTACATAGTGTTGAGTGTTGTCGGTACGGGTAAGTGTAAATATTGATTTTTTTTAATATGGAAATCAAAAAAGTGTCTATTGTTAACTACTACGTATAAAAGTTGATTTGCTATAGGGAAAATAAGATATGGGGTTAGGTAATATAATAAGAGTGTAATAAACTAATAATTAACAAAAGTAGTTTTATGAAATTCTATCTTGAGTCACTTCAAAGTTATTGCATATATGTTATACTAAAAGTGGATCTAAAACTTGCGGCATGATCTTGATAGGTTGTAAAATAAGTGAGTCTCTGTTTGCAGTCATCAAAATAATGTCACGTATTTTTAAATTGATAATTAAGTTCACTTTTAGATCTATGCATACGGAGAAAATCATGATGTGCTTGGTTAAAGCAGTGTTTCTCAATGTAACAGTACTCCCTCCGTCCCAAAATTATAGTCCCTTTTTGACTTTTTCGGTCTTTATTTTTCAACTTTGACCTTAAATATTTTTATTTATGTTACATAATACTTGATGCAAAATATATGAATGGATTTAGTTTTAAATGTATTTTTCATTGGTATAATTTTCATCAACTATTGTATAACACAAACAAAAATATTTAAAGTCAAAGTTGAGAAAGAAAGACCGAAAAAATCAAAAGGGGACTATAATTTTGAGACGGAGGTAGTATAAATTTTGTAGTATCTATATGTACGTACGTACCATCATATATTTATTTGACACACACTACCACGTGTAATATGATTATTCATAGAATATCATCCATGATTGCAACTTTTGTATTCTAATAATGTAATTCACGAAGAAACAAAACTTAAATGGCACCATAATCTTTTGAAACGACACATGCAGATTTTATGTGGACGATGTGCCGATTAGAAGGTACCCGAGGAAAAGCGACGCAACGTTCCCTTTAAGACCAATGTACGTCTACGGGTCCATATGGGATGCATCTTCGTGGGCCACCGAAAACGGTCGATACAAAGCAAATTATGGGTACCAACCTTTTGTTGGCAGGTATAGCAACTTCAAGCTCGAAGGTTGTGATACTGAGTCATCACAACAATCGTGCCGCCCTCCATCTGGTTCTCCTGACACCAATGGAGGGCTGAGCCTCAAGCAAATTGACGCGATGCAATGGGTCCAAAGGAACTACAAAGTTTATGATTATTGTAGTGACTCAAAAAGAGATCACTCCCAAACACCAGAGTGTTAAACATGGGTTAATAATACTAAAATGTAGGTTTCATACGGGTCCAAAGTCTTAAATTTTATGTGTTTTCCTTTTGTTGTTTTATTTTGTCATCATATAGAATTTAAAGTAAAGTGGGGATGCATAAATAAATGAATTATTAAGAGTGATGGATGTATTAGTAATTGATGTCACCTTTCTATCAACATTATTAAAGTAAATGAACATTATTTTTCTTAAAGTATGGTGTTAAGTGTTAACTATATATGTTTGAGTGGTAAATCTCTTTTTCCCAATTATCAGAATTCACTATTTATTTCTAGTTTTCACTTATATATACTATTGCAAATTCTTTAATTTATGGTTGAAATTATATGATACACAAATCATTTCATAATTTAACTTTGTCAACTTTACTAAAATACTTAAGTTAACTAAAAGATTTGCTTATGGCATTGATCTATTCCTGCTAAAATGCGGCGCAGTTAGTTCATATACTGATCAACTCGTAAAAACGATTCAAACTTACAAAGATTGTAGATGACTAGCTTGTAAATACTAATTAACATAATAATTTTTGCAATTCATTTCTAGCTCCTTGCTAGTTAACATAATTGCCGGAAAAAAAATAAAAAATAAATAAATAAATAAAATTACATTCACAAAATAGTTTTTGTTTTATACTTTTGCTCATTGTTTTCTTCTGTTCTGTGTTCATACTTTCTGGTTTTACATTAACTTGATGTTTTTATTCTAGTAGTATTATTTCATAAACGGAAGTATATAAGTTTCATTTCTAATTTTATGGAATTGAAAAGAAGTACTCGTATTAAATTTCACTAATTTAGTACTACGTAGTAGTTTACTTTTATTGACAAGACCAAAGGGTCCACAGAAATAATACGAGTTGATGTTAATCAAACTTTTGTTTGCTATGATTGATGCTGACAGTAGGGTGAGGATGGTGCGGGTTAACGTGTTTTTTTTATAAAAATCAACTCGAATATGTAATTGCGGTTTTTGAAAAATGGGAATCTACATTCGCACAGTTTTGCGGTTAATGCGGTTTTGCGGGTTTTTTGGGTTTTTTTTTTTTTTTTCAAATTATAATTTTGGTATATATTTATTATAGAATAAATATATTATAAGGTTTTTATGATGAGTTGAAACATATATATAAAATGTTGCGTATTAGTATACAATTATAAATTTATACAATAGTAAAAGTAGAATGAGTTAAAAGAATTTTACAAACTTTGATGATAAATTGAAAGAAAAATAAAGTTACGTTATCTAAAGACTCATACAATAATTAATTATTAAAATGTGTTTTAAATAATTAATTATAAAAGTATTAAAAATAAGCATTTTATCATAAAAAATACTCCCTCCGTCCCAAATTATAAGTCCACTTTTATATTTCACAAAGTTTAAGAAAAGTGAGGCCCTTACAATACCAACCAATAAAAATTCATTCACACCCACTTACAAGTATTCTCATTGGTTGAAACTAAAAGTGGACATATAATTTGGGACAACCCAAATTGATAAAATGGACTTATAAAATGGGACAGAGGGAGTAATAAATTTTGGTGGGTTATTTAAGACAATAAAAATATATTTGAATATGACGAAATGATGCGGTGCGGTTTTTCGGTGAAAACCGAACCTGCATAACAAAATGCGGCTTTTCTATTTTCAAAAACCGCGCCATCGGTTTTTGTTGTGGATCGGTTTTTGCGGGGTGAATTTTACAGTTTTTTTCGGGTTTATGGTTTGCGGTGCGGTTCTTACTCACCCCTAGCTAACACTATAGGGATGGTAGTAAGCAGAATAATGAAAGCGCCATGCGTAGTTTTTTTCACATGTGTATTGTCAAACGCTAAATACTAGTGAACCCTAAACCCACAACTTTATCATTAATACTCTTCCGTAATCTG
Source organism: Artemisia argyi (assembly GCA_030686995.1). Taxonomy (NCBI): domain Eukaryota; kingdom Viridiplantae; phylum Streptophyta; class Magnoliopsida; order Asterales; family Asteraceae; genus Artemisia; species Artemisia argyi. Next base: position 28,690,557 of record CM060695.1, read on the forward strand.
AGCGGCAAAATCGCTAAAGCTCGTATTGGATTAATAAAACAAAACATTAAGGCAAAAGCAAAATTACTGATGAAGACATCCGACAACAAGCGATAACGTATTTTCAAACAGCAGCAGCGAAAGCAAATATGGTCGTTGACAATTAGGGTTTTTGCATGAATTAAAAGTTTGATGGTTGTTATGATACGCCAAAGCAATAGGCACCAATGACACACAATAATTTAATAGCAATAAATTAATGATGGCGATAATTTATCATAAAACAATTGCACTAAGTTAAATAGCAATTGGAAAAGAAGCGATGAAAACTAGTTGCAAATATAATATGCATGACTATTTTTAATGTAATTTAGGGTTTGATAAGAGAGATAGAGATGTTGACTAGTTGTTTAGAGGAAGCGGCTCAATGTAGTCATCTAAGTCTCAGGATAGAAAACCATGTTAATTGATAGAAAACCCCGTATCATATTCTATTATTCATGCAATACTAAATCTTAATGGACATAGCCGAGCCTCGGTCGACTACTTTATCATTTTTTTAGAACGTCAATATTAACTATATCACAACATTTACATTACAAATCTAATACACAACACTCTTTGTCCGATCAAACTTTTAATCCAAAGGAACAAAAAAATGTATGATTTAATAAGAGACCACTCCCAAACACCGGAGTGCTAAACATGGGTTAGTGTCAACTAGGGGCGGACTTATGTATGTAGTATGGGGTGGCGGTGCCCCTTATGGTTAGTCGAAAAAGTTGCATTTTTTTTTATCTTTTTATGAAATTGCCTCACACTCAAAACTCAAATTGCCCCCCACTTGCATATTAAAACCGAACATTCAATACTTAATCCTTCTTCTCTAAGTAACAATACTCGATTTATCATTTCTAGTTTTTTCTTTCACATTTTGTTGCTACCGTTATTTTTTTTTTCCACATCGTATTTTTCTGGTTCTGCCACAATACCAAGGAATTTAGGTTTGATATGGGTACAAAGTCTTAAATTTGAGTAATATGTGTATTCCTTTTCGTGATTTGTTTTTGTCATGATATAAAATTAAAGTAAAGTTGGAATAAATAAATGAATTATTGAGAGTGATAGATGTGTTATAGTAATTGATGTCATTTTCTATCAACATAATTGAAATGGACGTTATTTTTCTTTCTAAAAATATAGTATCAGATATGTTTGGTAAAAGATTTAAGTTAACTAAAAGATTTGCTTAAGATATTAATTAGCTAAAATGCGACGCGGTTAGTTAGTTCTTGTAGTGAGGGATGAGCACGGTACCTGTTGATACAAAAGTTGGGTATTCTTGATTATGGGCTCTTGCTCTCGTATCAATTCGCTTTTTAATGCTTGAAACCTGCGCACTAAGAGAATAAACAACACCGTTAGGCTTATCGTGAGATTGTCTCCCACGATTAGACTTCGCCGTGAGAGTAAGTAATCGATTTAGGGTTCTCGTAAAGAGTTTTAGGGTTTGTGAATCGTACCTTTAATGAGAATTATGTCATTCCTTATATAGGTGCAGAATCCTTGTAGGGTTCGTGCTCCTTACGTTTCGCACACGTGGTGCTTATCCGGTTTAAGTATATCTATTCCATAAATAAGAGATCCTTATCTAAATCGTATATATAGTTTAGTTGGGCTTGGGCTTATGTGAGCCCATTCCCATTATTGATGCGGCCCAAGTTATAATAGCCCACGCATGGTGGCTTTGGGCCTTAGTAATGTTTAATATTTGGGCTTGTTGCCCATATATAGACTATACATCATCATGTCCCCCCAGTCTAGTGTGTGCGGCTCGTAGCCGCGGATACTAGACTAGTCACAACAGCGGTAAGCGTGGCGGGAGAAATTTTAAGTATTGCCGCCCAATATTAAGTACAATGTACCTAGGCATAGATATTTCAAAGAAATGCCTCGAAATTTAGGGGTTGTGTCCACGTGTCCCTCGGAAAACGGGAAAAAGTGCATGTACCGTTTCGGATTCTAGCCACACGTTTTGCGAGTGGGATCCACGTGGGTTTCATCTAGGGATTTTTGACTCCTTATATAAGAGTCACCGCCTCCATTTACCCGAAACACACAGTAAAAACACACACTCACCATTTCACACTTCTTCAAAGCGTTTTTTGCAAAGAAAGTGTCTGTTTGATTAGGTAAATTTGTGTGCGTATTCTAGTAAATTTATGAAAATAGTTGCCCAATTAGAGGAGTTTCGCTCTGCGATGAGTGAGGATGATGTGCGTCAGTTTTCTTCTGACTACTTCATTCCTCTGGATGTGCATCCAGAGGCTCCAGACGTCGATGCGTGTATAGCCAATTTCCCCGAAGGGAAAATAGGACTATACATGCGTTTTTTCGAGTACGCCAATTACCGCGTACCAATATCTATTTTCCTGAGCAATTTGCTCAATCACTATCGTCTTCATATCTCTCAGCTGCACTGTATAGCTGCGGCTAAGGTATCGAATTTTGAGGTAAACTGTCGTTTACTTGCGATAGAACCGACTGTTGACCTGTTTCGCGCCTTCTACCACACAACGTGGTCGCATGGATGGGTATCCTTTGCGAAGCGCGCGGGGAAGCTTCAGTGCTACACCGAGAAGGTGGACTCCCTAAGGCATTGGAGGGAGTATTTTTTCTGGGTTGATGACGTAGTATTTCCATCGCCCTTTGAGTTTTATACTCAAGATATGTTGCCGAGGGATGGGCGCCCCGCACCCGGTTCCTATAGTTTGGCCGATGCGCAGACCATTGATGCCAACCATATCCCCATTAACCCTTATCCGGAGGAGTTTTTGGTGCATACGGGTTTAAGTCGCAGCTACTTTAGGGGTGTTGACGAAGTGCCAACCTTTATTGATGAGGAAGGCCGGGGTGGGTGTTCGTCCCTTTTGCTTCTAATCATGTAAGTTTTTCTATGTGCGCACATTTAATAACTAATTTATTCTTTTTGCTGTTTTGTTTCTGTGTGCGCAGAGATGGATCTGTTTGCAGTAGTGAAGCTGGAAAAGCCAAAGCAGGTGACCATTGGTGTGCGCCCTCTAAGGGAGAATGAGCAGCCACTTTTGGAAGCTACTGCGGGCCATTTGGTTGTGCTGGGGCCAGTCGGCCATGAAGACTCACCGCCTCTCCAAGTTACGCTCGTTCGGAGCGTGGCGCCCAATGTGGAGACTGCGCATGTGGAAGAGGTGCAAGCTGAATCTTTTGATAGCATGGAGATGTTGAAACCCGAGGAGGTGCTGAAGCCTGAGGTAGTAGCGCAGAAGCTAAAGCGCAAGGGAGAGGCTGGTGGCAGTGGTACCTCCAAGAGGAGACGCTACCTTATTGGAGATGCGGAGTCGTCTGCTGAGGAAGAGACATCCGCTCCTGGCGCGGATAAGAAGACTGCAGAGGCCTCTCTATTTCTGTAAGTAATTTGCCTCATGCTATGTATTTTCTTTATTACTTGTCGTAATATGATTTAACTGTTTTCTTCATGTATTGTAATGATGATGCCACGAAGGATGATGGAGCCTTCGTGGAGACGGTTTCCCCTCCGCATAATGAAAACAAGGAGGGGGAAGTGAAGGTTGATGAGGGCGTATCAGCGCAGCAACTGATGGATGAGTTGGCTGTTACTGCTGCACGTCAGACTGAGCTGGTGGCTCATTTGAAGACGAGGTACGTCGGGGAGAGCAGCACTCTCGCCCAAAAAGATGAGGAGATAGTTGTTCTCCGTGCGCAGCTGGCTGAAACGCAGGCGAAAGTTGAGTCCTTCAGGGTGTACACGGATAAGGTCACAAGTGAGAAGTTGACCACGATGGCTGAGCTGGAGCAAGCGCGCGGACAACTTCATCAGTTCAGGGCCAACCTTACTTGGGCAGTGAGGTATCTTGAGGAGAAGAAGGAGGAGCACTTCGCGAACATTGCTGAGTTCAAGGTGCGCATGGAGAAGATTGTTCAGGTGCAGGAGGATAAGCTGCACGGCCTGAGCATAGAGTATGATGAGGAGTTATATCCTCATCTGATGTCTACCATAGCTGAGCGCAGGTACGTCCTTTCATCGTTTTTACGCAATGTTGCCTTACTATTACTATTTATATGTTGCTGCTAACACAAGTTGTCCATTGTTGTAGGTGGTTGATCAGCCATGGATTGCGCCTAGCTGCTATGGGCACCTTGGAGTCCCAAGAGGTGTTGGGGGCCTTTGGGAAGGTGGTGCAGTGCACTGTGGAGCGTAGGAGGTCGCAAGCTATGGAGGATCTCCATGAGGCCAAGTTGTTGAACAAGGCCTTGGCTGATGTACCTGGCTATAACGCGAGTGCGTATGACGAGCTGGTGCAGGCCATGGAGGGGATGAAACTTCTTGAGCTGCCTCACATTGCGCGGTTGGAGCGCGACGAGGACAACCCCATAAAGGTAATTGTGGAAAACAGGAAGGGGGGTTGAATAGTTTACCGATTAAAATCTTTTTAACTTGTTAAGTTAGCTTTGAAACTTTCCGTTTGATCAAAGATATATACACAAACACAATATATAACATGCAAAAATGAAAGAAACGATCAAACCACAACACGAGTATTTATCGTGGTTCGGCTACAAGGACTCATTTTCCTTGCCCTACGTCCACGCCCCGAGTATCCAACTCGAGAGTTACTTTCACTAGTCAACAAGCACCTTTCACCGGCGGAGAAAACCTTACACGTCGCTTATACTTTTACCGACACAAAGCTAGATGTCGAGTTCTTTACCAAGGGTACAACCATTCCCGTTAGTTCTTTTACAAGGGTACAACTACTCCCGATACACTTTGTATTTTGAGGACTAAAATACTAACCGATCACTACTAAAAATACACAATCAAATGAAGTGTAAACTACACAAGTCTACACAATGCTAAGCTAACAAGTCTTGCAATGTTGTGTTGAATACTTGTTACTTTTAGTAAGCTCGTGAATCTCTTTGCTACAAAAAGAAACTTCACATATGAAATGTTAAGAGGTTAGATGAAAGAATGAATGTGTGTGTAATATATAATGTCAAGTGATGAGCCAAAATTCAACTTGTGGCTTAATATTTATAGCCAAACCTTCTGCAGGTCTGGCGGATCAGGCGGACCCCTCAAAAGGGTTCCGCCCGTGTACCTCCAGGGTACCGCCGGGCTTGCAGTTGGTTTTGCAATAAATCTTGCAAACCAAACCAAGTCACATATCATTACTCTTGCAAACCAAACAATGTCACATCACATAATATCAAGTCAAACACTAAACTTGCAAGCAACATCTAAGTAAGTCAAACACATTTCTTTCCATAAATGTATAATGACAAAACTTGCCATAAATGTGATGTGACAATTCTATTTTTAGAAAATAAGAAGTGTTGTGTTTTATGAAATGTAAAATGTAGCAAAAGTTTAGTTTATGCAAGTCTTTAAAACTAAGATTATGTTTTACTTAGAAACTAAAGTTTACATTTGTCATTAACAAAACTTAGCGAAGATCGTAAAATATAAATAACATTTTTAGGCGATATTTGTATTAACAATCTCCCCCTTTTTTGTTGATGACAAAATATACACTTCGTTTTTAAGTAACTCACAAAATCTTGGTTTTTAAGACTTAAAAAAAATTATATTAAACTTGTTTTTCTTAAGTGATGAAAATCATATTAAGTTTTGAAGGTTTAATATATTTCTCCCCCTTTTTGTCGAAACAAAAAGTAGAGTAGCGAAGCAGAAAAAAAGCACTTGCTCCCCCTTGCTTGTTACTCCCCCTAAAAGGAGTGCCAAGGTAGGAAACATGGATTTTGGATCCTACAAAAAAAAATGGTTAGTTGGTGATATATATATATAGCCAAGTTTGTAGTTACCACACACATTGCAACCACAATACAAATGATCAACCAACAATGCACGAAAGTAAGTAGAAAGAAATAACATTCCAAGTAAAATTTTGACTTATAAAAGTCAAAGGACATGAAATAGTAATATTCTTCTACTTCTAAAAACTTAAAAATTAACCAAGAAAGAAAAATAAAAGACTACTTTCCTAAATTGGGGCAAACGGCCTCCAAATGGTTGTCTAGGATTTGTTTGGGTGGGAAAGAGCATCCAAACATTCTATGACGTGTTGGAATGCAAACCGGGTTTCATCTTGGAGTTGGTGAAGCAACGTTTTGATGCTTGCACCCATTTGCTCACAATTTGAGCAAACATGGGGATGAGTGGGTGGAAATGGGTGGGTTTTGGTGTTTGAGGGTTGGTTGGTTTGTGGTTCTTGGGTGGACGATGGGTTTGGTATTGAGTCAAGCAAGGTGGTTTGAAATTCCATTGCTTGATGGAGGTGGTTTTCAACCATGTTTTGTATATCCTCATATGAGGGAAAGAAAGACTCAAAGTTTTGAGCTTGAGAGTGTGGTAGAGTTGGGTAATCATGGTTTTCAAAGTTTGGTTCTCCATAAAGAGGACCATGGATGTCATTGTAGATGGGGTGAAACAACAATGGTTTGGGTTGATGGTATACTTGTTGTGGTGGTTGGGTGTGGTTAAAATGCTCATTTTGGTCAAGAATTGACTTTGGTGAAAAAGGTGGTGGTTGTGAAGGTCTTGGTGGGAGATCATTAAGATCTTGGACAAAAGGGTGTGGTGATGTGGGAGGAGACCCAAATAACTCCATAGGTTCCATTTTGGGTAATGGTGATAGTGATGAAGTTTTGGATGGTTGGGTTGGAGCACTTGGTGGACTTGGGTCAACGGGTGATTTAGTAGGTGGTGGAGTGAGCTCATTGGGTTCATTTAGTGATGGTGATGGAGATGCAAGGTTCAAAAAGTGTTCATTTTTTATAGGTGATGTGAATTCATCCGAAGATGAGGAGCTTAGGTTGATGGGTTTATTAGACCATAGTGGTTTAACACTTATCCGGGCGGTTTTCCGGATGGGTCTTGATGGTTGGTTGGTGATTGTTGACTTAGTCATGGTGAAAAATGGTTTAGAAGTTTCAAAAATTTTGGTGAAGAAGGTGTGATTTGATAGTGTTTAGGATGGCTTAATTTATAATGTTGAAGGATTATGGAAAGGAGTGTTTGGATTTGATGTTAGTCCATACAAAAATGGAGGTTTCTAATGATTTGGAAAACTAATTGTGGGTTGTCAAATCATGGAAGTCAATCCAATGAAAATGGTGAAGTGAGAAGACAAGTTTTGCACTAAATGCTTAGTGGTTTTGGTGGATTTGTGGTAGTATAAATCTCAGGGATTTCAAGGATCCCTTAAAAGTGTTCCTTCCTTTATGTATGAGGGGTCCTTGAGGTTGTTATGGCAAATTTTGAATTTTGGCGGGAATTGGTTTGGGTTAGGTTTATGAAAGAAAGAGTACCCTATTATGCTAAACACATTGCAAGAAATGGGTTTCTACCTAAAAGGATTGGATTTTGGTGTTTGGATGTTGAATTGGTGAAAATGAAAACAAAAACTCTGCAGGCTATTGGCGACACCCTGAGAATACACAGGCGGAACCCATTTGAGGGTGCCGCCTGGTCCGTTGGGCCATTTCTGGAATTCCCAGAAATTGCACTGGCGGAACCCAATTTTGGGTTCCGCCATATCCGCCAGAGCTTCAGAAAGTGGCAGTCCGCGTTTTTGACCCGCGAGACGATTTTCAAAATTTTCAAAAACTCCTAAAATTCAAAAGATAAGGCATTTCTGGTTGCGCAATGCAAAAAATAGACACGTAAACACACATTTCATAGGACTTTGACCTTGAGGTCGAGAATTTCACTATACTTAGTGAAAATATCATAAACTTTAAAATTTGACAACTTGCCAAGAGTTGTCTACCTGCATCAAAGTTAGATACTACATGTTCCAAATTGTATCAAACATTGTACTAACACACAAATACATCACAAATATTATTTAAACGACCAAATTTGTTCAAATACCACCTAATGCCAAACACTCCTACACACCCGCACTCATTGACAATCAATCTTGTTCTTGAGCTTTCCAAGGAAACTTCCAAGATTCTTGAACATCCCCTTTGTTTGCTTGAACTCCGCCGACTCATTTGGAATATCTGGAAGTTGGGATAGGTATTCGAGAGGTGGGAGCCTAGAGTTTGGCAAATTGTCATCTTCACTCATTGAGGAAGATGATGATGAGGTAGGAGGATGAGGACGTCTTCCTTGGGCCTTGTAGACTCTCTTATCACTAAGTGGAACAAAGGTGTGTGGAATGAGAGTGTAGTCAAGACGAAGACCATTTGGAGTTGGTGGAATGGGTGAGATGAACCTAAAGAAACGGGTCAAGAGCATTCCATATGGCATAGTCGTTGTGCCATGCACGGGAGTGTCGGCCATTCTCTTGGCCATGTATTAGGCAAGGTTGAAGGGTTGCCTAATGGACAAGGAGTAGAGCATGTAGCAAAGGCAAAGGTTGATATGGTCACGGTTCCCTATTGTGCTAATGACATTGGCTCTAAGGACTTCCTCCCATTTTTTGAATTGGGGCTTGAGTTCGTTCATTTCCATTCCATATGGGTCCTTATCGACCTCATTCCCCGAACGGGTTCTCTTAGTGGTGGTGGTCCTAACAAAGAGGTGGTCACGGAGTACGTCTTTTGAGACAAGGGGTGTGTCATAAGGGTGGATACGGTCTTGGAGGTTGTCAAGAGTTGAGAGGGAGTGCAAGTCGGAATAGAGGCAAGTACCACGGTTTGGGACACCTAGAATTTGAGCAAACTCCTCAAGAGTGAAGGATTATTGATGACCGCTAACCCTAAAGTTGATAGACATATGACCATAATCATCCGTGGAGAAGACGGAGGATGCACAGAACTCTAGAATGAACCTAGGACAAATAGGCTCGTCGATATTCAAAAGACACTCAAAGTTGATTGTGGAAAAATCGGCGTAAAGGTTTGTGCCTTCTAGGAAAGACGGGTCAATGGTTCTACCCTCATGGACATAGTGTTTTTCTAGGGCTTTGAAAATGTTTACTTGGTTTGGGGTAAGGCCCTTGGTTTTGTGGTGTTTTGGTAGGTACTTAATGGTGTCCTTGTGGTCGTAGTGGGTTAGAGGAGGCATGATGATTCCTAGAACAACAAAATTTCACATTTTAGTTTATGTAAACCACTATTATAATGTGGATGTTCTAGTGTGCGCCTATATGAAAACAATGTGGAGGTGCGGTTATCTTGACTCATTTTGATGCTTCAAAATTGTTTTATGCAAGTTTTGTTATAAAACAAAAGATAACCCAAACGCTCCTAGTTCAATGTAGCTTCGTTTGAATGTACCCGAAAATACATATTAGTTATGTATTCCCTTTAGCATTCAAGAGACATTATGCAAGTGATGTTTTAAACATAACGTTTTGATTTTGTATTCTCAATGAGAGACGAAAAAATATTTGTCCTACTTGTGAGAAATTTTTAGAAGAATTTGACATGGGTGTTTTAGCAAACATGTTTATACTAATTAAAGATGCAATTCCTAACTATGGGAAACATGATTAGTTTTATTAAACACCTAATTCTTATGCATGAGTTTTTCAAGTTTATGCATAACCCCAAGTTTTTGTTTTTGTGCAAGAAATAGAATTCCTAGACTCAGATCAGGATTGTAATCATGTTTAGAATACTTACAATGATGATTGATTTGCAATGTAAATGAATGAAGGACCAAGAATTCGTAGGTGTGGATGGATGGTAAAGTGAATAGTAGTAGTTTGGAAGTGGTGGTATGAGATAATGGGTGTTTGGTTTAATATAAACAAAGATTTAGGTTCTGCAGGTCGACCGATATGGCGGACCCTTGAAATGGGTTCCGCCGACCCTGCTGAGAAAAAGAGTTATGGATTTTTTTTGATTTTTGTGATTTTTGTCTAATGTCGAGAACTACAATGTAGGTTCCATGAGTCCTAATCCTAGCCTAAGAAGGTTAAAAGGTTCACGTTTAAGGGGTTTTGTGAGAATGTCGGCTATGTTGTCTTCGGAAGAAACTTTCTCAATTGAGATATTTCCTTTTTGAACGTTGTCACGAAGGAAATGATGACGGATTTCAATATGTTTGGTACGAGCATGTTGAACCGGGTTTTTGCTAAGATCAATGGCACCTTTGTTGTCACAAAGAATTGTGATGTCGTTGAGTTGAATTCCGTAGTCGACAAGAGCTTGCTTCATCCAAAGAGCTTGTTGACATGCCTTTTCGACCGAAACGTACTCGGCTTCTGTTGTTGAGATAGCAAGAGCCGTTTGCTTCTTAGAGAACCATGAGGTGAGACAATGTCCAACAAAAGTACAAATACCACTTGTACTTTTTCTATCGACATAGTCACCGGCATGATCCGAGTCGGCATACACTATGGTGTCTATTCCCGTTCCTTTGGGATACCATAAACCTAAATGTGTAGTGCCCTTAATATACCTAAAAATCCTTTTAACGGCTTCGAGATGGGTAGTTTTAGGATCTTCTTGAAAACGAACACATAGACAAACACTAAACATAATGTCGGGTCTACTAGCCGTTAGGTAAAGTAGACTACCAATCATACCTCTATATTTAGTGCTATCTACGGATTCACTTTCCTCATCCTTGGTGAGTTTAGTTTCCGTGGACATGGGAGTTTTGATAGGTTTCGAATCTTCTAATCCAAATTTCTTAAGCATGTCCTTAATATATTTAGATTGGTTAAAGAAGATACCATCTTCTAGTTTTTTGATTTAGAGTCCTAGGAAAAAGTTGAGTTCTCCCATCATACTCATTTCAAACTCATCATGCATGATTTTTGAGAAATCCACACATAATTCTTGACAAGTTGATCCGAATATAATGTCATCAACATAGATTTGGACTATGATAATATGTGAATCTTTCTTCTTAGTGAAGAGAGTATTATCAACTAAGCCCATGGCATACTTATGGTCAACTAGGAATGTTTTAAGTTGATCATACCATGCTTTTGGAGCTTGCTTAAGTCCGTAAATAGCCTTTTTAAGTTTGTAAACATGATTTGGTTTTTCAAAATCGATGAAGCCCGGTGGTTGAGCAACATACACTTCTTCATTAATGACTCCGTTTAGAAATGCACTTTTGATGTCCATTTGAAAAAGTTTAAAATTGTGTGCACATGCATATGCAAGTAAGATTCTAATTGACTCGAGCCTAGCAACCGGAGCAAAAGTTTCATCGTAGTCAATGCCTTCTTATTGGTTATATCCTTGTGCAACTAGCCTAGCTTTGTTTCTAGACACAATTCCATTTTCATCCATTTTATTACGAAATACCCATTTTGTTCCAATTATAGTTTGACTCTTTGGTTGAGGAACTAATGTCCATACATCATTCCTAACAAATTGGTTTAACTCTTCTTGCATTGCAATTACCCAAGACTCATCTTTAATGGCTTCATTAATATTTTTAGGTTCAATGGTTGACACGAAACAAAAGTAGTTGCTTTCATTTTAAACTTTTGACCTTAGTGTTCTTTCGTTAATGTTGCCAATGACACCATCTAATGGATGACTTTTAGATTCTTTGACATTGACAAGTTCTTTGTTAAATAGTTCATCTTTTTTGTCATCACTTAAAATTTCTTGATTTTCTATTGCTTGGCTTTCAACTAAGTCATCATCTACCAAAGGTGATGTCTTAGAGGGAGGTGGACTCTCGTCAAATGTTACGTTCAACGATTCCTCGACTCTTAAAGTTTCTTTGTTCAAAACAATGTATGCTTTACTATTTTGTGAATATCCAAGAAATACACCTTCATAAGACTTTGGGTCAAATTTGGTTAGATAATCCTTGGTGTTAAGAATGAAACATTTACTCCCAAACACTCTAAAGTATCCTAATGTAGGCTTTTTACCTTTATATAGTTCATAAGGAGTTTTATTCAAAAATGGTCTACTTAAGACTCGATTTAAAATGTATGTTGATGTGTCAACGGCATTACACCAAAACTTTTGTGGAATGTTTTGTTCATTAAGCATTGTTCTACTCATCTCTTGCAATGTCCGGTTTTTACGTTCTACTACACCATTAGATTGAGGAGTACATGGAGCCGAAAAGTTATGAGTTATACCATTATTATCACAAAAGTTTCCAAATTGAAATTCATTATCAAATTCACGACCGTGATCCGTTCTAATAGACACAATATTAGACCCTACTTGATTTTGAATTTTCTTACTTAGAATCTCAAATTTATCAAAAACTTCATTTTTACTTTTCAAAAATTTTGTCCAAGTATATCTTGAGTAATCATCAACTATGACCAAAGTGTAGAAGTTACCTCCATAACTTTGTATAGCGGATGGACCAAATAAATCCATATGCAAAAGTTCTAGACACCTAGATGTAGAAACCAAGTTTTTAGCCTTATGGCTATTATGGACTTGTTTACCGACTTTGCAAGCATCACAAAAGTGTTGGTCATATTTCAACTTAGGTAGGTTTCGAACTAAGTCTTTGGAGGAGAGGTTTTGGATTAGTCTCATGTTAGCATGCCCTAAACGTCTATGCCATAAAGTTGAAGATTCATCTAATGAGGTAAGACAAAGTTTGTCTCTAGATGTTGGATACATCTTCATGACATATACGTTGTTCTTAAGGACACCTTTGGCTATGGTTATACCATCTTTAAGTATTTTACTTCCGTTTTCACTAAAAAGAACATTATACTTATTACGACAAAGTTGACTAATACTAAGGAGATTAAAACCTAAGTTATCAACATGAGCTACATCATCAATAAAAATGGAGTCATGAGAGATTGTACCTTTTCCGATGATTTTGCTCTTAGCATTACTACCAAACGTAACATTACCTCCGTCACATTTGTGATAAGAAGTGAAGAGGCTTTTGTTACCCGTCATGTGCCTTGAATAACCGCTATCTTTAATCCATTCATCCGGTTCGAAACAAACTTTGAGGCACACCTATTTTATGAAAAACACTCAAACATTTGGTCCCCAATTTCTCATGGGTCCATTTTGGTTAAGCATGCCATTAATTTGTTCCAAGTATGAAAATAGAGCATAAGGGTTCCATGGCATGTGGTTTGGAGTTTGGTAATGTCTAGGAGTGTTTTGGTTCCAAACATGTTGGTAGTTTGGTCGAGCGTTGAAGTTGGTCTTTGGAAAGGGGCGTTTGGGAATTGGAGTCTTAGGTCTTGGTTGAGTAGTTTTAGCTCTAAATTCATTTTTACTAAATCCTACTCTAGTTTTAAACACAGGTTTTGTTCCATTTTTGTATGTAACTTTAACAAATTTTGAACGATCCGAAGTGGATGGAGTTACTACTGCAACAGACCTGGCGGAACCTTCGGGACCAACGGGCGGAACCCTAAATTGGGTTCCGCCTGATCCGCAGGCTGCTGTAGCAATTTTATTAGTTTCTTGTGCAATCTTTTCTTGTTTCATTTGACCATTTGAAGTTTCTAGTTTCGTAAATCCTAGTCCTGTTTTATCAAAGGGTGACTTTTAAAGTTTCATAATTTCATCCGCACAAGAAATGCTCTTATCAAACTTCTTAAACTTTATGGTTTGTTTTATTAGATCATTTTGAGTAATTTTGAGTTTCTCAACTTCTAGTTTAAGCTCTTCACATGATTTGCAAGGTGTGTCAATACCTTTACTCTTTTCTAATCTTTTAGATTTTTTTTTTAACTCATAAACTTCATTTTCTAAAAACTCCTTTTTAGTTTTCAAAAATTTATTTTTGTTTATAATTTTTAAGCTCAATTCACAAAGTTTGTTATATTCTTTTTGTAAAGTGTCATCATCAATAGAGGAGTAAGATGAGTCGGATAATACCTCATTTGAGTTGTGAGCCATGAGAGCAATATCGTCATTCTTTGGCTCATCGTCATCTCCTTCATAGTCACTCTAAGCACCACCCACAAAAGCTTGTTGAGGTTTGCTCTTGGGTGGTTTTGGACATTCTCCTGCAAGATGACTTGTGTCTCCACACCTATAGCATTTTCTTTCAACCTTTCCTTTTCTATCATCACGATCTTTTCAGAAAGTTTTCTTGTCATCTTTAGGTTGCCTTACAAACTTTCCTCTTCTACGAAAGAACTTCTTGAAGTCTCTAACGGCCATAGCATATTCCTCATCATCACTATCCGAAGTAGATTCTTCATCATCACTTAATTGGACTCTAGCTTTCAAGGCAATGGACTTAACTTTTTCTTTCTTGCCTCTAACTAGTTCCGAATCTTTTTCCATTACCATTTCGTGAACTTTGAGGTTTTCAATTAGCTCATCAAGTGACATGCTTGAAAGATCTTTGGATTCTTCAATTGCCGTCACTTTTGCTCTCCACTTCGGATGGAGTGCTCTAAGAAATTTCCTGATAAAGTTCTTACTACAAAAAGATTCGTCAAGTGCTTTAAGTGAAGTAATAATAGTATTAAACCTAGCAAAAGCATTATCAATAATCTCATCTTCGGAAATAACAAATTGTTCATATTGTTGAACAAGAAGATCAATTTTGTTATCTTTAACTTGTGAGTTTCCTTGATGAGTGACAATTAAATATTGCCAAATATCTTTGGCGGTTTTACACAAAAAGACTCTTTCATATTCTTTCTTAGGCAAAGCGTTGTAAAACATCATTTTAGCTTCATTATTTTTACAAATTAATTTCTTTTGATCATCATCTTTGATGTTAGTAACTACGTTATCACCATCAATAATTATATACCACAAATCTATATCTTAAGATTTCACGTAAGTTTCAAAACGGTTTTTCCAATATATAAAACCATTTGCTTCAAAGAGTGGTGGTCTTTGCATAGATTGCCCTTCTTTGTAATTTTCAAAATCCATGGATCGTTTCAAGTTTTAAAACACAATATATTTTAAAAGCTTGAGTAACGTAGCTCTTGATGCCAATTGTGGAAAACTAGAAGGGGGGTTGAATAGTTTACCGATTAAAATCTTTTTAAGTTGTTAAGTTAGCTTTGAAACTTTCCGTTTGATCAAAGATATATACACAAACACAATATATAACATGCAAGTAAATGAAAGAAACGATCAAACCACAACACAAGTATTTATCGTGGTTCGGCTACAAGGACTCTTTTTCCTTGCCCTACGTCCACGCCCCGAGTATCCAACTCGAGAGTTACTTTCACTAGTCAACAAGCTCCTTTCACCGGCAGAGAAAACCTTACACGTCGCTTATACTTTTACCGACACAAAGCTAGTTGTCGAGTTCTTTACCAAGGGTACAACCACTCCCGTTAGTTCTTTTACAAGGGTACAACTACTCCCGATACACTTTGTATTTTGAGGACTAAAATACTAACCGATCACTACTGAAAATACACAATCAAATGAAGTGTAAACTACACAAGTCTACACAATGCTAAGCTAACAAGTCTTGCAACGTTGTGTTGAATACTTGTTACTTTTAGTAAGCTCGTGAATCTCTTTGCTACAAAAAGAAACTTCACATATGAAATGTTAAGAGGTTAGATGAAAGAATGAATGTGTGTGTAATATGTAATGTCAAGTGATAAGCCAAAATTCAACTTGTGGCTCAATATTTATAGCCAAACCTTCTGCAGGTCTGGCGGATCAGGCGGACCCCTCAAAAGGGTTCCGCCCGTGTACCTCCAGGGCACCGCCGGGCTTGCAGTTGGTTTTGCAATAAATCTTGCAAACCAAACCAAGTCACATCTCATTACTCTTGCAAACCAAACAATGTCACATCACATAATATCAAGTCAAACACTAAACTTGCAAGCAACATCTAAGTAAGTCAAACACATTTCTTTCCATAAATGTATAATGACAAAACTTGCCATAAATGTGATGTGACAATTCTATTTTTAGAAAATAAGAAGTGTTGTGTTTTATGAAATGTAAAATGTAACAAAAGTCTAGTTTATGCAAGTCTTTAAAACTAAGATTATGTTTTACTTAGAAACTAAAGTTTACATTTGTCATTAACAAAACTTAGCGAAGATCGTAAAATATAAATAACGTTTTTAGGCAATATTTGTATTAACAGTAATTATGGAGGGGTTGACCCTGGAACGCCATATTTTGTAGGATGCTGAGGCGCAGCCAGACTACTTCCTCAAGCCTGACGAGTCGCAGCTGCAGGTTCCAGTGTTTGTGCATCCTCGCCATATGCTGAACCCCTTTGCTCTTGAAAAGGAGGTTCCTCTGAAGGAGGTGTTGGAGCGCCACGCGCAGAGGGCTGCCCAGAAAAAGGGGATTAAGGGCAAAGCTGTCCTATGCGGTGTTGGCGCTGCACACATTCTCAGGTCTGATGGGATTCCTGTGAGTGAAGCGACTGTATCGCCTAAAGATGCGTTGCTGTTGAGGAAGCTTCAAGAGGCAGGAAGTTCCATTGCACCGGAGGATAGCCCTGAGCATCGCCATAGCGTGTAGGCTGTTTGTTGTATATGTATTGTGTAAATAACAAAGTGTATCTTTTGCTTGTAATTTTGTGTAAAAATATTGAATAAGATACTCTTTTATGCATAAATTAAGTGTGTGACTTAAAAAATATACTTGCATTAATGTTTGCGAAGTTTTATTATTTGACCAAGAGTCTTCGCTCGTTATTTGCTAAGCTTTGTACGGTGTACTTAATATTTGCGCACCCTTCGTGGGATGCGCACAGAAAACTTACCTCAACGTCTCAAAAGTAAGGCGGTTAGCAAGGATGCGTGATCCAATGTTGATGGGTTTGCAATCCTCTTACTCAACGAGTGAATTAGTAGGTTTACTCATCCTTTATGCCTTCGTGGGTCTTAATTAGTGCATGCACGCCATGTAGGCAAAAATATAAGATAACAATATTGACATATATAAGAATGTACGCAATAAAGTGAAATACGTTATGGAGTTAGCTAGAAACCATAACATTTTATTGATACTTGCAAGTTTTTGAAAAAGTAAAAATACAATTCCTAATAAAGAAAAGAAAAAACAAACACTTATTGGGCACATCCTAAAGTGCAAAGGTGTCTGTGTATTGGCCGTAGCCTCGCCTAAAGATAGCATCTTTTAAGATTGCAGATGTTCCAGGTGCGCACTAGGCCGTGACCTTCCATATCGCGCAGCCTGTATGCGCCATTTCCTAGCGCATCAGTGACCTCGTAGGGTCCTTCCAATTTAGGTCCGAGCTTGCCTGTGTCTTCTGCGTGGCTTGCATCATTGGCGCGGTATACAAAGTCTCCTGGCCTGAAGGAAGTGTGTTTGACCTTTGCATCATAATACTTCTTCATTTTTGCCTTAGCCTTTGCTTCGCATATAGCCGCGCGTTCACGTCTTTCTTTTAGTAAGTCCAAGTCTATGCGCCGCTCCTCGTCATTTGTTGTGACGTTGACCTCTGCTGTTCGTATAGTTGGCATTCCTATCTCAGCTGGTATGACGGCTTATGTTCCGTAGACAAGGGATTTGCTCGCTCAACCAAACCATTGTGTCTGTCGAGGCGTGCTTTTATTCCTTCACCTAGACTGCGATTTGCTCGCTCAACCAAACCATTGGTTTGTGGGTGTTTTACTGAAGCGAAGTGTTGTGTGATGTTCAATTGTGCACACCAATCTTTGAATGGGTTGTCGCAGAACTGCTTCCCATTGTCTGATATAATCTCTCCAGATAGTCCGAAGCGACAGACAATGTTATCCCATACAAAGCGTTTGACCTGGTTGCCCGCGATGCTCACCACCGCTTTTGCTTCAATCCACTTTGTAAAGTAATCTATGGCTACGATGAGGAATTTTAGCCCTCCTGCTGCAACTAGAAAGGGTCCTGCGATGTCAATGCCCCACTTGTGAAATGGCCATGGTGAGGTAATGGGTGTTAGCTCTTGTTGTGGTTGGCGCGGAATTGGCCTGTGTACTTGGCAATTTCTGCACTTCTTTATCATATCTCGCGCGTCGCGATGCATAGTTGGCCAATAATACCCCGACCGTAGAGCGCGCGCTACAACAGATCGCGGCCCTGAGTGCATGCTGCATGATCCAGCGTGGATTTCTCGGAGTACATAGTCTGCTTGAAGGGGTCCGACACATCGTAGCCAAGGTTGCAAGAAAGAACGTCGATAGAGGATGTTGTCCCGTAGTTCAAATCGTTGTGCTGTGCGCCGTATTCTTCGAGCGTCCTTATGATCCTGTGGTAGGACTCCTTTGCTAATGAACTCAATGATAGGTGTCATCCATGTAGGATCTTGTTCTTCTATCACCGTGGATACTTCCATCTCCAAGATTGATTTGTTTTGTAAGGTTTCTACCAATACCTGTTTTGATAAGTGCGCAAAGCTTGTGAATGCGATCTTGCTAAGCGCATCAGCCTTCCTGTTGTCCCCTCTAGGCACATGTTTTATTGTGAACCTGTCAAAGTTTTTAATTAAGGACTTGGTCTTATCCAGTTATTGGATCATGTGTTCATCCTTGGCTTCATATTCACCTAGCACATGGTTAGCGACTAGCCGAGAATCTATGTTTGCCTCCAAGTTGCGTATACCCATTTGGATTGCAATGCGCAGTCCAGCTAGTAGGGCTTCGTATTCTGCCTCATTGTATGTGGCTGTGAATTCAAAGCGCAGTGCATAGGTGAATTCCATACCTTCTGGATTTGTGAGCATAAGGCCTGCGCCTGATCCATCTACACATGAAGACCCATCTGTGAACAGAATCCAGGGTTCTTGCAGATCTGCTTTGGTTGTAGAGGTTGGACTATCGCTATCTGGCTTCTCAACAATAAAATCAGCTAATATCTGTCCTTTGATTGCAGTGCGCGGTCTATATGAGATGTTATATTCACTTAACAGTACACTCCACTTTTGTAGCCGTCATGATGCGTCAGGTTTAGAGATAACTTGTTTGATTGGCTGATCTGTGATTACAACTATTGGGTGCGCTTGGAAGTATCTGCGCAGTCTTTTAGCTGCGAATACTAGAGCTAAGACCAACTTTTCCATAGCGCTGTAGTTAGTCTCTGTCTTCTTCAGTGCTTTGCTTACAAAGTATA
The DNA here is from genome assembly GCA_030686995.1 of Artemisia argyi. NCBI lineage: Eukaryota > Viridiplantae > Streptophyta > Magnoliopsida > Asterales > Asteraceae > Artemisia > Artemisia argyi. The sequence continues at coordinate 28,709,547 of CM060695.1, forward strand.
TGAGTGTCTGGACGGAGTTCCTATCTGTCAATAGCACTGCGCTAACTGCTCCATGAGTTGCCGATAAGTACATGATTAGCTCTTCCCCTGGTCGCGGTGCGACAAGTTTGGGAAGAGATGCCAGATGTTGTTTTAGTTGTTGGAAAGCTTCTTCTGCTTCCTCGGTCCAACGAAAGTCTCCTTTTTTAGTACACTTTGTGAGTGTTTTAAAGAGAGGGAGTGACTTGTCTGCTGACTTAGATAAGAAACGGTTTAGCCCTGCTAGCTTTCCGTTTAATGACTGGACTTCTTTGAGTGTGCGCGGTGAAGGAAGATCAATAACAGCTTTTGTTTTTTCTGGGCAAGGCTTGATTCCATCAGGTTCTATTAAGTATCCGAGGAACATGCCTTCAGTTGCGCGAAAGGTGCACTTCTTGGGATTTAACTTCATGTTTATTTGTCCCAATGTTTTGAACGTTTCCTCGATGTCGCGCACCAATTCATCCTCTGTGTGGCTTTTGATGACAAGGTCGTCAACGTAGACCTCCAAGTTTCGACCTACTCGTTTCTCGAAAGCTGTGTCCACCAATCGTTGATATGTTGCACCTGCGTTTTTCAAGCCAAAAGGCATTTTCGTGTAGCAGTAAACTCCATGACTGGTGTGGAAAGCTGTTTTCTCTTCATCCTCGACTGCCATCTGTATTTGATGATACCCTTTGTATGCGTCTAGAAAGCATTTAAAAGGATATCCGCACAGGGATTTACCTTCCAGTCTATCTCTGGCAGTGGATAGCAGTCCAGTGGACATGCTTTGTTAAGGTCGGTGAAGTCCACGCACATTCTCCAACTGTCATCGCTCTTCTTTACCATTACTGGATTAGAGAGCCAATCGTGATAGTACACTTCGCGCATGATGCCTGCGTCTACGAGTTTGTGTACTTCTTCCAGAATAGCTTTTGCACGATCTGGGGCCTGGCCGCGCTTCTTCTGTCGTATTGGGGGATATCCTTGTCGGATTTGTAGCTTATGCTCCGTGATAGAGGGTGGCACTCCTGTCATGTGTTTTGGTTCCCATGCAAAGATATCTAGATTCTTTTGCAGGAGTGCGCACACGGCTGCTTTACCTTTGTCAGACAAAGATCCTCTAATCGGAACTTGTTGGTCCGGGTAATCGGGGTGAATAGCGACCTTTAGGTTTGGTGTTTTTTTTTGTGCGCTGTTCTGGAATATTCTCCACTTCAGTGGTTACTGCGTTGCATTCTTTTGGTGATACTGTTGTGTTATAGAGGGTAACAACTCCTCCTTCTACTGGAAATTTGAGCATCCCATGCGCTGTGGATGGCACAGCGCGGATGGATGATATTCCAGGTCTCCCAATGATGCCATTGTATGGTGAGGGCGACTTTATTACCATGAAGTTTATCCATGTTGCTGTTGAGTGTTGTTCATCTCCCACGACCACTAGCAAGCATAATTGCCCCATAGGCCAAATCTTTTCTCCTGTGAATCCAGTCAGCGACGTTGTTGCTGGTATCAATTGAATTTGGATTTCAGGTCGTAGCCTTTTGAAACAATGATCGTATAGGATATCAGCGGATGCTCCTCCATCAATGTACATGCGGTGGATATCATGTCCCCCCATATGTATTTCAATAGTTAGAGGTTCTACTACTGTGTTGTCCGCAGCTAGAGTAGCGAAGGATATCTCTTTTTCTGGAGAGAATTTTTGGCTGACTTTTTTTTTTATCTTACGTTGCCATGACTGTATCATGTATATGGTGTCATCTTTTTCTTTGAGAGGTTCTTTCTTACCCCCGTTCCTTTGTTTGTCCTTTCCCTCTTTGATGTTTTTTACAAGGTGGTCCATTCTGCCTTCCCTTACTAACTTTTCAATTAGTTGTCGTAGCTGGACGCACTCGTTAGTTATATGGCCTTTTTGACCATGGTATTCGCAGTATCCATTCCTTACGCGCTTTTCCTCTGCGGTACGCATTGGTGGAGGTTTTGGGAAATTTGCACCTTCTGTTACAAATATTTCCCTCGGAGTTTTTATGAGAGGGGTATATTTGTCATTGTCTCTTCCACTGCGGTAATTCCTGTTGCGGTTGTTATTCTGATCATTGGATTGTCTCCTAGGCTGTTCTTGTTGCCTATAATTCGAGTAACCCTTTTTGCTGTCCGCAGCAGCTGCTTCTCCTTGTATGAAGGATCTGGTGCGTTTTGTTAGCTCATCGAAAGTTTGGGGAACTTTGTCATTTAGCTTCCGGATAAGTTCTGGGTTGTTAATCCCATTCATGAACCTTGAAATTTTTAGAATTTCGGGACACGCTTTGACCTGTATGCACTCATCCTTGAAGCGTTCCATAAAAGCACTGGTTGATTCCCCTTGGCGCTGTTTTACTCTGGCTAGTTCAACAGGGTTTTTAGCGCACTTCTTTCTCTGGGTAAAGTTTAGACGGAATGCTTTCCGTAATTCTTCAAACCCACCGATGCTCCGTCGTGGGAGTTTGCTAAACCATGTGCGCGCATTCCCTACCAATGTAGAATTAAACATATGGCACCACACAGGTTGCGGCCAGTTTTCGATAGTAGCAGCTGATTCGAAAACCTTTAGATGATCATCCGGATCACCTGTTCCATCATATGTTTTCACGTTAGTGGGCATGCGCCTCCTTTTGTGGTCGGAGTAATCGCTGATGCGTCGTGTAAACGCATCATTTTCTTCTTCGCGACGTCTTCCTCTTGATTTCCAGTGTCCTGTTTCCCTATCCTCGTTGTCCGAGGAGTCACTGGAGGAAGAGTAGTTTCTCTTTCGGAGTTTGCGCCGGCTTCCTTCAGAGGAAGAGCTTGAGAGGCTTTCACTTGGGGACATTCTTTTCCCCAATCTGTCGTGAATTCTCTTGCTCCCAGATTTGGAGGACCGTTGGCTTGGTGAATGCTGAGGTCCTAATCGGTCTTGTATCCCTCGACTGCCAAGTCTGGAGTGAAAATTAGTGCGCCTCTCGCTGCCTTCATATTCCTCTGAGTATTGTGAATCAGATGCCGTACCCAACCTATCGTGGATAGTAGTACGTTTTTTGTTATCTGCGCGTCTTCCTCGTGGGTGGCGCGGTGGTGATGGTTCACGTTCAGGAACAAAATTGAGTCAAGCTTATAGGCTCGTACTTGATCTTCTCCTTGCTTCTTCTTGCATGAGGGCAGTTAGGGTTTCATAATTTTGGGATACAAAATTTCCCAACGTTAGGTTGGGTGTGTCCTCAGTTGTTGCAAGAATATCTGCCTCAGTATTGGGCACCCTATCTTGGTTAGGCGCGCCCGGTGGTACAGTGTTGTCCACTGTAGGTACCGTTTGGTGAGGAGTAGTGAAGAGGGTGCGTTGGAGTTCCTCAACGCTTGGAATCACTGTGGTGGTTTGGGTAGTCCTTATAGGTAGTTCTACCATTGGAAGAGGTTGGGTTGTTCCCGCCTCTTGGTGACCAGGTGCGCTGGTTGTCCCAGCAGTCTGCCTAGGGGTCGATTCTTGTTGATTCTTCCTCTGGGGGTCACGTGTTTTTTCCAACTGCGGAGTCCGCTTGAATTTTTATTCTTCGTCATTCTAGTTCCTTAGTTCTTAGTAGGGGTCCCACGGATGGCGCCACTTGTTGATACAAAAGTTGGGCGTTCCTGATTATGGGCTCTTGCTCTCGTACCAATTCGCTTCTTAATGCTTGAAACCTGCGCACTAAGAGAATAAACAACACCGTTAGGCTTATCGTGGTATTGTCTCCCACGATTAGACTCCGGCGTGAGAGTAAGTAATCGATTTAGGGTTCTCGTAAAGAGTTTTAGGGTTTGTGAATCGTACCTTTAATGAGAATTATGTCATTCCTTATATAGGCGCAGAATCCTTGTAGGGTTCGTGCTCCTTACGTTTCGCACACGTGGTGCTTATCTGGTTTAAGGATATCTGTTCCATAAATAAGAGATCCTTATCTAAACCGTATATATAGTTTAGTTGGGCTTGGGCTTATGTGAGCCCATTCCCATTATTGATGCGGCCCAAGTTATAATAGCCCACGCATGGTGGCTTTGGGCCTTAGTAATGTTTAATATTTGGGCTTGTGGCCCATATATAGACTATACGTCATCAGTACCGGTACCGTACCGATCTCGTACCGAATTAGTGGCATCGATTTTTTCTCGAGCATAAATAGTGGTACCGGTACCGTACCGAACGGGATTCGGATACCGGTACCGGTACCGTGAAATCGGGTTTTCCCGTTTTTATTAGGGAATTTCCCGATTTGGTACCGGTCCCGTACCGAATTAGTAGTCCCGATTTTTTTCACCTTATTTCGTAGTCTCGGTACCGTACCGTATATCAGGAACGGTACCGTTTCGGTACGGTACCGGTACGGTTCCGGTTCGATTCCGGAATTCGGGTCGAAATGCTCATCCCTAAATCAACTCGTAAAAAAACATTCAGACTTGTAGATGACTAAGGGTGCGTTTGGTATGCCGGGAGGAATGACAATGGGTATGAGTTTGATAGTACTCAACTATGAAAGTTCCATTCCCCACTCTCTAGCCATATATGGAGTATGAAAAATAATGGACTTTCATAGTCATAGTTGTGGGCCCAGACACCCTAAACAAACACCAACTATCACTTTCATAGTGATAGTTGATTCCCCGGAATGGGTACCAAACGCACCCTAAAAGAAAATGTTTTTCCATTACCAAATTAAATTTTCTATTATTTTGCTAGTCACAGTTTTCTTTTGTGATGCATTGGATGTTAACTTGATGGTTTTCTATTAATTTTAATTTTTGAAAATGGACGTATTATTCTTTTTATTTTTCTAATTTTATGGTAATGAAGTATTAAATTTCACAAGACCAAAGGGTCCACAACAATAACTAGTGTTGATGTTAATCCAACTTTTGTTTGACATGGTGGATAGTTACATTATAGTGACAGTAAGCGAGTAGAATGAAAGCACTTAGCGTTTAAATTCTTCACATGTTCATTCACGAAGCTAATACAAAAAGATAAAACATGAAAATTATTTTGACACGGATGAAGTAACATTCATAAAATCCAGCTTCTATGTCTATAAATCGAATTTCTTCTCATTGAGAAAGGGGAGTCAATCAGCTTACACATATCGGGTTTCTAGTTACTCGGTATGGGTTAGCCAGATTGCATGAAATTGAAATCTCGCTTTAACCATGTTACTCATATAGCAGGTTAAGTCAGGTAGGGGTGAGCTGGAATCCATCGTAAACCACAAAAACCGATCCACAACAAAAAAGTAACGGTGTTGTTCATGAAAATAGAAAAACCGCATTTTGCGGTGCGGTTTCAGTTTTTACCGAAAAACCGCACTGAAATAACCGCACCAAACCACTCCATCATATTCAAATATATATATATATATATATATATATATATATATATATATATATATATATATATATATATATATATATATATATATATATATATATATATATATTTTTAATTTTTGTAAAATAAACCCACTAAATTTCATAATTTTTGTATGATAAAACATTTTTGTCTGTACTTTCATTTAAAAATAAAGTTATCATTTAAGTTTTTAAAATTTTTCTTTATCTCATTGACTTTTACTGTTATATATATTTATAATTATATATATATCTAAAACCCAGGATATGTGGGTTACTAAAAACGAGTTGCCAACAGTGATAATCACGAAATATGTGGCTGCAAATATGAGAGTTACTGTTATTCCCACTGTTCATGAGATTAAGGAGACACTTAAATTTTATTATATTTGCTAATGACAAAGTATGTGGCTACCAAGTAGGGAAATCACTGTTATAACCACTGTAGATGTGTAATTACATTTTGTAAGTACAAAATAAAACCCAACATCACCAAACAATTTCCAGATCTTGCTACCTGCCATATCTTCCATTCACCATTCATCTTCTTCATAAAAAAATTGCCATGTCTATTGCTGCTTTTGTTGCTCAGGTTCCAAACAACTAAAATAACAACAATATCATCCCACCACCGCCCTAAGCCTCGGTGGTGGTGGTGGTGGTCGGCTGTCGAGCACCCAACAAACCAAACAGACCCTCAAAACTATCATCAAACAAGAAAAATATACTCCCTTCGTCACCAAACAACAAACAACAACAAGAAAAAGTCAAAACCCTCACCGAGTCACGAGTTGACTCGGTGAGTCGAGACCGAGTCGCGTACAAACATAAATCCACACGAGTTTTTAAATGTAAAAACATTTATATAAAAGATTTTATAAAAGATTTAAAACAAAAACAATTTTTATAAAAGATTTTTAAGAAAATAAAAGCTAGGGTTTTGAATAAAAATCAAAAATAACGAAAAGGGTGGCGAGTGTGGTGGTTTACCGTCGGTAAAAGGGTGAAAGGAGGTGGTGGTGGCTCTCGGTGATGGTTGGGGTTCACGGCGGTAGCGCGTGGGGCGCGTACGAGGTGATTGAGGTTGCGGGGGTGGTACGAGGGTGTCGGGGGTGTCCCGATCTATTGATTGGTGTAAAAAGGTGGGTTGCCGGAAAAGTTTTCCGGCGTGTCGCCGGCGAGGTGGTGGCCGGATTCTTCAAAGAGAGAGAGAAAGAGAATTGATAGTGAAAAGAGAGAGAGAATTGAGAGTGAATGTGTAAAATGGAGTATATATATATAAAACAAAAGTATAGGGTAAGTTTGCTATTATTAGAAGTGTAAGGGGTGAAATGAAAAAAAATAATACAAGGGACTAACTATGCCAACAAGCTAAACTTCTCACGAAAACGCTTCGGGATCCAAACGGCATAGCAAACGGACTCGAAAAATTACGAAACTTGCGTCATTGTTCACGAAATCATTTTTCCAATAAAATCGAGCATAAACTTCAAAGTTGTAGCACGTGAGGGAACATGCAATGTAGCTACAATTGGATGAACAATATATATATATATATATATATATATATATATATATATATATATATATATATATATATATATATATATATATATATATATTTTTAAAAGCAAACCGTGTACAAAGGAAAAGAGCCCAAAAAAAATTCGATACACCCTATAGCCCAATAACAGTAAAAAAAACTTTAGCCCAACTTTAGATAAAACACGATACCAAAAAACAAATACTCCAACAATTAAATAAAACAAATAATATATATATATATATATATATATATATATATATATATATATATATATATATATATATATATATATATATATATATATATATATATATATATATATATAAAATAAAAAAATGAAAACACAAAACATACAAGTATAAAAAACCCTTACTATTAAAAAAAAATTACAAACATACTATTATAAAACACACTCGCAGCATCGCGCGGGCTTCCCCGCTCGTTTCATACTAATACACAATATTTTTTGTATATATGTTTAAAAGAACCTTGTAATATATTTATTCTATAATACACACACACACACACACACACACACATACATATATATATATATATATATATATATATATATATATATATATATATAATTTGAAAAAAAGAAACTTAGAAAACAGCAAAAACCAAACTGAGACAGCTAAAAATCAAAACCACAAAACCACACAGTTGTGGATTCTCATTTTATAAAAACTGCAATTGCGGATACGATTTAGTTTTTATTAAAACCCGCATCAACCCGCACCATGCTGAAGAGGTATCAAGTAAACTGCTGTCCCCAATTCCCCATAAACATCACATAAAACAAAGCCCAACAAAAATTCTTTGCAGGGTCCATCAGTCCAGTTGAGCAGCCTTAATTAATGACTCGAGGCCTGCCTCATAACCAGAAACATGATACGTCGACAGGGCTCGACAGCAAACAAAAAGCCCAACAAATGAAAACAGTAGGCCAGTAGCAGGCTAAAATATTGAAAATGTCATTTTCAAATTTCACAAGAGTAAGTACGGAACCAAATTACCAAAACAAACACTTCTCCTATTTAATTACAAAATAAATGCTTTCAAATTACTTTATCAAAAAAAAAAAAAAAAAAAAAAAAAAAGAATCTACCAAGCGAGCAAACCTCACTTACATTTTCTCGTCCAACAAAAAAAAGACAAAACGTATTCAGGGGCTTGAAGACGAAAAAACTAGCAAGTAAACCTTGTTGGCTATCATTTGCTCACCACTGATGACAAAAGGTAAGAATTCATGCATTTTTCCTTTCAAGGATAATATGTAACAGTTGGGATATGAATGTAGCATACAAGAGGTATCGACAAAAAAACAAGCGAGCAACTATCCTTTACTCGCATCTTTTCTAAAAGACAATCAACACACCGAGCAAACCTTCCTCGCCACTCATTTGTTTGCCGCTTTCAATACATTGTGGGTGCTAAAAGACAATCAACAAAGCGAGCAAACCTTGCTCGCCCCTCCAGTTTGCTCGCTTGTTAGATTTCTGTAACACCAATTTCGATGGTCCATTTTCGTAAAGTGGATTCGTATAAATTCATTTAAAACATTCTCACTTTTCTTAAACCCTGAAAGTTAAAAACCATATACCGAATAATTACTTTTTTTCAAAATAAAACCCTTGTACAGGTCGCGCAATGTATGTTAGAACAATTTAAACCAAACCCTCTTATAATTCAAGTAGCAGTTAATTGACACCCGTACAATAGTACAAGGTTGCATATTCCTTGTTTTGAAGGTTAGGCTTTTACCGGTGGCTTATTTGAGCTTGTTATCAACTTATCATAAGATAGTAGACCCACTTTTCGCTCACATTGGATGAGTCTTATACAACTTACTACTTTTAATTCGATTGGATAGAAATAAGTGTGGTTTGTGAAAACATTGATTCATATCCGAATTGTTGGAAGCAAAGTATAATGCAAAAGCAAAGGGCTATTAATATATTATCATCAAAACATTCAAAGTATACAAAGAAATCAGATTAATTTACCTTTTAAAGTGAAATAAATAACATAACAACAATCTCAAACGTTGCTTATTCTGGAAATGAATTGGTCTTCGTAACAGTTTGAAAAGATCCGTATAAATATCAACATAGTAGATGATACAAATGGGACACGATCACTCATCATCTTACCGAACTGCGAACAACATTTTTCAAAATGTGTAGGTCAAACACCTTGATGGATAAGAAGTTGAGGAGACAAATTAGTGTTCCACACATACCAAATTCTAACACATATGGCCCCAAATTGTTCAAGAATAATGTCGTTGAGTTTCTCGACCCTTTGCCTTAGTACCTACATTTCTAGCGTAACGGTTATGTTGTAATACAACATGATGTTAGAAATGTGATTGTAGACATGCTTATTGTGTCTATCTTTAGATTTCAAGACCAACTCAGTTGCTATAGACTATTACTAAAAGCACACTTTGGAGAGATGTCCAACATAATTTATTGTCTTTGAGTGATAGCATGTTTCGATAATTGCTTTCTTGCTTGATTAATGATAATTTCAAGCAGGGGCGAACCCAGGTATATAAGCGACCAGGTTCACAATTTTCTTTCGGACAACCTGATGAATGAACTAAACAAAATATATGACACGAAACTTAAGAACTAGATTCATTTAAAAAAAAAATCAAAGTACTACCGGCAAAAGTTCATAGGGGGTTCCAGCGAACCCACTCGAACCCCCTTAGGTGAGATTCAACATGAGTTGCTAGCATCGGATGCTAATATCCCCATACATTGTTTAATGAATCGGTTAAACTAGATTAATAGATTTTGTGTGAACCGATTTCGTCAAGTGGTGTTTGGGGTATTTTCTAGAAATATGTTACCAAGTGACAAGTTCAAGAACATGCATTTAAAGACCTCTTGCAAAAAGTCACAAACCATCATTGAGATCCCCACGAATACAATAATAATCAAAATGTTTGTTCGTCTATATTTTTACCTTGATTTGTTAAATTTAATTATTATCTTTTTTTTTTTTTTTTTTTTTTTTTTTTTTTTTTTTTAAATACCTATGATCCCTTTATTAGGAAGGATGGCATGACCATAAACCGAATTTCATATATAAAAATGTACATGAGATGTACATTTATTTTTAGGGCAAGTGGTATCGTCAACCAACTCTGAACGATTTTATGACTACCCTCAACCAAGCGTGAGAACGCTCGACTCTTAAAAGGTATAGCTGTATATGACCCTCATAAAACGACCAATCTAATGGTCTGAACCTTAATATTTTCTAAAGGGAATTGATTGGCATACTCAAAAAATTGATTGGGACACTCAATATACAAACAATTAAAGCAGTTTATATTTACAGTACAACTGTTTAATGCACTGGTTGGAGTGTCCCAATCAAATATTGAAGTGTGCAAATCACCTCTCTTTTCTAAATGCTTGGCCAGTTTCTTTAAAGTGTCTTGAGGAAGAGATGTATGGCTAGGAAAAGTCTCACCCGAAATTTTACCCCTTCAAGCGATAAAATAGTAGCAAGCGAGTATCCAGGTCAACATACTGCCCACTTGAACAACTAATAACTTACATGCCGTTAAAAAATATACAGAGTATATATTTTCTAAGAGCACTTACATCAATAACTTGAGTTAAAGTTTAACACGGTGCCACGTCAGTGCCACATCAGCTTTAACACTTTCATCTTAACTCACAAAAAAACACCCCCATTCATAACTCAGCTTTAACTCAACAACAATTTACGAAAACACTCATTCATTTAGGGGGAAAAAGTGAAACTTTTTTTTTTTTTTTTTTTTTTTTTACACAAGCAACCCTTAACGCCGAGTTAAAGGCTTAACCTGGCTCATTAACGCACCTTTAACGCGAGATGGTGCAAAGGCTAACGTGCCTTTAACGCACGTTAAATGTTCATTAACGCAACTCTTGCGTTACTAATGTAACTGCTCTAAATGCTAAAAATACCATAGATAGCTTTTTATTGATAGTGTACTTCATATATGTCTATGCACGTAATTTTCTCCAAATTATATATATAATAAACCCCAAGAGGTTACTGTAGAAACCACTGTAGTTACTACAGTGGACGCTACAGTAATTTTTTTTTTTTTAAACAGTACTAACGGTCATTAGTTATTTAACGGCTGTTAATTAACGACCGTTATCTTGAACAATTAAAAAAAAATGTACACACTTTCTCCTTCATCTCAGCGGTTCATTGCGAATTTAATCCTCGCATAATTTACATAAATGGTCCTTCATGTTATACATCAATTGTAAAGTCAGTCATATTTGTACAGTACTAACGGTCATTTGTTATTTAACGGCTGTTAACTAACGACTGTTATTTTTAACATTTAAAAATAAATTGTATGCACTTTGTCCTTCATCTCAGCGGTTAATTACAAATTTAGTCCTCACATAATTTACATAAATGGTCCTTCATGTTATACATCAATTGCAGAGTCAGTCCTAAGTAACTAACTTCACGTTAAGTAGCGAACGACAGTAAAAAAATTCCGCAGCGGGTTGCAAAACTAGTTTTATTCTATACCACGAATTAATAGATTCAACAACATTTCACCTATTGTTTAATCGGATATCAAGTTGATACAAGGTAGGAGTAACATTTCACATTAAACAATGAAAATGGATGCAATTAAAAAGAGAGAAAAATTTATGATTAGTACGTTGGGGTAATTAACTCGAACATCAAGAAGCCGTGACCGTTGAAAACCAACACCTCTGTCTCCACCAATTAATTATTTCTGACTTCTGACACACAAAACACTGTTTTTTATTTAACCTTTTTCATCTCTTCACGTGCTCCCCACGTTTCCCAACATTATCAACCCTTTCTATTTCTATCTTTTGACATTTTCACCCTTTTAGTTACTAGCTTCTACAACATTGACCCTCTTTTTCCCGCCAAAAAAGTGGGTTGTTTAAGGTTTGGCATCAAATGCCCTTTTTCATTTCATATTTGTCAACTTTGCCCTTTCTACTTTTCGACTATTTATAAGATGTACATAACTACATATAATGTGGGATGGTAAGTCGTGCCGGGTAGCCAACCGAAACACACTTGGCTCATTAGCTTTGCAGTAGAAAGCGACGACGTGTCTAAGCCCAAGGTGGTGAACATTGAGGGTGGAGACTATTGACGCAATGTGGTATAGACAACACGCATATTAAACATTCGAGCTAGTAAAAAATCGGACTAATAGCATCATACGGCTTTGCAAAGAAGTATGCAAGAGTGCACATAACACACATTGTGTAAGCAACCATGTAAGTGTGCTATTTATTTATGTACAACAATGAGAAATAAGAATATGAATTATGATGACAACAAAATAACAATATAAATGAATCAAGTTATATTGAGAATACTTACTTTAAGTTGGTTTTAAAGGGTGTTCCTTTTAGGCTCACATACCAGAAGCTAGCAGATATCGTAGTAGTGGAATACTTCTTTTTTATGTTTTTGAACGACAGTATCTGAATACTTGTTACACCATGTTTTACGCATAGGTACTCCAATGTCGCAATTCCCCAATATCCATTCTCCGGAAATCATCCAAGGCCTTACATTTTTAATCCTCGCAACCTCAAGCGAGATAGCCTCCACACTGAGTAGTTTGCTTCAACAAAAATCAAATACGACAATCCGACAACTGTGTAAACTGAATCATGTGTACTTCATATCAATTTCACTGCTCAACAAATGTGATATATATATTTACAAGGACCTATGTGTCCATATCTCCAATACTACCAAAATGACCCAAAACAACCATCAATGACAGATAGATCTACAACATCATGAGGACCACTCCATCTTTATCCAACTCAATTTTTTACATGTATTTATCACCCTAAATGGGTCCCACATATGCATCATCCACCTATCGCCAATTGCCAACTCATCTTTACAAATGCCACGTTGGAACACAAGATATTAGCTGGAATATAGTCGCCGAAAATACCCGCCACGTGTCAATAAATTATTCGTCCGCAACTCTTGACCGCCTATAAGACCTACCAACTTTCTTAGATAAAGCCACAAGGACCTCCCATGTGGCATCACCGGTTGCCACGTCATCGTTAAAAAGAAGGGCCCGACGGAGTTTCGGGTCCCACAAGTTTCGCTGTATATCGGATAAGTTTGTCGACGCCACGTTATCAAGTACTTTGCCGAGTTTTGCCACATCCTTTTCCCTCACGGTTAGAGATATATCCGACCACGGTATTATGGACTCAAAGGGTAACCGGATGCCGTCTGCTATGATAACTGGAACACAACCTAAAGCAACCGATTCTACTAACCTTGGACTCCAAGGTGCCCAACCTAACGGACACAAACAAAATACTGATCGAACAATTTCGGATTGGTAACCAGCATACCGATGTCTCTTTAAGTAGAACCGTGGGTCGTTTCCATATTTTCGTAGTATCTCTGTCCTTACACGCCTACGCAACAAAATGTACAAATTACTAATTTGCACTTAAGTAGTAGTGATAATATCGACTTACTTCATTTACAGGTAATCAGATATTGCAAGTTGGATAAGCGTGTCGTTGTCTCAGAACGACTTAAATGGTGATTGAGATAGCTTATTTTAAAGGTTTATGTGATCACTTTCAAAGCAGATAAGCACTTTTTGAGCGTTGGCGTAAAAAGTGTATTGAGTTTAAATTATTTCTAAAAGGTGAGTTCGATGTGCTTAAGTTTTAAGCAAAAGCAATCACAATCACCCCTTATATGTTTGCAACAAACATATAACTAGATATAATAAGCAATTCCAACATCCTAAAATGATTAGAAACAATATATGTCATTACTTACTTGCTATAGAAGCGCCCACTAACGTTCTTTGGATGCACTTCCATTTTCCCTCGGAAAAACACGAAAATATCCCGTCGCCCATCAATTGGTGACTTTGACAACGTTGACTCGACGCTTTCCGGCGAAATGTATGGAGGGATAACAACGCTATCCACCTTTTGACATGGGTGTTGGTATTTTACACCAAACGTTTGTAATATAATCGAATTCTTCATAAACTCCGGTATTCCATCCGCAACAGCTCGATCCTCCTAATTCATGAAAAATGTCCAACATCAAAATTCCATAATCATAGTCTAATTAAATCAACTTAGGGGGTGCTTTTGCTAGCTTATTCCTTGGGTTACGGCTTATTGAAACTTATCATAAAAGGTCACTTTTACGAGTAATACTATTACGTTGTAATAGTTTATCAGCTCAAGTTGATAAGCTCATAAACAGCAACACAGTATATTTATCAGCTTTTCCAAATTTCAATAAGCTTGAAGCTAACTAAATAAGCTAAACCAAACGCCTAATTCGACAAATAACAAATAGCTCACCATGGCATGAAAACAAGCACCATAATCATGAGAAGCAACAAACACATGATCCGACCCATTACTCCTATTCCAAAAGGGCAAATCCTTCGAAATAAGCTCAACCGCAGACGATAAAAGCCCCCGAGCATGCCCAATGGCGGGAAAACCATTAACAGTACTAAAATTACACGAAACATAAACCGGAACAAAGAAAAAATCAGCCTGTGATGGATCAAATGTCCTCACATCACTTTTCATCAATGCATTATGTATAGCTACTTCTGATGCAAATAAATGGTTGCTGCATCTTTTATTAGCTAACCAATCTGTGTTATATTTTGATGGGAGCTCGTATACATACACCTTTAGTCCGTTCAGCATACCTGCAATGGTTAAATTGTATTACATCATATTCATATCAACTTATGTTCGGCTTATTTTTCATATGCCTGTTTTTTCGCCTTGACATAACAATCAAGGCGAAAAAATGGGCCTATGAAAAATAACCGCCTATAGTACACCTTCCCGCATACCTACAATATTTAAACTAAATTATATCAAAAGCATAAGCCCATTTTTTCGGCTTTCTAAGTTGAAACTCAACTCAGAAAGCCGGAAAAATGGGTTTATGACAAATAAGCACATACGGTGTTTGTTTCGGCTTATGACTTATTTATTTTTGGGTTTATGTTTTTGTAAGCTTATTTTTTGTGGCTTATTTTGAAACTTTTCGGCTTATATATGTTTATTATGACATAATGAACTTATATAATAAGTTCATTACTACAAACTTATATAAGCCAAAAAGTTTCAAAATAAGTCACGAAAATAAGCTTACAAAACATAAGCCCAAAACCAAATAAGCCATAAGCCAGCTTATAACCCATAACCAAGAAAAAACAAACCTTGATCAACTTTGGGGTGTTGTAAAACCGATTCAGAAAGAGCACGATGAGACGAATGATTAACCAACGTAGTTCTCAACGAGCTAGTACTAGGTTCATGATTATTCAAGAACCTAACAAAGAAATAAAACGATAATGAAAACCATAACACCCATTTAAAATGCCTCAACAAAAATGGTTTCTCATTTTTGTTATTCTTCATACGTAGTAGTTTCATCTTCACATAAAATCCTCTCTTGTTCTTCATTGTCATTTTATATTTATAAAAAAAACTTTATAAAAAAAATTTGTTGAGATGAAGCTTTCTGTTATGGTTGAAGAAGAAGATGTTTATGGATTTGTTGGTATAACGTTTTCAATAGAGAATAAAAAACTGAAAAGGTTTTAATATAGGAAAAAAAATATAAAAAATGTTTTGGTTTGGTTTAGTACTAGTAGTATTTATTTTATGGGACATTAAACAAGGGTGGTGGTCGAGGAATGGTGTTTTTCGAGATGATCAAATGGTGGTTTTTGTGAAAAGACCGTTGAGTGTGAAATGACTAAATTGCCCTTTAAGAGGTTGAGGTATTGAATGTGTGTATTGATGTGTTGTACTCTGTGGTTAAATGCTGCTACAGTTGTGTTTCTGATAATGTGAGCTGGTTGTGGGTCTATCTTTGTACATGTTGTTTTTGTACTAGTTGTGGTGTAGTTAATTCATGTATACATGGTGTATGTAAAATCATGCTTTTGTAACATTATAAGATAACACATTTTATTTTATTTTATTTTATTATTATTTTTTTAAATGAGTAATAACTGACTCTGTTTCATATTAAGTGTCCATTTATAATATGTATAAAGTTTTAAAAATCTTACTAATCTCTTCCTATTAAAACATTTTCACATTAGTTATATAAAATGAACACTTCTTTTGGTACATCTCAAAATACCTATATAGACACTTATTATGTGATTGAGGTAGTATCTCACGAAATATAAACAAAAGATTTGTATCACATGTTCTAAATAAGATTTGAACATATAATCCTTTGCTGTGGCGATATATTCAAACCCCTTTGATTAGTCGGTCAAAATGTCAGAAACCATGATTACCCAAAAAAGATATAATCCTTTACTGAGAGAGATTCTCACAAAACATGAATTACCAATGAAAAACAAAGTCACAACCATTATAAGATAATATGGCTTAGTCAAGACAATAAACAATTAGATTTTATCAGGTTTATATAATGTTTTCGGATAACTTTTTCGAAGCAGTATACACTTTCAAGTAAAGGAATGTTTGTTTACATCATATCTTCTAGTTGCATTGTTACAATAAAATTTGGTGGTGTTGTTGTGATGTTTATTCAGAAGGTGTAAATCAACAAAAAAAAAAGGTTGTCATTTCGTGGATCTGTAGATGACACGAGCGGGTTTATCTTTTGCTCAAAGACTTGTCTCAGAAAATATTGTCACCGATCTTTGAAAGATCTTCTTTGATCTGGTTAACTACATGTTTGCGCTAAAAGTTTAATACAACAAATGGTGATGTCCTTTTGATAATAAATAATCAAGAATTTATGTAATCTGCAAAGTAAGTGTTGTGATTTTATATCACCAACATGATTTAAGTGTAATGGATTGACTTAGTTGACCAATGTGTAATCATGATAAATGTTCAACAAGTCGGGATTGTGCGGAGGACGTTATTGTGATTATCGCCCCGAATCACGAGGTCCGGGGGCAGCGCCCCCGGTAGCGGGGTTCCAGGGGCGGCAGCCCCTTGTAGCAGGGTCCAAGGGGCAGCGCCCCTGGCTGGGGTCGAGCTGTGTTAAAAACACACTTAAAAATAAAATTCCCGGTATTTTGGACATTAGTTTTAATCTTTGATTTAACTGATTCGGTAGTTAATTAACTGCTATGGCAGTTACTACCGTATTCAGTTTTTTGGGTCATATGTTGATTATGTTTCTCTGGTTCGGTTTCATAACATCAAAAACACATTCTCGGTTCAAAAATATGAGTTTTATTCGATTAAAGATTTCGATAAAACCATCGAAATACTTCGATCTGAAAGTGTTTACACGACTCTCAGATTACTGTGATCCAAATAATTCTAACAAAGATCGAAGTATCTGTGATCATGACGAACGGAGGAGAATCTGTGAAGGATATGACGAGCAAGTTTGATAAGTTGGCAAAGTTTGAAGGGCAGGATTTCCGTCGCTGGCAAAAGAATATGGACTTTCTGAGTACACCCACTCCCGAACGGAACGACAATGAAACTTTGGAACAGAATAGGAAGAGGATGAAGTGGGAGAACGACGACTACATATGCCGTGGTCACATTCTAAACGGTATGTCTGATTCCCTCTTTGATGTCTATCAAAACGCTGAATCTGCAAAAGCACTATGGGAGTCCCTAGAATCCAAATACATGGTAGAAGATGCTTCTGCAACGAAGTTTCTTATGAGTAATTTTATGAATTACAAAATGGTTGATACCAGGCTTGTCATGGAACAATTTCATGAGATGTTAAGAAATCTGGGACAGATTACCCAACACAATTTGTTGATGGATGAAGCCATCTCGGTTGCAGTTATCATTGATAAACTGCCCCCTTCCTGGAAAGAATTCAAACATGGTTTGAAACATAAAAAGGAAAATTTAAATTTGGTTCAACTCGGTAGTCATCTACGAATTGAGGAAGGATTAAGAAATCAGGAACTTGATAATAATCCTAAAGGAAAGAACCAAATTGGATCATCTTCTGTTAACATGGTTGAAGGTGATGTACCCGGGATTCGAAAGAATCTTGCTTCTGAAATTGTGTTGAATAAGTGTGGCTACAAATAAGTGTTGGAAAGTGACAAGTATATCTTGTCAAGACATGGTTCATTTGTTGGATTTGTTTATGTATGTAATGAAATGATTAGATTAAATTTGAATTATCATTTGTTTAATGCTTCTGCTTGTATGATTACTTCCAGTAATAGCAATACTTTAAGTAAATCGGAATTATCCTTTCTTAATGGTTTTTTGACAAATTGTATGTGCAGGTGCAAGAGTAAAAAACCACCTATATAAGCATGAAGTTTAGCTGCTTCAAGAAGCTTGGGACTTGGCTTTGATATGCTTATTGAAGGATAGGACACAAGCTAGTAAAAAATAGTGTCAAGTAGAACATGTGAATGTGTAAACTGTTGTGTATATTATCTTCATGTATTCACTATGAATAGAAAGAGTTCAATCCTTTAGTGACACTCTGATATTCGAATATTTGAAATGCTAATGTACTAATGTGAAATTCAATCGTCGCGACATTTCATTTATGCATCAGTTTGTTGTTTGTTATGAGTTTGTTTTAAGTTAATCAAGATTACACTTAAATGGGGGGGGAGGAATGTTGGTGATTTTACATCACCAGTATGATTTAAGTGTAATGGATTGACTTAGTTGACAAAAGTGTAATCATGATAAATGTTTAACAAGTCGGGATTGTGCGGAGTGTACCCTTGTATGACGTTATTGTGATTATCGCCTCGGATCACGGGGGTCCGGGGGCAGCGCCCCTGGCTAACCTGGAAAATTTTTTATTTGGTATAAAGTGCTATGTTAAAAACGCACTTAAAAATAAAATTCCCGGTATTTTGGACCTTAATTTTAACCTTTGATTTAATTGATTCGGTAGTTAATTAACTGCTATGGCAGTTACTACCGTATTCAGTTTTTTGGGTCATATGTTGATTCTGTTTCTCTGGTTCGGTTTCATAACATCAAAAACACATTCTCGGTTCAAAATCTGAGTTTTATCCTATTAAAGATTTTGATAGAACCATCGAAATACTTTGATCTGAAAGTGTTTACACGACTTTCAGATTACTGTGATCCAAATAATTCTAACAGTAAGTTATATGATGAACATGCTAAACCTTTATTTACTATGTTAATTACTAGTATATGATTTCACAAAAATCATATACCTCCTATTTTAGCAAAAAGATATTCTGAAATCATTTTATCTTATACTTGTGATTCACATAAGTATTATTGAAATGCATAGTGAATTAATGAGCTGGTGGTGGGTCTCTTTCTTAGATTTCCAAAAATCACTTTTGCGGTGTTTTGAAGTCTATTTTAAATGAATATATTCAATACTATGTTACCATGTAAATAGTCTAACAGACTAACACCAATAATGATGTTTATGTATAACTTTTGTTTATATGTTAAGCTCATTAAGAATTAAGAATGTTAATATAATACTAGATTAGTTGGATGCCAATATAATAATCAGGGAAGTGAATGAATCTGAGAAGGTGGAGACTTGTAAAGCTTAAAAAATAAAAAGGCCAATAATTGAGAAATGAGTTGGTCTGAAATGAATCATGTTATCTTTTAGGGCATGTTTGGTAGGGTGAAATTCAGAGAAATGAAATGAAGCTCAGAAATCAAATTCATAGAAATGAATTCCACGGGAATTCAGTAAAAATTCTAGTGTTTGGTAACACCAGAGAATTGACTTAAGAAATCAGTAAAAAAAAATTATTATTATTATTATTATTATTATTATTATTATATTATTATTATTATTTATTATTATTATTTATTATTTTTATTTATTAATTATTATTATTATTTATTATTATTATTATTATTATTTTATTATTATTATTTATTATTATTATTATAATTATTTTTATTATTATTTTATTATTTATTATTATTATTATTATTATTATTATTATTATTATTATTATTTTTATTATTATTTTATTATTTATTATTATTATTTATTATTATTATTATTTATTATTATTATTATTATTATTATTATTATTATTATTATATTATTATTATTATTATTATTATTATTATTTCATTTCCCTTTTTTGAGGAAGAAAGAGTTCATTTCTTTAGTATATGGATGGGAAACCAACTCCCTCTAAAATACAAAGGAGCCAATTCCTAGGAGTTAAGTTTCATTTCCACACCTCCAATTCCTTGTACCAAACACAAGAAATGAATTAAGTTTCATTTCCACACCTCCAATTCCTTGTACCAAACATGCCCTTAGGTTTATAGTGGAACATGAAGGGTGTCAAATATAACTTGAAGAGATTTTGGGACCAATAATAAACTAGAGTTTATGTTAAATATCCTATGTTCCTATAATCTATAGGGAATTGACTTTTCATGAATAACTCATTAAGATATACTTCCTCCGTCTCAAAATTATTATCTATATTTCCCTTTTTGGATGTCTCAAAATAATTGTCCACTTTTCTTATTTAATAAAAACTATAGAATGTAATGGAGAAATATTCTATTTTAGTGATTGAAAATGAAAGTGTCCCCACTTTTCTTAAACTTTAGGATTTCTCTCTCATGATAATAATTTTAAGACGGAGGGAGTAACAAAATAGAGTAAATTGTGAAAATCATCCTTGTGGTATGTTAAATTGCAGTTGCAGCCTTACCTTTTAAAAAATGTAATTGATCATATGAGGTAAATTTTAGGTGCGAATGTCGTCTATGTCTCAAGATGAAATGACTAAAATATGCTTGTCTTCAATGAGACAAACTCCTTTCATTGTGGGGAATTTTAGTCATTTGAAACAGAGACGATATTTGTGTAGGAATGTGATAATCGATATATTGAATAATGAGTTCGGTACATAATAGACTATATATAATGTTACAATATGGGCCAAATACCACGGGCCTAATTACAGCCTAAACCCATCGTCTAACACTCTCCCGCAGTTTGAGCGGGAGGAGACCGAACACTCAAGCTGTCACGAAACTCAGCAAACAAGGCAGACGGTAATCCTTTGGTAAAAATATCAGCATACTGAAACCGAGAAGGAACATGTAGAACTCGAACTGACCAGTAGCAACCAAATCACGAACAAAATGAAAAAACACTTTGGTCGACAACACAAGGTCGACAAACAGTAACTGAAAACGAAGAGAAGAGAAAAAAAAACGAGAGGGTTAGGGTTAAACTCGCGGAAGGTGGGAATCGGTTAGGTTTGATACCATGTAGGAATGTGATAATCGATATATTGAATAATGAGTTCGGTACATAATAGACTATATATAATGTTACAATATGGGCCAAATACCACGGGCCTAATTACAGCCTAAACCCATCGTCTAACAATTTGCACTGATAGCTTCTCACATAGATGATCTCTACGCTTTCGAAAAGGTAAGAATTGCGGCCATGATCTGAACATACCGACAATTTTATTAAAAAAAATATTTGTAATGTTTAATCATCCTTTTTTATTATCTAAGTCTATGAAGAAAATTTTCAAAATATACTATTATGAAGTTTAAGTCGGATAAGTAAAGTGTTACAAATGAAAACTTACCAAAAAGTGTTAGATATCCTGAAAGAAAATTAGCAAAACTGTGTTAAAAATTAGAGTATGTGTTAAATGGTGATATCATCATTAACAAGTTGTGTGCACAAGTGGTTGGACATAAATTTAATTATTTAAAACCTTATCTTAAACTTTACGGATAAACAAAAATCTATTTGTCTTCAAGCTTAAGCAAGTCTTGATAACCTTTTTATTCATCAAACACATTCATTTAGGCACTGACATAGACATAGATCTAAAGGACAAAATCATTCGAGTTATATATTATAATTGTACGTGTTCTTAATATATATTGTGTACCTATGTGGCACTTGTTCATAACATACAAAAGGTCATGACTTATCACAATCAAATGGTACAAGATAATATTAAAACTAGCTACATACCAAATCCGACTTTAGAAGCCAAGGATACTTTGATTGTTACTCGAGACCAAATGAGAACGACATGTTAATCACCACTTATTAATGATCCAATTAAGACTTGACGAATTTTTACACTAAAGGAGGCGTGTCTATGAGACTTTTATATACCTATGACTATGCAATAAAATAAAATTTCAAATTTAGACGAAGACATGGATCGAGTCTTTTAAGTTTGTATGAATTGGTCGACCGGACTTACACAAGGATCAAATTTTCTTTGGTTTATAAGAAAACTTGACAAGTCATACTTATCTAAACTTGAAAGAATATCAATTCAAAATATATGTCTGAAACTCTAAAAGATTCTTATCTCTAGATCTCTTATTACTAGAGGTGTTCGAAAAACCCGAGAAACAGACAAACTGAGCCGAACTGCTCAACCTGAATCCGGAAAAACCAAAACAAACGAAAACCGAAACTGGAAAAATCCGCTTATCACAGTTCGTTTTCGGGTTTAGTTTTAAGTATTCGCAATTAACCGAACTGAACCATATATAATATACATGAAGGTTTTTAACAAAATATTTAGATAATTATACAAGTAATGATTTTATTATTGCACTACTTTTATTGTATAGCGATTTTTTTGCTCACAATGTAAAACATTTACTAAATATTTTTGTTTAAAAATTGATTAATGGGTTCTTAACATACATATACGTCGGATAAATACTAATGTTAATATGATACGTACGTTTATTTGATTGTAAGTATTGTGATGAATCAATTTTAATATGACACTAATCTATTTGATGCTATTTAGTTTTACTAAAAATGACATTTTACGTTTTAAATCATGTAATTGTTCATACGACCAAACTCGATTAAGCGTCTAAAATGGTTAACCATGACCCGAACCGTGGGTAACCACTAATTTTAGTTAGGCGAAAGTCCGGTTACTTGCCTAGTACGGTTCGGTTTCAGGTAATGAAATGAATTACTCGTCTCGCGATGAATAGTTAAAATCTTCAAACTAACCGAACCGCCCCATGAACACCTCTACTTATTACTTTACAGGGTATAAACTCTTTACCAAAAATAAATAAATAAATAAATAAAATAAAAAACTCTAAAATGATCTATACTTTACAAAGTTATAAAAGATTAGTAAATGATGAAAAGTGGCACCAAACCATGTTTGACACAAATCTATGCATGCATCATAAACACTTCGTGCAACTTTTGTATAAAGTAATTCAAAGTTCATTGAAACAAAAAATCATTTCATATATTATCTTTAGGCCTTTCGGCAAAACAAAGCATGACCTTGATGAGTTGACAATCTTTTTGATAAAACTATAACTCGATACCTAATACTCAATCAAACACATCTTAAAATATGTGGTAGTAAACGAAATTTAGTTACGAGTTGACGGGTTAAGTAGTTCCATTATATCACGCTCACGATCAGTCGATTACCAAACGTGACCAAGTCTAGTTACAAATACCGAGTCAAGTCGATAAAACGGACTAACTCAATACCCGTCTCTATCACGTCAAGTTATACATGAGATTTAGTGTGAATTAGGTACTTTGTTTGGTTGGCGAAATTGCTATTAAAGTATATCACTTGTATAGCTTTCGAATAAAGTTAACAAACTTTGCTACTATATGTCGTAAAGAAAAGTGTTCCTTTACTTTGCCAATTTAATGCAAATTCTTAACAGATACGTGATACCTAATTACGTATTTGAATAAAGAAAAACATTGCGTTTTGACATTAGAAAGTCGAATAATCTACCAACTGGAACTTGCTCCAGTGGTATCCGTCCCCTATCACAAACGCTTAGTTGACCGGTAAAAGAAGACCTCTTGAAGTAAATAGTTTGGGTTCAATCCCAACTCCTGACTAATTAGGTCAATGAGAACAGGTGATCATTGTCTGAGATCGGGCCCTTGAGAAAGGGTCCAGTTGACATCAAAAAATATATGGTATCGAGATGTTCCCACCGATTTACACCTTTTGTAGAAAAATCGAATAATCTATGATTCTATTAAAATAAAGGGTAAATTGCAAAAATGGTCCTTCACGTTTCACGAAATTGCAAAAATGGGACCGAGACAAAAAGTAGCGCAAAAAAGACACCAACGTTCCGAATTTTCGCAAAATGGCCACCGAGAGGCCTTTTCCGTTAGTTTTCCCGTTAAGTGCCACGTCCATGAGGGTAGTATCGTCATTTTACCCCTTTCCCGCCAATAACTTCAGTTGCCAGTGTTTTGTGTTACAAATTTAGTCCTTTAGAGCAATATTTTATATACGGGTCTCAATTTCTTCCAAGGAGAACATTAATTTCACAGGTAAAGATCTTGAGAATGGTTAAGCTTTGGCAAAATCGTGCACGCAGTACCCCGATACCTGATTTAGGAATCCTTTATAGTAAGAATACTCTGTTCCATTTTAATGTTTTCCATTTAAACTTGTTATTGTTGTCGAAAGTAATTGATGTTTTATGTGTTCCACAGATTTGAATGAAAAGGTGTTTTCTTTGCAAATCCATCACAATGGTGAATTTACCTCAAAACCAGGAAGAAGATATCTCTTTGGAGATACAGATTGTTTTGACGGAATTCACTCTGACGTTTTCTCCATGGAATTATTGGGCGAAATGTTAGAGGATTTAGGTTACTCGGATAGTACCCTTATGTTTACTCACTTTAGGATACCTGGGGAGTCACTGGATGATGATTTGCTACCACTAAAGTTTGACGAAGATGTGAAGACACTTGTGGAGTATGTTCCTATATTTACACAATTGGAGTTGTATATTGAAACCAGTGTTTCAATTGTTGAGTGTGAGATGATGGATCGAATGATGACTAAGGGCAAGGGTGTGGTGATAGAAGAAATAGTGGATGATGATATGAATGAGGCTGCTGGAAAGGGTGTTGATGGTGAGACTAGAAACAGTGGGAAATTACTATTGTTAGAGTGGCATAAAGAGTGGCATAAGACAAGACTACCTGAGAAGGCTGGACCTGTTTTTGATACTGATTCTGACAGTGACTTCCCACCAACATTTTGTGCTGAAAAAATGATTGCAGATCATACAAAAAGGATGAGTGATGAGTTTCAATTCAGAAGGTTATTGGAAGAGATTGACCAAGACTTTACTGTGGAGGATTCAAGTGAGGAGTCTACAGGTTTGCTCGATTTTTATGATCTCGATTTTGATGATGCGTATTATGCTGACGCAAGTGATGAAGAGGTTGCTCAAGAATGGCATGGTGATTCATATCATTTAGTTGATGTACCTGAACCTGAAGAGATGCATGTGATTGAAGAGCCTCAAGAGATTAGTGACATGTTTGCTGAAATAGATCAAGCATTGGATGAACTTGATGACATAGTTGCAGCTGGAGAAGGAACAGAGGTGTATGCTATTTTTGCTGAACCAATTAGTTTCAGTTTGGTTCCACTTGTGGTCGTTGGTGAAGAAAGGTTTGAAAATTTGGATGTTGATGGTGATGATGGTGAACAAAGAGTTCGTGATGTGGCTGTGATACCAGATGATCAGTGTGCTCTAGTAGTTGGAAATGAGGGATGTATGCCAGTTATTGAAGGAGATGTGATTAAGGACAAAGAGGTTGCTAAACAAGGAGATGAGCCAGTTCAAGTGCTTGAAAAAATAGAGTTGGGCAAGATGGAGTAATTGCAGAGGACAAGTTTGAAGACCAAGGAAGATCAATCAAGAGGCGAAGACTGATGGCTGACAAAAAACCCAAGGTTGCTGCTGACAAGAAACCGAAGGATGATGCTGACAAGAATCCCAAGGATGATGCTAAATAATGGTTATGCTTTTATGTTTAGGTCAATAAATTGTTGTGATTCTATTATGGTCTTTTAGTAGATCATTTATAACAATGTTTACTTTATTAATGTGTATCGGTTATGTAATCTTAACTAGGTTCAATGGTTGCATAACATGTTATCAAATCTAATGGAAGCAAAAAAACTTGGCAATTTTGGGATGCCAAAAACTTGGTAACCCAAGCGTTTTTCATTTATTACCCAAACACGCCTAAAACACAGTTTCACGTGTACTTACCACGCCTATTTAATCCCTATACCCCGAGTAACTTCCTCATCCATCCAGTAAACAAACACAGTAAAACTATTTTGAATTAAATTTAGCAAAAGAATGTCTCAATTTGTCCTTCTTGAGGAACTCGCTGCTGCTGCTAACTCAACCGAGTTACCATACCAGATGACGGTGTTTTTTGCTAGGGAGACAGAGCGTGATATCAAGTATGCCAAAGAGCTGTTTGTGGCATATCAAGAGTTGCTTGATATTGTCGTTCAAAGGAACAAGGTGATCTCTGAAATGGAACTGGTGCGTCCCTCGGTGCAGATGTTCAAATGCTTGGAGTTCTTGAAGAAGCTTCAAAAGTTCGATGTTATGGAGCTTTTAGATTTGAAGAAGAAGATGGCAGAAGCGAAGCTCAAGCTCTTCAACAAGCACACATTTGTCAAGGGACTTTAGAGTTTCTTTCATGGTCATCTTTGTTTTGATTGTTCCTTTTATGTTTCCATCCTTTTTATGAATGTTATGTTTGAACTTTAATGATATATTATGATTTTGTTATGTTTCTGTCATCTATGTTTTGTTGTGTTGATTTATTATGTTTTGCTTGTCAACCATTGGGTATTTTTGCAAAAGTCAACCATAATGTTATTTGCAAAAGTCAAAATTGATTGTCAATTTGGGTAATTTTGGGTATTTTTGTGCCTGCGCATTATTTTTGTGCCTTCTTTTTAGATCAATTTTGGGCAATTCTGGGTATTTTGGTGCATGTACAATCATTTGCAAAAGTCAAACATGATTGTCAAAATGGGCAATTCTAGGTCCTATGTACAAAAGTCAAATATAATGAGTATCCAAAAAAAAAGATCAAGGTAAGTTACATTTACAATCATAGCATTTACCATTCATCAAAAGATCGGGACCAAAAGGATGGGGTACATAAACCACTAAAACTAACACATTAACAAACAAACTACACTAATTGCCACAAAATGGCCAGATACCTTCCTGAAAAACAAACATCCTCCAACAACGATGACACAAACCCATTCTCTTCATCCAGAACACTCACATCACCGGCATCATCCACATGTAGAGGCGGCGGCAGGCCCTGGGTAGGCGGCAGCACACTCTGGTAGTCCTGGTACTCCGGCTGATCAAACGTGGTAACATAAGTCGTGGTGATGGTGGGGTTCATGGGGTTTTTCCTTTTTGTGTTTTTCCGGCTACCACCTCCAACAGGGATGTCCCGGAGCACGCCGCCATGGGTCCAGTGTCTGCGGCATGTACGGCAAAAGTGACGCGGCTGCGACGTGGTGTAGTTGTTATAGTAACAAAACTTAGTGTCTTCTGAGAAACAACGGGGACATGGCCTTTGCTGTAGGCGTTGTGTCACAGTTGTTGTCACCAACGTTGAAGTCTCCTGGTGAGTGTTGGTGGTGGTGGTTGTGGTTATGGTGGTGGTTATGATGGCTGTGTTTTCTGATATTTGCGGTGATTGCATTTTTTGCGTAATCGTTTTTTTACACCGGTCAACTCGAGTCGTGGTGGAGAAGATGTGGGTTGTAGGGGGTTTATGGGGGTAGAGGTTTGATTTTACTTTGCAAATTTAGCCATTGAGGTCTAATCACATTGATACCAAGCACAGAGGTGATTATGGCGGCTAATTTAATAAGTATGAACAGTAAAATGACGATACTACCCTCATGGACGTGACACTTAACGGGAAAGCTAACGGAAAAGGCCTCTTGGTGGCGATTTTGCGAAAATTCAGAACGTTGGTGTCTTTTTTGCGCTACTTTTTGTCTCGGTCCTGTTTTTGCAATTTCGTGAAACATTAAGGACCATTTTTGCAATTTACCCTAAAATAAATACAAGCATACATCAAGTGAGATATAATTCCTTGAAAGATGTTGTTAGGGGTACCTTTATAGGTTAGTGTCACCCTTTTAAGTCATTTTTATTGGTATGTGAATAAGAAAAAATAGTTTTTTTTACCGTTTTTGTTCCTTATTTTTTATATTTTTAATATTTTTGACTTATTAAAATATAATTTTTTTATTCTATAATTTTAGTTATGTAGTTTATAATAAAAACAAAATTTATTTTTTTATTTTATTTTTAAATGTCACTAACCCAAGTCTTCTTTAAAAAAAGCATATATTTTAGGGTATTGATTTGTACACCAAATTTTTTTATACTTAAATTATTCTATACAAGTTGTATAACATAATGTACAACATGCTAATGCACAGAGTGTGGTGAAAGTATAAAAAAATGTGGTGTGCAAATTATCCCCTATATTTTAGTCATGATGAAAAGGGAAAGTCATGCAGTTCATTTGAAGTGAGTTAAACAATATTACAATATTATTACGGTATTACCTATTGACTTTTGATGTACCAAATATTATTCTAAAGTTTAACGATAATTCAATCATGTTAAAATGAGATTAGATGAAACCAATCACATGATTCACATCATAAACAAAAACTACATGAGTGCCAAAATTTAACCTCAAGAAACACAAAAGGGCCCTAGTGATTGTCCTATTAACCCAATTATTCCATTCCATTTGGTGGGTAGGCCATTTTAATCAAACAAATTTGTTCAAAACATTCCAAATAAACTTTTTATTAATCATGGTTACCATATCAGAATAGCCAAGCCATGTAGGGTCATGTGTTTTATTCACAAGACTTAAGAAAAAAAGTCACAAAAGTGGACACAAATTGTCTTGGCTTAAGGGTACCCCCCATAAAGAGGTCCTAAAGTGAGAGTTATGCAAAGACAATTGACCCTACTAAAATGAGCTGTGAATGCACATGATATGGTCTTTTGAATTATTAAGCCTCATGTGAGTCATGTTCCTATGTGTATATGCATATTCTTGACTTTGTGTTCATTGAACCAACATCACACATGTCTATTGATCGACTAATCATTGATAACCTAGAAAAATATGGCTATCTGAATTATTTGCAATCTTTTAAGCAAAACCAAAAGGAACCAAACATAACACATTGCCCCTTGAAAAGACTACTACGTGCTCTAAAGTAAAAACAGTGCTTGCTTAATTATTTGACTTATCACGATATAGAGTAATGATGTATGTATCTTCATTCCTCATAATTCATCGTTCTATAAACACTTCCACTAACTATATTCTCTCATAATCCGGTCTCTCTACTTTAGATAAAAGTATGATTGTCTACATTTTATATTCTCAGTGGTTCAGTGAGTACGGAGATAACTAGAGATGATATGTAGAATCATGTATCAATTCTACATGAAGTATTGAGTCAATCACTAGTAGAGGCTTGTTCTTGTAAAACTAATGAGGCAAGGTTTACATAAGTTTTGGATAATTACAAAAGAGATTCATCAAATAAAAAAAATAACAAAAAGCTTTATTGCTCTTTGAAGTAATGCTCATTGGACAATAAAACAAGAATTTGTGTGTAAAAAGAACAAAAACTCACGGGCACATGCATAATTCCATGTGCCGTGTTTAGAATGGTACCACAGCTAGCCAATTTATTGGTTTCAAACAATAGATTTTGTTGCATAATAAATCCTGTATGTAAAAATTACAAAATACAATATAACACTTTTACAATAAGACAAGTAACAAATATAAGCATGTGATATATGGCTGATGGAACACTTTCGGTACCACTAGGTCAAAAGGCTATTGATAAAATGTAATGTATGTTGTTTCATGTCTCTGCAACTATTATTGACTATTACCAGGTGTGTTTTGTCTGTAACCATGACTCCATGAGGTTCATTGATGGTTAATACTTAATATAGATAGTGCACAACTTTTACTACTAGTAAAAAACCTCTTATGGTGACTATCATATATTACACTTTCTTGGGGTACATTATTTTGTAACTTTGAAGATGTTATGATTTTGGATTTTTGGTAAAGCAACAAGTTTGATAGATGTTTGGGAACCGTCTCATTTATCCACTCGGCCATCCCTGATTTTGTGGATGTTCTTACGTAAAATGAAAACGAGGAGCTGTAAATACAATGTGAAGATAACAAAGCTAATATTGTGCCGAAATCATTCACTTCCAGACATATGAAGTCAAACACTCAAACATGACATATATATGAATTTCAATTGTTGTGTGGTTGCACTTATGTAGAGTAACAAACTCAAACATGATATGTAAAACAGGCTTTGTGTCCGGTTCAAATTCCCTTGATTCGCAGAAAACAACTAAATACATAGCTTATATCAATTTTATGAAATCATGGCCTTTTCTTATCTTCTTCCAGCCCTAGGAGTAGGAGTAACACAAAAAGAGTGATTTGAATTTTAGACCATAAACCACTAGCGCCTTCCTCGTTGGAGCTTCTTTCACTGGGAAAAGGCTCTAGCGACAGGAGGCCACTAGTTATAACTTACTTACAAAGCTCCAATAAAGAATCGAGTCAAGTTCTAGGGGTGTTCATAAATCGTGTAATACCCACATGAACCGAAAACTAAAACCAAACCAAAAACCGAATTTCATAAATATATACATTTTTTTAAATATATTTATCTATACTATATTATAATGCATGGATAATCAAAGCCTAACTCCAAACCAAAAATTAAGATAAGGAGCTCCAATCATGAGGTGACATGTGTCACTTTCAACTAACTCCAAGCCTAACTCCTAACCAAATATTAAGATAAGGAGCTCTAATCATAAGGTGACATGTGTCACTTCCCAACTTAAAATTCACATTTATTTTCAAATTAAAATATCTTTTTATATATTTATTTTTATAATGATCTAATTTCACCATATTTTCTAAAATTTTGTACTCTTTAATACAAGATCCATATTGATATATTTTTATAAGTTTTAGTTTTTACATTTTTAGTGAGTTTATTTTATTTTTATTTAAATTTTTACAACTTTAACTTTTATTTCAACAAATACAATCTTGATTCGTCAAAATCATATACTTTTGGGGTAGTGTTTGACGGGTAAGAGATTGCAAGAGTTTTTATATATGCGGGAATAATGATGTCATAGGAAAGCTACAGAAACCAAGCAAACAGATACAATTAACGTATATACATTCGGAGTATTATGAAACAAATTCACTAAGCGGGTAGGGAATTTCGGGGATAGTTGGGCTAGCAATTCATTAAATATTTTTATAATATAACTATATTTATCGCCGCAGCTGTGCGCGGGTATCCAACTAGTATAGAAAATAAAATAAAATTCTTGCTTAGTAAAAAATATAATATTTAGTTAAGCTTTGTACTCTTGCAAAGCGGCGAGCTATAGCTATTTAGAAAAAGAAAAGATTTTTTATAAGTGTTTTTTTTTTTTTTTTTTTTTTTTTTTTTTTTTAAAGTTTTTTTTAGTGCTAAAAATCTATACAATTAAATGAAAATTATACATAAATAATGTAATTCGGGTTATTTGGGTCAATCAAAAAACGAACCAAATTTAAATTCGGTTTTCGGTTCGATTTAATTCCATTGAATTCGGTTCAGTTTAGTTTGCATTTTTACCTAAGGAAATTTTTTTAACTAAATTAACCAAACCAAATAAACCGAATAATCCGATAATCGAACCGATAAACACCGCTATGTGCCAAGTAATTAGTGGACTTGGGATTATCCGTGAAAGTGTGAAACTAACATTTCTTCTATCTCCATTTCAAAAGCCCAAAAGCCCACAAATTCAATCATTTAGTATTCGGGTCAAAAAAACCCGATGGATCCTAATAAATAAACAAAACCCCCAATTTTTTGGCGCGTCAGGTTTCAATTTCATCATAATCAATCAAAAAAACAAAATCATAAAAATAATTTTATATATAAAAAAAATATAATCAGAAGAAGAAGAAGAAGATGGAAGAAGATCCCTTTGATTTCGATTCAGATGTCCTCCTTGCCACGTCACCCGTTCTTCCCCCCACCAAAAAGTAACCCCCCACCCCTTCTTATATAACTTCTAATTAGGGCTTATTCAATTTTGCCTTTAATTTTAGGGTTTTACATTATTTTATTTAATGGTTTTGTAATTGCTTATTTTCATACTTATTAGGGGGTGTTTGTTTCGCCTTATATAGCCGGCTTATGGCTTATGTGGTTTTGGGCTTGTGTTTCGTAAGTTTACTTTTTGCGGCGTACTTCGAAACTTTTCGTATTGTTATATAAGTTTATTATGACATAATAAGGTTATATAAACCGAAAAGTTTCAAAGTAAGTCACAAAAAGTGAGCTTATGAAACACAAGCCGAAAACCACATAAGCCATAAGCCCGCGCTATATAAGGCGAAACAAACACCCCCTTAACCTAAAAGGCTAAAACCTTTTATAAATGAACTTCATTGAAATTATTATTTTTACTAATATTATTGCGTTTTTTTTATAAAATAAGCAAATCCAAACACTAGTATCAAAAGTGCTTATTTTATAAGGTTTTGTCATTGCCAAACTATAAAACATACGGGAAGCCAATTCTCTAAAACCTCTTCCAAAATGGACTTGAGCGACTTGCCAACTACACTAGAATTTTGACACGTGTCACATATTTTATTAATAAAGTACAAATTGCCCAAGTTGTACAAGTCGCTCAGTCGCCCAGGTTTATTTTGGGAAAGGGTTTTTTTTGGGCATCTAGGGAATTGGCTAAAACATACGGTTACCTGACGTGACTGTAACTTAACAAGACATGTATCAGGCCGGATTAAGAATCGATAAACTTATAATATGGACCGAGAACCTTGCTGAACATAATCTGTTCTGTTTTGGTAACGTTTGCTGGTTTCAACGCTTTCGACTTAGTTTTGGACACTCTACTTAGGTTTATTAAAGGGACTCTGATTTGAACACTACATCTTTTGCTTTATACACAACACTGTATCCATGTAATCTGAGTGAAATGAAGAACATATGAATTTACAGTTAATATCTGAAAACTTTATATCCTTTTCAGTAATGGTTTTGTGTTGATGCGATTTTATGTAAATTTTTAGGAGAAAGGCTTTTATTGATTTGGATGATCTACTAGTGGATCACTACAAGGAGAAGAATAAGGTAGTTGAGCGGGCATCAAGGTTGGCTAAGACAAAAAAAATTTATGCAAACTCAGACGATGAAGAGGATGGCAGGGTTGCTAAACTATCTAAATATGTCGATGATTGTCATGAAAAGGTTTACATTCTAGAATTTGTTTTTTCTTTGATATTTGTCGTAGATATGTAGTTTGATGAGCTGTACTTTGTAGATGACTCAACTAAGTGATGAAGATGATGTATCCGTTTGGGGCCTTCAAGTTTTTGGGCATCAGGTTTGAGATTCTTTGACCAGCAATTTGTTGATACAGTCGTTATGTGTAAGCATATATCATGACACATTGAGTTTCTCGTGCAATTTACAGAAAGGGTTCCCATCGTTTGATTTTTGCGATCTTTCAAGCTGCTCACTTTTTCAATCTGTTGTGAACCACAACGTGAATTCACTGGTCGAGCTTAGTACTGAATCAGGTTGGTTTTATAAAGGATAGTAGGTTTTGTTTAATAGTTTAGTTTATTGAATTGCATTTTGTTTTTGTAGGAGAAACATTCTTTGAAGGTTTATTGACGAATGGCTGGCTATTGAAAGTGGTCTGCAAATGTGGTGAGGTAGAGGAAGTGATAGCCAAATGGACCTTTTATTTGAGTATGTCGTCCATCTTATGATATTGCTGAGTTGTATTTTTGCATTTTGTTGATTTTGTGTTGTCTGGATTTACAGTGTTGTACTCATCAAAGGAAGTGCTCAGAAGTGCTGCGTCTGACTTTTGGTGTGCTATCCTATTGCTGAAAAAAGAGGTATGAAGCCATTTTGGTCTTTTGGATTAATTTTAATTGGGGCCTCTTGTTATATGAGCGTTACTTTCTCAATCAGGGTGATTCTCCGTCTTTAAAGATTGATTGGTTACCAAGCTATTCAGAACTTAAAGTTGGTCTTGAGAATTACGGTTTCTTATTGCATTCGCCTGTAAAAGCTTCTTCTGATGCTGAAATGGTTCTTGAAGGTAATATTTCTTCCCATGTTTGTACAAAGTTATTCAGTACTCAAGGGTCAAACGAAAATTAATATTTTGTTTTTATGAATGTTTTTGTTAGTTATTATCTTTCGGATGTTAAAGAACTTTTGATGATAAATTTATTACTACCATTTGGGTTCATTACTTATCTCCTTGATGCTGTTTTTAGATTCTGAATCTATGGGCCCACCTCAGAATATTAGAACATGGATCAAGTTTGTGGCTGCTTGTAGCAAAGCAAGGTTAGGTCAAATTAAATATACCATTACATAATCATTAAACTTTCATGAGTTTTGCACTATTTGATATATTATATGCTTTTTGGTGTAGGAATATGCGTATCGTGTTCTCAACATCAGAAGCAGAAGAGCTAGTGATGGTTATAATCTGTTTTATGTTAGATCGACAACTACTAGGCTTGTCTCTGGATTTGAATGAATGTTTGCTAGCGTTAGTTAATTTCTTCACGGATGATGAATGGAGTTCCAGCTGTGTGAGAGTAGCGAAATCTGTCGCCTTAAGGTTTTTCACTAACCACTGTTGCCTATGATATTTCTTGTATTATATCTTTGGATTTTATACTCTATTCTTGTTTGTTATTTGAAAACAGGATTCCAATGGACACTAATAGCTTGAGAGCTGTTGAGTGTATCTCAGCAGTTTGTGGACACACCAAGCAGCTTAGAAGTGTAATTGCGTACCAAATTCTACTTGGCTACTTTGACACGGTATGTTTTACATTTGAATTTGTTCTGAGAGTGATCATCTCAGATTCTCATTGCTTGAAATCGAGTAATCAGTTTCATATGTTTGGATAAACAGATTCTGATTGTTAATATAGGTCAATTACCTGTTTTGATCATCAATTTCGTAGAGTAAAATTACTTATATACCTTTTTATATTTCAACAATGTTTGAGAGGCTTTTGTTTCTGTTTTAGAAATCGTCTTTACTTTGAGTTTTTTCACAAAATGTCATTTTTGATTAATTTACTATTTAGTTATATAAATAATAATAATAAAAAAGCTTAATATCTGATAGTTTTGATTACATGTCCCCACGGTATTTTAGGTCGATGATGAAGAAGAGGTAATAAGGCAACTAACCATGATCGATTTGAAAGACAAAAGTTGTGATCTTTTTAAAGTGTACATTTACATGGTGTTGACTGAAAACTGGTTTCTATACAACCCATTACTGAAAGAGAAACGGCTACTGAACGAAATGTGGAGTCTCTTTCTTCGCAATTGCTCTTGCCAGATTAACATTACAGACACAAGGTCTTATGCTTCAAAGGTTTGCACATAATTCTCACTGCATTGTACAGGTGGCAAAATGTCATGTTTGGTAACAGAGTCAAAACCGGTTCAGGGCAAAATATGTATTTTTCTGTGCATCTTGAATTTTATAACTAAACAGCATTTAACATGATTAGAAATACTAGTATCATGACAATAATAATCTTATTATTTGAAATTAAATAATGATGTATGGGAAGTTTTATGCGTTTTGAGTAAAGTTTGTGTGGCTGTTAAACCGCTTAACCTGTAGAAACCCAATTGACCCGTTTACGGTTTACCTATAAATGGAACGAAATTGCCACCTTTTCCTTGGTATTTTATCTGTGTTTATGATGACATTTTAAGTGTTGTACAAAAATGCAGGTTCGCAGTAAAGCATCGTTTCTTCTCCAAGGCACAAATGATAGATTATTGTAGTTTTAGTCATTTATGAATATGGGTTTAGGTCCGATTGTGAATCTCTTACTTTCTATCGGTTTTTGCTGTATTTATCTAGAGGATTGATAAAGCTTAGTTGTGGTCGATTTACTTTCGTAAGTTGTACTTGTAGAGATTATGGTGGAGAATGTTGATCTTTTCATATTTTTGTAATCTGCAAGAAGCTAAGAACCATATATTTTGGCTAATGAATGCAACACTCCGTTTTGCAGTTAAATGAATGATTATTATATCATCTAATCGTGCATAGATCATTATCGTTAGTGATCACAGAATTACACAGTTGGATCATAACCTGAATCTGATGTAACTAACTTATCATGATAGCGTTAAAATATTAGAGTGTACGATGACAACTTTGGAAAACATCATACTTTATAAGACAGCTATCTTGACATGAGCCTTCAAAAGTTTTAAACATGAAACTGCTTGTAAAATGATCATATGCTCTTTTAAAACTCATTTTCATGAAGATATATCTATTTTTTTATGTTCTTTTTACTATATCTTAAGATAATCTTCTACTCGCGATTGATTATTGTTATTATTATTATTATTTTGGTAAAGGGACGATACCCGTCAAATAATCATGATACATGATCTTTACGTGTTTAGTGAAACAGAAAAGGCATGGATGCAGCAATGGTGTTCTCTTTACGACTATATTTCAACCATATAGCTACTTCACAACAACAAAAGTAAATGATACGTTTTAGAAAACTTTATAAACATCTTAATCTTTCCTGTTTCTTTATTAAGTACTGTACGCTAAGCCGACTATTTCAGAATTGGATGATTAACTTCTCAAATGGTGTATAGAGTATGTTCATCAACATTATTTTTGTATAACTACTCTTAATGTTTACATAAATCGCATACGTGATGTGATGTTATCATGTATTTGGTCGGTTGCCAGAACTATTCAAAAAAGTTGTTTTAACCTTCACGCTTGTGCTTTCGGTCATTAATCCAAGTAAAATGACTAAAAGCTCAAGCAGAGTCGGAGCCAATAGGATGACTAGTAAGTGTTAAACTACTCATAGTCATCCCGCTTCATCCGTTTCTATGAAGATAAAATTTCATAAATGAATAATTTAAAAATTAAATACGTGATGAATTTACTTGTCATACCATTCCATTCTCTTCCGATCTAAGTTAGTTTTTCAATAACTATGGTGTTAGTTTGAATCATATGTCTAAGAATAAACTACATCTACAGTTTTAGAACAATATTTATCATTATTCTTTTTTGTTAAATATAACCTCTGTTAACTCAAAATCCTGAATTCACCTCTGAGCTAGCAAATATCGAACCATTTCCAGTGATAGGCCTTTAATCTTGCTGTTATCGAATGTAAACATGTTGGTTGCAGGTTCAAGTATCACCAAGACATAAATGTAGTTTAGACAGGTTCAAGTATTGGCAAGAGGCGGAGACAGGAGGGTGGGCACCTGCCCCTAGCGAAAAATTACAGTGTAAATTTTTTAAAATATCTGGCTATTTATGTGATTTGCTCCTCTAACGACCTGATTTATAGTGTAGTTTCTAAAAATTATCAAAAATTTTCTCATCGATCGTAACTTTCTGGTTACGCTCGACGAGTGCGTTATTACCCTTAAAAGACGCAAGAGTGCAAGACTATTTTTATACTAAGGGGTGCTTACAAAATTAAACCAAAAGCTAGGGACCCCAATTGAAACTTCACCCTCTCATAACAGGCTCGGATGACCGTTAAGTACCCGAACCTCTTTTAAACTCACTTTATCTTTTCCATCTTTGAATCCTTTATTCCTTTTTACCAATATTTGAAACCATACACAGATTCACAACCAACAAAACCCAATTCCTGATCTGGGTTTTAACAATTTCACAGTAAAAAACATAACCCAGTTTGTAAATTTGTTTATTTACCTTTATTTAATTCATACAAGGGTTTTAAAACACTAAAAAACCCATTTCCTCATCTGGGTTTCTTTCAATTTGCAAAAAGATTTCATCTTTTTAAGTTTTTGAAGAAACCCATTTTGTATTTTAGGTTTTTTTTTCCCAATTTTTGTGAATTTTTTTAGTTTATTGGAGTAAAAGGGATTTTTTTATATAATAAAAATACCCATTTTCTGTTTTGGGTTTTTTTTTTTTTCTTTTTTTTTTTTTTTTTTTTTTTTTTTTTTTTTTCTAATTTTCAAAAAGATTTGATTTTTATAAGTTTTTGAAGAAAACCAGTTTGGGGGTGCTATTTTTGTGAAAAGTGTATTTGAGAAAAGGGTTTTTGGAGAAGTGATGATTGGAGGGGATAGGATGGCTAAAAGATCATCTTTCGGAAAGTCGTTTAAAAAGAAGCTGTCAGATATTACTAATTATCAGGCGCAACCTAAATCGCCCTTGGTTTTTGACGAAAGTCTTTCGCTTGATGCTTTGTCGTCCGCAGCTAAAGAGCATATTGCTAATCTCTTAAAGGTAAATCATCTCATATACTTATCTTAATCTATTTTTTTAAAACATTTCATAATAAATAATTTGCATTTCGTACGACTATTGTGTTCCTATTCTTGATCAAATTTTGTGTACTTAAACCCATTTTTAGGCTAGTGTTTAAGCATAAGTTCAAGTATGTTATGTAAAAGAGATTATGCGACTTTTCATAGTAATTGTAGGATAATTAGCGTTAATCTGTTGCAGAGGTTTCTGGATATGTTTACGTTTGAGGTTGTAATAATTACTCCAATAATTATATGTTTGGTGTTGACAAAATGACCAAAAGCCACATTTTATAGGTTATTTTAAAGTCCCCTTGACTAATTGTCCTACATTAATAAACTGATTATTACAAAAAGCAAATTCAAACACCTCCTAAGTGTTGCGGCTAACTTGCTTTTAAAGTTGTAATTGATTTCACCTTGTCATAATCCAATGGCCATAGGAATTAAATTTAGAAATGAAATATGATGGTCATAGGAATTAAATTTGGGACCAAATAATGTTTAGGTGCCAACCAACCTTTTTCTGTGCCTTACCTATTTGAAGCTTGGTTAACTTTGCCTAATCGGAATTCTTCTAATGATCCTATGGAACAGGAAAATGCAAGACTGGTGAAGCTTGTAACTGAAAAAAAGTAAGTTTTTCCGCTCTTTGTGTTATCTAAATACTAATTGTAATAGTATGGCGGGTTATCGTTATTTATTTTTGTAATTACATCACTAATTGAAAGTTGTTGGTTCTTGCAAACTGTAACGTTTTTTCTTGTCATTTTGATAAAACGAAATGAGGATTTATTATAAGCAAAAGCCACGTGCGAATCGAAAAACTTAGCTTTCCTAATTTATGTAACAGTCGTTATTAATTTGAATGAAAACAGCAAAACCATAGAGATGAATGGAGTTGAGCTTCAGAAGATGCGAATTGTTCTTCGGAAAACACAGTTGCAGAATTGGAACCTTGCTCAATCAAACAGCCAAATGATGGCGGTCAGTAAATTGCTTTCATAACTCAAACATCAACTTTTTAATAAGAAAATCTGACATTTTTATGTAATTTTTATATTTGCAGGAGCATAATATAGGTAAACAAAAGGTAAGACGCTATATTAAATGCCCAATTGCTAATGGTTTCATCAAGCAACGTGACAGTGTATCTAAAATGTATATTTGGTCATTAACAGCTAAAAGAACTGCAACATCAACTTGCTTGCAAAGATGCTTTGCTTAAAACCATGACCTCAGAGCTTCAGGTAACACATTTTTTCTTTATAGTTATACATTTGACATCATTTCAGCCTCGTTTTCTAGGTTTTGGATGCGTGTAATGGATCTTTGTCATTTTTTATATTTTCAGGCGAAGCGTGAGATGAATGACCAAAAAAGTGAACATAAGGTTGGTTACTTGTTTCTTACCATTTACTGATTCATTTGCAAGTTTGATAAACTAATCATATTTTTATTTGTTCCGGTAGGTTCACAACGCTGATACTAACCAACAAAACTCCAACAGACGTATACGTGCAACAAGAAGTCAATGTAAATATCAAAGTATTGTTAGCAAAATTAATAATCAAGTTCTTGGTTCTTTTATTGACTAGTTGATGTCTTTATGATGTTTGCAGCAATTAGTAGCCCCATGACTACAACTCAAGAAGTTTGTGATGAAGAAATAGCCGACAACATTGATACCAACCAACAGAAAGCTAACAGACGTATACGTCCTACAAGAAGCCAATGTAAATACTAGAGAACTAAAGACCTGATTGAAACTGATACGTACTAATTAAGTTTTTTTAGTTCTGTTATTGATTAAGTTGGGTGTCTTTTATGATGTTTGCAGCAATTGGTGGCCCCATGACTACAGCTCAACATGTTTCTGATATGGAACTAACTGAGAACAAAAGGTTAGGGTAATACAATTTGAATATTGTCTAGCTTATGAATTTCACTTTGATTGCTGACATTTACAAACTGCCGTGAATCCTTTTTTTGCACACAGACGTAAAGTTAGAAGGCAGTCTGCTAGATTCAGTTCAGAAGAACATGAACCGAATGAGAATTTGTTTGAGATTGAAGATCTTAAGATGTATGAAGATGGTCCCACTCCAAAACCCGAATGTCGAGACTCACAAAGAATATCACTTTGTCGGCCATCACGTAGAGCTGCTGAAAAGATCCAGTCGTACAAGGAAACACCTCTGAATATCAAAATGAGGAGACCCGAGTAACATTTATGTTTTGTGTAACATTGTACTTGTTTGTCGGAAATATAACTTAACTTTGGCTTTTTTATCAAGTAATATATGACCATTTATCTAATGGAATATATTTGAACTTTGGGTTTTGCATCAAGTAATATATGACAATGATTTTGATAAAAGAAAAGCTGAATACCAACAATTTACAAATTGAAAATTGAATAGGTTTATTTTGGGCTAAAGTAAACAAATAGAAGGTCATATGGGGTAACAAAAATAGAACGTTTAATAATCTCATAGATTTACGGTGTACTTCCCGGGTTCATAGAAGGTCATATGGGGTAACAAAAATAGAATGTTTAATAATCTCATAGATTTAAGGTGTACTTCCCGGGTTCACTGTAAGATTTTTCTAACTGCTCCACCTTGTTTATCTTGAAACCTCTGATCCTCACTTCCTCGGGCAAGCCAGTGTCGTCTTTGTCAATACTTTCAATTGCCCACCCGTCATTTATGACAGAACCTCCCACTTTTACCTGAAGAACAGATAATCAAACAACAATTAACTTTGTATGCATCAAACATGTCAGCTCATGTTCGGATTGTCTTAAAACATATTTGCCAAAACGTTTAACGTACCTCTGCACCATCAACTGAATCAATAACAAGAGTTCCATCCAGTGAGAGATCTTCAATAAGAACATTACGACCCTTGATGACCAATGTAGATTTCTGAGAAACCGAGCTGTTTTCTCCACTCACTTTTCCTTTAACATCAGCGAATGTAACAGCCCACTTTGGACTCCACACAATACGCGGCCAAACCTCCACCTCTTGACCATTAAATACCTGTGTAACTGGATCATCTATCTTAACACCCGCCTGGAGACAAACATAACATACTGAAATTGATCAGAAATCATGGTTTCTAAGACGTAACTAAAAAAATTAGTATTAAGTATCTGAAGTTTGTGCTGACGTTTCTTAGAATCATGCTATTAGATCGATAAACTGCTGTTTCTCCTGAAGTAGCACTGTGATACGGATTTCCCTTGGGTACCTATAATAATCATTCACATAAAACAACTAGTCAATAAACATAATTAGCTTTTTGTTTTATTATATATAAATTAGTACAGTTTCATTATCGATTATAAAGATTATAGAAGTACCTTTGCAGCATCTTCAGGATTGTTCTTCACAGGTGCATATGCAAGCCATGGATCGGTCACCTAACAAATCAGTAGATAGTTAAAAACACATCAAATCGAAGTAATTTAGTGCTAGGCTAAAAGGGTCCAACTTTTTGAAAACTTGAATCACTTTACTTACTGTAAATCCAACCCTTGCTGATGGGGCCAATGTTTTTGGATAATCTTGCATCATACATTCTAGCCTAGTAGATGATTTGAATTCAGTTTTTGTTGCATCCTTGTATCTGTCGTTCAAATCACGCACTTAAATTAGTAACAGTGGAAAAGAGAAATTATTGGAGAAAAAAAGATAAGAAATACTAAGTAAAAAAAGTATTTACTTGGGATTAACAAACTCTTTTATAACGCCACCAGTTTTTGCAAGCTCGTCAATATAAGGACCAAGCTCAAGAATTAACTGCAGTAACATAAAATCATAAAAATCAAGATCATCTTTATGGAAATAACAGAACTCGAACAGAAATGATCATACTTGGTTAATGTTTCCAGGGTAAGGAGAATAGCCAGTTTCACAGTTAACGTCACCATCAGGATGACCCGTTGCTCTAAGCAGAGGATCAAGTTGGTTGTATTCCACGTTTATCACCATTTCCCTTCCTGAGATCAATATTCAGATTGCAATTATATAACTGCAAAACATAATGCGAATTTTAGTGTTAATATAAAACGTACCATCTGCATGAGTAAGCTTTGTAATGCCTCCAATAGCTTCTTTGGCTTTACGAGGAACAGCCAGAGAATTGACATGGTACTCTTTAGTCGCACTAACTCCTAAAGCTGCAGGTATTGCCTTGAATAATAGTCCATTCGTATCTTGGAAAAACATGACCCATCTGAGACCAGCCTCTTTCCTGGAAGTGATACAAATACAAAATCAATAAAAATACAAACCAATTGTATAAGAAAATATAGAGCACAAATACGCACTAACGTACCATTCTCTAAGAAGACCACTTGAATAAAGAAGCGAATGTACATCACCATGGCCATGAGGTTTTGTCTGGTAAGAAAACCGTAAAGGGTTTATAACAGAATAGGAATACAAATTTAAAGATACCTACTGTTCTAACTTAGAAACTTCACCTGTATTATGTATTTATTTTTTGGATCTACAGCAAGCCGGGCATCATTATCAGCCAAACAAGCAACTTTTTCCTGTTTCAAAAGTTTGACTTGTGTAGATTTCATCCCGAAGTAAGAATTTGACTCTAAGAGTTCTAATGTCCGGGCATGTGTATCATCTGAAGTCATGATCACAAAAGGTACGTCTCTTTGGCATTCACCTACAATCGAAAACAACCAGTGTCATTGCTTAGCTGACAATTTGACTAATTTTGACTTTTTATTGGTCCATATAAAAATATAAACAATAACCTTGAGTTTGTTTATAGCTAGCTTCTGATAAGCATAAGATGGACTCGATGTAGTGCTGTAAAAAACATGTTCCTGTAGTTGTCTCCATCGGAAGTGCCACCTGTAAATTGGAAGAAAGTTTTATCAAATTTTACTAAACTAATAAAACAAATTTCGAAAAATGTGGTATTAAGTATAAACCTTTATTCCGTTGTATCCCAGACGTTCCCCTAGCCCTCCTGCTACAAGAACAAATGCAGCATTTTGCACTTGCTTGACACCAGCTTCCTCATATTTGATAAAGGTCTCATCACCCAATGTCAGAACTTCACCTGATGGGACCTTGAAAAGTGTAGTTCAAAAGTCAAAATCCAAATAAAGTTCAAATTTAAGATGACTAAAAATAATCGTAACTTACAGAAGGTTTGAAGCCATCAAATGGATTATTTCCAGCCTTTGAATCTGCTAACAGTTCTTTTGCCGTCTTGATATATGACGCCAAACCACCAGGATAGCTTGAATTAAGAAGAGCAACCTACAAAGAACTAATAATCAGTTTCATCCAAAGACGCAAAACTGCATATTTGCTTAGAACTAAGCAATCCCAAACACCCTCTAGCAATCCCAAACATCAATCTTATGATCTAAAACGATAAAAAACTAAAGCTAATTTAACCAAAAAACTAGATGCATTGTGCTCTTTGGACTTGAAATAGAATAAATTGCTTATCTAACTAGCTCACTTTAAGTAGTTACATCTTCTAAAATAAGCACTTGAAAACAATCTGATAAGCAACTCCAAACACTCGTAACTATCCATCAATCTCTATTTGACCCTTAAATACTCAACTTATATAAGAAAACTCGTCATCGTATATTATAGTTAACAATCTTGATTAAATTCGATAGAGTACAATAACATTTACAAAATATTTTATTATAAAAAAACACTACTCGAACTTAGTACTCACAAGTACACGTAGTACCAACACACGTTCATTAAATTCGGTACAACATTAATAGATCTAGTTACCACTTCAATCTAATATCTCACAATTCTATACACACACATACATACAACAATGCACTTAAAAAGTAAAAACAATCAATTACAAGTACTAGGGGGTCCCATAGTGTCACATGACGGAATTTTGCTTCGTAGTTATACGATAATGGTTTTTACTTTTTCCTAAATGCACCCGGTTTAAAAAAGCCGCGACTACAAGTACTAATAACATAAAACATATTAATAAATCACCTGAGTAAAAAAACCATGTTTGAGATCATCATCAACACCAGGATCAGGCCAATCTTGAAACAAATGACCTTGTCCAATCTCCAACAACATCTTTGCAATCTCAACCTGTTACAAAAAACAGCATTAACAAACAAATGTCCTTGTTCTTGTTCTTAACTTCTTATCATAACATAAAAACAAAACCTGATCTGGAGTTAAAAGTGACATGTTTTTCTCAAGATTTAGTGAAGATGACATGTTCTTTTATTATGGATCTTGAGTTTAGTACGAGGTTTTTGTGTTGGTTAGTGTAATCCGACAGGAAAACGAGGATGATGACGA
The DNA here is from genome assembly GCA_030686995.1 of Artemisia argyi. Taxonomy (NCBI): domain Eukaryota; kingdom Viridiplantae; phylum Streptophyta; class Magnoliopsida; order Asterales; family Asteraceae; genus Artemisia; species Artemisia argyi. The sequence continues at coordinate 28,754,212 of CM060695.1, forward strand.
TGTGTTGTAACAGAATCTGGTGGTAAATCTTTTTATATGCCGGGTGTTGGCGTATGTGTCCGAACGGTATACAACCTTCGGACTTTGTTCCTGCCTCCGGTAATGAACCCTTCGGATAATCATCCATATGCCGGAGGGTTAAACATAACCATCGTATTATCCGAGGATCCCTCTTTTACACGAAGGACAATAGCATTAATTGCGGTCACGCCGCCATCCCAGATTTTCAGGGATTGTGTCACCCACGTAATCTGACACCTGCCTACTATGTACAGCGTAACACTGTTTGCTCCTTCCCGAGGTAGAGCAGGTAACAAGGTGAGGTAGTATAAATACCCCCACCTCATTTATGTCACTCAACTAACACACACACATTGCATTTACTCTTAACCACTCTTTTACCCTTCGTATCATACATACTTACTCTCACACCGGAGGTGGGTCCTGGGAATATCCCCGGGGCGAGCCTAACGTGTGCTTCTTGTGTGCAGGTCTCCGTGCTTATCCGAAGATCCTATACAAGAAGTACATCATCACAAGATTTTACTTTAACAAATTGGCGCCATCCGTGGGACCCGTTATTCATTCTACCTGAGAACGATGACTGGTCCTCCTCCCCCACCCTTCCATACCCCGCTTTCATCAGCCGGAGGGAGTGGAGTAAACACCAACCCGGACAACACAACCAACCCATTGAACGATTCCCCAAACCTTCAAGAGTTAATTCTTTGACAAATGGCATCCCTGACCGACCTGATTAGGAGGCATAACGCTCTAGGAGAAAATGTACTCAGGCCGATACGTTTAGATTTTGGGGACGGGGGAAATGAAGTCCGAAGAGAAAAGGTAGTCGAAGTGAATGAAGATTTAAGTAAACCCTTCAAGGAGGCATCACGGTCACCATTTACCAGCCGGATCGTGGAATTTGCCGGAGAGAAATATACAATGCCTTTAAACATGAAGTTTTACGATGGATCTACTGATCCGAATGATCATCTCATCCGGTTCACTAGGGCAGCAAACCAGGGGCAATGGCCGATGCCCACTTGGTGTCTAATGTTTCAACAAACCTTGGACGGAGCAGCTGGAGGGTGTCTAATGAGTTAAGGGAGCAGTTTTCCACCCGATTTGCCCTTCGGAGGAAATGTACGAAAGATCCAACGGAAATTACCAAGATTGTCAGAAGAGCCCACGAGTCGTTGGCGGACTTTAAGGAAAGATGGACCGACGAAGCCAGCTACATCAGCGGTGTTCCGGAAATCATGCGTATTTCGGCTTTCATGAATGCTCAGAAGTGCCCAACTTTGGCTAAGAAATTTTCGGACAGGGTACCTCGCACGGTGACAGAAATGTTTGCAAGGGTGGATGATTTCATCCGGGCAGAAGACGCATACCGGAGCACAGAGTTACCCCGGGGAGAAGGGTTCGAGGCAAACAGAAGGAGAGGTTTCAAAGATGACAAATACCGGAATGAAAGGAAGAATGAGCCTCGTCACAGAGATACGTATTACCCATATGTGGCCCCTAGAAAGGACTTGAACCGTAATGATTATTATCGATCAGATCGTAGACCGGTGGGAGCCTTCAGGGAAGGACAACAGCGTCCCGGACTGAACGCGCTCACAAAACCCCCAAGGGAGATTCTCGCCACAGAACGTCAGCTGAATTTACCGGCCCCCCGACCCACGGGCGGTAAACCCTCGCGTGAAAACATGGGTAAGTTCTGTGAGTATCATAAAGAAGCTGGCCACTTGACCAACCATTGTCGAGAGTTGAAGAAGCAACTAGAAGTGGCATTGGAGTCCGGTAGACTCGATCATTTGTTAAAAGAATGGAAACAGAGAGATACCGGAAGAGACAGAGAACCGGTGAGAAACTATGACAAAGGAAAAGACAAAGTGATTAACATGATAAGATGTTACGGAGGAGTAAAACGAAGAAGTTATGGCCATGAATAAGTATGGATGAAAGCTCCAATTATTTTCCCTCCTGTCATGACGGAGGATCTATCCGATGAGCCCCTCATTATTGAAGGGGACATAAGTGGGTATCTTGTTCGACGAATATATGTATACGAGGGGTCGGCGGTGAATGTTATGTACGAACATTGTTTCAACAACCTTAGAAGTGACATCAAGAACAGTCTCAAAGAAACCACCACTTCCCTCGTGGGTTTCTCCGGTGAGACAAGCAAACCGTTGGGGAAGATCGAGTTAGAGGTATGCTTCGGTGACCATGGCATGTACCGAAGAACGATGATGAGTTTCTGTGTAGTTAACTCCCCCTCACCGTACAATGTGATCTTGGGAAGAACAGGGTTGAAGGAAATAAGGGCCGTACCATCCACCATACACTCAATGATCAAATTTCCCACTCCCAAGGGAATAGCAACTTTAAGGACCCGTCCGTCAATAATATCCGAATGCCGAAGGTTAAAGGAAAAGCAAATGATCGAGGGACCTCGATTTGAAGAACCTCATGAAATAAAAGACGGAGGGGACATAACAGCAACAACCGAAGAAATCTTGGTTAACCCCGCTTATCCGGAGCAGTTGGTAACCATCGGAAAGAACTTTTCCAGAGAGGGTCGCAGAAACCTTATTGAACTATTAAGGAAAAACAAAGACGTGTTCGCATGGCAGCCATCGGATATGACGGGAGTTCCCAGATGGCTGATAAAGCATCGGCTAAACGTCAATATGGCAGACACACCGGTAGCACAAAAGAAGCGAAGTCTCTCGGCAGAGAAGAATCAAGTGGTGATGAAGGAAGTGGAGGAATGGTTGAGGGCAGGAATAGTCAGACCCGTCAAATATCCGACATGGATCTCAAATCCGGTTCTAGTAAAAAAAGTGTGACGGAAGTTGGAGGATGTGCATCGACTTCAAAAACCTCAATTCCTCATGTCCGAAAGATTATTATCCATTACCGGAGATTGATTGGAAGATAGAGTCGGTGGTAGGCTATATATACAAATGTTTCCTAGATGCCTACAAAGGATATCACCAAGTTCAGATGGCCGAAGAAGATGAAGAGAAAACAGCGTTTTACACAGAGCAGGGCACGTACTGCTATACCAATATGCCCTTCGGTCTAAAGAATGCTGGAGCAACTTACCAACGGTTAGTAGACTCGGCTTTCCAAAGTCAAATAGGAAGAAATCTGGAGGCTTACGTAGATGACATGGTGGTCAAAAGCAAAACTGAGAAAGAAATGTTGGCAGACATCTCTGAAACCTTTTATAACCTCCGGCAAATAAACATGAAGCTAAATCCGAAAAAATGTTCCTTCGGTGTGGAAGAAGGGAAGTTCCTAGGCTACATCGTAACATCTGAAGGGATCCGAGCCAACCCAAGGAAAGCCACGGCATTTGCTGAGATGAAGTCTCCGTCCACTTTGAAGGAAATGCAAAGCCTAAGTGGAAAGTTAGCAGCTTTGAACCGTTTTCTGGCCAGATCCGCAGAAAAGTCTCTCCCATTCTTTGAGACTTTGAAAAACATCACAAAGGAAAACAAGGATGAATACAAATGGACGGAGGCGGCAGAAGAAGCATTTCAATTACTGAAGCAATTAATCTTGAAGCTCCCATTATTAACCACCCCCAAGCCAAAAGAAATCCTGTATATTTACCTAGCGGCTTCTGGTCAAGCAATAAGTGCCGTTCTCTTAACTGAGAGGGTTGGAAGACAATTACCGATTCATTATGTCAGCCGGACACTGCAGGAGGCCGAAAGGAATTACTTGCCTATCGAAAAGTTGGCTTTGTCACTCCTGCACGCATCTCGACGACTGAGGAGATACTTCGAAGCACACCCAATCAGAGTCATAACTGATCAACCCATAAAACAGATTTTAAATAAAGCCGAAGCATCAGGAAGACTGACGAAGTATGCCGTGGAGTTGGGGGCATACGACATAACGTACATTCCGAAGAGCTCTGTTAAGGGGCAAGTGCTCGCTGATTTCATCTCGGAAATATCAGTCGACCTTAAGGAAAAGAATGGTAGATCACTAGCAAAAGAAGTATGTGAAGTATCAAGCTCGGACGAATGGATTTTGTATACGGACGGAGCCTCAAGCACGAAGGGTTCAGGGGCAGGGCTAGTCCTAATCGGTCCTGACCAGGTAGAACATACCTATGCTCTCCGTCTAAACTTCATAAGCACCAATAACGAAGCTGAATACGAAGCACTTCTCGCCGGCCTACGAATAGCGAGAAAAATGAATGTGGAATCTCTGGATGTCAGAGTAGATTCCAAGTTAGTGGCAAGTCAAATAAACGGAGAATTTGTGGCATCCAAGGAAAGTATGATACGGTATTTAGCAAAAACAAGAGAGCACATCGGACTGTTCAGAAAGTTCAGAATCCGTAATATCCCGAGATCGCAGAATCAAAAGGCTGATGTATTAAGCAAGCTGGCTTCCGTAGCCTTCAACCATCTCACCAAAGAAGTTCTAGTCGAAGTACTGGAGAAGCCTTCCACATCGGAAGAAGAAGTTAAAGCTATTGTGGAAGAGGAGAGCGACAATTGGATGACACCAATTGTCAGATGCTTGCAAAACGGCATCTGGCCAGAAGACCCTAACGAAGCAAGAACTCTTCGGATGAAAATTCCCCACTATGTTATGGAGGGGGACGTGCTGCTCAAGAAGACATACCTAGGTCCGATGGCACGCTGTGTAGGACCCCTACAAGCAAACTATATCATCCGAGAGGTCCACGAGGGTGCTTGTGGCATGCACTCCGGTCCAAGAGCAGTTGTTGCGAAGCTCATCCGTCAGGGATACTACTGGCCAACCATGCACAAAGACGCTCGTGAAGAAATAAACAAATGTGACTCTCGTCAAATTCACTCCCCGGTACCGAAGTTGCCAAAAACTACGTTGACTTCCATCATAGCTCCATGGCCCTTCTATGAATGGGGGATGGATATACTTGGTCCACTAATAGAAGCCCCTGGGAAAGTGAAGTTTGTAATTGTGGCGATAGATTACTTCACTAAGTGGATTGAAGCAAAACCTTTATCAAAGACGACGGGTAAGGAGGTTAAGAAGTTCGTCTGGGACAACATAGTCTGTCGATTCGGACTATCAAGTATTGAACCATCGGTCTACAACCAATACTCCAATACTGGGGGGGACATGTTGGCGTATGTGTCCGAACGGTATACAACCTTCGGACTTTGTTCCTGCCTCCGGTAATGAACCCTTCGGATAATCATCCATATGCCAGAGGGTTAAACATAACCATCGTATTATCCGAGGATCCCTCTTTTACACGAAGGACAATAGCATTAATTGCGGTCACGCCGCCATCCCAGATTTCCAGGGATTGTGTCACCCACGTAATCTGACACCTACCTACTATGTACAGCGTAACACTGTTTGCTCCTTCCCGAGGTAGAGCAGGTAACAAGGTGAGGTAGTATAAATACCCCCACCTCATTTATGTCACACAACTAACACACACACATTGCATTTACTCTTAACCACTCTTATACCCTTCGTATCATACATACTTACTCTCACACCGGAGGTGGGTCCTGGGAATATCCCCGGGGCGAGCCTAACGTGTGCTTCTTGTGTGCAGGTCTCCGTGCTTATCCGAAGATCCTATACAAGAAGTACATCATCACAAGATTTTACTTTAACACCGGGTAAAATGTTTGCTTTTATACTTTTTATATTAAATGTTTTATATTTAAGAAATGTTTATTTTTGTACGTGATTTATTAAATTTTTTACTTTTTTTTTGAAAGGCTAAGAATTTATTAATTTTTTTTACTTAATTGGATTGTGATGAATGATAAGTTATGTTCTAATAAACCCGTTTATTTAGAGAGATTTTAATAAAAAGCTAATTGTGTTAAGTGGTTTTAGTGTTACTAGCTATTTTAGGTAAATGCGATTTGATAAAAACTGATGTGATTTTATATTAAGCTCAGATATGAGTAAGAAACTGTGAAATACACATTCATTTGAGTTCCTCCTTGTTTGGGTCCCACTCCCAAGTGAGTGGGCAGATGTCGAAGAGAAGTCGCACTTTGCCCGTATCTAGGGTCAACGTCTCCAACGAGGTTTGGGCCAGCGCCCCGGACCAAACAGTATATTTGAGTGCTCCAAATGAGTTACCCGTTTTTTCACCAAAACCAACCGACGCAATTATTTGCGAACAGTTCTGACTGTTGGGATCCAACCGTTTTTTAACACTCAACTGTTTATTAACATGTTTTTGGTCTCATTTGACATTTACGAAAAACACACAGTTCTCTTTGTTTTGCTATGTCTTATGTGCCTAGAAACATAAGAAATTCGTGTAACTTAGGCAATAGGGGTCAAACTACTTTATTTTGAAAAGTGGAGTATACACGAATTAGGGTCTGTTTACTTTTTTATGTTAGCTAAAGGTCATGTGGGTGAGTGGGTCCCCCTTTCAATTAGAACGTCTATATGGGAACAAGTAAGGTTTTATAATCCTTTAAGACACAGACTTTCTAACAAAATATAGTGGACCCCATCAAATTAAAAATATTAATATATGTCAATGGTCCCACTCCTGTTAGTAGACATAGGTTCCAAAAGAAAAAGAAACGGGCCCTTAGTCAAATATCTAAGATTATCATCACACCGGCACACCCCATCCCCAATTTCTAACAAGATTGTGGGTATGTCTAACAAAAATAGCCGTAAAATTTTCTTTATAAAAATGTTTGGAAAGGTAGTTGTACGCCATAATTGTTGGTATACCCTCGAGCAAATGTATGTCTGTTTAATAATTTCTTCTTGTATCTCGTTCTGACGAGATTGAGTATCTTTATTGTTGTTGTATTTTGATTTCCGTTTCAGTTGACAACTAGTAAAGTAAAAATGTTAGTCTTTTCTTGTAGATTGACACACATGTAAGAGAAAAAATAAGAAGATTTAGCATTCTTCTTAGTAAAATAGTTTCAAAGTAATTTTGAAGACTTCTAGTTGCATAAAGCATTGATTTTGCTCTAGAGTATATTCCTATAGATTAAACCGAAGGCTCCGGTACTTTGATGTGACATTAATTTTCTTATAATAAATTTAAAAGTATTAATGATGATATATATTCGTGTATGTTCTTATTAAGAATATCGAATTAAAGTTATACTTAGCAGATTTTCTATTTTAGTTTTGATATAGTTTGCCAAAAATTATATTTTACACAAAATTATATCTATTACGTTATAGCTAATTATTCTTCAAAAAAGAAATGATTTACATAACCTTACAGCTAATTATTCTTCAAAAAGGAAATGATTTGTATATCATCACAAACTTTAAACTGCAAATATTGTTTTACATAACGTTGGTGGTAATAGTGACCAACATTATAACCGCCAAGTTAGCTTTTCAACACCAACATCCAACTTCACAACACAAACATACTCCATTTAAACACAAGGCAAATACACCATACAAAAACCAACATCACATGCGTTCTTGGCAAAGACCGACTTCTCAATTTTTCGATCAAAGACTCGTCGTGTGAGGGTGTTGTTAGAAAGGGAAGACGCGTGATATAAGGGGAAGATGCGTCTTCTTTACCTTATTACGACTAGTCTATCTAATAATTTATGCATTTTAATTCATTAGCATAAAATGTGACATACATATTGGCGTATGATCCCAATGATTAAATTGTATATGCATATAATGTGTGAATGTTGTGCTATTTCATGTGACAACAAAACACAATTATTAGCTACATGGATCATGTTTTAGATAATATTATTCTCAAATATATTTACCTTTTTGATAGATGTTTTGACCCATATTAACCTCACGGTTATCTAAAACACGTTTAGATCCGTATCATTCTTTTTCTACATGTTTTGACCCATATTAACCTCACGCAGGTTTGCTATCTGCTTGCTCAGCCAGTAAAAAACTGATTCACCTTAGTTGGGTTTGTGTGGCATATGCAGACATCGAACTCAAGTACTTGACATATACACAAGTTGTGCATCTGTGCACTTATCCTTGAAATACTTAAGTGTGTATCTGTGCGCTTACCTGTTTGACCCGTTTAACTTAATTCCACTAGCTCTTTGACCTGTTTCATTTAATTCACTAGAAATTTTACTCATTTTTCTTCAGTACTTTTTGGCAAGTTTCATTGTATTTCACTATGAATATACCCGTACAACCCCCTTTGTTTTTGCATTACTGTTTTGACCCATTTTCGACCTTTAAAAATTAAAAACTATTGTAAATCAGAAAAACACAAATGTTTCTCGTCAACTCGGAACTCAATCAACCTGTACCTAAATTATCAGACTTGGGTTCTTGCGTCTGCCTTGGCGTCTTTCATAAGTGTGACTTACTGTTTAGTGAATATTAATGGTCAGATGGGACAAGTCACCGAGCAGAAATAGAAATAACTAACTGGGAGCGTCGCATATGTCACGTGCCAGAAACTGCGTTTTACAAATGCTCATGAAAACCAACAGAAAACATTGGAAAACTGATTTCAGTCTTCTAAAACCATTGACATGGCTCGTTGTTCTTCTGTAACCCAACTGAGCACTCCCCAATTTCCAACATGTAACCAACTAAAAAAAGATTGAAATTATTATAAAACTGAGATGAAACTGCGCAATGAAGTTTTGAGAGAAGCACCAAGCAAAATATAGTTTTGAGATGACTCGTCCGATGCAATTTTTAGACATACGATAAAAGATGCCATAAAATTAAAAAAACTAATCAAACTTGATTCTTAAGAGCTAACTTAAGTAGCAAACTGGAATCATATTTTTTATGTAATTTCTCATGGGTTCTCGAATGAGATACCAACCTCAAGAGTCAAGATACACGATTGAAGCTAATGAGTTATATAGTCAAATATATTTGGTATCCCATACATAATTAGATAATTTTGTAAATAGTTAGTAAAGTACTAACAATACATAATAAAGCAAGCAAGAATTTGGAAATTAGTCACTATAAGTGAAGCATGATAGTAGTGATCGATATATATATTAGTGTTTATTACTGGAAGGTTCTGCAGCACATGGCTCGTTGTTCTTCTGTTGTGCCAAATGCTCCTTGTACATTTCATTAAAAAACTTCAAATTTGGCTCATATGCATGACACCGCCGAGCCAATACATTAGCCCGCCGGTCCAGTGCATCAGCATGCCGTCCCAATGCATTACACTGATGTGCCAATGCTCGAGTCAGCCGTTCCAATGCATGAGCCTGCCGTCTTAAAGCATCAGCCCCTTCCAGTTCAACAACCTGTTTTCCCGATTTCCACGCCTGCTTATCCATTTCCAAACCCCGTGCTATTAAATCATCCCACTGTGGATTTAATGCAGCATGCTGCTTCACAAGATCACGCTGCTGTTTCAGAACATCAACCAGCTGCTTATTGTCATCAGTAGACCTCTTATGTGCATCAAGATACCGTGACCATTCATGCTCCTTAAAATCAATAAAACCCTGTTCAGTGAATGGAAAGTATCTAGTGGATGATGCCTGCATGAATGATAATAATTTCAAACAGTTATTGAAACCAGCTTCTTTATGACAATAAACCTAAAAAGAACTCAAGATAATTATTTTTTTTAGAAAACGGTCAATTACTTTGTGGTGAGCAGCAACGCAAAGGCGAGACACATAAAGAAGGACAACATCCTTGTATGCGCATACGGTGTTGCACTGAGGGCACTGTTGATAAAAGATCATAAAGACAAACAGTGATTAATTATGTCATGTGAGCACGTGAACCTCCCAAAAAGGGGGAGGGATTTACCTGGTTTTTGTATTTGTGTAATGGCGGCGAAGTCAAACTCCATGGATTAGTTGGCCAAAAAGGTAAGAAACTATGGTTAACAAAAATACAAAAATAAAGGACATACCTTCACTAGAGGAACTTTGAAGAAGCCATTTCTTTATACAAGACAATCCATACAAATGCCCACAAGGAAGACAACTAAACACGAAGATAGAAGGGTGAAGTGTAAGCTTAGAGCAGACGTTGTGGTAACACCATAATCGTCAAAAGTAGGTGTCACGTGATCAGCATATATAACACATCAAAATAGAAAAATACCGAACCACATTTTACGCCCCACTCATAACACTGGGACTCACTAAAACACCCACATCTACACCCATACAAGTCTGTAAATAAATAAATACACGCTATACGGTGTGGTCACGTGCGTTAATGTTGACAACACCAGACAGTTGATACGGTATGGCCACGTGCATTAACGTCGACAACACCAGACGCTCTTAACCTAAACTAGATATGAAAAACATGTATGCTTGATTGTAATCCAACAAGAATTAAGACTTTAAATTGTCCTTATATTTCTCTTTCTATACATATGCGGACTAAAGTGACCCGTCAACCAAGAGGTCGTTGATTCAACCAAGGGCGTACACCGCATGGATTTTTCTCAAGTAATGTTAAACTGTCTAGAATCCTCTTAACTGCACCTTATTTAAAAATATTTGTGTTACAAACTTATGGTACTAATTACTAAACCAACTACCCCGGGTTCTACTTTACTTTACTAGTCCAAATAGGGCTGTAATTAAGCTAAGCCGAGCTCGAGTTTGACAGAGCTCACAAATCATTAGGCAGGCTTGAGCTCGGCTCGATTGCTCAACGGGCTTTAATCATCCAAGCTTGCGCTCGGCTCAAGTAATATTCGGATAAGGCTCGAGCTCGGCTCGAAAAGCTCAAATTTTTACTTAAATATTGTATTTGATAGCCAAATTCATCAATAAGGTCAATAAAATACGCAATGAACTTAAGAGCAAAGAGCTTAATTATACAATACATTCAGGAACATTAGGGTTTGAAAACTCCTTCCACCATAAATATTCAATTATATACCGATATTCACATGGCTGTTTATATAATTATGTATGATTAAAATATTTATGTACATGGGCTTGAAAAGCTCGAAAAAAGCTCAAGCTCAAGCTATTGAAAGCTCGAGCTCGGCTCATTATGTGTTTCGAGCTAGTTTATTTGACTTGGGGTCGAGCCAGATAAAAGCTCGACTCGATCAAGTCAAGCTCAAGCTCGAACTCGAGTTGCTTGATAAAAGCTTGCTTGTTTGCATCCCTAGGTCTAAACACAAATAAAATAAAAGTTAAATTGTTAATGAAGATTAGTTGATATGATACCAGATTTGATGGTGCCCTTTACTAGTACAAGCTTCATAACAAATGAGACAAAAATCCAGTTGACATTTATTCATAGGATTATTAAGATCAGCATCGATCACCTTTATCCCATGCATGGTTTTACCATCGTTAGCCATCCATCTTAAAACCCTTGGTGTAATCTCCTCCAATTCTTCCACTTCATCTTCATCAATTTCAGTAACCTCTTCTTCTTCTTTTACATATTCTGATTTCATAACTTCATCCATCAATGTAAACAATAATACGATCTTATAATACGACTACTCAACTAGGGATGGAATATGGATTAGCTGGATGATATAAGCCTAAGCATTGGGCTACCTCAGGCCCAATATATACTACTTTAGAGATTATCTGTGTGAATGGTAATTATTATTTAATTAACGTGTTTATTAATGTTTAGTCCACTCAAAATTATTTTACTAGTATTCGGTTAATCTTAAGAAGCCTTTTAGTATTCGGTAAAATCTTTTACAACTAACATGTTGATAAGCTAATCGGTTACTCTTAAGAAGCCTTTTAGTATTCGGTAAAATATTTTACAACTGACATGTTGATAAGCTAAACTAAACGCTGCATTAACCAATTACATCTCTCTAAAAATAAAATCTTTAACTTTCAGCTTATAATATAATAAGTTGCAACTCTATCTCCGGTTCCAGATTCAACCAATTTCGCCAAACACAAACACACCCTTAATTTGAGTCATTCAACTCACATGAAACAAATTATTTATAACAATTAGTGAAAGGTTTATATATTTTTTTAGTACCAAATTTGCTGTGTTATGATGCATCTATCCTTTTCTCGTATTAAATATAATCTAAAAACTTTTTTATGTTATACACAACAAAGAAAGATATGAGAGCTAATTAAGCAAAACAAAGCATGTGAAAAAACCCCAATTGGTGTGGGAGGATGCAAGGTATCTCTTTCACCACTATACTCTCTACCCCTTAAAAATTTGCTGCAGATAGAGCAAACAACATCTAATGTTTGTGCAACAGGTTGCATCACTAATAAGCAAGAGAACCAAGTCCGCTTTTGGCCTAGAAAAATCACATACTAACAAAGTACTCCCTTGGACCAAATTAAAGATGTTAGTTTCATCATACATGACCTCAATGAGTCTCAAAGATGTCACCATAACTATGAAGTGTCATAACCAAAAGGATGGATTGGCATAAATAATAAGATGCATCAAGCATCGATTTTGAATACTTCCAGAAATCATCCCGCACAAATTACTAAAATCAATTAAACACAAAAACAATAAATAAGCATTGATCTCTAAAGCAGGTCCTGAAAAACAAGTGAAGTTCATACAATAGTATGCAATTCAATGACATCTTGAGCCCAATGACATCAAACTTGGAACTCTCTTAATCAGCTTAAAAATCAAAATGGAGATTGAAGTAAATATAATTAGACTGTATATATAGTGATAATTAAAAGACGTGGCAGTGAAGAAAGTTGTCACCACCACAAGCATCTGTAGATCAAAAGATAGTAAACCATAAGATCTATAAATAACGAGTCTCTCAAACACACGAAATATGAGAAAGACGTATGCTTTTGACAACTGATAATCTCCAAATCTTTACTAGATTAAGCACGTATGCGTATTAAGATGTAGACTTTACCGGGTTCTTTATGTTGAGTTGCTTATATGTGGGATCAAATATGTGAGAAGCATCAAACTAATTTACAATCGCACAAAGCTTTCATACAAAGAAATAACGACGAAATTCAAGGGTACTCATACCAGTTACTAGATTTATAAGAAAGTAACATATAGAAACAAACATATATAATAAGTATTAGGTGTTTTTACTAACTTCCGACCTTCTCAAAACACATGAATCAAATACGCGACAAGATGTGAGTATGTCTAACTAGAACACTAAAAAACATTATAGATAATTCATAGAAAAACATATTGGCTAACCAAAAGCTTGACTTTCACGTATCAAACAAAGCTGCTAAAGACGTATAAAAGAAAGGAAGATGATATATTACTAGAAATCACCTTACGTTTATTGTTTGGCTCCCTCTTTCTCTTGAGTCTTCTGCAAACATGGGGAGATACAAAACTCTGCACGTATATAGGGGAACAAATATCCACATTCTTAAATCTTAACTGAATCATATCGTGACTAGTAAAGAAACCCATGTGCGGAATGCAGTCATCCTTGAGCTGTTCTAAGGTGTGTATAGCATCATTAGCCCTCTGATCAGGAGGAATATAACAATACGCCGGCACGAGAGTCCAAGACTTTCAATTTGTAGCTTTTCATGACCCATATAGGATAATTAAAAAGGTACGGATGACATATGCATAGACATTCATCGATAATTCCAAGGTTGCAAAAACGATTTAGCCTATAATCAGCATCGTAATGATCAGGTTGGGGGATTTCTTTAAATTCCTCTGTGGATAAATGAAAAGAAATAATCAGAACCTTGGAGGTACGTTTAAAGTCTATAGATTCTTGCATTAACCAGTGAATGGCCCCATTATACAAGGTACCAAGTTGAATCTGGCCAATGATATACTGATACTGATCTATCTTTCCAAGAGATCTCCAAACATTTGTTTTCAGACTAAATACATGAAAACCCTTACAATCGCCTAGTACAACCTTGTAATCATCTGAAGATGAATCATAACCAAAACCCATATAAGGATGAAAGGTTCGAAAACTGCTAATCTTGGGATCTGGGAGTAATTTGAACTGTCTAGTAGAGGGATTAACTACTAAAATTTGAACACTTTTAGAAGCAGCGATGCATACGAGGCCATTAGAAGAACCAACAATATAGTATGCATTGAGTGAGGTACGATAGTTAACGTTACGAAGGTCAAGGTAAGAATCAAGCTTAGACGACATATAGATCCTCCTAAGGTTGAAGTTATTGTTATTGCGATCACTCTCGTACCTATATCTCAAATGAGCATTAACGAAACGGTTGCTGGAGATGAAGGAACGCCATGATTTGCAGACGTTTTTGCCGCGGATGAGATCCTTCACATCCAATCTTACAAGTATACTCTCAAGCATGTCGGGAACAACATTTTTCACTGAAAGAACCATACCTAACTAGTATCAATATGCCTTTTTTATATTATCCCTACCACAAATGGTTAATAAAAATTAATCGTTCTGAATAATTAACAAACAAATCAGATGAACAATAGCTAGCCATTTGTACCTTGGTTTACGATGACGGCGACAGACTTTACTCTTTGTTTTGAAATGATATTCTCTCTACTCAAAGGTTTCATCTAAACCATAAATTTTTATTTTTCATAATGGACTTAAGCGTGGCTTCTCCTTTTCTCATAACGGCGGGAAAAAACCCATGAACAATTAAGAGTTAGTACAATTTTGGTCAAAGTTTGCCAAATATCGAAACCACTTTCGGCGGGGACATGTCTCCGCCGAAAAGTTGTATTGAAAATTTAGTAAACGGTCAACGCGTTTGTGTGCCAGCTCAGCATCATATTTTTCGTTTAGCGACTTTCGGCGGGGACAGGGACGTCCCGCCGAAAGCCTCATCGCCCGTCCTACTGATTGTTGTAGTGAAAGCATTTATTCTTATTGTTCTTCTTATACATTTGTTATTATAATTAGTACTATTATTATTAGGGAAATGCTAACAAGAGCTCTAAGAGTTGTGGACTTGTGGTTAACACCACAAACTTCACTTTTTTTGTTTCAAAATAGTGCTAACATTAAGACATGACTAAAAACATTTGTCACATTTTTGCTTATAGAGGCAATGAATTACAAATGTGTTTGAGAAATAATATGAGCTAGTAACTAATTCATGATGTGTTTGAACAACACATTATTTTTTGAATAAAAAGAGAAAAATTTGTTGTTAGCGACAATCATAAGGTTGTTAGCAAAAACCCTTATTATTATTACTACTCTTATTATTACAATAAAACTCATCATTATTTAATCATAAATAACAATAACAACTAACAATATATTATACACCTATTTTTACGTTTAGCTCATTTATCTTAAGCTAAATATAAAGTCACAAAATAGTCAGTCAAAGCCACCAAAGCAGTCACAGAAACCCGAGTCAGATAGTTTTAGGTACAGGTTGAACAAGTCACAAAAACATTCAACTTTAAAGGTCTGTAGCTTCTAATGAGCCTGACATGAATCAAAACGTGCCAAAAAGAACTGAATAAAAATGAAATGGGTGAAAAAGTGTCGTGAATTGTACTTAAATGGGTGAAGTTTTGGTGTACAAACACCACCTATAGCAAGACAAAAGCAATCGAATGCAATATTGGTTATGTACTCTGACCGCGTGCCTTAATATATGTAACAACAAGACCAAGGGATGAACATTTGTAGTGCAAGAAACTTGGTCGAGCAGTTGACAAGTTTCAAGCCATTTACAACACCAACTACGTAGTTATCAATATTAAATATGCAACTTCATTTTCAGTTTAATTCAGAGATGTCCGGGCATGGCTACTAAATATTATGTTTTAAAAGCTGAGATACAAGCAGCAGCTCCATTTACTGACAAGGATAAGCTTACGGGCTGTTTGTTTAGGTTTTTATATGTGGGAATACAGGCTATATTTCATATGTCTATTGTTTTTTGGCTCGTTAAAATTATTGCATCTTTAAATCATAAATAGGCTCATAAGCCACAAACACGAGCCAAAATCATATAACCTCAGAAGCCATACATAAGATTAAACAAACATGTCTGTGTGGCGGTGGGTTCAAACCTTGTGGATTAGTCGGCCAAAAGGTCGGAAATCATGGTTACCAAAAAAAAAAAAAAAAAAAAAAAAATCAAACAAACACCTTCTATAAAGTAATACTACATTTCTGAAAAAAAATTGTTTCAAAAGCTTAACACAAGTTTTAGAACCAAGGAAGGATCACCTGATTCATACCAATGATCAATATTAGTGTAACCTTCAAGAAAAGATATCATAAGTAAAAAATTGTGAAGCTTAAAAGCATTTAGCATCAACATTAATCTTTATATTTGCAGAAGTATAGTAATAGATTCAAATCAGAAAAGTACTTATAAAGTAATACTCCGTATTGCTTCACAGGATGAGTTGGTTAAATGAATGTGAGAGTGACAGTCCATATGAGTTATTTTATAGTAATTGCAAAAAATCACGTAGTTATGATCTGAAATATCTTTCAAACATAAGGGACTTAAGGTGATAAAAAAAATCAAGGCAAATAGATAACTCTCATACTGGATGAAGCTCAAAATAAAGATTGTTACTTCATCTTAAAAACTTCAACCTATGAACAAATTTCCGGAAACACCCTCAGATTAAATGGCATCAACTATCCACAAAAGCTAGATTATTAGGGATTTGAACCAAAGTTGCAACTATTGTAGGTAGGGAATGTGGGGAGAGTTGTAGATGTGACAAGATGGGTGGGTGAGGTCAAACGGGTAAAAAAAATCAATATAGTTCAAAACAACTATGGTCAAGTCAAAAATTAATAATGTGTTGAAATGTAGTTTTAAAAACAATATTGTTGAAACTGTTAATACGGAGTATAATTTTTCGTAAAAATGATTTATAAGGTTTCCTTGAATACACTTTGGGTGACTTTCGACCCGCTTAGGCCGTTCAACCTGTTTCACTTTTAGCTCAGTTATCAAAAGTAACACATTTGACCCATTAAAGGGAAAGTGAAAAACAAAATTTTGACCTGTTTGTCCAGGTCAAAATTGCTACCTCTGAGATGGTAACTACATGGCTATACCTTTACCCTTGGCAAAAATCTTTTGTAAAATCAATTATGATCTTTATCAGATAGTACCTTACCGTGAAAACAATTAACTGGTCAAACTAAACATTTATTTTTACCATCATTAAGGTAGCAATTGTTACCTTAATGTTCAAAACTGTCCTATAAATAATATGGTTTTTATCATAGTTAGGCCTAAAATTAAAGTAAGAACAAATAACGCACCTTATCATCTCAGTTGAAATAGGCTTTTGCCTACCAACAACTCTTTATACATTACACAATTCTAGCATTACCTATCCCTAAATACATTATCATTATTATAAAACATATTATTTTAGTTAACTAGCAGACTAAAACCTCATTAACTGCATATAAGTACACATAAATACCACAATAGCTAACTATAAAAACTATTGGCATCAACATTAATTTCAAATATACCCAAAATACAACCATTGAATGCATTGCGTACAATGCTTTTAAATCATCATTTGGGTAAATATGAAATTTTCATAATTTTGTTGGGTAGATATGAAAATGCCCCTTTTTAAAAAGTGACACGCAACCTGATCGGATTAAAAATTGGTTTATTGGGTTCGGGTGAAAATCGGGTCAGGTTAATTCGGGTCAGATGGTTCGGGTTATCGGGTACAAACATTAACCAAGGCTGGAGCAGTTGACCATTGATATATTTTCGTTTAAATTAGAAAAGTCACTATTACTTCTTTCAAAACAATATCAGTCAACATCCAATTTCTAGTAAAACTTTCAATTCACACCAATGTGATGTACTGATGTAATATGCATTACTAATCTAAAAGTTTTAATTATTAGTCAAAACTTAAAATAGTCAACATACATTACTGATGTAATATTGCATCCAAGACTTAAAATAGTCAACATCCAATTATGTATATTACTAGTATGCATTACTGATGTAACAATGTATGCATATCTTTTATAAACGATGCATAAAACAAATACTGAACACTTTTGGATAATTATAAAAAAATAATAATAAAAAAAAAATGCTACAGTAACACAATGCATGTAACAATGCATGTATATCTTTTACTCGCAACTCTCCAACTAAATGACAGCAACTAAAAGAGATGAGCACACAATATCTTTTATAGATTACAAATTGTTTTAATACATCTGTATTACCTAACCAAGCAAAATATTACACTTAATCAAAACTCAAAAATTGACAAGTCAATAAATTAAATGTATATTGTTAACTAAAATAACTAAAACAAAAAACATTGTTATTTAATTATTAAGATATAAAATTTGTCATGTTTCACCATAATATTGTATTCATGATCCATACAAGCAAACCACAAGCTTCACTACAACAATTAATCTACAAGAAATGGCAGCTAATGAATCAAACCCTACCCTGAAAACGAACAACGAAACCACCACATGTCCAGTGCGTCCTTTCGCCAACTTCCTTCCTTCTATTTGGGGTGATCGTTTCCTATCATTTTCTTTTGACAAATCAGTAAGCATTCATGTTAGTCAGAGAACTATAACGATCAAATGATGTTTTTTTTTAAAGAATGTTGTAACAAATTACGTGTTTACGTGTATAGGAGTTAAAGGCTTTAGGTAAAGCCATAGAGGAACCAAAAGAAGATGTGAGAAGGTTGATACTCAACACAGCCATGGATCCAAATGAAAAATTGAAACTAATTTATTCTGTGTACCGTCTTGGTTTGACATATCTTTTTGCTGAAGAGATTGATGATCAAGTCGACAAAATTTTCAAGGAGGTTAACACGGATGAGTATGCAGAACCTGATCTCTTTACAGTTTCAACTAATTTCCAAGTTTTTAGATTACATGGTTATAAACGTTCATGTGGTATGCCACTCTTAAATATTAATTTAAAAAGTATTCACGTCATCTTCTTAATTATAAATGTTATTCTTACTTGACATGTAATTACTTATTTCTATGATTTGGCAGACGTGTTTGACAAGTTCAAGGATTCTAGATCTGGTCAATTCATGGCAAATATTACAACAGATATGAGGGCTATCTTGAGCTTCTATGAATCAACACAGCTGAGAATTAGAGGAGAATATATTTTAGACGAAGCTTCAGAATTCACGGAATCACAACTTAAGGGTGTAGTGGACACTCTAGAAGAAAAACTTGCACGGAAGGTGAAACATGCGTTGATAAGCCCTTTTCATCGAGGGTTGCAAATGGTAGAGGCAAGGCTATATTTCTCCAACTATGAAGAAGAATTTTGGATGTATAACTCTTTACAAAACCTTGCAAAAGCACATTTCAGATACTTGCAACTACTCCAGAAGGAGGAACTTCACAATATGACAAAGTAAGTTATAAATTCACTGAATATAAGGACATTGTTTTACAGAAAGAAGTATTGTTTCCATCTTATTAACGACATACAATCAAAATGTAATTTTTTGTAGTATCTCAACATCCCAAGTATATATCTAGTTAAGCATAGATCTCGAGATACAATTATATAAATCTTGGAATCTTTCTTCTACTCAGATAATATATATTCACATCCTACATGGATAGTAAAGCATCACCAACTTGTCAACCTTTAAACTACTTAATTAGTGTAAAAATGGTATCAAAACTACTAACACAATGTATAATCACTCAACCAACCACCCCTTAGTGAACTTTTATTATAACAATATACACAAGAAGACTTGTCCCCAACACGGATTCAAACCAAGAACAATACAACTGAAAACTAGTAGTCCCTCTATTAGGTGCTACTTACAAAACTCATTCACTAAACCAAACCCAGTAAATCAAACTGTATCAAAGATATAAACCCACAATCAAGAAGATCTTGATGTATAACTAAACCAAACTACTACTAAACCCAGATGTTAAACAATAGTTGAGAGATAAAGACTGCGTGAGAGATCAGAGAACGAATGAGCAAAGATAATGAAACCCTAGCTTCATCTCAATCTTTATATAGCCCAATGTTACACATAAGTCCTTGCACATACAAAACTAACAACACTAACAACACTAACACCAAAGTTAAGTATTAGTAAAATAAGACTAAGAAACTTTTCATATTAAACCCTCAAGTTTAATAAGTTTGACATAAGATATTTTCCAATACCCTCCCTCAAACTTATTAGACAAACAAGTTTAACATTCCAAGCTTTTTAACCAAAACAGAGTGCTGTGCAGAACCAAGAGCCTTAGTGAAAATGTCAGCAATTTGACTTTTAGAGTCAACATGCACATTTTTTATAAGACCAGAAGCAACCTTTTCTCTAACCAAGTGAACATCAATATCAAAAAGTTTAGTTTTCTCATGCATCACAGGATTAGCAGCAATTTGAATAGCAGATTTATTATCACACAACAACTCAACTGGAAGTAACTCAGTTACACCCTGGTCTTCTAAAACCTTTAACATCCACATAACCTCACAAGTAACAGAGGCCATACTTCTATATTCTGCTTCAGCAGAAGATTTAGAAAGTGTGGCTTGTTTCTTGCTTTTCCAAGAAACCAAGTTACCATTAACAAACACACAATATCCTGAAACAGATTTCCTATTTCCTTGTTATAGGACACTTAGCCCAATCTGAATCAGAATAAGCAACCATTTTGAACCCATGGCTACATTTATTAAAACCAATTCCATTTCCAGGAGCAAGTTTCAAGTATTTAAGAACTCTTAAACCAAGATTTAGATGAGATTGTAAAGGAGCATGCATATGTTGACTCAAACAGTGAACAACATAAGATATATCAGGTCTGGTTAAAGTGAGATAAATAAGTTTTCCTACCAGTTTTTGATAACTAGTAATATTATTCAAAAACTTATCATCACTAGACTCTTTATGTTCTAAAATAATGTTTTCAGGCAAAGGAGTCAACACAGGTCTGCAAGCTAACAATCCAAACTCATTTAACAATTTAAGACAATATTTTCTTTGATTTAAACACAATCCAGTTTTAGTTCTTAGAACTTCAATCCCAAGAAAATATTTAAGCTCTCCCAAATCTTTAATTTTAAACTTGGTTTTTAAAAACTGTTTAACATTTTCAATTTCGATATCACAATCACCAGTAATAACCAAATCATCAACATACACAAGTAAGAAAACAACAGTCTTGTCATTCCTTTTAATAAACAGGGAATGATCATTCTTAGACTGTACAAACCCAGCTTCAAACAAAGCTTCAGACAACTTATGGTTCCATTGTCTAGGAGCTTGTTTAAGCCCATATAAAGACTTTTTCAATCTCAAAACCTTGTTATTATCTTCTTTAAAATAACCTGGTGGAGGAAGCATATATACTTCCTCTTTTAGGTCACCATACAAAAAAGCATTATTCACATCCATTTGAAAAAGTTTCCAAGACTTTTGAACAGCTAAACTAATTAAACATCTAACCGTTCCCATTTTAACCACAGGACTAAATGTTTCCTCATAATCTATTCCTTCTTTTTGTCCATAACCTTTAGCTACCACTCTAGCTTTATACCTTTCAATTTCACCATTAGATTTTAACTTGATTTTCCAAACCCACTTGCTACCAATTGGTTTTCTACCAGCTGGTAACTCTGTTTCTTCCCAAGTATCATTTTCAAGTAAAGCATGAACTTCCTCATTCATAGCATTAATCCACCTAGGATTTTTGCTAGCCTCATTATAACTACTTGGTTCAACAGATTTATTCAGATTAGATACAAAACAACAATTCTCAGCACTCAATAAAGTATGATTTGCATACTTGTTTAAACCATATCTAACCTTAGTATCAAGCACATAATCATTCAACTTAGCAGGCAAATTTGAAGTTCTTTTAGACCTTCTATGACTAACTTCCTCATTATTTTCAAAAACATTTTCAGAACCAACATTTCCCTCAGATCTTATATTTTCACCTAAGGGAGTTGCAGGGTGTGTCTCATCATATCCAGATGACTGTGGGTCATTCTCAGAATCTGGAAAATGTATTTGTTCAACCATTCCAGGTGACTGAGTAATCACAGTCTCCTCTGGTTGATGATCCCTACCTTCTCTACCAACAGATGTATTTCCTTCTCTATTATTATCATCATTGGGAGGATCAGGAATAGAAGTTTTAGGTGTAGTTTCAGACTCAACATTATCAAAAAAGTTTAAACTTGAAATCTCAAATTCACATTCAGAAATAATATTTTTACTTACTTTATAAGGAAACACAGTCTCAAAAAACTTAACATCTCTGGAATATAAAACATTTCTATTCTCAAGACTCAAAAGTTTATATGCCTTTTTACCACTAGCATATCCAATTAAAACACATTTTTCAGACCTTGAAGAAAACTTATCAGATGTTTTTAAAATGGTAACAAAACACAAACACCCAAAACTTCTAAGATGAGACAGATTAGGTTCTCTTTTATAAACCATATAGAAAGGAGATTTGCCATTTAGAACAGAGGAAGGAAGCCTGTTAATCAAATATGTAGCAGTTAGAATACACTCAGGCCAAAACACAAGAGGAATCCCTCCCTGAAACATAAGACTTCTAGCAACATTTAATAGATGTCTATGTTTCCTTTCAGCTATACCATTCTGTTGTGGTGTGTATGCACAAGAAGTTTGATGAATAATACCCATAGTATTAACAAAATCAGTCATTTTATGATTTATAAACTCAGTTCCATTATCAGATCTGATCATTTTGATTTTCTTATCAAACTGTGTTAAAACCAGGTTATAAAAGTTAACAAACATTCCAAACACCTCATCTTTAGTTTTAAGCATATACACCCATACAGACCTGCTATAGTCATCAACTATAGTAAGAAAATACTTAAAACCCTCCCTGCTAATCACTTTGTAAGGACCCCATACATCAAGATGTATAAGTTGTCCAAAAACAATAGACTTAGTTTCACTTAAAGGAAAAGGATCCCTGCTTTGTTTTGCCTTATGACAAACCTCACAAGGACCTTCATGATTCACATTAGTCAAGTTTAAAGAAGATTTTAAGAGTTTCAAAACCTGATTAGCAGGATGCCCAAGCCTATTATGCCAAACTTCCTTAGACACATAGCATATAAAAAACTCACTCTTCTTCATAACAGCAGAACTAACACATTCATTGTCAAACATGTAAAGACCACCAAATTCACTACCAGTCCCCAGAACTTTCTCCTTTTTCAAATCCTGAATGTAACATTTAGTTTCATCAAAACCAACACACAGCTTACTATCTTTAATCATTTTATGAACAGATAGAAGACTAACAGAATATTCAGGAACAACTAACACATCAAACAACACAACATTATTATTTAATCTTAAATTTCCCACATGGGTAATTTTGGCCAAAGTACCATTAGGGTGTCCAACAGTCATGTTCAAGTCAGATATATCAACAACCCCAAACATTTTATCAATATTATTAGTCATATGTTGGTTAGCACCAGAATCAATAATCCAACCCAAATGATAACTCACACCATTAACCTTTAAATTGGCACAAAAGAACCTATAGAAATTTTGATTAAAAAACACATTGCAATTAAAAAAGGAACAAGAAGCACTACCTGCCATATTGGCATGTGCAGAGGTACTGGTTTTGTCAATCAAAAGACTCATCAACTTTAACACCTGTTCATTAGTGAAGGACAGAGTACTAGCATTTTTACCATCACTATTAACATCAACATTATTGCTTTTATTAAACCCATTAACTGGTTTCAAGTTAGGATTCTTTTTGAATCCAGGTGGATAACCAATTAGCTCAAAACATCTGTCAATAGTGTGACCTTTTAAACCACAATGCTTACAAATCAAATTATCATAATTTCCTCTATTACCATTCACATTGTTACTAGGCCAATTGTTATTAAAATTTCTCTTATTATTCCCATTTGGTCTAGATACAAAAGCAGAAACCTGAGGCTTCTCAGATTTCATAGAGGTACTAGGAATCCCTCTATGAGATTCTTCTCTAGAAATTATGACAAAAGCATCTTTAACTTCAGGAAGAACTTCCCTAGTTAACAGACTACTTCTTATAGGTTGATAAATGTCATCAAGACCCATAAGAAATTGCATAAGTTTTAACAATTTAGCATGATCAATTAATTCAACTCTAGCCTCACAAACACAATCAGGTAACTTGGTGAGAATATCAAATTCTCTCCATAAAGAATTCAATTTGTGATAATACTCAGAAACAGGTAAACCACCTTGTTTAAAGTTGTTAATCTTTTGAAGCAAATTAAACACAACAGAACCATCAATTCTATCATAAGTATCTTTCAAATCTTTCCAAACAACAGAAGCATTATCAGAAAACACATGACCAAGATACACATCTTGAGATAAAGAAGTTAATATCCAATTTAACACAACATCATTACACCTATCCCATTGAGCTTCTAACAAAGGACTAGCAACATAAGCAGACCTAAGACAAGTACCATCAAGAAACCCCATTTTATTCTTAATTTGTATGGCTAATTTAATAGCACTAGCCCAGATCCTATAATTCTCAACTCCAGTCAATTTAACAGTCACTATAGAAGCATAATTAGAATCATTTGGATGAAGATGCAGAGGATTACTCTGATCCAAACTACTAATCATAATAGCCATGATGAACAAACAAAACAAGAACAGATAGCCACAAACCAACAGAAACAAAACCAAACAAATAACCAACTAACAGATAACCAAAAAAGAAAAGAAAACCTCTAAACTAAACACACACCCAAGAACTAACTTAGGCCTAGCCAAGTGAACTAGAGCTGACCAGAGCAGGTATTCACACCATTCAATGATGGCAGATCAAGGTGTTAATCAACTCGTTTGCACCCACTTAGCTAAAACCTAGTTAATCTTAAGAGAAGAAACCAAAAAACTTACAGTGCTATACGGAAAATGCAGCGGAGAACCAATCAATCACTCTAGATTCACTTAGTCTAGAGTAATTGATCCAAGAATCAACCCAGAATCAAACAACCAATCAAGATTTCAAAAAACCCCAAATTCCAAATTAGGGTTTTGTGAAATCAAACTCAAGAATCAACTATAAACAGTTGATTCTCCAAGAAACCACCACCAATTGCTTCCAATTAAACCAAGAACCAAAAATCCCCAAAAATTAGGGTTTCAAGAGAAAACCCTAAAAACGATAAAATCAAGAACCACTCAGAACCCAATCCAAATCAGAACCTAGGGCTCTGATACCATGTAAAAATGGTATCAAAACTACTAACACAATGTATAATCACTCAACCAACCACCCCTTAGTGAACTTTTATTATAACAATATACACAAGAAGACTTGTCCCCAACACGGATTCAAGCCAAGAACAATACAACTGAAAACTAGTAGTCCCTCTATTAGGTGCTACTTACAAAACTCACTCACTAAACCAAACCCAGTAAACCAAACTGTATCAAAGATATAAACCCACAATCAAGAAGATCTTGATGTATAACTAAACCAAACTACTACTAAACCCAGATGTTAAACAATAGTTGAGAGATAAAGACTGCGTGAGAGATCAGAGAACGAATGAGCAAAGATAATGAAACCCTAGCTTCATCTCAATCTTTATATAGCCCAATGTTACACATAAGTCCCTGCACATACAAAACTAACAACACTAACACCAAAGTTAAGTATTAGTAAAATAAGACTAATAAACTTTTCATATTAAACCCTCAAGTTTAATAAGTTTGACATAAGATATTTTCTAATAATTAGTTACAATATTTAACCAGCATACCTCTCATTTCCTTAATAATAAAATTAGTCTAGGTCCTTGTATTTCACGTCTTTATCTGTTTGAATAATAGCTTGTGGAAGCTTTTAAGAACCCTCAACTCTTTAACTAGAGCAGTTTCTGCTGGGAGCTTGAGCTTTTTGCATGACTGATCATATTAATACCCTTATATTCAATTATTCTGCATCTATCGTTTTGTCAATTATTGTCATTTTAAATTTTTAATCAACAACTCCGGCTACTTTGCAAACCAATAAAAGCCGTTGTAGCACCTACCAGCTCCATCTACTTTCGCCAATCACACCCTATATCTCTTTTTAATACAGTATCAGTTTTTTCGTTAATCTTTCAACTAGAGAACTTAGCTTGCAATTAATAACTTGCATTCGGAAATTGACTCTAAACTAACCAAAATACAATCTTTGCGTATAGTGACCAATTGGCTCAATGATTATAACCAGAATACACTTGTAATTTCTTTGTTGGGTTTTGATATAATATTTGGCTTTTCAAAAAAAAAAAAAAAAAAAAAAAAAAAAAGCACTTGCAATAAGTCAGCTTTGAAATATTTCCAAAGAGCATAAAGAGATGTAAAACTTAAGAGACCTTTCTTTTTTATTTCAGGTGGGGAAAGGACATAGAGTTCCAAATTATAACTCCTTATTCAAGGGATAGAAAACCAGAACTCTACTTATGGACATTGGCAATGTACATGGAGCCACATTATTCTCAAGGCAGAATGGTAACGTCAAAAATAGCACAATTTGTTACTGTGTTAGATGACACATACGATGCATATGCCACTATTGAGGAGCTTCGACTCTTAACAAATGCAATAAACAGGTATCGGTTAAATAACAAATATAATGTATCATGTCCAACATCAACAGCAGTCACATGCTTACATCCCAGGATTTTACATGTAAGGCTGGTTTTTATCATACATGGTTAGCCCTTTCAATCATCCCTGAAGGATTATTAGATGATAAACTTGATTTCTTCAGGTGGGACAATAGTGCAATGGAGCAACTTCCGGAAAACATTGTACCAATATATAAAGTTTTCTGGAATGAGTTTACTGAATTCGAAAGATTATTTACAGAAGGAAGCACAAATCGGGTTGATGCTTTGAAACAAGCAGTAAGTTTCCGTTCTACTAGCTAGCCATATGCAATATCAATAACCAGCTTATCAATTATAAATATTTATTAATAATTTCTTTTATATGTCTAATCCGAAACCAGTTTCAAGAACTTGCCAGAGGGTACCATCAAGAGGTAGAGTGGAGACACAGTGGGCATATACCATCATTTCAAGAGTATTTGAAGAATGGTTTAAGTACTTCTACCTACAAAGTATTTTCGATATCTTCTCTGATGGGAATGGAAGAGAATGTCAGTAAGGAGGCTTTGGCTTGGTACGAAACTCATCCTAAAATTCTGGAAGCTTTACAAATAATTGGAAGACTTCACAATGATGTTTCTACGTTTGAGGTATTGTTATATCTACGTTTTTATAAAAATAACAGTTTCCATTGTATGTTCTTATAATTCCTTTGAAAAATATGTGCCAATAACTGATAAAAAGTAAATTCTTATCTGTGGAATCACATATATAAAATTCAAGAGGATTGACACATTATGCTATTAGTTAATTTACTTATTTGGTGATAATCCTGACAATGAATATGCTTATAATTCCATTATTTATACCTAAAATGCCTTAGGCATTGATGAGTCTAATGAGCTGAAATATTTTCTGAAGTTCGAAAAAGAAAGAGCTCAGCAGCAAGTAACGTCCGTGGATGCATATATGAAGACTTTTGGGGTACCAACAAATGTAGCGGTTGATGAACTGAAGGAAATGATTGAAAATGCATGGAAGGATATCAATGAGGGTTGTCTTAAGCCAACTGAAGTTTCAATGGAAGTACTTTCTCCAATTGTTAATCTTGCACGAATGACAGATGTGGTATACAAGTTTACTGATAACTTCACGTTTCCAGAAACGACTATTAAAGAGTACATTACTATGTTATTCATTTCTTCTATCCCCATGTAATAATACATAGCATGCGAAAAGATTGCAATGTTATTGTAATATTCTGTGTTTACGCTCGTGTCGTATACCTCGATTCTCAAGTTTTTAAATAAACTATTTTACAGCTATCATATTTGTTATAAACGAGTTATTTGTTACCGCGCTTCACTGCGTGAACATTTGTTTTAAGTTAAAAAAATGTAGCATTAATATATGTTGTAGTACAAAGTTTAGTATCACTGGAAAATAAAACACAACTTGTATCACACCCTATAAAATTTACACTTATGATCACATATTAGACTAACAATCACAAACACATGTCCACAAATCCACGAATAACATACAAACTAAAAAAGCAACCAAAATACGGTCCGCTAACCAATCAGATAAAAGAGTTTGTGAATTGTGACTTGTTTCTAGGAATTGCACCAACTGTAAACAAAGTCTTCTCACCATCATAGCGAGTTTCTTGATCCAATGGAGTAAACAAACCATAAATGGATTTGTAATAAAAGATCTAAACATGAACGAAATCCGAAACAACCAAGAACTCCACCACCAACAACAACGAAGTTCTTCACATTATTGTGGAAGAACAATTGACGCAGAAACACACACCTTACGCAATGTCAGTTTTGGGGTTCTATGTTAATGACTCAAGCGTACAAATAAATCTCTACTACTTGTTACTTCAAGGCAAGTGCTCTCTTTCCTTAAAGCAATTTCGCCCCCACTATTCGAATGAATAACGTGCAACATGTTATTAGCGAATCAACTCCCAAGATACAATGAAGAAACATATGTAAAAATTTATCAACACTACACGAGATGGCGTGTAGTGTTGATAAACCGGATGAACTAATGAGTTTTCAAGGATTTCTGACACTAGATATTGTGTTTCTTAAGTAACACAATAATTTAGAAATCTGATATATAAGAGAAGTGTTTTTGGTTCTTCAGTTGTCCCTATTCTGTCGCTAACTGCCATATGAAGCAATTGCTAAATGAAAGGGTGTTAGCATTAAGGCTATGTTTGGCACAAAGCTTTTTGGAGCTTTTTTTGGCAATGAGCGGTAAACAATGAGCTTTTTGATTTTTAGCGTTCGTTTGGCATGAGAGCTGCGGGCTTTGCTATTTTTTAGGAAAGCTCATTTTCTCAATGCTTCTTTATGAAGCTGTGAGCTTTTTTTGCTACTGCTCGCTGCTAGAGCTCACAGCTACTTTTGCCAAACATAGCCTAAGAAGAAATGGTCATATATTAGGAAGTCATTTATATGATAGGAACCTTGTTACATTGTAATAGCTTATATTAGACACTATGGTGAGCGTTTAGATCTTGTTGGACTAGCTAAGCTAATTGGTTAAATGTAAAACGAAAGCTATCTAAGTAAATCATCTAGCCCATGTCCAATATCAAGCCCAAAGCCCACCAAGGATGGCCTCCCCATGTATACATACACGTTCACTTGCTCATTTGCAAGCGTGAGTTGTAGGATGAAGTGTTTTTGTATATCTCACATAACCGGTTTATACAAAATATATAGAGATACAACCCTAACACATAATACTATTAGGCCTTAGCCCATACAAATAAAATATTGGGCCTGACACATAAAACGACTAACACTCTCCCGCAGTTTGAGAGGGAGGACACTTGACGCTCAAACTGGTTCGAAATTCCTCAAACAAAGTTGATGGTAATCCTTTGGTAAAAATATATGCATATTGATAACGTGATAGTACATGAAGAACTTTAACTTGACCAGTAGCCACCAAATCCCGTACAAAATGAATATCAATCTCTATATGCTTCGTATGTTGATGCTGAACCGGATTAGAAGATAAGTATAATGCACTAACATTATCACAATAAACAAGCGTAGCGGAATACAAAGGCATATGCAGCTCACAGAGCAGGTTCCACAACCAACAGGTCTTAGCAACAGCATTGGTAACACCACGATACTCTACCTCTGCACTAGAATGAGAAAGCGTCGATTGACGCTTAGAGGACCATGAGAGTAGGTTGTTGCCAAGAAAAACACAATAGCCAGACGTCAATCTCCGAGTAGTAGGGCAACCCACCCAATCCGCATCAGAATAAGCAACCAATGATGTAGTGGAAGATGAAAACAACTGTAAACCATAGTCCAAAGTCCCTGAGCATACCTCAAAATCCGCTTAAGAGCTGAAAAGTGAGGCTCCCGTAGATGGAAAACTTGCTGCACAACATAAGAGATATCAGGTCTGGCAAAATTAAGATACTGGAGAGAACCTGCAAGACTCTAATACAATGTCGGATTAGAAACCGGAGTACCATCATCACCCAGTTTAGATGCAGTATCAACAGGAGTCCGACTGGGATTACACCCACTCATATGAGCCCGCTCAAGAATCTCCATAGCATACTTGCGGTGTGACAAAAACATCATATACAAATCATGTGAAACAGAAATACCCAGAAAATAATTAAGAAAACCCAGATCCGTCATAGAGAACTCCTGATGCAAAGAGGCAATGATCTGCTGTAACAAACTGTCAAAGGAAGCCTTGAGGACAATATCATCAACATAAAGCAACAAATAAGTAGTATCATCCCCTTTATGTATATAAATAAGGATGAGTTACAACGACTAGAATTAAACCCAACAATAGTAATATAATTCGCAAAACGCTAAAACCAAGCCCCAGGGGCTTGCTTTAGCCCATACAAAGACCACTGCAATAAACAAACATAATCCAGCTGATCAGAATCCATAAAGCCAGGAGGTTGATCCATATAAACCATCTCAAACAAATCACCATGCAAAAAGGCATTCTTTACATCGAGTTGATGAACAGGCCAATGCCAAGAAACAGCCAAACTAAGAACGGTCCGAATAGTGCTTGGTTTAACAACCGGACTAAAGGTCTCATCAACATCAACACCCTCAACCTGTGTACTCCCGTTAGCTACCAGGCAAGCCTTGTAACGACTAAGCGTACCATCTGCCAAAAACTTATGGCGAAATAACCACATACACCGAATAATATTGGCATCCGCAGGTCTATGCACAAGAGTCCAAGTTTTATTTTTAATAAGTGGATCATACTCATCACACATAGCATTTTGCCAATTTGAATCATTAAACGTAACATTATAGGACTTGGGTAAAGGAGAAACACAAGATACATGAAGAGTAAAATGCTGAGTGGGATGATTAGTCCCGAAACGATAATGTGTGACCGTGGGGTGAACCGAACCCGGTTTTGGGTTAATAGGTGGAGTTGGTTGAGCTGGGGAAATAGAAGCAGGCGGTGAGGGTATTGAAATAGGAGTATTGGGAGGCTGTTTGTGATGGTGAAATTGGGCTAACAGGCTCTAACAGGCTCAATAGGAATAGGAGTATTGGGAGGTTGTTGTGGTGGTGAAGTTGGTGATGAAATTGGACTAACAGGCACAATAGGAATGGACTCATTGGATGTGGGAGTGGGGGTTACAATGATAGGGACAACTTGAGGATTAGTTGGAACATTAGGTGAAGTGGGTTGAGTGGTGGGAGATGATCGTATGATATTGGAAATGACTTTGGACGAGTCATCCAAGAAATCATAAGAGGGACTGGCAGTGGGTGTCATTGAGCCAAACGGGAAAACAATCTCATCAAAAGCAACATGTTGTGAAATGATAATTTTATTGGTGTTCAAGTCTAGACAATGATAACCACGATGATCGGTTGCATGACCTAAGAAAAGGGAATGTGTCGCCCGAGCTCCCAGTTTGTTATTAGTATCAAATGTGTGGATAACAAAGACACCCAAAAGTACTTAAAAGGCAATAGTCAATGGTTGTACAAAAAAGGCGAGTAAATGGGATTTCATTGTCAATGGCACGTGAGGGTAAAATATTTAAGAGATAAACGGCCATATTAAGAGCCTCAGTATAATAATTGGGAGGGAGATGAGTTTGAAACAATAAAGTACGAATAAGGTTATTGATAGTTCAAATCATCCTTTCAGATTTCCCATTTTGTTGAAAGGTACATGGACAAAAAAATCAAAATTGAATCCCATATCAGAAAATGTCTTATGAAAAGTGTGGTTGTCAAATTCACATCATGATCACACTGAAATGACTTGATTTCACACTTAATTGAGTTCTAACAAATGTATGAAACAACATAAATTTGGACCAAACATCATATTTACTAACCAAGGTATAAACCCAAACATATTGTGAATGATGATCCAAAAATAAAACATAATATCTGAAACCAGAAAGACTCGGAATTGGAGAAGTTCACAAATCCGAGTGTACAATATCAAATGAAGACTGAACCAAACTACTAGAACTAACAAATGGAAGTTTCACGTGTTTGCCAAGCTGACAAGCATGACAAAGAACGGGAGACTTCTCTTTATACACGAAATAGAATTACTTGAAAGGACACGATGTAACACTTCACTTCTTGGATGTCCAAGAAGTTGATGCTACGTATACTAACTCGTGAGAAAAGCATGCGGAATGGTGGAAGGCTGAGTGACAGGGTAAAGATATCCAGTGCTATCACAGCAGAACAACACCCAACGTGTTTGAAACTCCTTAACAGAAAAACTAAAATGGTCAAACTCAACAGTACAATAACTCGCGAACAAACTGACGAACAAAGATCAAATTTTATGACAATATTAGGAGTAATTAAGACATTATTTAAATGAAGAGGTCGGTGAGGAGTGGGCAATATGCTACGGCCAGAGTTGATAACGGGAATAGAATGCTCGTCACCAACTGCAACAGACGGGTAAATGCACGAATTAAAAACATCACTAAGACAATTGACAGAATCATTAAGATGAGAGGACGCACCTGTATCCATATTCCATTTACTGGTGGTAGGAACCTGAAGTGTAACCGTATTAAAAGCATGAGGTAAAACGGTTTCTGTCCCCGGTAATGAACCTGCTAAATCATTATGAACCGGCTGTGGTGGACCTGCCAAAGGTGAACCCTGCTGTTGAACCGGACTGCCCATGATAGGTGAACTGGACCCCATCCATGGCTGTTGACTCTACGACGCATGAACCTGCGCCTCTTGAACCTCCTGTTGAACCTCCTGGTGGACTGGACCCCCCAGTTGTTGAACCTCCTTTTTGACCCCCTAAGCAATGAGACCCCATATACGGACCCTGCTGTTGGACAGTACCCACTGTTGGACTTGGTAAATATTGGGCCGATTGTGGATGATAATTAAAACCGGGTGGACATGTTGGTGGGCAGCATAAAGAGCTACATGAGTAGTATTGGATACAAGTTTAGTAGAACTAACAGTAGTAGGAAAGCCATGCTATCCCAATTTAGACAAAAGATTTTGTAAAGTGAGCATATCCTGTTGACTCAAGGAGGCATTAGATGTTGATACAGTGAAACGAGGTGTACCATTCGGAAGTCCGTGAATACCATTATGTAAGAAATTGCAATGCATACCAAAATGACACAAACCTTTATTAAAGTTAAAACACGGCTTGTGTACCTTTTCTGGGAGATGACGAGATTGATACCATTGTTTGCCAATAACACCATGGGAGAGGATGAAGTAGCACCCATATATGTAGCATGAGCACGTGATTTCAAGGATCACGATGAATGATGATGTAGGGAATAAGGCCCGAAATCAGGAATCACAATTACAATACAATACAACGAAAGTATAAATAAACATATATTCACATACAATTACAAATATAAACTTTTATCAAAACAAATAGAGAGAGTAGATGAAACCAATTCAAGAATGTGATCGAGGCACGTGTTTGACACGCTTCCCTTAAAACGAATTCGTCGCCTATTCGCCGTCCGTTTCCCAGGGTATAACGATCGTAACAGTACGTTGTACTACCGGATATGACCTCCATGCCTGGAATTTTCACTGCCATTTGTGTTTAGTCTCATAGAACAATAGGCTGTAGTGTGTCTTTTTCACTAGGTTAGTTGATCACAAAGAATTAACCAACACCACCAAAAGTTTTTACACTGATACTACCAAGTGAAACTCATGGTATAATGTCAACCATTATGTCCCATTAATATGCAGTTAACTCTCATTAATTGAGTTAAAAACGGTATTTATGACATTCTAGACTATTAACCATTTGTTGTTACAACTTTGATTGTAAGCAAGCCATTTCTCTTTTTCATAATGTTCCATTCCAGTCCTCGTATTTCAAGACTCAATATCATATTCACATGTTTTCCAACAGATGATATCCGAAACATGTTGATATTTGTCCGATAAATCA
Source organism: Artemisia argyi (assembly GCA_030686995.1). Taxonomy (NCBI): domain Eukaryota; kingdom Viridiplantae; phylum Streptophyta; class Magnoliopsida; order Asterales; family Asteraceae; genus Artemisia; species Artemisia argyi. The sequence goes on from CM060695.1 coordinate 28,788,255, forward strand.
TCGAAAGCAATGTTCACCACATCCTCATTGCTAATGGGAGAACCAAGGCTATTGAGAATAGTGGCAATAGATTCAATTTTTCGAAAGTAGGCATCAATGGATAAGTCACCAAGCTTCATAAATCGTAACTCCACCTTCAAGGCTATGGAACGAGACCGTTTTTTGTCATTAAATATCAACGAAAGAAGATCCCAAGCCTCCTTTGCCGTGGTAGGGTTTTCAACCACAAGTCTTTGTTGTAGGGTTTTAGACATAGTGGTAAAGATCCAAGAAAGGATGATAGAGTCAATAGCAATTGGAAAAAACGATGCTTAAACTTTTTTGTGCAAACTTTGTATCACAAACAAAATTTAGTATTATCCTAGTGTTGTGAATTTTCTAGATATTGGTCAAATTTGTGCTACCAAAAATTGAGGGAAGAATTGAATTGTTTTTATTTTAATTAGAATGAGAAAAAATAAATTGTTTTTATTTTATTATACTTTTTTTTAAAGTGACATGTACTATTCAATTAGTTTCAATATTCAATTCGATAATAGCGGAATCACTACAAAAGTTTTATCTTTACTTTTCAAAAGTCTTTTAATTGATTAAATTATAAAAGAGGAAAAATATTTTAAAAATAACAAAATTAAAATGTGGACGATAAATTTAATGTAGCTGAAATGCTATATTTGTCCCAATATTAAGTATTTGCTTTTTTAGTTTGATATGTCATAAAACATGAATTTATTTTTAAATTTAACAAAATCTAGATGTTTTTGCAAAACAAAAGTGATATTTACTGATCTATTGTGTAACTGTATTTTATATTGTTTGTATTTTATAAGTGAGCATTTAATTTGAGAGAAAAAATAATAGTGATAGCCGATAGATGACACGACTCATGTTTTGAGGCGAGCACATAAATTAGTTCTTAAAAATTAGAAAAAATTACACGGATGATCCTTGTGGTTTACACAGATTTCATGTTTAGTCCCTATTTCATTTTAATTACACCAGAGATACCTATTTTTGAAACTTGTTACACATTTAGTCCCTAATTTGGATGGGCCGTTAGTTTATCCGTTAAGTTATTTGCACCGTTATTCTTCCGTTAATATTTTTTGCACCGTTAGTCCTCATTTTCTAAAAAAGTCCTCATTTTTTGCGCCGTTAGTCCTTCAATTAATATTTTGCACCGTTGTCAATCTTTTTACGTTTTCGTCCATTTTTTAACGTTCTCGTCCATTTTTTTAACGTTTTCGTCTAATTTTTTTTTACATTTTTTCCATCTTTTTACGTTTTCGTCCATTTTTTTTACTTTCTCTTCCGTTTTTTTAATGTTTTCGTCAATTTTTTTACGTTTTTGTCAATTTTTTTTGCAATTTCGTCCATTTTTTTACGTTCTCGTCCATTTTTTTAACGTTTTCATTCATTTTTTTTACGTTTTAGTCAATCTTTTTATGTTTTCGTCTGATTTTTTAAGTTTTCGTCTGTTTTCTTATGTTTTTATCGGTTTTATAATTTTTTTTTATTAAGTAAGTATACTAAAAGGAAATTTGACATTTGATAAAAGTGTTTCTGTGTTGATTTTAAATCACGATTTTGTCCCCTTTCTGGTCTGAATCATCAAAAGTGTAAAACACGAAAGTTGTCCGAAATAATGTTTTACATCAAGACCCGCGAGATTTTAACTAGAAAATACAAAACAAGGGTTGTTTACTACAAAAACTTAAGCCATTTTTTTACCAAATTTATAAATTATAAACTTATAAACTCTTATAACTTTTGTACTTGTGTAAATCATCAAACTTATTTGAAAAAACAGACGAAAACGGATTAAAATGTGTGAAAATGTGAAAAAAAAAACTAACGAAACATGTAAAAATGGACAAAAACATATAAAAACGTAAGAAAACCGGACGAAAACGTAAAGATGTTCATATAGTTTTCTCCTCTAAGACATGTACACTAGCCGGTGAGCCCGATTTGAGATATAATGAACGAATAATAACGAACAAGAATGGCTTAAGTTTTGGTAGTAAACAACCTTGTTTTGCATTTTTCAGGTTAAAATCTCGTGAGTCTTGAAGTAGAACATCATTCCAGACAACTTTTGTGTTTTACACTTTTGATGATTCGGACAAAAAAATGGTCAAAATCGTGATTTAAAATTGATACAGAAACATTTTTATCAAATGTCAAGTTTTCTTTTAGTATACTTACCTAATTGAAAAAAAACAGGCGAAAACGTAAAAAAATGACGAAAACGGATTAAAACATAAGAAAACAGACAAAAACGTAAAAAAGCATGCGAAAATGTAAAAAATTGGACGACAACGTAAAAAGATTGACAAAAACGTAAAAAAAGAGCGGACGAAAACATTAAAAAGCGGACGAAAACGTAAAAAATCGAACGAAAACGTAAAAAGATTGACTAAAACGTAAAAAAATGGACAAAAACGTTAAAAAAATGGACGAGAACATAAAAAATGAACGAAAACGTAAAACGATTGACAAAAACGTAAAAAAAATGGGTGTAAACGTTAAAAAAAACGGACGAGAACGTAAAAATATGGACAAAAAAATAAAAAGATGGACAAAAACGTAAAAAATGGACGAAAACGTTAAAAAACGAACGAGAAAGTTAAAAAATTGACGAAAACATAAAAAGATTGACAACGGTGCAAAATATTAATGGACAAGGGAATAACGGTGCAAAAAATGAGGACTTTTTTAGAAAATGAGGACTAACGGTGCAAAAAATATTAACGGAGGACTAACGATGCAAATAACTTAACGGATAAACTTACAGCCTATCCAAATTAGAGACTAAAATGTGTTACAAGTTTCAAAAATAACTATCTCTAGTGTAATTAAAATGAAATAGGGACTAAACATGAAATCTGTGTAAACCACAAGGACCATCCGTGTAATTTTTTCAAATTAGAAAAATATTAAGAGCCTTTGAATGTTGTAGAGGATATTTGTAAAGCTCTTTGGTTTCTTACATAGAATAGTGTGGAACAATTTTATAAAGTCACTAGCCAGATAGTGTAGAATCATCATTTATTTGTGTGAACATACTTACTACTAGTATAAATATGTCCCCAACTTCTCTCATTTTCACTTTATAATCTTTTTTAATCAATACATGTAGTATTTCGATAACTAGAAATGGCATTAGGGCAGGTTTAAGAAGGGGCGGTCATCCCCATCCTTAAACTTGATTACATGCCTCAATCCCCATCGAAGATTATGTTCTCATCGATGATTTTACCGGGTTTCCTACATATGCACAATTCTTGATCAAACACGCACCATTTCACATTTATTAATATTTTTACACCATTAGTAATATGATTTCATACAATAACTTGAAGAATTGATAACTTATTAATAATCAATTACACAACCTTATTAAATCTTCAATAATTTATTGTCCTCAAAAGTGAAAAATTAACTGCGATTCTTAATAATTGCGATTCTTAATAATTTAGGGTTAAAAGGTATTATGATACTATAGTTTTTTTTAATATCACTGTAACGATCATAGCTTTCTTTTGATTTTTTTAATATCATCTTAATTTTTTTTAATATCGCAATAAAAAAACAATGATATTAAGTTTTTTACTAATATCAAAGTTAATTTTTCAATAAAATTGTTAATATCACAGTTCTTTTTGCATGTAAAACAATTTTTTAATTTTTTTTAATATCACAGTAACTATCATGAGTTTTTATATATCACGGTTCATAATATCATTAGTATCACGGTAACACTTATAATATCGTTAATATCATGGTAGGATTCATAATCAAAAAAACAAAAAGTGCTCAGAAAAATCTGGAAAAAAATGAAAGAAGATAGCAATAGTAAGGATCACTTAAAAGGGAAAAATTTTTAAAAATCATTTTCATGGTCAATTGGTACCGTGATATTAGTGTCAGTGTCAGATCTTGACTTTTTTACAAAAAGTCAAGATCAGATCTGGAATAGGTGGCTTATATCTGTCCGCACATCCGCATGAATTAAAAAAATCCGCACCTGATTTTGAATACTTCCATAACTATGAAGTCGAATAAACTAAAACACGGATTGGCATAGTAATAAAATGCATCAAGCTTCGATTTTGAATACTTCCAGAAATCATCCAACACACATTACAAAGATAAATCCAACACAAATTACTAAAATCCATCAAACACAAAAACAATAAATAAGCATTGATCTTTGAAACAGGCTCCTAAAAAAAGTGCGAAGTGCTTACAATATTATGCAATTCAATGACATCTTGAGCCCAATGACATCAAACTCGAAACTCCCTAAATCAGCTGAAAAATCAAAATGGAGATTGAAGTGAGTATAATTAGACTGTATATTAAAATCAATATTTTAATCAAAGGGTCGTTGTATGGTTGCCAGTTGTTACCGTCTATAGTTGTTGAGTTTTTTTAGCCACACCCTTTTAGATAGATCAAGGTTCTTCTTATATGGATTCTTAAAAAGCACACACACAAACTAGTCTAAAGGGGGAAAATGTGCTCAGGCTAAGGCTAAGGCTAAGGAGTCCGTTGTGGGGTCAGTTGGGTCAGCTAATGATGTGGGGACTGAGATTGCACCATTTGCTAGGAGGACCAGAAGCCAAAGCATCAAGAAGGGTGAGGGGTCAGTTAATGAAGGTAATGAAGGGTTTGTTATTTTGGAGTATGAGGGTGCATCTATTGGTATGGCAACTAGAAGCAAAGCCAAGAAGACAACAGAGACTAGTGGGAAGGTTGATAACACTCTGAAATCTCATGATGGTATGACGACAAGAAATAAAAAGAGAGGAGGACCAGTGGCACAGTCAAGGCTAGCATTAGAGATGCATCAACACCTACTATAGTTCCTCTTCCTGTCGCTTTACAAGTTGCACCTCCTCCTGTTGTCCCATTGCAAGTCCCAGTTCTCCCTGTGCAAGCCCCTGCTGTGGCACCTCGTGTGGAAACTGGTGTTGTGGGAGCTCTTGGAAAGAAAGTGGGGCTTAGTGCCGCACAACTGGAATCCATGACTGACGAGGACTACTACAACTTAGATGAGGTTCATATATTTGTTCATACATCAAATTATAGTATAGCCATTGAACATTAAGCTATGTTATCATTAAAATAAGGTTTTAGCCACTAATATTAAGGTATACCATTATTAGGTAAAATCAAGTATAAACATGTCAACACAATAATTGCTTTTACATTAAGGTATACTACCTAGTAAATATCACATAGATAATTGTTAACAGGTCAGTTTTGAACATTATGGTAACAACTACTACCTTAATGACAGTATACATTAATGTTGAGTTTGACATGTTAATTGTTTTTACATGAAGTTATGCTTCCTGATTAAACCCATAATCCTTTTACAAAAGGTTTTTGTTAAGGGTATAGCCATAAAGTATACCAAAGGAAAATGCTCTAGCTGTTTGAACTATATTAAAAGCTTACTCAGTTTACCCGCTCATCTTGTTACAATGTCACCTCTACAATTCTAGTCACATTTCCTACCTGTAAAAAATGCAACTTTGTGGATTTCAAGCTACAATTAGTTGATTACCTATGTTATTGCTTGTAATCAAGATTTTATTTGTGTTGATACCATTTAATTTAAGGTAGCATTCTTCATTTTTACCTTCAGTATGAGATTATCTGTTGTTCGTTGATTTTTTATCAACTAAAGTCCCATATGCTTGAAGTTCTAACATTTATTTATTTATTTTATTTGTAGACGCTATGAATTTACACATCTGGACAGAGTCTTCCATCCATTCTCATTCGACAAATTCATACCATATTAGTTTAAAGTCCCATATGCTTGAAGCTTTGCATATAATATGATTGGTGTAGATGCTAACTTCTCATCAATGAGTTATGTATCTCTTTGTGAAGGTTAGACTCTTTTGATCATTAGTATGAACTGAGATAATCCTCCATGTGCAGATTTTATACAGAAATGCCTACTATTCATTGTCTTCAGAAGCTAGTATTACTTTAGGGTTCATTTTTGTTTAAGCTTATATAGTTTGTGACGGTATATGATTTTGGTTTTGTTTAATAAGCATCATACTTCTTATTGCGTATTTTGTTTCCTGTCAACATAAGTATGGGCTTATAAAGTATAAGTTGACATTGTATAAGCTCGTAAGTCCATAGATAAGCCTAAACTAACACTCCATAAGTTTACCCTTTTATGTTGTGCAAGCTAATTCCTAGCTAGAGATAGGGCATGTTTGGTACAAGGAATTGAGATAAGAGAAATGAAAATGAAATTATTTCCAATGTTTGGTACATTTATAAAAAAAAGTGAGTCGGAGAATTAGAACTCTTTGAAAATGGATCATTTGCAAAAAGTGAAGAATTGATTTCCACTCACAAAGTGATGGAAATTAATTCTTTCATAATAATAATAATAATAATAATAATAATAGTAATAATAATAATAATAATAATAATAATAATAATAATAATAATAATAATAATAATAATAATAATAATAAAATGTAATAATAATAATAATAATAATAATAATAATAATAATAATAATAATAATAATAATAATAATAATAATAATAATAATAATAATAATACTCCATCCGTCCCAAAATTATTGTCCCATATTGACTTTTTTTTGTCTTTCTTTCTCAACTTTGACTATAAATATTTTTGTTTGCGTTATACAATTTTTGAAAAAAATTACACCAAAGAGAAAATTGCAAAAATCGTCCTTGTGGTTTGGCCAAATTGCATGTTTCGTCCATACTGTTCATTAATTGCAAAAACGTTGACTGCACTGTTTCGTGGACTTTTGGTCCTTTGACTTAACTGGCGTTAAATAGACTCCATTAGCAGTTACACTTTAGCCCCTTTTGGTTAACCACCTTTGTAGCACCCATCCTTTAACCTATAGTTTAACTTTTTTCCGAATTAAAAATAAAAATAAAAAAAATCCTCCGTTTTTTTTTAATCTTTTTTGATAATTTTTTTTCTCAGTTACACTTTAGCCCTTTTTGTCCCTTTTTTTTTTTTTTTTACTTTTTCGTCCGTTTACATCCATTTTTTTTCGTTTTTATACGTTTTGTTCGTTTTATTCGTTTTAGTCCGTTTTTATACGTTTTTGTTCGTTTTTATTCGTTTTTATCTGTTTTCCTTAGGTTATGTCCGTTTTTCTTGCATTTTAGTCCGTTATTATTCATTTTTATATGTTTTTGTCCGTTTTTGACTTATTGAAAAATTTGAATTTTTTTTCAAAACACAAAAAAAAAAAAAAAAAAAAATTGAAAATTCTTTGTTAAACAAAATTTCCAAAAAAAACTTTTAAATGTGCTGTAAATACTTTTAAAAAAATTGAAAATTCTTTCTGTATAAAAAATTTTCAAAAAAATATTTCAAAAAAACATTTTTTAATGTGCCGCAAATACTTTTTTGAAAAAATTTGAAAATTCTTTTTGTAAAAAAAATTTTCCAATTTTTTTTTTTAATTTCAAAAAAAAATCCAATGTGCCGCAAATACTTTTTTGAAAAAAATTGAAAATACTTTTTGTAAAAAATAATTTCCAAAAAAAATTTTCAATGTGCCGCAAATACTTTTTTAGAAAAAATTGAAAATTCTTTATGTAAAAAAAATTTTCCAAAAAAGTTTTTCCAAATTTTTTTTTCAATGTGCCGCAAATACTTTTTTGAAAAATTTTGAAAATTCTTTTTGTAAAAAAGATTTTTCAATGCGTCGCAAATACTTTTTTGAAAAAAACTTCCAAAAAAATAATTTCAATGTGCCGAAATACTTTTCTGAAAATTCTTTTTGTAAAAAAAATTTCCAAAAAAATGTTTCAAAAAAAAAACATGGTGATTTTTTTTTCTTCAAAAAATTCGAAAAAAAGTTAAGTTATAGGTTAACGGATGGGTGTTGCAATGGTGGTTAACCAAAAGGGGCTAAAGTGTAACTGTTAACGGAGTTCATTTAACGCCAGTTAAGTCAAAGGACCAAAAGTGCATGAAACAGTGCAGTCAACGTATCATTTTTGCAATTAATGAACAGTAAGGACGAAACGTGCAATTTGGCCAAACCACAAGGATGTTTTTTGCAATTTTCTCTATACCAAATGAAAATATATTTAAAACTCAATCCGTTCATATATTTTGTATTAAGTATTATGTAATATAAACAAAAATACTTAAAGTTAAAGTTGAAAATTAAAAACCGAAAAAGTCAAAATGGGACAATAATTTTGGGATGGAGGGAGTAATAATAATAATAATAATAATAATAATAATAATAATAATAATAATAATAATAATAATAATAATAATAATAATAATAATAATAATAATAATAATAATAATAATAATAATAATAATTTCTTGATTCAATTCTCTCGTGTCATCAAACACTGGAATTTATATTGAATTTCTGTGAGAATTTATTTATTTGATTTGATTTCTGCACTTCATTTCATTTCTTTGAATTTCACCCTACCAAACGTGAAAGAGTAATTGAGCTGACAGTTGCTTTTTTATTGTAAACTAGACGAGTACCCGTGTATAGCAACGGGATTTATAGTGGCAGATAGTTATAGCGATGCTTTGGTTAAGTGTTTTGTGTAACTATAGTTGTTTGCCACTAGAAAATCTCGTTTTTATGCATGGTTGCTCGTCTAGTTATTTTCGAAACCTCCAATATGCATATGCCTCTTTTTATATAACATGTGCGCATAACCCATTTATATAACATGTGCATAACCCATTGGTTACCTCCAGTCTAGGAAGCAGGTCAAGACCCCATTTTCAAATTAAAGACGTAATGTAATCTGACAACATGCTTTTTGGTCAATTACAAATCTCAATATTGCAACATGGTTAAACTCAGTTTCAAAATCAATAAAGCTAGTAAGTTCTGTTTTTTTGAAAAATGGCCCACTTTAGATTGTCAAGAATTGCTAGTGGTCTCGTAAATGATTCAAATACACAATATTTGAATGCGTATCTAACCAAAATGACGCATAAAAATAAAGGCAAATTTCATATGAGGTTATTGAAGTAAACTACAACGCAGCAACCCAAAAACAACAGAACTCATTCTTTAAAGTTGTATTTATAGCATACCAATTACAAAGAGATCAAGTATAAAATCATTATCATCATTTTCATGGCTTTTGACATTAAATTTTCCTGGCATTGTAAAAGACTTGGTCAATATTTGAATTTAAACCACAAAAGTCATGTGGTGGTGACCGTGGTGTGCCTAGAAATCGAGGGTTCTATGTGTGCAATTTCTAAAAATCAACTTTATACTGTTACATTTCTTGTTGCAACTGCAACTTCAAAATAGGTTGAATCTCGGTAGGTGATACAAGAAAGAATTCCAAACGTGAAAAGTTATAAAATTCGTGCGTAAAGAGCCATCTAACTTTAAACATAGATATAAAAAAATCCAACAACTAAAAAACATATTTGTACATATTACCCTGTTAACAGAAATCATTTACGCAAACTTATATTCAAACATGAATGAACTAAGGGTGCGTTTGGTATGAGATATTTGGTTTTAAAGAATGAATTCAAAGAAAAAGATGTCGTTTGGTTTGATAAGTTGGGTTATAGTACAGTACTTGACACCCTCATTTAAGGGTGTGAACAAAAGTCACTATAAGTCCTTGGATTACTGACAATTCCCTTTTTCTTGTTGACTTTCCACGATCACAATAAATCACAGCCACATATAATTCATTTGGTCATGTTTATTTATTTTTTTAACTTTTTTTTAAAGTTTAAAAATAGTATATTTATTTATAAAATAATATATTAATATTTTATTTTTCTCTCTCCTCATTTAATTCAAACCTATACTTAAATCCAATTTCTTTCAAACCTTTCCCAAATCCAAATCCAATTCCAATCTCACTTACAAACCAAACGGGCCCTAATATTTTAAAACAAAACCAGGAATTAAGAAACAGAATAGCCAATGGTTATACATAAAATAGTAGTCTAATAAAACTTATTTATACAGTAACAAACCAATAAATCACTTCTCATAAACCCATTTATATTCCGGCAAGGCAGCGACAACAACAAAAGTTCTATCGAGCAGCAGTTGTGCCGGAAGATTCCGACAAGGATGCGGCATCTATATGAAATAAAAAAGTTAAAAAAAACACTCATACAAAACTCAGATCTATAATACAATATATAGATCTATAAAATAAACCTTCCAACAATAAAGTGGCGGCGACAACAAATTTCCGGCGAGGCAGCGGCAACAACTTTCCAGCAAGACGGCGGCGGAGACGGTGGTGGCCTGTGGCGGTAGCGGCGGATCTGACAAAAAAATATCAAAAGTTTATAAATTCTCAGATCTACAAATAAAATCCACTTATCTATAAAAGAAAACCTTCAAAACTTAATTGATATACATAGATCTATTATAAAACTTAAAAAATACCTTAAACTTGAAAAACCCTAACAGTTGTCGTGGTTCGGCGGTGTTGCTTTCTGTAGAGATGTGAGTTGCGGTGGTGGAGTGGTCCGGCAGTGAAGTGGTGCGGTGGTGGAGTGCTCCATCGGTGGAGTGGTACGGTGGTGGGATGAGATCTGTGGAAAAGAATAGAGTAATTTTTGTTAGTTGTGTGTGTTTTTTTGTGTGAGAGAGATTTAGAGAAATGAGAAAAAAAATAGGTATTCATTAACCAGACATTCATTGAGAAGGGCGGGACATTCGATTTCCATTGACATTCAAACCCATTATTAGTTTCCATTTGACATTTTCATAGTTTTCATCTATTAATTCAGCCCCATTAATTCAGCAGGCTATTAATTTTCGTTTCACATGTGCAAGGGGAAAATCGGGATTGACCAAAAGTTAAGTTTTCCACAATTCTACAATTCTACTTTTACCATGTCTCCATTATATGTAGTAAAAATATATTATGAAAAATGTGTTGAGACAACAACAAGCAATGTGACATTCACAATAAATGGAGCCAATCACTATTGAAACACCTGCCGCTACTTGTTATCTCCGGCTTTTAAACACATATAATGAGTGCAAAAGTTTCTAAAGATCACAATGATTAAAACAAAAATGAATATGCATATTTTGAAGAAAATGACTGCATAGGTAGTGTTGTACATGGTATGAAACTTGTCAAATGCTTTATCTAAGCTAAATGACAATGATACTCACAAGATGCATGGTTGAGCTTGAAGGAGTCATTGTGTATGGGAATGGTTGAATATGGTATGAAATTTGTCAAATGCTTCATTCACCAGTTAAACATATATAACTTATAAGCCGCATTGTTGTATTTATAATCTAAATTCATACATTAAATATCAAAACTGTCAATCTCTTTTTTATTTGATGAAAATAAAGGACAGTAGTTGATTATTAGTAAATTAAAAATGACATATGCATATGTAGCATTCATACATAAGAAAAACAATTAAACAAAAAATACAAAAAAATTACTAATTTACCGCATGTAACTTTGAGAAAAACAATTAGCCGTACGTATATCAAAAGTAAAGAAGTTCATAAAACAAAATGGTAAGTTCTTCAGTTGAATAAAACATATTATAACATTAAATTGAGGAGGTTGAATTGCAAATGTGTTTTTAAACAACTTAATATTATTTATGTTTACAAAATGTAGAACTCTGAAAAGAAAAGGAAACTTGTGACACATATTAATTTGTCTAGTAAAAACATAAAGAAACTGTTCTTCTGTGATAACAACAGTCGGAAAATGTTAATTATACAATGTGGCATTTCATATAGTGCCTAATATCCAAAAATAAAAGGTGAAACGACGCAACTTTGATATGATGAAACTGTGCAATGGTATTTTGAGAAAAGCGCCAAAAGAAAACGTAATGATAACACAGCATATACTCAAAAAAATCTTTGGTAAAATTGATTCTCATAAATAAAAGGGCAAATCGCATAAAAGTGTACTCAACTTATACTTGATTTCAATTTAAGGTACTCTACTTTTTTTTTCCCAATTTAATGTACCCAACTTTTTTTTGGTTGCAAATGTAGACAATCAATAGGTTAGCAGGTTACCTTCTTCTTCGAACTGATTTTCCGGCGACCCATTTTTCCGGAATCAAATCTTTCCAGTAACATAAGTTTTTGAAACAGACAAAAAAGTTGTCTAGCATACATGTCAAACTCAAACAATTATAGACAAGTTCTTTATATGTGAAAAGTTTACTTGACTCTAATTATAAGCAATTAATACGAGAGCTACAAAGGTACCCACAAGCAATAAGACATGCCATACTATAAAGTTTGTATAAAGAAGCTTTAGTTTGTAGTGGTTTTAAATACTTTTAGTGGTTTAAGAAGTTGCAAGGATGGAAGTAGCAGTGGAGTATCAACGACCCAAAATTTATTCAGTTTGGAGTATCAACGTCATAAAGATTTGTTGCTGGAAAAATAGGTCGCCGGAAAATCAGATGGAGAAGATGGTGACCTGCTAACTGGTGTAAGGTGACTTGCTAACCTAGTGATTGTCTACATTTGCAACCAAAAATAAGTTTGGTACACTAAATTGAGAAAAAAAAGTAGAGTACCTTAAATTGAAATCAGATATAAGTTGAGTACACTTTTATGCTATTTGCCCTAAATAAAAAGTTAAATTCATTCCAATAACACAATAGTGTTGATGCATGATGGTAATGTCATTAAGAGGTATGTGCCGCACATGGCTCGGTGTTCTTCTGTTGTGCCAAATGCGCCTTGTACATTGCATTAAAAAACTTCAAATTTGGCTCATATGCATTATACCGCTGAGCCAATACATTAGTCCGCCGTTCCAGTGCATCAGCAAGCCGTCCCAATGCCCTATACCGCTGTTTCAATGATCCATCCAGCCGTGTTAATGTACGAATCTGCCGTTTGAATGCATCAGCCCCTTCCAGTTCATCAAACAGTTGTCCCAATTTCTCCGCCCGCTGATTCATTTCCACACTCCGTGCTACTAAATCATCCCACTGTGGCTTATATGCAGCCTGCTGCTTAGCAAGATCATTCTGCTGTTCCACAACATCAACCAGCCGCAAACAGTCATCAGTATACCTCTTCTGTGCATCAAGATGCCGTAACAATTCATGCTCCTTAAATTCAATAAAACCCTGTTCGGTGAATGGAAAGTATCTAGCAGATGTTGCCTGCATGAATGATACAGTAAAATTATTTCAAACAGTTACTCCGTATTAAAGACCAACTGCTTTATGACAATACGTCTAAAAGGAAATCCAGATTGATTTTTAACAAAGCAGTCGATTACCTTTTGATGAGCACGAACGCAAAGGGTAGACGCATGAAGAATTACAACATCCTTGTATGCGCATACAAAGTTGCATTGAGGGCACTGTTGACAAGAGATATTATTAAGACAAACAATAATGGTAAAAGTGGATTTATTATAGTAAAAAAAGGACCTACCTTCCCAATAAAGGAACTTTGAAGAAGCCATTCCTTTATACAAGAAAATCCATACAAATGGCCACAAGGAAGACAACTGCAGCAGTCATCACGCAAAAAATTAAAAGTTATAAGTGTAAAGTGTAAACTTAATAATATAGCCTGAACCAACCACATTCATTGACTAAATATGAAAAACATTCATGCTTAATTCCAGTCTAACGAGAACAATAAATTTCAAGTGTTTCTTCTTCTATACAAATACTAATGCTGATTTAGATGGCCCATCAACCAACAGGTTGTGGGTCGACATATCTGAGATATTAGGTGTGAACATCCTGTAAAATGACCAAAGTTGTAAAACAAAAGTATCAGGTGTAAGGATCCTGTAAAGGGGTATCTTGATTAACACGTGTAACTATTGATGAACAAAAGTTTTTTGTTTCAGTGAACAAAATCTTTTTACTTATGTTCATCAAATAATGTTGCTAAGACGTTTTACAGCTTAAAAACAAGTTGTTCATCAACATAAAAACGATTAAATTTTTCGTTCATCTAGATGGGTACACTTTTATTCAATAAGAATTCCACTCACTTACGTAGCTTCGGCAAAACTTCTACGACTAGAGTCTGAACCTATCCATATATGGTGATAAGTAAAAGTAATTTAACCGCATAACATGATGTAGAACCAGATCGCGTCACGTGGCAACATTTTGATGCATAAACGACAAACTTAATCACAAGAAAACTATTCAAGTCAAAATAAGATCTTTTGATGTAACAAGCTTACTGTCTTTTTTGATGCATAAAAACACACTTTTGATGCACAAAATATTGCCACATGTCACAATTTTGTTCTATTTGACCTAGTTTATATTAGCAAGGTCTTTTGTGATTTCTTGAAATATTTGATAGGAACCCAAAGCTAATTGATTCGGACCAGGTTTGGTATCATACACACACTGTTGACCATAGTCACAATGGCACTAAAGCTTAGAACTTTTTTTCCTTAACAAAAATCTAATCTTCATGGTAATTTAACCATCTTTAGCAAATATAGAATCACATATACGGAAGTTGTAATTTGACTAGCTGTTGTCTCTTGCTATCTACTAACACCAAAAGCCAATGAATCGTAGAGCATCTAAAAAAGAACAACTTATCAATTGCAGTCAAAACCTGAACCTTTGTATTCCTTAACAAAAATCTAATCTTAAAAATCTAATCTTTTGAATAAATTAATCATCTTTAGTAAAGAGGAAATCACAAGTATGTATGAATCACAAATATATGAGTCTTAAAACAGGTTGGAAAAGCATACCAAAGTCGATGTTTTCCGCGAATATTCATTGGTTGATAACAAATACTGCAATCATCATACTGACATTTATTCCCAGGATAACTAATATCATCATCAACCACCATAACCCCTTGATATGTTTTACCATCTGCACCAAGCCAACATGATATCCTAGGTGACGTCATCTCCTCTAATTCCTCAATTTCCTCTTCTTCCTCATCACTTTCGAATTCAATGACTTCTTTTTCTTCTTCTTCTTCTTCATACGATTCAATGTCCACCCATCTCCCATTCTCATCCCCCATTATTCTTCTTCTTATTACTTAAAAATAATCCTTAAATTAACTATGATACAATACAATGCAATATAATACAAACGGATCTCTTAGATGATCGATTAAAGAATCACCCAGGATGCAATTAAATTAAATTATACATATACACCCATCCGATAATAACTAGAGTTGTTGTATAAGGAGAAGGAGGCTTTGAAATTTGAAACACACCACTAACCGAGCATCTATGTTGTGCATGCATGACTGCGTGTCAGAATAACATCTTAAAAAGCCTTGGGTTTGGTCGGTGGGCTTATAGGCCTGGTGTAAAATTGGCTAGTTTAGGCCCAGCAAAATGGTTGGGTTTAGGGGTGAGCAGAAAAATCGAAATATCTGAATAAATCGAAAATCGAAACCGAACTGAACCGAAAATAATTGAACCGAACTAATAACCGAACCGAATTAGCTAAAACCGAACCAAACCAAACTTTTAATTCGGTTCTCGGTTTGGATATGATTTTTGTAACAAAAACCGAAAACCATATGGTATATTTGTGCTTTAACAGTTCTCATAATTTACATAGACACTATAGTATGATTTACATTTTTATGTGCTCTAACAGTTCTCATAATTTTGAAAATGTAGGCACCGTCCTTGACTCCCTGTGAAGATCTCTAGTGTGTAACTTTCGTCTCTTGCGAAACTGAAATTACTAAATATCTTTTGTCTTCTTTCCATAGAATTTTTTTCTTATTCGTATTTTTCATGCACAAAATAAAAACAAGTGCACTTTCAAAGTTGTAAAAAGTGCGCCCGTGTAAAATCCGCCAAAACCACCACCTATGGCTCATGCCAAGTTGTACATAGTAGGCCCATCCAACACAATAAGCTAAAAAAACTGGGCCTAAACTAGCCCATATCCACCAGAGTTAGTCTCAAAAGTCAATCTAAAGTTTATCCTTATAAATAAGAGTTAATTGCATTTTTGGTCCTTGTGGTTTGGTCAAATTGCAGATTTGATCCTCAAAACTTTAAAAATGCAGCGATAGTCTCAATTTTGAAGTTTTGGTTGCATTTTTTTGTCTTTTTTAGTGTGCAATGACCAAATTACCCTTGTATTTTTCTGAAGAATACAAATTTTAGTCATTTAACTTTATTCAGAGACCAAAAATGCAATCCAAACTTCAAAATAAGGACTATTGTTGCACTTTCAAAGTTTTAGGGACCAAATCTGTAATTTAGCCAAACCACAGGTGTGTTTCAATGCAGTTAACTCTATAAATAAACAACCTCAATGGTCGGCGGGTGTGTTTCAAACAGTTTATTTATGTTTGTTCTTCTTATTCGACTCTTATTGCATGCATGCATCCTGGGTGAGTGGGTGATTCTTTTATCGATCATCTAAGAGATTTGTGTATTGTTGTATCATAATTAGTTAATTAGTAAGAATGGATAATGAGAATTGTCGGCGGGTGTGTTTCGAAAGTGATGAGGAAGAAGATGAAATTGAAGAGTTAGAGGAGATGACGTCACCTACATTGTCATTTTGGGTTGGTGCAGATGGTAAAAAACATCATGAGATAGTGGTGAATATTAATGATGATTTAAATGGTTTTAAGAATAGTTTGGATATGATTGACCCTTGCTCCATTTGTTATCTACCTTTTTCTACCCAAGGAAACCATCGAATTTGGTACATTCTTTAAACCTTTTCACATTGGTTTTAGTTTTTACATTAATTTAGCTTGAGGATTTGATTCTATACTAAAGATTACTGATCTATTTACTTAAAAAAATTGAATAGTTTTTTACCCCTCTAAGGGGGTATTTGGCTTAGGAGCTTATTTGAATTTGGAAAAACTCACAAGCCCATTTTTTTTTTTTTTTCGGATATGGGCAAATTGTAATCGTTTCACGGTTTGACCCATTTGTGACCATGATAGATAGGATCAATTAGCTTTGGGTACTTAGACTTCACTGTGTAAAACTTTTTTTGTTTTTTTAACCGCTTTAAGACTTAAAAGTATACGTTTGTCCTAGAGATGATTAGCTTACGTACATGATTTGATTTTGTTACTCCTCTAAGACTAATAAATAGTTGTGATAAACGGGTAAATTGATGAGGTTTTCCCCGGGTGAAGGCAAGTCGTTTACCCACATGTATGTGGCCTAAGAGGGGTATCCCTGTGACCATTTCCGAACGCTTTCCCTATGTAATGTTTACCTAGTGACGTTCAAACCTAGAAACCTCCCGTGCCTTACTACTAGGCTACCCTGGTAGTTGTTATTACATACTACTTGTGATATCTTCTCTATTAATGATTAAAGATAATTTACCCAAAAGATCTGTTTGTTATTTCCGAGAGATACTAGAAAAAAGTAGTAAGGTTGATATATAGGGACACTTTGAATTTATCATCTTGTTTGATTGATAGTTATTAAAGCATGCATCTTTTTCATATCAAGTCAATGAATGTAATTGTTAAATTTATACACTTGTTTTTATTTTTATGTGCAGTTGTCTTCCTTGTGGGCATTTGTATGGATTCTCTTGTATAAAGAAATGGCTTCAAACTGAATCCGGTGGGAAGGTAGGTGTAGTTTTCCACTTTGTCGACTATAATAAATTCAATGTTACCATTATTTGTGTCTTAGTTACCTTTTTATCAACAGTGCCCTCAATGCAACACCTCATGCGCATACAAGGATGTTATACCTCTTTACGCTTCTCGCGCAAGTGCTCATCAAAAGGTAATCGACCTCTTTGTTAAAAAAACTAACCTTGAGTTCTTTTTAGGGTTATTAACATACTTTTCTTATTAAACCGTTTTGATAATTATACTTTTTGCTGTCCCGTTTTTGGTTATTATACTTGCACTTGGTGGGTTAATATTGTAATTTAGTCAACTGAGACACATGACTGATTAAGTTATCTAATGACTAACATAATATATTTTGCTGATGATATCCTCACTATTTAGTCATTCCTTCACACCTTAGCATCTTTATTTCCTTTTAAACTAAATTGTGAGGATGAACTTACACATCAACAAAATACGTCTACGCTTAAGCGAGAAAAGTAGATGACTTTTTTATGACATTCACCCTTGTTTTTATAATGAGTTGGTTTTCACTTTTCAATTAACTGTTGTCAATATATGCAGACATCATCCACTAGACACTTTCCATTCACCAAACGGGGTTTAATTGAGTTTAAGGAGCATGAAAGGTTACGACGGGTTCATGCAAAGAAGATGCATGCTGAAGACCATAAGCGGCTGGTTGATGTTTTGGAATGTCAGAGTGATGTAGCGGATCAGCTGGTTCCATTAGAAACCCAGTTAGATGATTTATCAGAACGCTTTGAGGAATTGGAACATGATGGATTTGATGATGCATTGAAGTGGCGGTATGATGCATTGGGGCGGCGTTATGATGCATTGGGACGGCGTGCTGATGTGTTGGAGCAACGTTTGGATGTATTAGAACGGTGGTTGTCTGCATCTAAGCCAACTTTGAAGTTTTTTACTCAAATGTACAAGGAGCATTTGGCACTACAGAGGAAGAAGACCAAGCCGTGTACTGGCGTACTGCAGAACCTACCTGCACAAGCACTAAATTATCTATAGATCTTTAATATTGTGCATCTACATTATGGTGATTAATTTCAGTATATTTTCTTCCATAAGTGTATTATTAGAACTTCACTAACTGTCTGCATTGGCCGATTCATCTCAAAGCTACATTTTGATCGATGTTTCTTTCAAGATGCAATTTCATTTATGGTGGTTTCACTTATTTGAGTTGGTTACATGTTGGGTTTAGGCGGGGATCAGCTGGGTATCACGTGCTTTAAATTTCCGGTTTGCTCATGAAGTGAATTTGCTTAAAGATTGGACTTTGAATTGGAAATTTAAAGTTTTGAGGGCAAGATTCACTTAACTGAAAAGTTGTTGACTTTGGATCTCACTGCCGAGTGATGTTTTTTGAAGGCATCTTCTAAGCTTTTATTTGGTGTTTCGTTCAGTTTTTGCTAGTTTAGTAATGGTGCCTGTTTAAGTTTTGATTCTCCCATCAATTTGCTATGTAAGCTTGAAGCGGAACTGCTATACACATTACCACATACTTTTAACTTAATTTTTTTTAAAACGGCATAACATTTAAAGTAGTTAAATGGCTACAACAAATTACAAAGGGATAAAGAGATGGATGATGGATTAACTAACCTTAGATTGCCATCACATTATCCCAGTATTAAACAGTTAAGAGTCTATAGGGTGTTTGTGTTTTGTTAAGCTCTTCAAGCTATGCCAGTTGGTCAAAAGGTCAGAAACCATGCTTAACACACACACACACACACAAAAGCAATTTGATTTCTCTTTTCAGTGGCTTCTATAACTTGCAGGCTGACCGCTATGTTTAACTTTTTCTAATAGAAATGGATGAATTTGAGTTTCGACTTGTAACATTCAACTAAGTAGACAATTGTATTGAAGAGAACTAAAGAAATTGTAACTTTAAGTATTAATTTATGCTTGGTTCTGTAAATTATGCACAGATAACAATTTTCTTGCAAAAGCTTTGGTTGTCCAGCACAGGAATTCTAGCTATCACTCTCTGTTTTTCTCTATTGGTGTCCTAACTACCACTCTTTGTTTATGCACAAAACCTAAAAACCAAGCAATTTAAGATAAAGGCCACAAGCCAAATAATATCAACACAAGGGTTTAGGTAACAAAATAGCCGTCCCACCTAAGTACCTCAACAAAAAAAGTGTTTCATTTCTTTTTATGAATATTGGATTTTCATGTCAACTTTTTTTCAATAACAATGTGCGGATATTATAGAAAAGATTCATCGCGATCAACACTGGTGTCCTCCGGTTGCACGATATATTTAGTTTGATGTAGATGGTGCTGCAAGAGGTAAACCAGAGACGACGGATCTTGGTGCTTTGTTGAGAAACATAAGTTGTGTTATATTGGCACTCTTCTCAAATTTAGCATATATTTGTGAGCGTACAAATCAAGATATCTAAAACACGCTATGGATTAGTTGGTTGGGCTTGCGTTGTGCCAAATTGCAACTCTGAACAAAAGCCTTGGTTCTGGGCTAGTTCAGACAATGATGCAAGTGGAATATCACAGGACAGGCTAATACGTACAGTAATATGTGAAAAGTAAGACAAAACTAAAAGATACTATAAGAAATCATAACATCGATAAAAGAGGGACCAAGGAAACAGAAATTGGAATTTCTTGTCAATTTATGAGTGAACAAGGTTCGAGAAGGAAATAAAATCCTAATATTGTCCGATCAATATACTAAAATCACGAACTTGTTTATAGCCAAGTAAGCTACTTGAAACATACTAATGCTTATTCTATGTTGATAACTGAGCTAAGACCTGTACAGTGGAACCTGCAAACAAAAAACAAAAACCAATGTAGTTTTAATCAGATGGTCAAATAATCTTCTAGAAAATGGCAAGTTAAATGTTTTTTACGAGGGTGTGGCTTCTGGTAAGTTTTCTTAAGTATCCAAATGGCTCAATAGTAATGGATAACCATTTATATGCAAGTTTCTGCTGGAGTATCAATAAAAAGTTTCTTAACCATCCTAATAAAAAGGGTTATCCATTAAAGTATTCATCAACTTTCTCAAGCGCCAAAATTGTTATCCAATAAAACCAGCCAGATGTTACTAGATGTACTTTGCCCTAACACGTCGTAAGAAACACTTGTTACAGCCAGTATAAAAGCAGAATCTGACCTCACCTATTTATCCACTATAAGGTCAGGATTCTACCTTTGACAAATCAAAGGAGGCAAAAAAGAAATGTAAAAACAATATAGCTCAAAATGGCAGGGTCAAGCTAACCCACAATCTAATCTTTGTGCAACTTTTAACCCACTTGGATCATTGAACCCATTTCAGTTTTAGCTTCTATTTTTTCAAAATTTACCCATTTGACCCGTTAGAGAAACTGCAAATCTAAATTGAGATCTTATCCAATAACACATTAACATGTCAAAATCGCTACCTTTGACAAATTTAAAGAGCCAAAAAAGAAATGTAAAAACAAGATTCATTAACACATATACAGTCATAAATAAAGATACCTTAAAATTCATTTACACATAAAAAAATATAATTAAACGTACCTGATATTTTCCATCGTTATATTCACCCGTCTTAATCTTGATTATAATATTCCGTGGTTGTCATATCATTAGCTTCAGGAGTGTTAACCTGAACTCTTTGCCTAGTAACCTCGGTTGGAGGGTTACATACAGTACAAAAAACACATCCTTGGACCGAGTCAACATAATCCAATTCATCCTCACAACCATCCTCAACAACCTCATGATTATCTTCAACAACCTCGTGATCATCCTCACCAAGGTCACTACCATTACGATTGTTACTGTCATTGTCCTTTTCAGATTCACCCTCACCAAACTCACAATTATCAAAACTTGCATCCTCAGTGTCATTTTCAGTATCATCCTCACTAAACTCACCATTATTAAAACTGTCCCACTCAGTGTCATCCTCAGTTTCATCATCACTTGATGTCACACGTTCCATTCCACTAGCCTTTACAAGACGTTTATGAGTTGTTCGTGATCGTAAACCTTTAACCTCAAGGACTTTCTTTCTTGTTTGACTTCTAGTAACACGCATATCTGTACCGTCTACTTTTCCCCTATCTAGATCACCGCCTTTTCCTTTATCATTTCCCATATTCCCCAAGAAAACAGGCTCCTCCTCTGTTACGATCATTTTTCCTTCGCCTTTACTAGCATCCTCAACAACCTCATGATCATCCTTTTGTTTCCCCCTCACCAAACTCACGATTATCAGAACTGTCATAGTCATTGTCATTTTCAGCATCATCCTCACAGGACTCACTATTATCATAACTGTCACACTCGGTGTCGTCCTCAGATTCATCATCAGCTGTTGTCACTCGTCCCCTTCCCCTGGCCTTCACAAGACGGTTATGAGATGTTCGTGATCGTAAACCTTTAACCTCAAGGACTTTCTTTCTTGTTTGACTTCTGGTAACACGCATATCTGTACTGTCGCCTTTTCCCCTATCCAGATCATCGCCTTTTCCTTTATCATTTCCCATATTCCCCAAGAAAACAGGCTCCTCCTCTGTTATGATCATCTTTCCTTCGCCTTTACTAGCATCCTCAACTACCTCATGATCATCCTCACCGAGCTCACTGTCATCGTCACTTTCCTTTTCAGTTTCCCCCTCACCAAACTCACTATTATCATAACTGTCATAGTCACTGTCATTTTCAGCATCATCCTCACAGGACTCACTATTATCATAACTGTCACACTCGGTGTCGTCCTCAGATTCATCATCAGCTGTTGTCACTCGTCCCCTTCCCCTGGCCTTCACAAGACGGTTATGAGATGTTCGTGATTGTAAACCTTTAACCTCAAGGACTTTCCTTCTTGTTTGACTTCTGGTAACACGCATATCTGTACCGTCGCCTTTTCCCCTATCCAGATCATCGCCTTTTCCTTTATCATTTCCCATATTCCCCAAGAAAACAGGCTCCTCCTCTGTTATGATCATCTTTCCTTCGCCTTTACTAGCATCCTCAACTACCTCATGATCATCCTCACCGAGCTCACTGTCATCGTCACTTTCCTTTTCAGTTTCCCCCTCACCAAACTCACTATAATCATAACTGTCATAGTCACTGTCATTTTCAGCATCATCCTCACAGGACTCACTATTATCATAACTGTCACACACTCACACTCGGTGTCGTCCTCAGATTCATCATCAGCTGTTGTCACTCGTTCCCTTCCCCTGGCCTTCACAAGACGGTTATGAGATGTTCGTGATCGTAAACCTTTGTGCTCAAGAACTTTATTTTTCGATTGACTTCTGGTAACACGCACATCTGTACCATCTAATTTTCCTCTATCCCATTTTCCTTTGTCTTTATCAATTCCGAAATCCCCCAAGAAAACAGGCTCATCCTCTGTTAAACTCATCTTTCCTTTGTCTTTATCAATTCCGAAATCCCCCAAGAAAACAGGCTCATCCTCTGTTAAACTCATCTTTCCTTTGCCTTTATCAATTCTGAAATCCCCCAAGAAAATGATATACACCAATAAGAATCAGTAGTGATTTGTTATTGGATTTTCAATGATTAGATTAACCAAGACGATATGAAACAGGTTAATGGACTCAATGAATTATCAAATGAAAAGATAGTTTGTTATTGATGAAAGTTTACAAGAGAGAAAAGATCAAAGATCATAACTGGTTGGTTACAAAGTGAAAGATTAACAAACTATTTAAAAGATAGAAATGGGCGGGAAAGTTGGTTAAGCTGGAAAGCTGCTGGAGTTGTTGTCACGTGCACCTCATGTGCACAGCTTATAGCTGGTCACATGCACCTCACGTGCCTAACAGCTATTACTAGCTTATACACATATCATTCCATCCCCCTTAGAATTAATCTTGTCCTCAAGATTAGCAGTCAAAGGTAGGAAACCTCTTCTGAATTTCCTCAATGGGTTCCCATGTGGCATCCTCTTTTGACCCATTTGCCCATTGAATTAGCACAAATACTGTAGCACCATTGCCTCTCTTAGCCAATCTTCTATCTAACACAGTTACAGGTTCAATCAACATCACACCTTCTGCATCACAAGTTGGCAAATCACCCTGTTGAATCACTGCTCCCCTACACTTTTTGAGTTGACTCACATGAAAGACATCATGGATTTGGGCAGTTGTTGGTAGTGTGAGTTTATAGGCCACTGCACCACCTTTTGTTGTACCAAAAAAGGGCCATAGTATTTTGGAGACAACTTACTATACTTGTCCTTTCTCATAGTAACCTGCCTATGATGTTGCAATTTCACATAAACCCAATCACCAACCTCATAAGTTCTATCTGTTCTTCCTTTATCAGCATGAGATTTCATCCTATCTTGTGCTCTTTTTAGGTGAAATTTCAACTTATCAATACTTTCTCCTCTAGTAGTGAGAGTTCTATCCACCTCTGCCACTCTGTTGTCACCTCCTACATATGGTACATGAAGAGGAGGTTTCTGCCCATATACAATCTCAAATGGTGTTGTATTGATAGCAGAATGGTGATTGGTGTTGTACCACCATTCATTGGTGTTGTACCACCATTCAGCTAGTGACAACCATTTAACCCATTGTTTTGGTTGTTCACCGCACATGCACCTCAAATAACATTCTAAACATCTGTTTACTACCTCAGTTTGACCATCTGATTGAGGATGGTAAGCTGAGGACATGTGCAACTTCACTTGTAGCAACTTGAATAACTCCATCCAAAAATTGCTGAGGAAGATCTTATCTCTGTCAGAAATAATGGTGTTTGGCAAACCATGTAGTTTATAGATGTTGTCCAAGAAAACTTGTGCAACAGTTGTAGCAGTTAAAGGATGAGTAAGAGCCATAAAGTGAGCATACTTACTTAGCCTATCCACTACCACAAATATCACATTCTTACCATGAGATTTAGGCAGACCTTCCACAAAATCCATAGAAATACTAGACCAAATGAGAGTAGGAATTGGCAAGGGTTGTAATAAACCTGGATAGGCAGCTAAATCAGGCTTGCACCTCTGACAGACATCACATTCTATAATCCATTGTTTCACTTGCTTCCTCAACTTCCTCCAATAGAACAAACTGCCTAGCTTGTGAGTAGTAGTTTTCACCCCTGAATGGCCTCCTACTGAATCACTATGCACTTGTTTAATCAATTCAGACCTTAGTTCCTGATCATTACCCACTACTAACTTGCCTTTTCTTCTTAACTGGGAATTAGCCCAAGTGTAGTGTCCTGTGGTGAGAGTACCAGCCTGCAATTTCTGAATTAATTGTTGCAACACTGGATCCTTGTTCCAACTATCTACAATTCTTTTATACAAATCAGTGGTGATAGTAGAAGAAACCATACTAAGTAATTCACCTTGTTGTAGTCTAGATAAAGCATCAGCAGTAATATTTTCTACCCCTTTCTTGTATTATATCTCATAGTCAAAGCCCATGAGTTTGGGTAGCCACTTAACTTGAGCTGGGGTTGTTAACCTCTGATCCAACAAGTATTTAAGACTAAAATGGTCAGTTTTAATCTTAAAATGCCTGTCCAAAAGATACCCTCTCCATTTCTCCAAGGCTTGCACAATTGCTAGAAACTCCTTCTCATAAGTAGAGAGTAACTGGTGTTTGGGAGATAATGTTTTACTAAGAAAATCTATTGGATGACCCTCTTGTAAAAGTACTGCCCCCAATCCTACTCCTGATGCATCAGTTTCCAAAGTAAACTCCTTTGAAAAATCAGGCAATTTCAAAACTGGAGCACTTACCATGGCATGTTTGAGCTGTTCAAATGCTGTTTGTGCTTCATCAGTCCATGCAAAAGCATTCTTCTTTAACAACTGAGTTAAAGGCTTACTAATGGTGGCATAAGACCTGATGAACCTTCTGTAATAGCCAGTGAGCCCAAGAAATACTCTTAACTGCTTAATATTGGTCGGTACAGGCCAATTGGTCATAGCTGTTATCTTGTCTGATTCAGTTGCCACACCTTCAGTTGAAATCACATGACCTAAGTATTCCACTTGTCCAGTACCAAACACACATTTACTGAGTTTTGCAAACAACTTGTGATTTCTCATAGTTTCCAAAACAATCTTCATATGGTGAACATGAACTTCCATATTAGGACTGTATATAAGAATGTCATCAAAAAAACACCAAGACAAACTTCCTGAGGTAGGTCTGAAACACTTCATTCATAAGAGCTTGAAATGTAGATGGAGCATTTGATAAACCAAATGGCATAACCAAGAATTCATAATCTCCCTCATGTGTTCTTGTAGGATCGTGGTTTTGATTGATTATTGTGATTCGGGAGGTCGTGTATGATGGAAGAACAAGAACTCCATGGTTAGTGAGAGAGAGTAGAGAGAAAAGGGAAAACTTGTTTTATAAAAGATAATGAAAGGTGAAAATTACAAACAAAGTCTCACCCCTCCATGGAAGTATGGAGGGGTATATAAAGCCTAACACAAACTAACTATTACAATATTACGATTCTAGTCCTTGTGTTTTGGCTAAATGAGATAACTAATGTAATCCCGATAATGTCGTTCCATTTACGTGTTGGGATTATAAACTTTGATCCCAACAATCTTCCCCCAATGGGGCGACATAAGGGATTACTTACAACATTTCCTACAAGGACAAATAAGAATAAAGAAAGGTCTTCATAAGCTCTTCAAATTGCTGAGGATGGTGACAGTTGACACTCTTTGTCTTCATCTTGTACCTCGGCTTGAGAACTTTTTTCTTCACTTGTAGGCAAATGATGTAATATGCATGAAATGGATTAACTTCCCCCCAATTCATGTTGCATGTCTTTAGCAGCTTCTTCGTACACTTCTTTTTGGCGAAGTTTCTGAATCAGCTTCCCCCCAAACTGACAACCGTCTTCAGCAGATTCAAAACTTTGATGTAGTCCACATGTCTTCTAACTATTGAAGTTTTAAGTACGCAGCGGAATTTGTAGATGACACCGTAAACCACACCAAGCAAATCTGACTAGTTACTTAATCACGGTTATGCTCAATGCGGAAGCTCCGTTCGGGGGTAACATGCAAGAAATCAGCAAGATCTTCTCACTTAAGTAGGCTACTTCACACTTCACACCCTGCGAGAGTTGAAATGATTACACCAAAATCACAAAACTGAACCACTGATCATCTCTGCGGACGTCTCTCCGGTAGTAATAAAATTGTAAGCTCGATCACGTGAGCCTATTATGCGTCCCTGATGTGCACATTTCTTCCCCCTAATTGCAGATCCTCGTGGAAAATGAGTGTTTTCGTAAAGAAATCAAGAAAAGTCAAAGAAGCAAAAGAACACCCACTCTCTCTTCCCCCACGATGTCTTCGCGGAATCGGAAGCATACACACTATGTTTACGATGGAAACGGAGGCAGCGTAACCCCATGTGTCTAATTAACCGAATATGTGTGAAGTATCATTAATAGCCCGTGAGAATCAACTGCTGATAAACATCTCTACTCTTTTATACTCCTCTCAACTAACACTTTACCGACCCCATTATCATTCTGACGGCTTTTTGTAGTGGCTACTGATGGAGAAAAACCCAATATGACGAACTTGAGACTGAAGTAAAATAACCCAAACTTGTGACTTAAACTTGCACTATTGTCTGACTAAGAACCAATACTGAGAATTTCAATAATGGTAGGAAATCATATACCCATCCAACCATCCTTTATTGTATATGAACGTCTCTTGAATTATCCACATCTTTTGGTGACACTTGAGCACTACAACGTAACTCCTTTAAAGTGATAGCTATACTCTGTGAGCACAACAACGTAACTCCTTACATCAGGTATAACTAGACAACTCAAGTCTTTGTCATTCGTACGGATAAAAGCTCGAACAAGGATCTCAAAGAATCATGCATCCAACCAACCCCGATATCTTCAAGATACTAAGTACACGCACCCGTGAAATTCCACTTCAACCTCAAATAAATAATAAAGAATTAACCCCGTAGTCACATCTTGCGGTTAAATGCTCAATTCTAGCCTTTTGACGGTTTAATGAATTTAATAATGGTTCCCGATCTTGTAAAAAAAATGTATCTACCGTGAAAATTAAAATAACCACAATACCATTCCTTTCTGCCAAATATTATACCAGAAATTAAAACTATGTATTAAAAAATACGTTTGACTAATCACTGTTCAGCCCAATTAATTTATGATATAGCACCAGCTCAATAAATGAGTAAATCCAATCCAATATAAGCCCAAAAAAAATGCGTATGATATAATTGTTCAGCCCAAGAACTGTATAGAGTAATAAGCATCAACGACCTGGTCCAAAATGCAACTCATACCCAATCCAATCACAATTTATACCCTAAACGTACATTTTCATTTTCTGAACCCTAACACACATACTCAAAAAAGTCCGCCCCCTCCTCCTAAACTCTCTCACCAAACACATCTGCCATTTTCATAAAATTGAAAAAAAAAACACATCTAATTACAGATCTCATATCCATCTCCATCATCATATCCGAATAACAATCTCAAATCAAACCTACGTTCTTGTTTAGTTGTCTAAACGACGAGCACCCACAGGAGATGAAGAAGCTCATTAACTCCTTTTTAATCACTTTGAATCGTCTTCAAGATCCATAAGGGTCTCGGGTAGGTGATTATATTGATTTGTTTCAGTTTTTGATCATACACGAACCAAGAAAGAAAATAACTATATAGTTATCCTTCTTTTCTATTATGTTCGAATATTAATTCTGAAGCGAGGCTTCAAATATGATCTATGATGAATTTCATTTCGTGATTAAATCTTTGGAGTAATACGGGCTTGTACCACACGATAAATGAATCTGAGATCATGAAATTAATCTTATTCATTATGATTTTGTTGTAGCAGTAGACTTATGTGATTAGGATAGATGAGTTGATGTTGGATTGTGAGTTTGAAGGAGTTTGGTTAGGATAGTGTTGGATGGCAGTAGATACATGAATCGTTGGACTGATGATGTAGATACTTTAGTCAATGATTGTCATTTGTATTTTGGTTGAGGTCAAAATGTCTTCTCTTCATCTTGATTCATATTTTTTTTCTTTTGACCAGTTTACGCATAATGTTACGCGTAAACCTGTTGAAATCTTATGCGTAAGAAAACTTTTGCGTAAGCATGCCATACGCCTGACCTAGATCTTATGCGTAAACCATGTCTTATGCGTAAGTATTACGCGTAAGACAAGGGTTTTTCGCCTAAAATGAACCTTACGCATAACTTGTCCAAGTTATGCGTAGTAATACTGAAGTTGCGCGTAAAAAGAGGGTTTTGACCCGTTGACCAAATTCCGGCGTCCATTTCCGTTCATATTCCGGCCAAAAGATTATAGCAGCATACAACCCAATATTCAATATTCAGACCACCATTTGACCAGGTTGTTTTTTAGACCACAGATATACATATTGCACAGGATGGTTAAAGTCATAAAAAATATAGCAGTTGACTTGACTGTTTGGACAAAAGTGACACAACAGTTATTGTAAACATTGGATAAAGCACCATACTTTTTGACCTTAAAAAATACATATATCAGATATAAAACTGTTACCATTCATAGGAATAATAAAAAATTGTATGACCAAGTGATAAGAATGGTAAAAACAGCTTCAAAATCAGTTTCGAACCAAAAAAAATACAATTTTGACAAGATAACATCACAATAAATCAACCAAAACTAATAACCCCGCTCCGATGCCACTAGTAGGATCGTGGTTTTGATTGATTATTGTGATTCTGGAGGTCGTGTATGATGGAAGAACAAGAACTCCATGGTTAGTGAGAGAGAGTAGAGAGAGAAGGGAAAACTTGTTTTATAAAAGATAATGAAAGGTGAAAATTACAAACAAAGTCTCACCCCTCCATGGAAGTATGGAGGGGTATATAAAGCCTAACACAAACTAACTATTACAATATTACGATTCTAGTCCTTGTGTTTTGGCTAAATGAGATAACTAATGTAATCCCGATAATGTCGTTCCATTTACGTGTTGGGATTATAAACTTTGATCCCAACAGTTCTGAATGTTGTTTTAGTTATATCCTCCTCATTCATCCTGATTTGATGATAACCAGACCTTAAATCAAGCTTTGTGAACACACTGGATCCATGTAATTCATCAATTAATTCTTCTATAATAGGAATTGGAAACTTATCTTTCACAGTTTGCTTGTTGAGTTGTCTATAATCCACACACATTCTCCAAGTATTATATTTCTTCTTAACCATGACAATGGGAGAAGAGAAAGGACTATGACTCTTCTTAATCACACCAGCTTCAAGTAATTCTTTAACCATGCTTTCAATTGCATCTTTCTGTGTTGGTGGATGTCTGTATGGTCTAATGTTTACTTGCATAGCTCCTTCTATCAATGGAATTCTGTGATCATGTTCTCTATGAGGTGGTAACTCAGTAGGTATAGCAAAAACATCTTGGTATTGATCAATGACCAACTGTAGTTTTGGATCAATGTCTGATGCTTTACTGTCAACCTTCATACAAGTAGCTTCTAACTCAGGAATTATACACAACAGCATAGAATGAAGTTGAGCTTGGACAGGTTGCCTAACAGCTTTCTTTGCATTTTTATGACCCAACCATTCCAAATTAGACTTCTTTGTACCCCTGAGTAACACTCTTTTGCCCATGTACTTGAATTCCATTCTGAGGTCACTGAAGTTACAAATCATGTCTCCCAATGTAGCTAACCATTGAATGCCCAACACCATTTCACATCACCCAAAGGCAACAACATAACATCTGTTGAGAAAGGTATACTTCCAAACTGCCATTTGAAATTTTTACATTCTGAATCAGTGATCAAATTGCTTCCATTAGCAACTGTCACAGCTAAAGGGCAAGTTGATTTCACATTACATCCCAACTGCTTAGCTATTCCTTTATCCAAAAAATTGTGAGTAGAACCACAGTCAACCAATATGTGTATATCATGCTTTCCTACCTTTCCAATAACCCTCATAGTTTGGAAATTAGTAGTACCAGTAAGAGCATGGAGAGAAATTTGTGGAGCTTGCAATTCCTCTACACCATTATCTTCCAACTGTTCTCCATCTTCCACACATTCAGTTTCATCCACATCAATCTCAGGCATGACCACCAATGAATATAATTGACCATTACATTTGTGACCTGGAGTATATTTCTCCTCACAATAAAAACACATATTGTTTGCCCTCTTTTCTGCATACTCCTTTTGAGTCAATCTTCTATTGTTTCCTCCCACATGAGTATTTGTTTTGGGTCTCACATTGTTAGTTACAGGGTTTGGTGATGGTAATAAAGGTTTTGAGTAGCTGTTTTGACCAGAATTACTAGCAAACCTCAAATGACCACCACTATAAGCACTTCTATTCTTCTTCTTAACAGCTTCTAAAGTAGCTTCTTGCAAATTTGTTAAACAATAAGCATCTGCTAATGTCTGTGGTTTGAACATTCTAACCCTCATAGCTATCTCATTTGGTAAACCACCCATAAACAAACTTAATGCATGTATTTCACTAATCTCCACCCGAATCAACAAATTGTCAAAAGCATCTTCATATTCTTTTGCACTTGTTTCATATTTCAAATTTTTTAGTTCAGATAAGGGATCATCATACACATTACCAAATCTAGCCACCACAGCTTGTTTGTACACCCCCATTCCACAAAAGCATTATGAAGTTTCATAAATTGTGTGTGCCATAACAAAGCTTTGTTATAAAGATGGATAGAAACAAGATTTACCTTATCAATCTCAGCTACTTGATCAAGCAAAAACAGTTGTTCACATCTAAACACCCATCCCCTCACATCATCACCAGAAAATTTGGGAAAATCAATCTTGGAGACTCTTGAATGTTGCATTTGACCTCCACCATTACCATTTCCCATCTGAGTGTTTTGTAAACCCAATGCAGTTATTTGAGTAGCCATTTCCCCTATTCTTGTGTTCACATCTTGCATTGCACCCCTCACAAATTGTGCTATCTGTTCAGCAATGTATCTTCTTGTTTCATCATCAAAAACTAGAGGATAACCATTAGAAGAACCAGTAACTCTTGTAGTGGGTGCCATTACTAACTACTTTCAAGATTACAGTAACTAACTCCAACTAATTTTTATTTCTTGTTTCACCAATTGCAACAGTAATACTATTACTCATCAACCATGGAATAGTAACTACTTGCACTTGTTCTTGACTACCCAAACCAACTGCTGCTGATCAGCTTGTTCGAAGCTAAAAAATTTAATGAGAATATCGGTTAGCCTCGTGATCGTACAGTTGTTTGGCACTAGTCGATTGTGATAAGAACAAGAGAACCAGTGGTGACTGATTCTTGACCGAAATATCTCTGTTTTGTTGCCGGAAGTTGACCGGAGAAGACAACCGGAATCAAGATTGTTGGTGTAACAATATTGAAGATTTGTTATGAAAAGATATGATATATAGCCACGAAAGAGCTCTGATACCACTTGATATACACCAATAAGAATCAATAGTGATTTGTTATTGGATTTTCAATGATTATATTAACCAAGACGATATGAAACAGGTTAATGGACTCAATGAATTATCAAATGAAAAGATAGTTTGTTATTGATGAAAGTTTACAAGAGAGAAAAGATCAAAGATCATAACTGGTTGGTTACAAAGTGAAAGATTAAAAAACTATTTAAAAGATAGAAAAGGGCGGGAAAGTTGGTTAAGCTGGAAAGCTGTTGGAGTTGTTGTCACGTGCACCTCATGTGCACAGCTCATAGCTGGTCACATGCACCTCACGTGCCTAACAGCTATTACTAGCTTATACACATATCAGAAAACAGGCTCATCCTTTGTTAAACTCATCTTTCCTTTGCCTTTAATCTTGGCCCCAACGACTGATCGTCTCTGTGACATGTGATTAGAAATCAGTAAGAAATGAAATCATAATCTCAATAGGCAATAAGACAATTAGGAATCTATAACAAGAAACAAGATTCGAAAGTGCTTATTATTGGATTATTGAAGGGTTGTTACAATACAGAGGAATAACATAGAGAATTAGTTATGCAAATCAAGAGTGAAAGTGATTGATGGGAAAGGATTGCTTTTTAAAAGCTACAAGAGGTGTAACAGCTACTTAACAAACTTTGGCGCCTAATTTGTAAACAACTTCTAACTTGACACTTTGACCCCCTGGACTTCTAAAGTATTACAATTTGAACTTTGACTTGGATTTTGACTTTAGCTTGTAACAATCCCTACTCCTGTCCTTCAAATAATTCTTGTCCTCAAGAATTTTCTTCAAAGTTAGAAAACCTCTTAATCAGATCACTGTAGGACTCCCAGGTGGCATCCTCATCATTGTGATTAGAACATGTGACCAAAACATAGACTACAGGTTTGTTGTTGACTTTAGCCAATCTTCTATCCATGATAGCAATGGGTTCAACAGCTAACAACCCATCTGGTCCACAATGAGGCAAAATGCCCATTTTGTTTGTACTACCTTTGCACAGTTTAAATTGAGACACATGAAACACCGGATGCACTTGACTTCCAGGTGGCAATTCTAGCTTGTAGGCCACAGCTCCAATCTTTTCCACAATGAGAAATGGTCCATAATACTTAGATGACAGTTTATGTTGTAGTTCTTTTCTGAGAGTAACTTGCCTGTGTGGTTGCAGTTTCAAGTATACCCACATTCCAACATCAAAAATCCACTCACTTCTGTGCTTATTGGCTTGATTGACCATTTTGTCTTGAGCTCTTTGCAAATGAAACTTCAACATTTTCAAAGCTTCTTCTCTGGCTTGCAAAGTCCTATCCACACTTTCCACTGCACTCTCACTAGCTACATAAGGAATGTGCAGAGGTAGTGTTTGACCATACACTGCTTCATAGGGTGTAGTATTGGTTGAGGTGTGATAATTGGTGTTGTACCAGAACTCAGCCATAGGCAACCACATTAACCACTACTTTGGCTTCTCACCATTCATGCATCTAATAAACACTCCAAGCACTTATTAACTATTTTTGTCTGGCCATCAGTTTGAGGATGGTAAGCAGTAGATTACTTGAGCTGTACTTTCAGGATTTTGTACAAAGATTGCCAGAAATGACTCAAAAAGATCGTATCCCTATCACTGATTATTGAGTCAGGTAGACCATGTAGCCTATACACATTATCAAGGAATGCTAGTGCAACTGTTAATGCAGTAAAAGGATGTTGCAGGCCAATGAAATGTGCATACTTAGAAAGTCTATCTACCATCACAAAAATGACTGTTTTACCTTGTGAAGCAGGCAATCTCTCCACAAAGCCCATGGAAATAGAACTCCATATCTTGTCAGGAATAGGTAGAGGTTGTAGTAGCCCAGGGTATGTAGCAAGGTCAGGTTTCTATCTCTGGAAAATGTCACATTCTATGATAAACTGCTTGACCATCTTATGCATCCCTTTCCAATGAAACATAGTTTTTAGCCTGTGCATAGTCATTGTTGTTCCATAATGACCCCCCATGGCATCTGCATGATATTGTTGGATGATTGTATTCCTGAGCTACACATCATTTCCCACTACAATTTTACCCTTTCTTCTTAGCAACCCATCAACCAAACTATATTTGTCATCCTTGTAAGCGTTGTGTTGTATCTGATCTATTACTTTGCTTAGAACCACATCTTGCAGACAACTATCTTTCACCTTTTGCATCAAATCAGTAGCTATAGAAGTAAGAACCATGGCATTCAACTCAACCCTACTTGAGACCCTAGACAAAGCATCTGCTACAACATTCTCAAACCCACTCTTGTAAGAAATTTCATAATCATAACCCAACAGTTTTGGTAGCCATTTAACTTGGAAAGGAGTAGCGAGTCTTTGTCCCAATAAGTACTTTAAGCTAAAATGATCAGTTTTGATTTTGAAATGCCTGTCAAGCAAGTAACCTCTCCACTTATCTAAGGCCATAAGAACTACTAGAAACTCCTTTTCATATGTGGAGAGAGCCTGATGTTTTAGTGACAATGTTTTGCTTAAAAAAAGTAATAGGATGCCCTTCTTGTTGTAACACTACACCAATATCCATGCCTGATGCATCTGTTTCCACAGTAAACACTTTGTTAAAGTGAGGTAAAGCCAATACAGGTGCCTGAGTCATAGCTTGTTTCAAAGTTTCAAAGGCCACTTGTGTCTCCTCATTCCACTCGAAAGCATTCTTCTTGAGTAATGATGTCAAGGGCTTACTCACTGATGCATAATTCCTGATAAACTTCCTATAATAGCCAGTCAAACCAGGAAAACCTCTTAACTATTTAACATTAGCAAGAACTGGCCATTCTTGCATAGCTTGTATCTTGGTTGGATCAGTTGCCACTCCTTTGTCTGAGATGATGTGACCCAAATACTCAACACTAGTAGCAGCAAAGACACACTTACTCTTCTTGGCAAACAATGAATTGTCTTTTAACACCTGCAACGCTTGCCTCAAATGACTAATGTGAGTTTAAAAACTATGATTGTATACTAAAATGTCATCAAAGAGAACCAAAACAAACTTCCTCATGAACCCTTTGAACACTGAATTCATTAGAGATTGAAATGTGGATGGGGCATTAGTGAGCCCAAATGGCATCACTAAGAACTCATAATGCCCTTCATGTGTCCTGAATGCAATTTTAAACACGTCATCCTCACTCATTCTGATTTGGTGATATCCAGATCTAAGATCAAGCTTGGAAAAGAACTTGGACCCACTGAGCTCATCAATCAACTCCTCCACCACATGAATGGGAAATTTATCTTTGATTGTAGCCTTGTTAAGTTGCCTGTAATCCACACACATTCTCCAAGAACCATATTTTTCCTTAACCATGACTATAGGTAATGAAAAAGGGCTTTGACTATCCCTTATAACCCCTGAATCTAATAACTCCTTCACCATAGCTTCAATTGCATCTTTCTGACCAGGGGGTGCTTATAAGGCCTAATGTTAACTGGAGGGGTGTTTGGCATAAGAGGAATACTGTGGTCTTGAGGCCTTTTAGGTGGTAAGTCTTTTGGTACATCAAACACTGCATCAAACTCTTCTAAAACCAACTGAATTTCTTTTGAACAACTTGGCTCATGTTTCATTTGTAACAATGTAGTAGAATAATCACACACAGTTATTGCAGAAAACTCAGCTGTTGACTAGATTACCATTACAACCCATGAAATTTAAGTATAAAAACCATAACGGGACTAACAAAAGCTTAATTACCAAAACCAAAACCAAAACGGCCACTGAAAAAAGTAGATGATTGTTTTATGACAATAACCCTTGTTTTTATTATAAGTTGGTTTTCAATAACTGTTGTCATAATTTATGCAGACATCATCTACTAGACACTTTCCATTCACCAAACAGGGTTTAATTGAATTTAAGGAACATGAAAGGTTATGACATGTTGATGCAAAGAAGATGTATGATGAAGACTATAAGCGGCTGGTTGATGTTTTAGAACATCAGAGTGATGTAGCGGATCAGCGGGTTGCATTAGCGCCCCACTTGGATGATTTGTGAAAACGTGAGGAGGAATTGGGACACCGTGATGCATTGCGGCTGAAGGTTTTCAGGATTCGGTATGATGATTTGCGGAGGCAGTATGATGCATTGGGGCGGTGTGCTGATGTATTGAAACAACATACTGATGTATTAGAACGGTGGTTGTCCGCATATAAGCCAACTTTGAAGCTTTTTACTCAAATGTATAAGGAGCATTTAGCACTACAGAAGAAGAACACTAAGCCATGTACAAGCACTAATTTACCTATATAGATCACTACTATCATGCATCAACCTTATGGTGACTTATTTCTATATCCCTTGCTTCTATTACTGTATTTTGGGTACATTTTGATCGGCCAATTTCATCTCATTGTATGGTAGTTTCAATTTATTTGAGTTTGTTACATGATGGAGATTAGGCATTGAATAGAAAAATATAGAAAACTTGACTTCAAGCTAAGATTCACTGTTTAACCGAAAAGTTGTCAACTTTAGATCTTGGTGCCTGTTTAAGTTTTGGTTCTCCATAGATCCCAACTAGTTATCCCAACTTACTGTATAAGCTTGAATTGCAATTTATCCCAACTAGTTATAATGTCCGCGCACGCCTTAGATATATATTATGGATACCAACTAGTTATATATTCAAGGCGTGCACGGACATTATAACTAGTTGGGATAAATAGCAATTCAAGCTTATACAGTAAAGATGCATCAGATTACTTCTTGAAAATCAAGTTCCCATCAATAAGTGTGAGTTATATAAGTGAGGATGTGAAATGAGTTGTGACTTATACACTTAAAGCATGACATCTCCGTGCATTTGAACTATCCAAGAAAGAATTATAAGTATCTAGTGGATCGAGAGTAATTTTATATTTCACCGATAACATAGTATGGGATCAAGAGTTATTTAAATTACACCGACAATACAGTTTGGGTTTATTTTTGTCAAAACTCAAACCTAAAATATTTTATATATATACATGAAAAGCTTATATGCTCTAAAGGTATATAATCGTGATGGGTACAACTACCATGGGTAAACGTGAAGATGAACTCTAAAGGAACGGACTTGGGTGTTTGCCAATGCTACTTCCATTTACGCTATTTGGTTTAGACATCGTAGTTACTCTTGAACCAGTAACAAAACTACTACTTGTAGATCTTAAAATCTCTATATTCATGTTCCATACTTTCTTTTCTTCTTTTGAACCAACAAAAATGTACTTAAAATAGCACACATAAATTGATGTTCAAAATTTGCAACGTAATAATAGTTATGGTGTTTGTATGACATCATGTGCTTGTTTAAGATACATAGATCATTCAATAGTTTATAAAAGGAACAATGAAAAATGTGAAACTACTACATTTTTCTAACTTCTAACATTTTATAGTCATATCCTTAGTGAACAAAAATGATATTTTGAGGCCCTTTTAAAAACTTGGAAGCAAACTCGCCTCTTTCTAGTCTTCAAATGATTTTGTGCATTCCTCTTTCTGGTCTTCAAATGAGTTTGTGCATGCCTCTTTGTGGTCTTCACCCGATTTGACTAGGGATGGCAAAAAAATTCGTACCCGATGGAGACCCGATCCCCAAACCCGATTTGACTGGGAATCCCCGAGTTAACCGGGGATGGGGACGGGGATGGGGAATCCCCTGAAATATTAAACCGGGGATGGGGCGGGGATGGGGATAACATAAATCTCCGAACCCGGCCCCGACCCCGATCTTTCTAGTGTATAATTATTTAAAATTTATATGTTTTATCCATACTCGATTAACTTGTATATGTACATGTACATATGTTTATGAGTATCGACATGTATTCTTATATGTATATGTGGTATTTATAGGATCAAACATATTTAGATTTAGAAATAGAAGTACCAATTACATATTAGTTAACTATTTTGTCCGAATACACACATATGATACATATTATTTTTATATTATATTTGATATTACAATATTTACGATGCTTTAAAGTTGAATTAAAAATATAATTAATATAACTATGTGCGAATACATTTTTGGGGTACTTTATGAGTCAAAATCATATATATTTTTGACGAGTTGGTGAAAATTTTATGTCATTTCATAACGGTGGAGAATCCCCGAATCCCCGCGGGGATCCCCGATCCTCATTGGGGATGGGGATGGGGATGTAAAGCAATTCCCCGATGGGGATGGGGACGGGGATGGGGATGGACTGTGTTAAATGGGTATGGGGATGGGAAGTACAATCCCTGACATTCCCCACCCCGTTGCCATCCCTAGATTTGACCCTTTAGCTGACATGTCCAGCCTATTCACTTAGTGATGAATGTGTAAATAATCATCAATTTTATTATATCTGAACTGCCAAAACATCCAAAAACACTCAGAAATGCATCAAAATACAGAAATTATCCCAAAAGTGTGTTTTATATGTTTTAGATGCAAAATGTTTAAAAACAAATGAAAAACGAACAAAGTTTGCATAATTGGCAGTTTTAGTCCCTCAAGTTTCATAAATTGACAAAACTAGTCCCTGAAGTTTTAAAATGAAAAAAAGTCAACCCAAGGCATTGAAAAGTCAAATGTTATAAAAAACGATCCTTGGGTGAAAAGTTTGAGAAAATTACACATTTGGTCCCTCAAAATCCAAATTTACATAATTGGTCCCCGGGATTTAAATTTTGAAAAAAAATCATTATTGGTCATTGTGTTATTGGAACTTGGCAAGGAAGGACCCTTTGTAGACTTTGGTTCAGTTACAATTTCAGTCCTTTAAAAATAGAAAATTACATTTTTGGTCCTTGTGCTAATTATACAAACCAACCGGACCTAGTATTATATACTCCCCAAAATCCAATCCAAAACATAACAAATACCCAATCCACTCAATTCCCTTACCCCATTAACAACCCAATCCACCACTCCTTGGCCCAAACTCTCACCAGCCCACCAACACTCCATCTCCTTTTAATAATAAAACGGGGTCAACCCCTGGCTTTGACCACCTCTTCCACCTCACCCTTCCACTTCCCTGCTACCAGCCAAGCTTCATCATCACCCCTAGCCTGTTTCACCTCCTGCACACTCAATTCCCCCCCCCCTCCTACACTCAAACAAACACTAAACTCCAAACAACCTCCCTGGCTCCAATTATCTTAAGAAAAATCCAAATACCATTTTGGCGGCAAAACCTCCCAATGGTCAAGATTGATTGTAATTCATCCAATGGACCAAGAGAGAAGTGGGAATGCACGTGTGGGTCTCCAAAACCCTAATGGTCAGTATAAAAGAGCAGGGGAAGAAGCAGAGAGAGTTAGTTAGTGTAGTTTAATTTTTACTTATCATTTTTAATGTATTTTACTTTCCAGTCATAATTCTCAGTTAAATAATGTTGTAATAACTCTTTTTAATATAATGTGAATTTATTTCACCTTTACTTTTAAGTTACCTTTTGTTAATTCGAATTTAGCATATTTAAGTGAATTTGAAAAATTCACTAAAACTTGTTAAAAGTTGTTATCCAGTGGTCCAATAAGCTTATATTAGCTTAACATTAAGCTTTCTTAAGTTTAAAAAAGTATTAAAACAAATCCTACTTAAATACTATGAAAATACACAAAAATAGTAGAAATTCAAAAATCATCAGTGAAGGATTAAGAAGCAAAGAAGCCTTTGGATTTTGGGATGTTTATGGTTTAGAAGTCTCATGGGAGACAGACATTAGGGTAGTTGGATACTTGGTTCTTGGATTTAAACTCACTGAATCAATTTGTAAGCCTTTTCTAATATTATTGCATTTTACTGTAGTCCACCTTATATCTACTTGATTTTAGTATTTGTGTGTTTATTTACTGTATTTAAGTCAATGTAGGTTGGTTATGATTATGTTTGTTCTATGGAATTCATGGTTGCTCATTATTGCAATTCCACTGTTTAAATGCCCCTTTTTGCTTAGTAGTGATTTATGAGTTATGATGTTGGTATTGGTGATTTTGTGCTGATATGATCCCATGTCACCATGATTTAACCTTTGAAGTCAGAAATATGGGCTAAAACTGTCTCATGTCTTGAGAATCACAAAATAGTCTACTTAGAAGGGGTGTTTGGTTTAGTGAATTTCACTAAGACACAGTGAGTTTCAATGGTTATTGGCTGTTGAGACATGTTTTCTTAGGTCTAGTTAGGACATATCAAGTTTAAAAATCAGTGCTCATTTGATAAAAAGTCAAAACCTCATGTCCCTCATGTTTATGTATTAACAGTTAGGATTTTGGAATCCAACATCACTCATATCAGTGTAGTAGTTGTTAACATAGCTTGTTTTAGTGTCATTCACACTTATTATTACAATTTCAATCAATAGATTAGGATCTAAGCTCACCATAGTCAACTGTGGTGAAAAATTCGAAAGTCAAAGTTTCATAACTGTCCAATTGGACAGATTTTTAAGGGCATCTGTATGGTTCAAAATGGATTGGAATTTAGTAATGATTGATGATTTATGATCTGTGGTTGCTTGTGCATAAGTTTAAATAACAAAATTGACTTTTGAAGTTGATTTGTTTGCTTAAAAATAAGTCCCAAGTCAGCTGATTTGCTTATACATGCCCTGCTCCACCAGTTGTGTCCTAGCAGCCATGTTCATAAGCTATTTGTGAGCTTCTGAGTGAGTCTAGTTGTAAGCCCTTTGGTTCTTTGAGAAGCTAACCTGCCATCCTTCAAGGTTCTAGGCTTATTTCATGATTTCTATTTCATTAAGTAGGGCTGCACATGCCATTTAGCTTGTCCCATTTTGTTGTGTACTTTGAGAAGTCAGAGCATCAAAGCTTTTTGGCAAGCTCTCATAGGGCTTATTAGTGGGCCCCACTTTGTGAGTTTTGGGCTTTTGGAAAGCCTACCACCCCTAGTTGCAACCTTAGTCCTCACCTTGAGCTTATAAGCTTATGTCATAAGCTTGATTAGTCCTTGAAGTGGACTGCAGGGCTGCTTGTGCCTAAGTGTAATTTGAAAGTGCTTATCAGCTTATTTCAAACTTCTTTATGTTTTAATTTTTACTTATTTGCTTATTTCCAATCCCTTTTGGTTCCTATCATCTTATTGAACTGATGTTTCATCTTTTTAGCTTAGTATGATTGCTTATTCAAAGTTTAAAATATCAATTCATGCCAAAAGCATGAGCTGATAAGCTTATAAGCATTCATTTTGCTTATTTCTTAGTTCTAGCCAAAGTCCTTTCATTAAAGTTCCATAATATCAGTATATAAATAGTTGTGTAAAAGAAAATTTAGAAAAAGACAAAAATAAGTTAAGTGATAGCTTCTATTTAAGCCCTTTTGGCTTATTTTCTGCTTATTTATAAGCAATTTCCATTTTTAAATTTTTCTCAGGTTCCTTTTTAGTTAAAATAATTTTAGGAATTTTTTCAGATTTTTCCTTGGTCATTTAGTATTTTTTATAATTTAATTTAGTTTAAATCAATTAAATAATTAGTTTTAATTAATAATTAATAATTAATAATTAAAAAGTAGAAAAAATAAGTTTTCTGTTTTAAAATTAGTTTTATAATATTTTAGATTTTTCTAAATTTAATTTTCATTTTTCTAGTTAACTTTCATAATTAATTAATAATTAGTGTAATTTAGTTAATTAAAAAGTAATTAATAAATAGTAATTAATTAATAGTAATTAATTAAATAGTTGTAAAAATAATTTTAATTTTCTAAAAATTTTCTTATTACATTAGGATTGGAAAAATATAATTTTCACGTTCGTAGGACTTTATTTTCTCACGTTCCACTTTTTATTTTGCGCGTTCGCGTTTATTTTAAATTCAAACGCGCGTTTTAGGTTTAACTTACGTTTCTAGGTTATCTGATTATCACTAAATGTTCTTATAGTGTTTTTAAGTTATTTTCATTCCTCATCTTGTAGTGTAATCATTCACAACCCCTATCTGTCCAAATTCACCCGATCACAAACCCGTTTTTATACCATCACACCTCGTCGGGACATAACGACCCGGGGAAACCCTGTATTCCACGGAGAGGTGATGGTAATCAAAATGGGTTTGTGATCGGGTGAATTTGGACATAAAAGGGGTTTGAGTGATTTGAATGATTACACTAAGATATGAGGAATAAAAAGAACTTAGAAACACTATATTAACATTTACTGATAATCAGATATATTAAAAACGTGAGCTAAGTCTAAAAACGCGTTCGTTTGATTTAAAGTTATGTAGGCGTACGAAATAAAACGCGAGTTTTGTAAAATAAAATACCTGCGAACATGAAAATTACATTTTTACAATCCTAATAATAAAAGAAAATTTTTAGAAAATTAAAATCAATTTTTTACACTATTTAATTAATTACTAATAATTAATTACTATTTAATAACTAATTAAATATTTAAATTACACTAATCATGAAATTAAGGTAGAAAAATGAAAATTTAATTCTAAAATAATATAAAAGTAATTTTAAAACTAAAAATATATTTTTCCTACTTTTTAAATAATTACTATTAATTAAATACTAATTATAACTATTTAAAAATACACTAAATAATAAGGAAATATAAAATAAGCTTAGAAAAATAAAATTAAAACTTAGAAAAATCTAAAGTAATATAAAACTAATTTTAAAACAGAAAATATATTTTTAAGAATTTTTAAATAATTATTACTAATTAAAAACTAATATTAATTATTTAAAATACTAAATGAAAAGAGAAAAATATGAAAAAATTACTGAAAGT
Organism: Artemisia argyi; assembly: GCA_030686995.1. Classification (NCBI taxonomy): domain Eukaryota; kingdom Viridiplantae; phylum Streptophyta; class Magnoliopsida; order Asterales; family Asteraceae; genus Artemisia; species Artemisia argyi. The sequence continues at coordinate 28,831,257 of CM060695.1, forward strand.
ATTTTATAACTATAGGAACCTAGGAAAATTATAAAAACACTAAGTGCTTAAGGAAAATAAACTAATAAGCAATAAGCTTCTTAAATAGAAGTTATCACTAAAATTAAAGTAATCTTTTTTTGGTTTTTCTTTTTTCAAAACTACTTTACTACTATAAATGAGAAACTTTTGTGAAGGCAACTTGGCTAGAACTTAATCAATAAGCAGTTTGTATGCAAATGATCCAAACAGTTAGCTTATGAGGCTAAAAGGGATTTTATGGGCTTAAAAAGCTATTTATTGACAGCCATAGGAACAATAAGCTACCACCAAGTGGGGTGTACTCAAAACAAGCAAAAAAGATTGAAAAAGCTCAATGAAAAGGGCTAGAAATGAAATAAGCAAATCCAAAAACCCACAGCAGCCAAATAGGCCTGCAGGCTAATTGCAAGCCTTTGATAAGCTAGTACAACAAGCTCAGAAGCCACATTAGGCTTTGAAACATTGAGCCAGCTTATTAAGCTTCCAAAAGAAACCAATAAACACAAGCTCACTTCCACAGGATAGCTCCCAAGGTGCTTATGATATTAGCTTATAACACTGATGAGTCAGTGCATAAGTCTCAAATGTGACAACTTAGGGGATCAAGATAAGCACTCAGATAAGCTGTTCAGAGCTTAACTGGCATAGGTCCAAAGAGATTGGGTAATAAGCTTTCTAAAACAACACAGGATTTCAGTTGAAACAAATTGATGCACAAGATAATGCCTTGAGAGAAATCTGTCAAACTGGTGGTGCAGGGCAATGATAAGCCCTGCAGGCTGATTTAAGGCCACAATTAAGCTATTAAAAAAATCCCAAAAATAAGTACTTAGTGGATTCCTAAACACTAACTGGCAAACTTACAAAATGTAAAAAGGTTGAGGTCTCAATATCAACAAAAAATTCCCAACAATTCCTACAAGTTTTGGAAATTCTGCACATGTATGAAATTTGACTTTTGAAATTATAAACCTACTTTGACTTTTATGAGTTTTTGGTGGATTACTACTGCTACTAGGTTTACAATGAGCATGTTTGAGCACAAATCCATATTCATAAACACCAAATGTAACAACATAACAAGCTCAGCAACCTCAGATTCCACCAATGCAAGCAGTGAAAAATTTTGAAATCAAATTTTGACTTTTACTTCAAAAGAGACCAACCAAAACCTGTTTTTGACTTACTAATGCCCTAAGAACACTATGCAATCAGTTCCTAATAACTAACAACAACAACTACTAACAGATTAAGCTTGATCCAAACACCCCTATTAGGTTCTGTCTTGTTGAGTTATTACACAATATGAGTTTTAAAACTAAGAGGTTACTTCCAACTAAATTACTATGTTGTACTAAGCTTTATTAAGCCTAAAAAAACACAGGTACACACCACAGTTACCAAAGATTACTAATGAAACTAAAAATGACAGTCAACCTAAAATTTTTTAGGTATAATGAAACCTAAACTACTACTGACTAATTTTAAGCTTTAATTACTTTCAACTACTCCTATTGAGCACATATAACACAAAAATAAACTATAGTAAATAGTTGAATGGTAAAAATAAAATAAAATAAAAAGTGATATAAGTAACTCACAATATGCTTCCTGCCAAATCAAATGAACCAAGAACTTTGAACCAAACCTAATGCTTCCCAAGAAGCTCTAAACCATGCTATCCATCTTCTTCTTCTCTTTTTTTTATTCTTTTTTTTTTTTGTATTTTCTGTATTTTTATATTTTTGATGAACTTGAAACTTGAATTCTTTAAACTGAACACTTACATTAATCAAGGGAACACAAATTACAAAGTTAATTAAAAAGTAATTAATTAATAGTAATTAACTAAATAGTTGTAAAAATAATTTTAATTTTTTAAAAATTTTCTTATTACATTAGGATTGTAAAAATATAATTTTCACGTTCGTAGGGCTTTATTTGCTCACGTTTCACTTTTTATTTTGCGCGTTCGCGTTTATTTTAAATTCAAACGCGCGTTTTAGGTTTAACTTACGTTTCTAGGTTATCTGATTATCAGTAAATGTTCTTATAGTGTTTTTAAGTTATTTTCATTCCTCATCTCGTAGTGT